>CM060885.1:17535000-18835000 GCA_030762935.1 Hymenopus coronatus
ACACACATACACACAAATTCACACACATCTACACACACATACATATAGACATACATACATACATTCACACATACATACACACATGTACACTTGCACACATTCATTCACACATGCACACATGCATTCACACATACATACACACATGCATTCACACATACACACATGCATTCACACATGCATTCGCACATACACATTCACACACATACATTCACACACACACATTCACACACATACACACATAGACATACATACATTCACACATTCACACACACACATACACACATAGACATACATACATTCATACATTCACACGCATGCATTCACACATTCACACACATACATTCACACATACATACATTCACACACATTCACATATTCACACACATACACACACATACACATGCATTCACACACATACACAGTTTCACACATATACATCCATACATTCACACATATACATGCATACATTCACACACGTACATACACATACATACACACATGCATACACACATATGCATACATTCACACATATACATACACACATATGCATACATTCACACATATACATACACACATATGCATACATTCACACACATATATATTCACACATATACATACATTCCCACACATATACATACATTCCCACACATATACATACATTCACACACATACATACATTCACATACATACATACATTCACACATATACATACATTCAGACACATACATACATTCTCACAAATATACATACCTTCTCACACATATACATACCTTCTCACACATATACATACCTTCACACACATATACATACCTTCACACACATATACATACATTCTCACATATACATACATTCTCACACATACATACACACATACATACACGCATTTACACACATACACACATATGCACACATTCATACATACACACATACACACATACATTCACACACATATACATGCATTCACACATATGCATGCATTCACACATATACATACATTCACACATACATTCACACATACACACATACTTTCACACATATATACGTACACACATACATATACTCACATACATATACATATACTCACATACAAATACATACACTCACACATACACATATGCATTCACACATACACACATACCACACTCATACATACATACACACACATACACACACTCATACATACACACATATACTCACATACACACAAACACACACTCATACATACACACATATACTCACATACACACACTCATACATACACACATACCACACTCATACATACATACATACACACATACACACACTCATACATACACACATATACTCACATACACACTACAGTGTACTGTGCGTCATACATAAAGAAAGCATAGTAAAACTCATGTGCACATTTCAGCAAGGTCGACACGTGTCATCTACATCCTTATAGTGTCTACATAGCTGTACGTACATTTCGTTAATTTTAATTAATACCATACCTACATATTGCTTTTCTTATATTTTCTCATTCCTTTAACCACTTCATTAACTGAGGTTATTTCCTGTCGCAAGCTTCATTTCTTTTTCATTCTGGTTAAAATATCTTATTTCATATTTATTGATTTAAATATGTCCATAATGTTTACCAAATTTTAAATATTTAAAACTCGCTTAAACATTTCATAATTATAAAATCACTTTCTTTTTATTAGCATTTACTTTAGCATTTTCATATCCCGTGTTAATGTAAATTAGGAAGACAAATTTGATCTTAATATTTTTCTTAATCACCGATGTTGCATTTCATGTCTGATTATTGCTTTTTCAAATTATACCACGTCATTTTCTTTATTATTTTTTCAAACTACATCTATTCTTCTGAAGTAACATTTCTTTATAAATTCTAAAACTATTTCTAATTTACTTCAAACATTTTGCGTTTCCAAATGTTAAAACTTCTCTTTACGTCATTTTGTTCATGACCCCCAAAAACATCTTAAACCGCGTGCTCGTTCGGAACAGAGCTTATGCGACTGAGAAGGCGATACGCTAAGTATGTATTTAGTAGCGAAATCGTTAAATATTACTGTAGTATCGATATACTATCGCTCTCATCGGTAGGTAAGGTAAAATGAGATTTCAGTTGATTTAAGGATGTGCACCTAGAATTATCTGACAGGAAGTAAACACAAGTTTTGGTGCTCATTTAGTGTTTTTATTAACTAATGCTGGCAGATGGTTATTTGAAAAAGAATGTAGCAAGGATGTGGTAGCACCCACTTTGATTTAAGATACTCGATCAAAGCAGGGAAATGTTTCAAAGTTCTACAACGCAGTGAATGTTCACTTGTTTCTCTTTCTTCTTTGTGCTCAAAGTGAAATTCCGCGAGAGTGCTTTTTTCCTCTTCTTTTTCCATTTTAATATCTCATGGAGCTCTTTAGAAAATCAGACCTTTAGTGGAAAAGGCAATTAATTCTCCTGTCATAGCATGTTCAAGTTCTCGTCGTTGTATTTCAGCATACGAAGTCCGGAGATCGTAAAAGTCTGGTGTCCCTCATGTGAGGCGAAGCTGCGATGTGTAGCCGATAGTGCATTGCGCAACATAGCAGTAGTGTACTCCATTTTGTGCAATAATTTTGTGTATGCACGTTGGCATTTGAAGGTTTAGCTAAAGCAATGCATCAACAATTCTGTGTAAACAAGCATAAAATTTGTTTCTTCTTTTTGTTTAATTTTATTTTGTTCTTAATTTTTACCATTTATGTTTCTCTTGTCCAAGGCTTTAACACACCGGCGAGCATCCAATAGTTTTTAATACCTCCAAGTATTGCATGCGATTTAGAAATTTTACTTTCCAATTCCACCAAAACACACGTTTTGAGATCCTCTTTATTATAAAAAGACATCTTAGAAACAGAAAACTTTGGGTACAAGTCAATGCAGTGGCTGTGTGTGAGTGTATGTATGTGTGTGTGTGCGCGCGCGCGCGCGATTGCTCCACACAATAAATAATAACAAGTTTATAAAATACTGAGCCTTGTATTTACGCACGAAAGAGGAAGTTTTCAGGAATGCCCCCAAAAATGCTTTACATGGAAACGTTTCATTCTTTTTTATTTTCTCAAAACTTTGATTAAAACATTGTGACGCAGCTCCTACAGAGCGAGTTTATCTCGTATAAGACGGTGTCCTTCAGCTGCGGGCCAACCAATTTTTTGGAAAGATAAGCGGGATGATGCTACCAGGAACGCCTTCGAGATGCATTGAGATAATTCTGAATCGCGTTCCTCCACCTCCCGCGAACTCCCGAAATTCCTGCAAGTGTATACTGGCGAGGGTACTCACAACAGTGAATGATTAAGTTAATGAGTTGTTGGTGCGAGTTAACAAATGTGTTCTGCGAGCGTGTTGTTTATTGTTACTTACAGCTTGTGTTGCTCACGGTCAACGGAAGAGAAATCCTATGTTCGACGCTCCAACAATGAAGAGGATCTTGCTTCGCACTTAACTAATTATATTACAAAGAAAAGCAAGGATAAAGTGACAATGTAAATTTATTAAATAACACTTCTGAGGAATTTGAATTGTCTCTTAAAAGCTAATAGCTGAAATTACAGAAAAAATTTAACTAAGTCAAAATAGTATGTACTTGAGATAGTGCCATCACAAATAGAAATTATATTTTGAATTTTTGTAAGAGTTCTGAAATCCTCTTCAGATCTCAAAAAAATATACAGCCTATGGTAAACAGTTTTGTGGCGACTGAAGTTTTTCTTCTTGTTGCACATTTGTCTCTTTTATCATTAACTCTTACAACAGATCTAAAAAATCAATGCTATCCTAAGCAAAACTAATATTTATTGGGATTACAAATTTTAGAACAGTAATTATTTGTATTCATAATTTCCGGGATAGTAATGGATCATCAAGCCAGGTGGCGAAAGCTGCTACAGAAACAGATTATAGAGTAGAAGAAGATGGTGAAGGGAGTTCGAAAATTGGAGTCCATTACATAATATTTTCGGATTTTTTGAAGAATTGGTTTATTTTAATTGTTGAGTGACAGGAAGAGTTACTTAGTAAAATAAATGTTTACTCGTTCAGAATAGTAAATAAATTATTTTGCAAAACAAATAAAAGACCCATAATTGTAAACAGTTTTTCGAAATTAACGTAACAAAACTTTAAATAGAGTATTCCACTTCATTCCGCTCTAAGCATCATTAGCTTCATTTTGAAGGCCATGTTAAGCATTGCCAGTTTAATAGTCATCGTCTGGAGTATCAAGTTCCGCAGCTGCTTCAAATCTTCAGACAAACCCAGAGAAAAATATGTGGTTCTCCATCTACATTACTCTCTCTATCCAGTCTTCAACAAACCATTCTTCTCTCTACATCACCTTAATCGTGATAAATATTTGTAGAACTACTTACATATGGTCTTGTATTCACCATGGGTTACGGGGATACTTAAAGAATAGTAAAATCTGTAAAGAGCTGATGGTGACGCATGAGTTTGAAGTTCCGTTCTCTTAGCTTAGTCAGGAAAGGTAAGGAACACGAATAATGACTTCCCATTTGAGAAAAGCATACGGTAAGTACGAATGTGACAATTGAAATCAATATCTTTGAAATGGTTGAGTCCACAACAAAATGAATTGCCTATATTGTGTGTTTTGACAAGATTTGCTTTTTTGTAGACAGATTTTGTATATCTCTTATGGTTTATCGGTTATATAAAAAGTCATCCAGAATGAAGAGGACTTCAGAGGTTATTTCCAATATATTCAAAATATGTCGTTTATTTGTCATATAAAGATCTTAAATATAAAATTGTTGAAGCCAGTTTATAGGAAAATCGAAAATTACAAAAACTATCCATGTATAGAGTAGTTTAGGCATATTTTCGACTGCTTAGGATCAGAGAGACGTAACTACAGTTTCACGTTTTTTACATAAGGGATCTCGAAGTTGATATTTGTCTTGGGGTCAGACGAACGTAAACGTAAAAGCTGTTCCGTCTCTCTGACTAACTACAGCATGCGTCAATTAAGCGGGAATGCTGATTCCTCTTTCCAAGATAAAACTTGTACGGTGCGGGACCATTGGAGCCAAAGGTTTATCAATTGTTACCGATTGTTCCATGAGAAGCATTGCTCTATAATGATTCTAACTGAAGGAAGCCAGTGTTGTTCCATTCCTTGAGCATTATCTAATAATCCATAACTATCTCTAGAACAGGGTTTTTGAAACTTTGAGCTTTGAAACATGTTTGGCCAAAACACAGCATTTGTGTTGAAAAAAAGGATTCTTTTAGGTAAAAAAATTAATATCCACAAACCTCCGTGTTTTTAGAAAAGGTACATCAAAGCTGATAAAATTTAACGTTTGCTAAGATAATAAGAGCTGGCTCCCCTAAAATGTGTATTGTATTGTTCAACAGATAGCAGTGAAGGAAATGTTCCAAGTTGCGATAAAAGAAAACCATATGAGAGTATCCAAAGAAATTCAGAACAAGCAGACGCAATTTTTGCTGAAAATGCGTGGGAAATTTCAGGAGAAGATAATACTGCATCTGTTACCACTGTAAGGGGACACCAGCTCCAGGGGGGTGCAAAATAAATAAAAGAAGAATGAATAGGCAGCTAGGAGAATCGTATATATCCACGACAAATGTAGAAGTCCCTGCAAGAAGCGTGAAAGAAAAAGATTGCTCTAAATGTTTCCGACAGTGCAGTGCTAATTTCAATGAACATTGAGCGTGCCTTTTGGGAACTTGGACCTACCCATTACAAAGACATGATATTAACAGCCTGGTGGAAAAGTATGACAAACAAAGTTCAAGGACAAAAATGAGTATATCACAAAGGAATAAGAGCAGGAGGTACTTCTTAATTATGGAGAATGAAAAAAATCCAAGTGTGTATGGAATTATTTCTGAAGACATTGGATGTTTCACAGATTTTTGTGCGATCAACCATACGAAAAGGAAATAAACACAACATAATTGAGAAAGATCGAAGAGGACATCACGAACCTGGTAAAAAGAGATCAGAGGACGCAAGAGAAATCATAAGGAACCACATCAATAGTTTACCTACTCTCCCTTCACACTACAAAAGAAAGGACTCCATACTTGATTCCTTACCTGCGGATTTGAATTTGACAATAATGTATGATTTGTACAATTAGCATGTCAAGAACAAGGAAGAACCCTGAGAAATTTTGGTTATATCGGCAGATATTTACTACAGAGTTCAATATCAGTTTTCACAGACCAGGAAAAGACGTGTGTGACAAATGCTTCAGATATTCGCATCTTTCGGAACAAGAATTGAAGGACGAAACTTTGAGGCTGGAGCATGAGCCTGTGAAATTGTACTTGTGGAGTTTGACTTAAGAGTTCGTCATCAGCTGCCTGAAAACAAATTCCAATGCTATTTTCTATAAGCAAAGGCTGTCAGTGTACAACCTTACTGTTCTCAAACTTGTATTTCCGGTGAAGTCTTGGTATGGAATTTTTTGGGTACAATGATTTATTTTCTCTATCTACTATGTACAATGTGGTAGAGAAAGCAAAATCATTATGTCAAATCTGAAGATCTCGGGGGCCAATGTAGATTGCTGAACAATTCTGTGGATTACACCATTGTACTAATATTAGTTTTCACGTCACAATAATTATTTTATGGTGCCTAAACTCTAATAACAAAACTATTATTATTATATTATTTATATTGTTATTAAAACTACAACTATTACTACTTATTAGGTCAAGCTTCAAGCGTCTATTGTAAGAGGAACCTAATGTATAGATGCATTATCCTGTAGACATTAGTGATTTTCCTGTTCTGTTCCATTTCAATGATGAAACCAATCAGTATTGCACTTGGGTATAGCTTTGCATTTAATTTCCTTCGAAGAATCTTGCCCCAAAGTGTATCACTTTGAACGGAAAATGTACAATAAACTCGAATCTTCTGAAAGTATACCCCATCTTCATTGGGTGATTCTGTACACACAGGCGGTAATTTTAGATGTTCAAATGTTCACTGATTTGATTCAGCGTTCTTTGACATATAGAGCATATCTTGTTTCTCTTTTGCCTTAAAATATTTAAAGAAAGCTTGTTGAAACATATGGGGGTTGGAACGCCTGTGCCCTGCATCTAATGAAGCCAAGTAGTTTTGAAGAACCTAGAAAGTTTGTCTCGTCAGCAGATACAGTGACGTCCCTGGCCGATCTGCCCAAATGATTCACAACATTATTCATATTCCCTCGGAGTTTCACATCTGGATCCTATTTCCCGTAAGTAATGTAAAAAAGCAAGAGAAAAAAATCTGATGTGTTCCATTCACGTGACTTTCTCTACATCTCTGTAACAAATTATTGTTAAACAGCTTATACTTCTATTTACTTCATGCTAATCGAGAAAAAATTAGTAGAAATAGTCTTATTACTTGCTTCCTGTAAGTAGAAGCGAAATAAGGGAGTACCATAGCATAAAACGATAGTCAAAAGCTGGTTGCTATGTGAATGAAGTTTCTTTGTTTGTATGGACAGGAGTTGACAAATTCCTGTATGAGAAAAGTATGTTTTTTAAAGCTGAAACCAATAAGAAGGAATATCTCAAAAACGATCAACCCCACGAAAAAAATGTACATGACATAAATTGTGTGCTTTATCTTGATCTACGTTTTTTGTGTAGTAAGTTTTTGTCTCTCTCTCTCTCTCTCTCTCTCTCTCTCTCTCTCTCTTATGATTTACCAGTTATGCAAAATTTATCACCCAGAATAAAGATATCTTTAGATGCAATTCCCAGAAAATTCAAGATATACATTTTATTTGGCATGTAAATATTTTAAATATCAGAGAGTTTAATCAAAGTCGTTAATGCCATTCTTTAGAAAATCATAATTTTCGAAATTTTTCCCATGTAAAGGGTAGTTTGGGTGGGGCGATTTTCTTCAAAATCCCCGTGTCGTATCCTTGGAAGATACCAAACTTAATTACCAAGTTTGGTATTTAACGGTCCTTTCGTTTTTGAGCACTGCTGCCCACAGACAGATACACACACACAGATAGACAAGACAGACGGACAGACACACACGGACATTTTTCTAAAAATGCTTTTCTTGCATTCAGGGGGTCTCAAAACATATATTTCCGGTGAAATCTCGGTATCGAATTTTTGGGTCCATTACAATACCTTCTCTATATACTATGTAAATGGCAGTGTCTATAAACTTAATGTTTACAAGGAAATTTATTACGTACTCAATTAGATAAGGAATGAACTTGCTTGTTTCTAAATTGTCCCCTTGAAGTTTTTTGGAGACATTTATTGAAAGAGGATATTTCTCTGGAATATCAAGGTGATTACCACACTAATACTCACTTTCATTGAGAACATGTTGGTTTCATTTGTATAAATTCTAATAATGATATAAGAGCATTACAATATCAGCTTTAATACTTAATGATTACCTCAAATTGTGATGTTCACTGAAGTTAATAAATTACAGAATGTACTTATTCTGAAAACATAAGAAAGTTAAAACATATTTCCATAGTTAATATGCATTACTGGATAGATTCAGCAGTTGTTTCAAAAACAATTGAGGAGTATAACTATTAGAGTAACTTTTATTACTTCTCTACACATAGTGTATAGAGAAGGTATTGCATTCCACCCAAAATATTTGATACCCAAATTTTACCGGAAACACACGTTTAGTTTAGGAGTCCTCTGTATACAAAAAAAATCATTTTCAGAAAAAGGTACGTGTGTGTGTCCGTGAGTCTGTGAACACTATAACTCAAACATTTAAGTTTAGTATCTTCCAGGGATGCGACACAAAGATTTTGAGAAAAATGTACCCACCCCAAATTACCCTTTACACGGAAAAAAATTCGAAATTTTTTATTTTCTCAAACATGAATAACGATTTTGATTAAAATACCACATATTACAGATATCTACATGGTAAATAAAATGTATATACTGAATTTTTTGGGAATAGCCTCTAAATACCTCCTTATTCCGAATGAATTGTGCTGAAATTTACGTAACTGGCAAACCATAAGAGATAGACAAAAACTAACTACATAAAAAAATGAAGGTTACGTTAAAGCACACAATGTATTTCTCACACTTTTTTTGTTTTGTTTTGTTTTTTCGTTGAATTGACCATTTTTTAGTTATTCCTTGTTATTTTTTTCAGATTTGAACTACCTAAACTTTTTTTTCACACTGAAAGTTGTAAACTTTTGGCCCTGCATAGAAACGTATTTTAACCACATGGCAACCGGCACTTAAAAGATTTGATTACAGTTTTAAACCAGTGTACTCCCTTATTTTCCTTCTTCTTACCAGAAAGCAAATAATTAAGACAATTTCTGTTAATGCTTATCTCGATTATCATAAAATAGATAGAAGAACATGCTTTTAAATAATAATTTCTTATAGTGATGTAGAGAAAATAATGTGTATGGAGTTCATTAGTTTGTTTTTTTATGAAGTAATGTTACAAGCAAACCAAAAATAATTTATTATTTTCATACGATCAGCAAATAAAACATATTTGGGTCCTGGGATGTTTTTCCTGACGTATAGGCAAGATCACTACACAGTTATCTATCGTTGACGTGAATATAGAAGCTCTTAATTACCAATTGTGCGCGCTACATTTTGTTTGGGCCCTCTGAAGGAAAATAAACTAAATCATTTATAATACAATATACACTACATATAAATATCAATAGAGAATAACAGTAATAATAATAATAATAATAATAATAATAATAATAATAATAATAATCAGCTTGGTGCACGCCGGAGAGCAGCAGAGTACTCATGATTCGAGAAGTCTGCCTCCAGCATGCGTTGCCCGGAAATTAAGGTCAAAATATTGTCATAGCTAAATGAGTATTAGTAAGCGATAGGAAGCGCAAGCAGTTGTGATATATTGGCTAACAATCTACCCCTCTGCCGTATTCCAGAAGGATTGCTGCGTACGCGCAGAATTCTTGACTCAGCTGAGTAGAGTTGGAACAGCCTGCTTTAAATGGTTTATTGTGTTCTGGGAACGTACTACTCTTAAGCCATTGGAGCATAAATAGTATTAAAGTATTCTATACATAGGAGGTTTTAAGTCTCCCAATAGTGTGTCTCTAGTGACTGCCTATTTTGGTAATAACTTAAAGGACTAATATTTCTTAGGTAATCCATTTTTATGTTTATATAAAAACAACAAAAATTTGCCTGCGCCCAATCTGCAATGTCAAATAAATATCTTCTGTCAGACTTTTTCCTTGAATTCCGTTAAGGGTTAAAACTGTCACCATCGAGGATTTTAAACTACAGAAAGGCAAATAAATGGAGTAAAGCGATGATAAAAAAGAAAGGAAGTCAGAGTTTTCCCTCGGTTTTCCTTAATCCAGGCTGGAAGATTTGTAGAGATGCCCAAGGGACGAGCTTGACGTAAAGCAGCAGATTTTCCCGAGATAAATCCAAGGGAAGATAAAACCTGACGGAAACTCGATATTAATCGATGCATTACCTGGTGCTAAAAGCAAGAAAATAGCGAGTTAAGAGACACTACATAAATCGTGAATGGTTTCGGAATGCGTAAAATTCATTTCAGCAAATAAACAAAATCATTCACCAAATATTTTATCCTACAGATACTTGTAATAGACACCGTTGCTAATCAGAAACGACATAAGAAAATCTGGACTTTAATTAAATCAAAGTAGATAGTTACTAGCGCAACGGGTGGGATAAAGTAAACAAAAATCACTCGTAGCTCCGGTAACGAGTGAAATAAAGTAAACAAAACTCACTCGTAGCTCCGGTAACAAGTGGGATAAAGTAAACAAAACTCGCTCGTAGCCCCGGTAACAATTGGGATAAAGTAAACAAAACTCACTCGTAGCTCCGGTAGCGAGTGGGATAAAGTAAACAAAACTCACTCGTAGCTCCGGTAACAAGTGGGATAAAGTAAACAAAACTCACTCGTAGCTCCGGTAACAAGTGGGATAAAGTAAACAAAAATCACTCGTAGCTCCGGTAACAAGTGGGATAAAGTAAACAAAAATCACTCGTAGCTCCGGTAACAAGTGGGATAAAGTAAACAAAACTCACTCGTAGCTCCGGTAACAAGTGGGATAAAGTAAACAAAAATCACTCGTAGCTCCGGTAACGAGTGGGATAAAGTAAACAAAAATCACTCGTAGCTCCGGTAACAAGTGGGATAAAGTAAACAAAAATCACTCGTAGCTCCGGTAACGAGTGGGATAAAGTAAATAAATAAATGGTTGATAACTACACATTATCTATAACCTTTTGACAGCAACAGTTTATTCTTTAACTACATTACTTACTTATTTTAAGAAAAGCCAACACCTTGGAAAATATTGATATATCTAGGTCTTCAAACACTTTTAATTTTGACTTTAACATAGAATATTTGCTTCACAGAAAGACGATTAGTATTCACACACAGCATACCATATTTTATAACCATAAAAACGCCGTAATTCAATACCTTCTTCCTTATTCAATTTATTACTATCTATTGTAAAATCATAAACTGAATATTTGTCATACATTAATGTATCGTACCTGTGGGATAAAATAATGTATTATACAATTGGACAAGCCTCTATTTTCCACTCGAAAATTGTTCTACTCATAGATAAACTCTCTGTTTATCCACTTGTATAATAAATAACTATTATCTGTTTGATGGGAGTATTGGCTTTATTTATTTTTCCCTTAAACTTCTGAGAGTACTGCGTTTCCTTACAATTAAATAGAGATATGAAGAAATTAATGATTTAATGGTTTTCTTTAACCAAATCTGCTTCCTCTTTAGAACAAAGAAACAAAGAGCAGTTTATACAGAGTGAAAAGAGTTAATATTCACTCCTTTCAAGATAAAGTTCTAAACAGGAGGGAAAAAATTTGTTGTGTTCTATTCACATGACTCTCTCTACATTTCTGTAAGAAATTATTCTTAAAAATCTGACTGTTCCATTTATATACTTTCTCTACATCTTTGTAACAAATTATTCTTCTATCTACTCCGTGCTAATGGAGAAACAGAAATTGTCTTTTTACTTAGCTCCTTATAAGCAGAAGTGAAATAAGGTAACAAACTAGGTTAAAGCGACAGTCAAATCTTTTGAAAGCTGGTGCTATATGATTGAAAGTCGTTATCTATGCATGACAAGGAGTTGATAAATCCCTATATGAGAAAATTTAAATATTTTAAAATTGAAACAAATAATAAGTGGTATCTCGGAAACGGTTAACTTCACAAAAAATTATATATTACATAAATTGTATGCTTTAAAGGGCTCTAAATTTTTGTGTGGTAAGATTTTGTCTATCTCTTACGGTGTACCAGTTATGCAAAAGTCATTCAGAATTTTCTCAAGATATACATTTTATTTGTGATACAGTTCCGTAGCAAATCACCAAGTAAATAGCATTTATTTGGATCTAAAAATGTGGCTCGTCTGCTGCACATCACACTGAACCCTGCATTCTTTTCAGTTTCATCTTTATTTCAGGTAGGATGCTCGTGGATTGGCAGGATGCTCCGTCTTGCAACAGTGTGATAGCCGTGGGTAACTTTTTTAATGAATTTGCAATCAATAATATGTTTCTGTTACTAAACGTTTGACAGATTGTGCAATAGGCAATCGATTTCTACATAAGTTCACGAATAAGTGCACTGCTAGAAAACTTACTAAGGTTGTAAAACCTATCCATTTTGATCACATTTGAGCGGAGCAAACATGTTATTCGAACGCCTTTCTTGCTACCCACGTGGTCTGTGTTGTGCCGTGATACCTGTTTTGCAGTAATGGGTTGCACTCTATGCTGACCTTTGCCGTGCAAGTAGCGCCGCATGGTATTGCCAAACCTGACCGCTCTTACTCTGCATAAGAAAATTGGTACGAACTACCTAACTCTGCTTATTAGCAACTCTGTGATGCAGTAGCCCTGGAGAAACATGGATATAGAGTAGGGAAAAGCATGTGCCAGAATAATCATGAACACCACGCATGACATCATCTTACTCTGCAAGTCACCCTGACTTCTCCTTCCCCACTGCCTTGTATTTCCTAGTGCCCCGCTCCCTGGTGACAGACTGAGTGCCGTGTATGTATTTTTAATATATAGGCTGTTCCCAAATGAATATAGGGGTTTAAAAGTTTCGTAGTACTTACAGTTTTTAACGTACAGTCATGAGTGATATATCAAATGAAAGAACAACAGTTTTTTTTGTTTTTTTTTTACAGATGTTCAATGTATGCACCATCACTGCACGACATACATCGAGTCTATAAGCAAGTTCTTTCCAAACGTTTATTAGTGTGTCTCGGATAATTATTGCAACAACTCTTACAATCCCCTTTCTTAAGTGGAGGTCAGCTGGTAGTAGCGGAGGGACGTACACTTGATCCTTTAAGAACCCCCAAAGGTAGAAATTGCACGGCGTAAGGTCTGGGGAAGTGGAGGCCATGCGAAACAAGTTCTATCATTCGGTCCCTTTCGGCTAATCTAGCGGTGTTGTTCAATTTAGGGAAGTCACTTTGCAACTGTATAAACTCCTTGGGTTTCTGTGACCCCCAGATCCGAACATTATGAGCGTTCACATAGCCACTTAGGTGGAATGTTGATTCATTACTAAAGAGATAAGATCTAAAAATTTGTCATTGTCATGCAGCAACATTTCGGTTACCAAGTTGGTACGTAAAGCGTAGTCTGTAGGTTTTAAGCTCTACAAACGATAAGGACATAGTTGTAAGCATTTCCTTAAAAATTTCCATACAGACGTAGGTGCAGTTCCTAATTCCTAAATAGCCTTTCAAATAGATTTCTTGGGACCAAGCTTGAAAGGCTTTCTCACCCGTTCTACAAGCAACATTGGTCGTCCCGTGCTCGTCCCTTTACACACCCTGCCTATGGCTTTAAGCTGAGCAAAACACTGGGAACACCCTGCATTTTAATCCAAATCCATAGTCATCTGTATATACAAAAGAAAGTCATGTTAGTTACTCTATTTATAAGTCAAGAACGGCTGAAAATCGGTGGGCAGGTAGCTGAGAACCAGGAGATGGACATAGTATACTTTTTATCCCGTTTCCGCGGGACGTGGTATAAAATGTGGTATAAAAAAACGCAACAGACAGCTAAACGCAATGTTGTCTATGGAGTTTGTTTCGAGTTTCTATTAGCTTATTGTGCCGATGTTATTATTAACAATGCCGCGACCAAGACAATCGAATCTTTCCAGACAAAGCCGTAATACAACTAGGATTCGAAACATTGCACGTGAAGAGCAACTATCCAATTAAAATTTTAAACTCCTTGGATGTGCCTGGCTTACCATCGCATTTACCACCGCACAATTTACGACTAAAGGTTGGCTCCATAGTAATCATGCTTCGAAACATAAACCAACCAAAACTGTGCAACGGAAGGCAGTTTGGTGGTAAGTAAATTGATGAGCAATGTGATTTACGCGATAATACAGTTCTCATTCCGAGGACCCCGATGATCCCAACCGATTCGCCGTTTGAGTTTAAATGACTTCAATTTCCGATCCGTCTTGCATTCGGTATGACCATTAACAAATTACAAGGCCAATCCTTGAAAATTTGTGGTCTGAATCTAGAAAATCCATGTTTTTCCCATGGTCAATTACATGTGGCATGTTCACGGGTCGGAAGACCATCTGCGCTATTTGTTCTTGCGCCTGATAATGAAAAAGAAATGTCGTCTATCACAAGGTGCTTCACTGAAGAGTGCAACCCATGCACCAAAATACACGGCCAATAAATAATCATTAAAATACTTGAATTTTTGTATTTATATTTATTATCCTAATAAAAAATGTAACTTAATAAAATCCAAAATCTGCTCATTTATTGCTTCTAAGTCGGAACAATGTTCTCCGGGTCAGCTAGTTTATTATAAATTCAAGTATTTCGAACAGTTTCAGTAAGTTTGACAACAATCAAGCAAGAGGAGTTTGGAATGCTGGAATCTTCCTGAATATCTTCGAGTTGCATTCTTGGTATATATTGAACTTAAATACCAACTGCTGTACTTAACCGACTTTAATTTTGATTTTCTTAAGACACACACACAGACACTAGCGGTCCTTTTACTAAAACTGCTTTTTTGCATTCAGGTCGTCTTCAAAGCATACATTTCCGGTGAAATCTCGGTACAGAATTGAAAAACCTTATTTTTACACCCACGCGAGCTTCTCCGTCTATTCTTATAGAAAGTATTCTTCTATCTACTTCATTTTATCAAGATAAAGATTTACAGAAATGATTGTATTATTATTTTTAACCCGGCAGGCAATAGCGGACGATGAATGAAATAGGTGAAATAATGTTCAAATGGACCTGGGGTAAATGGAGCTTAGAGTTACTCGACAATTCTCTATTCAGCCCGGGTAGCTCACCCTAACCGAGAATCGATCTCGGAATTTCATGAATGCAAGACAGCCTCAGCCTTCTGAGACGTCTTACATACCTTCTTACAGGTTCAAGCTGGAATTTGGGAATGCTCTAGGATAAATCGATGGTGAAATCTTTCAAAAGTTGGTCGCTATGTAATGCCATTAAAATTTCGTTCTATTTACATTACCAGGATGGAAAAAATCTGAAGTGTTCCATTCACATGTCTTTCTCTACCTATTCTGCTACAAATAATAAATAAGCTTTTGAAAACATTATGTATTTAATGCTAATGAAGATAAACATTAATATCGGTAGCATAATATTTATTTAATTTAGATACAAGAGTTACAAGCAGTACATTGTGCTAAAGCGATAGCCATTTAAACGCTGGCTTCTATATATTAAAGAAACATAGGGGAAAAACAATAAAAAATGATTTTCTTTAAATTTGAGAAAAATCGAAGCATTTAATATACTAAACCAATAACAAGTAATATCTCGGAAATTGTTAACCTCACAAAAAGCGTAAAAATATAAATTGTTTATAAGAGATTTTTTGAGTAACAATTGTTTATCTCTTACAGTTTATCAGCTAAGCAAAAGTTTTTCCAGAATGGAGAGGGAATCAGAAAATTGGAGGTATACATTTTATTTGTGCTGTAGATATATTTAATATATTACATTTTAATCTAAATTATTGTAGCCACATATGAGAAACTGTTAAATTGTAAAAAAAAATCTTCCATGTTAGCTTTGGGTGGGGGAATTTTCCTGATAATCTACGCGTTGCATCCTTGGGAGGTATTGAAATGAAATACTTACTGTCACATATGTTACTGCAAAGTATACTAAATTACGCGCAATTAAATATTTATGAGAATGTATTAAGAGCCTAAATGCTTTCGAACTATTCTACAGTTTATCTGAGTTGGGATATTCTTAATCGGGATTTTTTGATTTATATTCCATGAAAACTTACATGGGGCTTTACTGTAGATGTACATAAACTGTAAATCTGAAAATAATGTCAAAGTAAGATAAATTTGAGTGCCATGGTGCTGTGGATCAAATCACATTATATTTCCCATAATATGAAAAATAACACAGCACTAAGAAACAAATCTGATGTGTTCCATTCACATGACTTTCTCTACATTTCTGTAACGAATTATTGTTATAAAGCTTATGCTTCTATCTACTTCATGCTAATCGAGAAAAAAATAGCTGAAATATCTTATTACTTGCTGCCTTGTAAGTAGAAGAGAAATAAGGGAGTACCATAGGGTAAAGTGATAGTAAAAAGCTCGTTGCAATGTGACTGAATTTCTTTTGTTTGTTTGGACAGGAGTTGACAAATTCCTGTATGAGAAAAGTTTTTTAAAGCTGAAACCAAATAACAAGGAATATCTCAAAAACGATCTACTCTACGAAAAAAGTGTATATAAAATAAATTGTGTGTTTTAACGTGCTCTACATTTTCTGTGTAAGTTTTGTCCATTTCTTGCGTTTTAGCAGTTATGCAAAATTCCGTAGAATTCATCCAAAATAAAGTAGTCTTCAGAGGCTATTCCCAGAAAATGTAATATATACATTTTATTTGTCATGTAATAATTTTTAACACACTATATTTTGATCAAAATCGTTAGAGCCATTTTTGAGAAAATCAAAATTTTATAAAAGAGTTCCATGTAGTTGGGGGTGCGGGATTTTTCTCAAAATGTTCGTATCGCATCCCTGGAATATACTAAACATAAATACAAATTTTGGTATTTCATTGACTTTTCGTTTTTGAGTTATCATGTTTACAGACACACACGGATCTTTTTCTGAAAATGGTTTTTTTTTTTTTTTTTTGTGGATAAAGGGGACCCAAAATATATATTTCCGGTGAAATCTCGGCATCGAATTTTGGGTGCAATACAATACCTTCTCTATACACTATGCACATAGTACGTGTAGAGAAAGTAAAAACAAATATGAAAACTTAACACAAAATTGTAGCAGGTTTAAGCACACATTTACTTATTCTCAGACTTATGTTAAGCCACTTGATGCTAAAGATCAAGACTGCTATGCAGAAACGAAAGCTGTGAAGTTACAAAACGAAATAAAAATTGGGTGGGGTAAAGAAACATATATTTTATAATTGGGTATGAAACAAAGGTCGGGAATAGCGTGGCACAGGTTGGGAGCGTGGAAATCGGTAAGGTAGCTGAAGAAGGTGGTAGAAGACTTTGCCCATTGTGCGGGTATCAGGAAGACTGGACATATATTTTGGCAGATTGTGTGCAGATGGATGGTGTTAGGAAAAAAGTATGGCCGGAAGTATTTTTAACTTCAAACAGACGAAGGATAGCATTCTGGGATTTGATTCTAAACAGCCAAAACTGGCCAAGTCTGGGCACATGCTTAATGGAAGTGCGCGCACTAAGAGAAAATATTTGTGTAAATATTGTATAGTCTTATTTGGTGTTTGAGTAATCTATATGTATGAATACGTGGTGTAGTTGTGAGTGCAAGTGTGTGTGTGCTTGTGTGTGTATTTCCAATGTTATGAAGACATATAAAATAGATATGAAGGTAATATTTTAAATTCATGAATTTTTAGACAGCATATACGGTCACCCGACCCATAAGAATGCGTGACGCAAATATTGTATTATTGTATTATTGTAAACTAAATAATAAAATACTACTAATATTTAAAAAATCTAGTAAAAACGTCTTAACCCAAAAATACCTGACCTAAGAAACACAGACAGTAATGAAAATGCGAAGCCTTTCCTGATGACGCAAACTGTGTTTGAAAAACCAACCAAAATTCTCAAAATCGTTGGTCCTCAGCAAGTATTCTATTCTATTTACTCTTTCCTGAACACCGGCTAGTATGTTTACTGGCTAGTTGCAAACCGCAGTGATGGGTAGGTTGCAAACCGCAGAATAGGTTTAAAAGTAAGTCACAATGCCACAAATAGACCAACATTTCATACAAGTCACCTTAAACAACAAAAGAGTGACGCTTAATTGAAAAAGCAGTATGCTAGATCACACAATTTAAAATTTGAAAAGAAAAGTAATTTCATACACCACGTAGTTTCGACCAAAAGAAAATTAAGGGGCCAAAAATAGTGGTGTATATATATATAATTAAGAAGTCGAATGCCAAATCAAGTATACAAAATAGAAATATGTATAGCAATTCTGAGTACAAATCCAAACTGCACGCCTACCTAGTTACAACTTTACATTTCAGGCCGTTACGCTAATACATGAGAGAAACTGTATACATTAAAATTTTAGGTCTGAGTTAACATTATACAAGAAACCCTAAAATGTCATTTTAAAAAATACAATCCTGGCTATCTAAACAAATATTTTAACTTCTTGGAAAGTCCATGAAAAGTTAAACAGGTAGCATCAACACCAACATTCTTTTTTTTTTTTTTTTAATCAGTGCAAGTATGAAATGTTACCTCAAAAGACACAAATACACACAAAAAACAGGAATATATTTTAAATCACCACACAAATTACAAACGAAAAGGAAGCCAAAGCTTCATTACAAGTACAATTTTGGTGGGGGAGGGGGAATTTACGTAATTTAAGTACCTTTCCTAAATCATTGCTACAACCAAAATACACAAACGAATTATTAGTTATGTGTTTCACCTTTGAAATAAAATAAGTGTTTTGCTATAAACTTTGTTGGTAAGTGGATAAGATGGCGGTTGGCCGCTGACTACATGCATCGCACATGGAGAACAAAAACACAATTTAAGTACTTTCATTCTTCCACTAATATCCACTCGGCGCCTCCACCAATATGTCACGGGCCAAGTACTTTGTGATCAATCTAATGAGGTTTAAACAGGTCCATAACTCGGGGTTGTAAACTAAGATGGTGGAGCAGAGAATAAATTAAATAGGAATCTACATTGATACCTATGAAGATATTATTAAATGCAAAACACTAATTCTCACATAGTTGATTGTATTTCACAAACCCTGTACTGGGATTGCATACTGATTTATTTACGTGGTGTAAGTGTTGTAACCTCGTGGGCCCAAACCTACTATGTGGCAACGTGTTCGTTCATTTGGTGGTCTATCACTACTGACGCTACAATCTAACCGTTTCAAGCGACGCGACTCGTTCCTCCATTCCCTAACCTACGCGTTACCTTTAAAATGGCCGATCACAACTGAGGTCAAGGAACCATTTACCTTTCAGATTGTCGCACCTATTACTACCTCCGCGTACATTTCCAACTGCCATTTTTACAATAATACTTTTTACATTTTTACTAAAACACCATAACAAAACCTAAATGCAAACTATTTCCCTAGATACCACAATATGGCGAATGATATAGGAAGATAGACTCCATCCTTTTAATCTTCTGAGGATACAAGCCTTGACAGTAGCCGACTACAGACTTCTTTTCCGAGTGCTCTTTACCGACGAGTGTTGTTTCATGACCGAAGTAATGGCATTACAGCAACGTCTGCAACCATGTAAATCCACATGCGATTGTGGAAAGAAATAATCAACACGCGCACGGAGTAACATATGGGCTGGCATAGTTTCAAACTACATAATCGGCCCGCGCCTTATTCCACCGCGGTTAAATGGGAGCGTGAACCGCCAGTTCCGAATCGATGTGCTACCTGGGCTTCTGAAAAACGTCCCTCTTGATGTACGATGCCGGATATGGTTCCAGCATGAAGGCACTCCTGCTCGCTTCAGCAGGGCCATTTAAATAGCATGTTTCCAGGACGCTGGATTGGAAGCGACGCTGATATTACTTGGCCACCATTACCCTGTTTTCACAACTCTGACTCATTTCTGTGGGGACACGTCATGAGCCTCGTCAGCCTTGATGATTTGCTGGCGAGGATATTGGCTGCATGCCACGTCATTTGTAAAGCTCCAGGCATACGAGTATATACGAGACCGATTTATTCGAAGATGCATACTCTGCGTGGATGTTGAAGGACGTCACTTTGAACAATTTCTTTAGTTCACATTTGCTCGAAAGTTGGACCTACAAGTTTGCTTCCGTTATTTTTGTCCATGTTATTTCCAACTTCCTTAAAACGAGGACTCTTGCCATTGCCATTGTCATTATCGTTTCGTTTGGTTTGGTGGTGGTGGTGGTATAGATGTAGATATTCGAGCTTACTTTACAGGAGCTACTGAAATTATTGTGTTCCAACAGCAATTGAAATTTTCAGTTGACTTGCAACAATGTATGGTTCAAACATTATTTTAGACCTGTAGAGGTAGTACAGGTAGTCTTCATAGTCAGAGGAGGAGTGGGAGTAGCAGTAGCAATATTATACGTCTTCCAATTCGAGGCACGAATAAGCAGCTTCATTTTATTTATTCTTTTAAGAGAATCAGGAATATCCTTAACTTGCAATGTGAATAATGATTCTAAATTTAGCATCTCCTTTGTTGTGTCAAAGCTGCTTTCATTCTTAGCATTCTGAGTTGTGAACAACCAGCTTAGTTTCCTCTTCTTATTCGCTGTTCTTCTTCCTTATTGTTGCATCCTCCCCTTAGGGGAGTGAATAGAAAAATGAATCTCCTTTGTTTCTGAGTTTTTACATGAATGTGCAGATAACGAAACCTTTACTTATTACCTATTCTTCCTCTCTCTCTCGTATTTGCGTACACATTTTATTTTTTAGGAAATAATTAATTTATTTCTGTGTAATGCTCCAGCATGTTTCCTCCGTCGAGAGGTGAACGAGAACCCGACTTTAATGTTGTTTTTTCTTTCTTTGCTATCCCCCTTTTGCACCCATAAACGTTGTTTTGAAGAGCAATGGTTTTCATTGCTCTTTAAAACTATTCCCGCTGATAAATTTAACTTCACTGGTTAGCACATGAAATGGATTGTATTCGATGATGCACGATACATCAACCAAAATACGTATTTAAAAAAATCTTATGTGTTCCATTCACATGACTCTCTTGCTGTTGCATAAGCAACTTTCCTTACAAAATTATGTTATATAGAAATGCTAAGCAAGGTGAACATTAGCAGAGATTGCCTTATTACTTGCGCCCTTGTAAGTAGAAGGAACATGAGAAAATATACTAGGCTAAATCGATAATCAAATATTTTAAAAACTGGGCCTAGATAAAACAACTGAAGTTGGGCTCGCTTTGCATGTCCTGCAGTAAATCAAAAGAGGTGAAACCGAACGTCATTTCCCGATTGAGAAAAGTTAAATGTAGTTTAAAATTGAAACAAATAACAAGGAATATCTTAGAAATGGTCAGCTCTACATATATAACGTATATATGATATAAATTGTGTGTTTTAACGAGATCTACTATCTTGTGTAGTAAGTTTTTGTGTATCTCTTACGGTTTAACCGTTATGCAATTTTTTTCAAAGCTCATCCACAATAAAGAGATCTTCAGAGGCTATTCCTAGAAAATTAAAAATATACAGTTTATTTGTGATGCAAATATCTTTAATATCTACATACACGGTATTTTAATCAAAATTGTTCGAGCCATTTTTGACAAAAAAAATTCAAAACATTTTCCATATAAAGGGTAATTAGAGAAACGGAGATTTTTTTTTTTTTTTTTTAATTTTTCATGTCGCATCCTTGGAAGATACTAAACTTAAATACCAAGTTTGGTTAAGGTCTTTTCATTTTTGAGCTAAGTTGTCCAAAGACACACACACACAAATACACATACACCTTTTTCTAAAGATCTGATACGTTCCATTCACACCTTTCTTAGCTATTCCGGAAATAAACTTTTCTTACAAAAATTATTGTTTTATCTACATCATGCTAATAGAGATAAACGTTAGCAGAATTGTTATTATTACTTGATTATTAGTAGGCAGAAGGGACTAGACTAATTCGATAGTCAATTCCTTTAAAAGACGGCCAGTATGTGAACAAATTGAAATTCTATTATCTTTGCTTACCAGAAATGGGTAAAGAGAAGACAGACGAAAGAAAGATGACGTATCGTTTAAGAAAAGTTTTGAGTAGTAACAAATTGAAATCAATAATACGGAATATCTCGGAAACGGTCAACTCTGCAACAAAAATGTATAGGACATAAATTGTGTGTTTTAATGAGGTCGTCATTTTTTGAGTTGTAAGTTTTTGTATATTTTTTATGGTTTATTAGTTACGCATATTTAAACAAAGTTCATCCAGAATGAATAGGTGTTCAGAGGTTATTCCTAGAAAATTTAATATATACATTTAATTTTTATTTTTGAGGTAAATAGCCTTAATATACGTTATTTTAATCAAAATCGTTATAGCCATGTTTGAGAAAAACGAAAATTTCAAAAGTTTTTCAATATAAAGGGTAGTTTAGGGTGGGGGATTTTCTTGAAAATACAGTATATTAAAGATACTTACAAATGTATATCTTGAAATTTCTGGGAATAGCCTCTGAAGATCTCTTTATCCCGGATGAATTTTGCTGGATTTTGCATAAATAGTAAACCGTAAGACGTAAACAAAAACTTACTACACAAAAATGTAGATCTCGTTAAAACACACAATTTATGTCATATACATTTTTTTTCTCGTGAAGTTGACCATTTTTGAGATATTCATTTCAGTTTTAAACTTTTCACATACTAGAATTTGCAACTGCTGGGAATACTGAGATACCGATTTCATCATCATGACAACCAGTTTTTAAAATATTTGACTATCGTTTTAACCTAATGTTTTCCATTACTTCCCTTCTACTTAAAAGAAAGCATTTCTGCTAATGTTTATTACGATTAGCATGGAGGAGAGAAAAGAATATGCTTTTTAACAATAATTTGGTACAGAGATGTAGAGAAAGTCATGTGAATGGAGCACATCAGATTTTTTCTTACTATTTCATGCACTGTACCTTGATCCTCCTATATCTCTCTTGTACCTACAGGTTTAATTAAACACCTCAAGAAAGCAAATCTAATGTGTTTCATTCACATTATTTTCACTACCTCTTCTGTAACATTCATACGAAAGCTTATTCTTCATACTAATCAAGTTAAGCATTAACAAAACTGGTCTCATCATTTGGTTCTTTATTAGTAGAAGAGAAATACGGGAATATATTAGGCTAAAGCGATAGTCAAATCTTTTAAAAGCGTCGGTCGCTATGTATTCAAATTCCCTTATCTTTGCATGGCCAGGAGTAAAACAAAAGACATATTTCCGTTTCACTGAACTTTTAGGTATTTTAAAATTGAAACCAGTAACAAGGAATATCTCGGATATGGTTAACGCCACAAAAAAATGTATATATCATAAATTATTCTACATTTTTGTGCAGTAAGATTTTGTCTATGTCTTACGATTTACCAATTATGCAAAAGCTATTTGGAAATAAGTTGTATTTGTCATCGAAGTTATATTAATATACGGTATTTCAGTCAAAAATGCTAGAGTTATGTTTTAGAAAATCAAAATTTTCGAAATTTGTGTCCTGTCAAGGGTAGTTGGTTAAGGGGCTTTCTTAAAAATCGTGTCGCGTCGTTGGAAGATGCTAAACTTAAATACCAAATGAAGCATTTAAACTACTTTTTGTTTTGAGATTTCATGTTCACAGACACACAAACACACACACACAAATCTTTTTCTAAGAATTTGCATTTATACAGTGGACAGTATTTCCCGTGAATTTTTGATATCTAATTTTTGGGTGGAATGTGAAACTTTCTTTAAATATGTAGGAAGTAAACACAGCAATAAGGTTTAAAGAATGGTTTACAGAAGAGGTCTAAATACATACGTTGAATCTAAAGAAGTAATACAAATGTAACACGTCCGATTTTTTTTTAATTTGTGTTCCATTGCACTTGATTGTTAATATTATGATAATGCCGTCCGTGTGTGAGCGCTCTCACGTTCACCTATGTATGTTAGTCAGCAGGAGACCTTGCAATGCCTAACTACACAGGAAGTGCGGCGCGACATTAACCAGAGACTACTTTTTTTTTTCTTAAAAATAGTAACGGAGTCTGATCAGGACTCCGGTACTGTATACCTATTTACATTTCCCCCCGTAGGTTTTACTGATTACTGGTTTACTGGTTTTACTGTTTCTTTTACAAACGTATACACATTGCACAAACATATAACACCCATGCCCAAGGCGGGGCTCGAACCCACTTACCCCTGCCCACGAAGCACCAAAGCGAGACGCTCTAGCGAGCGCGGCCATGGGGACCGGCTGAGACTTCAGAACTCGACAAGTCTGATACACTCGAAATTCGTCCAGAAGCTTCCACAATTTTCCAGCAAGCTCTGTGACGTCATTTTCAAGCTATATAAGGAGGAAGAATTGCAAGCCTGTGTGTAGTAGTTGATGTAGTGAGTGATGAGTGACAACACATAGTGGCGTGCAAACTGTTAACTGTCTACGCGTCAAAACTGAGTAAATTATTTGAAGCAGTAAACTAAAGACTAATTTTTAAGTCAATAGATACAATATGATCTATGCCAAGATGACCAGAAGTAGGTACTAGTCTACTACAGCAAGACGTATGCAACATGCTTGAGCAAAGAGTGGATACACATCAACTTCCATCATGTCCACCAGCACAACAGAGTAGAATCCATTCCTAACTTCAGCGTATTGTTAACTACGAGATCACAGATTCACTTTAGCCCTACTTCTCGCAAAGTTTATAGAAGATGCAAGCTGGACTTTGATCGCTAAAATCGCTCGATTCCAGAGTTGCGTTTAATTGGATTTCTCAGGAAATTAGTGTACTCCAGAGTTGCCAACTGCGTATGTGGTTGCTCAGTTTCTTTCCCTGGCTTTGTGTGAATAAGGGAAACTAAGGCCCTCCTAATTATGATCTTCGAAAGCAAAAGTAAATTTAGAGACCGTTGTACAAAGTTCGAGCCAAGGGTTCTCCAATTAAGAAGAGCAAACATGAAGTTCTAATTAACAATAGACTCATCCGTTATGCCTTGCCTTGCCCAGGAATACATCTGTGCTCTACTTCGGGCAAAAAATGAGCATTTGCCAGCGCTAAGTAATTTTTACTTTCTATACACGTACTATGTACATCGTGTATAGAGAAGGTATTGTATTGACCCAAAAATTCGATACCGAGATTTCACGGGAAATATATGTTTTGAGACCCCTTGAATCCAAAAAAAAACCATGTTTAGAAAAATGTCCGTGTGTAGTCTGTGTATGTGAGTGTGTGTATGTGTGTGTGTATGTGTGCAGCATAGCTCAAAAACGAAAAGGCCTTTAAATACCAAACTTGATATTTAAGTTTATTCTCTTCCAAGGATGCAACACGAAGGTTTTCAAGAAAATCCCCCATCCCTAACTACCATTTATATGGGAAACATTTCGAAAATTTTGATTTTCAAAAAAAAAATGGCTTTAACGATTTTGATTAAAATCTCGTCTATTTAAGATACATGAAAAATAAAATGTATATCTTGAATTTTCTGGGAATATCCTCTGAAGACTACTCTATTCTGGATATATTTTTTGGAATTTTGCATAACTGGCAAACCGTAAGAGATACACAAAAATTAACTTCACAGAAAATGTAGAGCTCGTTAAAACACACAACTTATGTGATATACATTTTTTCGTGGAGTTGATGGTTTTTGAGATATTCCTTGTTTTTTGTTTCAGCTTTAAAAAAGCTATACTTTTCTCATACGGAATTTGTCAACTCCTGTCCATAGATCTAAAGGAACTTCAGTCACATAGCAACCAACTTTTGACTATCACTTTAACCTAAGGTATTCCCTTATTTTCGTTCTACTTGCATGGAGGCAATTAATAAGACTATTTCTGCTATTTTTTTCTCGATTACTATGAAGTAAATAGAAGCATTAGATTTTTAACAATTTATTGCAGAGATATAGAGAAATCCATGTGAATGGAATATATCAGATTTTTTCGTATGATTTATTAGAAATTCTAATTCAAGCTTTTTTAGAGTGCCGGAAAATTTCCTTGTTGCAGTATCTTTCCAAAACCAGCCAGTTTTTTTTTTTATTTTATTTAGCATGTGTTCTATTGTACGTGGTAGTCAAATTTCTCAGCATCTATAGTTGCATCCTTGATCTGAGCTGGTTGTTTTTCGTCCCGAATAAAGATATATCGTTACAAAGTCTGCTGAAGTTACGTTGTCGAGGAAATATTAGAAATTCGCCTGTTACTAGGTGGCATTGTGAAGCTCTTGAAAACATGCCACTCACTCCACCAAAAACAAGGAATATCTCAAAAACCATCAACTCCACGAAAAAATGTATATAACATAAGTCGTGTGTTTTAACGAGCTCTACATTGCATGGGTGTAAATTGTCTAGGAGAGAGGTTTCTAGTAATCTGAAGAAATGTACGGGCTATTTATTACTTATGACTAGTTTCCCCAGTTACAGTCAAGGGAAGTTGTATATATTAAGATATTTTATACATAAACCTCGCATAATTGTTGAATTTTAAACCGTTTGCGTGAATAGATTAGTCCAACATTTTGAAAATAGTGTCAATGGAAAATGCTTCTGTAATATAAAATTCTGAGGTATGATTTCCAACAGAATACCCTTTAAAAATCATATGTATTACACTCACATGACTTTCTCTGCTTTTCTACAAACTTCTTACATAAGATTATTCTTCTTTCTGCATCTTGCTAATCGAGATAATCATTAGCAGAATGTTCTTATTACTAGTTCCTTATAAGTAGGAAGAAAATAAGGGAATACACTAAGCTAAACTGATAGTCAAATGTTTTAAAAGTTGTCGTTATGCGATTATCTTTGCAAATCGCTTCTTTATTGGCCAGGAGTAGAACAAAAGAAAAACTGTAAACTTGCTACTGCACTGTAAAATATTGTATACTTTTAATACACTGTTGTATGATACACTAAATAATACATAAGTATTATTGTTAGAATTCCAATAATTAATGTTACAAGCTAGATATAATTATTAATTTAATGTGTAAATATTGTATTCAATGTGTTATAAAATGTCATTGTTACATGATGTCGCTATAAGACCTGTGTAGTTAGGCGACGTTAAATAAAAGTATAAATAAAAAAAACTGACAGTTACTGTCTGAGAAAAATATAAGTACTTCACAACTGAAACCAACAACAAGGAATATCTCGGAAACGGCTACCTCCATAACAAAAATGTAAATGACACAAATTATGTGTTTTGACGAGATCTGTTTTCTGAGTTGCAAGTTTTTGTCTATCTTACGGTTTAGCAGTTGAGCAAAATTCGGCAAAATTCATCTAGAATAAACAGGTCTTCAGAGGCTATTTCCAGAAAATTCAAGATATACATTTTATTTGGTATTTAGATATCTCTAATATACGGGATTTTTATCAAAATCTTAAGCCATTTTTTAGAAAATCAATTTTTTTGAAAAGTTGTCCATGTAAAAAGTAGTGGGGGTGGGGGGATTTTCTTGAAAATCTTCGTGTTGTATCCTTGGAAGACCCCAAACCTAAATACGAAGTTTGGTATTTAACGGTATTTTCGTTTTTGTGCTATACTGTCCACAGACATACACATATGGACCTTTTTCTGAAAATGCTTTTTTTGGATTCAGGGAGTCCTAAAACATGTATTTCTGGTGAAATCTCGGTATCGAACTTTTGGGAGGAATACAATACTTCCTCTATACACTACGCACATACTACATGTAGAGAAAGTAAAAAAGTGATTAGAGGTGCTCGCAAGTTACTTCCAGGTCCTAGAAATGTCTTGAGAATAACTTGAAGCAAAATGACTTCATATGATGACCTTAGTATGAGGGGGAAAAAATGGCGTGTTATTTATGGACGCTCTTTAACTGCTGTGGTTCTCAGCGTCCCATTCTAAATTGGGTGTGAAAGACCGCTAAATTTTGCTCAGAGGCCTCTCTATCAGACTTGAGGTTCTTTTACGTGCCGTAAATCTACGACACGGAACCAATGGCTCCGAAGGAAGCCATGCTAAGGATTTTTATACCCGAAAAAAATACACCATCCTCCGCCGGGTTTGAACCCGCGACCTTGGGTATATGAAGTTAGCATGGTATGACCCTTAGTCTGAGGGGTGGACGATGTCGGCAGTATCGAAGTGGAAGAGACAGGAGTAGACTGCAATGAAAATGCCTACCGATAACGGATTACGGCGAGAACCCCACAAAGTATGTTTGCTCAGGTGACATTTACAGGTCTACAATTGGTGCGCATAAAGATGCGAAGTGCTAAATACCGGCATTTATAGCTGAATTTGGTGGAGAGTATTTATCTTCGAATAGAGACAGAGTAACCTTAAAGGAATATAAAACAGCAATGCAGGGAAGTAGCAGACGATTTATAGAGGCTCATTGCCGTACACAAACGCACAAAAGTCTTTAAAATATATTCCAACAACATACAGTACAACTATAATGTTTTACCAAGTATATCTCCTTGAAAAATCTTCCAGCTAGAATCAGATCCTTATCGTTTCAAGTTATAAATGATATCCAACCCACTCGTAATATATTACATAAAATTCATCTCACTGATTCTAATAAGTGCCCGCAATGCAACGCAGAAGACATAGTAAAACATAGCTTGTGTGAATGTTCTGTTGTTCAAGAAATTAAGATTCACTTTATGGATTCCCTGAAAGAACTACTGTTAAATCACTATAAATCTTGAATCTATTAAATCTTGAATTTTGTGGGAGTAGCCTCTGAAGACTACTTTATTCTGGATGAATTTTACGGAATTTTCCATAACTGACAAACCGTAAGAGATAGACAAAAAACACACAACTTATGTCATTTACATATTTTCGTGGAGTTGATCGTTTTTTGGATATTCCTTGTTATTGGTTTCAGCTTTAAAAACTTATACTTTTCTCACAAAGAACTTTGTGTGAACTCCTGTCCATACAAACAAAGGAACTTCAGTCACATGCAACCAGCTTTTGACTATCACTTTAACCTATGGAACTCCCTCATTTCGCTTCTACTTACAAGGAAGCAAGTAATAAGACTATTTGTGCTAATTGTTTTCTGGATTAGCATGAAGTAAATAGAAGCATAAGCTTTTTAACAATTGCGACAGTATATTAGTATGACGCGTATATTACTAGCTCAATCATTAGTTTTGTGCATATTTAATATAAGTAATATTTGCCTCATAGAACGTAGAACCTTAGAGTGTATATGCTCGCATTGTATTCTTCAAGGCTACTTGCTACTTAAAAATAACAGGAGTTTTAGAGCATTAGAGACACAAGTAAGAATCTCTTAGTTGGAAGGAAGGTTCTTTCCCATATAACCTGGATAGTGGGACTTTCTCTTCGTAGAGAAGGGTCACGTGGGTGGAAAATAAAGAAAAATCCCAGACAGTCACGTGACAACGCTACTTTACGCGCCTTTTTTCAGTCAATCAAAAAGAAGGGCAATATTAGGATATTTTGGTATATAAATGATGCGCGTTAAAGAAATCGCAACCCAGTGTAAGAAATGTCGCAGCAAGCAGTGTAAGAAATGTCCACAACGCCCAGCGTAAGAAATCGGCTTATTCTAAGAAATCTGACGGCGATGAATAGTAAGAAATACGCATGAATTGTGAGTGTGAAGCATTATAGTAAAAGTTAATTTGACGGGCAACTATTGCTGTAAATGTTATACGGACTGTGTAACTTAAGACTACGGTGACGGTTGTAAAATTATAATAACTCAGTAAGAGTGGAACTAGCACTTATAAGATTATGTCATCAAGTTCGCGATCGTTTATGTCGGGAGTCGCTCGCAGGGTTAGTGCCTCAAACTAGCAACAGATCATCAATAAAAGAAGTCATCAGTGAAATTAAGTGAAATTTCTCTTTTATTTGAGTCTACCAAAAGTGTTACACACCTTTGTCATTCTTTCCCTCCTGAGCAAGAGACAACTCTTCGTCTACTAGAACGAGCTTAGCCAGAGCACCAAAGGGAGTCTGCGAGGTATGTATGTACACGCTTAATGAAGCGAATTTCAGAGCATTAACCCTTGAACAACTCCAAGTAGACTCACAGGATAGCGCCATATTGGCGCGCCAACGTGGTGCTCAAAACAAACCGCGACATATTGGCACCCTAACGTGGTGGCTATATAAACCGCGACACAATAGTTTGCTGCAGAGATGTAGAGAAAGTCATGTAAATAGAACACATCAGATTTTTATTAGAACAACGAATTTAGACAGTAAAAAATTGTTATATAAAGAACCATGTGCGCGGCAAATATATTTCTATTAGTGTGTATAATAAATGGTATATAAGATTTCTTACACATGTGGATTTTCCAAATTTCACAGCTGCATTGCTTTAACGGACTACCGGTTGACGGCCCGTGGGATGTGCAGGCACACACAGTGGTGAATAATATAACGTGGGTGGTGGCTTCCCTGCTGACTGAATGACGCAGTGGCAGCTATTTCCGGCAACCAGGCAGGTGAAAACGTCCACCCTCCCCATCCCCAAAGCATTACAGAGAGAAAAGGTGCCCCTTGCCCCACTTCCTTCCGCAGCAATCTCACTTTTAATAATGCACCTCTCTCCCTTTATTTCTTTTCCAGGAATAAAAAGCACCGGAACTTCTATGCCTGCAAAAGGAACCCCGGAACCAACGCCGGAGAAAGCAAACCTACACGACGTGTAAAAGCTTCTAATCGCTGTACACAAAGCTGACCTTTGCCTTGAGTCTCCTCCACCAGCGCTGAAGGAGCGCTCGCGGAGAAACTCTGCATTCAGCTTTCTGTTTCGTGTTTAAGTAACCTAACAGTTTCAGGAGATTAGGTTTAATTCAGCTTCAGGCTCTAGTCTTTAGAGCGATGCCATGAGCCAGATGAATTAAATGTCATTTCCTCTTCTCTGCAAAGGCTAACTAATATTGTGTAGGCGTAAGCTTCAAGGCGAGTGTTGCCTTTTATTTTAGAGCATGCAGTCGTAGGCTTCACAAGTTGATTTTAGTAAACATCTTCACGTTTCCTTTAATCTTCTCCATTAATATTAACTTTACTGGTTTAAATCAATTTAAATATGTTTTAAATAATTCACTTCTGTGCTCATTTATTTGGATTTTCTTTTGATTGCTTACATAAGTGTAAATATATCTCAAAGTCTCTACTGTAGAAGGCCGTGATTGGTATACAATTTTCAGGAAACTCCCGTGGCACATTGGGTACATTGTCTATTTCACGGCATGTCAATTTTTTTATTACTTTCTCTGTACTTATTATATACATAGTGTATAGAGAATGTATTGCACTCCAAAAAATTCGATACCGAGATTTCACCGGAAATATATGTTTTAGGGTCCCCTGTATCCAAAAAAAGTATTTTCAGAAAAAGGTCCGTGTGTGTGTGTGTCCGTATGTGAACACGATAACTCAAAAATGAAAAGTCGGTAAAATACCTAACTTGGTATTTAAGTTAAGTATCCTGCAGGGATGCGACACGAAGATTTTATGAAAAATCCCCCCACCCCAACCTACCCTTTACATGGAACCTTTTTCGAAAATTTTGATTTTCTAAGAAAACAGCTCTAACGATTTTGTTTAAAATATCATATATTAAAGTTATTTGCCTGACAAATAAAATGTATATTTGTAATTTATTTCCATTTTCATGTTTTGATTGCCTTTGAATATTTCGAATCTCCCGTCTCCGCTCGTTTTGGGATCAGTTTCATAGACGTACGCTGATCGTAAATAGTTTACAAATATTTTGGAAATAATCCTGCGTAGTAGCTTTTTAGAACATTTTAGTATAATAACTTGGTAAAACATCAATAACTTTATAAATATCAATGTTAGAGAATAGATATTCTTTTGTTTTGATGGCAAAGTTTTACTTTAGCTATTGGCAACATTGGCATCTAGCTCATATTTCCTTCACGTGAAGTTTTTAAGTACTTCGAAGTTGTGTTTGGAAAGTTAGATTATGTTGTTACTTTCTCTACACGTACTATGTACATAGTGTATACAGGAAGTATTGTATTCCACCCAAAAATTCGATATCGAGATATGTTTCAGGTCCCCCGAATCCAAAAAAAAAAGCTTTTTCAGAAACAGGTCCATGTGTGTGTATGTGTGTGTGTCTAGAGTTTATGTCTGTGGACAGCATAGCTCTAAAACGAGAAGACGGTTAAATATCAAACTTGGTATTTATGTTTGGTGTCTTCCAAGGATGCGACACCAAGATTTTCAAGAAAATCCCCCCACCCCTAACCCTTTACATGGACAAATTTTCGAAAATTATGTTTTTCTTAAAAATGGCACTAACGATTTTGATTAAAATACCACATATTAAAGCCATATCTATCACAAATAAAATGTATATCTTGAATTTTCTGGGAATAACTTCTAAAGACCTGTTTATTCTGGATGAATTTAGCTTAATTCGGTACAACTCGTAAACCGTAGGAGGTAGAAAAAAAATCACTACACAAAAAAAATGCAGATCTTGTAAAAATAGACAAGATATGTCATATACAGTTTTTTTTCGTGGAGCTTACCATTTTCGAGGTATTCCTTGTTATTAGTTTCAATTGTGAAGTACTTGTACTTTTCTCAGACGGAAGTGTGTGTGTTTCTTTTGTTCTGCTCCTGGCCAAGCAAAGAAGCGATTTGCAGTGACAATCGCATAACGAAAGCTTTTAAAACATTTGACTATCACTTTAATTAATGTATTCCTCTAGTTCCCTTCTACTTATAAGGAACTAAGTAATAAGAACATTCTGCTAATGTTTTGCTCGATTAGTATGGTGTTGAAACAAGAATTATCTTTCGTAAGAAGCTTGTTTTTAGAGTAGCTAAAGAAAGTCATGTAACACATCAGATATGTTTTTAATGCTATGTTTGAAAGCAATCTGTGAAGAAGTATCATTTTCTATACATATGCCCCATTATCTCAGAAACTGGTTGTCACTAAGGCCTGAAATTTTTATTACATATTTGTACGTAAGTAGGCTTTATTATAACGAAAAGGTGTTTATGTATATGGATTAGTTATTTTTTAAAATTTTAAAAAGAATCGTTTTTCGACAACATTTTAAGAGATTTGTTAAAAAAATCATACCTTTTCTTCTAATCAACAGAAATATTATATTTTTCATCAGTCAACAGTAAAGGTATCGCTGAATATACCTTGAAAAGTTTAGCTCATTATCTTAAATAGTTGCTGAGGTTAAACATATCTTATGTTTCCTTCGAAATGCTTTAAACTTGGCCATTGCTTTAGTGATTATATATTAAGATAGAAGAAAAAGCTAATTAAAACTGGTAACATAAGTATAAATTAAAAATAAATATTTTAAAAATATAACAGAGTTGTTAAAATAAATGCCTTAAGGGAATGTCTAAATCTTATATCTTTAATAATAATTTTACAAAAAAACGTTATTTTACTTTTGTTCACTCTATCTGTTTTTCCACAAGATGTACAACTTGTAATTTAAAAATAATGGAAATATTAATATGTTATCTAATTTTAATATATTTTGCAATCTTCTGTTTTCAGGAAAAATAATGTTTAAAACTGTTAATTTAATATTTGTAACAATTTATACTCCTTTGGTTTTATTAACCACGTCATCTCTTTAGCAAAAATCATAAACCTGGTTTTAAGTTCATTCTCTCCGAGTTTCTGCTGAAAAGTTGAAACGAATTGGTTACAAACTAATCGCATGGAATATTCCTACCCAAAAGGGTAGGAAAACTCAAATATGAGTAAAATGCATTGGATATTTAATGGCCACGTCTTTTAAATAAAAAATCATAGTAGAAATTGTACCTTAAGTTTCGAAGCATTTTTGGACGAACCTAATTTTTGTTATTTGATACGTGTTAAATACATTGGAGCTATGTGTATCCTTAATATATGGTGTACTACATAATAACCCACTATACAAATATTTACACATCTTTCAAACTTAGAATTTATTTATTGTTGTGGCAACAGCCGTTACCGAGAAATCTGTTATTATTGCTTTGAATTTTTCACAAAGAATTACAGCTATTCAGTTGTTCCTTGTGATGTCGCAGAAAGGAGCATGGAATTTCAAGACCATTATATAGCGACGTCTTTTAAACATTTGACTATCGCTATCCCAATTTATGTTTAACAAAATATATAATGAAACTGTTTATAAGACCTTTTTAAAATAAACCTGAGGTAGATAGTGTGATAAACTTTTGCAAGAATAGCTTGTAGAGATTTTATGAAAATAAAAATATTGGGTAGAGGAAGTGATGTGAATGTAGGAAATCATAATTTCTTTATACTTTCTCTACACGTACTATGTGCATAGTGTATAGAGAAGAAATTGTATTCCACCTAAAATTCGATACCGAGATTTCATCGGAAATACATGTTCTGGGCCCCCTGAAAACAAAAAAAAAGTTCGGTGCCTGTGGACAGCATAGCTGAAAAACGAAAGGACCGTTAAATACCAAACTTGGTATTTAAGTTTGGTATCTTCCAAGGATGCGACACGAAGATTTTCAAGAAAATCCCCCCACCACAAATCACTCTTTACATGGAGAAAATGTTGAACAATTTGAACTTCTCAAAAATTGTTCTAACGATTTTGATTAAAATATCCTAAATTTAAGATATTTACATGCCAAATAAAATGTACAACTTGAATTTTCTGGGAATAGTCTCTAAAGACCTGTTTATACTGGATGATTTTTATTGAATTTTGCGTAACTGGTAAACCCTAAGAGATAAGCAAAAACTTACTGCAGAAAAAATGTAGACCACGATAAAACACACAATTTATGTCATATAATTTTTTCATGAAGTTTGTCGTTTTTGGGATATTCCTTGATATTGGTTTCAGCTTTAAAAATCTTATACCCTTCTCATACAGGAATTTGTCAACTCCTGTTCATAGAAACAAAGGAACTTCAGTCACATACCAACCAGGTTTTAACTATCAATTTAATCTATGGTACTCTCTTATTTTGCTTTTACTTACAAGGAAGCAAGTAATAAGACTATGTTGCTTTTTAACAATTACTTGTAGCTGAGATGTAGAGAAAGTCATGTGAATGGAGCATATCAGATTTTTTCTCCTGTGTAAATCGTAGTGACAATACAATTTAATTAAAGCAGTTTGCCTTCCCTCACAAGTAAAAAGCGTTCAAGGATAGGTTGTAATTAAATCAGGGGTCCAAACAACACATGTGAGCGAGTAACACGTCCAGGAGTAAGTTCTGGCCCAAGGATACCCGATGTAAAGTGCGCGCTATTCGATTACCTGTGTGTTTCACTTATCCTAGTTCTCGCTCTCTCGCTGTTCCATTAGGTCGGTTAATTGATTTGCCTGCGAAGCGAGGCACTTCCAACTTGATGGTGCTGGTAACCTGCATCTCAGGTTTCTCTACTGAATTGCAGCATCTCCTGGTCGCAGCACCAAAAGAGTAACGCAAGATGTTTTACAGGACCTCTGATCTTCCTCCCCAATTGATAATCATTTCAGAATGTATTTATTCAACATAATCATTCTCTTAAGATAGCAGTGTCGTCCTCCATGGTCTGTTCCAGCTGCGCGCCAAAAGTTACTCACTACTCGAGACTCACCAGCAACATGCAATACAGCGCAGCATTGAGGGCAGAATCAAGCGTTCAGGGCGCAAGCGGTATAGTATAATGAGCTTCGCTTAGTGATTATTGACTACCAATTTTCCCTCCAGCTATACTTAGTGGTTTATAGTGTGCGTGTACTCAGATGTGTCGATTTGGAACCGCCTGATCAAAGGGCACTATGCTAGCCTCTGAATCCCAAACCCGGCGGAGGGCGATGGATTCTTTTCAGGCGCAATAATCCTTAACATGAATAATTATGGTGATGATGATGGCTGGTGTTTAGGGGCGCTCGACTACTAAGGCCATTAGCGCCCTTATTAAAACAAGGTCCAATTAAAACAGCAGATCTAAATAGGCGATTAGATATAAAATCCAGATCAAACTACTCATGGCGAAGGCCACAGATCAACTCAAAACAGATTTTACTAAAGGGGCAAATAGGACAAAACAGGTGACAAAGGCAGCCCCTGGTTTAAAAATAACTAGTGAAAAATAATGCAAAATGCAAGAAAAAAATGTCCGGATAAAAGAAATAAAATCTAAATTATTATTGGGAATGTCACCTGAGATAAAAACCATAAAATTCAAATGTGGCTACAGTGACCGTTCTGCAAACGAGCCAATATCACCTCCTCTGGACTAGATATTCGAGAGGAGGTTAATATGTCATTCTCCGGAAGGGAAGTAAAGCGGTTGACCTGTGACGAATATGTATGGCACATAAAGCGTGATAAAGAAACCTCTGAGAAAAATTAAGTGATCTTTCACGTCTAACAAAGAATGGGACGCTGAGAGTCCTTGCAGTTAGGGAACGTTAATAAAGAAAAGCTCAATGTTGTGAAGCGAGTTCATGAACACCTCAGTTGTTACCGTGAAGCTGATTCTCCCTTCTCAGCAGTAACCCGAAGCTGATTCTCCCTTCTCAGCAGTAACCCGAAGCTGATTCTCCCTTCTCAGCAGTAACCCGAAGCTGATTCTCCCTTCTCAGCAGTAACCCGAAGCTGATTCTCCCTTCTCAGCAGTAACCCGAAGCTGATTCTCCCTTCTCAGCAGTAACCCGAAGCTGATTCTCCCTTCTCAGCAGTAACCCGAAGCTGATTCTCCCTTCTCAGCAGTAACCCGAAGCTGATTCTCCCTTTTCAGCAGTAACCCGAAGCTGATTCTCCCTTCTCAGCAGTAACCCGAAGCTGATTCTCCCTTCTCAGCAGTAACCCGAAGCTGATTCTCCCTTCTCAGCAGTAACCCGAAGCTGATTCTCCCTTCTCAGCAGTAACCCGAAGCTGATTCTCCCTTCTCAGCAGTAACCCGAAGCTGATTCTCCCTTCTCAGCAGTAACCCGAAGACTGTGAAAAATGTTTCTCTGAGATCATAGGCTTCTTTGCAATCAGATAGTTCTTCACGTAAAAACATCTTGTGCTGTAAGATTGTAAGAGTTTGGAGGCCACAGCATTATCCCCATAGCGCTCCTATCTTGGCGAATGAAAGAATACCTGATGTGTGTTTTTTCTTCTCAATCTTGTGTAAACATATCCTACAAAAGGTTATTCTTCTATATTTTTTGTTAATCGATATAAACTTTAATTACACTTTTTCTTTCTTTGGCCTGTGGTTGGCAAGACCTAGGTTCTATCAGAAGATGATGTTCTATTAAACCATCACACACACACAAACATATATATAAACAAAAGTTCCCAAAGATCAAAGACCATCTATTACAAGCGCTTTATCTTTACTTTCTCTACACGATACGTAGGTAGAGAAGGTATTACACTCCACCCAAAAATGCGTGACCGATATTTCACCGTATATACACTTTTAGGGTCCCACGTATCCAAAAAAATGTATTTTACGAAAAAAGCCATGTGTGTGTGTGAACACAAATACTCAAAAACGAAAAGTCGGTAAAATAACAAAGTTGATATTTAAGTTTTGTATCTTCCAAGAATGTGACACGAAGATTTTGAGAAAAATCCGCCCCTACTCCAGACTACCCTTTAAATAAAAATAAGTTCAAAAAGTTTGATTTTCTCAAAAATGGCTCTAACGAATTTGATTAAAATTACATATATTAAATATATTTACATGGCAAAAAAAAAAAAATTACTCATATGTTGAATAGCCTCTGAAGACCTCTTTACTCGGAATGAGTTTTCAGAATTTGGCATAACGGTTAAACTGTAAGAAAAATAAGGAAATGGCGTGTTATTTATTAACGCTCTTTAACTGATGTGGTTCTCAGCGTTCCATTCTAAATTGGGCGTAAAAGACCGCTTAATTTATCTCAGAGACCTCACTATCAGGCTTGAGGTTCCTTTACGTGCCATAAATCTACGAGACGGGACCAACGGCTTTACTTCCCTTCCGAAGGAAGCCATACTAAGGATTTTTACACCCGAAAAAAAAAACCATCGTCCTCCGCCGGGTTTGAACCCGCGACCTTAGGTATAAGAGGTTAGCGTGGTAGCCATTACACCACGGAGGGAAACTTTAAACTGCAACACAAAAGCTTACTACGCAAAAAATGTAGATCTCGTATACATTTTTTTCCTGAGTTGAGTTACTCCTTGTTATTGGTTGCTGTTATAAAATATTTAAACAGTTCACATACGGCAACTTGTCAACTCCTTCATGGCAGTGCAAAGAAACGGATTTCAACCAAATGGCAACCAACTTTCAAAAGATTTGATTATTCATTTAGCGTAGTGTATTCCCTTATTTCCTTCTACCTACAAGGAAGCAAATAATAACACCATTTCTGTTAGTTTTTATCTCTATTAGCATGAAATAGATAGAAGAATAAGCTTTTTAACAACAATTTGTTACCGAGATGTAGAGAATGTCATTTGATGGAACACAAGACTGTTTAAATAAGTCCATTAATTTTTAACACATGTAAAGGTAATCGTTTAGGCAATCGAGACGATTATATGCAAACGTTATATGGTAAATAACCAAAGAAGATTAAATAGGTAGTTGATTCAGATACTTTCCAGCCCGGAGAAGCAACAACATAAAAAAAACAGTTTTGTGAACGGTTAACTTACTATACGCCCTGTCCATAAACGCATGCAAAATCCCTTGTACTGGACTTGAATTCACATTTGTATTTTCTCTTCCAGTATACCTAGGTATATAGTAGGTAAAGAAGTTATTGCATTCCACCAAAAATATATTACGTTATTTCACTGTAAATGCATGTTTTGATGTTCCTGAATAAAAATCGTATGCCTTTCATTCACATAGCTTTCTCTAGCTGTTCCCAATATATTCTTACAAAACATTCTTTCATCTACATCTCACTAATTGAGACAAATATTAGTAGAATTGGTCTTATTACTTGCTTCATTGTAAATAGAAGGGAAATAAGGGAAAATATAATGCTAAAGCGATAGTCAAATCCTTTAAAAACTTGTCGCTGTGTGGAACAGTTGAGGTTCGGTTCGCTTTGCATAGTCATGTTTAGGAAAATTTAGGTAGTTTAAAACTGAAACCAATAACAAGAAATATCTCAATAACGGTCAGCTCTACAAGAAAAACGCATATGACAAATTATGTATTTCAATGAGATATACATTTTATGTGTTTAAATTTTCTTGTCTCTTACGGTTTAACCGTTATGCAAAATTCTGCAAAACTCACCCAGAATAATGAGGTTCTCAGAGACCATTCTCAAAAAATTCAAAATATACATGTCATTTTTTCTGTAAATACCTTTAATATACGGTGTTTTAACCAACATCGTTAGAGCCACTTTTGAGAAAAACAAAATTTTCAAAAATGTTTCCAGGTATAGGGTAGTTAGTGTTGGGGGACAACATTTTTAGAAATGTTTCCATGTATAGAGTAGTTTGGTTGGAGGAACTTGAAATCACTCCAAGTAGGAACCCTCGAAACTTTATAGGTTTGGTCGTTTAGAATCACATGCTCAGTAATCGTACACTTGTTTGCTGAGTTGCTCTGCTTGTTGCCGAGTATTTAGGAGCAAACAAGTTTGAAATTAAATTTGCACTCGCCCATATCTCATAGGTGTTAAATCCCTTCAGCTACACCCATCTTGAGGGGCTTTTATTACTTTGAATTCTGCTAGCAGCACAGGAAATTGTCTCAGTAAGTGATTGGCACTATCGAATGTTTTGGACAATCGAATATATTACGATAGTAAAAGAAATACTGTCGAGTGCAAAAACAGCTATAACATTTGGTTTTAGAAGCCGTTTGTTTAGCTATATGTATGAATTAATGACAAAATAGATAACTTATTATCTACTTTTAACTCGGAAGTTGTAGAGAAAGTAATAACAGATAAAAACAAATAAATGCATACACATTCGGAAACTATTTTATAAAAATGGTGTTCTTTATTCAGGCAGTACTTCAGTTTATTAAATAGTTTGGTGTCTTCTAGTGTCTTAATAGCAGCAACGAGTCTGTTTTTTACGGGCTATGATAAAGGAAAGCTTTCTCGACGAAAAGAGTTTTCTTTGATCTATAGCGCGCTTCTTGCACTTTGCATGTAATCTCACTGCCTCCTGCTACATTAACCAATTCCTGGGGCCTATGAATAATTTAGAAATGCGAATTGAAAACGAAAGCTGAGAAAGAAGATGTCTTCCTTTTTCTGTGTATCTCTGGGGCACACGCCAGTCTTCAAATTTCCTTACTTTCAGAGCTAAGGTTACGAGTTAATAAATAAATTAAAAATTTTCTTTAAATTTTGTAGAACTAGCAATAGCCTGCCTTATTCTCTTCAAGTGTACTAAATTCCTTTTTATTGTCAACCCTTCATCTTAAAGGCTTCTTTTCTCACTGGGTTTAATTTACGTCATTTGAAAACCTGACACCTACTTTATATGTTTATTCTTAAGAGTTTATTTTAGCTTCTTAAGTAAGTATATCTCTTTTACTGTGTTTTATGTAGGTACAAATGTATGAAGGGTATGTTGGAAGGTTTGTTTGTAAAAGGGAACAAAGACCTACACTAACTTCAATAATCACGTTTGTCCAAAATTCGATTTAAAAATCTTTCAAAATATTGCTTTGTTTAATAGTGTCATATTATTTTACTTTCCGTAGCACATATGTACAATGTACAAAGTACATAGAGAAGTATTGCATTCCATCCAAAATTTCGATACCGAAATTACACCGGAAATACGTTGTTTAGGATCCTCTGGATCCAAAAATATCACTTTTAAAAATTTTTCTGTGTGATTTTATGTCTGTGTGTATATCTGTGGACAGCATAACTTGAAAACGAAAAATTTGTTGAATACCAAAATGCGACACGAAGATTTTCAGAAAAATCTTCCGCACCCAAGAACCCTTTACATGGAACAGTTCTCAAAAATTCTGATATTCTCTAAAATGGTTGATTAAAATACTATACGCTCAATATACCTACATTACTTGAATTTTTGGAAATTCTCCCTGCAGACCTCTTCATTCTAGATGACTTTTATGTAACTTTAGTATAACCGGTAAATGGTAAGAGATAGACAAATCTTACTACACCAAACCACACTCTTTGAAACACACAATGTTATTATATGCATTGTTATGTAGAGTTAACCATCTCCGAGATATTCTGTGTTATTGGAATACTTTAACCCTTTTGATTTTCTCAAAGAGGAAGTCATCTTTCTTTTCGTCTCTATTTTCTTTACTCCTAGCAAGCAAACAGAACCAAATTTCAATTCTACATTTTAAGAGATTTGGCTATCGCTTTAGCCTAGTACAAATCTATATTTTCCTTCTACTTACAACGAATCAAGTAATAAGACCAATTTTGCTGATGTTTATCTCGATTAGCATAATCTTTTATAAGAAAAGTTTATTTGCAGAACAGAGAAAATCATGTCAATGGAACTCATCAGATTTTTTCCTCTTTAAATAGAATCGGTGTAGTTACCCAGGATAGTGTTTTTATTTTGTTGTTGTATTAAAAATATGATTTAAGCAATAAAACCCCTAATCACTGAGCTTAATAACTTAGCTTTTAATTGAAGCATGGATCACTCAAAACTAGCATGAAACATTATTAACACACTTGCATTCAATTTCTAAGAGCAGACTATAGGGCAAAGAAACAATACCAATATACATATCTTACTCTCAAATGTTTATAAACACGTAATCTGATGTGTCTCATTCACATGACTTTCTCTACCTGTTGTACAAAAGTTCTACTCTTGCAAAAGATAAGGTTATTCTTTTATCTACATAAAGCTAACCGAAATAACCATTAGCAAATATTGGTTTATTACGTGTTTCCTTGTAAGTAAAAGGGAAATAAAGCAATAGCAAATATTTTTAAAACTTGATTGCTATACGATACAATTCAAATTCGATTCTCTTTCCATGGCCAGGAGCAGAAAAAAAAAAAAATAGATATGAAACGATTGATAATTCTCCGTTTGAGAAAAGCTTAGGTGTTTTTAAACTAAAACCAATGCCAAGGAATATGTGAAAATGATAGCTGCACAAAAGAAGTATATAATAAAAGTATGTTTTAATGGAATCTACATTTTTGTGTACTATATCTATATCTTTGTCTATATCTTACGGTTTACCAGTTATATAAAAGTTATTCCGAATGAAGAGGTCTTCTGAGGCCATTCCTGAAAAATTCAAAATATATATTTACTTTGCATAACAATGTCTTAAGCAAATGCTATTTTAATGAAAATCGTTACTATCAGTTTGAAGAAAATCAAAATTTTTGAAATTTCTTCAATGTAAAGGGGTGGGGGATTTGCTTGAAAATCTTCGTGTCATTTTCTTACAAAATACTGAACCTAAATATCAAGTTTGCTATGTAACTATTCATTTTTGAGCTATGATGTTCATAGACACACGAAACTAGACACGTACCTTTTTAAAAACCTGATGTGTTCCATCCACGTGATTTTTTCTATAGATATTCTGTAACAAATTATTCTTACAAAAGCTATTCTTCTGTCTACTTTATGCTAATCAATATAAAGATTATCGGAGATGGTATAATTATTTAGTTCCTTCTAAGTAGAAAGGAAATAAGATAATATACTAGGCTAAAGCGGTAGTCAATTTTTTAAAAGCTGGTTACTATGCGATTGAAATTCGGTTCTCTGTTCACAGTAAGGAGTAAAACAAAACAAAAAAAAAACAGAAATTAAAACCAAAAACAAAGAATATCTTGGAAATCTTTAACTCCAGAACAATAATGTAAATGGCATAAATCGAGTGTTTCGACGAGATCTACATTTTTTGTGTAGTAATGTTTGTTTCTTACAGTTTACCAGTTATGCAAAAATCGTCCAGAATGAAGAGATATTCAGAAGCTATTTCCGGAAAATTAAATTTATACATTTTAGGTATTTGTCATTTAATATCAGTATTTTAATCAGAATCGTTAGAGCCAACTTTTCGAGAAAGCCTTCTTTTCACATTCTTTGAAGATGCAAAAGTAGTTATAATTAATCGAATTTTCGCTTATGAGTATTGTTGTTCAATACAAACACTTTTCTAAAATGCTTGTTTTTTTAATTCAGAGGACACTGAAACATATATTTCTAGTTAAATTTGGGTATCGAATGTTTGGGTAGAATGTAATACCTTCTCTGTCTAAATACTATATTCTAAGTGGAGAAACTACTTTCTGTGAAATCTCGATATGAATTTTTGGTTGAAATACAATACCTTCTATACGTATGTGCAGTGTACGTACGAGGTTGAGAAAGTATTCAATATGAGTGATTCTGTATTTATCTGACAAACTCAACATTCTATTAGCATTTAATTAACGATGCTTCAAGAATTAATGCAATAAATTGCATAAATCATAGTTATTATTTTCATAGAAGAATTAAATATTCTCGTTTTGAAATAGAATTACTTTTATAAAACAGAGCGTAAGGTGTATACCCATATAATCCTCACACTACCCACTCCCTTTAATATCGGGCAATGAATATTTTTTATTTTGAATTGTAAATTGTTCTTTTATTATAAATGTGTTGAATTTGGATTTGACTTAACTTCACTTATTACATGCCGCTGTGCATTTTTTAATTTTTGTGTCTTTCACAATTTAAATTATTTCAGAGGGTTTTACCACTCTTAGAATGTACATCCTGAAATGCGTTTAAGCACCTTTTCTACCATTTAGGGTTCTAAAGAAGGATTTAACGAATATAATAAAATGTTGTCTAGCATTAGTTACTTTCCTTTCCTTTCTTTTTTTAATAATCTAAACATCCGTACTTATGCATATAACACTGTAGGCAGTGGACGTGCATGACACATCAGATTAAATCTAAATTCGGAAAGTTAACTTGAAAATGAAACGTTCAAGGCCCAAAGTTAAATTACCTGCCCGCATTTGTCAGTTATAAGGACTAGGGAAAGCAGAGAAAATGGTAATATTAAGGTTTTTATTTGAATTTAATTTGTTTAATGCCTACATTATGTATGATAGAAATAGAAGGAAGTTTGAGGAGAGGAAGAGAATGAAAATCGTAGAAGAAACAGAGAGAATGGGAGGGAGCTTAAGCAGCAAATTAAGTGGAGGGGGAGTTGCGTTAATATCTCTTAAATTTGACGTATTACTCGTAGAGTACTTCCCAACATTTCCACTGCCTAGCCGGACAAAGAGGGGAGTGATAAAGGAGTAACAACTCATAAACAAAGTTGGTCCGTCTGACCGGCTGGTAGTATCTTGCCAGGGTTACCATAAGGTGCTCAACGGGCGTTTGGCAGAGGCACCTGTTCTTTGGGGACAAATGACGATTCATCTTCCAGGTAACAAGAACAAAGTCCTCAATAGTCAATATGCGGACGAGGTATCCCTTCTAATGAAGCAAGTCCATAAAGAGAGAAACCTGGAATTCTCAAAAAGGACAGCCTTTTCACCCAAAGACCTACGTAGACTTGATAGCCCGACTTTGGAATAAGCACTTACAAAACTTCAAAAAATTGCAGAACGGTTGTGAAAACGCTCTCAACAAAGAATAAAGGGAAACACAGTAATAGAATTTCAGAATCGCTATTTATAGCTAACAATGTGGAATGCAAGAGGAATAGCAATTAAACAAACATAATTGTAGAAGCAATGAACTGAATTGGATTCAGATGCATTAGAGAAAGAAAATAGAACTTAAGAGATACCATGGAATCTATGATATGATCATCTATATTGTGTTATATAGTGGATCCAAAAAGAGAGAACATCAGCTGGAGTAGATTTACTCTAACACGTATTTGACCTCAGTCTTTCTCTAGTGCGACTGTAACCAAAGTCTTTCTATAATATGGTTCTTATTTAAGTCTTTCTCTAGTGCAACTCCGACTTGAGTCTTTCTTTAGCATATTTCTGTGCAAGTCTTTCTCTAGTGCCATTCTGACCTAAGTCTTTCTCTGGTGTGACTCTGACCTAAGTTTTTCTCTAGTGCAACTCCGACTTAAGTCTTTCTTTAGCATATTTCTGTGCAAGTCTTTCTCTAGCATGATTCTGCCCAAGTCTTTCTCTAGTGCCATTCTCACCTAAGTCTTTCTCTAGCATGATTCTGCCCAAGTCTTTCTCTAGTGCCATTCTGACCTAAGTCTTTCTCTGGTGTGACTCTGACCTGAGTCTTTCTCTAGTGCAACTCCGACTTAAGTCTTTCTTTAGCATATTTCTGTGCAAGTCTTTCTCTAGCATGATTCTGCCCAAGTCTTTCTCTAGTGCCATTCTCACCTAAGTCTTTCTCTAGCATGATTCTGCCCAAGTCTTTCTCTAGCATGATTCTGCCCAAGTCTTTCTCTAGTGCCATTCTCACCTAAGTCTTTCTCTAGCATGATTCTGCCCAAGTCTTTCTCTAGCATGATTCTGCCCAAGTCTTTCTCTAGCATGATTCTGCCCAAGTCTTTCTCTAGTGCCATTCTGACCTAAGTCTTTCTCTGGTGTGACTCTGACCTTAGTCTTTCTCTGGTGTGACTCTGACCTAAGTCTTTCTCTGGTGTGACTCTGACCTAAGTCTTTCTCTAGTGCAACTCCGACTTAAGTCTTTCTTTAGCATATTTCTGTGCAAGTCTTTCTCTAGCATAATTCTGCCCAGTCTTTCTCTAGTGCCACTCTCACCTAAGTCTTTCTCTGGTGTGACTCCGACCTAAGTCTTTCTCTAGTGCCACTCTCACCTAAGTCTTTCTCTGGTGTGACTCTGACCTAAGTCTTTCTCTAGCATGATGCTGCGCAAGTCCTCCTCTAGTGCCCCTCTGACCTAAGTCTTCACCCGCACATTTCTGTCCAAGTCTTTCTCTAGCATGACTCTAACCTAAGTCTTTCTCTAGTGTTAACTTAAATTTTTCTCTAGTGTCACTCTCACTCAAGTCTTTCTCTAGCACATTTCCATGCAAGGCTTTCTCTAACGCGACTCTTTTAAGTCTTTCTCTAGCGCGACTCTGACCTAAGTCTTTCTCTATCACGGTACTGACTTAAATCTCTCTCTAGCTCGGCTGTGACCTAAGTTTTTCTCTGGTGTGACTCCGACCTAAGTCTTTCTCTGGTGTGACTCTGACCTAAGTCTTTCTCTGGTGTGACTCCGACCTAAGTCTTTCTCTAGTGCCACTCTCACCTAAGTCTTCTCTAGCATGATTCTACCCAAGTCTTTCTCTAGTGTCACTCTGACTTAAGTCTTTCTCTAGCACATTTCCATGCAAGGCTTTCTCTAACGCGACTCTTAAGTCTTTCCTTAGCACGGTACTGACTTAACTCTTTCTCTAGCGCGACTCTGACCTAAGTCTTTCTCTAGCACGGTACTGACTTAAGTCTCTCTCTCTAGCTGGGCTGTGACCTAAGTTTTTCTCCAGCGCATTTCGATCCATGCCTTACTTTAGTATGGTTCTGACCTAAGTCTTTCTTTAGCATGATTCTGACCTTTGTCTTTCTATAGTACGGACCTGACCTAAGCGCTACTGTGTCTTAAGTCATTCTCTAGTACAGTTCTTACCTTAGTCTTTATCTAGCGCGGTTCTGACCTAAGTATTTCTCTAGCGCGAATCTGACCTTTCTTTAGCACGGTACTGACTTGTCTTTCTCTACCGCAACTCTGACCTAAGCCTTTTTCCAGCACATTTCTGTCCAAGTTTTTCTCTAGCATGGTTCTGACCTAAGTCTGTCTCTAGCGCGATTCTGTTTTAAGTCTTTCTCTGGCAAAATTCTGACCTTCGTTCTTTAATACGGACCTGACGTAGGTCTTTTCTAGTGCGGCTGTGACCTAACTCTTTCTCTAGCATGGCTGTGACTTAAGTCTTTCTCTAGCGCAGTTCTAAACTTAGTTTTTATCTAGCGAGGTTTATCCTTCTATACACGGATCTGACCTAAGTAGTTTTAGTGCGGCTGTGACCTAAGTATTTCTCTAGCATGGCTGTGACTTAAGTCTTTCTCTAGCGCAGTTCTAAACTTAGTTTTTATCTAGCGAGGTTTATCCTTCTATACACGGATCTGACCTAAGTAGTTTTTAGTGCGGCTGTGACCTAACTCTTTCTCTAGCATGGCTGTGACTTAAGTCTTTCTCTAGCGCAGTTCTAAACTTAGTTTTTATCTAGCGAGGTTTATCTTTCTATACACGGATCTGACCTAAGTAGTTTCTAGTGCGGCTATTTCTTTAGCACGGTTCTAACTCACTTCTAACCTTAGTCTTTATCTAACGCGGTTTATCTTTATATAGTACGGACCTGACTAAGTCTAAGTACGGATGTGACTTAAGTATTTCTGTAGCATGGTTCTGACTTAGTCTTTCTCTAGCGCAGTTCAAAGCTTAGCCTTTATCTAGTGCGGGTTATTTTCTATAGTAACGTAACTAACCTAAGTCTTTTCTAGCGCACCTGTGACCTAAATTTTCTCTAGCACAGTTCTAGCCTAAATCTGTCCTTAGGGCGGCTGCGATCCAGCACGACTTTGAGCTAAGTCTGTCTCCTAGCATAGATCTGACCAAATATTTTCTTGTCACGCTCTGGTCTATATCTCTCATCTGAAACTATCCTCTAGTACGGATCTGGTCTATCTCCTTCTCTAGCGCGTCTCTGATCTAATTATTTATCTAGCATGGTTCTGACCTAAGTCTGTGCTCTAGCATGACTTTGAGCTAAGTTGTCTTCTATCACGAATCTACCAAATATTTTCTTGTTACGCTTTTGACCTACATCTTTCATCTGAAACGATTCAATGTTATTCTTCCCTCTAACACGTTTTGTCCTAAGTAATGCTTGCTGAATATATTTTCGTTACAAAAGCTACTTGATACACAAAATCAAAGTTCATCAAACAAAATTGCAATTACTCAAAAATATACAAATTGATACAATATTCTCAATGCTTTAATTTAATATCTCCATTTTAATGATATTTTGAACCATTTATATCCTTTGAGCTGTTTACTACGTGCTAACCATGTATGCTACCAAATAATCCTTTACATATGACTGTATTATTATTTCTTCCTCTTCAAATACCAATGTCTAACATGCAAACATATTGCAAATTATATGTGCAGTTGTCGCTCTCTACACATATACAGGTAATATAATTATCTTTCTGAATAAATGTTCTGATTGCTATATTCGTTTGATAATCTATTGAATTATTCTACCCCATATCTCATTAAACTTCCAATTTGAGGCACCATAATTGTGGAGGTTCCCATTGGTGAAATATAATTTCTTCCATATTTTAATGTTTTCCAGGCAGAACATCTTGCCGTGTCTGCATCACCTGCTTCTTAGTCTTCATTTGGTAGGTTTCGCACCATTTCGGAAGAAGAGAGGCGACCACATTGAGTCCTGGATTGCGCTATACACTCTGACACGCACATGCAGTGAGGTGTTTTGTTTAATAATTCAGCAATAATAATTAATTTACATATTCACCATAATGGTTGAGAGGCTCAAGAAAGAAACTTGATTTAATTGATAGCGCAATGGAAAGAGAGATGGGAGGGCTGTTTTTCTGTCTTCTTCCGCCCATCCTCAATCTTCGTAAAACCAGCGCCCAAGAAAAAGTTTGCGCGTAGTAACTAAGGTCTATGGCTCCGTCCTCATTTGAGCAGAAATTCACCCATTCAATTTCCTATATGACCGGCGACGACCGTCATTCTCCATGATCTAGTGGTAACATGCTAGCCTCTGTTTCCAAAGGTTACGATTTCAAAGCCGGCGGAAGGCGACATAGATTTACCGCATAAAAGAACCTCAAGCCTGATAATAATCTTGTTTTCAGTTATAGTAACAACTTTTATAGGAGATGTATTACCTTGGGACAAATATCCTCTGAGCAAACGGCCTCTGAGCAAAATTATGCGGTCTTTCACGCACAATATGGAATTGCACTCAGAGTTAAAGAGTATCATAAAAAGACTCAAAATCAAACCAAAGGACGATAAAGATCATGTAAAGAAATCCTTTTAGCACTTCAACAATGAGCATGTGTGGTTGTTTTGGGATTTGCTGGTGCTCGATACGAAAACGCGCATGTCAGGCATGCCTCATATTGTCTCATTTAGAAGCAATGCGCAATGGTGTAACATGGTGGAAATTAGAATTATTGATTTTTCATTAATTCCTGGGAATTTTCTCAAACGTTTCTTAGGATCCAATGGTAAAAATTCTGATGTGTTCCATTCACATGACTTTCTCTACATCTCTGCAACAAATTATTATTAAAAGGCTTATCCTTCTATTTACTTAGTGCTAATCGAAAAGAAATTGCCAGCCTTATTGCCTGCTTCTTCCTAAGTAAAAGGGAAATAAGGAAATACACTAGGCTAAATCAATAGCCAAATCTTTTAACAGCTGGTTGCCATGTGATTGAAGTATCTTTGTTTGTATGTATAGACAGGAGCTGACAAATTCCCGTATGAGAAAAGTACAAGTATTTTAAAACAGAAACTAATAAGGAATGTCTCAAAAACGGTCACCTTCACGAATAAATATATACTACATAAATTGTGTGTTTTAGTGAGCTCTACATTTTATGTGTGATAAGTACTTGTCTATCTCTTACGGTTTTCCAGTTATGCAAACTTCCGCAAAATTCATCCAGAATAAACATGTCTTCAGGAGATATTCCCATAAAATTAAATATGTACATAAATATCACATAAATATCTTAAATATAAGAGACTTTAATCAAAATCATTAGAGCCATTTTGGGGGAAATGAGAATTTTCGAAATTTTTTCCATGTAAAGGGTAGTTTGGGGTTGGGGATTTTTCTCAAAAGCTTCGTGTCCTATCCCTGGAAGATACTAACCTTAAATACCAAGTTTGGTATTTTACCGACTTTTCGTTTTTGGGTTATCGTGTACACAGACACACGGACATACACAAACGGACCTTTTTCTGAAAATACTCTTTTATGGATACATATATTTCCGGTGAAACCTCAGTATAGAATTTTGGGTGCAACACAATACCTTCTCTATTCACTATGTACATTGTAACGTGTAGAGAAAGTAAAAAGTGCAGCATTTAAGGGATTATATTTATTTGGGTGATTAATTAGCCAGTTTTTTTACACAAATAAAAACAATCTAGCAGCGTATTTACATGGACCAGGTTGATGTTTGAGGCAGTACCAAACAGAATGAGATGACGCTCATAACTGGGAACTCTAACTGACCGACGCAACGGAATATTGCTACCTCCGCTTTACACAGGAACCTGCAACCTTTTCCTGCTTTAAATGTTAATGTGTTTTTCGTTCAACATGCGGGCTGAGCTTGTTTTAGCAAAACATCTGATGTGTTCCTTTCATATGATTTTCTCTACAGCTCTGCAACAAATTATTGTTAGAAAGCTTATGCTTCTATTTACTTCATGCTAATTGAAAAAAAAACGTTAGCAGAAATAGTCTTATTACTTGCTTCCTTGTAAATAGAAGCGAAATAAGGGAGTACCATAGGTTAAAGTGATAGTCAAAAGCTGGTTGCTATGTGATTGAAGTTCCTTTGTTTGTAAGGACAAAAGTTGACAAATTCCTATATGAGAAAAGTTTGGGTTTCTTAAAGCTGAAACCAATAACAAGGAATATCTCAAAAATGATCAAATCCACGAAAAAAAAAATATATAACATAAATGGTGTGCTTTAACGTGCTCTACATTTTTTGTGCGGTAAGCTTTTGTTCATCTCTTACGGTTTAGCAGTTATGCAAACTTCGGCAAAATTCAATCAGAATGAAGTAGTCTTCAGAGGCTATTCCCATAAAATTCAAGATAAATTTTACTTGCCAGGTAAATATCTTTAATACACGATATTTTAATCAAAATCGTTGAAGCCACTTTTGAGCAAATCAAAATTTTCTAAAAAAAAAACTAAATAAAAGGTAGTTGGGATGGGATATTTTATTGAAAATCTTAGTGTAGAATCCTTGTAAGATACCAAATTTAAATACTAAGTTTGGTATTCAACGGTTTTTCAGCTATGCTGTCCTTACACTCTCACACACACACACACATGGACCTTTTTCTAAAATGCTTCTTTTGGATTCACGGGTAAATTCTCGGTATCGAATTTTGTGGAGAATGCAATAAATACCTTTTCTATACGCTATGTACAGAGTACGTGTAGAGAATGTAAAAATATTTTTACAAAACGGTCTGTGTGTGTGCGTGTGTGTGTGCGCGCGCGCACGAGTATATATATCCTTGAGTATTAGAACACAACTCAAAAACGAAAAGTCCATTAAATACCTAACTTAATATTTAAGTTCAGCATCAAACAAGGATACGACACGAATATTTTCAAGAAAATCCCCCCCAAATTACCCTTTACATGGAAACATTTTAACTCTCTAAAAAATGACTGATGATATTGATTGCAATACATCGTGTTTAAAATGTTTTTATGATAAACGAAATGTATATCTTGCATTTACTGGGGATAGCTCTGAAGGTATTTTTATTCCGGTTAGGTTTGCATAACTGCAAAAGCGTAAGAGATAGACAAAAACTTAACACTCAAAAATTATAGATCTCACTAAAACACACAGTTTATGTCATACACACTTTTTTATAGAGTTGATCGGTTTTACATAACAAGATTAGCGATGAGATTTTAAGAGATTTAACTGTCTCTTTCACGTAGCGCATTTCCTTATTTCCTCCTACTTTCAAGTACAAAGTAATGTACATAAAAGAATAATATTTTGTAATAATAGTTTATACAGAAATTCAGTGAATGAAACTTAACAGATGTTTAAAGAAAGGTTCGTTTTACAATAAAGTACAACTACTAAATATTTTAGATAGTTTATTACTTTCTCAACACGTACTATCCACATAGTGTATAGAGAAGATCTTGCACTCTAACCAAGAATTCGATACCAAAATTTCACAGGAAATGTTTTAGGGACCCCTGTATCCAACACATCATTTTCAGCAAAAGGTCCGCGCGCGCGCGCGCGTGTGTGTGTATGTGTGTGTGTGTCTGCGAAGAAAAACGAAAAGCCGGTAAAATAACAAACTTGGTATTTGTTCCATTCACATTGACTTTCTCTACATCTCTGCAACATATTATTGTTAAAAAGATTATGTTTATATTTACTTCATGCTAATCGAGAAAAAAATAGCATAAATATTCCTATTATTCGCTTCCTTGTAAGTAGAAGTGAAATAAGGGAGTACCAGAGATTAAAGTCATAGTCAAAAGTTGGTTGCTATGTGACTGAAGTTCTTTCGTTTGTATGGACAGAGTTGACAAATGCCTATATGAGAAAAGCATAAGTTTTTTAAAGCTGAAACCAAAACAAGAAATATCTCAAAAACGATCAACCACACGAAAAAAATGTATATACAAAAGTGTGTTTTAATTTGCTCTACATTTTGTGTATGGTAAGCTGTTGCCCATTTCTTACGGTTTAACACTTATGCAAAATTCCGTAAAATTCATCCAGAATAAAGTATTCTTCAGAGGCTAACCCAAAAAATTTAAGATATACATTTTATTTGCCGGTAAATATCTTTAATATACAACATTTTAATCGAAATCATCAGAGCCATTTTTGAGAAAATCAACAGTTTTGAAAAAAGTTCTATGTAAAGCGTAGTTTGGGGTGGGGGGGGACTTTTCTCAAAATATTCGTGTCGCATCCCTGAAAGATACTAGGTGACCTTGAATAACAACTTTGGTATTTTACCGACTTTTCGTTTTTGAGCTATCGTGTTCACACACACACACACTCACACACACACACACGCGGATATTTTTCTGAAAATGCTTGTTTTGGTTACAGGGGCCCTAAAACATATATTTCCGGTGAAATTTCGATATAGAGTTTTTGTCTCTATGTACATGGTACGTGTAGAGAAAGTAAAAATGAATGTAGAAAGAAAGTTTAACATAGATAATTATACAAAATTTTTCGTAGTTTTTATTTTCTCATGCCGTATGCACATTGTACATAGTGCATAGAGAAGGTATTGTATTCCACCTAAAAATCCGATGACGAGATTTTACCGAAAATATATGCTTCGAGTTCCCCCGGGTCCAAAAGAAGCATTTTTAGAAGAAGATCCGTTAGTGTGTGTCTGTGAACATTATAGCTCAAACCGAAAATATCTTTAAAACCAAAATTGGAATTTATCTGGAGTATCTTCTAAGAAGAATGCAACACGAATATTTTTAAGAAAATCCCCCCACCACAAATTACCCTTTTCATGGAAATAATTTTGAAAATGTTGTTTTTCTCAAAAATGGCTGTAACGTTTCTCATTAAAATGCCGTATATTAAAGATATTTTCACCACAAACTGTGTGTTTTGAATTTTCTGGGAATAGGCTCTGAAGACCTCTTTATTCTGGATGAGTTTTACAGAATTTTGCATAACGTTTTAAACTACTTAAACTTTTCTCAAACGGTAAGTGACGTTTTGTTTCATCTCCCTTGTTTTACTGCAGCCCATGCAAAGCGAACCGAACTTCAGTTGTTTCACAAGGACCAGTTTTTAAAAGATTTGTCTTTCGATTTGACCCTGTGTCCTTTTCATTTACAGGACAGCAAGTAATAAGACTATTTCTGCTAATGTTTGCCTTGATTGCATGTCGTAGATAAAAAAAAAAAAAATTTTAATTGCATTTATAACATGTAGAAAACAGGTGAATGCTGTTACGGCTTCCATTCGTTCAACTTAATGGAAAATTACTGGACGATTTTATTTATAATTTTCAGTCTTGGAGACGGTGTATACGTTACGAAATGTGCTGCACGGAATAATTAAATGTGTTTATTGCTTTGCTGCGTCTGTTTCGCTTTCTCCGCCTTCCTGTATTACTCTCCAACATAAAACAAAATCTATGACATGCCCCAACAGTAGATAGCGACATCAAATCAGTAGCTGATAACGGAAAACATCAACAGTAAGTGACGTTTAGCAATAGCATTGGATCATATTTTTTTACTTTCTCTGCACGAACTATGTACATAGTGTATAGAGAAGGTATTGCATTCCACCCAAAAATTTGATACCGAGATTTGACCGGAAATATATCTTTTAGGGTCCCCTGTATAAAAAAACAGTTTAGAAAAAGGTCCGTGTGCGTGTGTGTCCGTGTGTCTGTGAACACAATGACTCAAAAACGAAAAGTCGGTAAAATACCAAACTTGGTATTTAAGTTTGTATCTTCTAAGGATGCGACACCAAGATTTTGAGAAAAATCCCCCTGCCCCAAACTACCTTTAACAAGTAACTTTTTTCGAAAATTTTTATTTTCTCAAAAATGGCTCTAATGATTTTGATTACAATATCGCATATTAAAGATATTTACCTGACAAATAAAATGTTTATCTTGAATTTTCTGGGAATAGCCTCTGAAGACTACTTTATCCTGGATCAATTTTACGGAATTTTGCATAACTACTAAACCGTAAGAGATGAACAAAAACTTGTAGAGCACTTTAAAACACACAATTTACGTTATATATATTTTTTTTTTTCGTGGAGTTGATCGTTTTTGACTTATTCCTTGTTTTTTGATTCCACCTTTAAAAAACTTATACTCTTCTCATACAGGAATTTGTCAACTCCTGTCCATACAAACAAAGGAACTTCAGTCACATAGCAACCAGCTTGTGACTATCACTTTAAACTGTGGTACTCCCTTATTTCGCTTCTACTTACAAGGAAGCAAGTAATTGTAACGGGAATTTTTTGATACGTTGTTGGGTTTTACGTCTCAACGTGGGTGCTTATGTGCGGCGTACCTAAGTGTCACTTCAAATCAACTCCACTACACTCACGTACCTGGTACTGAAGCTCTTCTGGGATGGGTTGCCACGGCGTTGCTCAGTCTTGCACGATCATTGGCTCTCTCTGGTGTGGATTTGGCAAGTGGGAGGAGTTGTAGGAGTGATCAGATACTGGGTCAGAGCACTGCATGAAGTCTTTGTGGCCCTTTGTGATTTTCTTGACCCTAGAGAGGGGCTGAGTCGTTTGTCAACGGGGCAGAGCAACGTCCTAAGGTCCTCATCGCTTAAGCTGCCTGCGAATTATTTCCGTCAGTCACGACTCAGCCTAAAACAATATTAAAATTGGTGCTAACATGCTCCTAATCCCATCTGTTTTTCGCGGAGTTAAATGGTAAGCATGGTGTGAAGAGATGGGCCCCAAAACTTTACAATCTTGCAATTGTGAAGAAAACACTTGTGAGCTTTTACTGTTATTTATTCAATAAGGAAATTCTGTGAAATTGCAGATTCTAGTTCAATTTCAGACTGAGTCTTTCCTGAGCCTTTCCTATTGGTAATAGAGACTATATGGCTACGTGACAGGAGAACGACGGGTTTCGAGATTTCGTCGAGGAGAGGTTACATGAGTTTAAGTGAGGTGTGTGTAAATGCACTGGATCGAAATAAGGGGTAAAATGGAGATTCTGAAAATCGGTTCTTCTTTCCAACGTGAAATGCACAATCCTCCATTTGTTCTGTCTGCTTGCGCATGCGCAGCCATGTTGGTCAATCGACCAATGTCAGAGTTCAAAGATATTCTGATGTATACAGAATAAGTGACCAGTTGCTAGCCAGTGAGTATTAGTTTTCTTAACCCCTTGCTTGGTAAATAGGAATCCGTGGTGAAGGAAGAGAAATTGCAATTGATCTATGAACTGTTTTATTCAGCTTGATTTTGTAGTTAGCGTCCCTCTTGTTGACGCTTATATTTTCTTTTATAATAATAGCACATAAGAGTCAAATAAATACAATAATTATACACGTACTGGCTCAATGTTCCTTAGATACAAATAACAATAATGTAGCACAATCCAGTTGCTTTTTACTTTCTCTATGCGTACTATGTAATAGTGTATAGAGAAGGTATTCCACTTCACCAAAAAATTCGATACCGAAATTTCACCGGAAGTATATGTTTTAGGGTCCCCTGTAACCAAAAAAAGTATTTTCAGAAAAAGGTCCGTGTGCCCGTGTGTCCGTGAACACGATAACTCAAAAAGGAAAAGTCGGTAAAACACTAAACTTCGAATTTAAGTTTAGTATCTTTCAGGGATGCGACACGAAGATTTTGAGAAAAATCTCCCCACCCCAAACTACCCTTTACATAGAACTGTTTTCGAAAATTTTGATTTTCTAAAACATTGCTCTAACGATTTTGATTAAAATGTCGTATATTAAAGATATTTACCTGACAAATAAAATGTATATTTTGAATTTTCTGCGAATAGCCTCTGAAGGCTACTTTATTCTGGGTCAATTTTACGGAATTTTGAATAACTGAAAAACCGTTAGAAATGGACAAAAACTTACCACACATCAAATGTAGAGTATTTTAAAACACACAATTTATATTATATACATTTTTTTCGTGGAGGTGATTGTTTTTTAGATATTCCTTATTTTTGGTTTCGGCTATAAAAACTTTACTTATATAATACTTTTCTCATACAGGACTTTGTGAATTCGTTCGTGTCCATACAAACAAAGGAACTTCAGTCCCATAGCAACCAGCTTTTGACTATCACTTTAACTTATGGTACTTCCTTATTTCGCTTCTACTTACAAGGAAGCAAGTAATAAGCCTATTTCTGCTAATTTTTTTCTCGATTAGCAGGAAGTAAATAGAAGCATAAGCTTTTTAAAAAAAAGTTATTGCTGAGATATAGAGAAAGTCATGTGAATGTAACATCAGATTTTTTGTACTGTCATGCCGATTCACAATTGAAGCGATACTGGCGACGTGACATGGGTCTCATCGCGACACCGCATTCACAATAGGGCGGTACAATTTGACATTACTGAGCAGTGCCGGTGCACAGCACACTGAAGCAATGACTGCGGATTTAAAACAAGTTCTTGATCTCTATCTTCTAAAAGCAAGAAACGACAGAAACAATTGATAAAGAAGACAGCAGAAGCTCCGTCGTTGGTGGATTCGACGTATATCCAAAGAGCGTAACCAATTTGAGGATTTTCGAATCCTAATCCCGAATATGATGACGGATCTCGAATCTTATTACAATTACTTGCGAATGACACCATCACAATTTGATGATCTTTTGCACACCATTGGCCCTCATATAGAGAAACAGTCAATTCGAAAGCCAATATCTTCAGCAGAGCGCCTTTGTGTAACTTTGAGGTTAGGTCAATCGTTTTGCTGCGCGTGCCGCGGCGCCAATGCCACTCCATTGTGAATCCAGCATCAGTTGACAAGATTTCTCTGTACCATTACTGCATGCGAAAGTATAGAAAATGTTCTTCCATCTCCCAAAGATGATCATTGTTAGCCCTTGTTGTATTTTGCTCATCGCTATGGCGATAATAAAGTTTTTGAATGTTATATTAATATAAACTCAGTTTGTGACATTTTATAATTTTTTTCAAGTGTACATATATTTCAGTGCCGCAGATTTAAATCTCACGAACAGCCGGTTTTTCAAGTTAACGTTCACATCCATTTTACAATTCATATTTGCTACAATTTTCTGCTTTATCAGCATCCTTTGTATTTTACCGTGTTAATAGCAACATTTCGCAAAAACACGTCTGTGAAACGCACACTTTAGAATTATATCAAAGTATGTAAAGTATCCTGCTAGTGATGATGCCACATGACATTTCTTACTAACATACATTTTCTTTCTCTTAACGCCAAAACAATGAATGCATCACAATTATTCCTCATGTTTTCGGGAAATTATTAACATTATTTTAGATGAGTTATGGCTAAATGCCGCTTCGTGATTATCTAACAGATGTTGAGATGTATCCCCCAGCTAGTCTTGGCCGGGATCGTTGTCTATCGCAATTTCTCATTTTCCTCACGATGCTGAGCGGGCAACTCCATGGTTGGCACCGAATCCAGGTACATTCCGTGCCGCAAACTGGAGCACTGTGCTCTAGCCCACTGCACCATGGCACAGGTTAGCTCTATGTGTCGTTAGCACACAATTTTCTGGGGTAGATGGTCAATTTAAATCAAGGCGTGCTACATAATTAAAAATAATGTTAAGATCGGATTGTAAGTTAGGCAATCATCTTCTCACCATGTTTTAATGGTAATGGTGATGGTGGTGGTGTTGATGGTGGTAATGATGGTAGCGATGGTTGTGGTAGAGATGATGGTGGTAGTGATCGTGGTGATGGTAGTGATGGTAGTAGTGATGGTGTTGGAAATGATGGTAGTGATGGTAGCGATGCTTGTGGTAATGATGATGGTGGTGACGGTGGTAGTGGTAGTGATGATGGTGATGGTGTTGATGATGGTAATTGTGGTGATTATAGTAATGGTAGTGATGATGTTGGTGGTGATTATAGTGATGATGGTGATGGTGCAGATGGTGGTAGTAGTGATGGAGGGAGGTGGTGGTGATGGTAGTGCTGATAATGGTGATGATGGTGGTGGTAGTGATGGAGGAAGGTGGTGCTGGTGATGGTGCTAGTCATGGTGGTGGTAGTGATGGAGGTAGTGATAATGGTAGTGATGGAGGTAGTGATAATGGTAGTGATGTGGTGGTAGTGATGGTAGTGCTGATAATGGTAATGATGGTGTTGGTGATGATGGTGGTAGTCATGGTGGTGATAATGGTGGTGGTAGTGATAGTAGTGATGGTGGTGATGATGGTGGTGGTAGTGATGATAATGGTAGTGATGGTGGTGGTGATGATGGTGGTGGTAGTGATGATAATGGTAGTGATGGTGGTGGTGATGATGGTGGTGGTACTGATGATAATGGTAGTGATGGTGGTGGTGATGATGGAGATGGTGGTGATGATGATGGTGGTGATGATAGTGGTGGTAGTGATGATAATGGTAGTGATGGTGGTAGTGATGGTGGTGGTGATGATGGTGGTGATGATGGTGGTGATGATGGTGGTGGTAGTGATGATAATGGTAGTGATGATAATGGTAGTGATGGTGGTGGTGATGGTGGTGGTGGTAGTGATGATAATGGTAATGATGGTGGTGGTAATGATGGTGGTGATGATGGTGGTAGTGATGATGGTGGAGATGGTGGTGATGATGGTGGTGATGATGGTGGTGATGATGGTGGTGATGATGGTGGTGATGATAGTGGTGATGATGGTGGTAGTGATGGTGGTGATGATGGTGGTAGTGATGATAATGGTAGTGATGGTGGTGGTGATGATGGTGGTGATGATGGTGGTGATGTGGTAGTGATGGTGGTGATGATAGTGGTGGTAGTGATGGTAGTGCAGATAAAGGTAGTGATAGTGTTGGTGATGATGGTGGTACTGATGGTGGTGATGGTGATGATGATGGTAGTGATGGTATTGATGGTAGTACTGATGGTGGTGGTAGTGATGGTGGTGGTACTGATGGTGATGATGGTAGTGATGGTGGAGATGGTAGTGATGATGGTAGTGATGGTGGTACTGATGGTGGTGGTAGTGATGGTGGTGGTACTGATGGTGATGATGGTAGTGATGGTGGAGATGGTAGTGATGATGGTAGTGATGGTGGAGATGGTGGAGATGGTAGTGATGGTGGAGATGGTGGTGATGATGGTAGTGATGGTGGAGATGGTAGTGATGGTGGAGATGGTAGTGATGGTAGTGATGATGATGATAGTGATGGTGGAGATGGTAGTGATGATGATGGTAGTGATGGTGGAGATGGTAGTGATGATAATGGTAGTGATGGTGGAGATGATAGTGATGATAATGGTAGTGATGGTGGAGATGGTATTGATGGTATTGATGGTGGAGATGGTAGTGATGATGGTGGTAGTGATGATAATGGTAGTGATGGTGGAGATGGCAGTGATGATAATGGTAGTGATGGTGGAGATGGTAGTGATGATAATGGTAGTGATGGTGGAGATGGTAGTGATGATAATGGTAGTGATGGTGGAGATGGTAGTGATGATAATGGTAGTGATGGTGGAGATGGTATTGATGGTAGTGATGGTGGAGAAGGTAGTCATGGTAGTGATGGTAGTGATGGTGGTAGTGATGATGGTAGTGATGATGGTAGTGATGGTGGAGATGGTAGTGATGGTAGTGATGATGGTGGTAGTGATGATAATGGTAGTGATGGTGGAGATGGTATTGATGATAATGGTAGTGATGGTGGAGATGGTAGTGATGATAATGGTAGTGATGGTGGAGATGGTATTGATGGTAGTGATGGTGGAGATGGTAGTGATGGTAGTGATGATGGTGGTAGTGATGGTGGTGGTTATGGCAGTAGTGATGGTGGTGCTGATAATGGTGATGGTGGTGGTGATGGTAGTGATGATGGTGGTGGTGATGGTAGTGATGATGTTGGTGGTGATAATAGTGATGATGGTGGTGGTGATGGTAGTGATGGTGGTGGTGATGGTAGTGATGATGGTGGTGGTGATGGTAGTGATGATGATGGTGGTGATCATAGTGATGATGGTGGTGGTGATGGTAGTGATGATGGTGACGGTAGTGATGATGTTAGTAGTGATGGGGGGAGGTGGTGGTAGTGATGATGGTGGTGGTGATGATGGTAGTGATGGTGGTAGTAGCGATGTTGGTGATGGTGATGATGGTAGTGCTGGTGGTAACGATGGTTGTGGTAGAGATGATGGTGGTGGTAGTGATCGTGGTGATGGTAGTGATGGTAGTATTGATGGTGGTAGCGCGATAGTTGTGGTAATGATGATGGTAGTGGTAGTGATGGTAGTGGTGGTGATGGTATTGACGATGGTGGTGATGGTAGTGATGATGGTAGTAGTGATTCGAGGAGGTGGTGGTGGTGATGGTGATAGTGATGGTGGTGGCGGTGGTAGTGGTAATGATGATGGTTGTGATGGTGGTGATGCTAGTGATGATGGTGGTGGTGATGGTAGTGATGATGGTGATGGTGGAGATGTTAGTGATGATGGTAGTAGTGATGGAGGAGGTGGTGATGGTGGAGGTGGTAGTGATGGTAGTGATGATGGTGGCAGTGATGGTGGTAATGATGGTGGAGATGGTAGTGATGGTAGTGATGATGATGGTAGTGATGATGGTGGTGATGGTGGTGGTGGTAGTAGTGATGGTGGTGATGATGGTGGTAGTAATGGTGGTGATGGTGGTAGAAGTGATGGTAGTGATGATGGTGGTAGTGTTGGTGGTGATGGTGGTTGTGATGGTGATGATAGTGGTAGTAGTGATGGTGGTGGTGATGTTGATGGTGGTGTTGGTAGTGATGATGGTAGTAGTGATGGGGGGAGGTGGGGCTGGTGGTGATGGTGGCAGTGATGGTGGTGATGATGGAGTTAGTGATGGTGGAGGTGGTGGTGTTAGTGATGGTGGAGGTGGTAATAATGATGATAGTGATGGTGGTAACGATGGTTGTGGTAGTGATGATTGTCGTAGTGTTCGTGGTGATGGTAGTGATTGTGGTAGTGATCGTGGTGATGGTAGTGACGGTAGTAGCGATGGTGGTAGAAATGATGGTGGTAGCGATGGTTGTGGTGATTGTGGTGGTGGTGGTGGTAGTGGCAGTGATGGAGGCGGTGATGGTGGTGGTAGTGGTAGTGATGATGGTTGTGATGGTGGTGGTGATGGTGGTGGTGATGGTGGTGATGATGGTAATGGTGGTGACGGTAGTGATGATGGTGGTGGTGTTGGTAGTGATGATGGTAGTAGTGATGGGGGGAGGTGGGGCTGGTGGTGATGGTGGCAGTGATGGTGGTGATGATGGAGTTAGTGATGGTAATGATGATGGTGGTACTAGGGATGGTGGTGGTGATGATGATGGTGGTGATGGTAGTGGTAGTGATGATGGTTGTGATGGTGGAGGTGATGGTAGTGATGATGGTGATGGTGATGGTGATGGTGATTTTGGTAATGATGGTAGTGATGGTAGTGATGGTGGTGGTGATGGTGATGTTGTTAGTAGTGTTGGTGGTGGTGTTTTTGATGGTGGTGGTGATGTTAGTGGTAGTGATGTTGGTGGTGATGGTGGTGATGGTAGTGATGATAATGGTGGTGATGGTGGTGGTGATGATGATGATGGTGGTAGTGATGGTAATGGTGATGGTGGTGGTAATGGTGATGATGGTGATGGTGATGGTGATGATGTGGGTAGTGATGATGGTAGAAGTGATGGTGGTGGTGATGGTAGTGATAGTGATGACGGTTGAGATGGTGGAGGTGATGGTAGTGATGGTGGTGGTGACGGTAGTGATATTAGTGGTTGTGATAGTGGTGATGGTGATAGTGGTGGTGATGGTAGTGATAGTGATGATGGTGGAGGTGATGGTAGTGATGATGGTGGTGATGGTAGTGATGATAGTGGTGGTGATGGTTGTGGTGGTGATGGTGGTGGTAATGGTAGTATTGCTGATAGTGTTTTTTTTTTTAGCAGGGGATAAAATCTTACAAAGACACTTCAGGCGTGTTGGATTCCTAACAACTAAAAAGAAGCTTGCTAGAATCAATGTGAAGTTCCCCTCAGAACTGCTCAAACCGCAGTACTTCGAGGGGAAGCGATTCAGGGTGGAAAGTATTATTGGCCTATATCATCTATGGAAATGTGTACTAGTCTCAGCTGTCATTCATCTCCAATCGTTTACTGCGCAAAATATCACGGGCATATAAGACAGTAAGTTGTGGGGCGTCAAAACTCCCAAATGGCTCCCGGCCAGATGGCGTTGATGATGCTACCGAACACAATGAAAGATGATATTTTCAGCTGTGTCATCCATACCGCAGGAATAGAATTAGGATGAAGCACTTAAAGGAAAATTATGTAGATAGGTGGTAAAACAGTCATGAACCGTCAACAATTGCGCAAGACATAAATTTAAATACTCACGTTTACGATTATACCAAATGGCAACATCTTTAACCAAGCGCTTTGTCCAATGGGCAGTCCCGTCACAGCATTCCAAAGTTCTTGCCACTTTGCAAGCAATAGGGTGCGAGCCTCCACTCTTCCAATGGTATGTGCCTCCAACAAAAGTCGTTCCTCAGCTAGCAGAACAATAGGAGGAGTCCTTGCAATAGGCAGCAAAGCTTTAATGGATGTGGTCCTGTAGGCAATTGTGATGCGCTGGACGCTCAGGAGCTTAGAATTATATATTTTACATCTGAAGACCTTACTTTACATACGTACTCCATATAAAATAACAGATTACACCACGGAGAAGAGAATGCGCCATGTGTGCTCCCTCTGGCCGCCTACATTGGGCATTAAACGACTAATGTGAGCTGCCTTCTCTGCGTTTTATGCGTACATGGCAACCCATGTACAAATTACCGTCCAAATAAACCCAAATATTTCAGGGACTCTTGGCTGACGACTGATAAAGCCCCTACTTTTAGACGGATAGTGTGGACCTTCCGGCCACCTACTAACAATATGACCTCAGCTTTATGGTGGACCAACTTCAGCTTCTTGCGCAGCATACAGTCGGCGATTGCAGTCAACGCAAGGTTAGCATTCTGCTCCAACGTGAGCACATCTTCAGCCGTAACAACTATGGCTAAATCATCAGCATAAGCAATAATCTGGACGCCCGGATGTATGGGCAGTTGTAATACTCCATTATAACAGATATTTCACAACATGGGGTCCAGAACTGAACCCTGAGGTACACCACATGTCATCCGTTGGTGGCTATTTGCACCCACAAGAAGTAGACGATCGTTTAGATAATTAGAGCGAATATTGCATAAATATGCAGGACCAATAACAGCCGACAGTTCTCGGAGTATTCCACCCCATGGGGCCGAATTAAAGGCATTTTGTATATCTAAAATGATTAGCACACAATCATCTTTTGCCACGAAACTAATTTTGCCTCTTTCGCAAGTTCCTGCTCTCTCCGTAGGGCAGACAAGGTGGACAGACCTATCCGCCATTGTGTTCAATATCCTCCTTCAATCTGGCCAATATCAAATGTTCCAGGAGCTTGCCCAAGGTACTAAGTAAGCAGATGGGTCGAATAGTACACAACTTCATAGGTGGGCTTCGGTTCCTCCAGCAGAAATAGTCGAACAGTCTTCCACTCCGTTGGAAAGACGCCTGCTTTCCGGCACTGATTGAACACAGCCAAACTGATTTCTGAATAGGTGCTAACAACCGTCCTAATGATTATGGGCAAAGACCATCGGTGCCAGGTAATCGTTTATCTTTAATTTTGTTTATCTTTAATTAGGTGTGTGCAGTTCTGGAAGGGTAAAGCAACGCACCTCATCAGGGGAAAAACTTGGCTTGGCCCATGTAATCGGGATCGGTCAAGAAACAGTAGTAGTAATTTCCAGTTGTCGTGCGTCTGATAGGTTGAGACGTAAAGTTGAGTGAAATTTCTTACTCACAAACTGGTAATCCTTGCCGCACACGCCAAAGTGTACTTCTTCAAGAAGTGCTTGTCAAGCAGAGCGCTTAGCATTCATTATATCCATTTTAAACTAAGTTTTGCTGCGCCAATACTGCTCAAGGCACTGGTTGGTTTGCTCTTCAATCCCTCGTCGGCGAACCCGCACCAACGCCCGCCTACATTGTAATAAATGTTTTCTGGTTATCACAATAGCATTGGTCCACCAATATGCCGGTTTGTGAGGGTATCGTTCGACTCTTTTAGTTAAAGTATTATCGCAGGCGGTCCGATAGGCCTGTAAAAACTACTGCGACGTGATACACGGTGTGTCCAGGAGATGAAAAAGATGGCCTATCTCCGCCGACAGCCGGGGCACACGTTTCGCGGAAGTGGATGGTGTCGTGGACGAGCCTCAGTAGTAGTCGTCGTAATTCTGCTAAAAGCTGTTAATAATTTAAATAATTTACTTTATACATCTATGTTATAAAGTGCAGAAGTAGTGAAGGAAACAGAATTAATGTTTTTGAGAAACTGAAGTAAATAAATGAACAACAGTTACATCATAAAATGAGTTTTTCAAAGCCCCAACAATCTTTGATTTATAAATACAATTATTTGGGGGGAAAAAACTTCGACGACAGAGCCCATAATATACAACAGTATTTTGTTCGTCACTTCTTGTGTATACTGCACGATAAAGAAAAGGTTCATGCGCCTTCTCTTTCATTTTTGTGTGAAATGATATTCAGCAAAATAATCCAAGTGCTGCTAGCTTTTTTTCCCCCTTGAGTGTTTTCGGAAACTTTGACCTTATTTGCCATCTATTATACCTTTTTCTGCTCAGTATCGTCGCTGACTATGGTGAAACTTACTGCTCCGATTACTCTCCTCTATAATCTCGTAATCACAGGACTTTTGATTTCATTGCAGCTCGTAACAGCCTGACAACTTATGCTTGGCTCATGCTCGTTATGTATATAAATTCTGATTGCGGTTTGTTTGCTCAAACAACCATGAATTATTGCGATACACATAAAGCGCCCACTATTGGCCGAATGTTTATCTCGTCGTGAGGAGGTTACTCTAGCTCGATTACGTATTGGCCACTGTGTTTTTAGTCATAGCCACTTATTTAAAAAGGAACCTTTGTCCGCTCTGCGGCGAGGCGCATTCTGTCCGCCGTGTCTTGTTAGAGTGTGCTCATCACTTCGAGCCACTCAGCAACTGACGGTCAGGATTTCGGAGGTCGTGGCCGATGATTCCGGAGCGGGGGATAAGTTTTTTAAATTTGCTTCCAAAGTGACATATGCCTTAAGAATTTAGTTTTATTTTGATTTTATAGATTTTGACGACAGAGAATGGAGTGATATGTGAGGTTTTTAAATCTTTTACCACCTTTGAAACTTCTGGGGCCATCGGTTTAATCATATTGACATCCTTTTCTCTCCATTGTTTTATTGGTACAGGTTATATATGTCACTTTAGCTGTATTTTTATTCTTCGAGTTATTTTAATGGTGTTTTTTTTATCCCTGGCTCCTTGCGGCGTTTTTAATGACTACTCTTAAAGGCACTTTTTATTTCCGGTTTTAGCCGAGATTTTATTTTCTGAAGGTGCTAATAACCATTGTAGCACCTTTTAACACAAATCATCATCACAGTCAAGCTCAAGCTCTAGTCTATTCACTAGCCTTAAATTCATTTATGTGTTGTTTTCTAAATGTAGAATAGATTAGGATGACTTTGGGGCAGCCCTAAACCTAAGGTTATTGTACCTTCTACCCATGAGTGGAATTAGATGAGAGGATACACCGGGTGGCTGGAACCAGGAGCAATGACACAGCAATGACAGGGGCGCTACATGTTCCATATTGAAGCACACCGAGTCGGACAGGCATACTGGGGCTCCCTTCCCACCTAGGGTCCAACGTTCCCGGGAGACGCGGTCATCATCCTGGCAACCAGCTGAAGTCGGGAGAGGGAAATAGTCAAGCTGAGCATCCTGTTTCCCTGTCATGTCGCAACGATCACCAACGATGACATTTCTAACCTAGAAATAAAACCAGCAGCATGAATACAAGAGTGGAGGGACAGTAAATTCGGGGAATGAAAGAACCCTACGCAGCATTCGTCCAGCGAGCCGAAGAACCTTCAAAAAAATCTATGAGTCAGCTTAGCATGCCACGTACCCGAGGCCTCCCGAGTGTGAGCAGAGACGAAACCGCTTGAGCCATCCAAAAATACAACAGTGCAATTTTAAGATCTGAAAGTTAATTAACTACTCTGAAGCTACTACTGTCAGGTACATTAAACCAGCAGACTACCAAGGCATGCATGACAAGCAGATGTTTATGCTATAAACAGAAACTTCTTCAGGATATCCTCTAGAGCGCGATTTACAACAGTTCTCAAAATTGGTGCTTCTGAGGTAACAAAAGTGAAAAACAGCTTCAGAAGCGACAACTACAGATTACAAAAATCTGAATACAACCAGTTGCCGTAGTTACATAAATGCTTGCAATCTCCAAAAAGATAATTTCTAGAATTGTATATTTAATTTAAGAAAGGAGAAAATACCAAATCTCTCGTTTTGTAACCATACAAACATAACCCACCTTTCTCTGCTCTGTGGCCACTCTCCCTTCTTCTTCGCACACTTATTAAATACCTCCTGCTGTATCGCTTGGCCCGCAATATTAGGACTCATTCACAATTAAAGTGAGCGTCGAGGTAGCGCAAGACTAAGACCGTTGCTTAATAAAAGCATGCACTGTTGCGTTGCGCCCCTGCCTAGGATTATATTATTCTCTCCTCCCCAACGAAAAGGAACACACGTGTATACAGGATTAAATTAACTAGAACAACATGCACCCTGTTGTACAGTCTTTATCAACAATATTAGTAACAGAAGTTAGGAAACCCACCATTAAGGAACAACTGTTCCTCTCTTTGCTACAAACTTTTACAAATATTTTCACAGAATATGTCGATTACTTAAATAAGTAATTTGAGATAGAACACTTATGGCCTGTTTATTGAAATTTCGAAGTAACGGCTATAAGTTTCTGAAGTGCGCCACTGGCTTATTTATCAACCATTCGAGAGCATAACACGAAAAACGAAGTGACATATTACAGCGTACCTCTCTAGCGTAGTGGTTATGATACTGGCTTTCAGGATAAAGATAGTTTTCGAGTTCGGGTCTCGTTCATATATCCCAGCACTTCGTCTGGGATGAAAAAAATAATAATAAAACATTTACTCTATGAAAGGTATTGAACTCATGACCCGCGTTACGCATTAAGCCACCAGAGCAGTTGAAAAATACCTCCAGAATAAGCTACATAACTCAAGAACGTAGTTAACGAATGCTCAGTGTCGCACTGTCAAGTGATTAGTTCGAGATTTTACAGATTCTTCGACATTAAATCTTGAGAACGCTAGTAACGAGCTGCTAAAGATGGATATTTCTACACTTGGGCAGCAGTTTTAAAGATCTTCTAAGCAATTTCTTCAACCTGCTTTGCTTTAACGCCGATTTATCAGCACCTGATATCCACACATTAGTAGCATTACATACAGATTAGCATTAATTTGGGGCGTGTAGCCTATCTTTAGGGGCAATATTGATACAACGGGTTAGATGTCGGATTAGCCTGATGGAATAACGATAAATATCCCACCAGGGGGGATTAAGCGCTAGTGTCGCGTTAATCCACCGGATTAAGAAAATGGCAGGAACTTTGAAAAAAAATCGAGGTGTGGTTCATCGGATTATCTCTTAATCCGATGAAGAAGCGGACACTGGATTAAGAGTTAATCCGCTGATCCATACCTTTGGAAATTTCAAATTTCCCGCCATTTTCTTAATGCAGTGGATTAACGCGACACTAGCGCTTAAACCGCTGGTTGAAGGATTAGGGATAATCCAACTTGCGAATCCGAATGCAAAACCTAATAAACAACAAGTTCATATTACATATATATTTATTACATATTCTTATGCAATACTATATTGAATATATGTAAAAAACTGATTTTGTTATTAAGAAACTACATGCACAATTGTTTATACAGGGTGTTTAAAAAATATGGGGCATAATTTCAGGTATGTATTTCCTACATGTAGACAATCAAATTAGTTCATTATAACATGAACTATTTTAATTGTCTACAGGTGGGACTTTCAATGTTGTAAAGGCCATAACCCGGAAATGAAGCATTTCCGGACACATGTTATAATGAACTACTTTGATTGTCTTCACGTGGGAAATACATACCTGAAATTATGCCCGTATTTTGAAACACCCTGTATTCATTTTTGTCTTTAGCTTGCTTTGAATATCACACTCTCACTGGTCTTCAGCACCCGATAAAAAAATAATGTTTATGAAAGTTTTCGATGTAGGGGAAATAGTTTCACAAGGAGGACGATTTGTATAGGCATCACAGGCTAGATGAATGTGACGAAAATTGGGATCGACATCTGCGTTGACCTCAGGAACATATATAGGTGCAATAATTGAATTGCGAATAATATCACCAGCAGGTAGAAGGCCCGAAGAGGTGACGATATTGTCAATGGCTGGAACTTAGTTGGGCCCCATGAAGACGGTGCATCGAAAACATCAGGATCCGACGGCGAAGCCTTCCATGCCGAGAATCCTATTGACGATGTGGGCATCGGACGAGGATAACTTAATGGTAACAATTTTATGGACGCCAAAGGCGGAGATTTCTTGTGAGACGATACGGCACTCCCTGGGGTATATGCCGGCAGCATTGACGGTCTCATCGACGTCAAATAAAATCCTGGCCATGAGGTTGGGATGGATGTCGACAGGGTCAGATTTGCAGGACACCGATACAGGATAATGAAAAGGAAATACTATTCAAAATCTGAGTACTGGTTGGAACGGTGTTGATAGTCACGAGGAGAAGAGATTTTGACGATGCGTCTCTCGAATCCTGATTGCTGTAGCTCCTCCCCGACGTAAGCCAGGCACATCGGGACGGTGTTCATTTCGTCGATGACGGCTTGCGCTATAGAGTCGAAGCTTGAAGGAAGAAATACTTCTCGGTTGTTGATGGTAACGTCGACCTTGCGACCATACTTGGTTGAGAGTGCTCTAGTCCCCTGGATTCTGTAAGGGCGTCCTTTCTGTAGCTCGCCCATGGACATGAACGGCAGGGTTTCTGCTATTTGGTTCAGATCACGAAGAATGTTACTGGAGGTTGCCATGACGAGATGCAGACTGAGGTGAAATCGACCCATGCCAATGCTGCAATTATATGTAGCAGAGAAAGGCAAGAAGGCGATGGGTGGGTGAGGGGGAGCTGTTCACGCGGGACAGAAAAGCGATGTCAGCACTCCGTCTGGAGATGGCGCAAGATTGCGCAAGCCAGAAAAAGAAGGTGCCGTGAGAGTATAAGAACGGGACGAGAAGGCAACGTGAGCGTAAAAGAACGGGTCGAGAATGCAATGCGAGCGTAAAAGAAAGGGACGAGAAGGCAATGCGAGCGTAAAAGAAGAACGGTACGAGAAGGCGATGTGAGCGTAAAAGAACGGTACGAGAAGACAATGCGAGCGTAAAAGAACGGGACGATAAGGCAATGTGAGCGTAAAAGAACGGGACGTGAATAGCAAAGAAGAACTGTCCGAGAAGACGATGCGAGTGTAGAGATGAACGGGCCAAGAAGGCGATGCGAGTGTAAATGAAGAACGGGCCGAGAGTGCGATGCGAGTGTAAAGGAAGAACGGGCAGAGAAGGCGATGTGAGTGTAGAGGAAGAACGGGCCAAGATGGTGATGTGGTGTAGAGGAAGAACGGGCCGAGATGGCGATGTGAGTGTAGAGGAAGAACGGGCCGAGAAGGCGATGTGAGTGTAGAGGAAGAATGGGCCGAGATGGCGATGTGAGAGTGCAAGAAGAACGGGACGAGAAAGCGATGCGAGCGTAAAGAAGAACGGGCCGAGAAAGCGATGCGAGCTTAAAAAAAGAACGGGCCGAGAAGGCTATGTGAGCGTAAAAGAAACGGGCCGAGAAGTCGATGTGAGCGTAAAGAAGAACGGACCGAGAAGGCGATGTGAACATAAAAGAAGAACGGGGCGAGAAGGCAATATGAGCGTAAGAGAAGAAATTGCCCAGAAGGAAATGTGAGCGTAAAGAAGAACGGGCCGAGTAGGCGATGTGCGCACTAAAGAACGGGCAGAAAAGACGATGTGAGTGTAATTGGAAAAAGGGCTGAGAAGGCGATGTGAGAATAAGAGAAGAACGGGGCGAGAAGGCAATATGAGCGTTAGAGAAGAAGGTGCCGAGAAGGAAATGTGAGCGTAAAGAAGAACGGGCCGAGAAGGCGATGTGAGCATTTAAGAACGGGCAGAGAAGACGATGTGAGTGTAATTGAAGAACGGGCCAAGAAGGCGATCTGAATATAAATTAAGAACGGGCCGAGAAGGCGATGTGAGTAGAGGAAGAACGGGCCGAGAAGGCGATGTGAGTGTAGCGGAAGAACGGTCCGAGATGGCGATGTGAGTGCAGAGGAAGAACGATCCGAAAAGGCGATGTGAGAGTACAAGTAGAAAATGACGAGAAGGCAATGTGAGCGTAAAAGAAGAATGGGGCGAAGAGGCAATAAGAGCGTAAAAGAATGATCGTAAAAGACGCACGGGACGAGGTGATTTGAGTGTAAAAGAAGAACGGGCCGAGAAGTAAATGTGAGCGTTAAAGAACGAGGCCGAGAAACGATGTGAGCGTAAAAGAAGAATGGGCCGAGAAGGCGATATGGGCGTTTATGAAGAACGGCCAAGAAGGCGATGCGAGCGTAAAGAAGAACGGGACGAGAAGGCAATGTGAGCGTAAAAGTAGAACAGGGCGAGAAGGCAATGTGAGGGTATAAGAAGCACGGTCCGAGAAGGCGATATGATTATAAAGAAGAACGGGCCGAGAAGGCGATGTGAGCGTAAAAGAAGAACGGGCCGAGAAGCAATGTGAGCGTAAATGAAGAACGGGCCGAGAAGGCGATGCGAGCATAAAGAAGAACGGGCGAGAAGGCAATATGAGCGTAAAAGCAGAACGGGCCGAGAAGGCGATTTGTGCTTAAAGGTAATGTGAGCGTAAGGAAAAACGGGACGAGAAGCCGATGTGAGCGTAAAGAAGAACGGGACGAGAAGCACATGTGAGCGAGAAGAAGAACGGGCCGTGAAGGCAATGTGAGCGTAAAAGAAAAACGGGCCGTAAAGGTGATGTGATCATAAAGGAAGAACGGACCAAGAAGGCGATGCGATTTGACTGTAAAAGAAGAACGTGCTGAGTAAGCGTTGTGAGGGAAAGAGGAACGGACAGAGAAAGCCAGGAAGTGTCCGTTTTTCTTTTGTTCTACACCTGACCAAGCGAAGAAGTGATTTAAAATGACAATCGCATAAAGACAGCAATTAAAACATTTGACAATGCATAGCCCATAGCTATAGTTCCCTTCTATTTGAATAAGAAGTGTCTGCTATTGTTTATCTCTGTTAGCATGGTGTTGAAAGAAGAATAATCTTTGTAGAGCAGTTAGAGAAGGTCATGTGAGTGTAACGCGATTTTGCCTAAAATATAAAGATATTCACAATACTCCATTTTCGTAGCGAGGAATAGAACCCTTCCGTACTTCGTAACGTATGTACATGGGTAGGAGTAAAATTTCCCTTAGGGTAAAATTATTAAAATTCAGAAAGAATTGTTCAGTCAATATTGTATATTGTGTTATAAATCCTGTAATTTTTTTTTCTATTATTATTCCCTTTGTATAGCCCCCTTTAACTTCAATGGTCATAACGGGAGCTTTGACTTGTGAAACAACACGTATTACTGTAGGTTAGAACATTAGGTTAATCATTATTGTATTACTAAACACACGCACATTCATCTCACATTCATACTTCCAGACTCTGTGGGGGATAGGGAATAAATCTGGTTGCCGGGAATCGATCCCGTAGCCCTACCACGCCGACCGCGGTGGGCGCCTCGCGGGGGGCTCCACCGCGTCGGTCTCATTACTTGCTTCCTTGAAAGTAAAGCGAAATAAGGGTGTACCATAGGTTAAAGTCATAGTCAAAAGCTGGTTGCTATGTGACTGAAATTTGTTTGTTTGTATGGGCAGGAGTTGACAAAAGTGAAAGGTAATACGTTAGGAAGTAAGTAATGAGGCCTTCTCGGTCAGTGCTTCTTATACGCTCACATTGCCTTCACGCCCCGTTCTTCTTTTACGCTCAAATTGCCTTCTCGGCCCGTTCTTTACGCTCAAATCGCCCTCTCGGGCTTCGCACACATTGCCTTCAATCCCCGTTCTTCCTTTACGCTCGCATTTCCGTCTCGGCCCGTTCTTCTTTTACGCTCTCATTGCCTTCTCGCCATTGTCTTCTTGTTCTCTCACATCGCCTTTTCTGATCGTTCTTCCACTGCACTCACATCGCCTTCTCGGCCCGTTCTTCCTCTACACTCACATCGCTTTCTCAAACTGTTCTCAATTTACACTCGCATCGCCTTCTCGGCCCGTTCTTCAATTACACTCACATCGTCTTCTCGGCCCCTTCTTTTAGGCTCACATCGCCTTCTCGGCCCGTTCTTCTTTACGCTCACATCGCCATCTCGGCCTGTTCCTCTTTACGCTGACATTGCCTTCTCGGCACTTTCTTCTCTTACGCTCATATTGCCTTCTCGCCCCGTTCTTCCTCTACACTCACATCGCCTTCTCCGCCCGTTTTTCCTCAACACTCACATCGACATCTCGGCCCGTTCTTCCTGAACACCACATCACCATCTTGGCCCGTTCTTCCTTACCCTCACATCGCCTTCTCTGCCCGTTCTTCCTCTACACTCGCATCGCACTCTCGGCCCGTTCTTCATTTACACTCCCATCGCCTTCTTGTCCCGTTCATCTCTACACTCACATCGTATTCTCGGACCGTTCTTTAGCATTCACATCGCTTTCTCTGCATGTTCTTTTACACTCACATCGCCTTCTTGGCCCGTTCTTCTATGACGCTCACATCGCCTTCTTGGCCCGTTCCTCTTTTACACTCACATCACATTCTCGTCCCACTCTTTACGCTCACATCGCCTTCACGGCCCGTTCTTCTTTTACACTTCAATCGCCTTCTCGCCCCGTTCTTCTTTTACGCTCGCATTGCCTTATCGTCCCGTTCTTTTACGCTCACATTGCCTTATCGTCCCGTTCTTTTACGCTAGCATTGTCTTCTCGTACCGTTCTTTTACGCTCACATCGCCTTCTCGTACCGTTCTTCTTTTACGCTCGCATTGCCTTATCGTCCCGTTCTTCTTTTACGCTCACTTTGCCTTCTCGTCGCGTTCTTCTTTTACGCTCGCATTGCCTTCTCGTCCCGTTCTTTTACGCTCGCATTGCATTCTCGACCCGTTCTTTTACGCTCACGTTGCCTTCTCGTCCCGTTCTTATACTCTCACGGCACCTTCTTTTTCTGGCTTGCGCAATCTTGCGCCATCTCCAGACGGAGTGCTGACATCGCTTTCTGTCCCGTGTGAACAGCTCCCCCTCACCCACCCATCGCCTTCTTGCCTTTCTCTGCTACATATAATTGCAGCATTGGCATGGGTCGATTTCACCTCAGTCTGCATCTCGTCATGGCAACCTCCAGTAACATTCTTCGTGATCTGAACCAAATGGCAGAAACCCTGCCGTTCATGTCCATGGGCGAGCTACAGAAAGGACGCCCTTACAGAATCCAGGGGACTAGAGCACTCTCAACCAAGTATGGTCGCAAGGTCGACGTTACCATCAACAACCGAGAAGTATTTCTTCCTTCAAGCTTCGACTCTATAGCGCAAGCCGTCATCGACGAAATGAACACCGTCCCGATGTGCCTGACTTACGTCGGGGAGGAGCTACAGCAATCAGGATTCGAGAGACGCATCGTCAAAATCTCTTCTCCTCGTGACTATCAACACCGTTCCAACCAGTACTCAGATTTTGAATAGTATTTCCTTTTCATTATCCTGTATCGGTGTCCTGCAAATCTGACCCTGTCGACATCCATCCCAACCTCATGGCCAGGATTTTATTTGACGTCGATGAGACCGTCAATGCTGCCGGCATATACCCCAGGGAGTGCCGTATCGTCTCACAAGAAATCTCCGCCTTTGGCGTCCATAAAATTGTTACCATTAAGTTATCCTCGTCCGATGCCCACATCGTCAATAGGATTCTCGGCATGGAAGGCTTCGCCGTCGGATCCTGATGTTCGATGCAACGTCTTCATGGGGCCCAACAAAGTTCCAGCCATTGACAATATCGTCACCTCTTCGGGCCTTCTACCTGCTGGTGATATTATTCGCAATTCAATTATTGCACCTATATATGTTCCTGAGGTCAACGCAGATGTCGATCCCAATTTTCGTCACATTCATCTAGCCTGTGATGCCTATACAAATAGTCCTCCTTGTGAAACTATTTCCCCTACATCGAAAACTTTTATAAACATTATTTTTTATCGGGTGCTGAAGACCAGTGAGAGTGTGATATTCAAAGCAAGCTAAAGACAAAAATGAATACAGGGTGTTTCAAAATACGGGCATAATTTCAGGTATGTATTTCCCACGTGAAGACAATCAAAGTAGTTCATTATAACATGTGTCCGGAAATCCTTCATTTCCGAGTTATGGCCTTTACAACATTGAAAGTCCCACCTGTAGACAATCAAAATAGTTCATGTTATAATGAACTAATTTGATTGTCTACATGTAGGAAATACATACCTGAAATTATGCCCCATATTTTTTAAACACCCTGTATAAACAATTGTGCATGTGGTTTCTTAATAACAAAATCAGTTTTTTGCATATATTCAATATAGTATTGCATAAGAATATGTAATAAATATATATGTAATATGAACTTGTTGTTTATTAGGTTTTTCATTAAGATTCCCGATCTTCTTTACGCTCATATCGCCTTCTCGGCCCGTTCTTCTTTTAAGCTCACATCGCCTTCTCGGCCCGTTCTTCTTATACGCTCACATAGCCTTCCCAGCCCGTTCTTCTTATATGCTCACATTGTCTTCTCGCCCCGTTCTTCTTTTACGCCTACATTGCCTTCTCGCGCTAGTGTCGCGTTAATCCACCACATTAACAAAATGGCGGTACATTTGAAAATTGCAAAGGTATGGATCAGCGGATTAACTCTTAATCCATTGTCCCCTTCTTCAACGGATTAAGAGATAATCGGATGAACCGCACCTTTGCAATTTTCAAATTTCCCGCCATTATCTTAATCCGGCGGATTAACGCAACACTAGCGCTTAATCCCCCCTGGTGGCAGGATTATCGTTATTCCATCTTGCTAAACCGTAGGGCACCACTTTCAAAAGCATCTCGTATGAAAAAAGCAAGGTCTGGTGATAACCCTCCATTTCTTATCCCTCCCTCCTTCTCCGTGTTCCAGCACTTATACCACAGCATGGGTCGATTTCAACAAAGTCTGCAACTCGTCATGGCAACCTCCAGTAACATTCTTCATGTGAAGACCAGTGAGCGCGTGATATTCAAAGCAAGCTAAAAACAAAAATATATATAAACAATTGTGCATGTGGTTTCTTAACAAAATCAGTTTTTTGCATGTAATCAATATTGTATTGCATAAGAATATGTAATAAATATATCTTTGATATGAACTTGTTGTTTATTAGGTTTTGCATACGGATTGGCAAGTAGGAGTATCGATAATGCTGCCTTTTTTCTACGCGTGCAGTAGCGTTAATCCACCGCATTAAGAAAATGGCGGGAAATTTGAAAATTGCAAATGGATCAGCGGATTATCTCTTATTCCATTGTCCCCTTCTTCAACGGATTAAGATATGAGCCACACCTTGGACTTTTTTTCTAATTTCCCGCCATTTTCTTAATCCGTCGGATTAACGCGACACTAGCGCTTAATCCCCACTGGTGGCAGGATTATCGTTAGTCGACCTTGCTAATCCGTTCCACCGCATTAACGCGACACTAGAGCTTAATCCCCTGGTGGCAGGATTATCGTTAATGTCGACCCCAATTTTCGTCACGTTCATCTAGCCTGTGATGCTTATACAAATCGTCCTCCTTGTGAAACTATTTCCCCTACATCGAAAACGTTCATAAACATTTTTTTAACGTGTGCTGAAGACCAGTGAGCGTGTGATATTCAAAGCAAGCTAAAGACAAAAATATATACAGTGTTTCAAAAATACGGGGCATAATTTCAGGAATGTATTTCCCACATGAAGACAATCAAAATAGTTCATTATAACATGTGTCCGGAAATGCTTCATTTCCGAGTTATGGCCTTTACAACATTGCGAGTCCCACCTGTAGACAATCAAAATAGTTCATGTTATAACGAACTAATTTGATTGTCTACATGTGGGAAATACATACCTGAAATTATGCCCCATATTTTTGAAACATCCTGTATAAACAATTGTGCATGTGGTTTCTTAAAAACAAAAATCAGTTTTTTGCATGTATTCCATATTGTATTGCATAAGAATATGTAATAAATATATATGTGTGATATGAACTTGTTGTTGTTGTTGTTTATTAGGTTTTGCATTCGCACTTGCAAGTTGGATTATCCCTAATCCTGCAAGCGCTAGTGTCGCTTTAATCCACTGCATTAAGAAAATGGCGGGAAATTTGAAAATTGCAAAGGTATGGATCAGCGGATTAACTCTTAATCCATTGTCCCCTTCTTCGTCGGATTAAGAGATAATCCGATGAACCACACCTCGAATATTTTTCAAATTTCCCACCATTTTCTTAATCCGGTGGATTAACGCGACACTAGCGCTTAATCCCCCCTGGTGGCAGGATTGTCGTTATTCCATCTCGCTAATCCGACATCTAACCCGTTGTATCAATATTGCCCCTAAAGATAGGCTACACGCACCAAACTTTTGCTAATCCGTATGTAATACTACTCACGTTTAACGCTATGTAGTTGCGTTATGTTTATCCGGGGAGCATGCATTGCCGATCTCAAATTACTTATATCAGTCACGTGAACAATCTCCCAAATGATTTCGGTGTAGTTCGTTAACAGCCTCTATGTGTGTATATATATAAAATGCTCGAGGGTCATTTCAGAAGCTATGGCAACTATTTTGTTTCGGCCAATAAAGCTATAGGAAACAAAACTCAGGATATACAATTGAAAGTCGGTGGTATGTTCTTCGAAATGCTGGTAGTAAATTTGGACTCGGGTTTAAAGGAATATGGGTACAATACATTGAAAGATGCGTGAGTAGGAATAAAACAATAAAACAATGATCACTATTCACGCATATTTCAATGTCCCGTAAAGTAAACGAGCTAACGACAAACGACTTTCAATTGTATATCCTGAGTTTTGTTTTATAGCATTTAATTTTTATTGCATTTCTGCGTATCATGAGTGTCAAAGATGTGTGGAAGCCTTGGGGAATTAGTTTTTTTGGTATGCACAAAGAAGTAAACCTAAGTGCGCGTAAAACTCTTACGAGCTAACGACCTTCAAAATAATTCCCCGAGGCTTCCACACAACTTTGACACTCATGCCACGCAGAAATGTTATTTTTGTATATGCTCGCTGTTCAACTTTAGTGACATTCATCTTGGAACCAGTTTCTAGGATACTAGCTCCTACCAATGCACTCAGACGTCATCTGGTGGTGACATTCCGTATGTTTGTAACATGATTTGAAATGTATATATTACAATAACCGCATATTCAGTTATTCGGAACATATAAAATAGTTGCCATGACTTCTGAAATGACCCTCGTATATCTACAAGGTGGTTCATCTGTTCCTTGTTCTCTGGTTTTATGCATCCCACAGATTGCAGTCTAACCTGAAAACATCGTTCCCGAGACCCTTCTTCTGCACACCAACATTATAGACTTTGGTGCTGTAAGTTATAGTTAAACGTTAGCGTATTTGGTTAACGCGCGCTGTTACAAGATGCTCGGTTCAGGTTCAATCTTACCAAAACTTTCACTTTTTCTCCCCGCTTTCTTTCTTCCTGATTTGGTACAAAGCTAGATGGTATATCAGAAAATTTGTTAACTTGCTTTGTTTCTTTTATTGTTGTTCTCTTTATTTGTGTTTCTTCTAACTTTATCAGTCCAGTATATTTTAAAATCTTAAGCGAGGTTTCTTTTTCAAATCAATTAGAATGAAAATTAAAGATCGAAAACTGAAGAACACGTAAAATGAGCTGCCGTTTATTCTGAATACGTATACCTTTTAGTTTACACCTAAATTGATTAGTGTGACAAACACTGAACTAACTTTGTACCTTGATGGATAATACGTAAAGAAGAAAAAAAGGCGCCCACAGACTGTGGGGTTGGAACAGCTAACACGCTGGAGTTGATGAGAGAACATGAAATTAACCAGTTGACTACAATCTTTACGTCCGCTTGCTGTGTTAAAACTTGTAGGTATAGTGTCACACATGTCTCCCTCTCCGCTTCTGAGCTCTTTATAACTGTTGTGGACTCGCTTTTGTAGCTTAAGCCGTTCACTTAGTATTTATTCATTATAGTTTACGTTGCAGAACATATGACAGCGATCCTACTGATATAACATGTACTGTTACAAGAGTTATTAAGCGCATGCTTTTGGAATGGACGAAACCATTGCTGCTAAGGTCTATTTGCCTATAAAAAGTATTCTAGATTTGCGTGGTTACCAAATGGTCGACAAGCATGGTAATTTCAACCTTATTGTTTTCAGAGTATGAAGTGTTGCTTATCTCCAAAAATAATAAGGGACCTGTGAACCACCTGGTGTGTGTGTATATATATATATATATATATATATATATATATATATATATATATATATATATATACACCAGGTGGTTCACATGTCCCTTATTTTTGGAGATAAGCAACACTTCATACTCTGAAAACAATAAGGTTGAAATTACCATGCTTGTCGACCATTTGGTAACCACGCAAATCTAGAATACTTATATATATATATATATATATATATATATATATATATATATATATATTCAAAATATGTTAACTGGAGAAAACTTAGAAGAACTTAATGACAGTAACTAATAACTGACAAGCACACAGTTTAATAATCTGGGGAAGGAAGTGAGTAATGGATATCAAGTGTTTTATGAATGTTAACTACACTCCTGGCAAAATCCACAAAGTAAATGTTACCACAGACTAAGCGAATAAAAGTCTACTTCTCTTTAAAGGACCTAAACATACAATTGACCTATTGAAAAATCTAACATACGGTTTCACTTAAATTTGAGAATTCCCGAATGAAGTTGAGAAATGGATTTTGACTGTATTCTGAAAATGTTTGTGGAAGTTAATTCAGCTCTCAGTAAATTCCACAAAGCTCTTGTTTTCTAAAAAAAATTAAAATTTTCAGATTCATCAAAAGGAGATGAGATTGAGATTGAATGTATTGTAAAATTTATTTTAAAACGGTAACAATCAGAAACTTCCACACAGCTAACTCTCTTATTCTAACAGCCAGTATGACTTAATTTTGAGAATTCCCAAAAGAAACTGAAAAGTGAGTATTAAATGTATTATGGAAATTATTGCGAAAGTTAACTGCCATCTTAGCAAATTCCACACAGCTAAGCACTTCCGTTCTTACAAATTTTAAAAGTCTAGCACAGAGTTTGATTTAAATTTGAAAATTATGAAAGAAACCAAGAAATGAGTATTAAGTATATTATGCAAATTATTGCAAAAGTTAACTGCGTTCTTAGCAAATTCCACCCAGCTACGTCTTTTTACTCTCTAAAAATTTAAAATCTAACACACCGTCTGATTTAATCTGAGAAGTAGATTTACTGTATTGTAAAAGTTAACTTGTACTCTCAGAAAGTTCCATACAACGAACTATTTTATTCTATCAAAATGATGGTACACAGACTTAATATTGAGGTGTAAAATGGATATTTAATTTATTGTACAAATTTTTGCGAGAGAAACTGGACTCTTCTACAGGAACCCCGTAGTCAAAACTTTTTTGCCGAGAAGCAAATGGGCAATTAGTTAAGTATGGAATTTCTCGCATATGAACTGAATAGTATATGTTAGATATATGTAGCATAAAATGTAACTGTACGAATAACCAGATTACAAAATGTTTCATACTCATGATTGAGTTCAGCTAACTCCTTTCCATGGATGGAAGCGTATACATTCACAAATAACATGACTAATAAATTGAGTCGAAACAAGATACCGTAAAAAACGGATTATTGCCGTAATAGCACACTCACAATTTACCAGAACCAAAATCGAAAGTAAAATATTGAACAGATTGAAAGGCCGGATAATTTTGTATCTTAATAAAAACACATCTAATTCAACTATGGATATTTTTTCCATGGTGAAAAGGCAGAAAGCCTGAAGAATACAAAACCTGTCTTTACTAAAACTGCATACCTACTATCCCATTCTTATTCTTCTCATCCAACAAGTAAAATGGCTGAAAAGCTTCCCAAAGCAAAAGATATAGGTCGTCCAATTAAAAACGGAGGGAACACAAGTTTCACTCTTAGACTAAAAGAAATCAGTGCCCTAAGTCAAATAAATAGGTATAAAGGAGTGTCATGTGTGGATATTACCTCAGATACCAAAAGTCTCATTGCCCATGGTATTGCAACTGACCAACTTGACCATGCGGCAATTCGGCAGCGCGACAGCAGTGGAAACAAATCTACCTCTCTACCTCCCTCTCCCTCTCTCCCCCACTCTCCCCCTCCATCTCCCTCTCTCTCTCTCACCTAATGTTTACGTTTAAAATATCGTTTTAGTGGGAGAATTTCCTTAAGAACATACAAATTGGATGCTCAAAAATTCCTGACAAGAACGATTTTTGTCATCCAATTAAGTTGTACTGTTTATAGCTAAGCTTACTGACTTATAGGCAGAAAACAGAGGATACACTGACTATTTCTCTGTTGTTTTTATCCAGGGATGCTTAAAACATTATTTCCAATATATATATATAATTTTGGGGTCAAATGCAAATACGAGGATCGTCCAGAAAGTAACAGACCATTTTCCATGACTATGTAATAATGGTGGATATCAAAGGAAAACTTGTAAACAATGATACAATACCTTATTCTATTTCTTAAAATAATCGGCATTGCTATCAAGGTATTTATCTTCATGTGGAACTTTTTTTTTTAATGCAGACGTTGTACTGTTCCACTGACAAAGTTCTGAGCCAAGAAGTATCCATCTTTGAGAAATCTTGTCCAACCAAAAAGTATGTACGGATTCAAAAGTGAAACACTGGTTTTTCTGAATTCTTTTATGAGCATTTCCTTCCAACTCTTCCATTATGGTTGATGAACTTCCTCTCCGGGCTTTGTGGTTCGCACTGGTGCTTCCTTGATTACTCTAATTTGTGAGCCTTTTTCCATTGAAGACTCGTCCATTGCATTATCACCATACCCTTGTGCTATCTGCCTATAACATTAGAGTGAACAAACATTTTGTGCATTCAAAAAATACTTCTAGATCTTTTGGCGGTAGAAGAGTATAAACATTGGCATTAAAAAACATGTACTACGTGGCAATAAATATCTTGAGAGAATGAAGATTACGTTTCAAGAATAAGAAATATTTTATGGTTCAAGGAATGAAAACCACAGGAAATGCAACATTTATTTAACACCATCACCACAACCACCACACCACCATTCCATTATCACTGCCATCACCACTACACCTCCACTTCTACCACTGATCAAACTTACAGTAAAATTGCACAAAGATCTGTCATCGTTGGAACTGCTTTGTTTTGTATGAAGATCATTTGAAATACGTAATGGCTCTGACCGTGTGAATTATCTGTAGCAAGATACGAAGATCTCGTCTTCCATAGAATCTGTTACCAATCGATGCTCCACACAAAGGTGGGGTCTTTATTATGGATTTACTTGAGCTCCTCCCCAGAGCAAAGAAGGAGGAAATATAAAAGTTGAGGATGAAGGAACAGTTTCTTTTGCTTCTTTCTCTCTCTCTTTTCGTTCCTTTCTTTGAAAGAAGGTTAGAGATTATTCTGGAATCAAGTCACTGAGGTTTTTCATCTCCCCGAATACGTCATATATCTGATTGCACCCCTAATCATTTTGAAGGGAAAGAAAATTAAAGTGAAATTGATGGAATCGGATAGTGTTCTAACATTCTGAATTAAAAAATATCATGTGTTCCATTCACATGACTTCCTCTAGCTGTTACACAAATAACTTTCCTTAAAAAAGATTATTCTGTCTTCTACGATGTGCTAACCAAAGTAAACATTAGCAGAAAACTTGCTTCCTTGTAAGTAGAAGGGATATAAGACAATACAAAGATATAGTCATAACTTTTAAAAGCAGGCCTTATATGAAACAAAAGAAGTTCGGTTTACTTTGCATGGACTGCAGTAAAACAAGAGATGAATCGAGACATCACTTCCTGTTTTAGAAAAGTTAAAGTAATTTAAAACTGAAACCAATAACAAGGAATAACTCATAAACGGTCACTCTACATAAAGAACTCGTATATGACATAAATTGTGTGTTTTAACGTGATCTACATTTCTTGTGTAGTAAGTTTTTATCTATCTCTTATGGTTTAGCAGTTACGCAAAATTCTCAAAAAATTCAAAATATAAATTCAATTTGTGTAGTAAATATCGTTAATATACTTATTTTATTCAAAAGCGTTAGTTATTTTTGAGAGAAACAAAGTTTTCCAAAAAAATTTCCATGTAAAGGGTAATGGGAGGATTTTCTTGAAAATCTTCGTGTCGTATTCTTGGAAGGTACTAAACTTAATACCAAGTTTGATATCTAATGTTTTTGCGTTTTGAGCTATGTTCTCCACACACATGGACCTTTTTCTAAAAATGTTTTTCCGGAGTCAGGGGACCCCAAAACATTTCCGGTGAAATCTCGACATCGAATATTTGGGTGGAATACAATACCTTCTCTATCCACTTTGTACGTTGCACATATGGAGGTAGAGAAAGTAAAATTATAGTATTACAGTAGGTTTTCAATATACGGGTTTAGAAAGGAGAAGGGTGAAAAGGGTTGGTGAGTAAAAACATTAAACTAAATTAATTATAAAAATTACATATCTGTATATGTGCTAAAGAGGAATTCTTTAAAAGGAAAAGACGAGATATGAAGAAAGGGAAGAAAAGAGATTCTGATGAAAGTACAACAAATTACTAAGACAAACCATTGAGGAGTATGTGCACCGGTGGACAAAAACAAATCCGATGTGTTACACTCACATGACTTACTCTAGCTGCTCTACAAACTTCTTACAAAAGATTATTCTTTCCACACAATATTAATCGAGATAAACATTAGCAGAATATTCTTATTACTTAGTTCCTTATAAGTAGAAGGAAACTAAGGAAAGGAATGCAGTAGGTTAAAATGATAGTCAAATGTAGTCAAATGTTTTAAAAGTTATCGTCATGCGATTTTAATTTCTAATCGCTTCATTGCTTGGTCAGGAGTAGAACGAGGCCGCGCATTGGCCGAGTGGTTAGACCACTCGCCTCTCACCTAGACGGCCCGGGTTTGATCCCAAGCGACCGTATGTGAGATTTGTGGTGAACAAAACGGCGCTGGGCGGGTTTTCTCCGGGTTCTCAGGTTTCCCCCGCCATCGCATTCCACTGATCATTCATTCATGTATCATCAGTGTCATCGCCTGCGGTGCCACAAGTAGTTAAAGCGGGCGTTAAACACTTGCAAAAAAAAAAATAGCACAAAAGAAATACGGACACTTCCTATCTGAGAAAAGTATAAGTACTTTGCCATTGGCCAGGAAGAGTTCGGAAACGGTTAACTCCACAACAAAAACGTAAATAGCAGAATGTGTGTGTTTTGACGAGATCTCCATTTATGTGCAGTAAGTTTTTGTCTCTCTCTTATGGTTTAGTAGTTACGCAAAATTCGGTAAAATGTACCCAGAATAAAGAGGTCTTCAGAGGCCATTCCCAAAAAGTTCAAGATATATACATTTTATTTGGTGTGTAAATATATTTAATATACGGGATTTTAATCAAAATCGTTAGAGCAATTTTCAGAAAATCAAAATTTTCGAAATTTTTTTCATGTAAAAGGTAGTATTACCCGCCTGGGTAATGCGGTGGTAGCGTGTCTGCCTCATATTCAACAGGTCGTGAGTTCGAATCTCGCTTAGGGCGAGTTACCCGGATAAGATTTTTTCGGGGTTTTCCCTTATCCTGAGAAGACGAATGTTGAGTAACTAAGCTCCATGGACCCCGAGATCATTTGTGCATCATTTCACCAATTTCATTCATCGTCTGATATGACCAACCAGGCTAAAGGACGTTAAACTAAAAAAAAAAAAGTAGTTTATGGTGGGGCGATCTTCTTGAAAATTGCCGAGTCGCATCCTTGGAAAATACTAAACCTAAATACCAAGTTTGGTATGTAACGGTCCCTTCGTTTTTTGAGATATGCCTTCCACAAACACGCACGGACTTTTTCATAAAAACATTTTTTTTGGACTCAGGGGACCTCAAAATGCTAATTTGCTAATGCTTATCTCGACTATCATAAAGTAGATAGAATAAGGTGTTTAAAAATAATTTGTTACTGCGATGAAGAGAAAGTCATGTGAATAGAACACATTAGAATTTTTGTTTGTATTCAACACACCCTTCACAACCCGATCCAACAGGAAAATGCCAACCGCAATTGGAATAACGTGATATTCTCCGCAAGATAGGTGGCTTCACAATTTCTTCATGGTCGCGTATCTGTATCGTGTTGGGGCTGGAAATCAAGGGTGGTCTAGGTATTCTGTGGCACCTTGACGATACACTGAACTGTGTGCATTATACAGTAATACTCGATAATATTTTTACTCCCTCTGTGAGGATGAGTGGTAGACTGGATTCCCTATTCACCAGATTTTAACCCTATTGAGAATCTGTGGGATGAGGCAAAAAGGGAGCTGCCCTCTAATTTACCTGTAGATGGGCGAACGACAAAAGATGGCTTCTGGACACAAATTCAAGAAGCCAATCTTGGAGCTTCGTGGCCACATTACTGCAGGCATTTAATTTTATTTATGCCCCGAAGATTGAGGGCAATTATACGGGCTGAGGATTCATACACCGATATTAGTTATGTTTATTTTTGTGTTTTAGAAGATAACAGTTTATTTACACACTTTTTAGTGTGTTAGTAGAATTAAGTTTTTGTGTACATAGATAGGCCCATAACTTCAAATGCCTAAATTATATTAATGCAATTTTATGTTCTACTTATCCAGTTATAAAATTAATAAATATAAAATAATGACGTGCAGCGCGAGATTTGAACCAACGAACTTATGTGTGGAGCCACCGCATCGTTGTTCTGTAATTTGTTTTCATAAGTTAACCATTGTGCTGTCAGTCATAGGCCATTATACCGTTCTTTTGTGTGTATTGTGAGCACAGCTTTTACGAAGATGCACGAAACACTTCGATCGACACTGAATCCGGTTTACTCATTTTTTGTGTTCACGGCGTTCAAATTATAAATGTTCGTCTTTACAGACTGATGGTGTTTAAACCCGGCCCAGACTAATGGTTTTAAGTGTGCATAAAAGTGACTCTCGAGTAAGTAGACACTGGAGTGCAAAATAATTCTAGGGGGGTCGAAATACCGCACACCGGCGGCGCTAGCATGATTGTGGTAATTCAGGGGGAATATAATACCAGATGGTTTTCCATTGATATTGTAAATAAATAAATAAATAAAACATCTATGTATGTGTATCTACGGTACTTTCAAGATTCACTCAACCTATTTTGATAATTCTTTCATCACTGCAAGTCCAATTCGCTCTGATATAACGGACTATAAAACATGTCATTCCATAAATTACTAAAAAAAATCAGTAGTGTTCCATTCGAATGATTTCTTCTACCTATTCTGCAAATAAACTATTCTTATAAAGCATTATTCCTTTATCTACTTCATCCTAATTGAGATAAACATTAGCAGAATTTGTCTTTATTACTTGCTTTCTTGTAAGTAGAAGGGAAATAAGGAAATTCACTAGGCTATTAAAATTTGAATCTTTTTTACAACCAGGATTAAAATAAGAGAGATATGAAACGGGAAAAACGTCCTATGTTAGAAAACCTCACGTATTTTAAAATTGAAACCAATAATAGGGAATATCTCGGAAATCGTTAACTCTATAAAAATATATGTGACAGAAATCGTGTGTTTTAACAAAATCCACGTTTATTCTTTGTAGAAACCTTTTGTCCATCCCTTTACAGTTATGCAAAAGGCATTCAGAATTAAGAGAATTCAGTGGATTGCCCAGAAAATGCCAAATCTACATTTTATTACTCATATAATTATCTGTAATATCGGTATTTTCATCAAAATCGTTAGAGCATTTTTTGAGAATGTAAAAAATCGCATTCTTGGAAGATGCTTATCTTAAATATCAAGTTTAGTATTTTACAAACTTTTCGTTTTTGAGCTATCGTGTTCAGAAACACACGAACACGCAAACTCGCACACACAAGGACATATTTCTAAAAATGCTTTTTTGGACTCAGGGAATCCTAAAACGTGTATTTCCAGTGGAATCCCGGTATTTAATTTTAGATGAAATGCAATATCCTCTATCTATACACTATGAAATAAGTATAAAAAGTAAAAATCTTATGTGTTACACTCATATGACTTTCTATAGCTGTTCTACAAACTTCATACATAAGATTCTTCTTCTTTCTGCACCTTGGCCATCGTGGTACTCATTAGCACAATGTTATTATTTATTTCCGAATAAGTAGGAAGAAAATAAGGGAATACACTAGGCTAAACCAATAGTCAAATATTTTAAAAGCTGTCGTTATGCGATTGTCATTACAAATCGCATCTTTTCTTGACCAGGAGTAGAACAAAAGAAAAACGGACACTCCCGTCTGAGAAAAGTATAAGTACTTCACAACTGAAACTAATAACAATGAATACCTCGCTAACGGTAAGCTCCACGAGAAAAATGTATATGACATAACTTGTGTATTTTAACAAGACCTAAATGTTTTGTATAGTAAGTTTTTGTCTATCTCTTACGGTTTACTAATTATGCAAAATTAAGCTAAATTCATCCAGAATAAACAGGTCTTCAGAAGCTATTCCCAGAAAATTCAAGTTAATTTTATTTGTTAGGTAAATATCTTTAATATATGATATTTTAATCTAAATCGTTAGAGCCATTTTAAGAAAATCAAAATTTTCGAAAACAGTTCCATGTAAAGGGTAGTTTGGGGTGGGGGATTTTTCTCATTATTTTGTGTCGCATCCCTGGAAGATACTAAACTTAAATAGCACGTTTGGTATTTTAGCTACTTTTCGTTTTTGAGTTTTCGTGTTCACAGACACACGGACGGACACACACACACTCACGCGGACCTTTTTCTCAAAATGCTTTTTTTTATACAGGGGGTCCTAAAACATGTATTTTCGGTGAAATCTCGGTATCGAATTTTTGGGTGGAATGCAATATTTCTCTATCCCTATGTACATTGTACATATGGGGCTAGAGAAAGTAAAAATCTGAGGTGATCCATTTACATAACTTTCTCTGCATTTCTATAACAAAGTATAGTTAAAAAATCTGATGTGTACCATTTACATGACTTTCTCTATATCCCTGCAACAAATTATTCTTAAAAAGCTTATACTTCTATTTACTTCATGCTAATCAGTAAAACATTAGCACAAATAGCCATATTACTTGCTTCCTTGTAAGTAGAGGTGAAATAAGGAAGTACCATAGGTTAAAGTGATAATCAAAAGCTGGTTGCTATGTCAATGAAGTTCCTTTGTTTGTATGGACAGCAGTTGACAAATTCCTGTATGAAAAATGTATGTTTTTCATAGCAGAAACCAAAAATAAGGAATGTCACAAAAACTACGAACTCCATGAAAAAAATGTATATAACATAAATTGTGTGTTTTAACGTGCTCTACATGTTTTGTGTAGTAAGTTTATGTCAATCTCTTACGGTTTAGCAGTTATTCAAAATTCAGTAAAATTCAACCAGAATAAACTACTCTTCAGAGGCTATTCCCAGAAAATTCAAGATATACATTTTATTTGTCAGGTAAATATCTTTAATATATGAAATTTTAATCAAAATCGTTAATCATTTTTAGAAAATCAAAATTTTCGAAAAAAGTTCGATGTAAAGGGTAGTTTGGAGTGGGGGGATTTTTCTCAAAATCTTCGTGTGGCATCCCTGGAAGATAAACTTAAATACCAAGTTTGGTATTTTACCTACTTTTCGTTTTTGAGTTATCGTGTTCACAGACACACGGACCTTTTTCCGAAAATGCTTTTTTTAGATAAAGGGGACCCTAAAACATATACGAGGTACGTCCAGAAAATAAGTTCCGTTTCAATTTATCTCCGCTACAGAGCTGCGATCGCCGTTCCGCACACGCGCGGTAGACGCTCTGTATCAAGGAGAAGAAACGTGCGCCATTTTTAGATCGCTGTCAGCCACATACGCTTTGTTGTGCTTGTTTACAATGTCGGTGTTGATTGAAAATCCCGCCGCTTGTGAAATCACATCTGTGATTCGTTTTCTGAATGCTAAGAAAATGAAACCAATTGCAATTTATCGGCAAATTTGCGAAGTTTACGGACAAAATGCTATGAGTGATTCAATGTTGAGAAGATGGGTCCGACAGTTCAATGAAGGACGTAGTGAAGTGCACGATGAAGAACGAAGGGGGCGTCCATCTTTGGTTATAGAAGAACTGGTTCACGCGATTGATGACAAGATCCAGGAAAACCGCAAGTTTACAATTAGTGCTCTCATTATGAATTTCCCCAAAGCTCACGATCACTAATTCATGTAATTGTTACCGAAAAACTGAAATTTCGTAAACTGTGCTCACGTTGGGTACCAAAGATTCTTACTGAGCAACACAAAACAAAACGGATGGGTAGTGCGCTTCAGTTTTTAACCCGTTATGATGAAGACGGCGAAGAATTTCTGACACAGATAGTCGCAAGAGATGAGATTTGGGTTTCTTACGACACCCCTGAAAGTAAGCGACAATCAATGGAATGGAGGCACACTTCATCCCCAGCAAAGGTTAAGCCGAAACAAATCTTGTCACCTCGAAAAATTATGTGCACAGTGTTCTGGGACTGGAAAGGCATCTTACTCATTGATTTCTTACCGCGTGGTCAAACAATCAAAGCAGATGTTTATTGCGAGACACTTAGGAAATTGCGCCGCGCAATACAGAATAAGCGCCGAGGATTGCTGTCAAAAGGTGTTGTTTTTCTTACGACAGCGCACGACCACACACTGCAAATGTGACGAAAAACCTCCTACAGGGATTTGGCTGGGACGTGTCCGACCATCCTCCGTACAGCCTTGACCTTGCTCCTTTCCTTGGCGGTCAACACCAACAATAACGAAGAGCTGAAAGAAAATGTTTCCAACTTTTTGAAGACACAGGCGGCAAACTTCTATGAAGAAGGTATACAAAAACTTGTGCCACGCTATGACAAATGCCTGCAAAATTTCGGCAGTTATGTGGAAAAGTAGTTTAAGAGTTGCAGAATTTTGTGCAATAAATAATTATTCTGTATCTGTACATAATTTAATTTTATTACCAAACGGAACTTACTTTCTGGACGTACCTCGTATTTCCTGTGAAATCTCGGTAAAAACTCATTCTTCTATCTACTTAATGCTAATCGAGACTAACATTAGCAGAAGTTTTCTTTATTACTTGCTTCTTGAAAGTAGAAGGGAAACCAGGAAATACATAAGCTAAAACTTTAAGCAAATATTTTAAAAACTGGTTGCCATATGGTTGAAATCAGTTTATTTGCAGGTCAAGGAGTATACTAATTCTCGTATGAATAAAGTATTTTAAAACTGAAAGCAAAAACAAGGAATATCTCGTAAATTATCAACTCCACGAAAAAATGTATAGAATGACACAAATTGTATGTTTTAACGGGAACTACAGTTACTGTGTGGTAAGTTTTTGTCTATCTCTTAGAAAGTTTTTGCAAAATTCAGAAAATTTCATCCGGTATAAACAGGTCTTAGAGGCTATTTCCTGAAAATTCAAGACATACATTTTATTTGTCACTTAAATATCTTTAATCTACGGATTTTAATCAAAATCGTTAGAGCCATGTTTGAAAAAATCAAAACTTTCGAAATGTTTTACATATAAAGGGTAGTTTAGAGTGCAGGTACTTTTCTCAAACTCTTCGCGGCGCGTTCTAGGAAGACACTAAACTTATAAACACTATGTGTGGTATTTTACCGCCTTTTCGTTTTTGAGTTATCGTATTCACAGACATACATGGAGCTTATAAAAACAATTTTTATACACAGGGGACTCTAAAACGTGTATTTCCGTAAAAATACCCATAAATGATTTCATATGTACAATGCACATAGTAGATAGAGAAGCTATTGTATTCCACCCAAAAATTAGATACCGAGATTACACCGGAAATATACCTCTGTATCAAAAAAAAATTGCATTTTTAAAATAATGTCCACGCGAGCATGAGGATGTGAACATAACCAGAAATGAAAAGTCGGCAAAATCCAAACTTGGTATTTAAGTTTAGTATCTTTCAAGGATGAGACACGAAATTTTGAGGAAAATCCCCCACCCCAAACTATCCTTTACATGGTAAAAATTTAAAAAATGTCGATGTTCTTAAAAATGGCTTAAACGGATCTTATTGGATTACGGATATTACAGATACTTAAATGACTAATAACATTTATATCTTAAATGTATATCTGGGAATAGCCTCTGAAGACCTCTTCATTCTGGGTAACTTTTGGTTAACTGGTAAACCGTAAGAGATATACAAAAACTTATTACACAAAAAATGTATATCTCGCTAAAATACACAAATTAGACTATACATTTTTTCGTAGACTTGACAATTTCTGAAATATTCCTTATTATTGGTTTCAGTTTTTAAATGCCCAGTATTTTCTAACACGGCATTGGTAAACTTCTTGCCATTCATAGAATTTCAAATCACGTAGCAACAATTTATAGAACATTTGACTATCGCTTCAGCCTACGAATTCCCTCCTACTTATAAGGAAGTAACTAATACATTTCTGCTATCCTCTGTCTATTTTGCCTATCGGAAAGTAGAGAGAAGGATCAGTTTTTGAAAGAATAATCTGTTGCAGAAGGTCATGTGAATGGAACACATCAGATTTTTCACCCAATGATGCGTGTTTCCAAGAAAGAAAGGAAGAGATAAAAAAAAAACCCAAGAAGGAGAAATTCAAAATGTTTGCAAGTTCTCTCGTTTAGTGCTTTTTAAAAGCAGCTATGGGCAAGGAATAGATGTTACTAGAGAGTTATACTAATCTGTACACACTTATTTACTTTCTCTACACGTACTATGTACAAAGTGTGTAGTAAAAGTATTGCACTCCACCCAAAATTCAATACCGAGATTTCACAGGAAATACGTTTTAGGTTCCCCTGGATCCCAAAAAAGTATTTTCAGAAACAGGTCGTTGTGTGTGTGTGTGTGTGTGTGTGTGCGGGCGCGCGCGCGTGCGTGTCTGTGAACACGAAACTCAAAAACGAAAAATCGTTAAAATGCCAAACTTGGTATTTAAGTTTAGTGTCTTTCAGGGATGCGGCACGAAGATTTTGAGAAAAATCTCTCCACCCCAAACTACACTTTATATGGAAACAAATTCAAAAATTTTGATTTTCTCAAAAATTGCGGTAATGATTTGGATTAAAATGTTGTATATTAAAGATATCTAAATGGCAAATAAAACGGTTTTTTTTTTCGTTGAATTGACCATCTCTGAGATATCCCTTCTTGTTTGTTTCAGATGCAAAATACATTTTTCACAGAGAAAGTTTTAAACTCCTGGCCCTTCATAGAAACATGGCAACCAGGTTTTAGAAGTTTTGACTTCTTTTAAGCCTAGTGTATTCCTCTATTTTTCTTCTGCTTACAAGGAAGTAATTAAGACATTTTCTGCTAAAGTTAATCTCGCTTATCATAAAGTTGATAGAAGAATATGCTTTTTAACAATAATTTATTACAGCGATGTAGAGAAGGTTGTGTGAATGGAACACATCAGAACTTTTCACGTAAACATGTGCCTTTGGGACAAAAAGTCGAGACAGAGTATTTTTATTTTTGATCTCTTCTCATTCAAAAATCACAGCTCACTCTGCCACGTCTTTGTGACAATGTTGTTAGCGGAGAATCCATGGAGTATATAACAGTCGTTGTTCCCCATAGAGTATACATGCAAAGATAATACTTGTCCCGAACAAACCCTTCTTTGCAGTTTTATATTTCCCGCATACATAAATGCAAAGAAAGTACACATTACTGGTTCGAAGGGGCAATACCAAGCGAAAACACATTTTTTTGTTGGTAGTGTTTAACGCCCGCTTTTACTACTTTGGCACCGCAGGCGCTGACACTGGTGATACATGGAATGAAGATGGAGCATCGGTGGAATGCGATGGCGGGGGAAACCCACCCCTGCGCCGCTTTGTCCACCATAAATCTCACATGCGGTCGCTTGGGATCGAACCCGGGCCGTCTAGGTGAGAGGCGAGAAAATTCGCCGAGATAGACCTTGCTCTTATATCACTTTCTTTTATTTCTTCTTTTTTCTATCTTCCCTACATCCCTATTTTGTTCCTGTTTGTCTTTTTTACTTTCCCTACACGTACTATGTACACAGTGTATAGAAAAAGATATGCACTCCACCCAAAAATTCGATACCAAGATTTCACCGGAAATATGTTTTAGGATCCCCTGTATCCAAAAAAAGCATTTTCATAAAAATAGGTGTGTGTGTGTGTGTGTGTGTGTGTGTAAAACGATAACTAAAAAACGAAAAGTCGGTAAAATAACAAACTTGATATTTAAGTTCAGTATCTCTCAAGGAAGCGACACAAAGATTTTCGAGAAAATCCTCCCATGTCCAACTTTCCTTTACATGGAACATTTTTCAAAATGTTTTATTTTCTAAAAAAAGGGCTCTAAAGATTTTGATTAATACAACTTATGTATAAGATATTCTATGACAAACGAAATGAATATCTTAAATTTTCTGGGAATATCCTCTGAAGACCTCTTCATTCTGGATGACTTTTGTGTAACTGGCAAAGCGTAAGACATATACAAAAACTTACTACACAAAAAAATGTAGATCTCATTAAAAACACAATTTATGTAATATACATTTTTTGTACAGTTAACCGTTTTATAAATATTCCGAATTATTGGTTTTAATTTGAGCCACTTAGACCTTTCTCAAACGGGAGGCCATTTCTTCTCGTTTCTGTTTGTTTACTCCTGGAAAGCAAAGAAATTGGAATTTCAATTGTTTCACATAGCGACCAACTTTTAAAGTACGAGAATATTGCTTTAGCCTGTGCATTTTCTTATTCCCTTCTACTTACAAGTAAGCTAGTAAAAAGATTAATTCTGCTTATGTTCATCTTGATTAGAATGCTGTAGATAATGGAGCCGAAAAGCTAGAGCATATCATGTGAATGGAGTATATTCGATCTTTTCGCTTCTACAAGGGACCCGATTAGCATGGTGTAAGTATAAAAATAAGCCTTTAAAATTCAATTTTGTGACATATGAAGATAAAGTCATGAGAATGACACGTATAAGATTTTTTTTTTTCCTTTCTTTTTGCTCTTTTTTTTTTTTTTTGTCTACTTTTTACTTGGGTTTCCTTTTGGTTTTCCGTTTTACAGATATACATACCCACATTTAGAACATAGCACGCATGCCCAAGGCGTGACTGAAAACTGCAATCCTCTGTGCCACAGAACACCAAAGCGATGCACTGAAACGTCTTATTACTTTCTCTACACGTACTATGTATATAGTGTATAGGGAGGGTATTGTATTGCACCCAAAAATTCAGCGGAAATACATATTTTGAGACCCCCTGAATTAAAAAAGTCATTTTAGTATAACATCCGTGTGTTTGTGTGTGGATCATAGATTAAAAACGAAAAGATCGTTAAAAACCAAACTTAGTATTTAGGTTTGGTATTTTCCAAGGATGCGACACGATGATTTTCAAGAAATTCTCCCTACCCCAAACTACCCTTTACATAGAACTTTTTTCGAACATTTTTTTTTCTCTCAAAAATGGCTCTAACAATTTCGATTAAAATATCGTATATTCAAGATATTTACCTGATAAAAAAAATGTATATCTTGAATTTTCTGGGAATAACCACTGAAGACTCTGAATGAATAATACGGAATTTTGCATAACAGCTAAACGGTAAGATATGGACAAAATTTATCACACAAAAATGTATAGTACGTTAAAACATTCAATTATTTGGTTCAATTGTATCCAGTTTTAGATACCTTTGTGTTCCATAAAGTACACGAAAGAAGTTTTCGAGAATTAAACATCCATAAGTTAATATATTTCTAAAAAATCTTATGCGTTCCGTTCACATGACTTTCTCTACATCTCTGCATCAAATTATTATTATTAATTATTATTATTATTATTATTATTATTATTATTATTATTATTATTATTAAGAGCTTATGCTTCTATTTACCTCATGCTAATCAAGCAAAGCATAGCAGAAATAGTCTTTTTACTTGCTTCCTTGTAACGAGAAGCGAAATACGGGAGTACTATAGTTTAAAGTGATAGTCAAAAGCTGGTTGCCATGTGACTGAAGTTCCTTCGTTTGTATGGACAGGTGTTGACAAATTCCTGATTGAGAAAGTATAAGTTTTATAAAGCTGAAACCAATAACAAGGAATGTCTCAAAAACGACCAACTCCACGAAAAAAATGCATATGACATACATTAATAACAAATGCGGAGACGAAATTATCAACAATAAATGTTACTTCTTCAGAGACTAATTTTTGTTAAAATCCAAATTCTCTTTTAATATGGACCCTAACTGATTGCTTGTTTCATTTTTTGTGATTCAGTAACTATGAGTTGTCAAATTTTACTAGAGAAAAATGTGATGTGTACCTTTCACATGATTTTCTCTTATCTCTTCAATAAATGATTATTAAAATGATTATCCTTCTTTTTACTTCAGGCGTATCTATAAAAATTTACCAGAAATAGTTTATTACTCGCTTCCATGCAAGTAGAAGGGAAATAAGGGATTAGTCTAAAGTATTAGTCAAAAGCTGGTTTCTATGTCACTGAAGTTGATTTGTTGGAGTTAAATTCCCGTATGAAAAATTTATATTTTTCAAGACTGAAACACATAACAAGCAATATCTAAAAAACAATGCACTCCACGAAAAAAATGTATATAACATAAATTGTGTGTTTTAACTAACTCTACATTTTCTGTTGAGTAAGTTTTTGTCTATCTCAAACGGTTTGCCAGTTATGCAAAATTCCATAAAATTCATCCAGAATAAAGTAAGTCTTCAGAGCCTATTCCCAGAAAATTCAAGATATACATTTTATTTGTCACGCAAGTATCTTTAATACACGATATTTTAATCAAAAGCGTAGAGCCATTTTTGAGAAAAACAACATTTTAGAAAATTGTTCCATGTCAAGGGTAGTTGGGGGTGGGGGAATTTTCTTGACAATCTTTGTGTCGCATCCTTGCAAGATACTGAATTAAATGCCAAGTTTGGTATTTAACGGAATTTTCGTTTTTGAGCTATGCTGTCCACACACACACACGGACCATTTTCTGAAAATACTTTTTTTTTGAATACAGGGGACCGTAAAACGTCTATTTCTGGTGAAATCTCGGCATCGAATTTTTGGGTTGAATGCAATACCTTCTCTATTACATAGTACTGTGTTCAATTCACATGACTTTCTCTACATCTGTGCAACAAATTATTATTAAAAAATTTATGGTTCCATTTATTTCATTCTAACCCAGAAAAAATTAACAGAAATAGTCTTATTACTTACTTCCTTGTAAGTAGAAGCGAAATAAGAGAGTACCATAGGTTAAACTGATAATAAAAGCTGGTTGCTATGTGATTGAAATTCCATTGTTTGTATGGATAGGAGTTGACAGATTCTGTATGAGAAAAGTATAAGTTTTTCAAAGCTGAAATTAAAAATAACGAATGTCTCAAAAACGATCAACTCCACGAAAAAGAATGTATATAACATAAATTGTGTGTTTTAATATGCTCTACTTTTTTGTGTGGTAAGTTTTTGTCCATCCCTTACAGTTTAGCAGTTATGCAAAATTCCCTAAAGTTCATCCAGAATAAAGTACTCTTCGGAGGCTACTCCCAGAAAATTCAAGATATACATTTAATTTGTCATGCAAATATATTTAATATACGATATTTTAATCAAAATCGTTAGAGCCATTTTTGAGAAAATCAAAATTTTCGATCAAAACTTCTATGAAATGAAATGGCGTGTTATTTATGGACGCTCTTTAACTGCTTTGGTTCTCAGCGTCTCATTCTATATTGGACGTGAAAGATCGCTTAATTTTGCTCAGAGGCCTCTTATCTTCTTTTACGTGCCGTAAATCTACGCCACGGGACCCACAGCTTTACTTCCCTTCCGAAGGAAGCCATGCTAAGGATTTTTACGTCCGAAAAAATCCATCGTCCTCCGCCGGGTTTGAACCCGCGACCTTAGGTATATGAAGTTAGCATGGTAATCATTACACCACGGAGGGCGACCAAAACTTCTATGTAAAGGGTTGTTGGGGTGGGGGGATTTTCTTGAAAATCTTCGTGTCGCATCCTTGGAAGATGTCAAACTTAAATACCAAATGCGCTATGTTACCGTCTTTTCGTTTTTGAGTTATCGTGTCCATAAACACACGGAAACACGGATCTTTTTCCAAAAATTCTTTTTTTATACTGGGGACCCTAAAACGTGTATTTCTGGTGAAATCTCGGTATCGAATTTTTGGGTGGAATTCAATAGCTTCTCTATCCACTATGTACATAGTACATGTAGAAAAAGTAAAAATTGTAACTTAGACTTAGGTGCATGCTTACAGTATACATTTCCATTTCACCCCTCTCCCCCAAAAAAGTTCGTACTTTGTGCAATGTATTATCCAAATACAATGTATTTTGTGGTATGTTTTCATTTTAGTACGTTACATCGTTTGGGCTGATGTGAAGGTTTGCGATGGGCACCAAAATGCACTCCTGTAGTGGACATCGATGAGAAGACCACACAAATATTAATGTGCCATCTGGTGACCAAGTAAAGAGGTGTGCTGGCTAGACGAGTCGTTCATCGTCCTCTCTGAGTAGCTCCAATAGTGGAACGGATCTTCGAGCTGTAGACTGTTACGGATTCTGTGATCTGCCTTTAACCTCCTGTGGTTCCTTTATTTCGTCCCTTCCTCGTGAGAGAAGGGGTGTTATCTGCAATAGATCTCCTTCCCCAGTAAACCCCTATTAACCTATGCTTTATAACAATCAGCTACAAAAGGTTAAGTGCATATCAAAACATTCAGTGACAAAAATGAAGTGAACAGGACATTTTCTTTTAATTTAAAGAAATGATTAACGTAGACTAACGAATAAGCAAGCTTATTTTACTTAAATATGCAAAAACAATTTAAATAAAAATGAAGAACAATGTTAGTACAATCCTTATAGGTACCAAAGAAATAAACTCTAGCGAGTGGAGATATTATACCCTCCTGAGTCGTGTACGTGTGGTCAGTTATCCAGCCCCTGTTGCAACTTCAGAGTAAATTACAAAACAAAAAGTTCTATCCTGCTGCGAAATCAGGCTTGAGGAAGAAAGTGAATGTGATAAAAAAGTAGATAGTTAATTAACATTATCTTATACTGCAATTTCATAGCTGAAATATGTGACGCAAATTGCCGAAAATGGTTTTCTGATGATATACGTGTTTTCAGTCTAAATGCCATTATAATAAATGATCACGTCGTTATACATAAAACAACCTCCTTAAAGAATGGCATCTATAGTTTTTCCACCGCGTATAAGTTACAATATAAAGCACAACACAATAATATTTAATGTCAAATCATAACCACCTTGAATGACTACCAAAAGCACATCCTGGAAAAATTGAGTTCGTACAGGACAGACGAAAAAAGAGTTTGAGAATGAAATTGGATGTATTTGTTTTCATCAAGATCAGCATGAGAAGTTTCCACAGTGCAAGCTCTAGATTTAGAACTTACACAGGTAAACTCTTTTCCTTATTCAAGACCTTCTTTATTCCTCTGTTTAACTTTCTAACAAATGTTTGAATTGCATTGGATAACCTGAGTAGTTTGAAAGTTCGTTCTTGTATGACCGGAGCACAATTCCTGATACCATTAGGACAAACTGGGGGGCAAGGATGATTATTAAAGTTTGTAAAATCGACGAACACACACTATATTTTCTTAATTAAAGAAATCGGCTCAACTAAGAAAAGTCTCATGCATTACCTCCAAGTAACTCTTTTTCCACTATCGTTTATTTGGGCAACTCTTCTACAACTAGCCTAACAAAAACTTATTTATTTAGCTCAACTCAATCGTTTGAAGAAATTTCTTGAAATCTAATTAAAATCCAGGTTATTTTCATGAGCAATAAAAGATATAACTTGAATTTTCTTCTTACTTTTTGCGTAATATTACCGCAAGAGATCTGACTAAACAAAACAAAATCTGATGTGTTCCACTCACATGACTTTCTCTACATATCTGCAACAAATAATTGTTAAAAAGCTTATGCTTCTATTTACTTTATGCTAATCGAAAAAAAATGATCAGAAATAGTCTTATTACTTGTTTCCTTTCAATTAGAAGGGAAATAAGGGAGTACCATAGCTTAAAGTGATAGTCAAAAGCTGGTTGCTGTGTGACTGAAGTTCCTTTGTTTGTATGGACAGGATGTGATAAATTCCTGAATGAGAAAAGTAAGTTTTTCAAAGCTGAAACCAAAAACAAGGAATATCTCAAAAACGATCAACTCCAAGAAAAAATGTATATGACATAAATTGTGTGTTTTAATGAGCTCTACACGTTTTGTGTGGTAAGTTTCGTCCATCTCTTACTGTTTAGCAGTTATGCAAAATTCCGTAAAATTCATCCAGAATATAGTCGTCTTTAGAGTTTATTCCCAGAAAATTAAAGATTTTCGAAAAAAGCTCCATGTAAAGGGTAGTTGGGGATGGGGAATTTTCTTGAAAATCTTCGTGTCGCATCCTTGGAAGATACCAAAGTTAAATACCAAGTTTGGTATTTAACGGTCGTTTCGTGTTGAGCTATACTATCCAGACACACTCACACAGGCGGACCTTTTTTCAAATTTTTTTTTTATTCAGGGGGAACCAAAACATGTATTTCTGGTGAAATCTTGGTATCGATTTTTTGTGGAATACAATACCTTCTCTATACACTAAGTACATAGTACGTGTAGAGGAAGTACAAATGTAGATTTCGTTAAAGCTCACAATTTATCTGGAATAACATTTTTTGCGGGTTAACCATTTCCGATATATACTTTTCTTATTGGTTTGAATTTACAAACACCTTTTCTTTTCTCAACTTCAAATAGCTATTCTATTTTCCCCCCTTTACTTTACGTGTCCGTGCAAAAAAAAATTAATTTCAAAATATATTCCTATATAATTGGACCTTGACAACTGAAGGCCAAAAATCTATTTCTGATGTGTTATACTCACAGCACTCCCTCTACACATTCTTCAAGAAACTATTCTTAAAAGGTGTTATTCTTCTAACTACTTTACATTAATCCAGATAGGCATTCGCATAGTGCTTTAATTACACATTTCTTTGAGATAAAATTAAATAAGGTAATACACTAGAACTAAGCGATAGAGAAATCTTCTACAAGCTGGTGTTGTCTTTTTCTCTTTGACTAGGAGCAAGAAAAGCGAATAACGACATCTGATTTGAGGAAACTATAAGCATGTTAAAATTGAAACCAACAACAACGAATATATCGGTATTGGTTCCCTGTGTATTTGAGATAAATTGGCTATTTTAACAGAATCAACATTTTTGGAATACTAAGTGTTAGTCTATCTTTTATTTACGTTTCTAATTATGCAAAAATCACCCATGTGAAGAGCGGCTTCAAGGGCTATTCCCAGAAAGCTCAATATATACATTTTATTTATCATGTAAACATCTTTAAACGGTATTTGAATAAAAAAAATCGTAAGAGCCATTTTTGAGAAAATTGAATACTTCGCAAAATCTTCACTGTAAAGTGTAGTTAGGGATGGGGATATTTTCCTGAAAATCTTCTTGTCCCATCATTGGAAAATACTGAACCTAAACACCAAGTTTGTATTTAACAGACTTTTCGTTTTTGAATTATACCTACTGTCTAGAAGCGCGCGCACACACACACGCGCACACGCACGGACCTTTTACTAAAACTTTTTTTTTTTCCTTTTTTTGATTCGGGGGTCCCCATAACATGCGATTCAGGTATTTATCGAATATGTAGGTAGAATATAATACTATATCTAACTATATATATACATTGTACACGGTAGAGAAAGTAAAATATGTCAAATAGTGACCGGTTGTGTAAGGTTTAGCTTTCTATGGAGTTTAACAACAAAACACAGACAGGCGAAGGACATTTGCCAAAGGAAACCGGAAATGAAAATATTGGGTATAAAAGTGGCAGAATGCAGACTCAAGAAAGAAATACGGATGAGGGGGAAATATTAAGGACGCCGCGATCACAAGAAGTTACCTAAAATGAAGATGGACAGGACACATTGAGAGAAACACACCCTACTAGAGGAGCGCACAGACAGACTGGTTGGCTGACTCTAGGATGGTCAGAGGAACAGGACACATTGAGAGAAACACACCCTACTAGAGGAGCGCACAGACAGACTGGTTGGTTGACTCTAGGATGGTCAGAGGAACAGGACACATTGAGAGAAACACACCCTACTAGAGGAGCGCACAGACAGACTGGTTGGCTGACTCTAGGATGGTCAGAGGAACAGGACACATTGAGAGAAACACACCCTACTAGAGGAGCGCACAGACAGACTGGTTGGTTGACTCTAGGATGGTCAGAGGAACAGGACACATTGAGAGAAACACACCCTACTAGAGGAGCGCACAGACAGACTGGCCGGCTGACTAGGATGGTCAGAGGAACAGGACACATTGAGAGAAACACACCCTACTAGAGGAGCGCACAGACAGACTGGTTGGCTGACTCTAGGATGGTCAGAGGAACAGGACACATTGAGAGAAACACACCCTACTAGAGGAGCGCACAGACAGACTGGTTGGCTGACTCTAGGATGGTCAGAGGAACAGGACACATTGAGAGAAACACACCCTACTAGAGGAGCGCACAGACAGACTGGTTGGTTGACTCTAGGATGATCAGAGGAACAGGACACATTGAGAGAAACACACCCTACTAGAGGAGCGCACAGACAGACTGGCCGGCTGACTAGGATGGTCAGAGGAACAGGACACATTGAGAGAAACACACCCTACTAGAGGAGCGCACAGACAGACTGGTTGGCTGACTCTAGGATGGTCAGAGGAACAGGACACATTGAGAGAAACACACCCTACTAGAGGAGCGCACAGACAGACTGGTTGGCTGACTCTAGGATGGTCAGAGGAACATGACACATTGAGAGAAACACACCCTACTAGAGGAGCGCACAGACAGACTGGTTGGCTGACTCTAGGATGGTCAGAGGAACAGGACACATTGAGAGAAACACACCCTACTAGAGGAGCGCACAGACAGACTGGTTGGTTGACTCTAGGATGGTCAGAGGAACAGGACACATTGAGAGAAACACACCCTACTAGAGGAGCGCACAGACAGACTGGTTGGCTGACTCTAGGATGGTCAGAGGAACAGGACACATTGAGAGAAACACACCCTACTAGAGGAGCGCACAGACAGACTGGTTGGTTGACTCTAGGATGGTCAGAGGAACAGGACACATTGAGAGAAACACACCCTACTAGAGGAGCGCACAGACAGACTGGCCGGCTGACTAGGATGGTCAGAGGAACAGGACACATTGAGAGAAACACACCCTACTAGAGGAGCGCACAGACAGACTGGTTGGCTGACTCTAGGATGGTCAGAGGAACAGGACACATTGAGAGAAACACACCCTACTAGAGGAGCGCACAGACAGACTGGTTGGCTGACTCTAGGATGGTCAGAGGAACAGGACACATTGAGAGAAACACACCCTACTAGAGGAGCGCACAGACAGACTGGTTGGTTGACTCTAGGATGATCAGAGGAACAGGACACATTGAGAGAAACACACCCTACTAGAGGAGCGCACAGACAGACTGGCCGGCTGACTAGGATGGTCAGAGGAACAGGACACATTGAGAGAAACACACCCTACTAGAGGAGCGCACAGACAGACTGGTTGGCTGACTCTAGGATGGTCAGAGGAACAGGACACATTGAGAGAAACACACCCTACTAGAGGAGCGCACAGACAGACTGGTTGGCTGACTCTAGGATGGTCAGAGGAACATGACACATTGAGAGAAACACACCCTACTAGAGGAGCGCACAGACAGACTGGTTGGCTGACTCTAGGATGGTCAGAGGAACAGGACACATTGAGAGAAACACACCCTACTAGAGGAGCGCACAGACAGACTGGTTGGTTGACTCTAGGATGGTCAGAGGAACAGGACACATTGAGAGAAACACACCCTACTAGAGGAGCGCACAGACAGACTGGTTGGTTGACTCTAGGATGGTCAGAGGAACAGGACACATTGAGAGAAACGCACCCTACTAGAGGAGCGCACAGACAGACTGGCCGGCTGACTAGGATGGTCAGAGGAACAGGACACATTGAGAGAAACACACCCTACTAGAGGAGCGCACAGACAGACTGGCCGGCTGACTCTAGGATAGTCAGAGGAACATTGACATGCAGAGAACTCAGTTGAACAGACGAAACAAGACATTCGGTGGACCGTGATAGCTAAAAATTTGGAAGAAAAAAAATGTGATGTGTTATTGTCACATAACTTTCTCTACATCTCTGTAACAAACTATTGTTAAAAAGCTTATTATTCTATTTCATAATTGATATAAACATTAGCAGAAATGTTCTTATTACTTTGTTCCTTGTATGTAGAAGGGAAAAATCTAATGTATTCCATTCAAATGATGTCTTCTAACAAATCTTTTATCCAAAACATTAACCTTATCTACATCATGCTAATCAAGATAAAAATAAGCAGAATTAGTCTTATTTTCCTGGTAAGTAGAAAGAAAATAAGAAAATACACGGGCTAAAGTGATAGCGTCGCACTTCACAGCTGGTCGCTATGTGAAATTCCAATTTTTTTGCTTGCCAAGAATAAAAAAAGGAGAAACAAGAAAAAAAATGTCTTCCCGTTTGATAAAAGTTTAAGTGACTTAAAATTGAAATCAATAATCCGAAATATCTCGAAAACGGCTAACTCTACACACAAAAAAATGTATATGACATAAATTGTGTGTTTTAATGAGATCTACATTTCTTGTGAGTAAGCTTTTGTACATCTCTTACGGTTTTCCGGTTATATTAAAGTCATCCAAAATGAAGAGGTCTTCGGAGGCAATTCCCAGAAAATCCAAGATATACATTTTGTTTGTCATTTAAATATCTTATACATTGAGAAGAGCAAAGAAATTGGAATTTCAATTGTTTCACATAGCGACGGGCTTTAAAGAACGAGACGATCGCTTTAGCCCAGGCACTTTCTTATTTCCCTTCGACTTACAAGAAAACTAGTAATAAGACTAATTCTACTTGTGTATTTTGATTAGTATGATGTACACAATAGATTAATGTTTTGAATAAACGGTTTGTTTATCGAACAGCTAGAGGACATTATGTGAATGGAACACATTAGATTTTTCCCTTCTACTTACAAGGAACCAAGCAATAAGGCAATTTCTGCTGATGTTCATCTCAATTATCGTGAAATAGAACAATCAGTTTTTTATTACAGAGATGTAGAGAAAGTCATGTGAATGGAACATATCAGATTTTTTCTCTTGACATGCAAAGAAGTTTAATTTACTTCGCAATCAGATTTTAAAATGAGACTTAGTTCAGTGTATCTTTTTTCCCTTGTACCTACAAATAAAGAATAAGAGTATTTCTGTTAATATTTATCCTGATTAAAATGCAGTAGACAGAAAAATAAGCTATTGTATACAAATAATTTGTTGCAGAATAGGTAGTAAAAGTCTTGCGAATTGAACACTTCAAATTGTTTTAATTATGATTTTCACATACACATGCGTGGATCTTGCTCTAAAAATGCTTTTGGTAGGTAGGTAGGTTGATTGATTAGGTAGGTATTTATTGCCAAGAACATTCCACATGTATAGCAACGCCAATTAAATTTTGCAAAAATTCAATGTTATGAAACCCCTGGACTTTATAGAGAGGATTTTTCTTCAAAATAATTAGAATTTCTCTTTTAATGTACTGAGTGTCATTTTCTTAATAATATAGGTAAACAGTTAGATAAATTAAGGGATACTATTTCAAAAATGTTTTGCATTTTACTACATTTACATGTCAAAAATAAATATGCTGCTTCTTGTGGGATAATTATGCACAGTTTCGCAGGAATCATATTCTTGTATATTCTTCTTATAGTAGACAAATATATATATATATAAGAAGATTGAGGACCCCATGTTGAATAAAATGTGGTTTACACGGTGTTTTTGGCGGAACTCCACATATTGTTCTTATCGCTCTCTTTTGCAAAATAACAAGCTTATTAGTATAGGAATAGTTACTCCAAAGTAAAATATCATTATTCATAAGTGAATTATATACAGAGTGTTAATGAACTACACCGAAATGATTTGCGAGATTGTGCACCTGACTGATATAAGCAATTTGAGATCGGCGATGCATGGTCCCCGGGTAAACACAAAGCAGCTACATAGCGTTAAACGTGTGGATATTAGGTACTGATAAGTCGGTGTTAAAGCAAAATTGATTGAAAAATTGGCTTAGAATGTCTTTAAAACTGCTGTCCGAGTATAGAAATGTCAATTATTAGGAGCTCGTTACTAACGTTCTCTTAATGTCGCAAAGTCTGTAACATCTCGAACAAATCACTTGACAGTACGACACCGAGCATTCTTTAACTACGTTCTTGAGTTATATACTTCCTCTGGATACGTTTTTTCAACTGCTCTGATGGCTTAATGCGTAACGTGGGAAGCTGCTATACGAAAGGTATATACATACGTAGTATATACATATACACACATATACATACGTCTATGCATACACATACGTATACACATATACATACGTATACACATACACATATACATACGTATACACATACACATATACATACGTATACACATACACAGATATATATATATATATACATACGCACATACATATACATACACACATATATACACATATATACATACACATATAGACATATATATACATATAGACATATATACACACATACACATATATATACACACATATATACATATATATTACTATAATACACCGAAAGTAAAAAGTTTTCGTTAATGGTTTGGGTCAGTACTTTTAACATAAAGATCCCTATGCTTAGTTTATCAGAGATATAATTTATGTGTGATTACCACCCTACTTAGGCTTAAGATGAATGCCTACAAATTTTACTCTTAGAAGCACAATTACTAAAACCTAGATCAACAGTCTTAGCTTTATTGAGTATTAATCCATTAGAATCACACTAGAAATTTACTTAAGATCCTATCTTTTAATTTTCTTGCGAGTGTCACTATCATCACAACATATGTTTACTGCTAAATCATCAGAAAACAAAAATGTTTCTAGGTATTCATCTTGGATGGCTCCAGCAAGATCAGTGATATAAATTAAAAAAAGAAAACAGGTCCGAGGACTGCGCCCTGTGGTACTACATGCTTAAAATTCTTGAATTTGGAATTTCTGCCACTTACATAAGTAGCCTACATCTCTCATTTAAAAATGAATGTATGATATTTACACTAGTGTCGTTGCACCATAGTAAGCCAATTAGTTTAAGAGTATTTCGTGAGAAATGGTATCAAAGGCCTTAGTTAAATCAAGGAAACGACCTTACGATGAATAGCATCTCCAAAAGCTTCTAAAGTTTGTTAAAAAAACTAGTAGAGCCTCAACACTACGATGTTCAGTTTTAAAGTCAAATTGGCTAGGAAAAAACAATAAGCTATCTTCAAAGTACTGCGTCATATGATCATTAAATAAAACTTAAAAACCTTCGACACAACAGGGATAATACTCACCTTTATGTCTATAATTGACATAGTCGGTTTTATTTCCTTTTTTAGGAAATGAATAACTTTAACTTGTTTAAAGGAATCTGGAGAATTACCATTGCCAATACTCATGTTAAAAATGTGTGTCAGAGGTTCTCATATAAATGAGGCGTATAAAATTTGTGCATTTAGCTCGAATACATCAAAACAAGGATTTTTGTTAAGTCTCATTAAAAAAGCATAAACATTTACATGATAACATTTAAAAATACTTAGTTGGCTTTTATATGTTCATTATTAGATCAATAGAATTAGTGTTGGTAACTTTACTGTTTACAATTTCATCCACAGAATCAAGAAAATAAGAGTTGATTTCCTCAAAAGTTAGGTCAACTTCACAATTATACTTTGAATTAGTATTTATCATAGTTGAAATAACTGACAATGTTATAGAATTATTTTTGGAATTTGCAAAAAGTTTGGAAAAATATTCGTCCTTTAGTATTCTTTAACAATTGCTTATAATCTGTTCTGAAATTAACAAAAGTATCTTTATATTGGATCATTCCATAATAAGCATATAAATTATAATAGAGACATTTATAGTTCAAAACTTGGAGTTCCCCAGTGTACTACATTTATTGTTAATTTTTCTTTTAGATCCAGGATTGCAAACAGTTAATGGGAAAGCTTTATCAGTAACATCACATAGAATCGTTAAAAAAATAGGCAACTTTCTCATTTAAGTTGATACTATACAGTGTTATCCTATTTACCTGTTTTAATAAAAAGATAAAGTAAAAACCAGAAGTGTTGCAAAAGCGTTTAAATTTAAAATGACAAACCATATTTTTAGATTTAACATGGTTTAAACTAGTGTTTTCAAAAGCACTGCACTGTGGTAAGAAACAATAGTTGAAATAATATTAGCGTTGCAACTGTCATGCGTAAAGTTTGTAATAATATTATCAATGCAAGTATCAACAGAACCATTGCACCCGGGTCTAGTAGACCCAAAAATTAGATGGCCCGTAACTGTCAAATGCGCTAAAAAGGTTATTGATCTTATTTGTACTTTATTTAAAGCCAACATTAAAATCGGCCATTAACACAACAACATATTTTTGGTAGCGGTTTTAAAAACAAAATAAAGAACATTGGTAATGTATTTAAAAAAGTATGATTTACCACGATGATATATAGTAATGCAACCTGTATTGTAATTGTTAGTATAGGTTGCACAAGCTTTGAAAGTATGCAATGAACTAAACTCTGAAAGATCAATTTTGGTATTTGGGATTTGATTCTTAACATATATTGCGGAGCCGCCATGCAAATTACCAATGTGTGTGTCTGTGTGTGTGTCTGTGTGTGTCTGTGTGTGTGTCTGTCTGTGTGTGTCTGTGTGTGTCTGTGTGTGTCTGTGTGTGTGTCTGTGTGTGTCTGTGTGTGTCTGTGTGTGTCTGTGTGTGTGTCTGTGTGTGTGTCTGTGTGTGTGTCTGTGTGTGTCTGTGTGTGTCTGTGTGTGTGTCTGTGTGTGTCTGTGTGTGTCTGTGTGTGTGTCTGTGTGTGTCTGTGTGTGTCTGTGTGTGTCTGTGTGTGTGTCTGTGTGTGTCTGTGTGTGTCTGTGTGTGTGTCTGTGTGTGTGTCTGTGGAACCATAGCTTGGTATTTAAGTTTGGTATCTTCTAAGGATGCGACACGAAGATTTTCAAGAAAATCCCCCCATCTCACCAGCTACCCTTTACATGGAACTTTTTGCGAAAATTTTGATTTTCTTAAAAATTGCTCTAACGATTTTGATTAAAATGTCAAATATTGAAGATATTTACCTGACAAATAAAATGCATATCTTGGATTTTCTGGGAATACCCTTTGAAGACTACTTTATTCTGGATAAATTTTACAGAGCTTCACATAACTGTTAAACCGTAAGAGATGGACAAAAACTTAACACACAAAATATATAGAGCACATTAAAACACGCAATTTATGTCATGTATATATTTTTTCCGTTGAGTTGATCGTTTTTGGCATATTCCTTATTTTTGGTTTCACCTTTGAAAAAAAATGATACTTTTCTCATACAAATTCCTGTCCATACAAACAAAGGAACTTCAATCACAGAGCAACCAACTTATGGATATCAGTTTAGCCTATAGTACTCCCTTATTTCCTTTCTACTTACAAGGAAGAAAGTAACAAGACCATTTCTGCTATTTTTTCTCGATTAAAATGAAGTAAATAGAAGCATAAGCTTTTTAACAATAATTTGTTGCAGAAATTTAGAGAAAGTCATGTGAATGGTACACATCAGATTTTTACTTTCTCTATACGTGCTATGTACAAAGTGTATAGAGAAGGTATTGCACTCCACCCAAAAATTCGATACCGAGATTTCACCGGAAATATATGTTTTAGGGTCCCCTGTATCCAAAAAAAAAAGTATTTTCAGAAAAAGGTCCGTGTGTGTGTCCGTGTTTCTGTGAACACGATAGCTCAAAAACGAAAAGTGGGTAAAATACAAAAGTTGATATTTAAGTTTAGTATCTTCCAGGGATGCGACACGAAGATTTTGAGAAAAATTCCTCTCTCCCAAACTACCCTTTACATGGAACTTTTTTCGAAAATTTTGATTTTATCAAAAATAGCTCTAACGATTTTGATTAAAATTTCGTATATTAAATTTATTTACCTGACAACTAAAATGTATATCTTGAATTTTCTGGAAATAGTCTCTGAAGACTACTTTATTCTGGATGAATTTTACGGAATTTTCATAACTGCTAAACCGTAAGAGATAGACAAAAACTTACAACACAAAAAATGTAGAGCACCTTAAGTCACTCAGTTTATCTTATATACGTTTTTTCGTGGAGTTGAATGTTTTTGAGATACTCTTTGTTTTTGGTTTCAGTTTTAAAAAACATACTTTTCTCATACAGTAATTTCACAATTGCTATCCATACAAACAAATGAACTTCAGTCACATAGCAACCAGCTTTTGACTATCACCTTTACCTATGGTACTCCCTTATTTCGCTTCTACTTACAAGGAAGCAATTAATAAGACTGTTTCTGCTAATTTTTTTCTCGATTAGCATCAAGTAAATAGAAGCATAAGCTTTTTAAAAATAAATTGTTGCAGAGATGTATAGAAAGTCATGTGAATGGAACACATCAGATTTTTAACTAACCATTTCCGAGACATTCGTTATTAGTGGATTTTAGTTCCTTGTGTGTGTGTGTGTGTGTGTGTGTGTGTGTGTGTGTGTGAGTGTTTGTGTGAGAGAGAGAGAGAAAGAGAGAGCGAGAGAGAAAGAGAGAGCGAGAGAGAGGAAGGAGAGTCATGCGAACCGAAACTGAACTTCAAAACTATTACAATGTCATCCATTCGCTCTTAAAATATTCGTATATCGTTTAAAACCATCTGCATTCCTCTATCTGGTTGCACTCACATGGAAATGGCAATAAAGCAATTTCTTCAAATGATTATCATTTTAGCTGAGATTGAAAAATAAGCTTTTGTAAAAATAGTTTGTACAACGTCATATATGTTCAACACGTTACTGCTCATATAAGCTGGGTAGTGTGGCGGTAGTGTGTCTGTCTCACGTTCGACAAGTCGTGAGTTCGAATCTCGCATTGGGTGAGCTACCAACGTAAGGTATTTTTTTTTTTTCGGAGTTTCCCCTTATCCTGAGAAGACGAATGTCGAATAACTTTAAGCTCCATGGATCCCGAGATCATTTGAGCATCATTTCACCAATTTCAATTATCGTCCGATATGACCAACCAGGTTAAAGGACGTTAAGCTACAAACAAAAAATCTTATGTACTCCATTCACATGACTTTCTCTACATCTCTGCAACAAATGATTGTTAAAAAGCTGATGTTTCTATTTACTTCATGGGAAACGATAAAAAATTATCAGAAATGATCTTATTACTTGCATCCTATAAGTAGAAGCGAAATAAGGCAGTACCATAGTTTAAAGTGATAGTCAAAAGCTGGTTGCTATGTGACTGAAGTTCCTTTGCTTGAATGGATAGGAATTGACAAATTCCTGTCTAAAAACAAGGAATATCTAAAAAGCGATAACTCTACGAAAAAATGTATATACCTAACATAAAGTGTGTGTTTTAATGTGCTCTACATTTTTTGTGTAGTAAGATTTTGTCCATCTCTTACTGTTTAGCCGTTATGTAAAATTTCGTAAAATTCATCTAGAATAACGTAGTCTTTAGAGGATATTACCAGAAAATTAAAGATATACATTTTATTTGTCAGGTAAATATCTTTAATACACCTACGATATTTTAATCGTTAGTCATTTTTAGAAAATCAAAATTTTCGAAAAAAAGTTCTATGTAAAGTTAGTTGGGGTGAGGGGGTTTTCTTGAAAATCTTCATGTTGCATCCTTAGAAGATACCAAACTTAAATACCATATTTGAGCTGTGCTGTACGCACGCACGCACGAGCGCGTGGACCTTTTTCCAAAATTTTTTTTTTATTCAGGAGGACCCAAAACATGTATTTCCGGTGAAATCTCGGTATCGAATTTTTGGGCGGAATACAATACCTTCTCTATACACCATGTACATAGTACGTGTAGAGCAAGTAAAAATGCACGCCTTGACTGTGACGAACACACAAATGACAACTTTCGTGCTCCACATACAACTTCTCATTATTTAGAAAGATATTTCCTCGTAGTTCCATGGAAACTAACTAAACATCTGCAAATAGTGTTTTAATTAGTATACATATCGCTTTCAAAATACAAATGTGTTTTTTGTTTAGAATTTAGATATTTTCGGAACCTTTCATTACATCGTAAGTAACTACCATGGATATTTTGCAATATATTGTAGAAAACAGAATTGATGAGACGTATACGTAAATAAAATATTGCAATTAACATACATTTAAGAAAGATAGAAAATAGTACATGTGCTGTTTCGTGTAACTATGCAACTACAGAAAATATGAACATGTTTTACTTTATTACCTTTATAGTAAGTGGAGGAAATATTTTATTCTACCATCAACTCCTGGGAAACAAGGCCTGAATATTGAAATAAAGTGATGTATAGAAAAGATAGCCGCACCCTGTGCCGTGTATTAAATTCATAGTTATTTATATAAGTGTAAAATGAATTACGACATATCATAAATTGCAGTGCAAGAAAAAACTCTAATTCACATTTTGCTGGCGAAGTGCAATGTGCCACCGAAAAAGATCACGTTTTCCTCAGTCCAAATTTTAGGCATTCGCATTTAACTTATTTTGCAATGTCCTGCTCTTATTATGTGCATTTTATTTCGGGTTTATGTGTTTACGTGGCTAACAACATTAAAACCTTTTACATGAACCACTTTTCCGTAACTAATTAACTACTTATTAGATGGGATTGCAATATGTGATACATAACCTCAAAAACCAGTGTTGATAATCAGCTGGGTTTACGGAAACTAAGATAAAGGAATGAAAATAAGTTTACGGGGCTCCTAAGTTGTTTTTTTTTTCCCCTTTCTTTTGCGTTCTACACGTACTATGTATTGGTATTAGGGTAGAGATGTTATTGTACTCCACCCAAAAATGCGATACCGAGATTTCACCGGAAATAGAAGCTTTAGGGTCCCCTGCATCCAAAAAAAAAAAAGCATTTTTAGAAAAAGGTCCTGTTGTCCGTATGTCAGGATGTCCATGTATATGTGAACATGATAGCTCAAGAACGAAAATTCAGAAAAATACCAAACTTGGTATAAAAGTTTAGTATGTCCAAGGATGCGACACGAACATTTTTAGGAAACTGCTCTGACCCCAAACTACCCTTTACATGGAAAAATTTTCGAAAATTTTGATTTTCTCAAAAATAGCTCTAACGATTTTGATTAAAATACCGCATATTGAAGATATTTACGGACAAATATAATGTATAACTTGAATTTTCTAGGAATAGCCTCTGAGAACCTCTTTATTCTGCACGAATTTTGCTAGGTTTTGTATAACTAGTAAATCGTAAGGGATAGATAAAAACTTACTACACACAATATGTAGATCTCTTTGAAACACACAATTAATGTCATATACATTTTTTTCGTAGCATTGACCATTTTTAGAATGCCTTGTTACTGGTTTCTGTGTTAAAATACTTAAACTTTTCCTATGCTTAAACTTTCCTCTCTCAAGGAATTTGCCAGCTCCTGGCAATGCAAAAACGGACTACATCTACATGGCAACCATTTGAAAGATTTGACTATCACTTTAGCGTAGTGTATTTGATTATTTCTCCTCTATTTATGAGAAAGCTTTTCTGCTAATGTTTCTCTTGATAAGCATAAAGTACGTAAAAGATTAAGTTTTTTAACAATAATTTGTTACAGAATTGTAGAGAAAGTCAGGTGAATAGAACACATCAGATTTGTTGCAACGTTTATAATGAAACACAAAGCCTCATGACAATTAACCTATGCCAGAGTAGACAACAAAATGATGCTACTTAGGTTGTGGGCCTGCTGAGCTTATTCACCAATGCCATTAAGAAATAAAATGCAGTCCTTGAAGCAACAACCTCTCTGTGATTACCCATAAAGCGTTGGGCAATATTTCCTTAACAGAAATATCCACTCTGTAAAAAGTAATGGAATGAAGATAAGCTATACCGTAAGGCTTCTCAGGATATTTGCTTTTGTTTTAATGAGAGACAAAGAGTTTTAATTTTAAATTAAATATCTCTCCCATAAAGCATTAGCGCAATATTTGCTTGGTTTAATGAACGTAATGAACCACTTTTAGGATCTAGATTTCATGGTTTATTATTCAGCTGTTAGAACGCTCATGTAGTGGTTTACAAGATTTTTGTTGTTTCCGTCTCTTTTATTCATTATGGTGGTAGCTGCCAACATTAATAAAAATAATACCGCGAGATGACAATACAGTATATACTGACATCTAAGGGATTTGAGACTATTGTACATTTTTAAGTACAGGGGAAGAAATGCGATTCTATAATAAGTCTGTGGGTTACCGGTGTGCCTTTAAACAATAATGCTTTACTTCAAGAATTACTAATAGAAGTTCTCTGGTGTTTGCTTTAATTTAGACATTTTAATGAGTTTATTATAGTAGTGTGTATATATAAATGAAATCAAATTGCGTTTTATTTATGGACGCTCTTTAACTGCTGTGGTTCTCAGCGTCCCATTCTATACCGGGCGTGAAAGACAACTTAATTTTGCCCAGAGGCCTCTCTATCAGGCTTGAGGTTCTTTTACGTGCCTTAAATCTACGACACGGGACCCACGGCATTACTTCCCTTCCGAAGGAAGCCATGCTAAGGATTTTTACGCCCGAAAAAATCCATCGTCCTCCGCCGGATTTGAACCTTGGGTACATGAAGTTAGCATGGTAGTCATTACACCACGGAGGATGATTATATGTAAATAGAGACATTTTCGTGTAACATTTAGTAATTCCATTGGTTTCGTTAGGTGAGGGTTAGTGTATGTAAATGGATATTTGCAATTTGTTTTATTTGTTTTATTTCTAGCATTTAAAAAAAACTTCGGTTAGCTCTAGGTTAGTGATTGTGTGTGTAAACAAATGGATTTTCGGGTAATTTGTTATTGTTAATTTCTACTGATTTTATCAAAGCATGCGAGCGAAGCGAGCGTGCGCTCGGTTAGTTCTAGGTTAGTGTGTGTAAATAAACTAATTTTCATGTAATTTGATTTTAGTAATTTCCACTGCATTTATCAAAGCATGCTCGCATGCGCTCGCTTAGGTGTACGTTAGTGTGTGTATGTGTGCGTGTGTGTAAATAAACTAATTTTCATGTAATTTCATTTTAGTAATTTCCACTGCATTTATCAAAGCATGCTCGCATGCGCTCGCTTAGCTATACGTTAGTGTGTGTGTGTGTGTGTGTGTGTGTATGCGTGTGTGTGTGTGTGTGTGTGTAAATAAACTATTTTTGGTGAATTTGCTTTTAGTATTTTTCACTGCTTTCACTGAAGTATGCGGACGAAAGCACAAATATTTCTATTCTGTTAGGTTTAGGTTAATGTGTTAATTAATTTATTAATACTTTTGCAGTTAATTTTTAGCATTTCCAGGGCTTTCATCAAAGTATACGAGCAACACGTGCTTAACAGAACAGAAGACTTGCGGATATCATGAAAAGAATAGGTTGGCAGTATAATTGTGCGTTCGTAAAAATTACAAAATGGAGTATGTTGTTTGCTTTTTGCGGTGAGTTCTGTATATAATAAAATATCTTAGTTTGGGCAGCTGGGTGGGACACAGCAACTGAAAGTGATCATGTTTATTACAAGACACACGTTCCATGTGAATTTTTATGTGATTAGTATTTTCAACATTTCCAATCTGGATGTCCTGCGGAACCTTTACCAAATTATGATATAAGTTGCCAGTATTATAATACATAAAGTATATTTCATGAGATGAAATACCTACAATAAATCTGAAGTGTCACTGTACATGGTTATTACATAGAGACTGAGAAGGTTATGTATCCATGGAAAGTTAGTGGCTGCTAAACTCATTTATCAAGAAAACACAAATAGTTGCAAAAAGTATTAAAAAGTCTGTGTTCCATTCACATGACTTTCCCTACATCTCTGCAATAAATTATAGCTTGTGCTATTTACTCCATGCTACTTTAGAAAAATTAGCAGAAATAGTATTTTTATTTGCTTCCTTGATAGTAGAAGAGAAATAAGGGAGTACCATAGGTTAAAGTGATAGTCAAAGCTGGTTGCTATGTGACAAGTTCCTTTGTTTATATCGACAGCAGTTGACAAACCTGTATGAGAAAGGTACAAGTTTCGTAAAGCTGAAACCAATAACTTGGAATATCTCAAAAGCGATCAACTCCATGAAAAAAATGTGTATAACATAAATTATGCGTTTTATCGGTTTCTACTTTTTTGTGCAGTAAGTTTTTGTCTATCTCTTACGGTTTACCGGTTATGCAATATGCAATAAAAAAAACATCCAGAATAAAGAGGTCTTTAGAGACTATTCTCAGAAAATTCAAGATATACATTTTATTTACATGTAAATATCTTAAATATAAGAGATTTTAATCAAAATTGTTAGAGCCATTTTTGAGAAATAAAAAATTTACGAAATGTTTTCTATGTATAAGGTAGTTTGAGGTGGGGGGAGGGGATTTTCTTGAACATCTTCACGTCGCATCCTTGGAAGATACTAACTTAAATACCAAGTTCGGTATTTAATTGTCTTTTCGTTTTTGAACTATGTTGTCCACACACACACGGACCTTTTTCCAAAAATGCATTTTTTAGATTCAGGGGGACCCAAATCATGTATTTCCGGTGAAATCTCGGTATCGAGTTTTTGGATGCATTACAATACCTTCTCTTTACACTATATATAGTACGTGTAGAGAAAGTAAAAATGCAGTTTAACCCAGAATTTTTGGTGAGACTGAAGTTCTCTGTCTGATAGCCATAATCCATTTCTTTTTCTCTTCATCTGTAAGCAATTCTGCCATCGATGTTTTGTTTTGTCGATTGTAATGTCCCCGGAAGTTAGGAGCATTTATCACTTTAGTACCATACCAAGATCGTATTTATACTTGTGCACAATAGATATATTGATCATATTCTTGAAGGTGCACTTGTTATATTTCTACGTTTTATGATGGGATTTTAATTTGGTACCAATATATAAGCTAAGATAAGAAAGTCGAATAATATAATTATATTAAATAAAAACCAATTCTCATCCTCGTGATCATAAATGTAACGCGGCAGCCATATTACCTTAATTAACTCAGGCTTTGTCATCTAGGAGGCGTCTAGCTCAGCTTTCACAGGAAACACAAGTTTTGAAGGCCCCTGAAACCAAAATAACTATTTCTAGAAAAAGTTACATATTTGTCTGTGAATAGGCATAATTCAAAATAAAAAATTCAGCTAAATGCTAAACTTGGCATTTAAGTTTATCAATTTTCAAGAAACCCACTTGAAGATTGTCAAGAAAATTCCTCTACCCCAAACTACCCTTACAAGTCAAATGTTTCGTTATTTTTAAACGTTTCAAACATGATTAACGATTTTGATTAGCAGGTCATATGTTCACGATATTGGCATGACAAACAAAATGCGTGATTTGAACTCTATGTGAATAGGCTCTGAAGTTCCCTTCATTCTAAAACGCATTTTGTATATCTGATAAACCTTAAGAGATAGACAAAATATTAAAGCAAACATAAAATTGTTCGAGTTACATTCAAATGTTCTTTTAAACCAATATGATCTACTTTAATATAGTTTCTACAAACTACCCTTACAATCGCTTATGTTCTATTTCTTTAAATTAATCGAGATAACCCTGCAGAAATAGCTGCATTACACATTTTATCGTAGATACCAGGGGAATAAGGAAAGCGAATCAATTTTCATAAATTTAAAAGTGATTGGCATACGCTGGCTTTGAAATTATATACTCTTTCAAAGACATCGCAAAAAAAATCTGATGTGTACCATTCACATGACTTTCTCCATATCCCTGCAACAAATAATTCTTAAAAAGCTTATACTTCTATTTACTTTAAGCTAATCAGAAAAAAATAGTAGAAATAGTCTAATTACTCGCTTCCTTGTAAGTAGAAGCGAAATAAGGGACAACCGTAGGTTAAAGTGATAGTCAAAAGCTGGTTGCTATGTCAATGAAGTTCCTTTGTCTATATGGATAGGAGTTGACAAGTTCCTGTAAGAGAAAAGTATACGTTTTTCATAGCAGAAACCAAAAATAAAGAGTGTCACAAAAAGGATGAACTCCACGAAAAAAATTTATATAACATAAATTATGTGTTTTAATGTGTTCTACATTTTTTGTGTGGTAAGTTTTTGTCCATCTCTTACGGTGTAGCAGTTATTCAAAATTTAGTAAAATTCATCCAGAATAAACTACTCTTCAGAGGCTATTCCCAGAAAATTCAAGATAAACATTTCATTTGTCAGGTAAATATGTTTAATATCCGAAGTTTTAATCAAAATTGTTAGAGCCATTTTTCAGAAAATCAAAATTTTCGAAAAAAGTTCCATGTAAAGGGTAGTTGGATGTGGGGGGATTTTACTCAAAATCTTCCTGTCGCATCCCTGGACGATACTAAACTTAAATACCAAGTTTGGTATTTTACCGACTTTTCGTTTTTGAGTTATCGTGTTCACAGACACACGGACACACACACACACACACACACACACACACACACACACACACACACACACACGGACCTTTTTGTGAAAATGCTTTTCTTGGATATTGGGGACCCTAAAACATATATTTCCGGTGAAATCTCGGTATCGAATTCTTTGGTGGAGTGCAATACTTTCTCTATACACTATGTACATAGTGCGTATGGAGAAAGTAAAAAAGTACTCCCAGATTATTCAAAATAAGCATCTTAAACATATGGAAATTTATTCAAAATTTTCACTTTGAGGTAATCGAAAATGTCGAAAAATATTCCTATAAAGAGTAGTTTTCTTAAATATCTTGGATTAGCATCTACGGAAAGTGCTGAATCTAAATAGTAAGTAATGTTTATCTGACATTTTGTTTTTGCTATACCGTACACTCACAGAAAGAGACAGAGAGAGAGTGATTGCTTTCAAACCATTATTTTTGGTGTTTAGTAACCTCAAAACATGTATTTCCTGTGAATGCTGGACATAGAATTTTTGACAATTCTTCCTCTACTTACCGTAAGTACATAGTAGAGAAATTGAATTAGGAAATCTCCTTAAAGTACATCTCCGTGCTTTATGTCAGATACAATTGTTTATACGTAAATTACACGTTCAATACATTTTTACCTTCTCTACACGTGAAATGAACATCCGTCGCCAAAAAAATGAGTCATTCCCAGATTCCATGTGCCGATCGAAGAGCTTCGGGTAGCTTTGTAGAGCTGTGTTCACAACGCACACGGAAGAATTGTAAAGTGCCCAGTGACTGACAGAGCAATGGTTAACTTCTGAGTACTGAAAACAGCTCTCGGAAAAACGTTACGATGGCCGAGAGTTTAAGAAGGCCTTCCTTCCACTCATAAGTTCCTAGATTCAAATCTCCCGCTGCATGGCACTTTTTTTTTTTATTATGTTTGTTAATTTTATGACTGGATATGTAAAACATAATATAACTTTGGCATTTGAAGTTATGTCCCTATCTATATACACAAAAACATAATTCTACTAACACTAGTGTTAAAAACATGTGTAAATAAACTGTTTTCTTCTAAAACTGTAACACAAAACAAACATATAGGGTGAATGAACTCTCAGCCCGTATAACTGCCCTCAAACTTCGGAGCAGCCAAAATAAATGAGACGAGAAGCTGTAAGAGCCCAGGCTTCTTGCCATATTTTGTTCTTCGCGCATTTACAGTTAGCAGCGCAGCTCTCTTTTTACCTCGCCTCCGCATTCTCAATAGAGAACACTTTCTCAAATATGGAATCAAAATATTATCGAGTATTACCGTGCATTGCACACCGTTCATTGTGCCGTCAAGCTACCACAGCACACCTAGACCGTCCCTTGATATTCAACTCCAACACGATACAGATAAGCGATCATAATGGAATTGTGAATCCAGGTATTTTGCAGCGTATCGGGTTCCCTTTGGACAATAGGCAATAAAATGCCTCCTCGTATAAGAATATCACCATGGATTGATTTATGAAGGGTATGTTTGATCGCTTTGTGAAGGGTATGTTAATTAAAAAAAATTTGAATCTTAAAAAAATGTTTCAAAACATTGGTTATGTTAACAATAACCTTACAATATCTGCGCGCCACGACCTATCGTGTGCAGCATATTGAGATTCGGTAGAATAAACACTCAAAGAAGTATCTTAATAACTATAAAATTATTAATTGTACTGAGTGTCGTGTATGAAATAAGTATGTCTAAAATAAATAGCTCATTTGTGTTGATTCAAGATCATTAAGGGAAGGGAAAAAAATGTTTGCTACATGCGAGAAGGGAACCTGTGACCCTTAACAGAGAAGTAACCTACGTTTTGTCACACGTGTGTTTAGTGAACACACATGGAAAGTGCCAGGTTTTACAATCCAAACGGATTCATGTTTTGTGTCGTTAATATTGATAGTTTGTTGTTGAACTTAAGTTATGTATTTTATTACGATTATTGATCATATGGGTTAGTAATATTAAGATTTGGAACTAATGAGAAGTTTTTGTTGCCGCTACACAACTTTATCGTGGATGGTGTATACAAGGCGCTGTGCCAAGAGGGATAGACAGATTTGGCGTTCCAACCTTGACTCATTTTTACTTTCGCTAGCCCCATATGTACAATGTACACAGGGATAGAGAAGTATTGTATTCCACCCAAAAATTCGATACCGAGATTTCACCGGAAATACATGTTTTAGGACACCCTGTATCCAAAAAAAGCTTTTCAGAAAAAGGTCCGTGTGCCTGTGAACACGATAACTCAAAAACGAAAAGTAGCTAAAATACCAAACTTGGTATTTAAGCTTAGTATCTTCCAAGGATGCGACACGAAGATTTTGAGAAAAATCCCCCCATCCGAAAATACCCTTTACATGGAACTTTTTTCGAAAATTTTTATTTTCTTAAAAATGGCTCTAACGATTTTCATTAAAATATCGTATATTAAAGATATTTACCTAACAAATAAAATGTATATCTTGAATTTTCTGGGAATAGCTTCTAAAGACATGTTTATTCTTGATGAATTTTGCTTAATTTGGCATAACTAGTAAACCGTAAGAGATAGACAGAAACTTACTAGGTATACAAAAAATGAAGGTATTGTTAAAATACATAAGTTATGTCATAAACATTTTTTTCGTGGAGCTTACCGTTTTCGAGGTAATCTTTGTTATTAGTTTCAGTTGTGAAGTACTTACACTTTTCTCAGACGGGAATGTCCGTTTTTCTTTTGTTCTACTCCTGGCCAAGAATAGAAGCGATTTGTAATGACAATCGCATAACGACAGCTTTTAAAACATTTGACTATCGGTTTAGCCTAGTGTATTCCCCTATTTTCTCCCTATTTATAAGGAACTAAGTAATAAGAAAATTTTGCTAATGAGTACCTCGATTAGCAAGGTGCAGAAAGAAGAATAATCTTATGTAAGAAGTTTATAGAACAGCTAGAGAAAGTCATGTGAGTGTAACACATCAGAATTTTTTTTTGGCTGGTGTACATAGTGTATACAGAAGATATTGAATCCCAGCCAAAATTTCAATACCGAGATTTCACCGGAAATACTTGGTTTAGGGTCCCTTGAATAAAAAAATGCACTTTTAGAAAAATATCAGTGTGTGTGCGTGTGGTTGACAATATTAAAACACAATTTTTATAAAATGCATTTTTATTTGCACTATTTTCATATTTTCCTCTTAATGACTGAATTTTTCCAATACTTACATGTTTTCTTAAAAGGGAAGCCCTTCGTTTGTCAATGCAAAGAAACAGGAATTTCGGTGTCATCGCTTAATGACAGATTTACGGCACGTAAAATATAAAAATAAATAAAGGATGAGATAAAAGAGGCCTCTGAGCAAAATTAAGCGGTCTTTCATGCCCAGTTTATAATGGAAATGCTGTAATTATAGAGCTTCCATAAATAAAACTGCTTTTAATTTAATTTCATCACTTAACAACCAGATTTTAAAGGATTTGGCTTCCGCTTTAGCTTAGTGAATTCCATTATTTCTCTTGTACCATCTAAAATAAATAAGAAAAACGACTACTTTTGTTAATGTTCATTTTGATTAGTATGAGTAGATTGAAGAACAAGCGTCAGTAAAAATAATTTCTTATAAGAGGTACAGAAAGATATGTGAATGTACATAACAGGTAGAGAAGATATATTCCACCTAAAAATTCGAAATTGAGATTTCACCGGAAACGTTTTGAGACCTTCCGAATAAAAAAAAAACGCTTTTAGAAAAAGATCCGCACGTAAGTATGTGTGTGCCTATCTATCTGTCTGTCTGACTGTTAGTGAACAGCATAACTCAAAAACGAAAAGTTCCTTAAATATCAAACTTAGTAATTAAGTTCACGACCTTCTAAGAATGCGACTTAAGATTTTCAAGAAAATCCCTCCACCACCAATTACCTTTTACATGGAACATTTTTCGAAAATGTTTACTTTCTCAAAAATGGCTCCAATGATTTCGATTAAAATACCAGAAGTTTAAAATCATGACAGATAATTTCCGTTAACTTTATATTTAATCTTAGCATCTTCCAATGATGCGACACAAATATTTTCAAGAAAATACCCCCCCCCCCACTAAACTACCCTTTGTCTTAAAATGTGTCGAAATATTAATTTAATTGAAATATTGCGGCATTCCAGGCATAATTCATTTCATCCAGGTAGATGAAATGAATTAAATCTTCCACTATTGTTGTGATAAATGTATAGTTACCACTTTACCTAGGTCTTCTTCTTCTTTTTTGTTATCGTGATGACGTTCTTCAGCTCCTCACGTGAGACGAACTCAGGAACTGGGGTTTTAAAATAAAGGTTTTATATGAATGCTGGCTCTGAATATTTAAATGAGAGGTGAGATAAGTTGGAGATCTAGGATTCGTGGTGTATTAAAGGTGCACAATAGACGAAGCACGAAAAATCTTAAAAACGTAGATTTACGAGGGCCTTTTTTTTTTACTCTCTCTCTCTCTTCAACCACCGATAGGCTATAAATAAAAGATAAGTTCATAGAAAACAATTATTTTATTACTAAAAGTTTTGTACATTTGTGGTTCTTTTCAACGTAATCATCGAAAAGATTGAGACATTTATCGTACCTGTGCATAAGAAGTCATCCACTCTGCCAAGAACACCAATTATGATCTCATCTTTTCCTTGTACAGATATACAGGGTGTATATAAATGAATATCGGGGTTTTAACTCTTTATAATATTTATTACATTCAACTTCAGTTATGAATGATATGTCAAATGAAAAAGCAACTCAAACAGTTTTACCAAGAAGCTTATAAATGTTCAATGTGACTACCCTTTGTCACACGACACACATCAAGTCTATAGCCGAGTTCTTCCCAAACGTTGATAAGTGTGTATTCAGTAATTGTAGCAACAGCTGCTTCAATCCGGTTTCTTAATTCAGGGAGGTCAGCGGGTAGCGCAGGCACGTACACACGATCCTTGATGAAGCCCCAAAGGTAAAAATCGCATGGCGTTAGGTCAGGAGAACGTGGAGGCCATGCATAGCAAGCTCTGTCATTGGGGCCCTTGCGGCCTATCCAGCGCTCGGGTATAGTGACGTTCAACCAAATGTCGTACTTCGTTATGCCAGTGAGGTGGCGCACCATACTGCTGGAAAATGAAGTTCTCTGGCTCATTTTCTTCCAACTGAGGGAAGAGCCATTGCTCTAGTGTAAAGGTAAGAAGTGCCAGTTACAGTAGGTTCACCAAAAACGAAAGGCCCATAAACTTTTCGCCGGGATACGGCACAAAAAACATTCACTTTAGGGGAATCTCGTTGCATTTGTACCATCTCATGAGGATTTTCTGAGCCCCAGATGCGCACATTATGGGTGTTAACATGTCCACTAAGGTGAAAGGTCGATTCATCACTGAAGACAACACGATCCACAAAATCGTCATGAAACAACATGTCGTTTGCGAATTTGGCACGTAATCCGTGGTCTGTCGGCTTTAGAGCCTGTAATAACTGTAAACGGTAAGGACATAACTGTAAGCGTTTTCTTACAACTTTCCAAACAGTCGACACAGGAACTTGTAATTCACGACTAGCCTTCCGGACTGATTTCTTTGGGCTACGAATGAACGACTCTCTCACTCGCTCAACAGTCTCTTCACTTACTCCTGGTCGTCCCGTGCTCTTCCCTTTACAAAGGCAGCCGGTATCTTCAAACTGATTATACCATCTACGAATGTTTTTATCACTAGGAGGATCAAAACCGAACTTACTACGGAACACACGTTGCGCAGTAACTACAGATTCGGTCTTTGCAAACTGCAAAACACAAAACGCTTTCTGTTTACTAGTCGCCATCTTTGTTACTACCGCTGTCTAGCGGTTTGCGGCAGAAACATTGCACGCACATGCGCACTTGTGTCAACAAACAAAACTGTTTGAGTTGCTTTTTCATTTGACATATCATTTATAACTGTAAGTTGAGCGTATTAAATATTATAAAGAGTTAAAACCCCGTTATTCATTTATGTACACCCTGTATTTAAACGTTCAGCAGTGTCTGCAAGGAAGGTCAAAGCAGACACCCATTCGTCATTTTTCAACTCGGGTACCGGTTTAGCTTTCAGCTCCAAAAGTAATCTAATTGCATCTCAGCTCAAAAAAACTGTTCAGTACCTTAACATGACTAAACCACATTACTATATCCATAAACATACAACTGGCATTGATGACCTAAAGGATGTACCTTCTTCCAACACATTTGTACTGCAAGAATGAACTGTTTGCATGTAGGGTGCACAGCCTTCTCAATACAATAGTGTTCTTCAACGTAACAATCACCACACACAGTTGATGCCTGTTATTAGGCTTTGTATAGGCATTACAATATTGAAATATAGCCCGCCTGGATAGTGTGGTGGTCTGAGTCAAAAGGTCGTGAGTTCGAATCTCGCTAAGGGTGAGTTACCCGGATAAGGTTTTTTTCGGGGGTTTTCCCTTATCCTGAGAAGACAAATGTCTAATAACTTTAAGCTCCGTGGACCCCGAGAACATTTGAGCATCATTTCACCGTCCGATATGACCAACTAGGTTAAAGGGCGTTAAGCTACATAAAAAAAAAATTGAAGTATGCATATCTATTCATTGGGTTATGTGTACTCCAAGATCTTTTAGCCTTTACAATAAATTGGAATGTCACCAGAAAGCTGTAGAATTTCATTGATTGTGCATTTAGAAGTTCCAAAAAAAGCATTTCTGGAAAAAGGTCCGCGCACGTGTGCGTGCGGCGTACAGCATAGTTCAAATATGATATTTAAGTTTGGTATCTTATAAGGATGCGACACGAAGATTTTCAAGAAAATCCCTCCACCCCAATTACCTATACATGGAACTTTTTTCAAAAATTTTGATTTGCTAAAAATTGCTCTAACAATTTTGATTAAAATATCATATATTAAAGATATTTACATGGCAAATAAAATGTATACCTTATATTTTCTGCGACTAACCTCTAAAGACTACTTTATTCTGGATGAATTTTACGAAATTTTGCATAACTGCTAAACCATAAGAGATCGACAAAAACTTAACACACAAAAAATGTAGAGCACATTAAAATACACAATTTATGTCACATACTTTTTTTCGTGGAGTTGATCGTTTTTGAGATATTCCTTGTTTTTGGTTTCAGCTTTGAAAAACATACTTTTCTCATACAGGAATTTGTCAACTCCTGTCCATACAAACAAAGGAACTTCAATCACATAGCAACCAGCTTTTGACTATCACTTTAACCTGTGGTACTCCCTTATTTCGCTTCTACTTACAAGGAAGCAAGTAATAAGACTATTTCTGGTAATTTTTTCTCGCTTTGAAGTAAATAGAAACATAAGCGTTTTAACAATAATTTGTTGCAGAGATGTAGAGAAAGTCATGTGAATGGAATACATCAGATCTTTTTGTTTGTAGCTTAACGTCCTTTAACCTGGTTGGTCATATTGGACGATGAATGAAATTGGTAAAATGATGCTCAAATGATCTCTGGGCCCATGGAGATTAAAGTTACTCAATATTCGTCTTCTCAGGATAAGGGAAAACCCCCCCAAAAAAACCATATACGGGTAACTCACCCTGAGCAAGATTGGAACTCATGACCTTTTGAATGTGAGGCAGACATGCTACCACCACACTACTCAGGTGGGCTTTTAGAAGTTTTGTTTACCTACTTGTACCAGAAACTATTTAGCAATAACCACAATTATTGTGGTGATGTAAAAGGTATCCTTGTAACTCACCTGCTGAAAACATAGTTAAGCACATCCTTCTTTCTAGGATAAAATGGACTGACAGCAGTGATCAGCCAAAAAGAGTAGACTCAAAAACAAATTTATTATTTCCCTACTTATGCTAGAAAAAAAGTTCTGCTGTTTCATTAATATTGCTCTCTATGCTCTATTTTTATATATGACTTTCCTCTTACAAAAGCTTATTTTTTGTCTTCTTTGTTTAAATCAAGATTAAACTGTGCAAAAATAGCTACAATACATATTTTCTTATAAGCACAAAGGAAGTAGTGATAGTTAAATGTTGTAGGAACTGCTGGTCTTAACATTTCATACCCTTGCATTTAGGGTGAACAACTGAAAATCTACAAGGTTTAAAAAGAATACAAGGTATTGATCAATTCATATGATTAGTAATGGATATCTCAAAAATGGCTTGTCACAAACAATTTGTTTGGAGTAATTTTATGTTTTAAGGAGATCTATATTTTTTGTTTAATATATTTTTGTCTATAGCTTAACGTTTACCAATAATATATGATTATACAAAATCCCTTCCAAATGAAGTGGACATCACAGATATTCGTAGAAAATTCAAAATATACATCTCATTTAATACGAAAACATCTTCTAAATCAAACGTTATAGACATATTTGAGAAAGTCTTTTAAAAAAATCTCCTTGGTTCCTTGGAAAATACTGAACTTTATCAGACTTTTCATTGTATATTTACATTGTTCACAGACACACACAGACAGACACAATTGGACCTTTTTCTAAAAATGCTTTTTTGGATTTCGAGGTTTTCAAAACATGTATTTCTGGTCAAATATTGGTATGACATTTTGGGTGGAATACAACACTTTCCCTATTTATTGTATACATGGTAGAAAAAGTAAAAATAAAAGCATGGTGTTGTAAATGCAACTGAGCAAACACTGGATCATCCAAGGCAAAGGTAGATATAGACTAGCAAAGAAGTGGTGACAATTCTGATGAAGTGATTTATTTGGCACAAATGTTGAAGAAATGACTGTATCAAATAAGGCAAATTTGGGTGATTTTGTTCTTGAAAGTTACAGAAAATGAACTTGTTTCCTGTGCATGTGTTTTGCTATAATAAAAAACTTAAGGAGGATAGAGAGAAATGCTATATCTAAGTTGTGTGGATAAGAACAATTTTCAGATTCAATAAAAATTAAATATCAATAGGAGTAAATGACCATCCATTTCACACAATGGAGCATGCCTCTCCTTGGCATGGGGGAGCTGGGTTTGATTCCCAGTGGAAGAATGAGAATTTTTAACTGATCAGGATTCTTGCCCGCTTCTTCCCAGGTTTGGTGTGTCCTTCTGCCCATTCACCTCCATCCCACTGAAGCCACCATGGTATCTACCTGCCCTGTCACCATGGTCAGGTTGTGGTCTCTGCCATGATTCTGTCCCTTCACCTCCATCCCACTGAAGCCACCATGGTATCTACCTGCCCTGTCACCATGGTCAGGTTGTGGTCTCTGCCATGATTTTGTCCCTTCACCTCCATCCCACTGAAGCCACCATGGTATCTGCCTGCCCTGTCACCATGGTCAGGTTGTGGTCTCTGCCATGATTTTGTCCCTTCACCTCCATCCCAGCGAAGCAACCATGGTATCTACCTGCCCTGTCACCATGGTCAGGTTGTGGTCTCTGCCATGATTTTGTCCCTTCACCTCCATCCCACTGAAGCCACCATGGTATCTACCTGCCCTGTCACCATGGTCAGGTTGTGGTCTCTGCCATGATTCTGTCCCTTCACCTCCATCCCACTGAAGCCACCATGGTATCTACCTGCCCTGTCACCATGGTAAGTTGTGGTCTCTGCCATGATTCTGTCCCTTCACCTCCATCCCAGCGAAGCCACCATGGTATCTACCTGCCCTGTCACCATGGTCAGGTTGTGGTCTCTGCCATGATTCTGTCCCTTCACCTCCATCCCACTGAAGCCACCATGGTATCTACCTGCCCTGTCACCATGGTCAGGTTGTGGTCTCTGCCATGATTTTGTCCCTTCACCTCCATCCCACTGAAGCCACCATGGTATCTACCTGCCCTGTCACCATGGTCAGGTTGTGGTCTCTGCCATGATTCTGTCCCTTCACCTCCATCCCACTGAAGCCACCGTGGTATCTACCTGCCCTGTCACCATGGTCAGGTTGTGGTCTCTGCCATGATTCTGTCCCTTCACCTCCATCCCACTGAAGCCACCGTGGTATCTGCCTGCCCTGTCACCATGGTCAGGTTGTGGTCTCTGCCATGATTTTGTCCCTTCACCTCCATCCCACTGAAGCCACCGTGGTATCTATCTGCCCTGTCACCATGGTCAGGTTGTGGTCTCTGCCATGATTCTGTCCCTTCACCTCCATCCCACTGAAGCCACCGTGGTATCTACCTGCCCTGTCACCATGGTCAGGTTGTGGTCTCTGCCATGATTCTGTCCCTTCACCTCCATCACACTGAAGCCACCATGGTATCTACCTGCCCTGTCACCATGGTCAGGTTGTGGTCTCTGCCATGATTTTGTCCCTTCACCTCCATCCCACTGAAGCCACCATGGTATCTGCCTGCCCTGTCACCATGGTCAGGTTGTGGTCTCTGCCATGATTTTGTCCCTTCACCTCCATCCCAGCGAAGCAACCATGGTATCTACCTGCCCTGTCACCATGGTCAGGTTGTGGTCTCTGCCATGATTTTGTCCCTTCACCTCCATCCCACTGAAGCCACCATGGTATCTACCTGCCCTGTCACCATGGTAAGTTGTGGTCTCTGCCATGATTCTGTCCCTTCACCTCCATCCCAGCGAAGCCACCATGGTATCTACCTGCCCTGTCACCATGGTCAGGTTGTGGTCTCTGCCATGATTCTGTCCCTTCACCTCCATCCCAGCGAAGCCACCATGGTATCTACCTGCCCTGTCACCATGGTCAGGTTGTGGTCTCTGCCATGATTCTGTCCCTTCACCTCCATCCCACTGAAGCCACCATGGTATCTACCTGCCCTGTCACCATGGTCAGGTTGTGGTCTCTGCCATGATTCTGTCCCTTCACCTCCATCCCACTGAAGCCACCATGGTATCTACCTGCCCTGTCACCATGGTCAGGTTGTGGTCTCTGCCATGATTCTGTCCCTTCACCTCCATCCCACTGAAGCCACCGTGGTATCTGCCTGCCCTGTCACCATGGTCAGGTTGTGGTCTCTGCCATGATTTTGTCCCTTCACCTCCATCCCACTGAAGCCACCATGGTATCTACCTGCCCTGTCACCATGGTCAGGTTGTGGTCTCTGCCATGATTTTGTCCCTTCACCTCCATCCCACTGAAGCCACCATGGTATCTACCTGCCCTGTCACCATGGTCAGGTTGTGGTCTCTGCCATGATTCAGTTCCTTCACCTCCATCCCACTGAAGCCACCATGGTATCTACCTGCCCTGTCACCATGGTCAGGTTGTGGTCTGTGCCATGATTCAGTTCCTTCACCTCCATCCCACTGAAGCCACCGTGGTATCTACCTGCCCTGTCACCATGGTCAGGTTGTGGTCTCTGCCATGATTCTGTCCCTTCACCTCCATCCCACTGAAGCCACCGTGGTATCTGCCTGCCCTGTCACCATGGTCAGGTTGCGGTCTCTGCCATGATTCAGTTCCTTCACCTCCATCCCACTGAAGCCACCATGGTATCTACCTGCCCTGTCACCATGGTCAGGTTGTGGTCTCTGCCATGATTCTGTCCCTTCACCTCCATCCCACTGAAGCCACCGTGGTATCTATCTGCCCTGTCACCATGGTCAGGTTGTGGTCTCTGCCATGATTTTGTCCCTTCACCTCCATCCCAGCGAAGCCACCATGGTATCTACCTGCCCTGTCACCATGGTCAGGTTGTGGTCTCTGCCATGATTTTGTCCCTTCACCTCCATCCCACTGAAGCCACCGTGGTATCTGCCTGCCCTGTCACCATGGTCAGGTTGCGGTCTCTGCCATGATTCTGTCCCTTCACCTCCATCCCACTGAAGCCACCATGGTATCTACCTGCCCTGTCACCATGGTCAGGTTGTGGTCTCTGCCATGATTCTGTCCCTTCACCTCCATCCCACTGAAGCCACCATGGTATCTATCTGCCCTGTCACCATGGTCAGGTTGTGGTCTCTGCCATGATTCTGTCCCTTCACCTCCATCCCAGCGAAGCCACCATGGTATCTACCTGCCCTGTCACCATGGTCAGGTTGTGGTCTCTGCCATGATTTTGTCCCTTCACCTCCATCCCACTGAAGCCACCGTGGTATCTACCTGCCCTGTCACCATGGTCAGGTTGTGGTCTCTGCCATGATTTTGTCCCTTCACCTCCATCCCACTGAAGCCACCATGGTATCTACCTGCCCTGTCACCATGGTCAGGTTGTGGTCTCTGCCATGATTCTGTCCCTTCACCTCCATCCCAGCGAAGCCACCATGGTATCTACCTGCCCTGCCACCATGGTCAGGTTGTGGTCTCTGCCATGATTCTGTCCCTTCACCTCCATCCCACTGAAGCCACCGTGGTATCTATCTGCCCTGTCACCATGGTCAGGTTGTGGTCTCTGCCATGATTTTGTCCCTTCACCTCCATCCCAGCGAAGCCACCATGGTATCTACCTGCCCTGTCACCATGGTCAGGTTGTGGTCTCTGCCATGATTTTGTCCCTTCACCTCCATCCCACTGAAGCCACCGTGGTATCTGCCTGCCCTGTCACCATGGTCAGGTTGCGGTCGCTGCCATGATTCTGTCCCTTCACCTCCATCCCACTGAAGCCACCATGGTATCTACCTGCCCTGTCACCATGGTCAGGTTGTGGTCTCTGCCATGATTCTGTCCCTTCACCTCCATCCCACTGAAGCCACCATGGTATCTATCTGCCCTGTCACCATGGTCAGGTTGTGGTCTCTGCCATGATTCTGTCCCTTCACCTCCATCCCACTGAAGCCACCGTGGTATCTGCCTGCCCTGTCACCATGGTCAGGTTGTGGTCTCTGCCATGATTTTGTCCCTTCACCTCCATCCCACTGAAGCCACCGTGGTATCTACCTGCCCTGTCACCATGGTCAGGTTGTGGTCTCTGCCATGATTCTGTCCCTTCACCTCCATCCCACTGAAGCCACCGTGGTATCTGCCTGCCCTGTCACCATGGTCAGGTTGTGGTCTCTGCCATGATTTTGTCCCTTCACCTCCATCCCACTGAAGCCACCGTGGTATCTACCTGCCCTGTCACCATGGTCAGGTTGTGGTCTCTGCCATGATTTTGTCCCTTCACCTCCATCCCACTGAAGCCACCATGGTATCTACCTGCCCTGTCACCATGGTCAGGTTGTGGTCTCTGCCATGATTCTGTCCCTTCACCTCCATCCCAGCGAAGCCACCATGGTATCTACCTGCCCTGTCACCATGGTCAGGTTGTGGTCTCTGCCATGATTTTGTCCCTTCACCTCCATCCCACTGAAGCCACCATGGTATCTACCTGCCCTGTCACCATGGTCAGCCGCCTGCGGTGCCATAAGTAGTTAAAGCGGGCGTTAAACACTACCAAAAAAAAAAAAAAAAAAAAAACCATGGTCAGGTTGTGGTCTCTGCCATGATTCTGTCCCAGTTCCAACCAACCTTTGGGATGATCACCTTCAATATTATCTGAACAAATAACTTCCAATTTCTTGCAAAATTGTCTCCAAATAAAATGTTGAATTTTGTGTCATGATTATAGTTGAGTCTCTCTGTTGTGTAAAACTATGATAGATTTAGTTAATTAGTTATATGACTCATATAAGAGAAATCTGTGGCATATAATCTTTTTGACCTTGGTCAAACAAGCAAGTTACTGACCTCATCTCTACATACATAAGGTAGGGATCAAGTGCATTTGAGAAGATATACATCAATACTGTTTTCCCCATTTGAAAAGTTTATTTTTGTGATCTACAACCCATTACCCATCACAACTCCTCAAGTTCATCATAATTTTGAGTGGACACTAATCCTATAGGCCAAAATTCTGCCTCCACTTGGGCGAGCTTGAATTATTTGCATTCCATGCTTCAATCTACTGCACCATGGCACAGTACATCATGTAATAATGTAGGATGCACAATGTTCATATTATTGTTTTGTCATATATAACATTTTAAAAAGTTGGACAGGCCTAATTTTAATAAGGAATGCTAATATGTATAAACTAAGAAAAGTACTTATGCAAATAAGTTTACACAGTTTTTTTCTGTACTTCTGTAAGACAACTCTGTGTTACAATTGCCCTATTGACTCATCATGATGCAGCATTGTTGCACTATTTTCTGTACTGCATTGTATTGTTCCATTTTAATAGTTGAAAATCATTCTGGAAATCGTAATAGCTATAAAATGTATTCAAGCACTTATAACATTATTAGTAACACCAGTTGTGAATTATTTAATGTTTTTATAGGATTATAGCTATTATAATTTAATGTATAAAGCATGTTTTTAAAAATATGTCACCAATACAGTAACTGAACACTCACTAAATGACATTAAAGTGGAAATATGTCATAATAGTAGTATTACTCTGAAGGTGCAGTGTTTTCTGGAAGACAAACTAACCAGTAGCAAGAGTAGGCAACTATTGTGTCTATTTACTTTATCTAACCAAACAAATGTTTCTCATCACCCAAAAAGTACACACTTTTGAGAATAAGCTTATTAAATACTGCTTTTAAATGCAACAAAATTTTCTTTCTTTCTTAACCAGTAGTTATGAAAGTATGCTTTTTGGTTCTACAGCCTCTTATCCTACTTTCTCATTTTACAAGTTATCAGATTTTTACAACTTTTAAGCTATCATGCATGGAGTGCTTTATTCTTTCAGGACCTATAGAGAATTTTCATTTATTGCCTTATTAAATTTATGAATGCTGCAAATGCTTTCCTGCAATTATTCTGAAAGTTTATTTCTATTCAGCAGCAATAAATAACAGAATGTGAGCTTCCTACTCAGACTTCTCTAGGTTTGTTGCCCATTAGAAAATAGTTTCTCTACTAGTTTACAAATCACTTGCTTGCTGTTCTTTACATAAGTATATAAAGAGTATGTGTTTTAAGATAATTAATAAATAATTACACCATTGTGCAGATTTTAAATGGAGGAAAGAGAAACATGGAGCCACATTAAAAAGTTTGCAGTTCCTCGGGACATTCATGACCCACTGAGCTATGATCCACAAAGACCTTTAAAACTAATGAATCCACTCTTACAAATAGGCCCCAAAAAACCAAGTTTACAAGACAAGAAGAATATCTCACAATACAATGAAAGGACAGGAAAAGTTGAATGGAATTTATGGAGAAAAAGAGAAATTTCTCCAGGTAAGGCTAGAAAGAGGAGAAAAAAGCCTGTCTCTAAAACAAAGAGGAAAGAAGAACCTCAAGCTGCAGTTGCTGACACTAAAATTGACAGAACTGTATCACAGTCAGACAGCTCAAATAGCAGCTTAGGACTACCACCAGGAAGATTTAAAACGAGAAAGTCAGATGTACAGAAAGACACTGTCAATAGGGGAAAAAAATGCAAAAACCACAAATAAAAAGAAGCTGCACCAAGACATACTGTTCCAGCAACAAAAGTACAAGAAAGAAAGAGTATTTCCAAAATCAAAGAGACTGAGTATAACACTGTTCATTTCAAGTTTTGTATTACAGTAATCCTGGACATGTTGATTTCCTTTGATATGCAAAATGTTATGTGTGTATAACTTGAATAAAAAGAAACTATTAAAGAATATTACACAAAGAATTGTTTACAATTAAACTTGAGGGCAGGAAATAAATATAAGTTTCCCTATGGGTTCATATAAAAAGAAGTTACTAGATATTATATTGTATAATGGTAGTAGGTAGTAATTGAGATGCAGGTTTCATTTTCATACAAGCATCTTAAATGCCACTATAGTCATGTTTCATACAATCATTTATATTCGATCATATGACTAAGTTTAAAATATTTATAAATTATGTTTATATTCTGTGTTACCTGAGTCAAAAGTACTGACTCTACCTTAAGCAATAGGATTGTGAACTGTGTGCAGATCTGAAAGTATTGATTTTATTTTTATTTTCTCCAATTCATAAATTGTATATAGAATAGTTTGTAATTGTTTCTTGATTTTTGTGGCAATGTTATTTATAAGTTTATCATGCTCCTTTGCTGAAATTTTCAATGATGTAAGTTGCAACTCACTGTCACTCGAGTCTGACACTTTTACTTTTTCTAAACTCACCCTAGTTGTTCTTTGCTTGAACATACAAGAATAATTAAAGTTGCACTTTCAACAGTTGGTGCCTGATAGTGTTAGGAGATGTGCATAGTCACAAAAGTATTGACTGTTACATGTGGATCTTCTGATTGGTGGAAACCTGCAATTTAATGAGGAGATCCATAAAAGTGTAGCTTCCAGATGTATAATTGCTGCATTTAGGCATGGTCGAGCATAAATAAATTTATGCAATGGCTATAGATTTCCTTTTCTCTTCTAACTGCAGTACTTTCCTTATACTGCTAGCCCATGGTTTGTCCATATGTATGCTCTACACAACTCTAAAACTCCTGTGTTACTAATGAGTGATGGTAATATGCTCTGTAATGACTACTAAACTTCTTATAAGTTATGTTGAAACTGATGTTCATCTAACTTTTTTCATTCACACCTGAGTTCTCCATGCTTAATTTTTATAATATCTGTTCTTATATTCTAGCTCTCTGTGGTTGCCATACCAGCCTCTAGTACTCAAGATAGCAGAGGTGGTTTGTTTTTGGTTTTTACTTTCTTTCTTTTCCTTTTTGGAGTAAAAATCCTTAGCATGGCTTCCTTCAGAAGGTAAATAAAGCTGTTCGTCCTGGTAATATTTATTTGCACACAAAAGAACCCCATACCTTGAAAAGAAGGGCTCACATCTGCTAAGTTTTTATTTTGTCCTTTAGACTATAGTACGAGGACTGAACAACAAAGACTGAGACTGATTTTTCCTGTAGCTTCCATGATAGTTTCATATCTGTAACATAAGTATTTCAAAAGAGCAGGTTTTTAATTATAATGTCAGTAGGTGGCAGCACTCTCGTATCGGTAGGTTGGTAGTAATGCTCTATTTTGCAGACCCTATGTGTATTTCGCATACCAGACAGTGGAGGTGACGCGAGAGGAGCAGTACAGTGCAATCAAATTCTGTTTTCGTTTAAACCATACAGCCACCGAAACTTATGAAAAGCTGAAGCAAGCGTACAGTGAAGATGCACTACCTCGTGCAACAGTGTTTAGGTGGTTCAAGGACTTCAAAGAAGGCCGACTTGTCAGTGTTAAGCAAGGTGGACCTGGTGTTTCAGCTTCTGCTGTGACTGAAGTCAACATCAACACAGCTGCTGTGATTGTCCGAGAAGATCGGTATATAACATTACGTAACCTCAGTGAAGTGTTGAGAATTTCATATGTCAGTGTGTTTACAATTATGCACGACCATCTCAATATGACCCGAGTTTGTTCTTGTTGGTTGCCACGTATGTTGACAATCGAATGGAGACAAGCCGTGAGGTGCTGCTTTTCTTTGCTGATGGAGGGGATGATTTTTTTAAATTTATTATCACTGGTGATGAGTCATGGCTGCATCATTATGATCCTGAAGGAAAACAAGCCAGCACAGTGTGGAGATCTCAAGGCAAAAGTTGTTCCATCTGCAGGGAAAGTGATGGTGATCTCATTTTTTGACTGTAATGGAATGATTTACCAGCATGCAGTTCCCCCTCACACTACTGTTACAGCAGCATACTACACCTCAGTATTGGCTACACTGAGGAAGCACATTGCAAAGAAACGACCAGAGCTTTCTCGGACTGGGTGGTGACTTTATCATGACAATGCACGGCCTCACATCGCAAACCAAGTCATGCAGTTTCTGGCTCGATTCAACATTACCTGTGTACCACATCCACCTTATAGCCCCGTTCTTGCACCTGGTGACTTTTTTTATTCTCATCACTAAAGGCAAAGCTTAGGGGTATTCGATTTGAGAACTCTGAAGCAGTGCTCAAGAAAAGTGAGGCGATTCTCAAGGACCTGACAAAGAATGGTCTGCAGCATGTGTTCAAAGACTGGCAGAGAAGCTATAAACAGTGCATTGAAGTAGGAGGGGACTAATTTCAAAAAGATCATGTAAACATTGAATTGGAGTAATAAACATCTGTGAAAAAAATCGGTCTCAGTCTTTGTTGATCAGCCCTCGTAAATAACAAACAAATCTGTGTTGCCATATGCACATTGTGACAAAATGGGGAATTAAAAATTCCACCCAATCTAAGAACACACTGGTAAGTGTCCCAAAATATGCTTCATGGCATATGGAATTTGAACTGTTCTTATATTGTCCTTAAGTTTGTCTATGGTGTGCAGATTGTACCAATAAACTTTATGTTTACATTTTTACACATATGTTCTACATAAAAGTTCTTAGTTCAAGTGTAGTCGCCCTCCATGGTGTAATGGTTACCATGCTAACTTCGTATACACAAGGTCGCAGGTTCAAACCTGGAAGAGGACAATGGATTTTTTCAGGTGTAACAATTCTTAGCATGGCTTCCTTCAGGAGGGAACTAAAGCCGTTGGTCCCATGTCGTAAAGCCTGATAGAGCAAAATGAAGTGGTGTTTCATGCCCAATTTAGAATGAGACGCTGAGAATCACAGTAGTTAAAGGGCATCCATAAATAACATGCCATTTACATTTTTTTGTTCAAGTATGAAATTTGTTATATGCATTTCAGTAGACTAATAAGAATAATCCAATGTATTTACACACCAACACAAATGTCTTAATTAGCTTTCACTTTTAAAATTCACAATAACAACCTTTAGTGTTTGCAGCTCAAAAAGATGCTCAATGAAAAACTTCCATCTTTATAGTACTTTGTACTGGGGTAGCAATGCCTGATGCCACTGCTCTACTGGCGGAGATAGGGAGCACATTTCCCATCCATTGTACAAGGCTTCACTGTCACTTAAAATCTTGTGCAAGTAGATGTGTATTGAGTATTCAAACTCTGCAATAGCACATACAGCCAAATTTTCAAAACAGGAAATTCATGTTTTGTTTCAAGACACAACTAGCACTAACAAAAGAGGACCCCCTCATTCCTCCGATTTAATTTCCTGCAATTTTTATCTCTGGGGCCATTAAAAGGGAAAGCATACAAAACAACACTTTATGAAGTTACAAAACAACACTTTCCACACTTTAGATTAACTTAAAAACCAACATTCATAAAAATTGTTGTCATTTCTTAGACAAAGTGTGATGAGCAATTTCTTATACAAATGTGAGATATGTGAACAATGAAGGGAGCTAGTTCTAGCATCTCCTTGTTTAACATAATTCACTTTTATTTTTACTTTCTCTATACATACTATGTACATAGTGTATAGAGAAGGTATTGCATTCCACCCAAAAATTTGATACCGAGATTTCACCAGAAATATATGTTTTAGGGTCCCCTGTATCCAAAAAAAAACATTTTCAGAAATAGGTCCGTGTATGTGTGTGTCCGTGTGTCTGTGAACACGATAGCTCAAAAGTGAAAAGTCGGTAAAATACTAAAGTTGGTATTTAAGTTTGGTATCTTCCAGGGATGCGACACAAAGATTTTGAGAAAAATCCCCCCACCCTAAACTACCCTTTACGTGGAACTTTTTTCGAAAATTTTGATTTTATAAAAAATGGCTCTAAAGATTTTGATTAAAATTTTGTATAATAAAGATATTTACACAACAAATAAAATGTATATCTTGAATTTTCTGGGAATAGCCTACTTTATTCTGAATGAATTTTACGGAATTTTGCATAACTGCTAAACTGTAAGAGATGGTCAAAAACTTAGAACACAAAAAATGTAGAGCACCTTAAAATGCACAATTTATCTTATATTTATTTTTTGTGGAGTTGATCGTTTTTGAGATACTCCTTGATTTTGGTTTCAGCTTTAAAAAACATACTTTTGTCATACAGGAATTTAGCAATTCCAGTCCATACAAACAAAGGAACTTCAGTCACATAGCAACCAACTTCTGACTATCACTTCAACCTATGCTACTCCTTTATTTTAATTCTACTTACAAGGAAGCAAGTAATAGGACTATTTCTGCTAATTTTTTCTCAATTAGCATGAAGTAAATAGAAACATAAGCTTTATAACAATAATTTGTTGCAGAGATATAGAGAAAGCCATGTGAATGGAACACAACAAATTTTTAAATGTTTATGTTACGTGTTAGAAATAATGTACAAAACAAAGCCAGCTTGCCAATCAGGGTCACCCTCCATAGTGTAATGGTTACCATGCTAACTTCATATTACCTAAGGTCATGGGTCAAACCCGGTGGAGAACGATGGATTTTTTCAGGTGCAAAATTCCTTAGCATGACTTCCTTCGGAAGGGAAGTAAAGCCATTGATCCCATGTCATAGATTAACAGCACATTAAGGAACCTTAAGCCTGATAGAGAGGCCTCTGAGCAAAATTAAGTGATCTTTCACGCCCAATTTAGAATGGGATGCTGAGAACCACAGCAGTGAAAGAGCTGCCATAAATAACACGCCATTTTTAATTTTTCACCAGTCAGGTGCATGCTGGAAAACCAGTTGCATGAAGGATCATTCAACCCTTACCTACAACAAAAGGCAGCAACTGCCAGTTAACATTTACAGCCATGTTGAATGAATCATTTGCACTAGTAATTAATTACTTGAGACATGCCAAGATCACTGGATTACAAGCAAACTATGCATATACACAATGTGTGGGCCAACTATAAATGAAACACATGGTCTTATTAGGTAGAAAGTAGAAATGAAGGAAAAGTAGCATTCTATAATATGTTACATTTTTTTATATTTCACACAGAAATTTGAAATATGCAACAAAAAGGTCACAGTATCATAATCTTTAATGTACATATTTTGACCTACTTTGAGATATTATGAGGATGTAAAATAGAGCAAAATATGAAACATCAATCATTCATTACTGAAGTGTTTACTCCCTAATTGCAACATGTAAATATGCCACCTGCATTCCACCAAAATCGAACGGGTTATTATTGCATAGGATGCACCATTGGAGATGGGAGACATTGCTACAGCAATGAGATTTGAAGTCAATTCTCAAGGTCAGGACAAAGATATTTGGCACCACAGTCCACGTCATCAGCAACATTGTAGTGTACAGAAAGACTCCTTAAAAAGATTACATAAATATAAGATTTGTAAATTGTAATTATAAGAATAAACACATTTGTAAAAAATAAAGGAATTTTTTGTCCTATTTTCTACCCTGATACACTTATTCAGATATGTTAGCTATGTTATGAGTATGATCTTCCAATTATGTATTTCAAAATTTCATTTTGACCCACATTAGTATAACATGAAGTATGTTATGACTTCTGAAGTAGCTCTTTTAAATAAAAAATAACATTATACTACAGGGTAAACCTTAATAAGTTTATTTCCCAGGATGAAAATGAGTTATTTTATAGTGCTACCAAACAGAATAGGCATTTTTCATCTTCCCTTTTTTATCATTTCTTGATTCATTGTGGAACGTTGTTGTAGGTGATGTCAGGTCCCCACTGCCTCAGTAATTAACACTCAAATGCTCAACATAATATACAACTTGAAGAACACAAATGACTCAGCATGTTTCCAATTAAGTTCAGCTAGATTGATGATGATGATGATGATGACGACAATGACGATGATGATGATGATGATGATGATGATGATGATGATGATGATGATGATGATGATTGGGGTTTAGCGGTGTTAACTTCAATAATCACGTGGATTCTGAATATGAAGATTTAACCTTTGTGGTCACATTATGTGAACACCAGCAAGAATAAAATAAAATGATGTGATGTGTTATGTTCACATGACTTTCTCTGCCCTCTATCATTTATTTGTAACTATACAAAGTATTCTTATCTGTGCTTATTTTTTTTTTGTCTACTTCATTTGAATTGAATAATCCTTTTCAAAAATCTGATGTGTTCCATCCACATGACTTTCTCTATATCTCTGCAACAATTTATTGTTAGAAAGCTTACGCTTCTATTTACTTCATACTAATTGAGAAAAAAATAGCAGCAATAGCCTTATAACTTACTTCCTTAAAAGTAGAAGCGAAATAAGGGAGTACCATAGATTAAACTGATAGTCAAAAGCTGGTTCCTTTGCTTGTGTGGACAGGAGATGACAAATTCCTGTATGAGAAAAGTATAAGTTTTTTAATGCTGAACTCAAAAACAAGGAATATCTAAAAAAACGATCAACTACACAAAAAAAAAAAAAGTATATGGCATAAATGGTGTGTCTTAACGTGCTCTACATTTTTTGTAGAGCAAATTTTTATCTATCTCTTACGGTTTAGCAGTTATGCAAAATTCCATAAATTTCACCCAGAATAAGGTGAGCTTGAGAGGCTATTCGCAGAAAATTGAAGATATACATTTTATTAGTGAGGTAAATATCTTTAATATACAATGTTTTAATCAAAATCATTAGAGCCATTTTTAAGAAAATCTACATTTTTGAAAAAAGTTCCATGTAAAGGGTAGTTTGGGGTGGGGGATTTCTCTCAAAATCTTCATGTCACATCCCTGGAAGATACTAAACTTAAATACCAAGTTTGGTATTTTACCAACTTTTCATTTTTGAATTATCGTTAACACAGACACACGGACACGGACACACACACACACACACACATGGACCTTTTTCCGAAAATGTTTTTTTGGATACCCTAAACATATATCTCCGCTGAAATCTTGGTATAGAATTTTTGGGTAGAGTGCAGTACCTTCTCTATACACTATGTACATAGTAGGTATAGAGAAAGTAAAAATAGCTTCATTACGCATATTGCTACTGATTAAACAGAATAGTGATAATCAAATACTTAAGATCTAGACTCTGTGTATATTTGGTCTTAAAATTCCATTATATCCCCATTATCTTCATGAGAAACTGCCAAAAATCAACAGATTTTAAAAGAATTTAAAAGAATACCCAAGTACAATTTAAACCATTAATAACGTATATCTTGGAAATTGCTTATGTCACAAAAATGTTATTTGAATGAATTTTGTATTTTAAAAAACTTATTTGGAATAAATTGTTTGTTTTAAATTATTTGCATACTATGTTTTTGAACTATCATGCAATGTATACTAGTTATACAGTATTACCTATGCAAAATTCCTTCCAAATGAAGAGGTCTTCAGAGGCTATTCCCATAAAATTCAAGATATATTTTTATGTCATGTAAATATCTTTAATAAAAATTGTTAAGATGTTCTCAGACATTCCGCTCTCAAGTTGTGAAGATGGCCACCTCCTCATCAAGTTTTTCAGCCAGAACCCAAATCCTGTGACAATACTGGCTGGTCAAGTCCATTGCACAGCGATACAGTTGCTGCTGTCGCACTTGCTTAATTCCATTCCAGCTTGACAATGATCATCCTGGTCCGAGTCCAATGGTTTCAGCAAGCCCATAAGTAGTTCCTCCTGACAAGGTAACAATGCCTGAGCAATACATAATCCATTGCAGTGTTTTCCATTCCAATACAAAGTTCTTTGACCTTTGGTCCTCCAGGTGCGTCTTCACCACCACCTCGCTTCTTATGATTACAACTACTCGTTCCTCAGGATCACCCTGCAGATTCCCGGTTGTTCATGGGGTTCTTGTTCATGGGGTTCTAGGGCAACATCTCATCTCAGCCTAGTTGCAATATCTTCCAGATAACGTCGATCACCACCTTGTGGCTCTTTACAATATCAGAATCACATCCTCGGCCACCCTCACGACAAATACCCACATGCTCATAGTGCTCCATTATCAATGTCAACTCTAACAGGGTCTACTTCTCCACAGGTCGCCTGACGCCATCACTAGTTGGTAGGGTCGACTAGGAGTTCATGTTAACAAGCTCTTTGCCACATCATTCTGATTAACTCGGCTGTACTTGTGTCCACTGGTATCTAGCATAGCTTCCATTGTACCCAGCTGTCTTTGATGAGGCTGTAATCCAAATCTCTTAACTAAAGCAAGTAGCGTCACTCAATGTTGACGATGAAGGTTTCGACGTGCTCCTCCATTGTCTCCCGCCTGCTGGTTCGGCTTTGTCGTGGACAGTCTCCCGCTAGTTGTCCCGGTTGGTCACTTTCCACATTACACACTATTGAAAGGTCGTTGTAGCCGTTTCGGGTTGTCCCTGTCCCTATCCTAGTGAATACTCCTTGTCCTCAAGGTCGGCACAGCAGTTGTCTTGGCCACCTGTATCCTTAGTGCTTCCGTTAACGCCTCACGGATGGTCTTATAGTCGTCAAGCCTAAGGCACTGTCAGATCTCGGCATCATGCATCTCGTCGACAAAGGAGTAGACGGCTCCTGGGACACATAACTAGGTGGTTGGTTCACCAGGACTTTGTTCACCAGATATTCAATCGCCAGGGCAAACTCCTGCGTTGTCTCCCCTGGCTGTAGCAGCCTTGATTTAAGGTAACTGCAGTAGAATGCAGTCAGGCGATGGTCCCCAAAGCAGTTCTCGAGGACCTCCCAGATCTCTCCGGACATTGCCGACGTCGGAATCGCTTTCAGTACTTCTTGCGCCCGACTCTGGAGACTTTCTATCATTTGTGCGGGTTCCTCTTCTACTGACCATCGGCTGTCGATGGCGACGGCGGCAAACTGTCGGCGGAGGACTTCGAAGGTGGATGTTCCGTTGAATTTGGGTAGCTTGTCGCGTGCAGATGCTGTTTCGCGTTCTGTCATCTCGACAGTCAGTGTTTCACCCTTCCATTTAGCATATTTTCCATCATAGTGTTCAGTTCTTTTGCTCTTCCTTTGACTCTTCTTTCCAGGGCATTAAGTCGTTTAGCGAGGTCTTCCAGGTCGTCAAGGCGTTCTTAGAACGCTTCAGGGTGCTAACGTGTTGGTCAAAGTTCATTTTTCCGCCGAGTTCATCTACGTCCTTTTTCACGCCGGCCAATTGTTCGTTATTTGTGTTCGATATCTCCTTCTTTAGGCTCTCCATTCAGAATTTCATTCTTTCTGTCTTCATTTCCACCTACATCTTCTTCATTTTCCTGATTTCATTTGCGTCTCCATTTTCTCCATGCATTTTCCCCATTCCTAATTTCACTTCAGTTTTCATTTCGTCCATTCCGGTTTTCATGTTCTTTATTTCCGCGTGTAAAATTTTCATCATCTCCATCGTGACGTTTAATCCACCTCCTGGCACAAAAAGTATTTTTATTGCTCCAATAGCTATTTATTTCTTCCACTGATTACAAATGAAAATCTCTTTACAAATAACCGTGTTTCTTCGATGCTGCCGCAACAATTCTACGGTATAGTTTCCTTTCGGCGGCTATTACTGCTCACTACGAATTTCTCGTTGAAACTAAATCAACAGTTGCTCGCTGCATTCTCAGTTGTAACCGAACTCTTGGCAGGGCACATTCCCCTTTTTATACCTGTTGATGACGTGGCAGAAAACTTCCAGAAATAGTCGCACATGCAAACCATCGCAAAGTCACACTCACTCAGGTGTAACAACGTGCGGCTTTAATGTCAAAGAGCTTGTCGACACCTCACGTGTCTTCTCACACAGCCGTAACAATGGATGACACCAATAACTATTACTTCTTAAGTTAGTTTCCGAGCCCTCAACAAGCAAACTAACCTAGATCGTTACACAGGCCCATCTGGGACTTCAATACTCTACTCCAGGAACCAACATCTACTCCAAAATAGACATTCAACGGACGTTTCACCACATACAATCGCTCCGAAAGACATACCCAAGACGCCATCATTCATTACCCCTTTTCGGGCTGTTCGAGTTAACGTGAATGGGCTTCGGTCTGCGAAATGCGGCTGACATACCACGCTTCATGGGCCATCTGGTACGAGATATGCCCTTGGCCTTTTGCTATGTAGACAACATCCTTGTTGCCTCATCCTCGCTACAAGAACATGAACGACACCTCACTGGAGTCTTGCAACGCTTCTCCGAGTACGTGTACATCTGAACGTGGCAAAATATGTTCTAGGGCAGGCATTCTCAATTTTCTTGGGTACATTACCAAAGACTGCATAACACCATCACAGGCAAAAGTCTCCGCTATCTCTGAGTTCCCGTGGCCTAAGAATATGACCGAACTTCTCACCCGGATGTCCCGGGTTCGATTTCCGGCTGGGGCGGGGAATTTTTCTTTAACCGGAATTATTCCCTATCTCCCATAGTCTGGAAGTATGAATGTGAGAGTGAATGTGCGTGTGTTTAGTAATATAAAGATTAACCTAATGTTCTGAATCTACAGTTTCACAAGTCAAAGCCCCCGATATGACCATTGATGTTAAAGGGGGCTATACAAATGAAGCAATAAAAAAAATATGACCGAAGTACGCATGTTGAACTTTTACCGCCGCAACATTCCCCACGCAGCCATGTACGACCATTGAATGCCCTATTCCACAGCACCAAAAAGAATGACAAGACCTCGATCGCATGGACGGACACCCTGGAACAGACCATAATGACAAATTATACGTTACCTAAAGCAACCCTCCCAGCACAGCCCTTGACGGATGCTCCTCTCCTTCTGACCACGGACGCCAGCGACACAGACATCGGAGCCGTTCTCCAACAGAATAAAAACGGGAAACTGGAACCACTAGGATGTTTTTCCAGAAGCCTAAACGCAGCAGAGAAATATTTTGCTATATTCCACAGGGATGTTGGTCATTTGCAGAGCAATCCGGCACTTTCGGGACAGCTCGAGGGAATACTTTACAGTGCTCACAAATCATAAGCCACTAGTACACGCCGTCACACAAAACTCCCCAAAGAAACAGCAGCCTAAGCCGCATCAGATAACTCAGCTTCATCTCCCAGCCAGGCTTGACAGCGACAGAGCAGAGGACACTCCGTACGTACGAGGGGCGTTCAAAGATCCTTAGAAAAGGAAAAACATTACTTTTGGGAGTTTTTTCTTTCTTTTTCCAACATAATCTCCTTTTAATTCGATCCACTGTTCCCGGCGTTTCTCCAAGTGTTTCAAGCTTTCCAAAAAGTAGGATTTCGGAAGGTCCTCAAAGTAGGCATTTGTTTGGGAGATGACCTCTTCGTTAGACGTGAATCGTTATCCGGCGAGCCACTTTTTCAAGTTTGTAAATAAAAAAAAAAAAGTCATTGGATGCCAAATCTGGTGAATACAATGGATATTATAGTCATTCATACCTTAATTCTACAAGTTTCATCATCAAAACTGCGCAGGTGTGCACCCTTGCACTGTCTTGATGGAAGAGAAACTTTTGCTTTGCCAGATGAGGGAGTTTTTTGATTTCTTCGTTCAACAAGTGCAATAACGTTACATTTATACTCCCTATTATCGTTCTCTTTCTGCACGTAATCAATATAGATGATTCCGTGTGCATCCCAAAAACTCGAGGCTATCATCTTGTCCTTTGCCTTCTTCGGAGCCGGTTCGCCTTTAAAACCCACTGTAGTTTTCTCTCTGGAGTGTAGTAGTGTATCCAAGTTTCACTCACAGTTGTGTATTGACGCAGAAATTCTCAAGATTGCGACCGAAAACTGCCAAAGCAGCTTCCGAATCGATTACATGATTGCGTTTATTACTCCCCATTGAGAGCAAATGCGGCACCCAGGTTGCCGAGACCTTTATCAGACCTAATTTTGATGAAAAATTGAGAACATTGTATCATGTGCTATACCTAGTCTCTACTATTTCGCGAACTTTGATTCGTCGATCACTCTAAACTATATCCTGGATTTTGTCAACCATTTCGGAGGAAGTTCCTTTTACTGGACGTCCAGCACGATGTTCATCATTTGTAGATATATGGTCACGTTTAAATTAATTTATCCAATTGTAAATTGTTGCAAACGCAAATGAGAATGATACACCATATGTCCCTGCTTTCCCAAGGAACGAAGCTTCAAGCCCATGCAGCCGGGATCCAGGAGGAGATTCAAGACTTCCAGAGAAATGCCATCTACTCCAAAAGACGATCAGGGGCAGGTGTTGTGAGATTAGACTTAGTATGCAAGACCACTACTTGAAGGGGCTGTGAACAGATAGTTATAGTGCATAAAGAGAGATGTTGCTAATTAAGGTAGAGAGGATACAGCAAGGCTGCTGTGGATATAAAAAGAGAGAGGGACCAACAGCTGCTACGGCTAAGCTCCTTACAATCCTTCAAGAGTTGCTTGGACTTCAAAATTTACAACCCCAAAAATATAAATTTTGCAAAATCATTACACCTGCGGTGCACAGGGTATGTTGCACCATGACTGGCAACCGTTGAGGAGCACAACTTGCCTCCTCCTGTCACTCCCCAACCTCATTCTCACCCGCCATCCTGTATTCCCGTCAGAACGTGGTTAAGTTCTTGTAAAGAAAAGGAACACCTCTAATCACCATTAGGCTACCCTCAGCTTGCCATTTGCTCGTTGCGCTGCGAGAGGCCATTCATTACCCGACCTCCACTTCTCCTATAGACACAGATAGCCAAATCAGATCTACCTACCTGTGCATTTTAAGCTCCCGTATCTCTATTTCTGTTACAGGACAATACCTTCATAGTTGTCGATCCCGTTCAGCATCTCGAGCTCTTCAGGGTAATGTCTGAATGCGATGCGTGTCAGGATGCAGCTACGTGCAGCCTACTAGGTAGGGGCACAACTCGTGGCACCCTTTTGTCCGAGTTGACGATCTAGCGCAGCATCTTAAGAGCTCGTCAAGGACTCCCCTCGGTCACGTGTCTCGGTGTCCCGAGGAACCCACAAAGGTAAAAGGTATCCCAGCTGTACCGTAAAAAAGAAAAATCAAGTGGTAGAATCGGCATCGCAACCACAGGCAAGCACTTCAACACGAGGAAAACAAGTCTTAAAACAGAAGCATTCTGTCACAACTACTTTTTGTTCTTCAATGGTTCCTAAGTTAAATTTAATTGAATGTTATTTATCAGCACTCTTTTAATTGCTGTGGTTCTCAGTGTCCTATTCCATGTTGGGCAAGAATGATCACTCAACCTTGCTCAGAGGCCTCTCTATCGAGCTTGACGTTTTCTACATGACATATTTATGACAATTTCATTTTCTTTTCAAAGGAAGCCATGCTAAGGCTTTTACGCCTGAAAAAAATCAATTGCTCTCCATTAGGCTCAAATGTGCGACTTAAGGAACCAAAGATTTGCATGTTACCGCTAGACCACGGAGGATAACTCATTTGGGTCAATAGCCTGTCTAATTTAGTATATCTAGGACATGTGACCTTTTATACGAGCGTAGGAGGGAAAATGTAATAAAAGGGACGTTAAAAACATTTGTGGGTTGACTCTTGTCAAACTCATATTTATTTATGCATCTCTTCTTTTTTAATATCTTAATTACTTATCTATGCAAGTAAAGGAGGCATGCTATTTCACTCAAAAGTTCCATGTTAAAGTTTCCCTGAAGTCTGAATCCTAAAAGAGCATTTTTGGAGAGTCGCGGGTTTAAACCCGGCAGAGCATGGTGGATTTTTTCGGGTGTAAAAATCCTTAGCATGGCTTCCTTCGGAAGGGAAGTAAAGCGGTTAGTCCCATGTCGTAGATGTATGGCACGTTAAAGAACCTCAAGCCTGATAAGAGGCCTCTGAGCATAATTAAGCAGTCTTTCATGCCCAATCTAGAATGGGACACTGAGAACCATGTAGTTAAAGAGCGTCCATAAATAACACGCCATTTACATTTTTTGGAAAAAGGTTCATATGCGTCTGTGAATAGCCTCATTTATAACTGAAGTCTCTTAAATACTACTCTTAGTATATCAAGTTCAGCATCTTCCAAGGATGTAACATAAAACGTTAGAGAAAATCTCCAACCCCAAACTATCCTTGACATGAAAAAAATATTATATTATTATATTTAGTTTTTCCATAAACAGCTCTATCAATTTTTATTACAAGATTGTATACACTTAAGATATTTTATTCCTCGTTATTCAAATGGTTTTGTGTAGTTAGTAAACCACTTAAGATCGACATCATATTACATTAAAAATGTAAATTATGTTAAAGGACAATATATTTCAAATAAAATTATCATTGATGACAGTAGTAATCAATCACTTCTGAAATTTATTGCTAGTTTTAGGTAATTTCCAAATATTTAATACTTTTTTTCAAGTAGTATAACACTATTCAATTTTCTTGTGGTCTTGCATGGAGCATGGAATTTCAGAGCCAACACACATAGATTCACTTTAAAACATCCTGTTCTTTAGCCCAGTGTAACCTCCTTGCAGATATTACAAAGTTTGTAATGAAAGCTTCTCTACATACCATATTTATCCGAATACAATTATTTTTTTCTCTCCCCCTCTTCAGAACTGGGGTAGGGGGTCGTTTTGCATTTGCAATGTTTTCTGAATACCATATGGGGGAAAATCATCAAGTTTCAAACTTTGCTGGTATGGCAGTTGCAAAACCTGGGAGAAATTGAATAGATTACCCCCAAGGTTTGTCACTTATGCAGATTTTGAACGTTTCATTTCACGCTGAAAATAACCATTACAGAGCCTATGAACATTCTCATTGGGGGGAAAAAAAAATTACTCAATTTCCTTTCACACGTTGCACATAATGTATTGGAAACCAACGGTCAAACAGAAAGAGAGAGGTTAGCTGCGTATTTCTCCTCCTTGGGCTGCACACATGTCACAAAGTGAATTTACATGCTAATTCAAACTAGGTAAACCGTTTTGCGATATATTATACTAAGCTTGTTGCCTTAACAGAAAATAGCATTCATAAATAATCTTTGTTACAACTATGCTGCCACTACCACCACAATCGCATCACTCTGTGTGAATTTCTGCAATTTCAAACTATAAAAAAAACATTTACACATGTTGTCTAAATACAAAACCATACCCATCATGTTGTTACAGTTACACTATTCCAATGTCACCTTCTTTCATGGCATATACCATACATCTTGTTCTCTCGCTCACAATGTGAATTTCTGCACAAATTCAAATTAAGTACCTACAATAAATAAGGGACTTGATTAGGTTAAGTGTCCATTTGTTTGTTCAAAATATATGGCAAACCTTTAAATTGTATTTAAAAATTCTCATTTACATACTTGTCTTTTAAACATGACTTATGTAGATGAGATGCTAAATTCCAAAATTAAGTTCGAGGTCATTTTCTATTCGGATAAATGTGGTAGTTTGTAGAAAAGTGAGTGATTTTTTGCTTCAAAATAGCTCATCAGAAAATCCAAATAGTTCCCTTCCTTCAGGAAATCAATTTAAATCATTTGCAACCATGATTTATTAAGAACACCTGTGATGCACAGAGAAAATTTGCACAGTTTACTCATGAGATTTTTTTATTTTCTGTAAGACATACATACTGAAAATATCAATCCTTTGTAAACAAGAAATGTAACATCAAAAGTGACTTTAGTGCAACTTTTAAACAGGAATGAATAAAATACATAAAAGATAAGATAGTATACCAGTTATCCATGTTATGGGGACCATCCAAATAAACAGTGCTGCTCACTGGATGGTTGACAGAAGCAAATTAGAAAGGAAATTTCATCTTTGCTGATGTAACACATGTTTTACAATCTTTGAAATAAAAACTACACATAGAATATAAATTTAGTGTTACTGCTTCTTAGTTTGACTCCAATTAGACCTAAATTGCCCAATATAAATTAAATGCAAGAAACCTTATGGCAACTGTTTTACCCTTGATTTGCACATTACATTCTTTTTTTTTTTGGTAGTGTTTAAAGCCCACTTTTACTAATTTTGGCACAGAGGCAATGACAGTGAGTCATGGAATGATGGAGTATCAGTGGAATGCAATGGGAGAAACTGGAGAAAACCTGCCCCTATGCCACTTTGTTACATTATAGTTGTTTAACATGTCATTTTTAAACAAATTGCAGAGATTTCCACATACCTTATTTTTAAAAGGCTACCACTGGTATATTTAAAGTGCAAACAATAAAATATACCATCCTATGGCTTTTCTTGAAAACTGAGTATGTAAAGCTGTGTATTCTTTAATGTAATGAAGACTTCCAGGCTCCCAACTGGTTTTTCACAACTGTCGCTAATTAAAGCAATGCCAAATTATCATTCTGCAGCTTAAAGCTTCCACCAATCACTAACATCTCATTCTATTAAGGAAACTATATTCAATAAATCATATATAAAAAGTGCTACATGTAATAATAGACCAAGCTTCCAATCATATGTATACTGATCATGTTTTGTGTTTTGAACCCCAGATATAGGACCAATGCCCACTCACCATTTTGACAAAAACGAGCAGTGATAGGTAGTGGTTCTGGCCAAGAAAGCTAACTTGTCGGCTGGGGGAAGCATGATGCTGGCCAAATCACCTCCCTGTATTGGTTGGATGATCATCCACCTTTGCTGTGTGTAAAGGAAAGAAGGCTGGCTACAATGCGATCATGTTTTAAACATTTTTTTCCCCTTTCTTACTGTACGCTGTGTACAAGTCCAAATTAGATATCTGTGTACATTTACAAAAACTTGAATTAAAACCGCACATATACAAAATAACATCAACAGTGATATTTTAGGTTGTAAAAATCTATTCAACATATGATAGATAAGGGGGAAAAAACTATTTTCATTTTCATGCCTAAAATCTGTGAAACTGCATTATTCTTTATTAACATGTTGCAGTTTCCCTTTGTTACACTTCTATATTAACTACATTGATCAACACAATCAATAGTTTGTTATAGCAATCTTTTTACAGAATTTCTAACTCTCACATGTGCCACCAGCAGAGTTCTATTTCCATTAAAACATTAATGGGAATGCACAGTGAAGTAACTAATCAATTCTACACAGAGCATATGGTAAAGAAAAAGATTAATAAATTTATGAAACAGAAGAAAGTAAAATAAATTAGCACTTAAAATTAAAGCAGAATCCAATTGGATTAACAGTTTGGGGAAATCTTATAATTTTAAAAAACAAAAACAAGGTCATAAATTTTGACATACCACAAACAAATGGACTCATCTCAAAATTCATCTATCCAGAAGAGAGACCTCCACAGGCTGCTACCATGAGTTCAACAGTGAATCTCTGTAGAAAATGGTGGCAACAGCCACTGAAACACGTCTGAAATAAGTTACTGTATTTCAGAGTGAAGTTTGAGTGTAATCTATGTTTTTACTCCTAATTCCATTTCAATATTTTACATCTTAAAACCCATGTTGTGATACCTGAAAGATTAAGCATCTTTCTTCAATAAATTTGGTTTTAATTAACAAGCAGAGTAATTTGATGAGTCGATTAATTACACAAAACAACACTTACTTGGTGTTTAGTGTAATTGACTTGTCAAATAAAGAATATAACAACACTGTTTACCAACTTCACAAAAAGAAAAGTAAAGCAGAGCAATAATTTAATTAGTATTTTAATTCTATGGAAAACTTCTCCTTTTCAATATGTTGGACCTTAACATATATATAAAAAAATTGATTTTATTAACAATAACTTTAATTCACAAGTTCCTTTCCTTCATTGTGATAGAAACATGTTATTTTTTACTGGAAAATATTTGTGCAATATAAATATTGATATCTTTTAAGGACTTTTAGCACCATATAATTAAGTTAGGAATTAAATACCATATTTAAAAACCAAAACACACTGAAAAGTGTAATAACACTTCAAACATTGTCACAAGCAGTATTTGAACAATAGAAGTTAAACTTTCTATGGCATTACTTTTCCATTAAAGTACCCACTACTAGGTGTATACATAAACATAAACTAACCCTTGCATCCATTCATATGATTGTCTTTGCCAGCAAAGTATGTCTGATTCAATGCAAGGTATGAGATGAAACCATAGTAGAGCAGTGCAAGAGCATTGGTATGGAAAGTAAGTCACAACTTGACTCCTGACTGTGTTATTGAATTTTTTCAGGTCAAATTATTTTCCAACTACAGTTATGCACCTGAGAACAATTTCTACAAAACAGATTTTATTAATAATTCATTTTGGTGTAGAGTTAAAATTCCTGAACTGCAGAACTAAAATATGATTAATGGTCTCAAGCTCCCTGATGCACTCTTCCAGTGCCAAAAGTTTAATCTGCATTGCAAGAGAACATGACTCAATACAGTGCAACATTTTAATATAGCAAGATGGCGGTGAGTGGCATCATGACTCGGCACATGGCTCAAAATTTACGAAAATTCCAAAGTAACTCAGTGAATAAAGTGAAAAAGAATGACAGTGAACTACCTAATACTGACGTGTATACGCGTGGAAATGAAGGCAGCTTTAAAACTACTACAGAAGACGAAGAAAGGAAAGAAATACAATCGGTAACCGGCAGGACGCGCGAGGCGGAAATGATAGTGTCCCTTCATATGATAATTGAAATGCTCAACAAAGATTTGAAATGTGCTCAGTCAGAAATTCAAACATTAAGGGCAGAAAATGAGGACCTAAAGGCTAAGCTAAGGACACGAGATGAGGATGCAAGTTTCGTTAACGTAGTGGAAAGTAAATCTGGCAAGAAGAGGCACTCGGTATCCACACCACGTGCACAAGACAGTAATTCGTCTGATCCAACTCACCTCAACAGATTTGAACCACTTCAATACGAAGTAAATGAGATCGTGTCTAACCACAAAGATTTCAGTGCTGCAGGAAAACATAAAAAAGTAATGGTGATCGGTGACTCCATGCTGAAGTTCTCCGGAAATCTGTGCCGAGAAAGAGGTTATGCTGTGCATTGCATGCCAGGAATAAAACTAAACGAGCTTAAACACAGTATAGAGAAACTAGACATGAAGGATAGCAAGCCAAAAGTGGTAGTGATTCATGCTGGGACGAATGATATCAGCCGAGGGACCATGGCCGAGGATATTATGGGTGATACAATGGACCTGGCGGACACCATTAAAAAGGCGGCACCAGATGTGAAAATTGTGATAAGTGGAGTGCTAAGAAGACAGGACGTGAGTGAAAGAAAGATTGTAAGAATAAACAGTGAACTTAATTGGCTCTGCAATGTGAGAAAGTGGTTAATGGTGGACGGAAATTTTTGGCTCCACAATAACGATTTTGGGAGGGATGGGGTGCATCTCAACCGTAGAGGATCTCACAAATTTGGCAGGTTGATGTGCGAGGTAATCCAATCACAACTAGAGGGAAACTAGTAGAAGGGTGGATGGATGATAAAGAAAATTGTGAAGCTAAATCAGAATCAAAGGTTTGTGGTATTGGAAAGGAATCAATATCCAACAAATTATGTGTATTTCATCAAAACTTACAAAGTATAACAAATAAAATAACACAACTAGAAGTACTATTAAACACGGACCTGCTGGATGTAGAGGTCATATGCATAACTGAACATTGGTTAAATTTAGAGCAGTTATCAGCAATTAACTTCACACAATACAAGCTAGTAGACTCGTTCTGTAGGAAAACATACAAACATGGGGGGTCGTGTATATATGTTAGATCAGACATAAAAACTAAAAATATAGATCTATTCGAGGACATCAAGGAAGATAAGAACTTTGAGTTATCTTTAACTGAGATAAGTAATCTAAAGGTAATTATCATATGCATTTATAGGGCACCAAACTCCAAATTAGACGTTTTTTTAACTAAATTGGAAGCTGTTCTTTCTCGCCTAACTAGAAAGTATAAGATAATTATAGTTTGTGGAGATTGGAACATTGATTTTTTGGAGGAATGTAATACGGTAAATAAAATAAAAGATTTGTTCACAGTATATAACTTGGTCAACACTGTAGAGGTACCAACTAGGGTAACAGAACATAAAAAATCACTGTTGGATGTAATGATCACTAACAAATCTGAACCCCATAAACAATCATTCGTTGAGGATTTGGCCCTATCTGATCACTATGGTCAATTATTAGTAGTTGATGTACAAGTACCTAGGCAAACTGAGAACACAGGAACTTGTATGAAAAGAACCTTCAGCCCAGGAAGCATAGACATGTTTAAACTTTTGCTAAAAAGGGAAAAATGGGACAAGGTTTATCAAGAAAATGATACCAATGTAAAATTCAATACCTTTTTAAATATATTCCTGTACTGGTTTAACATTGCTTTCCCACAAAAACGTTTAAAAATAAAAAATCGAAACCTAAAGGGATGGATTACAAAAGGAATAAAAATTTCGAGTCATAGGTTAAAATTTTTGTGCAGACAATTAAAACAGGGTAATGTAAATAATAACTTTAGGGAGTATATAAAGAAATATAAAAGCATATACAGAAAAGTAATTCTTGAAGCCAAAAGACAAGAAAATGAAAGAATCATACAAAATGCGAATAATAAATCCAAAGCGCTATGGGAAATAATAAACCAAGAAATGGGGAAAAATAGTTCAAAACATTCTGTAACAGAATTAATTAATGAAGGAAACAAACTTACAAGTCCCCAACAAATAGCAGAATGTTTCAATACGTACTTCTCCGAAATAGCAGAAAACCTTATTACCTTAAACCAAGCCCAACAGAGCCAAAGTAAATCCGTAAAAAAGATAAAAAACTATAGTGAATCTATCTTTATACATCCTATCACAGAAACTGAATTACATAAAATAGTCTGTGAAATGAAAGGTAAATATTCCTTTGGAATAGATGAGGTCCCAGAGTGTGTCATTAAACAGTGTATAGAATATTTAAAAGCCCCTTTGGTTAATATATATAACTCTTCACTTGACTCAGGGAGCTTCCCCGATAATCTTAAAACGGCAAAAATTATCCCCATACACAAGAAAGGAGAAAAGACATAAAAAAGAAAATTACAGACCAATAAGTATATTGTCATCATTCTCGAAAATTTTTGAAAAATTAGTATATAATAGATTAATATCTTTCTTAAAGAAATATAACATCCTTTCGGAAGCACAGTATGGCTTTAGAGAAAATAGGTCCACAGAAACAGCCATAGCTAAATTACTGGATAAAATCCAGCGTGCAGTGGACAAAAAGATACCAATGGTGGGAATATTTTTAGATCTTACAAAAGCATATGATGTCTTAGACCACAAAATTTTAATAACTAAGCTATATAAATATGGAATTAGAGGAAGCATGAATGCATGGGTTGAATCCTATCTTACCAATAGGAAGCAAGTAGTAGATCTACAACACAGTATACAATCGGGAACAAGTAATTATCGATCTACCACAAAAGAAACTACACGAGGTGTTCCCCAAGGTTCAGTACTAGGGCCTCTTTTGTTCCTAATATACATAAATGATTTACCGAGCAACATTGAGCATGCTGATGTAGTCCTTTTTGCAGATGACACTAATATTCTTGTTGAAGGAGACAATGAAACTATACTCCAAAATAAAGTAAACACCATAATGACTAACCTCAGCAACTGGTCTAAAGCAAATGAACTAATTATAAACAAAGAAAAAACTATTGCAATGGCTTTTCGCGCATGGCAGTGTAAAAACATCGTCAAACCTCAAATTTCCTTTGATGGAAATAATGTTGACTACAAAGGAGAAACAAAATTCTTGGGTATATACGTGAATGAAAACCTTAGATGGGATAGCCACACTCATCAATTAGCTACTAAACTTGGCTCCATATGCTATATGCTCAAATGTCTAAAAGATACACTAAATTTAGTAGGACTGAAAAATGTATATTTCGCGCAGTTTCATAGTAGATTAAAATATGGTATTAAATTTTGGGGAGAAAAATGTGAGAGAATATTTATAATCCAGAAGAGAGCTGTAAGAATATTAAGTGGAATAGACAACAGTACATCCTGTAGACCATACTTTAGTAAACATAAAATTTTACCATTAGCATGTACATTTATAGCAGAAGTTGTAAAACATATTAAGAAAAATCAAAGTGAATTATGCACAAATACAGATATCCATCCTCATGACACAAGAATAAAAAATAACCTTCATGTTCAGATATGCAGAACAAACATTCTAAAAAATAATGTCACAAATTTAGGAATTAAACTATATAATAAACTACCAGCAAACATTAAAAAAAATAGCAAACATGAAACAATTTAATAAAGAAGTAAAATCCTTTCTACTACAACATACCTTTTATTCAGTAAGTGAATATATGACAATTCAATTGTAATTAATATACATTATAAACCTTGTATAAGTACTGTGCAAATTGTATATAATTATTGTTCTATTGACGAAGCCCATATCATGTATCATGATCTAAATGGTGAATAAAATTATTATTATTATTATTATTATAAATTTACTCAATATTTTAGGGATAAACAGGCAATATTACACAAAGTGTTACAAATAAAACTACAAAAAGAATGCTGTTTAAAACACAATTTTCCAATTCTTGACTAGGAATGACAACCATAAATTGCACAAATATACAGTGGGCACACACAAATTTAAACAGTGGCACCTTAACAAATCAGGGAAAAGATTCTTCAGGACTTCGGCTCAGGGTTGTCCCTGTAGATACAATAATTCAGTGCTGTTGCAACGCTCAGCCAGCCAAGGTATGGAATCATGATAAGTCCTGCAGTTGGGTTGATCTTGTAAAAATAATATGCACATGCTACTGATGCTCCGTACAGAAAGCCCAGGTCTATTAAAGCCTGAAAAAATTAAAAGTGCAATTACAAAATCATATATAGCAACCAGCTCTATTTAGCAATTCTCTTCTAAGTATCAATGTGTTGGTAATAAGAATCATGATTTAAATGTGCAGAAGTTCCAGAACAAAATTACTAAAATAGCATGAACAACAAATTAGGAACTGGATGAAAACCTAAAAAAATTAATCTTAACAAGCTTAAGGAAGAGATTTGCCCACACAAAATTATGTTCAACTGGTAGCATATGACATCACTGAGAACTGTTTTCCATTTGATTTATATGTATTTTATCTTGTTAAACTGCTTGTAACCTGTATCTATGCATGAATCACATCAACCACTGATTACATCTTGCAGAACTTTCAGCTCATTTCATATTTTTTAGCTCAGGCTCAACAAATAAATGAACTGCCATATTGAAATCTAGCAGGCCAAGTAAATAAACTTTGAATGCCACATTATAGCAGGGTGAGAGCCTGTCTAAATATTGGTCTTCTATCAACAAAGAGGCACTTTATAGGCAGTCAGCAACCCTTAGCCTTGACAGGTACTTTAACAAAGGCATTTTTGAAAGGAGTGCATGGCATTATCAGCATTCTTCACGTGGCCAGCAAGATCAATCAGTAGTCAAGTAGAACATGCAATAACGCAGTCATCATCTACAAGATTATTGCTGAGCTAACATGAACTCAGTAAGACTTTGCAGTATTCTACTCCAAAAAGAAGAAAAATGGATGCAGATATAAAGCAAATACACAAGTTGAACAACATGGAGAAATGGAGCACAAGTTAAAATAACAGGATTAATATCGTTCCATTATTAGTTTGGGAAAAATATTTCAAGTTCAAGCACACTGTGCTTTTAACTTATCCACAAATAATCACCATTAGTAGAGTGTTTGCAGTAAATTCTAAATTTAATCTGGAAAAGAGAAAGTAAATGCATAACAAGTATTTCAACCTTGAAATACCTTAATTCTTAAATGTTATTTATCATAAGAATTTGAATGAGAACGGATCAGTGAAATTTAAAGTTAAACAAGTCAAGATTCTATGCCAGCTACTTGAGGAAGAACAAAGTGTAGCTCGATAATTATTTAGTAGTTAACAGTAGTTAACAAGGGACTATCTACCAATGTTAAGAAAAGTTCAAGCAACATCTGAAAGAGCACACTTAAATATGCAAAACCCTCATTACATCCTAACGTGCATAAATATACAAGTTATAGAGTGATAAAGACGTGTTTGTGGGGGTCATCAGTGGGCAATTGAAGTGAACTTCGTTTGAACTGCTGGCGACATGGACACTGCTTATTGTGGCAAAGCATAAGAGAGAAAGGACCGAGTGCAATGAACCTTGTAAACATATTCAATCTCCTGTGAATGTTAATGTAAATTAAGAACAAGATGTTGGAAACACAAAATCTTGCACCAGGTTGAACAAAGAATGTTGATCACAACTGTCTACCATAAGCAATTCGTAAGACCCATTATTATTATTCTCCTTCTCCCCTTTCCTGCTCTTACTTCACAATGCCCTTTAACTCCTTTGAGATCTTTAAGGAGCCCACGTAGGATCATTTTATTAACAATAAAAAATTATTCAATATATTTCATTTTTCTTCTTTTAATTATTCTGTGTCTATCAATCTAAAGTTATGGGGTTTAAATCCACTGCATTAATCTGCCATATTAGAATTACTTCTTAATAAGTAATTCATTTCATTATATCTTTATTTATTACTTTCTCCATACGCACTATGTACATAGTGTATAGAGAAAGTATTGCACTCCACCAAAAATTTGATACCGAGATTTCACTGGAAATATGTGTTTTAGGGTCCCCAATATCCAAAAAAAGCATTTTCACAAAAAGGTCCGTGTGTGTCCGTGTGCCTGTGAACACGATAACTCAAAAACGAAAAGTCAGTAAAATACCAAACTTGGTATTTAAGTTTAGTATCTTCCAGGGATGCGACACGAAGATTTTGAGAAAAATCCCCCCACCCTCAACTATCCTTTACATGGAACATTTTTCGAAAATTTTGATTTTCTCAAAAATGGCTCTAACGATTTTGATTAAAATTTCGGATATTAAACATATTTACCTGACAAATGAAATGTATATCTTGAATTTTCTGGGAATAGCCTCTGAAGAGTGGTTTATTCTGGATGAATTTTACTAAATTTTGAATGACTGCTAAACCGTAAGAGATGTACAAAAACTTACTACACAAAAAATGTAGAGCACTTTAAAACACACAATTTATGTTACATACATTTTTTTCGTGGAGTTCGTCGTTTTTGTGACATTCCTTATTTTTGGTTTCTGCTATGAAAAACTTATACTTTTCTCATACAGGAACTTGTCAACTCCTATCCATACAAACAAAGGAACTTCATTGACATAGCAACCAGCTTTTGACTATCACTTTAACCTACGGTTGTCCCTTATTTCGCTTCTACTTACAAGGAAGCGAGTAATAAGACTATTTCTGCTAATTTTTTCTGATTAGCATAAAGTAAATAGAAGTATAAGCTTTTTAAGAATAATTTGTTGCAGGGATATGGAGAAAGTCATGTGAATGGTACACATCAGATTTTTTTTAAATATTATATTTTTTCTTGTTTTATTTTTCCACATCTTCAACTACACTGTATCTGGACTTTATTCTTATTAATGCATGCTATATTTTCTTAGAGTTGACTATAGATTCCCCTGACTAATATGGGTTTATTATTCTTATTTGATGTTTTTAATGCTAAAACCTTCATTTTAGTCATCAATAATCTCAACTAAAACAATTTTAAGAATTTAGCACTCTAGGTTTATTACAATCCCTCTGCAATTGTAAATGCATACAAAGTCTTGAGGTATGCATGCATTAAATATTACTTACATTAAATAACTGTGATACTAAAGAGTTTAAAGTGCATTATATAAAATCTGAATTACAATAGATAGAAGCATTTTTTTTTTAATTTAAAGTTTAAAACAATGACTGACATCTGTGATTTGTTTGCATTAAATAACATTGATGTGAATTTGCAATAGGGTAACATTATTTCATCTACAATCAATATTCATCATACATCTGTTGTCACATAGACTGGGATAGAAATTAGCAGGTATGATTAGCCTGGCTGAAACTTTCGAAAATAGCACAGATTATTGTATTAGGAAAGGAATTGGTATTACACCTTCTGGAGAGAGAAAAAAAAATGCATAAATGGAAGTGTTTTAATAAATTTGTAAGTGAAAAAATACTTGAAACATTTATTTGGTTATAAATTTTCTAAATGGAAACATTATTAGAACATAAAACATTGAAGTATGCTGTGGTAAATATTTTGTCATAGAAATACAAGATTTTTGCATCAAGACTTTTGTGCTGATTTACAATTGGAAAGGAATTATAATAAAATTAAAATGCTAAATTCTTAAAAGTGTTTTAATCAAGAGAATATTTAAAAGCCCCTTTGGTTAATATATATAACTCTTCACTTGACTCAGGGAGCTTCCCCGATAATCTTAAAACGGCAAAAATTATCCCCATACACAAGAAAGGAGAAAAGACAAAAAAAGAAAATTACAGACCAATAAGTATATTGTCATCATTCTCGAAAATTTTTGAAAAATTAGTATATAATAGATTAATATCTTTCTTAAAGAAATATAACATCCTTTCGGAAGCACAGTATGGCTTTAGAGAAAATAGGTCCACAGAAACAGCCATAGCTAAATTACTGGATAAAATCCAGCGTGCAGTGGACAAAAAGATACCAATGGTGGGAATATTTTTAGATCTTACAAAAGCATATGATGTCTTAGACCACAAAATTTTAATAACTAAGCTATATAAATATGGAATTAGAGGAAGCATGAATGCATGGGTTGAATCCTATCTTACCAATAGGAAGCAAGTAGTAGATCTACAACACAGTATACAATCAGGAACAAGTAATTATCGATCTACCACAAAAGAAACTACACGAGGTGTTCCCCAAGGTTCAGTACTAGGGCCTCTTTTGTTCCCAATATACATAAATGATTTACCGAGCAACATTGAGCATGCTGATGTAGTCCTTTTTGCAGATGACACTAATATTCTTGTTGAAGGAGACAATGAAACTATACTCCAAAATAAAGTAAACACCATAATGACTAACCTCAGCAACTGGTCTAAAGCAAATGAACTAATTATAAACAAAGAAAAAACTATTGCAATGGCTTTTCGCGCATGGCAGTGTAAAAACATCGTCAAACCTCAAATTTCCTTTGATGGAAATAATGTTGACTACAAAGGAGAAACAAAATTCTTGGGTATATACGTGAATGAAAACCTTAGATGGGATAGCCACACTCATCAATTAGCTACTAAACTTGGCTCCATATGCTATATGCTCAAATGTCTAAAAGATACACTAAATTTAGTAGGACTGAAAAATGTATATTTCGCGCAGTTTCATAGTAGATTAAAATATGGTATTAAATTTTGGGGAGAAAAATGTGAGAGAATATTTATAATCCAGAAGAGAGCTGTAAGAATATTAAGTGGAATAGACAACAGTACATCCTGTAGACCATACTTTAGTAAACATAAAATTTTACCATTAGCATGTACATTTATAGCAGAAGTTGTAAAACATATTAAGAAAAATCAAAGTGAATTATGCACAAATACAGATATCCATCCTCATGACACAAGAATAAAAAATAACCTTCATGTTCAGATATGCAGAACAAACATTCTAAAAAATAATGTCACAAATTTAGGAATTAAACTATATTTTTTTTATTTATTTATTTATTTATTTATTTATGCTAAGCATTATACAGGTGAATATGATCGGTGTTCAGCCCTGGCTCTTTACCGGTCATACTCATATTTTACAATAGTTTATTAATTCTAGTTTATTACACCATTTTGTCTATTTACTGTCCATATCCATTTATTTTTCACTTTGCATAAGAATTGTCCAATCTTCTTACTATCTTTTTGAAACATTTCAACTACTACTACATTATTAAACTATATAATAAACTACCAGCAAACATTAAAAAAATAGCAAACATGAAACAATTTAATAAAGAAGTAAAATCCTTTCTACTACAACATACCTTTTATTCAGTAAGTGAATATATGACAATTCAATTGTAATTAATATACATTATAAACCTTGTATAAGTACTGTGCAAATTGTATATAATTATTGTTCTATTGACGAAGCCCATATCATGTATCATGATCTAAATGGTGAATAAAATTATTATTATTATTATTATTATTATTATTATTATTACTGAGGCTAAAGTGAAGTTTAAATAGTGGATACATGAAATAAGTAGTGATAGGCCCATAATAATCAACAGAATTTTAAGTCACCTCTAATAAAGGAAATATAACATGGATCAAAAAGAATAAATTCCAGATACGTATGTAGTTGAAGATGTGGGAAAATAAAACAATAAAAGGAATGTCATATCTAAAAGATAAATAAAGGAATTAATACTCAAAATAATTAAAAGGAGAAAAATGTAATATATTGAATCATAAAGTGTTACTGTTAGTAAACAAAATAATTATGTGGGCTCCTTTAAGGTCTAAAAGGAGTTCAAACGCAGCGTGATATAAGAAGGAAAAAATGGTACTTGCAAATTGCTTATTGAGAAAAATAATTGTGATAAACTTTCTTTTCTCAAATATAGCTGGTGCAAGAAGCTTTTAGGTTTCCAACATTATTTTTTTTTAATTTCCATTATCATTCACAGGAGATTAAATATGTTGCAATATTGGGAAATATATAATTCTTTAATCAGCACACATAGATGTGGTGTTTAAATTTTCGCCCTGAATGTTTATCCCCTATGTAATTACAACACAACTCCAGGTTAGTATACATTTGTGTCTTTAAAACCTGTACAATTAATTAGTGTTAAAAGACATTAATAAATAGTTTAATAGGCTTATGAGTTCAATGCTTATAGGTTCACTGCACTCAAATATATATCTCTCTCTCTCCATCCCCCCTCCCCCTCGTATGGTACACAATGATAAACTGACCATATTGTGCCAGCAGTTTAAACAAACTTCACTTTGAATGTCAGTTCTTTACCACTCTGTAATTCGTATGCATGTATATGCACAATAGAATGTAATATTTGAGTGGTTTATCTATCACTGGTCCCTTGTTAGACAAAGACTGTTTACAAAATCTATTTTTAAAGTCTTTGAAATTGTAGGTTCATTTACTTCATCTTGATTATGGTTTTAAGTCGTTAAATGAATTAGCTCAGCAAAAGGCAATACATTTCATTTAATAATTTATATCCTGTCCGTATCATTATGGCCTGAAGCAAGTCTAATGAGTCCAGTATAGTTCAGGCATGACACAAAATGGATGATGAATGCAATGGAGCATTTACCTTACCCACTAACTATCACCAAATGCAGACCACCTCTTTTCTGGTTCTATTTGTTTACATAAAAAATATATATACAGGGTGTTAATGAACTACACCGAAATACTTTGCGAGATTGTGCATGTGATTGATATAAGTATTTGAGATCGGCGATGCATGGCTCCCGGATAAACATAATGCAGCTACATAGCGTTAAACGTGTGGGTATCAGGTGCTGATAACTCTGTGTTAAAGCAAAGCAGATTTAAAAAATTGCTTAGAATGTCTTTAAAACTGCTGCCCGAGTATAGAAATATTGATTTTTAGTACCTCGTTACTAGCGTTCTCAAGACTTAATGTCGCAAAAATCTGTAAAATCTCAAACTAATCAATTGACAGTGCGACACTGAGCATTCATTAACTACGTTCTTGAGGTAACCTACTCTGGAGGCATTTTTTAAACTGCTCAGGTGGCTTAATGCGTAACTCGGGAAGCTACTATCCCAAAAGTCATGAGTTCGATTCCAGTCATAGAGTAAATGTTTTTATTATTATTTTTTTCATTCCAGACGAAGTGCTGTGATACGTGAACAAGACCCAAACTCGGAAACTATCTTTCACTTGAAAGCCAGTACACTAGAGAGGTACGCTGTAATATGTCCCTTCGTTTTTCGTGTTATGCTCTCGAATGGTTGATAAATTAGCCAGTGGCAAACTGGTACTTCAGAAACTTATAGCCGCTACTTTGACATTTCAATAAACAGGCCATATGTCTCCTATCTCAAATTACTTATTTAAGTATTCTATATATTCTGTGAAATTATTTCAGTATAGCTCATTAACACCCAGTATATATTTATTTAGTTATATATATATACCACACATACATCTTTACAAGAAGAGCCTCAAGGTGTGCAGTAGCAGTACTGAATAGAAACATGATTTACTGGTTTTGGGATTACACTCTAAAGTTAGGTGACCACTGAAAAATATATATGTAATAGTAAGCTCTATATTTTGACACCCCTGTATGCTAGAAGCATTTTCTTGGAACCAGGCAGACTCATATGTTATTGAATGTCCAATATAGACTGTATATTGTACACCCTGAATCCAGGAAGCTGCCCATATTCTACGATTCTATCTTGGACAATTCTTTATGTGCTTCTTTTATGTATGTACTTGTTGAAGTTCAATTTTAATGTACTCAACCTTTTGTGCTTTAAAAGGATATTTTTTTTCAACTTAAGGAGACTAGTTTTTGTTTCCAATTGTCAACATGTTTCTACATTCCTGGAATGACTCATTTTATAACTTTCTCTACTCGTACTATATACATAGAGAATAGAGAAAGTATTGAATTCCACCCAAAAATTCGATACTGAGATTTCACCAGAAATACACGTTTTCATACCCCTGAATCCAATAAAAGCACTTTCAGAAAAAGGTTTGTGTGTGTGCATGTGTGTGCATGTGTGCGTGTCTATGTGTGTGAATAGCAAAGCTCAAAAATGAAAAGACCATTGAAAACCAAACTTAGTATCTAAGTTTGGTAACAAACTTAGTATCTAAGTTTGGTAACTTCCAAGGATGCAACACAAAGATTTTCAAGAAAGTTCCCCCCACCCCTAACTACCCTTTACATGGAACTTTTTTTGAAATTTTTTATTTTCTTAAAAATGGCTCTAATGATTTTAGTTAAAATATTGTATATTAAAGATTATAAATGTAAAAAGAAGCTAGTAACAGTGAAGTAACACAAAAATTAATTATTATATTAGTATATTACAGATATTTACATGACAAATAAAATGTATATCTTGAATTTTCTGGGAATAGCCTCTGAAGACTACTTTATTCTGAATGAATTTTACGGAATTTTACATAACTGCTAAACCATAAGAGATGGACAAAAACTTATCACACAAAAAATGTACAAGCATGTTAAAACACACAAATTATGTTATATACATTTTTTTTCCGGAGTTGATCATTTTTGAGACATTGCTTGTTTTTTGTTTCAGCTTTGAAAAACTTATACTTTTCTCATACAGGAATTTGTCAATTGCTATCCATACAAACAAAGGAACTTCCGTCACATAGCAACCAGGTTTTGACTATCACTTTAACCTATGGTACTCCCTTATTTCCCTTCTACTTACAAGGAAGCAAGTAATAAGTCTATTGCTGCTATTTTTTTTCTCGATTAGCATGAAGTAAATAAAAGCATAAGCTTTTTAACAATAATTTGTTGCAGAAATGTAGGGAAAGTCATGTGAATGGAACACAGATTTTCTTTTTGCTGTATCATAGCTGACTTTTTTTATTGCCTCTTTGTTATTTTTTGTGATTTAAGTTGAGTATTCAGTGAGAGTTTCTATCAACAGAACACAAGAAAGAAATATCTCAATTATACAATTTCTGTTCCTGAAAAGCCATCCATGCATCAATGAGCTCTTGAGTGCTTTAAGAAGTTGAAGAATCATGGATCTGCACATAGACAGCCACAAATGCTTGAATTTTTATTTGAACTTAAAAAAGGTATTGAAGAAACAGTGGGCATTGTAAAAATTTAAAAATATCAAGCAGTGTCTTTTAACACACTTTCAAAAAGTAGTGGTACGTCATATATATCAGTTCCCAGAGTTCAACTGCATGAATTGGCAGGATTGTAGACGAGTTCAAGAGAGAACTTAAGGGCATTGGGTTCTAGATTGTTTGCTACAGCTTTAAGTGTATTAAGGGTTAGCACGTCACTGATTAAACTGCCATGGGCTTCAGTTTGAACACTCAGTGTGTAGATATAGTAGCATCATTTAATGCTATGGTAAGCGTGAGGGCATTGGGTTAAGATGATGAGGGATTTGGAGGTTCAATCTCCATATTATCTTTGTTTTTATGGTGTCTCCTTTATAATGAGTCGTTCATATTTTGCTGCATTGCTCAATATGATTTATTCATACAGACAAATAAAATGAATGTAATGCACAATAAGCATCTCGAACTGTGAATGTCATTCATGAACACAAAGATGCACTTGTTGAATGCTTTTTGGAGTTAGAAGAAACTCTTTCATCAAGTACCAGAATTCAAGGAGCTCGTGGACTTAGATTAAATCTAGAAGATCTCGAACTCTGCTACAGGCTTTCTTTTTCCACAGAGTAATGCTGCACATGGATATTTTGTACAATTAGTTACAAGCTAGAAATGTTGATGTAGTCAAGGTAAAAATAGGGAATTCTCTGGAAACTACTGACAATGACACATCGATGGAGCCACCTACCAAGCATCAAAGAAATTCTTGCAGAGTGAATGATACGAAGGAAATATGCGATCACATCACAGAGGAGGCTCGTAGTTGTTTTCAGCCTTTAGACCATTTAAACTGTGAAAAAGTTTGCATTGTGAACATTTTGTTGAATTTTCACAAAAATTCCTAAACAATCATCTTGATGAAGTGATACAAGCTTATCCCATATTTGATATGAAAAGGCTAAAAACTGAGCTAAATATCTTTGTGTCTGTCTCTCTGTGGTCTGTGTGTGTGTGTGTGTGTGTGTGGGGTGTGTGTGTGTGAGTGTGTGTGTGAGTGTGTGTGAGAGTGTGTGTGAGTGTGTGTGTGTGAGTGTGTGTGAGAGAGAGAGAGAGAGAGAGAGAGAGAGAGAGAGAGAGAGAGAGAGAGAGAGAGTGTTTCAAGGCTTCATCAAGTATAAGCTGACTTCAGAAATATTGCAGGTGCTGTTCCATTGCTGCAACTAATTATAAAACAACATTTAGAGCAAGACACATTTTGTCAGCTGACCAAACTTTTGAAAATAATGGTAACACCATTGACTACTTCTGAACCTGAGTGATGCTTCTCTACCCTGAAAAGGTTAAAAATCTTTTTGAGGAATTCCATGACTCAGAGCGACTGACTGCCCTGACCATGCTGTCCATAGAGAAACGTCTAGTGCTACAAACGAAAAAGTTCAACACAAAGGTTATTGAAAAGTTCGCCAGCAGGAAGGAAAGGAGAATGGAATTCAATTTTTGTCATTAGGGTAAGTTTATTGTCATTAATATTTATGTTTATTTTTATTAGTTTTAATTTTTGTTACTATTTAATAAGATGTAGCACACTGACTGAAAATGTCAGCAGCCACCACTGCCTGTAACTCCAATCCTAGAACCTTGGTTTATCAAGTAATGTTTCCATCACAAGTAAGTTGCCCTGCGTGATGTAGTGTTTACTATGCTAACTTCATATATCCAAGGCTGCTGGTTCAAACCTGGCGGGGGACAATGGATTTTTTCAGATGTAAAAATCCTTAGCATGGCTTCCTTCAGAAGGGAAGTAAAGCCGTTGGTCCCATGCCATAGACTTATGGCACATAAAACAACCTCAAGCCTGATGGAGAGTGCCTCTTGAGCAAAATTAAGCTGTCTTTCACACCCAATTTAGAATGGGATGCTCAGAACTGCAGTAGTTATTAAAGAGCATCCACAAATACCATGCCATTTACATTTTTTATCACAAGTAAAAGGTGACACGCATGCTCCAAATTAGTAGTGAGTAAAGATGCACAAACCAGATATGTCTCCCATTTTCTGATGCTGTTGAATTTAGCTGGAGACTTCCCAATTGTAGTGCTTTAGGGAATCATAAACAGGAAAGGAAGTGAGGAAACAAAACATGATGCTGCAAGCATGATTCTATATGTATTCATTAAAAGTATCCTGGAAGAGTGTATTGTTCAAATGCTTTACAAGGATTTTCTTAGAGTAACAAAATAAAATAGTGTCACAAAAATTCTTGCAAACTCTCTCATACAATTAAAATAACTGATTGCAGTATTAATGGCAAAATAGTATGATCATGAAGATAGTAATTACATTTTACCTCTAGCAGTTTTTAATAAACCCATATGTGTGCACATGTATGAGAAACTGCATATTCTCAATTTATTTTCCAGAGGTAAGTTATTATTCACAAATCTTTTCAAGTTGTTATATTGTATCCTTAAGTCTAAGAATAGTCTTAATCATAAAGATAAATTGTAGAGGTATATTAAGAGATAAGTTTTGTGTATCAACATACCCATTTAATTTTATGTGCACCAAAAAACATTGGTGACCATGCCCAGTTGAGCCCAAGCTGGGTCCCATATAACATCAACGGAAGTCGAGCTGGACCTGAAAATAGTTTAACAATGAATGGCATGTACATGTAAGTAAAGAAAACCTAGTTTGTTGCAAAAACCTTTATGAATTTAACTAGATAGAAAGTTTAATAAAGTAACAAGTATCATTAAGTTTGTTTTCTTTCCCTTCAATTATTCTGTATCATCTACTAGTCTCACATTTTTCTTAAGTTCTCGGATATTGTTGCCAAAGATGAAAAAAGGGCTTTCATGTAATCATAGAGTGTACTTTATGCCAATGGTGAATTAAAAGGCCATTGTAAATATAAATTGCGTGTTATTTAATGAAGCTCTTTAACTACAGTGGTTCTCAGCATCCCATTCTAATTTGGGCATGAAAGACCGCTTAATTTTGTTCAGAGGCCTCTCTGTCAGGCTTGAGGTTTTTGCGTACTGTAAATCTACGACACCGTACCAACGGCTTTACTTCCCTTCCGAAGGAAGCCATGCTAAGGATTTTTATACCTGAAAAAATCCACCGCCCTCTGCCAGGTTTGAACCCGCAACCTTAGGTATATGAAGTTAACATGGTAACCATTACCATGGAGGGCGACCAAAGGCCATTGTGAGGTTATGTTCCGCATATTTAGCAAACTATTAGTTTTAGGTTTATTTCACTGACAATAATTTAAATGCATTTTAAGTTAAATTTACTGCTTGAATTGGTTAAACACAAAGTAAACCAAAATACAATATTTTGATATAGTTAAATGTAAGCATGAGCAACAATGCTCAGTTATTCCTTTAACAAAGAAGGACCATTCATATCACTTGGGGTGCAGAGCTCAAGAAAATATGTGCAAGTAATGTAAACACTGGCTAATTTGAAGAATGACAGTCATCCATGGATTTCAAGCAACATACAATTAATTTGCAAATCAAATTTATTCTTCATGAAAAACAGGAATGTATGGATAATTTGGATAACTTTATAGTCAAGCTATACTGATTCATGTGTAAACTACCTAATTAAAGGAACTTTTTTTTGCTGTGAAGTTGTGGTTTTACACAGCCCTTATCTTCCTCCCTCTCCTACAATTTGACAAGCCTAAAATATTCGAAAGGTTTCCTCTGAAAGAAATCAAGCTTATAAATTGTAAATTCTTGCACACCATAGATGGTGGATATAATACAGCTATAGATGATCAAAGACCACCAAACTGATGCTACACTGAATTATTAGATGCAATTGTAAATAAAAGCAAGTTGCATTAATGTAACACAATTACCCTTTACTTGCTCCATTCATCTACTAATTTACAGGTATTTCACAAGGCTCACTCATATTTGGAACACTTCTGAAAAGATTGATGTTGAATTTGGTGTGGTCTTTAAATATATCTCAAGAGGGAGTTTTCTGTTTCTGTCTTAACAAATCTGTTTTAATTTTTACTTCCTCTATCTCTTATTAAGCAAAGGAAATATTTTAATCCATCCAAAAATGTTATATTAAAAACAGGTTTCAAGGTCCACTGAACCCAAATAAAACATTTTTAGAAAACCTCATACATGTGTACAAACCCAAAGTTCACCATCTTCCAAGAATATGGCACAAGATTTTCCAACTCCAAACTATCCTTTGCATGGAAACTTTTCCTTCATCTCCCCCCTCTCAAAAAATGGTTTTACGATTTTGATTTCATAACCTATGTTTAAGATAACCAATGACTAATAAAATTTAACTAAACCTTTGTACTGTTGTAATAGCATGTCTGCCTCACATTCCATTTCCGTTTGAATCTAGGTTAGTGTAAGGTATGCAGATAAGGGTTTTTTTTTCTGAGGTTTTCCTTATCCTGAGATGATGAATGTCAGGAAACTCTTAAGTTCTATGGACCCCAAGCTCATTTGAGCAGCATTTCGTCTATTTCATTCGTCCATCATCAAACATAACCTACCAGGCTAAAGGATGTTTAACTACAACAAAACATATAATAAGAAAAATAAATAAAATTTATATCTTGCATTTTCTGTCAATAGCTTGTAAATCCTATTCACTCAGAATGGATTTTTTAACAGGTCAAACATGTGAAATAGCAAAAGTTTAGTTCCTACAAACATTTTTTCAATGCTCTCCATATGATCAATGACCTTCAGAAGAACCTTTCCATCAAGCATTTAACAGAACACACTTTACAGACAGTGTTCACTACTTCCAATGGTACAGCGATGAAGATGGCTATACAATCAGGTGACAAACTGCTTTTTCCATGGACTCCGAAATCGTGTTGAACCTTGGGGATACTTCATATGAACTAGCCAGAGGGGAATGCTTAATAGGATCAAGTAAAAATCTCGACAACCAAAGCCAAGAATGGAACCATGAACCCTCAACTTAAGAGCTGGGAATAAAACTATTGAGCTAGTATTTTAATCAAGATGTTTGAGAAAAAATAGCAAAAAATAATCTATGTAAAATGCAAATGAGATGATTTTTCTTGAAAAACTTAATGTCACATCTTTGGACAATGCTGAACTTAAAATACCAAGCTATCTGGCTTTTTCAGTTATTGTTTACAAATATATACACTTTTTTTTTAAAAAAATGATTTTACATTCAGGGACTTCAAAATATTTCTAATCTCCATGACTCATTTAAACAAAACCATGCGCTGAAATTTGAATTACTATATTGTCTAATAATCTAATTATTGTAATATAACTGAAGTTTATTGTGGTTTGTTTATTAATGGTGCATACCCATTGGACTGCTAGTATGAAACTTTCATGTAAGCTTTCCACAGATTTTGAAGCTTTTAGTGCCCAACAAATGTGTTTCAATCTAGAGAACCTATACTTAATGTGGTGAAACTAATATTTGTTTATATGTTTCAAACAACATCCAGAGTTAATTTTGTTAAGCACAAACTTCATATTCCAAACACAATTTCTCCAATTTTCTCTCAACTTGAAATGTTTCAAAAACACTGGCAAGTGCTCAATATGGAGCCATTTATCTTTCACCTTTGCAAGAAGTTTATGACCTGAGGACATAATCCTAACTTTTCTTAGGGATAAACTGAGTATAGGGTTTGCAAATAAATCTAGCATGTACCTAGTTAAATAATAAACTAAATGTCTCTCCATGGACAGCTAAATAGCATGTATACCAGTTTTGATTACAAGCCTTTTCCAATGTTATCATCATTAGTTCAATTCCTGAATTACAATATTTTAAAAGATACTTCAAGTTTTACAAAACCCTTGTTACAAGAATTGCCTTTTTTCCCTTACAAGCAATTTTATTATTTTACCAAAGTGGTACAGTTTAAGTTTGGAGCTAGTTTGAAAAAATTTGGGGCAAGGTGAATGAAATTATTAAATCACTCAAATTTTAAAAAGCTGCACATGCAACCTTCTATAAACATTTCATTTTATCAAAAATCTTCTAAGTGTCACACTTCTCATAACAGTTATCTTTATACAGTGGAATTTCATTAGTATGTTTTTGCAGGCATCCGATGATTTGGAAATCATACGTGGAAAAGCATATTACAATAAAAAGTGAAAAATAGCAAAATCATAACTTATTGTGCACTACAATATAATGTACATATAAAAAACTGTAATGTCACTATATCTGAAAAAACTTGCTTTTACAGTATTTTGATTTGAAAAACATAAAAGTTTTGTTTACTGCTTTTTGTCCTGTTTTAATACTGCAATTTCCATGTTACAAGGGTAATTCAAATGTAGACGGTAGTTGTTTAAAAAATATTTATTGATTAAACAATTACATGGGCGACACCATCAGCATTTCTCTACAGCCCCCTTCACCTTCTACACACTTTTACCAATGTTTTGGAAGCTTGAATATTGCTTCCTCAGAAAAAGTTTGAGGACATGTCGCCCACCAATTGCGCACATGCTCTTCAACTTCCGTACTTTTGAATCATTTCCCTCTAAGTGATTCTTTCACGGGCACAAACAAAAAATAATCAGGGGGGACAAAATTAGGGAGGATGTTCAAGGATTTTCCAGTGCATGTCCACCAATGTGTCTTGTCAAAGTTTGCCATGTGAGGCCTAACATTGCCTTGGAGAAGGATGACATCTCTGATGGGACTACAATGTCTTTTGTTCAGTAGGCATCTTTTACAGACCTTAACAATCGGCATTACTAAGCTGCATTCACCATATCAACCAGCCAAACTACACTGTAGTTAAAAAAAACACCATTCAAGGATGTCATGGATGTTGTCAACTGTAAGACTTGACATTGGGCCTGGACATGAGCTTTGTTTTCTACAATTTCTCAGCTGCTCTTAAATTGCCTAGCCCAAGTAAACAATCTATTCTGGGACAGTGTAGTGTCCCCAAACTGTGCCCTTAAATCAGTTAAAATCTCTGAGGGTTTAACCCCTTTGTGGGTTAAAAACTTGAAATTAAGCATTGCACAAGAAAGAAACCTCTTGCTCAATCAAGGCTGTAGTGATGCCAAAACCTAGTGAAGCAGCTAACCTAGCCGATTCCCCCTCCCTCACATACCGACCTTAACCCCTTACTCACTGCTTGCTCCATGATATGCAACAATTACTATTTATATTTGAATCACCAGTAAAATGCTCATCACTTCCTTTGTCAACTTCAAAATTCCACACACAGTGCTTCACAGTATCCATTGTAGCAATGGCTCTGGTTCATCACATTAACACCACTGTCTTCTTGTTACTGTTTCTGACTGCAAGATTGTCTATTGTTATGACAGAAACAGCAACATCTTTGTCACATTCCAAATTGCTATCAAAGTTATCATCAAACAGGTATTTTCTTGTCTCAGAATGTGTAACTACTCTGGTACTGCAATGCCATATTTACAAAGATCTTTATTTATTGTCATGATGTCCTCCATTACCACACACACAGAAAGTCAGCTTTGTTAAACTAGTATGCAATAATACTTTGTTGCACCAAGTCCTACATTTTTATAAAATGCATGGTATCTAGGATTGTAATCTTCCCATGGTGGATTCAAGATTTAGATTCTTCTAAACCAGCCTCTTTCTATAGTTGAAGTTTGCTTAGTTGGAAAAAACGCAAATATTATGCAAATGGCATGTGGTTTTGGGATATATGGTACTCTGGTCAATCAACAAAAGACTTTTTGTATTTCTTAACAACCAATTTTACATCATATGCACACAGAATTCTTCAAATTAAGACCACAACCAGACATTTGTAATGGATGAGTATTTGCACAGGAAGAAAAGGCATATTAGAGTGGTCCTTGCCATTCATGTGCATGAATGGCAAGGACCAGCTCTCACTTTGTAATTTTGTTTCAAATTATGACACTCTTAACATGTAATAGCACTTACAATAAGGATAATCCTTGCCTCAAGAGCATTGTTTTCATTGTTTTAATGAAGTGAGCTGTATATTTAATTAAATGTGTAACATATTTAATACACCATTCTAATTAAGAAAAAAACATTGCAAAGAGAATTAAAATACCCGAGTATCATTTATTTTCTTTTTGTGCTTTCTGTTCTAAAAATATAACATCTCTTTTATAGTTGGGAAATGCATGGCATGGGAAATTAGCAACTAGCAACGAGAACTATTTGATTTTCATTCTTTAAGATATTGTGATTTGTGCACCCATTTCAGCGAATCCTTTTTACTTTATTTTCATAACATTTTTATACTTTACTGGAAATTAAAATTTAGTGTGGTGGATGTACATCTTTCAAAGAGCTTAAATGTAACATCAGTGATGAAATGCTCTATACTTCATGTGTAGACATCATATGAGATTGCTCTAAAATTCAAGATGAATTTATTAAGGCACAGTTAAAAGAGATTACTGATACAATTTCTTACAAAATAAAGACTATGGAAATATGATACAGGCTTTAAAAATACTGATAATTCAACAGAAGGCATTAGCAGATAATTATCCAGCTATAGAACATAGAAAAGTACATGAACAGCAATGTATAGGGTACGTGAATATGAGTAACAGCCTAATTGTTTTAATGTATGTGGCCCTGATTTAGATTTTTACTGAAATCAGCCTACCAATATGAATTTCAGTGCAATAAAAAAGTTACAATTTATTTAAATCAATTTGTTACAATCTGTAAAATCTTAAGTTTTCACTAGACTTTTTTTTTTTTTTTTTTAAAAAAAAGACTCAAATCTCAAGGGCGTCATCTCAGCAAAGAAAAAAATTTGGCATATACAAAATGGAATGCAAGGATTGTAATCAGATTTATATTGGAAAAACAAAAAGAAATCTAGAAACAATTTCCAAAGAACACTTCAGAAATATAAATAAAAAACAATGGGAAAAATCAGCAGTTGCCACCCACTTTTGGACAAAACACCACAATATAAATTCAGAACCAAAACGTCTAAAACACATAGCAGGAAAACAAGAGCTGGCCACATGGGAACACATCCTCATTGTTAGAAATAGGGTTTTCAATTTCGATGTTCCACAGAAGGATGTGTTTAGCAAGTTCATTGAACCACCACCAGAGGAGACAGCACTTACAACAACGCCAGGAATTAATCACTGTCCGGGTGAAAATGAAGGAAACTAGTCCTTTGAAACATGTCCCGGCAAAAATTCCAAGTAAGTGTTGTTTAGTGTAATTAATCAACTCGTGAAATCAATGAATATAACAACACTGTTTACAAACTTCCACAAAAGAAAAGTGAAGTAATAGGCAAACAAGTCTTTAGGAAGAAAAACTTGTTATCACTTAACCTATACGTGGTGAAACAGCAGAGAAAATGGCGAACTGAATCAGTTTGTTAAAAGTTAAAAACTGTCAGGAATTCAATGAAACTTTCGGAACACAAAAACAAGACGTTAAAAATCTCTTAAAACTACAAGAAAAGAAACATTTTTGCAAATATTAAATTCATAAAACTATGTTTACAAAATAAAGGACTCCCAAATTTGTTAGGAAATTCGTCAAACACAACCATGGCAACAAAAAGCTGCTGAAAAAAAAAGTTTCACAGTTAGAAATTAGTAAAAATTACAAACATATGGAAGAAATAGAAATAAAACTATATAAACTGCATTCAGAGTTAACAGAAACGTTAGGAACTGAGATCTGGGTAAACCTGGAAAATAACTATTTAGAGAAAATTAGTAAAAAAAATGTAAGTAAAAACCGTAAAACTCAAACACAAACTAAACAAATTGTGCAATTTTTCACCAAAATCTCCCCCATCAGGAGATAATGAACAAGAAACAACGGGAATCACAGAGCCAGTCCACCAGAAACCAATGGTCAATTAACTGTCATACCTAAGAAAAGTTTCGGAAATTCGGAAACTAGTACAAAAATTTTTGAGAACATTGTAAACCTTTCCAATCAAAATTTCTCACCAAGAGAAATGAAGCTCCTAAACCATGGCTTAAAAACTTGTGTCCATTTCTCAAACAAAATTGAAGACTACATCGCATTTCCTCACACTTCCTACCAGATTCGGAAAAAAGCACAGAAACTATCGGTGTAAAAATATTTTAGAAGAGATCAAAATTAGACCGGTTGATAGAAGCAAACAAAGCTTCGTCCATTCAATGAGATAAAGCAGATAAGGTAAACAAAAATCCACCAAGGCAGATAAGGTAAACAAAAATCATGGAAAAATTGGATTATGATAGCAAGATGAAAGAAATGCTAAATGACAATGCATATGACACTGTCAATAAAAACCCTCTAAACTCTTGGGTGAAAACGTTTCAAATCAAAAAGAAAAAAACTGCAGTATAATACCAAACAAATATTCAGTAAAATTGGACAATCCAACCCTACCTAGACTATATGGGTTATCCAAAAATTCACAAACCCTACATTACAATGAGGCCTATAGTTAGCAGCATAGGTTCACCAACCTACAAATTGGCAAAATGGCTAACCAACAAGTTCAATTCATTTCCAAAATTTGACAGCCTCAGCATCAAAAACTCCTATGAGCTCATAGAAAACATAGAGAACGTAGAATTAAAAGAAGGTGACACACTGGTCTTGTTTGATGTCAAATCACTATTTCCAAGCATACCATTAGAAAAACAGGCTCCACTAATAGAATATTGGCTTAAATCAATTGGAGTGGCACCACAAGAAATTTCAGAATATATAAAACTTACCAAATTATGCAGACCAAAACTTTTTTCAGTTTCAAGAAAGATTTTATTGCCAAACATCAGGATTAGCAATGGGCAATCCACTCTCACCCATATTGGCAGATGTTTTCATGAGCGCATTGGAAATCAGAATCACAAAAGGTTTCCCTTGGATGTTCAAAACCTGGTAACAGCATATCGATGACCTTTAATGCGCTTTTGATATGAAGAATAAAAATATTAACTTAAAAGGTCTGTTCCTTCTGAATCACATTCAGAAAGTTTAAAAGCAAATAATTTGAGCATCAACAATGGTTTTATTCAACTTAAGTCCAAGAAAAAGTTTTCCACAACAATATCAAGACTCAGTTAGAGCAAATATCATGAGGACGAGCACAAAAGGAGGAAAATAAAATGTGCAAGAGTTCATGGCTTACCATACTTGAACTACCAGGACAATCCTGTACCCAGAAAAAAGGAATAAGAGCAGATTGCTGGTAAGAGAATAACCATTGCAGTAGCAAATTCATAATGTGCTTAGTTTTATAGTTAGTAGTTAGTAAGTGCTGTGAAATTGCTAATGTGATTCAACACTTTTTAGGTGTCAAATGGAATGCTTCCGCCATATTAGTGATGCACAATGCCTGAAGATTCTATCAGATTTTCTTGACATAGAAGATAAAAATGTTCAAGATATACATTTACAAGGACTCATTGTTGCTAAAGACGTGAAGCAAAGACGACCAAGGAAACAACAGAATGGATGTGCAGCTTTTCTTAACCTTCATGCTGTATCACAGAAGCGAGTGTTTTGAATATCAAAGCTCCTGGTTTGAGGACAATTCCAAGGGATAAACGAGAAGAAAATGAGTGCACCACCAAAATTACAGAAAATGTCTTGAAATGATCATATCCATTCATTGCCCCTTCAGACAACACAGTATGCTGGCAAAGAAATACAATACTTGGACGCACGCTTGAGTATCAAAATAATGCATGATCTTTTTCGGCAGAAATTATCGAATTTGATGTTAAGTATGATTTTTATAGAAAGTATTTTACTGAAAATGCTAATTATGCTTTAAGCCACCCACAAATTGATGTTTGCAGCATATGTAAGGAACTACAAGCCAAAATAAAAAGCCCTTATATCACTGACAGCAGCACAAATCGATCTTAATGTGCTTAAGCGTAGGAGCAAGAGATTTTATACTGCATTAAAGCAAGCAGAACAAAATAAGGATAGTCATGCTGCTGGTTCGGTATTTGACTTTTATGTAGAATTTGGCTTTAACAAACATCCCTGTGCAAGAAACATTTTACCTTAAGACAGTTATAAGAGAACAGTTTCTGTATTTATAACACAAATCCAGACATTGTGTCGTGTATCTGTAACATGAAAGAGAGGGAAAGAAGGGTGCAAATGAGGTTATGTTCCTTCTCATACAATTACTTCCATGCTTCTCTGACAGAAAATATTAAAAGAACTCTACCTCTTCTCTGATGGAGCACCAGAACAAAACAAAAATCACTCGCTAATCAGAATGTGCCTTGGATTAACAAGATCGTTCACTGATTTCCAGAGACGAGTCACTCGTACCTTCCATGTGATCGAGTGTTTGGAGTAATGAGAAAAATCTCAAAATATGACAAGAGTTTATACTCCTAAGGAATATGTGGAGCTGATAGCTAATAGTGTATCAGGAATAACCGTGACTACGTTTCAGACAGAAAACACTATGAATTTTGACAAGGCCTCAGTTTTCAAGAAAATTGTTGCTTCTGTAGAAACAATAAGTAAGGATTTTCCAAGGAGCAAGAAAGAATCACTTGCGATTTCCCAGATAAGGAATTAATTTACGAAACTGCTATGCCTGGAATAGCAAGGACATGTCCATTCACCAACAGTTGTCTAACATATACATTCTGTTTGCTGAAAACCTGATCAAAGCTTTGCATGGATTTGGAGTTAGCATATCCACAACTGAAGAGTGCCCATTCAGCAGAAGAAAACGGAGGACATATGCAAGCTAGTGAAATATGTAGGTGGGGAAGGTGCACTGAAATGTTATGAAGATATATTACAGAGGCCAGTGATTTCATAAATCTTTTATTTAAGATAAAAGAACTGTAACGGTTATTTGTGTATTACACATTCATATTTCTACAAAATCCTTAATTTCATACAAATTTTGGTCTCTTATTTTTGTCGCTTTTATGAAGTATGATTTTGTAACTGTATTATACAAGGTGCTAAGCTTCAGATTGTAATAAAACCCACATTTGAAATTAATAAAGGTAAGCTTTGAAAAACTGCCCATCAAGTGGAGAAAGGAACTAAGTCATTTTTTTTCAAACTCACTTTTTTGCAATATTATTAACAATGGAGCAAATATATCTATACAAGATGACAATAACAAATACAATAAAACGTCAAACAGAAATTTCTGAAAATAGGTCATTTGGCTAAACAGTTTTTTCTCTCTCCTGAAAAACATCAAAAAGTGACTCAGTTCCTTTCTCCACCAACCAATTCGATTGTATAAATGTGTTTGCCATTTTAATGTACTTTTTAATCCCAAGGTATGCCTTTGGCTTCCATCCTTTAATGTTTATAGCCTCAGAGAAACATTTGTATGGAGAAATGCATACACCTATGTGATTTAGAGAAATTATGCAACTGAGGCAACAGTGGACTTAAAATTTCAAAATTCCAATAAAACTATGCCAAAAAATAGTTTTTTTTTCTAGCTTTCTTATTTGCATGTCATGTTTTTTGCTTCCTTGTGAACATTATCACAGTTGTAATAATGTGAATATGATTCCTAAATATAAATATGAGAATACAAAACATACCATCAAGACCTCCCCCATCCTTCCAAACAAGGTATGATGCATAGCCCATGCCAGAATATAACGTTGTCCATATTGGAGCAAAAGCAGCATTTGGTGGACGCCATGAAGGTCTTTTCAGAGTCTGCAATAAATATTATAAATGAATTTAAAAACTATCAGTAACAGCCATAATACTTTTTCTACTTGTTTATTTCCATTTCTATTCCAAAAATGAATCACTCAAAACCTTATTTTTAAATCTGCCTCTGCCCAATCATAAATATCATAAAAACACTAAGATGAAGGTTCAGAAGAGGGCTAAGAACTGATCAACTGTTTAAAAAGCAAATTTATTTATGTTGATCACAACTTTACCTGATGAAAATAAAAGAATGAACACACCATTTCAAAGTGTAGTACATAAGTTGCAACCTCTGAAATGCAGCAGCAAATATTTGAAAAAAAGGCAATGAACAAAAAATGTTGGACATATTGCATATTTAACATGTCATGTCTCTCTTATCAGTTACCCAAATACAAAAGTTAATGAAAATGAAGAAATTCAAGTTAATTGTTTTATTTGTCAAGGCATGTCAACCACCAACTCTTCCTTTTCTAAATTCTGTCAATACTTTCTTTGCCTTATGTAAGCACCAAAGAAAGTAAAACGTGTGTAACAATTACACAACTTTCTCTACTCATTTCATAGCTTTCCTGCAAGTCATTGAAGCAAGAGCTTCAATGACTTGCTTTGAATCATAATAAATATTTGGAGCAAATGGCTTACATTACATAAATATTCCTCTCACCAAAGCCTAATGCCAGTGGAAGAGGAAATGTTGCTTGCCGAAAAAGTTTTCCTACTCCTGAGGTGCATGCAAAATGACTCAAAATGGTAATATACAACATTGCAGTGCATGTGTGTAATTGAACAATTTCCCTACACTTCATAAAGAGAGGGTGTGTGTGTGTGTTTTTTTTTGTTTTTTTTTATTTATGTAACAGCTAGGCCATTAGGCTCTGAAATTTAGAATTTCATCTATTTCCATCTATTTTATATAAAATTGTAACTAATTTTCTGAAATTTCTTATTCATACTGAGACCCAATAACATACAAATAAATGTGTGGTTTTCATTTTGGCTAGATAACCATCAATTAATAAGAAAAACCATTTTACATTTTCTGGAATGTTTATTAAGAAGTCCATCAGGGGGAGTTTTCTAGACTCCTTCATGATACTAATACACGTTTACCCCATATCAGTGGCAAAATGGTAAGTGCAGAAAGCATGAACACCTAATTGTCTTCAGTAAAAAGTGTCTCACAGGCACGCAGGTTAAAGAAAATACCTGTGTATAAACAAAAGCAATTGCTAATACACCAACTTTCTCCTTACACATTTTTCTCCCCTCTTCTATTTTTTTATAGAATTTTTTGCAGTTGCATGTAACATGTGTTCTGTAGTTGCTATCCTCTTGACATACACTGGCATTCAAAAACTTCTGGACAGTTTAATTTTAAGTTTTATGTCATAAATGATTGGAAAAGCTTTCCAAATGAGAATAACCTTAAGTTGTGAATGAAACATTACATTACATCAACATTATTAAGAGTTCACAGCAATGGCACAAAATAAACTCTTTTTGATCATTTACAGCAAACAAGTGTTCTGTATTTTGTTAAACAGTTTTGTGACTTCAGTAGCATGTGTTGCCACTCCTAGCTCTAATGTCTTCTGCTAGGCAACATGGCACGTTCCTGATTATTTTTACATTTTCTTCTTCAAGAGCAGCTTGAAGTTCACTTATGGTTTTGGAACATTTCTTCTTTCCCAAACCCTCCTCATGCGAGTGTCCCAAACATGCTCAATTGGAGTGAGGCTGGAACTGCGTGCTGGCCATTCCATAACACTGATACCTAATAGATTAAGTGTAGTGGAAACTTCTTACACAATCAGGGCTATTTTCTAAGCTTATCGTTATGGCTAACTAGTAGCTAAGAGCTGTAACTGCTAGTTACGGGCCGAACCTTACTTTCTAACTCTCAACGATATCGCTATGTGACGTAATGATAGTTAAATCGTAACTACCGGTCAGGAGCTGCTGTTAAGAGATCGTTAAGCACCTGTTGCAAGTTTTTCAACATGGATGCTGTGCTAGTGATGCTTTTTGATGAGTTTGAGAGAGAAGAGGAGCATGAATTGAGGTAAGAACTTAAGTTGCAATCGAAAAATGGAATTTATTGAGTGAATTGTTGCAATCAATTAACAGGTTTCTTACCTACGTTTGTAGATTGGAATATTAAGCAAAAAAAGTATAACGCTAACCTTTGCCAAATTTAGAATATGAGTGTTTTATGGGGTAATATTCTTTACAGATTACGGTACAGAAGTATACAGAGATCACTAAGGGACAACAGTGACCCATTTTCCATGCCAGACTGGAATTCTAAAACACTGTTTCGGTTTCCCAAGGAAGTGGCTCGCGAGCTGATTGACAGACTTGTACCCCAAGTGAATTGGTTTACCAAGTAATTTTCTGCCTTATATATCATAAACTACTTTTATTTTTTCTTAGAGAACATAAAACACTATTATTTCAAATACAGATTTTGTGCTTAAGCTGTAGAAATGTAATTTTATTGGCATTTTTATTAGCTTTCATACAGAAAAATACAAATAAGTGCTGTTTATTTCATCTCTATAATACTTGGTAGATGAGCAATTTCTATCAAGTAAATAACACAGGTGAGTTTTTTAATGTTTTCAGATCTGTGATACAAATTTAAGTATATTATCAATGAATGCACATTATCCTGGCTCAGTCCATGATGCAGCAGTTTGGACAATGAGCAGAATAAAATATCGCCTGGAGGAGAAATACAGAACCCAGAACCCATGAAAGTTCTTGGCTTATCAGTAAGCATTACTGTTCTCAAATATTAGGTACGAACATAGGTTCAATAAGTATTTATTGTTTATTTTCTGTACAAAATTTTTAAAATGTTGTTTAAGGTGACACTGGTTATCCAACACAGCCACGGCTGCTAACTCCTGTACTGCAAGCTCAACCTAGATCACCAGAGGAACATTACTCATAACAGCAGCTTGTGTAGGATAAGAAACTGTGTGGAGCGTTGCATAGGTGTACTCAAAAACAGATTCAGATGCCTCCTGAAAGACAGAGTTCTACATTATGCTCCACCCATAGCAGTTTCTATAATCAATGCCTGTGCTGCCTTGCACAATTTTCTTCTTAACAGAAATATTCCTTGGGATGATACAGTATATGAAGATGGTGAAATCGGAAATGCAGGTATGTTAAATAAAAAATGTATATCCAGTTAGGAACACCATTTTATTTGTATTTATATTCCTAATTACTGTACATTACAAATACACGTTAGTATTGTAATAATAACAACATTTTATACAATTTATTTTTTCTAGTTACTGGTGAAGAACATTTTCTCTTAGAGGGCAGGCAAGTGAGAGCAAGAGTCCTCAGGCAATATTTTGCTTAACAAACTTTAACAGCAAAAATTTCTGTGTTCAACACAAAAATTTTACAGTTTGTTAGATTATACATATTTTCTATTTGTGTTACACTGTTTGTTTTCATTGAATTAATTAAGAAACTGTTAGTAAAGTAGAAAATCAAAATGTACAAAGTATCACTTTTCTTTATCAAACAGTACTCTCTTTCTACAAGCTCCACTCTTCAGGCATATGCACTGATGCTGAGAATTGATGCCATTACATGCTTGAAACCAATTTGTTCAGCTGACAGGTATAAGTAGTGAACTCAGAAAGAGCTTACCACATGTTAGACTTGTAATAAAACACACTAAATTCATTTACACAGCAGCATTGTGATAGTAGGTGATGCAGTCTTTCAAATGTGTGAAAGAAAATTCTTATACTTCTAGTATTTAAACTCTGTATTTCATTGAGAAAAATATGTAAGAGTTACAATTCTGAAAATTGACTCAGCCTATTCTGTATGAACAAATATTAATTGTTCTGAGTGCAAAATTTTATTGTCTGTTTTTATTTCATGCTGAGGTAGTATAGTGTTACTCTGTATATAATAAATATATAAAGATGGATAACAAAAGCGGTGATGTCATAATTATTATTTTATATACTCTACTTCATTATTCATACTGTTTTAAAATTCTTTAATTATTATATTTAAAAATATAGATATGCATAGATTACAAATGAGAGAATGCTCATATTCCTTCACAGCAAAGGGGAGTTTGTTAAACAATGCAGTTCCCCATTGAGAAAAGTTTGTATTTGAAAATTCAAAAATAATAACAAGGAATTTCTCAGAAATAAGTTAATTCAACAGAATGAAAATTGACTTGAACTGGGGCTTTAATGAGATCAGTATTTCTTATTCAATAAAGTTTTGTCTATTTCTTTATAGTTTACAAGTCATTGTAATTTATGGTGCCATTACAAAAATTATACTTATTTTGTTCCAAATCATCAGAGAAATTAAACAGTACTTTGTGAATTTTTAAAACAAAAATTATTAATGAAGTTCATATGACTTTAGTTGGTAAAAGGTATTTATTTCAAATTCTCACCATTAAAATCAAGTTTTCAACTGTGTTTAAAAATGGAAACATTTCAAACAATTCATTTTGGTTATCTTTAGCAAACTTTAAGAGGTACATTAATTCAGCTACCCAAAAATATCCAAATTCCATTTAGAGGTAGTGCAGAAATTCCATATAAAAGAAGAAAATTTGTAAAAAATTAAATTTCGTGATACACAAATTACTTAAATTTTATGCTCACCAAAATATAGATTTTATGATTCTAAAACTCTAATTGGACAATAAACATATAAGTGTTTTTTCCTTTGTTTAAAGGCAATAGTTAGTGCTACAGAGATATTTTGAAGTAAAGAAAGACTAAACTGTTACACTGTTTGTCAACAATCAGCTCTCTCCCTTCAAATAATACAGCTAAGTTCTTCTCATCTCTGCTTCAAACAGCCTACACTTTCTTCTCACTAAACTCCTCCAATGTGTGAAGATATAAAGTATAAGAGGTGTCAGGCTGTTTCTTAGAAACTTCAATTATGGCCAGCAGCATTGCTATAAAGACAGAAATTCAAAATAAACAATTGCTGTAATTATGTAAAATAACAGCTCATAATATTTAGCAGAAACTTATGTAACAAACTTTCCCAACATCTTTTCCTACATAGTATTAAATAAAACCTACTTAAAAAGATTGACAAGAAATTCAGGCAAAATGTGTGATGAATTATATGCAATTTCAGAATGCCAATATTCTGGAATTTGTCTCCCAGAATCTCTCATATTCCAAGCAAATAATGATAACACACATTTGTATAAATTAGCAAGTCACATCCCAACACTATAGGCAGTTACTCGCAAAATATTATAAACCAGATGGGAATCTATCCATTTTTAGTTGAATTTAGTGATTGTTGAATCCATAGGAATTTTAAACATAACCTACATTCTTAAAAATGGCAAAACTTAGTTATGGCCTACAATGCTTATGAAAATTCTAAAACTAACTTTTATCTGTAATTAAATGATAAATAGATCATACTATCGTATACTTACATGCTTCCACCCTTTCACATTCTTTTGGGGCCCGTTGCCGCAGCTGTTCAATCGTTCCACAATTGCTCCATATCTTTCGGCCCCATTTGTGGTGTCAAGCGCCCACTTCGCAGTACTTGATGACTATTTAGATAATCTAAATATATTCTGTACTGCTCCTGGCTAGTTTTGGAACTTCGCTTCCGCTCCATTTTCAAAAACTGATTCGAAAGCTCTCGTAACATTACATACACAGTGGTACCATGCAAAGAAATTTCATTCCAAAATTTCATCCTTTTGTCCATATGTTTCTTTCAAAAACCGACCTTTTTTCCGTTTTAAGCTTTATAATATTTTTTTTTTTTTTCGAATGTTCTAGGTAATAATAATTATGTTTAGTTTAGTTTATTTGACAGAGTTGGTTTCAAAATTGAACTGCAGTTAACAGTTTTTCAGCACATAAGTTGACTACACGGAATACAAAATAAATGGCGAATGTATAGCAAGCTAATAATCGATTACTCTTTCCAAGTATGTAAACGTTTCTCGTAACTACAGGGAACTTAGCGACAGTGTCAACGACTCGCAATACAAAGTAGTTGAGAAACTCGGTATGAAAGTAGTTGAAATTATAACGATTTTGTTAACGACTAACATATAATGTGTGTCTTTGTATTATCATGCTAAAATAAAATTATCACTAACAAATGCACTTATGGCACAACTTTTACATGCATACATTCATCAATGTGCCAACATAAAGTGAGAACTGCCATCTTATTCACTTATATACCATACCATATATACCATCGTCAGCCAGATGCTTGTTGCCTTTTATATTCGCAAACTCTTGGTATATTCTGAGGGCACCGCTAATATTGCTAAAAACAATGCCCAACACATAGAAATGTAACAGATGCTGCAACCATCTTCATGTAGAGCTACGGCCTTTGTCATTTCCTCCGATATAATTAATGGCTGTAATGGTGTCGCGATAAACTTGAGAATCCTCAGAATTTGGTGCAACTGTTTCATGAATTTAAAATACTTTACTGACAGCTTTGGCTGTGGCTGTACCCTGCAGCCGTATTGCTGGAAATGGAAATGGCATGTTATTTATGGACGCTCTTTAACTACAGTGGTTCTTAGCGTCCCATTCTATATCAGGCATGAAAGACCTCTTAATTTTGCTCAGAGGCCTTTCTATCAGGCTTGAGGTTCTTTTATGTGCCGTAAATCAATGACACGGGACCAATGGCTTTACTTCCCTTCCGAATGAAGCCATGCTGAGGATTTTTACACCCGAAATCGTCCATCGTCCTCTGCCGAAATTGCTGAACTTGTGTGCGACTTGCTTTATAAGCCATAGCTGGTTGTTGGTATCAATTATTAAACGTGCATTAGTGACAAATCAGTTCTTTTATCATCACAGTGCACGTGGATTTGTGTTCTATCAAAAGATTCTATGACATTCAAAGCCATGCATAGCTAACCTGAGTGAGTTTGCGAGCTTTTGCAGTACACTGCATGTGTGGCAGCTGGAAATTTCCAGTCACATGACCAACACATTTAAAAAATGCAATGAAGAGTCTGCCCAGCATGTAGTTTTCACTGGGAATGCATCACATGCAACAGTGAGTGAATTCAACAGGAATTTCGTAGCAAACTGTATATCACCACAATGAACACTGAAAATAAACTATGCAGCAGAACTGTTATGAATGGGTTATTTGTGAGCAGATTCTGATTGTTATCAGTTTGTGGAAAAAATAAAGAGCTGTTTTTTGAGATATTCATAGTTCTTCTTTACAATATTAAAGAGATCCTGCACAATGTTTAGATAAGTTTGCAATCACAGTATTGGCAGCACTTTCCTCTGTAATAATGACAGATGGGTGGGTCAAGTGCATGAAATTTCCGATACAAAAGATTACGTAAAATCTGAAAATAATATCAGCAAGCAAAAATATTAAAATGCCTCTAAATATCATTAGAATATTTCTAAATATCATTAAAATACCTCTGAATATCATTAAAATATCTCTGAATATCATTAAATTACAATTTAATCTACAAAGAAGTCACATAAGGCCTCACTGGTCTGACATCACAACTCCGTACAAGGGGTTTAACAGAAAGGATTTAATGCATTTTACTATGTCCACACAGTATTTATTTTAGCATATGATGTAGTTAAATGCAGCTTTTGAGTAGAGTATCTAGCAGAACATTTTGCTTAGTGGATCAACACAAATTCTACCAAATGTTGAAACAGAAACCCTAAAATTGTATATATTTCCTCCATGAACCAATACAGCAAAAACTACAACAAATTTACATGCTTAGGCTTTCACGGCCTACAAACCTGGAAACCTCTACATTTTACTATCGTTTATTCACATGCCAGAAACTTTGAAATTAGGAATTGAGGATTTTGCCATTAGTAAGAAATTTCAAGGATATATCGAAGAAACTTACAATGTACTGTTGCAAGGTTCTTTGTGATTAAGTTAAATATATTGTAACATTTTTCTTTGTTTCTATGCTTAATTTTTTTCTAATGTTCAAGTGGTTGTAAGCATACACTTGCCACTTTTAAACTCTTTAAGAACTACATTTAATATTTCACATGAAACTTTCATCTATGTTACTATTAAAGCATCCATGCATGGCAGATTATCAATTGTGCTTTTATTAACACCATCTGTTATTCTGATAAAGTGTGAAAATAAAGCTTTAACAAACAATGAACATCCATCAATGTAAGTATTATGGGGCAACTGAACCATGTAACAACTCGATCGCTTAAAGGAGACTGAAGTAAATATTTACATAATTGTTTTATTTAATATTCTGCAAGATCTTGGGTTGCATTTAATAATAGTGAAAACTGCAATGATGTAAGACTTCCTGTTCAGGTTCTGCAGCATATTTTCTACATCGGCTAATAAATGAAGCACTCTCCTTGCTAGAGCAGCTGAGTCATATTATAGCGTAAAGTTTCTATTAGAATATGCAGTACCTTGAATTATCCTTGCTTTAAAATCACACACACATTTGAAATCATCGTTATTTACATATTTTATGTTTTGTCATTGTTTTCTCAGAAAGATAAACCAAAGAGAGAGAAGTTCCCATCTTCCATTTCTTAATTTTTAATTTTATGAAGTGAGCCAATATTCCGAGGTATGTCACTATGGTCAGTAACTCCTGGTAAAGGCTGCACATTGGTTTTTGACAAACGAACTTTTCAAATAAGAGGTTAGATGCACTGGAGCACTGGAGCACTGGCACACAGAAACAGTCAGATGTGTATGTTAATCTCATGTTTCTGCACTGCAGTTGCTACAAAGCAAACTATCACACTTCCAGAGATGTCAACCACATGTATTCATTCTCAACCACAGTTACTGCTTACACTGCACTTTGCTCTTAATTTTCTTGTATTTTTTCCATTCCCGACATTTCTCCTTCATCATCTTCTTCTGAATTGCTGTCATTCTCATTATCCTTGTTGCTGCTCTCTACTCCACTATCTTCAATAATAATTCTCTCAATCCTTTCTTTCACAATGGCATCTTCGTCCCAATAATCTTGTTCAATGATGGCACTTTTTTGCCATTTTTTTTTTAAACGTCCTTTAACCTGGTTTGGTCATATCGGACGATAAATGCAATTGATGATATGATGCTCAAATGATCTCGGGGTCCATGGAGCTTAAAGTTACTCGACATTCATCTTCTCAGGATAAGGGAAAACCCCGAAAAAAAACTTACCGGGTAACTCACCCTAAGCGAGATTCGAACTCACGACCTTTTGAACGTGAGGCAGACATGCTACCACCACTCTACCCAGGCGAGCTGCTTTTTGCCATTCTGTTTGCCCGGTTTCCTGAAATCTTTGCCTGCACAAGGTTTCAACATCTTATAATTGAAACATTATTTTTATAGCAGCTATCCATTACTTTATGTCTCCGCATATTAACTAAATGTAGCTCAGTCCAGATAGTATAATAGGAGTCTTAAAGTAGTGTGATGATGTTCAGCCAATACTTTTTACTTTCTCTAGCATGTATGTACAATGTACTTAGTAAATAGAGAAGTTATTGTATTTCACCCAAAATTTTGATGTTGAGATATTGCCAGAAATATATTTTGAGCTCCTCCAAAAAAAAAAGTATTTTTAGAAAAAAATCTGCATACATGCATGTGTGTTTGTCTGTGGACAGCATAGCTCTAAAACTAAAAGGCTGTAAACATCAAACCTGATATTTAAGCTTAGTGTCTTCCAAGGATGCAACATGAAAATTTTCAAGAAAATCCCCCCACTCAAATTACCCTTTACATGGTACAATTTTTGAAAATTTTGTTTTTCTCAAAAATCTCTTAATGATTTTGATTAAAATACCTCATATTAAAGATACTTATGTCACAAATAAATTGTATATCTTGAATTTTCTGGAAATAGCTTCTGCAGACTTGTTCATTCTGGATGAATTTTGCTGAAATTTGGTAAATTGTAAGAAATAGACAAAAACTTACTGCACAAAAGATGTAGATCTCATTAAAAAACACAACTTATGTCCTATACATTTTTGTTATAGAGCTGACCATTTCCAAGATATTTTGTGTTATTGGTTTCAATTTTAAACTATGTAACTTTTCTCAAAGAGTAGGTCATCTTTCTTTCATGTCTTTTGCTTACTCCTGGCAAGCAAAGAGAATGGAATTACAATTGTTTCACACAGCAATTGTCTTTTAAAGGAATTGACTATTGCAGCCTAGTGTATTCCCTTATTTCCCTTACAAGGAAGCAAGTAGTAAGACAATATATCCATCAGCATGAGGTAGATTAAAAAATTTTTTGTAAGAGAAGCTTGTTTATGGAACAGCTAGGGAAAGTCATGTGAATGGAACAAATCAGATTTTTCTCAGCCGTCTTATTGTAACTACATTATACAATTGTGCCTTCATACTGTGCTCATCAAAAAGGAATATTGTAGTTTTATAGCCAGGACTGCATATCTATTTTTAAAAAATGTCATGTGTAAGGTTTGTGTAACTGTGCATTATGACAGGAAGCATTGCTGAGTTAGGAGTAAATTTGGGATTAACATAATACACAGCCACATGACATAATTTTCATGACTTTCACTATGAAGAGTTTTTCCTATCATTTTTAATACTATAGGAGGCATTTTCATGTTAATAACTAGCTCTCGTTAAAACACTGGCAATGGCACTAATCTTAATGTACAACACTTTGCAGTCAACTGTGTATTCTCATAACAAGAAGCAGAGCTGTTATTATTGTGACATAACTATTTACCGACTTGTTTATCAAGGGTAGGCTAGCTCAGGTTACCTTCGATGAAAGTAATTCGTCTAGGGCAGTGTTTTCCAACCTTTTGAAGTTCACGGCACCCTTGGGAATAACATTAAACACCAGGGGCACCCTTCCTTGAATTAAAAGAAAATTAAGCTTAATATGTTAATTTATTGAAATATATAATAACCTACACCATAACATAATACAGTAAACTTTACTACAATCACTGAGTAAAATACATCAATAAATTTTGTTCGATTAATGATTAATGTGAAACTTGTGATTGATGCTTAGAGCACAGATATGTGATGTCGGGTCTTACAGTTGACAGTGAAACACGCAAATCATCCTCAAGGTTATTCAGTCTATTTCTTGCTTTGCATTTTATTGTCACTATAGCAGAGAAAACTTGCTCGCATAGATACGAAATCAAATGGTGAGACAACCCAGTCGAGATTCGTAGTGAAAATAGTTAGAAAGTACGCATCTATTGTATCTTGCAATCTTGATAAGTGATCACAAATGCGGTCTTTCAGTTTACCCAGATCTTTATCTCCTGCCACATTAAGAAGAGATGGAAAGTTTGACAAATCTCCTTTTTGAACTGCAGACTTCCAAGAACTAAGTTTTCTTTTAAAACCTTTCATTTTATTGGTTGAGGAGATTATTGTTTCATGTCGACCCTGCATCGAAACATTCAGTTCATTCAGCTTATGAAAAATATCTGCCAGATACAACAGTTCAAAACACCAAGAATCACTTAGTAAGAGCTCATGAAATGTGTCTTGATTTTCATCCTTAAAAAAAGTTTTTAGCTGTTCTTCAAGTTCGAGAAACCGGTTCAATACACAACCCCGCAACAACCACCTTACTTCTGTGTGAAGTAACAAAGAGGTATGAGCTGCATCCGTTGCGCGACATAACTGTTCAAAAATTCTGCACTTTAAAGGTCGAGACTTCATATAGTTCACCATTTTCACAACTTGGTTAAACACTTCAGCAAAATCTTCATTATACGCTTTCACGACTAATGCCTCTCTATGCAGAAAACAGTGAGTTATAATAATGGATGGATTTTCATTGAGAGCTCAGACAGTAAAACCTTTAATTTTCCCAGACATAGATGGTGCACCATCTGTACATATACCACAACAGTCTTTCCATGAAAGATCATGGTCATTGAGATAGGAATTAATAGAAACGAAAATATCATGGCCTGTGGTTGTAGTCTCCAGCGGACTACAGAACAGAAACTGTTCACTAATATCTTTTTCATCAATATATCTGATAAAACCAAGGAGTTGCGGTTTGTCACCAATATCGAGACTCTCATCTACTTGCAAAGCAAATGTTCTATAAGTTTTTATTTTCTCCGTGACTTGTTCGTTGATATTGCATGACATTTCAGATATCCTGCGGCTGATTGTGTTGTTGGACAGAGGAACTTTCGAAATTTGATTAGCTGCTCCTTCGCCAAGTGTTGTTGAAACTATAACTTGACATGCAGGGCCAATGATTTCCTCTCCAAGAGTATGACGTTTCTTTTTTTTAGCTATCAGTTCTGCTACTTTAAATGAGACTTCAAGAGCAGTATCACCTATGGTCATTCTCTTTACCATTCGCACAGCTGTTTTCTTCTCCCCTTCTAATATATGTGAAAAATGCATTACACTTTTCTGTGACACACTAGAATGCTTTGTTGTATGATGCCGCTTCAGTTTGCTAGGTACCATGGCCTCGTTGCTAAGTGTTTCGCCACAAACTAAACACACAGGGATAGGGGTTTCCTCGTTATTCCACTTAAATCCATACGCTAAGTAACTGTCCTGGTATGTTCTTTTCTTTCGTTTGTCTTCTTTATGTGGTGAATTCGACGGTCCGGGAGAAACTGTAAGATTTGGCTTCTTAAAGCAAGCAGTAGGAGCCGACTGTTCACTTTCACTGTCATGGCGTTTACGTTTAACAATAAACTTATCCATAGCTAAACACTGTGAATCAACGCGAGGAAGACAACTGAAAGCGCCAAGTGGCGTACACTTTTATACTATATTCATCTGTCGAAGTCTCGGGAATGTTCGTGAGGAAGAGAGTAGTCTCGGGAATGTTCGGCAGGGTATAGCTGTAATGCCATCTGTGGGATAATAGTATAACTGAATTATTGAAATGAATCGACCACTATCACCATCTGTCGTGCATGAGAGTAATTGATTTGACTTATTTTATTTCAAGACCTTACAAGACTTAAGGCTTCAGTAGAAGGTATTTTTTTTTTGTTTATCTCAATATCTCGCGGCACCCCTTAGCCAATCACACAGCACCCTGGGGTGCCGGAGCACACCGGTTGGGAACCATTGGTCTAGAGGGAAAAAGCAACCTGTACAGCAGACTCTTATTGAAATGTGTTTATTGACTTCACTCACTTTTAATGTTATAATATTTTGCCTCCTGTCATAAGTTTTTTCTCAAACTTCTTTTTAAAGAGCTAAGCTCCAGCTGATTTAGAAAGTTCACTGGAACTGCCCACTGCTTTCTTCCCTTGATGAAAATTGTGATTCAGAGCAGCTATCATTGATCTGAGGTACAACCAAGAAACAAAAAGTGTGTTCATTTTGGGATATACTTTAAGCGTTCACTGTTATAGGGTTCAACACTACCTATGTGATGAAAGTGACTGACATGTACAATGTCACTTAAAAGTTTTATATTCTTTATAATAATACACCAATTATTATAGATTTAGGAATTCTTACATAGCCACTTTGTGTTTTTAACTTTTTTTCACTCATATCATGAGCACAGGAAAGAAATTTCTCAAAATCTTTCCAATTATGGACAGTAGTAATATAATTTTTAAATGTAAAAAGAAGCTAGTAACAGTGAAGAATGACACAAATATTAATGTAAAAATAATAGTTGCAACCAATCTTCACTTATCTTTTGGAATCCTTGCCTGGACTAGTTTCGCAACGATTTCATTGCATTATCAACATATCCTTTTGGTCTCTTTTTTGATGTTGTTTATTTACACTGTTATGGTTACTGCTACTAGGTGGATTGTGTACTAATGCATTGCTAACTACTGGAATCAAAACAAATTTGGTAAGAGTGTCAATTGGAGGTATATCAAAATTCATTGCATGATTTCTATACTTTAATATAAATATTTTCTCCCAAACCATTAAATCTATGGGCCCATTTAAGTGTTTTAATAATTTAACATCTGGATTTATTTCATGATTAAATTTCCAAAAATGTTCTGCTACAGCTGATTTATCAATTTGTTTGTATTTAATATTCCTAAAGTGTTCTTTTACTCTGGTTTCCAAATGACGTTTAGTCTTACCAATATAAACAAGGTCACAATTTAAACAGTTTAATTGATAAATGCCAGATTTTTTATTTTTTGAAATTTCATCCTTTTTAGAAAAGCCTAACAAATTTTTTATACTATATTTATTTTGAGGAACCAATATTATGCCATGCTCTTTGAAAATATTTGTGAATTTTTTATTTGCCCAAGGGTGATAAGTAAATTTTTTAAAAATGTAATTATCTTTTATTTTCTTAAGCGTAGAAATATCTTTAATAGCTTTTTGATATTTAAACTTCTCAATTTTTTTATTTATAAAATCAGTATTAAAACCATTAATTAAAGCAGTGTTATAATGTGTTTATATTCTTTATAGAATTCATCTTTATTAAGGGGTAAATTAATTAACCTATAAATTAAACTATTAAAAACAGCAAATTTATGTGAAAAAGGGTTAAAGCCATTATTTTTTATATAATTATCAGTGTGGGTTTGCTTTCTGTATATTCCAAAATTCAATTTATTGTCTTTTTTTATTATTTTTAAATCCAGGAAAGGGAGATAACCATCACTTTCAGTTTCTAATGTGAATTGTATAGCCTTATCTTGTAAATTTAAAAGTTTTAAAGCATCATTTTTTACATGTTTATCAGGAACAATAGCAAATATATCATCTACATATTTATACCAAGTTTTAAAAATTAGAGGGAATGCTTTAGTGACCTGTATTTCAAAATAGCTCATGAAAAGATCAGCAAGAAAAGGTGAAAGTGGACTACCCATTGCTAAACCAGAAGTTTGTTGATAGAATTTGTCATTAAAGCTGAAAAAATTTTGATCCAAACAAAGATTAGTAAGGATAACAAAATCATTTATTAAATTTTCATTCAGTTCTATAGAACTTAACCATTTTTTTAAAAATGTCAAAAGTTTTTCTCTAGGAATGCTTGGAAACAAAGCAGTTACATCAAAAGAAACAAGTTTATCATTAGTACACAATGTAATATTGCTGATCCTTTCAACTAGCTCAAAAGAATTTTTAATACTTAAACTCTCAAATTTTTCAAAATTAGTGAATTTTTTATTTAACCATTTAGCTAGGCTGTAAGTAGGTGAATTTATGCAATTTACAATAGGTCTCATTTTATTTCCAGGTTTATGAATTTTGGGAAGAGCATATATTCTGGGTAAAATTGGATTACTGATTTTTATAATTTGCTTTTCTTTATTTGTAATACTTTTAATTTCATTAAGGGTCTTATTATAAATTGAAATGCAGGATTTTAAAGGGTTAATATCAATGCTTTTGTAATCTTCACCTTGAAGTAAGAGTTCCATTCTGTTAATGTAATCAATTTTATTTAAAATTACAATGCTGTTACCTTTATCAGCTTTAGTATAGATTACATCTTTTTCTTTTAATGATTTAATAATTTGTTTATTGTGATTTACTTTAGGGTGATTTTTATTCAAATTCTGTAATATTTTACTACATTTTTCTTTAACCAATAATTTATTATTTTCATTTAAATCCTGACTAGCAATTTCTATATCTGCTACATAATCATCTATATTTTTTGAAAAATCTACACAGGTTTTTAAACCTTTATTCAAAAAATTAATTTCTTTCTCATTGAAATTACAATTTGAAAGGTTAATTACATTATCTTTAGGGTTATTCCCTTTAGTTGGTTTCAATTTATTTTGTTTTAAGCATAATTTATTTAACTTATTTTTCAGTTTATTTGTTTTATTTTTCATGCTAAAGTTCAAATTTTCAAACAATTTATATTCCAAATTTAGCCAAATTGAATTACCTAAAACATTTATAAGTTTAAGATGCAAATTATATAATTTCAGTTCAACGTTATTTAAGTTTTTAAAATGCAAACTTCTTTCAACTTCAATTACTTTCTTCTCTGCTGCTTTTTGATGAATACTATTATTGTCAAATTTAACAGTTTTTCTAACAAAAATAGGAGTTACTTTACGTTTTAAACACAGGTTTAAGAAACGTATATCTGCAAGAATATGTCTTCTTTTTTCTTGTAATTTCAAATATAGCTTAATTTCATGTTTAGTATTATTAAAATTCAGATTAAACCTATAATTATTATATTCCATCACATCCATCATAAGCAATAACCTAAAATGTACTGAAACAAAGGAATGCTTCAAAACAAATAAACTTTTAAATGTAAAAAGAAGCTAGTAACAGTGAAGAATGACACAAATATTAATATAAAAATAATAGTTGCAACCAATCTTCACTTATCTTTTGGAATCCTTGCCTGGACTAGTTTCGCAACAATTTCATTGCATTATCAACATATCCTTTTGGTCTCTTTTTTGATGTTGTTTATTTACACTGTTATGGTTACTGCTACTAGGTGGATTGTGTACTAATGCATTGCTAACTACTGGAATCAAAACAAATTTGGTAAGAGTGTCAATTGGAGGTATATCAAAATTCACTGCATGATTTCTATACTTTAATATAAATATTTTCTCCCAAACCATTAAATCTATGGGCCCATTTAAGTGTTTTAATAATTTAACATCTGGATTTATTTCATGATTAAATTTCCAAAAATGTTCTGCTACAGCTGATTTATCAATTTGTTTGTATTTAATATTCCTAAAGTGTTCTTTTACTCTGGTTTCCAAATGACGTTTAGTCTTACCAATATAAACAAGGTCACAATTTAAACAGTTTAATTGATAAATGCCAGATTTTTTATTTTTTGAAATTTCATCCTTTTTAGAAAAGCCTAACAAATTTTTTATACTATATTTATTTTGAGGAACCAATATTATGCCATGCTCTTTGAAAATATTTGTGAATTTTTTATTTGCCCAAGGGTGATAAGTAAATTTTTTAAAAATGTAATTATCTTTTATTTTCTTAAGCGTAGAAATATCTAAGAAGACATATTCTTGCAGATATACGTTTCTTAAACCTGTGTTTAAAACGTAAAGTAACTCCTATTTTTGTTAGAAAAACTGTTAAATTTGACAATAATAGTATTCATCAAAAAGCAGCAGAGAAGAAAGTAATTGAAGTTGAAAGAAGTTTGCATTTTAAAAACTTAAATAACGTTGAACTGAAATTATATAATTTGCATCTTAAACTTATAAATGTTTTAGGTAATTCAATTTGGCTAAATTTGGAATATAAATTGTTTGAAAATTTGAACTTTAGCATGAAAAATAAAACAAATAAACTGAAAAATAAGTTAAATAAATTATGCTTAAAACAAAATAAATTGAAACCAACTAAAGGGAATAACCCTAAAGATAATGTAATTAACCTTTCAAATTGTAATTTCAATGAGAAAGAAATTAATTTTTTGAATAAAGGTTTAAAAACCTGTGTAGATTTTTCAAAAAATATAGATGATTATGTAGCAGATATAGAAATTGCTAGTCAGGATTTAAATGAAAATAATAAATTATTGGTTAAAGAAAAATGTAGTAAAATATTACAGAATTTGAATAAAAATCACCCTAAAGTAAATCACAATAAACAAATTATTAAATCATTAAAAGAAAAAGATGTAATCTATACTAAAGCTGATAAAGGTAACAGCATTGTAATTTTAAATAAAATTGATTACATTAACAGAATGGAACTCTTACTTCAAGGTGAAGATTACAAAAGCATTGATATTAACCCTTTAAAATCCTGCATTTCAATTTATAATAAGACCCTTAATGAAATTAAAAGTATTACAAATAAAGAAAAGCAAATTATAAAAATCAGTAATCCAATTTTACCCAGAATATATGCTCTTCCCAAAATTCATAAACCTGGAAATAAAATGAGACCTATTGTAAATTGCATAAATTCACCTACTTACAGCCTAGCTAAATGGTTAAATAAAAAATTCACTAATTTTGAAAAATTTGAGAGTTTAAGTATTAAAAATTCTTTTGAGCTAGTTGAAAGGATCAGCAATATTACATTGTGTACTAATGATAAACTTGTTTCTTTTGATGTAACTGCTTTGTTTCCAAGCATTCCTAGAGAAAAACTTTTGACATTTTTAAAAAAATGGTTAAGTTCTATAGAACTGAATGAAAATTTAATAAATGATTTTGTTATCCTTACTAATCTTTGTTTGGATCAAAATTTTTTCAGCTTTAATGACAAATTCTATCAACAAACTTCTGGTTTAGCAATGGGTAGTCCACTTTCACCTTTTCTTGCTGATCTTTTCATGAGCTATTTTGAAATACAGGTCACTAAAGCATTCCCTCTAATTTTTAAAACTTGGTATAAATATGTAGATGATATATTTGCTATTGTTCCTGATAAACATGTAAAAAATGATGCTTTAAAACTTTTAAATTTACAAGATAAGGCTATACAATTCACATTAGAAACTGAAAGTGATGGTTATCTCCCTTTCCTGGATTTAAAAATAATAAAAAAAGACAATAAATTGAATTTTGGAATATACAGAAAGCAAACCCACACTGATAATTATATAAAAAATAATGGCTTTAACCCTTTTTCACATAAATTTGCTGTTTTTAATAGTTTAATTTATAGGTTAATTAATTTACCCCTTAATAAAGATGAATTCTATAAAGAATATAAACACATTATTAACACTGCTTTAATTAATGGTTTTAATACTGATTTTATAAATAAAAGAATTGAGAAGTTTAAATATCAAAAAGCTATTAAAGATATTTCTACGCTTAAGAAAATAAAAGATAATTACATTTTTAAAAAATGTACTTATCACCCTTGGGCAAATAAAAAATTCACAAATATTTTCAAAGAGCATGGCATAATATTGGTTCCTCAAAATAAATATAGTATTAAAAATTTGTTAGGCTTTTCTAAAAAGGATGAAATTTCAAAAAATAAAAAATCTGGCATTTATCAATTAAACTGTTTAAATTGTGACCTTGTTTATATTGGTAAGACTAAACGTCATTTGGAAACCAGAGTAAAAGAACACTTTAGGAATATTAAATACAAACAAATTGATAAATCAGCTGTAGCAGAACATTTTTGGAAATTTATCATGAAATAAATCCACATGTTAAATTATTAAAACACTTAAATGGGCCCATAGATTTAATGGTTTGGGAGAAAATATTTATATTAAAGTATAGAAATCATGCAATGAATTTTGATATACCTCCAATTGACACTCTTACCAAATTTGTTTTGATTCCAGTAGTTAGCAATGCATTAGTACACAATCCACCTAGTAGCAGTAACCATAACAGTGTAAATAAACAACATCAAAAAAGAGACCAAAAGGATATGTTGATAATGCAATGAAATCGTTGCGAAACTAGTCCAGGCAAGGATTCCAAAAGATAAGTGAAGATTGGTTGCAACTATTATTTTTATATTAATAGTAGTAATATAGTTTAGAATTGACATGAACTTTTCCTTTAGGCGTACATTGTCAACTTCACAAGTAGCAGATACCTTCTATAAATAAAATGCTTCCATTCATAAAGGATTTGGAATCTTATTAATCATTTTCATAATGGGTTTAGCAAGCTGTGATACATCGAATTCATGGTGTCTATGTGGAAACTTATTTTCCATCAAAGCTCTAATACCTATATGTCTATAAACATGGGCATGTTTTCATTAATTGAGGTCAATATGTTTTCGCAAGCACTACTTATAGTTCTTCTCAGTAAAACTATGAAGTCCATTAAATTATTTGTTGCCAAATTCATTATAGAATATGTCACATGTTTAGCAAAAAATTCTGGGGAGTCATGCTGTTCATCCCGCCATAATCATGTATTTGAATCATTATGGCAATTGCAAAATTGCTTTTTTTTCCTTAATCAGGTTTTAAGTACAAAAGGGAAAATACATTTTTTTACAGGTCTGTGAATATGGTTCAGAGAGACAACAGTTTTATTGCTTTTGAATACCAAGAAACAAATGTCATTCCACACGGTCATATGCCTGAAGCTATGCACACACTCTTTTCAGGCTTCCACTTTCTCCTCCAGAACACTTTCCATTCACACAATAAGTTATGCATTAACGTTCCTTGTGTGATACATTTTCTATCTGTAATAGGCCCACCACATGTATAATAAATAATAAATAGTACAAGGACAGCATTTATGCATACAAATACAAAAGAATATTTTCTGGACATTTTTACATCATCTCCTTTACATTTTTCTCCATCTTCACTGCATTCTCTCAAATTCAGATCTTCTTATGAATTATAATCTTAGTCATTTACAGCTGAAGATTCATCTTCCTCATTTAGTAAAACTTTGATGTAATGCAGATTAGTGTCGTTTACAGCACTAAAATGTTGCTTTCTAATTCACACTGTATTTCAGTGCATCAATCTTCAACTCCGCTTGTAAAGACTTTAAACTTGTATAGATTTGCTTTCTTACTGTGAATTGCTTACTGAATTTTTCTTGCTTTCTTTTAAGAAAATTTGAATTTTTTTTTTCCTTCTACGCCCCTAAAATCTTTGAAATCATCACATCTTTCAGTCTAGGGCTTTTGAATTTCTCGTTCTTCATTCTATTTTTATATCTGTCCTGTTAAAATTGCTTTCTTTGAAATGAATTTGCATACTCGAGCATTTTTGGTTGACATAAAAGTTTTTGCGTTTCATTGCTGCAACCCATTTATTGTACAAATGTCAATTCATTTCTATCAGGAAGTGAGTGATAACCAACATTTCTGTTTACATCTAAATTATTTGTACAATTGTAAGCAGAGCACACTGGTATTCTTAATCTTAACTCACACAGAGCACAGAAAGAAAACTGACCTATAATCACAATATAATTGCAGCCCTTATATGCAACACAAATGCCATAGAACTGAGCAGTGTGGTACAGGCACAATGCCAGTTAGTCATATGTCAAACCTATATGAGCATTAAACATAAACTCCTCCAGGAGAAAAACAAGTTGTTGTAAAAGGAGGTTTTCAATGTTGTGCTCACAATTGCTTATATTTTATTATTACAAGTAGTACAAACAATTGTTCAGTCCTCCTTTAAGTCAGAAGCATGTGAAAGACTTGTAAAATGGCACTTTAAAGTATATTTTCTTGTATTCAAAAGAGTGTAACATTACAATACAATATAATTTTATGTTAATTTAAGGAACTTATCATTAAAATAATGTTTAGAATTTGTGCATGTTCCCAATTGTTTTTGTTGCTCTCACAATGTAGAGGAATGTAAGATGCACATTTGTGTATAGTGCATTAACTCCTCTCTCAAGTCATCCTCCAGTCTGAGGTTAACATGCTAGCCTCTGATTTCCAAGTTCTTGGGTTCAAACTCAGCGGAGGGTAATGGATTTTTTGGGGGATAAAAAACCTTAGCGTGGCTTCCTTTGGAAGGGAAGTAAAGCCATTGGTCCCATATTGTAGATTTATGGCATATAAAAGAACCTCAAGCCTGGTAAAGAGGCCTCTGAGCAAATTTAAATGGTCTTTCATAACCAACATGAGATGCTGAGAATCATAGTGGTTAAAGAGCATCTATAAATAGCAACTGAATTCCTCTCTCAATTGGATATCAAACTATGCAATTGCATTTCCTATGTTAATTCAGTAACAGCATAGTTTTGTGTGTGTAAAGTGTGTTAACTCCTAAACATAGGAATTAATATGTTCGCCATGCACTTTTCAGAACATTTTCTGTATGTATAAAATGCACTAACTCCAGAGGAATATATGCTACTAAGCTCTATGCTAGCTTTTTTTTTTTTCTTTCTTCTTCTTCTTCTACTTGGCAAATTATGTTTCCTTTTTTTTCTGGATTTAATAAATTATTTATAATAAAGTAAATATTTTAAATGAAATTGAATACATACAGTTAATATTAAGTTTCTGCTATTCAATCAATAGAAAGATATGATAGTCCATATAAATCTCATAATATTAAGGCTGTGAGACCTTATTACAGACTACTCCAAACAAAATTTCAACAGATAATACTACAATGGATACCAGCTCATATGGGAGTGATTGGTGATGAGACTGCAGACTTTCTGGCCAAAAAGGGGGCAGTGCTACACTCAAAAATATCAAAATATAGAACAAAAATACCAACATAATATTCAAAAGGAAATTTCTGATAAAAACTACTCCAACATAAAAGATATAGTACAGAAAATAAAAAAAAATGTTCCAAGAAAAGAAGCAGCTGCTCACTTCAGACTAGCCACTAGGTTTGGTTTTGTGAATGACAATGCATGTAAGATCTGCAATGCTGACAAGATTTTAAATGGAGAACACCTACTGGAATGTACAAAATTGAGGAAAGCTGTACCACATGGGAAGATACATAAGCTATATTGGCTGGCTAGGGAAAAATTGATGAATCAACATCCTGCACATTAGATCAACAACAGTTAATATTAATAATGCATAGAAGACTATAACAATTGAATGCATGTGCAGAAAAATGGTCTAACTCTCACTTTTTTAAAAGTGAGAAAAAAAAGTTTTGTGCACAGCAAATAAAAAAATTTGATGTGTTCCATTCACATGACTTTCTCTACATCTCTGTAACAACTTTTGTTAAAAACCTTTTTTTTCTATCTATGAGGTGCATCCAGAAAGTAAGTCCAAATTGCATCCAGAGATGGCACCACCAGTCAGATAGGAATGCGTGTGCGCATTTAGTTTTGTGACAGCAGTGGTTACTGCTCTGTGCTAGGAGGAAATGCCTGCTCGGATATTGTCTCCCGGCACATGCGAGGTTCCTGCAGTCATCCAATTTTTGCTCAAAAGCAATCTCCAGCAGAGATCCATCGTCAATTGTGTCAGTGTATGGACATGACATTATGTATGACAAGACAATGGTGCAGGCAGTTCATGGAAGGAAGAACCAATATTCACGACAAAGACCATAATGGCCAACTGTCCCTGGTGACGCCAGAAGTGTTGAAAAGTGTGAGTCAAGCAATTGTGCAGATCCAGCGCTTCACAATTTCAGAACGCTTGTCAGTTTCCCCAGATGTCTCACTCACTTGTGAACAAAATTGTCTCCCGGTGGCTTGGTTTTCACAAAGTGTGTGCAAGATGGGTGCCTAGACAACTGATAGATGAACACAAAACCAAACGTCTGGCCGCAGCATTGACATTCCTACAGTATACACAGCAGAGGGTGACAATTTTCTCGACAATATTGTCACTGGGAATGAAACATGGGTGTCGCATGCCACACCAGAGACAAAACAACAATCAATGCATTGGTGGCATAGTGGTTCACCTGTGAAGACCAAATTCAAGCAGAAAATCTCTGTCAAAAAAATCATCTGCACTGTCTTCTGGGATTGACGTGGTGTCCTCTTGTGCGAATTTTTACATGAGGGGAGACCGTAAATGATTGATATTGCCAGACGTTGTATAAACTCAGGGGGGCAATCCAGAACAAAAGAAGTGGAATGTTGACAAGAGGCATTACGCTTGTGCATGACAATACAAAACCCCATACAGCCAATGCCACACAAAATGTGTTGAATAAGTTTAGATGGGAGGTCTTCGAACATCCACTCATGAAGCGTTTTCTGGCAGGAATACGTTTTGACAGTGATGTTGAAGTGCAGAATGAAGTGATTTTGTGGCTGCAGACATTGGTGGCAGAATCCTATGACTTGGGTATACAATTAATGGTGCACCGTTAAGATAAATGCAACAATGGTGGTGACTATGTTGAAAAGTAGCCAGTGAGCCTATGTAATTATACCAATAAATATTTCTTACTTAGTAATGTTTTTGTTCTCTTTATTGGTCATCAGGACTTACTTTCTGGATGCACTTCATACTTCATGTTAATTGAGATCAACATTAGCAGAAATTGTTCTTATTACTTGGTTCTTGTAAGTGGAAGGAAAAAAATAAAATGTATTCCATTCATATGATGGCCTCTAACTGTTTGCCAGTAATCCGGTTACTCCAAAAACAACAATTATGAAAAAATATGTTTTTATGAGATCTACATTTTTTGTGTAGTAAGTTTTTGTATATCTCTTCTCGGATGATGGATTTTTTCAGGCATAAAAATCCTTAGCATGGCTTCCTTCAGAAGGGAAGTAAAACCATTGGTCCCATGTTGTAGATTTAAGATAAAAGAACCTCAAGTCTGATAAGAGAGGCCTCTGAGCAAAATTAAGCGGTCTTTCACACCCAATTTATAATGGGACGCTGAGAACCACAGTAGTCAAAGAGCATCCATAAATAACACAACATTTACATTTTCTTCCGGTTTTCCATTTGTACAGAAGTCATTCAGAGTGAAGAAGTCTTCAGAGGCTATTCCCAGAAAATTGAAGATATACATTTTGTTTGTCATAAAAATATCTTAAACATAACATAAAATCATTATCCATTTTTGGGAAAATCAAAATTTTTAAAAAATGATCCATGTAAAGGTAGTTTGGGTGGGGGTATTTTCTTGAAAATCTTTATGTTACATCCTTGGAAGATACCAAACTTAACTTTTCATTTTTGACTTGCACACACATAACCTTTTTCTAAAAATGTTTTTTTTTAGATTCAAGGGGGCCCAAAACATGTATTTCCGGTGAAATCTTGGTATCAAATTTTTGGGTGCATTAATATACCTTCTCTATACACTATGTACATAGTACATGTCCAAAAAGTAAAAAAGAAATATTTAATTCACACTGTGGTATATTTTATTAGTTACGATTAAAGCATTCAGCTGAAACTTATTTTTATGCCCCGAGTATTTTAATTTTTTTTTTTTGTTGAAATTATGAAAAAAAAACATAATATTTCTTATTCTGAATGAAGTATGACTGAAGCTACATATCTTTGAATTATTAACAAAAAACATTCTTTTGCTTAAATTTAGATTCATTACATTAGTGCTTATTACAAATTAATCATAAAAAACTGCCCTTAAAAACTTACGGGACTATTCCACACTTAACACAGATGAAAGTCTTATGTAATATTCATGAAAAATTGGGGGCCAATAACTGAGCAGTTCAAGTACAACTTTCAGTTTTGGCAGAGCTAAGACAAGGATTTTCACATTTAGGTGGTGAGGACAAATAAAACCTGATATTATATTTATTTACAATCAAGTTTTTTTGTGTTAAATCATCCATAAACTATTAGTATTTGTTTCAAACAAGAGGAGCAATAATCAGAAACAATTTGGTTTTAATTCCGATTACTCCTAGATCTTGAAATTTAAAAGAAAACAAAAAATAACCTACATCTCAGTTTTAAATGGATAACTTCTGATTTTGTACCAATTAGGAAAACTAAGAATCTCTAGCTTCAGGAATAAAAATCACTAGACTGGCTATACTTAACACATAATGGGAACTGCTTTGACTGTCCTCAAGACTCATCAGCTATGCTTCGCATCGCAAGAAAAAAGACCTGACTATGTTATGTTATTGTTGTGTTATAGTGACTTCTTTTATGTCTTGTCCTGAGAATATGCCCACTACATCAGACAGTAGATAGGGCTACATTACATTACAAACAGAATCAAGTTTTATCACAAGGAGCTCATTTTATGCCATAACAAGAGATCAGAATGTAAACAGCCACACAAAATGGAATAAATTTTGTTATTTATAAATTGGATAGAAATTCCTTCTTCATAAATTTACCAGGCTTGAGTATTGCCAACCTTTGCCATTCCAAGGATAGCACATGGAATTTAAAACTATGGCATTTTTGCCATTTGGATTGTACACTCCAATACTATATTTGATAAACTACATCATCGGTTATACTGAATATGAATATTATAATAACTCTTGCATTTCACAAGCGGTTTTCAAGCTGTAAGCTGCACAAAAAGTTTTTAAAGACCCAGTATTATTCTTGTTGTTTGGTGAACTTCATATTTATAGATAAAAAAATGTAACTTACAAATGCTATGGAAAGATTACCTACATACTTCGGTAACATGTGGAGATGCTTCAGTTACACAAGCCTACAGCTTGAAGCTCCACTTTTACTCTCTGCATGAGCAGTTGCAATATCAGGTGCAATGCTATTCAGTGAAAAATTGCATCAGTAACTAACTATACAAACAGCTCCAAACAATGTTATGCAACAAATGTAATCGAGAAAATATACCATAGATTATTATCAAAATATATTACTTTCTAAGAGTTCTAATTATCATAAATTCATACATGTTAACATCATTATCATACCCATTTTTGTTGCTTGGTTTCAAGGGTATAATCTTGACAGTGACAGCTGACGCAAAAAGTCCTTTGGATTTTGCTTAAGTAGCTCCAAACACAGCCTTGAGGTAGTTCATTGTGAGCACGCGCAGCACCCATTGGATCAACAACCTTTTCATCAACACGCCTCTGCCACTTCCTGATCAGTGAGAATCATATTGTACAGTTTTTCAACGATTGGCTCGGCAACTATATCTGTTAGTCATCCTGGATGCCCCTCAACAAAAATGGATGTTCAACCAGATATATGGACCAACACCTAACTGTTTTCAAAGATGGCAAAAGGTCCCCATAAACACCATCCAATTTTGCTTTTATCTCTTTGCAAGTTAAATTAAAAAGTGAATCACTGAACTATACTGCACTTTTTCATTTTAGTATAAACACATTAAACAATTAACTGAAATGCCTGCCACACCCAAGCTAATCTATGAACCAGTGTCAAATTTGTTTTGGCAATGTGTAACGAATGAAAATACATGGTAACAGACTTGTCTTAGTACCCATTTTGAAACACAGATACTTATTGAATTTCACTCCTATTTAACCTACATAAATGATCAGCATCAGTAAAGGGCAATTCAGTTCCCCTTGCTCTTCTTCTCCACTGCTTACCCTCCTCATATGGGGGACTTCCAAGCTAATGGCCTGTGGTCACACGAGTTTCCAGGGATGGATGATCAGTCCAATAAACGAAATGAACATGAAGTGTGAAAGGTAGGCAGAATGGATGATGATAAAAGTTGATGATGAGCTATTGACAGAATGAATGACAGGGAAAACTGGAGGACCCAGAGACATATGCCCAGAAACTGCTTCATCTATCACAAATACCACACAATTGAACCCAAGCTACCTAGATGGGAGGTAGTCTAATCACTCTGCTATGGCTCCACTTACTCAAACAACAGGCCATGACTGTCTCAATAAACATTTATTCAGGAGTGGTATAGTGAGATCTCCTCTGTGTCCTTTCTGTACACTTAAAGAAGATATGGATGGAAACCATCTACTGCACTGCCCAGCCTTGAGTCGACATGATAATATGACATCAAAATACTGGAATGCAAGAGAACGAATGGCTTCACTGCCAACTGCTCAACATTAGATACCAACCAACCAACTTCAAACAAGAATACCAGACTCCTAATGTCTAATATTCTTTTATAACATTTATTTGCACATTAATAAAAGGTATTCAAATACAATATCTGCAAAATAAACTCTTACCATGACTGTATAAAATAAATCTGACAATGTTCCATTAACATGGCTTTCTCTAACGGTTCTGCCGATAAACTATTTTAACAAAAATTACTCTTCTATCTAGTTCATGGTAATCTAGAAAAACATTACCAGAAATGGTTTTATTATGTACTTCCTTATATGCAGAAGGGATATAAGGAATACACTTGGCTAAAGCAATAGTCAAATCTTTTAAAAGCAGGTCGAAATGTGATGCAATTGAAATTTGGTTCTCTTTGCATGGCTAGGAGTAAAACATAAACTGTGAAAAAAAGGGCAATTTCCCATTTGAGAAAAGTATAAACTTTTAAAATTGAAACAAACAACAAGGAATATCTTGGAAATCTTAACTCTATAATAAAAAATGTATATGACAAGTTCTGTATTTTAACTAGATCTGCAAGCTACAGGACGCCAAACGTGGGAATCTGAGAACATCGTTTCACTACACAAGGTAAGAGAAGCTAGAAACAGTTTAAATTCGACAGACATCAGCCCAAATGGTGGAGGAAATGAAGATAGCTTACGGAAAGAGGTAATTCTTTAACGTACAGAAAATGGAAATTTAGAGGATCAGCAACAACATGCTACCGGATGCAAAGTGTGGGAATCAGAGATCAGCGCTTCACTATACGTGGTAATAAATCTGTTAAATCGAGATCTGCAGTTAGCAAACCAAGACATCTCCAAATTGAAATTAGAAAATGAGGAACTCAAAAAGAAGCAAAAGGCTGAATCTCAAAAGTATACATTTGCTACGGTAACCAAAAAAGGGCGGCCGTAATTCAAGAAGAAACAAGATGCAAATTTCACAAGCTTCAACAGATATCATGTATTGGAAAAAGTTGAAGAAAAAGTGGAAAGTATGTGACAGTGAGAATCAGTGCAAAAGAAAGGCAATTGGAAAGCACAAACGAGTGCTAGTAGTGGGTGACTCAATGTTAAAGTTTTCGGGTGTAAAGTGCAAAGAAGAAGGTTTTGAAGTTCGCTGTTATCCAGGCATAAAGATGGATGAACTACAAGGGAAGGTAGATGAGTTACAGCTGAAAGAAGCAAAGCTTGAGGTAATGCTAATACATGCAGGCACAAATAACATTGGAAGAGGTATAAGTCCTGAAGAAATTATGGGGGAAACTATGGACATGATCAATAAGATAAAATCTCAATCACCTGAAACTAAAATAATTATAAGTGGGGTTCTACGCAGGCGAAATGTAGGAGTGGGGAGAATAGTCAGAATAAACAGAGAACTAAACTGGCTATGTTGTAACAGAAATTGTCTGTTTGTTGATGGTAATTTTTGGTTAAGTGACAATGAGTTTGGCAGAGATGGTGTGCATTTAAATAGAAGGGGGTCCCATAAATTTGGAAATTTAATGCGTGATGCTATTTATTTTCTCATGAAGGGAAACTAAACAATGAAGTGGTGGATGCACTCAATAGTAAGAGAAAAACTGCTACAAATATATATCTGGTTATAACTAGTTCAAACAATTCAACTAGTGAAGAGAACGGAACAGGTATTAATTTGAAATTTTGTCTAATGCATCAAAATGTCCAATATGCATCTAACAAAGTTAGGGAAATTGAAATAATGTTAGGTGATTGTAAACCTAATATTTTAGTGTTGACTGAACATGGGCTGGAAGAAAACCAAATTAAGTACCTTAAGTTAGCAAACTATGAATTAGCAGCAAGCTTCAGTAGGCAATTCCATAAAGGTGGTGGAGTAGCTATTTATGTAAAAAATGGAATCGATTTCACAATACTTGACTGGGTAAAGGATTCTCAAATAGAAATGATATTTGAGGTTTCAGCTATAAAAATATGTATTAAGAGTGAATTATATATTATTGTTGGACTATACAGGTCACCAAGTACAAAGGTAAATGAGTTTTTAAATAGCCTCAATAATTTTTTGAATAGAACAAATATAAACAAAAACAAAAAAAACATAATAATTATGGGGGACTTAAACATAAATTCTTGCACAGATTACAGGGAGCCATAAAAGTTTAAATGATATTCTAAGTAGCTTTAATTTGCATGATGCCGTAAAGCAACCACAAGAATTACACCTACCTCATCCACCGGAATAGATTATGTAATAAGTAATTTAGAGCAAGATAGCTACAATTTGAGGATGGAGGAGTTTTGTATCTCTGATCATTGTGCTCAAATTTTATCATTATTAGACAGAAATGTAACCCCTGAAGTAAGTAGATACACGACAAAACGATTAACTAATGAAAATAATTTAATGTCTCTCTATGAAACTTTAAAACATGAAAGTTGGGTTTTAATTTATAGTGAGCAAAACAGTGATAAAAAATGGGAAAACTTTTTTAAAGTATTAACTACACATTTAAACAAGACATGTCCATTACTAAAAACTAAAATAAATAAGCGTGGTGAACGACGGATTAAACTTCCTTTGGAATTAAAAACGCTGAGAGAAGAAATGAAAGATGCATATAAGTTTTTCAAGACTACAAATTTTGTAAGTTACAAAAATAAATACATAAATTTAAAAAAGTGGTGCTCCAGTACATTGATTAACCTTAAGAAGCAACAATATGGTGAGAAAATAGTAAGCTCAAATAATAAAGTTAAGACAGTATGGGAGATTGTAAAAGCTAGTAGTACGAACAAGAGCAGCATGGATACTATAACTTTAAATGAAAATGGCCAAGTTGTAGATAATCCACTTGAAATATGCCAACTTTTCAATAGTTACTTTATAAATGTAATAAAAGATAAATCCAATGGGGTTGATAACATATGTATATCCAAAGTGATATTACCCTCAATTTTCTTGGATGAAACTTCGGAAGATGAGATAAAAAAAATTGTAAATAAATTTAAAAATAAATCATCCTCTGGATGGGATGAGATATCATCAAAAATGCTAAAATACTGTAATGATGCCTTAGCTGGTATACTAGCACATCTAATAAATTCTGTGTTAAATGATGAAATATTCCCTGAAACCCTAAAACTCAGTATAGTTAGACCTATATTTAAGAAAGGAGATAAAAATCAAATTGGAAACTACAGGCATTTAACTCTAACCTCAGTATTTGCTTAAAGTATTTGAAAATGTATTAAGTAATAGATTATTGGATTTTCTAAATAAATTTAATCTGATTTACCCATCACAACATGGTTTTAGAAGCAAATATTCCACCACTACTGCTATAACAATTGTATCAGACGATATTAAAAGAACTTGACAATACTGATAAAATGGCAGGAATATTTCTTGACTTATCAAAGGCGTTTGATAGTGTATCACACGATATACTACTAGGCAAATTAGAAAAATATGGTATAAGGGGTAAATGTAATGAAATTATACGATCCTTTCTAAAAAAAAAATAGGAAACAATGCACTGAAATCTATCACCAATAGGGATGTGAAATAAAGTCAATTAAATCAAATTATGAACTGACGAAAGTTGGAGTTCCACAAGGATCAGTACTTGGGCCCCTATTATTTATCCTGTATATTAACGACCTTCCACAATCTCCAAATTACAATATAATTTCTTATGCCAATGATACCTCAGTCATTTTAACTAATAAAGATAAAGCAAATTTAAATGATATAATACGACTGAAATGCAAGATATATGTAATTATTTAAAACATAACAACCTGGTTGTAAATACACAAAAGACTCATATACTCATGTTTCAACACCGAAATAGTAGATCTAGTAATGAACTCAATGTAATGATAAATAATGAAATTATTGAGAAATTGGAAAGTACCAAGTTTTTGGGTATAATTTTGGATGAAAATATGACATTTAAGTTGCATATTGACCATATTTGCAAGAGAATTTGCACCTATTTATATCTACTAAGAAATTTATCAAAATATCTAAATTCTGATTACTTGAAAATGGTGTATTATGGTCTAGTTCATCCACATCTGCAATACAGAATAGAGGTCTGGGGTAACTCAAGCATCACAAACGTAAATAGAGTATTGGTATTGCAGAAGAGATGCATAAGATGTATATTTAATACTCAAACTAGAGAATCGTGTAGAGATAGTTTTGTAAAAGCTGAAATACTCACTGTTATATCATTGTATGTGTTTAAAGTCATCATGTTTGTAGTAAATAAAAATGCTGTACAAATAAAAGATAGTCACAAATATAGTACTAGAAATCTAAATAATTATTATAGAGGTAATGTTAACAAAAAGGCCACAGAGAAGGACCCCCTAACAATGGGTAAAATTTTGTACAATAAGCTACCAAAAGAATTGAAAGGCAAAAGTGGAAATGCATTTCAAAAAGAGTTAAAAACATTTCTAATAAAAAAATGTCTGTATCGAATAGATGAATTGTAAATATGTAATTATAGGTTTATGTTTATATTTTTCCCTTGACGAGGCTTGAAACTTGTAAAAGTCTATGAGCTAATAAAGATTATTATTATTATTTAATTTCCTGTGAAAGGAAAATAATGAACGTAGTGTATAAGCACCAGTGCCACCATTATTTGGTAAGCTGGATCTATCGATACATACATGTAACCATTCACTAGCCGGATATTTTAAATGTTATTGTTTCTAATACCTTCTGCTCTAAAATAGAAGTGGATGTTTCAGATTTTTTTTAATTCTTCTGTTAATTGCACATAATATTCAATATCAAACAGTTCTAAAAGGTTTATTTTTGTGGTCAAGTTTTTCTTTTAAGTATGGAATTTTTAATTTATGGTTTATTTCTTAAACTTTCTAAGAAAGCTCTGTTGGATTTTTAAGTTCATTTGAGGTTTTCTTCTTATTTATGAGGTAGTGTTATTAATTTGTCATATTATACAATAGCTGCTTTTCAATATCAACATTAAGTTTTGAATTATCAATTATATATTGTAATGCTAGAACAGGTGTAGTTTTAACAGCTATTATTAAACAAAGAATTTGGTTTTGTAAAATATTAAGTTGATCAACATTTGCAGTTATTAATATTTCTTCACAATATTTATAAGTTAGTTTAATGTACATTACGAAAAATGTATTGAAAACTGGGTATTGCTTCCCCATTTTTTCCCTGTTATCTTTTTTAATAGTGGTAGTTTTTGTTCAGTTTTGTTGCATATATTGTCAATGTGTTTTTTTCCATTTTAATCTTGTATCAAAAATTATTCCGAGATATTTGGCTTCATTTGTTTCTGTAAGTATTTTTCCTTCTAATTGTAATGAAATGTGAAATAGTTTCTTCCTAAGTGAAAAAGATTGGTATTTGGATTTCTGAACATTTTATCTTCATTAAATTATCAGACGTCCAATTCTGTAATTTTATCAATGATTGTAGTGCTATATTTATTAATTTTTTATTTTCGTTCTTTGGTTTGGGCTTCTATAATAATACATCATCTGCAAATATTAATACTTTTTATTGTAGTTTTTGCATTTTATTGGGAAGATCATTGATGAAAATATTGAATAGTGTTGTTCTAAGAATACTCCCTTGAGGTAAACCTTGGTGTGCCTGTTGATATTTTGATTCAGGTTTATTGTATCTAATGGCAGTAAAATGTTGACTAATAAATTCACTAATACAACATAGCATTTTTCCTTGAATTCCTAAAGTTTGCATTTTTATGTAATAATTTGCATCTCCAAATAGAATCGTATGCTCCTTGAAAACCAATAAATATTGCCAGAGTATTTTCTTTCTTGTTCAGTGAATCTTGATTAAGATTTGTTGATCCATTTAACAACGTTCTTTAAATCCAGTTTGATTATTAGAAATTAAGTTATTTGATTCTAGAAACTAATTTAGTCTTGGAAATAATTTTGGCTAATACTCTGGCAAGTGCTATTGGGCGATAACTTGAAAATTGTTCCAATGGTTTGTTTAATTTATTATTGCTTTTTTCCAATCATCTGGTGCTTTTGTATTTCATGATGGATTAAAGGGATACAGGAGTCTCAATTTTGCTTTTCTTCCCAGATAGTTGATAAATTCTATATGTACATTATCAGGACCTCGAGATTATTTTGGTTTTAGGTTATTATAGCAATGTTGAATTCTTTGATATTAAATTCTTGGTTAAAAATAGTATTTTTATTTTGAGTTATTGATGTTATGTGTTCTTTGATACTGCTTTTCAGAGCTTTTGTTCCTTTTCATTATCTGTAGATAATTTATAGAGATTAGCATAGTATTTGTTGAGTTTGTTGGCTATTTCTCTGTAATCTGTGATAGTTTTACTATGAGTAAAAGATATTTCTGGGTTATCTTTCTTATTTTTTATCTTTTGTATATATATCTACATACTTTTTGGTATCACCCTCCGTGGTGTAATGGTTACCATGCTAGCTTCATGTACCCAAGGTCGCGGGTTCAAACCCAGCAGAGGACGATGGATTTTTTCGGGTGTAAAAATCCTTAGCATGGCTTCCTTCGGAAGGGAAGTAAAGCCGTTGGTCCCGTGTCGTAGATTTACGGCACATAAAAGAACCTCAAGCCTGATAAGAGTGGCCTCTGAGCAAAATTAAGCGGCCTTTCACGATCAGTATAGAATGGCACGCTGAGAACCACAGCAGTTAAAGAGCGTCCATAAATAACACGCCATTTCCATTTCCATACTTTTTGGTCATCTTTTCTAAAATTCATTGTCTGTAAAAAGTCATTAAAATGTTATCTTTTGGCATTATTAACTTTTTTTAATTGTATGCTTAATTTTCTCCAATTCTGTACTTCTTTTAAACCCTGAGATTTTTCAGATATGTTTCTGGCTAGGTCTCTTTCTTTCTTTTTCTCTTCTAGTTGTGGATTCCAAAAAAGTTTGTAATTTGGTACTCTTACTCTTGGAAGTTTGTAATGTGGTACTTTTCATCTTGGTATGTATTTTTTTGCTATTAAAATTGTTTTACATAAATTTTTGTTTAGTTTATCAGATTGTGTAGAGTTTCTCAAAGATTCTTTAAATTTTATTTTAATTCCTTTGTATATTCTTTCTAATTTGCTTTTTTTAAAATTCCACCTGTTTGTGATTCAGTGGAGTAAAATCATAGTTTCCAAGTTGAATGGTGGCAATTACAATTCTGTATCCTGATCCAAGAGCTTCCAAAACTTGTTTAGAGGTTTGTGTGTACAGATCTGAGGATACTAAAAGTAGATAGATTAATACTAGTACCAAATAATTGATAAAAGTTGGTGGGATTTTCTGTATTAGAAAATTCTTCTGCAGGTGTTGAATTAAATAGATCTTCAATGAATTAAGTAGATCTTCCAGCACTATTTGGTTTATTCTAAGCCCACCATTTTGAATGAGCACTGAAATCTCTAATTATTATTGTGTTTGGGTCTACAGTTATATTTCCAAAATTTGGTGTTATTGTTTGGAGGGTTATATGCAGTATATATTTTAAGATATGATTGATTCTTCCATACATTGAGTTTAATTATATCAATTCTTATCTTCATTTCTTTAATGACTTCAAAGGATAGCACACCTTTTTTTAACTTTTTTTTTCCTTGAAAGAAGGTCCCTGCCCAGAGATCTGATTGGAGGACTATTTTACCTCCAGATTGTCTCTTTTTCCAGACATCATAAATCTGGAGTGTATTTTTAAACATGTAACCATTTAATGGTGGGCACCATATGATTGGCGGTTACATCACTATATGATGAGAAGAGTATAAAAACGAAAGAAATGAAATGATCGTCTAGGCCTTTTTTTTTTTGGTAGTGTTTAATGCCCACTTTAACTACTTATGGCACCGCAGGCAGTGACATTGATGATATATGAATGAAGATGGAGCACCAGTGGAATTCAATGGCAGGGTAAATCGGAGAACCCAGAGAAAACCCACCCCAGCGCCGCTTTGTCCACCACAAATCTCACATGCGGTCGCTTGGGATCGAACCCGGGCCAACTAGGTGAGAGTCGAGTGGTCTAACCACTCGGCCATGGCGCGGCCACCTAGGCCTTGAATACTGTAATATCAATGAGATCAAAGAAAGCAAGAATTCAATCAAGAGAGATTGTATAGGAAAGAGATATGTTGAAAGGAACATCAGTTCAGGTCAATATCTCACCAAGCTGACCAGTGCTGAATTGATGAGTAGCCCCTCCCTTTATTTAATCACAAGATTAGTAGAGCTCAGGAAATAGCCTTTTGTCCAGGTCGGCTCCTTTAAGACTTTTAATTTTAGAAGAAATTAAAGGGTCTCCCTGTAATAACAACGGCCAAACCGTAACTCTTAAGATCATCACCTGATTACTAACACTGCATCACAGAAAGATGAGGGACTGGAAATTAGGGTTTTATCCAGGTCAGTTCCTTTAAGCCTTCAAATGTTAGAAGGAATTAAAGAGTCTTCTGTTGAGGTCAGTTTTTTTTAGATATTTCATGAGACACATTAATCAATATAAACTTACCTCATACCATGTTTTTATTTCATGGTTGAACAAATATGAACTAACAAATCCTCCAACATTGGGCAAAATACAGGCACCTGCAATAGGCCATGATAACTCCATTTTTCTTTGGCCAGAAGGTCTCAAGAATGACTAAAACACTGTAAACAAAACGGTACTAGATAAACAATTTTATTTACATATTATAGTAGGAGCATGTATTTATTTGCAGGTTAGCATGCAATAATGAATACCAATACATCCACATCCTGAGAATATGAAATACCTACCAAAATGGAACAGAAGTACAATCATAGACATTAATAGTACAGAATATGAATAAAAGCAATTAGACTTGTACCACACAAAAATCAAAATCAATCAGTCCAACAATATTAAAATGGGACACTATAGATAATTTAAAGCACACAAATGGATATCTAACCTTCTATGAACAACTAATTCAAGAGAAACTTTTCAGTAATGCCTATTATTAATGGTTACCTAAAATAGTTCCCTGTCGAGATGATACTGTTTGTTTATATGCAGATAATAATTTGCTAATTAGTGTCTCTCAAATATTCCAAATACATTGCTTCACAAATTCAGAAAGGGGGCAGAGGGAGGAGGAGGAGAAAAAGAAGTTGGCCAAAATTATATTTACACAGTTTAGAAGAAAAAAAAATTCCTTGTTCTCAACCAGACATAGGGAGCTCAGAAAATAGGGTGGACCACCTCTAACCCACCACTTAGCATTAGTAGTCACCCAGTACCAAATGCATATATCAACACAGTTCTGTTTACAAAATCACCAATGGCATACGATTATAATGCCTATTGTCTTAAACGCAATAGCATACTTTAGTGCTCAGAACATTCTTTACACAGAAATTTATACATTAATGCTCGATAACAAATTATAATTTATATGAAATTGAACATATTGAATCCTTTTCAAATCCTAAAAAGCTCATTTACTGGTAAAAGTGTATGCTACTTCCAAAATATAATTTACTCGTCTAATGAAAATAATTGAAAAATACTTTACATGGTAATAAACATTTAATATGTGTACAAAATAACCAGTTATATACATATGCCTACATGCCAGATATATCTGAAGGTATAAAGCACAAACATTCTTATAGCTGCAAGTGGAAACAGTTTGTGATATTCCCTGCAGATACATTTCCTAACTATTGCTGTTGTCATTCACAACCGCAGTCACTACCAAACATCACTGTAATTCTGTGTTGAAAAGCATAGCCCAGTGATGAAACCCTAAGCCATGACGCAAAGTCAAGGGATGTTTTACAAGTAGGCAAGTGAAGCAGTTTGCAATCTTTGGCTGCAAAGTAAAGCATGATAATAAAGGCGTAGCTGAAGTTTCTGGGAGTCTAAACCCTGATTACCCTGTTGGTTTTCACTGTTTTCATACATTTTCTATGGAACTATAGGCATTAAAGAAATGTGATGCTGTGCAATTCCTACACATTAATATTAAAAACAATGAAGTGCTTATTATTCAATACAAAATCGCACTTAAGTCCAGAAAACATGTGAAAAAATACTTTAAAGTACAAAATCATAAACATAAGAAGCAAAAACCCTCCATTACCATATTAACAATGTGTTTTATACTGGCAACTGCCAGAATGCTGATGAAGTATTCTGTTTGGCTGGAAAGTACTACTATCAAGACATCATTGAGAGAAAATTTTATTGTCATTTGAATATGGCCAGTGAATCATTTTACTTTGGTTCATTACGAAAAAAGCTGTTTACTTTTGTATGGGCATTATTTGTCCTACAAACTGTTTCAAGTTAGGATATGTGTACATGGTTAGGAACGGATAAGTTTAGCCAATAGATATATAGATAAAGTTGCATATCCAGTATTGGTAATTAGGACTTCTTACTGCACCTCCAGATTCATTGCTGCTCATGACACAGTGCAAGAGGTGAATAAAGTGTAGAACAGTAGTGCGAGTAAAAAGAGGGGTGGAGTCTTCAGCCTCAAAAGAGGAAACTTCCCCATGTCTACTCTCAGCCACTAAATATTTGATAATTATAGAGAACTTGGGCCCCTCTAGAAATTAAACTAATTGTAGTTTGACTGTAAGTTTGGTTTATACTTGTTACGTTTTCACCAATATTTTTTATCGGAAAAGCTCCGTAATTAAGTTAAACGCTAATTTATTACGTGAGCGTAGCGATCCTTTTTTGTGAATATTTATGAAGTATGCTGCCTAGAAGGAGTAGAATATAAATAAAGAAGTCTTGTAGTACTTTTGCAATGTAAATATATAATAATACTACACACTAAAGTGCCTAAAACCTGAGTTTCATTGTCGGCGGCAGGCGAACAGTGTTGTGGAATGCAACACCGGCATATGTCGCTAGACGCTGTGCTGATGTATGACAAGTATATTTCTCGCAGATACAGCTGTTCAGTAAATTTTATTATACAGAACTTCGGCCACTCTAAAATCGAATGAAACTAAGTGCGATTGATTGACTTTGTATTTATGATGACAATTTCAAAGCCTGTGGATTTCAAATTTAGCGCGAGGTTAGGTTTCAATCTGTTTAGGTTAGTGTGTGTATATAAATTGGTTTCTAATTTTATATCGTGGTAGTACCTCATTATCGACATTTCCAACAGCTCCTAACAGCGCAATGGATACAACATTAGTTTTTTAAACCATCTCCCCACCCATAATCCCTCTCTAACCACACCGGTCCCGTTAGAGTGCAAAACTGGCATAAGTCGCAGCGGAGAAATGTGGCGGCAAAACTTGTAAATAATTACCAAATATTTTACCAAACATTGTTTGTACTGTATGAATACATAGAAACTTGGAGCAATATAAACCACATTTTGCACCTGATACTACAGAAATGTGCTGCTTATTTTTGTTCCAAAACGAACAATTACATTCTGAAAAGTCTGGTCATAGTTATACACGGAAGCAACAGATTTTCCAGCGAATGGAGCCCATTATTTCCAACAGAATCTTTTTCTATGACCAATGGCATCCTCATCCTTGTGATGAAATTATGTATTCTGTATTGCCTGGCAGATAATTACCACTGTTTTAAAAGCATGATAATATTAAGCTGTGTAACATTATAACACTTGCCCACGACCGATTTATACATTCAGCCAATTCCATTAAATGTAATGAGCGAGGATTCCTACAGCTTGGCTGAATATGAAATACAATGAGATGTGATCTGCACATGTTGTAGCTTAGAACAGAAACCCGGTGTATCAACAGTTATAATCGTGCCTTACCAAACATTAAATCTCGATAGTAAACCACTTACAAGCCCTCGGCATTAAACACAAATTGCTTGTTAACTACTACCCACTATTGTAACATGCTACTCTCTCATAAATACCAGATCAGTAAAGTACTTACTTAATCCGCTTATGCTTCTGCTTAATGTCTTAACCATAGATCTTAACATTCTAATAATTTCAACTGATAAGATAACTCTTACGTAATTCCCCTTCTCCGACTTATTAATGTCAATACTGCCTTGTGTAATGCTGCCTCTCTCAGAGAAACTATTTCACTCACATCTCAAGTAATTCTGATTTTAAGTACGCACCTAAATAATACCAAACTCACTATAACTTTAAATACGGAGTGAAACTAAATTAAATTGAACGATAGTTTTGCTTTCAATGATTTCATATCATGTTAAACGTTTTAGGCCATCGTAAAAGTCTGCACTTGGCCAAGTCCACACTATACAAGTGTCATGGGCTGAAATGAAGCCCGGAGTCGAAACTATCGACTCCGAACACTGTTGTTTTTTTTTTTTTGTTTTTTTTATTATTTATTTATTGATGATGGGGGAAAAGGCAACTATCGCCCTAACCCCAGGCAAGCCTGGGAGTGTGAGACTCCCCACCCTGGACTCGAACCAGGGTGGCACTACTCACAAAAAAAAACCACCGGAAGTAGGAGGCCCATGCCTCTCTGTTGCAGTACCGCATTAAGCACCTGCGCATTTTTGGTGATAGTGAATGCTGCCTGCCAGTGGCAGTAACAGCGAGTGATGGTGATATTAGCCAGTGGACACACATGACTTGCGCCCTGAGTGCCCCGCTGGAGAAGTAATTGGCGTAAGTGAAGGGTAGTTAGTGGTGATGTTTCTAAAGGTTAAGGTGATTCTTCCTGGTGTGCCCTTGTTCTGAGTGGTATTCTCTGAGCAATTGCTGCGCTGTCTTAGGCTGCTGTGGGAATGGTCCTTCAGCTACCTGCTGGTTCAGGGTCGCTGTGGTGGTTTGCTGGCCATCCTGGCGTCGTCTTCGGGGCCTTCATCTCCTCCCTGATGATGAGCCGGATGTCGCTGAGGAGTCGGTGGTTCTTGTGTGGAGACGAATGTTGCTGCTGATAATTTTGGACGCTGGCTATCCTGTTGGACAGCTCAGCGGTGGAGGCCTGTAGAGTGGAGATGGCGGCGGTGGTGGCAGCTTGTAGGTCCAGCAGCTTCCTGGTGATGACGCTGGTGCAGGCCTCTTCTAACTCAGCTAAGCGAGCGCCGATATTCAGGATCTCCGCATGAACGTCCTGAATGGCATCCCGCGTCGCTGTGTCAATAGAAGCTGGAGGTGGAGTGGCGTCTGTGTGTTGGGTCTGCGGTGATTGTACTGGCTGCGGAGTGGTGCGCCCGTCCCTCGGGTAAAGGGGACACTGGGCCTGGCCAGTAAAGTGTCCTATGCCATGGCAGGTGGCACAGAACCGGCGACGCCGGCGGAGATCATGCCCAGTGCACTGTGTCGTCAAGACGCTGGTCCCACAGTAATGTCACCGCGGCGCTGAAGTGCAGGAGCCTTGGCTGTGCCCGAAGGCGCAGCAGCGGCGGCAGGGCCGGTGGCGTTCCTGTCTGCTTACTTCGACTGGCAGAAGCCGCCCTAATAAGGGTAACCCTGATGTCAAAGCAGCTTCAAGGTCAGCCGGGTCCTGAAGCTCCACTCTTACCAACGGAGTTGGTCCCCGGTCGCAGAAAATGCGGGTGGCCCTCAAGCATGAAGGCCACCGCGACTGCGCGGCGGTGAGCAGATGCCGGGTGGAAAGGTCCCGAGGGACCCCCCTTACCACGGCACTGAACCGGGGCGGCGGTGTGGAGCTCGGCGGAGATGGTGTCGGTGATGGCGGCAACTGCGGCAGCAGTTGCGGCGAGGGTGTGGTGGCGGCCGGCGGCGAAGCAGGGCTTGCCGGGACCGGTTGCAACGGAGGTTCTGCCTCCTCGGCGGCTGTCGAGGAAGAGGCGTCGGGTGCTGCCTTAGCAGCGGCGAGTCTGCGCTGTCTCTTCTGCCATCTTGACCTGCCACTGTTGTCGACTCCCTCGCGAAGTCTTGCTTTCGCTCTGACGTCATAGAACGCACAGCACAGCACCGCTCTAAACAAACGCAGTACCTCAGTCAACGTTAACTTGGTCATGTCGCGCAAACGGTATAGGACCAAGGACCATTTTCAGGTACCGGATCTAGCTGTATGCCCGTTAACTTAAGCAGCTCATATTGCATGGTAAATTAACAAAATGGTTGAAATTTGAATAATGCTCAAAATAGACCGGTAGGCTTTGGAGCTTAACAGTTAGGTATCTGATTTTCGTCGTCTCAGATGAAGGCAACATCCTGAGAAAGCACATGTCCAGTTAAATCACCCTAACTCAGATTCGAACCCGGGACATCTTGAATTTGAAGTCTATGTACTTATCAGTGCGTGTGTGTGTGTGTGTGTGCACAGCATAGCTCAAAAACGAGAAAAAAAACGTTAAATACCAAACTTGGTATTTATGTTTAGTATCTTCCAAGGATGCGTCAAGAAGATTTTCGGGAAACTCCACCCAAAACTACCTTTACATGGAACACTTTTTTAAACTTTTTTTTCTCAAAAATGGCATGATGATTTTGATTAAAATATACTAAATATATTTAGATCACATATAAAATGTATATCTTCAATTTCTGAGAATAACCTCTGAAGACTCTTTATTCTGGATGAATTTTGCATAACGGGTAAACCATAAGAAATAGAAAAAAGTTTACACCATTAAAACACATAATTTGTCACAAAGTTTTTAGTTCGCTGTTTTAGTGAATTCCTTGTTATTGGTTTCAAATATTAAACTATGTAACTTTATTCAAACGGAAAGCCATTTTCTGTTTCCTCTCTCTTGGTTTACCAATGAACATGTAAAACGAACCGAACTTCAATTGTTTAACATAGCTTTTAAAAGATTTATCGCTTTAGCCTAATGTATTTCCTTATTTCCTTCTACTTACAAGGAAGTTAGTAATAAGACAATTTCTATTATCATGAAGTAGATGCAAGAATAATCTCTTGTAAGAATATTTTATATGTGGAACAGCTAGAGAAAGTTATGTGAATGGAGCACATCAGATTTTTTTTTATTCAGGGAATCTCAAAACACGTATTTCCAGTGGTATCCCGGTATCAAATGTTGCGTGGAATACAATATCCTCCCCATTTCTGTACGTAGAAGAAAACGTAAAACACCTTCAGCATGAGTTCATATCACGTTATGTATATACACAGCATCTTCTTTCACACATTACATCATTTGCAGACAGCGCTTTATATTTGTTTTAACAACAGATGGCGTGCGGAAGAGGGAGTCGACTCCAGAATCGAGAGTATCGGTTCCCGGACGTTAAAGTGTTCGATTCTTCGCGACACCATTCGCTGCCCATCTGTACAATAGTGGTTTATAGCTTCACTTTGTGTTTTGTTCTTTCGGTCCCACCTCAGATATAGAGAGAGTAGGTATGAAATGGCCCATCTTACGCATTATGCTTCGTGAAGCATGCTTTCCTCAAACTGCCATATTGTGATTATTACCATTTGAATTGAGTAAGGCTTTTGTAGGTTACATGTGCAACCAAAAATAAAATTTTGTGGTGTTAAATGTCAATTAAGCAGTATATTTAGACTGTAGGTTTTAAACCAGTATAATGATGAATTCATGCGTGGTGCTTGGTTGAGATTTCTCGTATAGCAGAAGAGAAAAACAAGGAAAAGGAAATGCTTCAATACATATGTTAGGGTACTTATTTAAGCGATTAAGTGGTGTTAAATATTCAATTAAGTAGTACATTTACAGTGTACGTTTTAAACCAGTATAGTGGCCAATGCGTCTGTTGTGTTTGGTTGTAGTTTCTCAAATAGCAGAAGCAAAAATAAGGAAAGAGAAATTCGCATACAAAATTAGCAACCTACTTAGGTTTATAAGAAATCTCTTGCTAATTCACTCATCTAGCACCTATCGCGAGAAATAAAATAAGTACTCAACATTCATCCTTTCCTTATACGCGGTGCTGTAGTTTCAATGGAAATGTTTACGATTCGTTTTACGCTTTCCATAATACACCATTCTTTTAAAAACTAACCATCCGCGTTAACTCCCTATCGTGAGAACTCAACAATATTTTGTTTTATGGCCGTGCTTTTCTATTTTCGTTAACCAGAGCCAGACAAATGTTATAACTTCGCAATCCATGGTCATTTTCGTGCGCATTTCAGTACTCACTAGGCAGTATTTGGCCGTTCTCGGCTTGGCAGCAAAAGAATTTCGCACTTGGCTAAGCACAGTAGCCTTGTGCAGGATTCGTTCATGAATCGCTCCCTGTCTTTTAGCCTGCCCTGATGCACGTTTCATAAATCTTCCCCTTGTCTATTGGCCTGCCCTAGTGTACGATTCACGATTCGTTCATGAATTGTCCCTTTGTCTGTTGGCCTCATTAGAGCCCGTAAATAGGTTCAGGTGAATTTCAACAGGTGCAATAAGATCCATGTCCAATGAATTTAATGTTACGTTCATTTTGCTTATTTTTATTTTTAATTTCAATATTCTTCTGTAATTATGCATAAACAAATTGCACTCTTCCCAACCTCCTTGCCATAATTTTTAGATTTAACTTTACCTATTTTGTTTGCTCAAATTATTTTTAATAATTTCGGTTATTTTGCTTAAGTCTAGTTTCTGAAACATAAATTTTGCCCTTTTAATCATAAGACTTGGTCCACGTGTCTGTGGCGAGTAGAGCCAAATCGTAATAAAATCTTCGTTTGACTACTTAGCAGTATTTTGATTTTTAGATATGTCATCTCAAAGTCCACAGACCCTTTCCGTGTTTTGCAATAGATACTAGGATGCTTGCATGCCGGATCGTGGTTAATAGAATTTTATATTAATTAAAATAAGCCTTATAAGAGCCACAATAAACCTATTCTTTTATTCTTATTTGTTCGGTAAGGTGTCTAAAATTTATTTCCGTCTTTATATAGTATTTTTAGTTCGTTCTTCTTATAAACTTATTATTGAGTTTGACCATTCTGTCACATTGTAAGTAGTCCCTTAAAATAATAAAAGTGGTTTTGGCGGACATAACGTCCGTTTCAGATGTCTTACACAACAAATGTAAAGTTTAAGTTTTTCGCTTTTAACTCTGGCTCTCACCGATTAATTCCTTCAGTTAATGAATATATATATATGTATATATCATCGGCATAACGCACTGTTTTTTGTTATATTGTTACCATTTTATAATTTTAATAGTAATGTTTTTAAGGTTATTTCCAGAAAGTTGATCTCAAAATGAACACCTAATGAAGGTGTTATTAGTATATTGCAAGTCTGGGAATAACTATTTCAATTAATTTGGGGGTCCTATGCTTACCAGTTTCGTAACTAATATTTCGCTACAGAAAATGTTTTACATTGTCATTGCAATAGACCATTAGTAATTCTTAAAGTGATTGTTAACACTGAAGTTCTCTAAGGCCACTAGAGGTTGTCGAAAGCTATTGAAATACCAATAAATATTCCCAGCGCATATCTGTACTCCAAGATTTTTGCAGTATGTATAACGGTGTTTACAACACCTCTGTGGACCTTCTCTTTCTAAATCCACATTATTGGTACCAATGATATATCTAAATCCGCATATTCCTTTATTAATTAACTTACCAAATATGTTGTCCAAATTATTTAGCAAACAGTTTGGTCTGTAGGAATCGGGATCTCCTGAGTTGTTTCGGGCCTCTTTTTCTTTCTTTTTCTCTTTCTTTCTTTCTTTCTTTAGAAATATTAAATTTGCTATTTTCCATATGTTTGGAAAATTTTCTTGCCACAAGCAATGTTACGATGAAGTCTTGTTAAGAATGTAAGTTCATTTTCTATTTTATTTTCTAATTTTATTGTCCGACTGCGTAGCTCAGTTGGTTAGACGCTGGTCTTCTGACTTTCAATGCCGTGGGTTCCAACTCAGCCCAGTCCGATGGTTTTAAGTGTGCTTAAAAGTGACAGCCCACAGCAGATTTACTGGAATATTGAAAAAAATTCCTGCGGGACAACATTGTGGCACACCGGCGGCGCTGATATAATCCTGCCAATTGACAGCGTCGTTAATAAGAAATATAGTGTCATTAATATTTCATTTTTATATTATACGGTCCTGTTACTTGTTAAGTCTTTAGGTTATTTATGATCAATTTATATATTCTTCTATTACATAGCGTAATGTCTACGTTGGTCCTCAACCGTCCTCTTAGTCCAGGGGTAACATGCTAGCTTCAGGTTCCCAATACTATCCGGTCCAAACCTGGTGGAGGGCGATGGATTTTTCGGGCGTCAAAGTCTTTATTCTGTCTTCCTTGGAAGGGAAGTAAAGCCACTGGCCTCGTGTCTCAGATTTACAAACCTAAAACAAGCTCTAGTCGTTTGAAAAACATTGAGGGTATTTCAAGCCCAATATAGAATGGAACGCAAAGAATTGCAGTAGTTAAAGATCGTCCATAAATGGAAACAGAATTTAAAATAATTTATATTGGACCTCGTTCCAGCACTATATTTTTAAAAGTATATGGATTATTAGGACTATTTATCACTATTAAATTTAATAATGAAGTTAAAACCTCCACTTTGCTTCCCTTTCATCCCTTATTAAATTAAACTACCAAACTGTATTTGTTATCGTCCATGGTGTGAATCATTGTGTAATTATTAAAAGCTCTGTTTATGTCACCGACTAATCCAAGTATGGCTCGATTTCGTGGCTATACTTCAGTTGTTCGTAATAAAGGTGTTTCCTTATAGCTTATTTGAACACATGGTTTTGATAATCGTTGTATTAAGATATACCGCTTGTTTGAAGATTTCTGTTAACTACCATAGTTGCTGCCACCAGATTTTCCCGCTTATAAATTGCTCTAACCATAATTTGTATGCGTGCCGGTTTTCCTTTTATTGTATAAGATTCTTGTATGACAATATCTAAATATAGTTTTACTAAACTTTTCTCCAACTCTGACATTGCAAATCTGCTCCTTTGGGCATGTTGTGCCTAACTTTTATTATATATAGGTATTACAAGTGCCGGAGTCTACCCTGCACTTGTTAAACATAACCCCTGTTGTTAAACTTGTTAAAACATTGCCCCTGTTAGCAAAAATATATTTTTCTCCCCAGTTGTAATTCTACTCTGTAACCTCTCGTGCTGTGAACTCCTATGCGTTGCGTACTAGCAGTTTTTACCGGTTTGGTTTTAAATGTGAATTTTGATGAGTTGCCAAATATCTTTATAACGCTTGCTATTCAATTTACAGACTTGAGAGCTATAAGCTCAATTTAATGAATATCTTCTAATTGTTAGCAATAGTAACACAAAAATGTAATGAATTTCAGTGAAGATGTGGTGATTGAAGTTTGGTTCTGTGATCTGTGTTTTGGACAGTTTAATTTCTCCATTTCTTCTTCTTCTTCTTCTTCTTCTTCTTCTTCTTCTTGTTTATATCTTCTTCTTATCTTGTTTATATCTTCTCTCCGACGATTCTTCCTTTTCCTCCGTGCTTAGATTATAGTCTACTTTTATTAATTTTAATTTAAATTTATGATACCCATTTCCTTTATTGATTTATGCATTCTGTATTTCATTGGCAGCTAGCTTTATCTGTTGTCCCTTGTTCCGTTTGAGTTTCTATAACGTCAATATTTAGGTTGTAATAGTTTATATCTTACGTCTTCGTGCTAACTTTTAATCTTAAATTAACATAATTTAATTTAAGTTTATGTGGAATTACTCTTTTAGGATTTTTTATTACTCTGGTAGCGATGTTTATTCTAGTTTTTTTCAGTATGGAATTATCTATACATCATTTATCTGTTCAAATGCTCATTATCAAACAGGATTATACATTGGACAATAATTTTCCCCCTCACATTTATTAAGTGTTTTTTTTGTTTTGCTTTGTTTGTTTTTTTGTTGTTTTTTTTTTGTTTTTTTGCAGGACAGTGTGCAAGTGTGTATTGTGTATGTGTGTATGCGTGCGTGTATATGTAATGAGTAGGTATGTATATCTGTAAAGCTTAAGCTTTTAGATAAAATGATTTCTGTTAAGTTTTAAAATCTATTATAAAATTGTAAAACATAAGACAGGATTTAATTGTAAAAAATTGAATTGTACAAAGAATATTGCGAATGGTGTGCTGTATACGTATATGCATATAAATGTGGGTGGGTGGATATATGTAAAACTATATACATACACTTATCTGATATTAATGTATATTGCTCAATTGACTGCAAACGTTATTTATTATTATTACTCTTATTGTTGTTTTTGTTGTTGTTATTATTATTATTATTATTATTAAAGCAAAACAATTTGTGTAAAAGCATTTATCTTGATTAACATGAAATATGTAGATCATTGTTTTAAATGTGTAAAAGCTGACAAAGTTCTAGAAGAGTAAGCCTTTGTATTAATAGCTTGTAGAATAATGAATAGTAGAGAATATAAGATAATACTGTTTATTTATTTAGATTTATTTAAATAAAGTTCCCAAACAGCCCAAAGGCTTGTAATCATGGACAGTCAAACAAATACATTTTGCAGTGATCTATAAATAACAGTACATAATTCGAAGGCTGTCCCAGAAGTACCCCACCTAACAAAGGAAGCACAAACATTCTGGATGAAAATATCTTTATTTCCCTATATAGTCTCCTTTCAGCTCGATACACTTTTCCCAGCCATGTTTAATACTTCAATACCTTGTTTATAATGAAAACTATTGAGGTCTGCAAAATAGCCATCAACTGCAGATTCCACCTCTTCATTGTTGGCAAATCTTCTACCACCAAGCCATTTCTTCAAGTTTGGAAACAGAAAATAAAGAGGAGGCTAAATTTGGCGAATAGGGTGCATGAGGAAGCAATTTGAACTTTAACTCATTTATTTTGACTATAGCGACAATAGACATGTGAACTGGTGCATAGTCTTGAAACAAAACTTTCTTTTTCGCTAAATGCGGCTGTTTTTGCTTGATTTTATTATTCAAACGCTGTAACAAGTTCGCAGCATAATTGCCATTGATTACTTATCCTTTTTTGAGATTTTCAATGAAAATTGTCCCGCGTGCGTCCCAGAGAAATTTATGAAACCAAGAGAATTATCTGATTGATAACACGCTTAAACAGTATAAACAAATAAAATATAGAACAGATGACATTATAATAAAATGTATAAATCTAAAAAGGTGTTAAATTAGACAATCATATTATAATTATGGTTCAAGCTTAACTATTGTAACGTTCACTTCATAGATTAAATTTTACTTGTTTTTAAATAGCGACAGTTTAATTGTGTTTTATAGATATTGGCAATTTATTATAGGACTATGCCATTTTATTAAGAATCCCATTAATACTACATATGTGCATTAATTACAATGTTACTTTATCCCTTGGTCCAATGATTGTGTACACTATTATAGTGCAGCATAAATTAGTGTGAAATACTTTTTGTAAGATTTTAAATGTAAATCATATAATTGAGAGTTTTAAGCTTACAAATAAAAAATTTAGTAGGTTAGTTTCAAAATAAAGAACATTGTTTCGTGCGATAATACTAAGTGCGACAGCTCATGATTCTAATGCTTCCGCGCTCAAACTGCCCGCCCACTCCAGCTGCCATCCATCAAACATATTTCCCTTTTCAGATGGCTTTACATTTTGGTATCTGGCTGTTGGCTACCCCGCTTGACTCTGCCGCATTGTTAGCTGAACAAAGGTACCAGTAAGTTTATAGCGCCAACAAGAGTTTCAAAGTGGTATGAAGTATTTACGTTCTCTTTCCTTTTTGTGTTAATTTTGTGAATTGGTGAGTGCTATTAGCAGTGGCGACTTCTCCTATACACCGCGTACTAAATTCGAGAGGGTTCAAAAGACTCTCAATAAACATGCAAAGTAATCAGAATTTTATGTCACTTCAACTAAATACTAAATAATTCTTAATAAAGCTGTGCGGTTAATTTTTTTTTTTTTTTTTTTTTTTTTTTTTTTTTTTTTGCAATAGTGTGCGCGTACATATTCACCACCGCAAGTTAAAACGCTAACCAGACTCCCAGACTCCCAACATTCATCGCTAGCTAGGCAAGGCCAGTAATGTTGTGTGCGCGCATATACTCCATCGTAAGTGAAGCGATAGCCACGCACTCTTAACTTCTCCGCCAGAGGCGAGGGGGAAGAAGCTTAAGGTGCCAGCCGTTAGCTGTCGAAATGCACCGCTAAATTTTGCGACTGACAATCGTTTTTAGTCTGTACTAGTGTTGTTTTGCTTGTAAGTTTTTGTGAAAATGACCGATGTAAGTGTTACTGAAGCTAGTGGTCCTTGTAACTGTGCAGTAAAACATAAGTTAAAGACTGGATTTCGGAATTTTTAAATTTCTGAAAATCTTATAATTAAAAAACAGCTCCGGAACTGCCAGCTCTGATTGTAAAATGTCAAGATAGAAAACGAGAGTATAATAGACATTTCTGCATTAGTAATTATTCTAGGTACAAATGGTTAGTTGGTTGCCCCAAATTAAACAAACTCTATTGTTGGCCATGTCTTCTTTTTAGTAACGACACAAGCAGTACCAAATGGTCTCAAGGATTCGATAATATAGTTTCGCTAACTGGTTCATTAAATAAGGTTGAAAAATCGAAAACTCATATATTTTGTATATTCACTCTTTGTTATTTTGGCAATACACCAGTAGACCTGCAGCTAATTGCTCAGAAATCATTACAAATTTCAAAGCATAATGCAATTGTAAAAAAGAGCAGAGAAATGTTGAGTACACTCATTGGTGTTGTTTGTCACTTAGGGAAGCAGGAATTAGCTTTTAGAGGACAGGACGAGTTAGACGGTTCCTTTAATACAGGTAATTACGCACAAACATTGGATTTACTCACTACGTATGATCAACTTTTAGATGATCATTTAAAAAATGCTACAGTTTTCCGGGGCATTTTGTCATCCATTCAGAATGATTTAATCAAAGCTGTTAGGAATATTCTGGTTAACTGTATAACAAAAGAACTTGCATCCGCTAGTTTTTCTGGCTATTCTTCTAGACGTGTGGTAAGACATAGTGAACAAATCCCAACTCCCTACCATTTTACGCTATGTGGGCAAATCAGGGGAAGTCGATGAGCTGCAGATCTGCTGACCCACTTTACAACACTTTACAACCACATGCTTACAACAGCTAAAGGATTTAATATTTGTAAGAAACTTGTCGCTCAGACACATGATGGTGCAGCCGTAATGTCAGGTCAATTAGGTGGTCTGCTATCTAAAGTAAAAGTGGCATTTCCACAGGGGATATATTTGTTCACGTTACTGTCATATCCTGAATTTGGTTCTGCAACAGGCAGCGATGTGTGTTGATAAGTGCATTTTTTTTTCTTTCAAGTTTTATTAGGGCATTCTAATTTCTTTTTTCATTCCACTAAAAAAACCGAAACTTTGTGTTTTTATGAATAGAAAGTTACCAAAAGCAGGTCCAACGTGCTGGAACTTCAATGCACACCTTGTCAACACTGTACAAGAGCAATGAATTACTAGCAGAACCAGAAAACAACGCTGATTGGGAACTTGATACATTGGTTAAAGCACAAGGTTTACTTTATTTTGTTGACGGTTAGATACTCTCTTCCTCCTCAAAACATTTTCGGCCAATTTCCTCATACCGACGTTCTCTTCAACATATTACAAGACAAGTCTATGTATATTGCATATTGCCATTCAAATATAATCCAGACTAAAAATACTTTAGAAGAGCTAAGAGGAGAAGAGTTCCAAAATATTTGGCGAAGCATTTGTACTGAAATGATAAGTGAACAAGCACAAAAGAAAAGGAAGAAAAATGAACCAAGTGAAGTTACAGAAGTTATGTTCAGAGGAAAATTCTATGAAATTTTAGATAATGTGCTCCATGAAAAACAAAATAAGTTTTCCGACTACGAAAATTGTCTTTTCTTTGCCCTCCTTGATTCCTCAAAATTCAAGAATTACAAAACATCTTTTCCTGATCACCATGGCTCAAAATTGTTGGACACCTATGGCTCAAATTTTGATTCGGCACGTCTGAAAAATGACCTTAGTGTTGTGTACGCTTCTGAAGATAAAGATTTTGAAGAAAAGTCAGTTGGTGAAATAGTGAAAATTGTGAACGAGAGAGATCTGATGTGGGCTATGCCTGAAATTTACAAATTATCTTGTCTAATTCTAATTGTACCAGCAACTATAGCTTCTGTTGAACGGCAAAATCTTCTACTTTAAATCGAGTAAAATCTCACTGTAGGTCTATAATGGGCCAAGAAATATTATCCTGTCTTCAAAAATGTCCATACTTAGTACGCTGCGGAAGGATATTGATGAAAATTTCACACAAGCTATTATGGAACTATTTCCGAAGAAATCTTGTCGATTGGAGCTAACATTCCAGTAAACTGGTTAGTACTGCTACTAAAATTAAGAATAATTTACGTATACAGTTGTCCTTCGTATTACGCAAGTAATTGGTTCTCATGAATTATCATGCAACACAAAAAAACGCGAAAGTGGATGTGATAGTGATATGGGCTATTTTGAGGTAAACATGAAAAAAATGAGTTTTAAACAGGCGCATCTATTTATGTCATTTATACAGTGTTAAAATCAGGTTTTTTAAATCGCTTTAGGCGTAAAGTGAGATCGCGTATAACGAGGGATGACTAAATTTTATAGACTAAGAAAAACGATGGCAAAGGGAGCGGTGTACCTAAATTACTGACCACGAATCGCCACTGGCTATTAGCCAAGTGAAGCAATGAGAAGAATAATGTCTCTATAAACACACTTTTACAGGTAACCAGCACACTAATAATGGCAAAAATAACTTAGTCATATAGTTACACTTCTAAATGGTGATTTTAGTGTTAGAAACAATAAGAATTCCACTCCTTAAACTTTGAGGCTCGAAGTGCATTCAAAAAGATTTGTCTTATTTATCCAGTGGCAGTATTGAAAATAGTGACATTCCAGCAACAAAATGTGCAGAAAATGACATTATAACTGATCTATCTGTCCTTTCAGAATTTACAAACCAAAACGTTGTTTACCCTATGTGTAAATTTGTAAATAATGTAAATATTAGTGAAGAATTAGGTAGCAGAAGGATTCTAAACACCAAGATTAGGTTATTAGTGTTTAATTTTTGTTAACATGGTACTTCTAGAATGACATAGAGTAAACTGCAAGAAAACTTCCATATAAATAGCAGCTTTGTTTATACTGTACGCTGTATTGGCAAAGCTGAAAGGGGAGTCATGAATTTTCCTCCAGCACCTGCCAAATTTGGAATGTATAATACAGTTACACTAAAAGGTTACAGATGTCATGCTAAATGCAGAAAAGGAAATAAAAGAAATGGAAGGAGGTATAGGTCGCGCACCTCGTCTTGACGAATGAACATTTTAAATGAGAGGTTAGATGCGAATCACCTTTACTGGAGCACTGGCAGACAGAAGCAGGAACGGCAGTCAGATGTGTATGTTATCCAGTTATGCTCACGTTTCTGCGCCGCAGCACTACAATTACTATAAAGCAAATTACTACATTTCCAGTGATGTCAGCCACATGTATTCATTCTCAACCTTGTTACTGATTTCATTACATTTTACACTTAATTTTCTTTTATTCCCGAAATTTCGCCCTCATAATTTCTTCTTCTTCTGGATTACTGTAATTTTCATTATTTTTGTCGCTGTTCTCCATTCCATTGTCATGAATAATATTCCTCTCAATCCTTTCTCCATAGTGCCATCTTTGCCCCAGTTATCCTGTGCAATTTGCACGCCATAATGGCATGCCCTTTGCCATTCCGTTTATCTAATTTCCTGAAATCTTTGTCGGCACAGGATTTCAACATCTTAAAATTTAAACGTTATTTTTCCAGCAGCAACCCATTGCTTACATCTCCCCCATATTAACCAATGGGGTTCAGGTCCGGGTGGCATGATGGGGGTCTTAAAACTGTGTGATGATGTTTAGCAAATATTTGGTCAATAAAATACTTTCAGCTTTCTCTAATACGTATGTACAATGTGCTTAGAATATAGAGAAGGCATTGTATTCCGTCCAAATTTCGATATCGAGATTTCGCTGGCAATATATGCTTTGAGATCCTCGATCCCGAAAAAAAAATCAAAAATAATCCGCGGGTGCATGTATGTATGTCTGTGGACAGCATAGCTCAAAAACTAAAAGGTAGTAAAATACCATACTTGGTATTAAGTTAATTATCTTCCAATGTTTCGGCTTTGATACCTCAAGGAAATCCCCACCCTTAACTAAACTTTAAATAGAAAATGTTTTGAAAGTTTTGTTTTTCTCGAAAATGTCTACAACGATTTTGATTAAAATGCCGTGCATTAAATATATTTATATCACAAATAAAATACACATTTTGAATTTTCTGGGGCTAGTTACTGAAGACCTGTTCATTCTGAGTGAATTTTGCTGAAATTTGCGTAACTGTTAATCCGTAAGAAATAGACAAAATCTTACTACGCAAAAAATGTAGATGTCGTTAAAACATACACTTTCTGTCAAATACAGTTTTTTTAAGAGTTGACCATTTCCGAGATATTTCATGTTATTGGCTTCAATTTTGAACTACATAATTTTTTACTTTCTCTAGCCCGTATGTAAAAGTCATGTCTGGAACGCCAAATTCGTTTAAGTCATACACGGCACAGCGCCTCATGTACAGTTTTTGCGATACAGTTGTGTAGTGGTAGCAACAAGTTGTCACAAGTTCCAATTCTTAATATTACTAACCCATATGATCAATAATTGTAATCACATACATAATTTAAGCTTCTTCAACAACTTATCAATATTAACAAAAAAATATTAACTATACAAAACATGATACAGTTTGTAGTGTACGCATTACTAAACCTGCTCCCTACAGTGTGTCTACTGTAGCGCTGTGGCAAAATGTAGGCTACTCTCCTGATGAGGCCCGCAAGTTCACCTCTCACATGTAGCAAACACATTCCTCCCTTCTCTTAATTATGTTGAATCAATACTTAGCGGCTATTTATTTTAGACACTTATTCCATATACGGTATCCAGTACAGTTAATAATATGATAGTTATTATGATGCTTATTTAAAGGTTTATTCTACCGAAAAGAAGTATACTACACACCAAAGCATATAGTGCGTGGAATGGTACGCAAACGCATCAGGCACGAACAGCTCTCTCTAAATTAAAAAAAAATGTAACCTGTATAATATGAAAAAAGGCTAAAAGTGTTGTTAAGGAACCAATGGTTTGATACATTTTTAGAAATTTTATTTTGACAAATCTGAATTTTTGGACGGTAGGAACTTTTTTTTATGTATTTTTTCCACAACACACTCTTGACCAACCCAACTCACCCTCCACAAACTAATCCAACAGCAAAAAGGCCAACCTCAATAAGAATAAGGTGATATTCTCAGACGAGGTGACATTTTCTTCCACATGCAAGGGAAAGGTGATTGTCCAAACCCGTCCCGATACAATGCAAAATACGTGACTTCATAATTTCAGCAGGTCGCGTATATCAAAAGACGGTCTAGGTATGCTGTGGCAGCTTAACAATACACTGCAGTAAACAATAATACTCAATAATATTTTGATTCCTTCTGTGATGATGAGATCTCCTAATGGAATTTTAAATTTGTCAACACATCTTCAAAGGTTTCAAGTGTGTTTTCAGAAAAACAGGATATCAGATTTGAATCCTATTGTGAATGTGTGAGCTGGTAAAAAGGATGCTGCGAAGTAGATGGGCGAGGTACAAGAGATGATTTCTGGGCGCACATTAAAAAACCTGGGTTCCTATAGCTTTTCGTCCATATTACTGACGACATTTAATTTTGTGTATGTTCCGAAAATAGAGGGCAGTTTTACGGGCTGAAGGTTTATATACCCGATATTAATTCTGTTTATTTTATGTGTTTTAGTTTTAGAATATATCATTTGAGCTTTTTTTTTAAACACAAGTGTTATTAGAATTATGTTTTTGTATGCATAGATAGGTTTATAACTTCAAATACCAAAGATATATTCATGAAATATTATTTTCTATATATTCAGTCATAAATTTAACAAACATAAGAAAGTGTCAAGCAGCGGGAGATTTGAGCATAGGAACTTATGAGTGAAAGCAAGGTCTTCTTAACCTCTCGGCCATCGTAACGTTGCTCTGTTATATGTTTTCTGTACCTATAAGTTAACCATTTCGCTGTCAGTCATAAACCATTGTACAGTTCTTTCGTGTGTTTTGTGAACACAGCTTTTATGAAGATACACGAAACCTTTCGAACGACACATGGCATCTGGGGATGGCTCCTTTTTTTTTTTTTTTTTTTTTTGTGTCCACGGTTGTACATAGTGGATAAAGAAGTTATTGTATTCCACTCAAAAATTCAATGTAAGATTTCACTGGAATTATGTTTTCATGTCCTCTTGGTCCGAAGAAGGCATTTTTAGAAACAGTCGTGTGTGTCTGTGGGCGGCATAGCTCAAAAATAAAACAATCCGTTAAATACCAAACTAGGTGTTTAACTTTAGCATCTCCTAATGATGCGCGACGAAGATTTTCAAGAAAACCCCCCACCCCCAAATACGTTTTCCATGGTAATATTTTCAAAAGCGTTGTTTTTCTCCAAGGAAAAATTCTATGGATATGATATATTTATAGAGAAGCTGGAGTGCAAAAGAGAATGAGAAGACTTTTAAGAGAAAACATTTAATGAGCTAAAGAAGCTTTCAGGTGGAAAAACCATAAATGATAGACCTCGCCTCACAAGTAAAGAAAACGACACGCTTCAGAAATATTTTGGAATACCATTTGTGACAATGTCAGCCTTTTCTAAATGAAAAAGCAGCATAGACTGTCTTTTCTCATAAGCGTTCTAGTGATGACAATCCCAACCATGGTTTGTACCTAAAAAGGTCACATCTGTTGCAAGTGAAGCTGTCACAGAATATATGCAAAAACACTCCTTACCACCTACAGTAATGGAAGCAATAAAACCTATTTACAGGAGGCATGGAAAGATAATGCCAGAATGAATCATTTAACATCTTATATGGCATATGGTGCCAAAGGCAGTGTTTGTTGGTGCAAACAAAAGTAAAACTGATGTGTTGGACTCAGTCATATATTTCAATCATGCCTACTACAGCAGAACACTGAAAATGAAATATTTTGAGCTTGACTCTGGGGAAACTATAAATAAACGTCTTCGCAACATGGATGTCGAGTATGCCACCACAGATGATAGAGCTTTTGAGAACTTCATCAAAGAGGCAAGAATACAGAAATGAGGAAAGAAGAGGCAGAGGGAGGACAGGGAAAACCAGGATAATTAAAATTGTGCCCTAGGAAAATACTAAGGGTGAGGATTTCAGGTTAAAGCATGTGAACAATTTTGTTTCTGTTTTACTCGTAACTCACATTTTTTTTTCTGCGCATTTAAAAAACTAACAGGGCCAGAGCTTTTCAGGATATCTTTACATATACATTTTAATTGTAAGCTACATTTCATGGAATAACGTAAATTAAAGTGTTTCGAGTGTTTTTTTAACTTAAAAATATAACAAAATTAAAAGAAAAATTTAATTCGAGCAGAACTCTGACCAAAATTGAAGGCATTTCAAAGATAATACATGAATAATTTTGCAACCCTATGCACAATAAGTGGTTTCTATTTCATTATCATCAGTGTAGTACAAGTAAAGTGTACCTATGTGAATTGATGAAACTAAATATTTTAAATTAATGGCAAATAAAAAATATTTATTAGAAAATTATTATAAAAAAGTAAAATAATATAAATAAATAAAAAATCTGATGTGTTGCATTCACATGATTTTCTCTATATCTCTGCAATAAATTATTTTTAAAAAGCTTATACTTCTATTTGCTTCCTGCTAATCGAGAAAAAAAATAGCAGAAATAGTCTTATTTCTTGCTTCCTTGTAACTAGAAGCGAAATAAGGGAGTACCATGGGTTAAAGGTTAAATTGATAATCAAAAGCTGGTTGCTATGTGACTGAAACTCCTTTGTTTGTATGGACACGAGTTCACAAAGTCCTGTATGATAAAAATATGTTTTTATAGCTTCAACCAAAAACAAGGAATATCTAAAAAACAATCAACTCCACGAAAAAAAATTATACAACATAAATTGTGTGTTTTAATGTGCTCTACATTTTTTGTGTGGTAGTTTTTTGTCTCTCTCTTACGGTTTAGCACTTATGCAAAATTCCGTAAAATTCACAATTAAAGTAGTCTTCAGAGGCTATTTCCAGAAAATTCAAAATATACATTTTATTTGTCAGGTAAATATCTTTAATATACGATATTTTAATCAAGATCGTTATAGCCATTTTTTAGAAAATCAAAAATTTCGAAAAAAGTTCCATGTAAGGGTGGTTTGGAGAGGGGGCCTTTTTCTCAAAATCTTCGTGTCGCATCCCCGGAACATACTAAACCTAAATACCAAGTTTGGTATTTTACCGACTTTTCGTTTTTGAGTTATCGTGTTCACAGACACACGGACACACACACGGACCTTTTTCTGAAAATACTTTTTTTTGGAAACAGGGGACCCTAAAACATATATTTTCGGTGAAATCTCGCTATCGATTTTTTTGGTGGAGTGCAATACATTCTCTATACACTATGTACATAGTGCGTATAGCGAAAGTAAAAATAAAATTATTTTAAAAATCTGATGTGTTCCATTCACATGACTTTCTCTAGAATTCTGCAATAAATTATTGATAAAAAGCTTATGCTTCCATTTACTACCTGCTAATCGAGAAAAAATTAGCAGAAATAGTCATACTACTTGCTTCCTTGTAAGTAGAAGCGAAATAAGTTCACAAAGTCCTGTATGAGAAAAGTATGTGTTTTATAGCTGAAACCAAAGACAAGGAATATCTCAAAAACAATCAACTCCACGAAAAAAATGTATATTACATAAATTGTGTGTTTTAAAGTGCTCTACAATTGTTGTGTGGTAAGTTTTTGCCCATCGCTTACGGTTTAGCAGTTATGCAAAATTCCGTAAAATCGACCCAGAATAAAGTAATCTTCAGAGACTATCCCCAGAAAATTCAAAATATACATTTTATTTGTCAGATAAATATCTTTATTATACGACATTTTAATCAAAATCGTTAGAGCCATTTTTTACAAAATCATAATTTTCGAAAAAAATTCCATGTAAACGGTAGCTTAGGGTGGGGGATTTTTATCAAAACCTTCGTGTCGCATCCCTGGAGGATACTAAGCTTAAACACCAAGTTTGGTAATTAGCTACTTTTTGTTTTTGAGTTATGGTGTTCACAGACACTCGGAAACATGGACACACGGACACACACACACACACACACACACACACGCGCGCGCGGAACTTTTCTGAAAATACTTTTTTTGGATACAGGGGACCCTGAAACATATATTTCCGGTGAAATCTTGGTATCGAATTTTTTGGTGGAGTGCAATACCTTCTCTATACACTATGTACATAGTGCGTATAGAGAAAGTAAAATCATAGCTGTAGAATCAGAAATACATTTATGAACTTTTTTCGGTCAGTATTTTAGTTGGTTTTCATGACTCATAATGTCCAGCTTGCCTTAATAATTCTTTTCTGTAAAACCTCAATTTTATTTAACTGTTTTTTTTTGAGCAGGTTTTCCTGATGATGTCCATATATCTTAAACCAGGGTGCATGGGGTCATAATAAATATGTAGTATAACATATATTGTTCTAGGTAGAGCTGAATTTCTCTATCTTAATAAAATTCCAATTACTGATGAACGTTTATCCTTAATTTTCTGTATTCATTCCAACTCAGTGTAGTGGCTTAAGGCCAAGAAAAGTGACCGTAAGGAATATATTCAATGATAGCATTCTCTAGCATGAAATGAGAGTGTGGGTGTTAATTGGTAGTGTTTAATGCCCACTTTTACTACTTGTGGCACCGCAGGCGGTGACACTGGTGATACATGGAATGAAGATGGAGTACTGGTGAAATGAGACGGCGGGGGAACCCGGAGAACCCTGAGAAAACCTGCCCCTGCGCCGCTTTGCCCTCCACAAATCACACATGTGGTCGTTGGGGATCGAATCCGGGCCGTCTATGTGAGAGGCAAGTGGTCTAACCGTGGCGCTGCCGGAGAGTGTGGAGCTATAATGCAATAAAGTATTCTGAAAAATATGTATTCCGTTTGTACCCTATTAAGGACTAACTTATTATTTGTTATCCATTTGTTCAATAAATTTAAATCTAAGTTATTTTATTAATAATTATTGACGCATTTTATTAGGTATAAAAATGGATATGTCATCCACAATGAGAGTAAGTTTCCCTTGTTATTCAAATCGGTAATAGCATTAATGAAGACTAGAAAAAGTATCGGTCCGAGCACAGAACCTTGTGGAACACCACAATTAACCTGATGACAAATTTACTTTAGACCACTTATGAACATATTGCACACGATTTTTCAGATAATTATCTAACTACAATGGTTGCATTTTCAACTATTTCGTCTTAAGGATCAACCATTTCAAAGCCCTTTTTTATCTATAAATATATCAGCTGCTATTTTGTTTGCGGTAATTGCCACTTTAGTATAGAATCGTGTAAGAAACCACACTGAGCAGTATTTGCCACTCTGTTTTAGGAATATTTAAAAATGATAATAATATCTTGATAATGTAGGTAAAATTCTTATAGGCCTATAGTTATTTGGATCCATTTTTTTTTACAATCCTTGTATACTGGAATAATTAGCGCCATTTTTCAGGAAACATGCTTTCAGTGAAAGATAAGTGTATTAAATTAACAAAATGAGTTACAAGATGCTGGGAACATCTTTTTAGAGTTAAACCGTGGTATATTTTTCTCACTGGGAGAAATACTGTTATTAGTCTTTACAAAACAAATATATATCATTACGTATTATAGTATTTAAACCTGCAATTGGAGCTATAATATTTTCTCTCAATTTTATTGCTACATTGGCAAAGTACTTATTTAGAATATTAGCAAATGCTTGAACACCCTCGTAAATATTATTTTTATTGCCAATTGAATGGGTTCGATACTATTTGTATTTTAATTATTTAATAACTTTCCACGTTTCTTTTTTTTTTTTTGGTTCAGTAGGATCTTGAGTTAATCTAGTTGTAATTGCTTTTTCTTTTGCACAATTAGTCTTTGTTCAATGTATGCATTAATCGAGATATATATCTTTATATTTATCTTTTTAGTTTACGCTTTTTCTGCTATGGCGTCGCAGGCAATGACATTGATGATACATAAATGGAGATGGAGCACCGGTAATGATGGCGGGGAAAACCGGAGAACCCGGAAAAAACCCACCCATGCATTTTAGTTTCTTGAAACAGTAATATAATGCTTATAAGTCATCATTTACCCAGGATTTTCGAAGTTTTGTTTGCAACCTATTTTCTTTTTCTAAGTTATAATTTCTTTCACCTTCCGGTACATATTTTATGTTTGTTTTCCTACTATTTGTAACTTATGTATTATTATTAATCATCTTTATTACAGGCCGCGCCGTGGCCGAGTGGTTAGACCACTTGCCTCTCACCTAGACGGCTCGGGTTCGATCCCAAGCGACCGCATGTGAGATTTGTGGTGGACAAAGCGGCGCTGGGGCGGGTTTTCTCCGGGTTCTCCGGTTTCCCCCGCCATCGCATTCCACTGGTGCTCCATCTTCATTCATGTATCATCAGTGTCACCGCCTGCGGTGCCATAAGTAGTTAAAGCGGGCGTTAAACACTACCAAAAAAAAATCTTTATTACTACCATTGTCATTATTACTATTATCATTATTATTAAAGGATTAATGAAAAAGATATGTTTAATTTATTAAAATGTGTGCTTCTTTATTTATTATATTACAATTTGTTAATAAAGGGGCATCTGTGTAGCAATTAATATGTACAAGTAGATTATAGTTACCTATCTATGCATGTATTACCCACCAATATGAAATGATTCTCATTATCACTTAGGACATGACAAATAAGTGTGGCATTGTGTATGTGATCGTAATAGGTGCTTTGTTACGTGCAATAAAATTAAAACTATGACAAAGCCCAACATAGTCTTGCACAATAAGATTACTTGTATGTAGGGCATTAATGCTAAAATCTCCGATCATATATGTTATATAGTTCGGTTATTTGGATTAATACTGTTTATAGATCAGCAAATAGAGTCCTTAGAGTTATTAAATTTGGTATTACAAATACCTATCACATTAACTCTTGTATCGTCTCGCTTTATATTAACTCATACTATACTGGAATAATTATTCACTCTCAACTCTTTGACTATTTCTATTGAGTATCTAATATAGATTGAAATGCTACCTCCTCTTGTTCTCGCGTTAAGTGAATGGGACTGTAATAATTCAGTTAGAAAAATAGTAGTCTTTCTTTTAGTCATGTTTCATGAATACATCGACATAACCTAATATATCCAATATTATTTCAAAATCTTCAAATAGATTTCTGATACTTCTAGCATATATATATATGTGTGTGTGTGTATGTATGTTTATACACATACCTAATATTTTTTTAATTTGCATCTACTTTGTGCCCCGTACTCTCTTAGGTATTGAGAAAAACACAGATAATTTCGTGTACTACTTAGCTACTACCAAGCGGGAGACCTGATTTCGAACCCCAGTACAGTTTTCCCTCGTTTGGAGACCTGGCCCGGTGTGCACTCAGCCTCGTAAGGTCCCTAGGGGGCCAATTGATGAGCTACTTGATGGAGAAGTAGCGGCTCCAGATCATGAGGACCGCTTTAACAGGCCGGGAAAGATACGAGGCGCTGACCACGTCTCACCCTCCAATGCTGCACCCCATCCATGACGTCTGTAGTGGACTGAGATGGGGGAAGCAGTGGCCTTGCGGTAGGCCAAAGTTCCCCGTGAGCTGTCGTGCCATGGAGTTATACTTTTCCTTCGTCATATTAAGACAATTTCGATGAAACCACCTTTGATATTTTCCATCATAACCTAGTACCAGCTATGTAGCTTTAATGTTTTTGTCATAAGGGGTACAAATATTATCCATCACTACGTCGGTTTCTTGCCAAATGCTAAGTCACTGTTCGTTTTGTTCCCTCGTGTTCGGGGAAAGATTGAAATTTCGGTCATCGTATAATTAAATACTAATATTTATATTTGTCTATATCTTAAGTATCCTGTACCCACATCAAAATATGTAATATAAGGGTCCGTAAAAAGAATGATAAAGAAAGTTATGTGAAGATAAATGTAGATTCTTTATGTAAATTAGCATGATCCGATATTCATTTTATAATCATAACATTTAACATTTTTTTTCCTTCTGGACTTAATGACTTAGTTAAAGGCGAAACCAGGGTAGAAATGCTAGTGTTTAGCTGAAGCACGTTTTGTGTCCAACCACCATCTTGTGGTTATTCACACTAAATAAATAAAAAATATAAATATATGGATGCTCTTTATCTACTGTGACTCTCAACATCCCATTCTAAATTGAGTGTGAAACACCGCTTAATTTTGCTCAGAGACCTCTCAATCAAGCTTGAGCTTCTTTTACGTAAATCTACGACACGGGACCAGCGGCATTACTTCCCTTCCGAAGGAAGCCATGCTAAGGGCTTTTACACTCGAAAAAATCCATCGTCCTTCGCCGAGTTTGATCCAGCGACCTTGGGTGTATGATAGCATGGTAACCATTATTCCACGGAGTGCGCCTATGCACTACCATATACACTATACGCAACATCTGTTAAATTATTTTTTTTAACGTTTTGAAATAAATAGCAAAGGAGACAAATGTCTAGTTGAAGGAATATTTAATACAATTTCATATCAGAATTTATTATTGATACATTGGTATTATTGCAGTAAACATCGCGGCAATGTAATAATCTAATTTTATTCTATTTTTTTTTATCTAAAACCACTAAAAAAACTGAATAGTTGTGTGAATGCATGTGCGTAAACACACACACACGCACGAGTACGGATGTAGGCGTATATGTTTGGAAAAATCTTGGAATCATTTTTATGTGTACAGCAAAATAAAAAAAAAAAAAATCTGATGTGTTCCATTCACATGACTTTCTCCACGTCTCTGTAACAAATTATTGTTAAAAAGCTTATGCTTCTATTTAATTCATGCTAATCCAGAAAGAATTAGCAGAAATGGTCTTATTACTTGCTTCCTTGTAAGTTAGAAGCGAAATAAGGGAGTACCATAGGTTAAAGTAATAGTCAAAAGCTGGTTGCTATGTGACTGAAGTTCTATTGTTTGTACGGATAGGAGTTAACAAATTCCTGGTATATACGTTTAAAGCTGAAACCAAATACAAGATATATCTTAAAAACGATCAACTCCACGAAAAAATGTATGTTACACAATTTGTGTGTTTTAACGTGCTGTACATTTTTGTGTGGTACGTTTTTGCCCATCTCTTACGGGTTATCGTCTACGCGATATATCGTAAAATTGATCCAGAACAAAGTAATCTTCAGAGGCTATTCCCAGAAAATTCAAGATATACACTTTATTTGTCAGGTATATATCTTTAATATACATTTTAATAAAAATCGTTAGTCATTTTTAAGAAATTCAAAATTTTCGTTAAAGGTTCCATGTAAAGGGTTGTTGGGGTGGGAGATTTTCTTGAAGAATTTCGTGCTGCATCCCTGGAAGATATTAAACTTAAATAGCAAGTTTGATATTCAACGGTGTTTTCGTTTTTGAGCTATGCTGTCCACAGACACACATACGCACAAACACACGGAACTTTTTCTTAAAATGCTTTTTTAGTGTTCAGGGGGACCCAAAACAATATTTCCGATGAAATCTCGATATCGAAATTTTGGGTGGAATACAATTCCTTCTCTACACTATGTACATAGTACATGTAGAGAAAGTAAAAAAGGGTGCCAAGTGATCGCCCTCCATGATGTAATGGTTACCATGCTAACTTCATGTACCCAAAGTTGCGGGTTCAAACTCGCCGGACAATGGATTTTTTTCGAGTGTAAAAATCCTTAGCATGGTTTCCTTCGGAAGGGCAGTAAAGTCGGTTCCGTATCGTAGATTTACGGCACGTAAAAGAACCTCAAGCCTGCCAGAGAGGCCTCTGACCAGTATAGAATGGGACGCTGCGAACCACAGCAGTTAAAGAGCGTCCATAAATAACGCATCATTTCCATTTGGGTGACAAGTATTATAGAATATCTCAAAGATAATCACTGTGGACTGCATTCATTTCATTCTGAGTTTGGTGTCGTAAGCAGACACTTTGATTGTAATTATTTCTCACGTTAGTGGCTAAATGGGCAAAATAGCAAGAGTTTTTTTTTTAGAAACCGAAGTAGGTTTCTAATTTTTTCTGCGAATTTACCTTTCCTTGTCTTTGTTTCTGCTATTCGAACAACTACAGCCAAACACCACGCACGTTTTTACCATTGTATAGGTACATACATTGTATACATTCTAAATTTACCTATCTATTGAAACATTTAATTTTGCCCTTTTTTTCTTCTGCCATACGAGAAACCACGATCAAACACAGCACACGTATTCACCATTATATTTGTTTATATCCTAAATAAACAAATAAATGTTTAAAAAATGTATGCACGTTTTTACCATTGTATAGGTTTAAATTACATTCTAAATTTACCTATACATTTAATTTTGCCCTTTTTTTCTTCTGCCATACGAGAAACCATAATCAAACACAGCACACGTATTCACCATTATATTGGTTTATATCCTAAATAAACAAATAAATGTTTAAAAAATGTACTTTTTATTTGTCATTTAATATCACAAAATCTGAGTTATTACACATTTAACCCACAAAGTCCGAATACATCCCTAATGCTTTTAACCACAATATAGCGTATTGACAATAGCGTGTATTACCAACCTAAATGCATAGGTACAGGGCATTTCCTATCAATTTTCTTTCCCTACTTTTTAAGACGATACCGCTTTTTCAATGTTAGTAAACGGTTACGATGCCGTCATAGAAGTTTAAGCGTAGATACGAAGGCTTCCTTCGTAATCTTTTCTTTTGTGTCGGGGCATTTTCAATGTATAACCTGTGATGTTATCAGTGCTACCACCGTTGGTCCATTAGCATCCGAATCCAAATTTAGTTTCAAGAGAAAGCAACCTAATCGGCATCCATTTTCTTCATGTAGGGTATTGTTAAAGCACGTGTGTAAAAGAATATTACGCCGAGAACAAAGTAAAACGACACTCCTTTGGTAAGCATAAGGGTGCCAACTATTAGCTCACCTTCGATTTGTGCTTAAGTGCTAAACGACACAATGAATCAAGAAAAATTGAAGAAACTTCAAGCTCAAGTGCGCATTGGAGGGAAAGGTACACCACGAAGAAAGAAGAAGGTTGTTCATGCTACTGCAGCCACTGACGATAAGAAGTTGCAAAGTTCGTTAAAGAAGCTGTCAGTAAACACTATCCCAGGAATAGAAGAGGTAAATATGATAAAAGATGATGGCACAGTTATCCACTTTAATAATCCGAAAGCCCAAGCTTCCTTAGCAGCAAATACATTTGCCATTACTGGCCATGGTGAAAACAAACAAATAACAGAAATGTTGCCAGGAATTTTAAGTCAGCTTGGCCCGGAAGGCATCACTCAGTTAAAACGTTTGGCATCGAGTGTGGCCAACAGTGCCACCGGGGGGAAAACAAGCATTGAAGAAGATGATGAAGTTCCAGAACTAGTGGAGAACTTCGATGAAGCCAGCAAGGAAGAGGTTCCGGTAAATGTTACAGAGAAGGAAGGCAAAGGTAAAGAGAATGATCAGGTAGCTGCTAACACTGGTGATGAGTTGAAGAGCGAAGGACAAAAGGAAGGTGCTCCATCAGCTGACACCAAAGACAAGCAGAACTAGGGAGCAACTTTTCTAATCCTCAATCTGTACCTACCATGAAGAGGTATGCTTGTATGTATATACGTACTGGGTTTTGTTATACAAATAAAATAATCTTGTCTGATAATAGTCTTATTCATTTCAGTAGCTGTAGCCAAGAATCTCCCAAGCATCTTGTCTTCACGGATTGTGTATGCAGCATATTGCATCACCATAAAAGCATATTTGAGAAGTCACAAATGTATGTGATTTTAGATTCATATGCAATGAAGTAATGTTGAACTGATTTTATTGTGTCTTATGTTTGATTTTTACACAACTCAATTAATATTCATCTGATTCTTTCAGTGGAGGTTTAGAAAAAGTAGTCAACATGGCGTTTCATACAAATTTGAAACAGCACATGCTGAGTGACAGTCATGACAATATTATTTTTGGTTTTTGTTTGGTAATTTCTAGGGCAACATTTTTAAATAATGTCTTTCTCTTCTTTTTTTTTAATACATACATGTAAAATCAATTCTCAGAAATAGTTTATTGCTCTTAACAGGAAATATAAATGGCAAATATTTAATGAGTAAGAAAATGAAAACTAATTATTTCTCACCTGATCTCTTGCCTGAACATCCATGTCCTGCATTTAAAATTCCAATATTTTATAGGTTTTGATCATACTTTATCATAAATGTACAACTGCAAGGAGTAGACTTTGAAATTAAATGGGAAAAAGCGAGTGTAGTGAGTAATAATGTAATTCTATGCTATGACTAGCGGCGAGTGCTAAATGAAGTACAAACTTCAGAAGAGCCTATTTGCTGGATGCCAGGTGTAGTGTGCATATGTGTGAGAGAGAGAGAGAGAGAACAGAAGAATTAGAACTGAAAAACACAATACATATTTAAGTTCAGTGTCTTCCAATGATGCACTTTTTACACAGAGGTTAAAGGATATTCCTCCACTCCAAACTAACCTTTATGTGGAGTAAGTGATATTACAGAATTTCACAAATCCTTAACGCTTTTTGAATTATTTATTCTGTAGCTTACATAAGCTTTACTTTGAACTTGTTCTGTTTGATAATGTTCTGTTTTCCCAGTGTTATTGCACAGAATTCCCTGAATTAATGAAGATTTCACTTTCTTTTCCCCTTGCAGGTAACATCTTTATATGATGTCTATAATTTACAACCTTCTGAAGTTGGTACTTCAATTAGTGCTAGAATTAGTCATTGCTCAGAATTACCCAGTAATGAGTATTTTGGTGGACACATTTGTTCACCTGTCAGCAAGTACTCTGTTAATAGTAATTTTGTTTGTTTAGAATTCTAGGTGAAAGTTTGTTTTTAGTACCGATTGGATTTCAGATTTTTTTTTTATAAAGCTAGGATGTGCTTGCCATTAATTTTAAATCATAGTTCTATTTGGACTATCTTTTGAAAATGGCTCTTGAGTAATTAATGCTCTAAGGTTTTACTAATTTCTTGGACTTGGACCATTTAGTATTGCAAGTAAGCCCATGGTTTTCATGATTAAGAAGGTATCTTTTAATTGAATAGTTATGCCCAATGATATTCAAGGATTTGATCACATATTTATATATTTTGGGTTGATTAACATCTGTGCGTTGTAAAATAAACAAGTCATGAACCATGATGTTCTGTACATCGGAAAGTGAATGCGAGCTGAGTTGATTTCGGTGTATTGGGATTTTGCCAGAGCAAATTGTTGATTTATTATAATGGGTGTATAAACAGGTACTTGGCAGAGTAGATGCTCAATTGTAAATATAAAACCCAAGGAAAGTGTCTGTGGATTTTTGAAAGCAGTTGATGTGTTCTATCCACCGAAATATCAAGCTAAGGCAGCGAACCTTGAACTTTTTAGGTGTTTTTGAAAAACAGCTATGAGGCGAGCAGGGACCATAGCAAGCCACAGCAAACATCAGGGTGTTCTAGTTTCAATATTTTGTCTAGGTTAGAAGTCCAAAATCCATTCTACAGTCAAAGTAAACTTTTATGGAATCCTGGCAACAACATAAAGTGTGATTTATTGGATATCATAGGTATAAAGTAAACAATATGTCAAAACTGTTACCTGATTTTGTTACTTGTAATTCTGTCCTTTAAAGAAACCACTTACTGGCCATTCAAGAGTGGCCGGAGAATCAATTCAAAATAACATGCTAGTTTGAATCACTTCAAAACTAAATTCTTGTGATCTGTTTTGGTTGTTAATCCTGCTTCAATTGGTTTTTATTGTTTGTAGCTTTATGTCAGTTGTAAAGTAACCATTATGTGATGAACAAATTTAAAATGCTACTTAGTTAATTGTATTTGCATTGTTCAAAGATGGTACTAGCAAGTGGCCACAGAGTTTAGAGCTATAAAAACATAAAATGGATTAGATCTTTTCCTAAAATGTTAGTGTTAACTTCAACTTCTTTTGCAAGTTTTATTGTCCAGGTAATTCCAAACATTTTGGAAGTAATTGGCAATCAGTATTTATGTTTTGCTATGTAATGTCAAAACTGAAAGCCCTGCTGTATTATTGCTACTCAGATCATTATTGCAATTGTACTACTAATTTACTAAGCCATTAAAGAGGCTATGATGCAGAAAATAAAAATCTTTGTAATGTACTTAAATATTATAGGTGCACCATCTCTTCCGCAACTGGCACATAAAGAAAGCATTTATAAGAAATGCATTCTTGGAATTGTAACATTCAGTCCTGTTCAGTTGTACCCAACATTTAATCATGCTTAATGTGGAGAGGGCATTGTGAATTTGCCATGAGAGCCAATTCAACTAAACCTTGTTTTTAATAAACTTACCCAGCATGTAAAGGCACCTAAATGTATCCATCGACATTCTCTTCTCGTCATAAATATGGCTTAGAGCACATAACTTAAATTGAAACCTAAAAAGCATGCATAAATCGTGCAAAGTAAGTGTTGGAATTATGCAACTAATGTATAACATTAAACTCACAGTTATGGGGCTTCCAGTAATAGAGCAATCCCTTACTAATTAGAATCTGATTTCGTGATGTTAGTTTTGTTGTTTTATGAACTTTCGGTAAGGTTAATGACAATACTCTCAAATAATATTGCTCATAGTGCCATCCCATTTGATGTCATTAGTCTGCAATAATGCTTCATAAACAGCACCTTAACCTTTAGCAGTTTGAATGTCTGTTGCCACGAAGCAATTTTCATAAACTCATCACGTCACTATCAACTTATCACACTTTCCGAGTACAGATTTCTTCCGCTTGCGATTATACATGATTTACTTAACTAATATGTAATGAAAACACACCCATTCTATCCTTTGTGAATAACAACCATTAGTAAACAAGCTTGCACTCAGCTTGGTCAGTGAAGATGCGTTAATGGTGCTGCTGTTGTAAACACTCCAGTGTAAAAAGATTGATAATGCTCTCATATCTTGCTTGAAAGAAAAGTAAATATGAATAAATTATTTTAACTAGGGAGCTAGTTTCTATGGCAAAATGCAGTTAAAAGTCCAGCAGTCGAGACCTGTAAGGAAAATCAGACTTTAAGAGCATATTATTTACAGGTATATTATATTGGGTGATCAGCAAAGAGCAGAACAGGTTTTGCTGGCCAAGCTGAGAGTGGATGGCAGTACATATGCAGTAAGTATGGTTTGTGTTATAGGTTATTTCTAACAAAGAAAAGCCAGAAGTTGGAAGTCCCTCTCTTTGTTCAAGCATTTCTAGTAACTGCTTAAGAAATTCACTTTGACATGGCTATAAGTTCTCTTTTTTTAAGTTCATCTGAATTACTACTCTTTTTTTAATGTTCCTCAAAGATAAAAATTGCAGGGAGTTAAAGTGGGGGGTCACTTACAAATTGTGTATGGACATATGAATTGTAAATGAATACATTTTTGAGAACAGAATACTGGTACCCACATAGAGACGTACACTTATTACTCACTGTATTGCATCAACAAACAATATGCCAAGTTTGCAAGATACCGGTAACTGGCTGTGAGCCCTGAAACCTATTCTGCTCCAAGCTGATCACCCAGTATAGAGTGAATCCAATTATACATTTAAATGACAAAACTTAAAAGTGAATTTTCTTAACCAGGTTATTAGATTATAACCAGGCAGATATCGTTGCAGAGCACAAGCATGACATATAAATGAGTAGGCAATTAATATATTATGTTTATGGGAATAAACTTGTAACTTGGCTAAATATCAATGAATCCAGTTTCATTGCTTATAATTCAATATATCTGCAAAAAACTGTTGAAGCAAATGACACGAGGTTAAACTATATAGACATATGGTCAAATAGAAATTTTAATTTCTGTAACTCGTGCTAAGTGGAGGAAGTATTTATTCCACCAAAAATTCAATACGGAGATATCACTGGACGTGCTCATTTTTAGCTCCAATGTCCACTTTAGATTTTCAAGATCTCCCTCCCAAACAAGTTTATTTGAAATCCTTTTCTCTACTAGGATATTGATTAAAAGTTATATCAAATGTTTTGAATATTTGCATGACAAAGATAATGTACCTATATTAATTTATACACAAAAAATGAGATTTGCTTAAACATTTTGGGGAGATTCTGCAACTTTTTTTTAAATTTGATTTTTCTAATACTTTTTACTGTAAACCCCGTCCAAATGCTAAGTCTTCTTCCACTTGTATGGAGGATTCACAAGTCAATAGCTGGGTTGAGATGCCTGTGGAACAGAGAGACTGAATCGGAGAGAGTGGCCAGGTTGGGTGACTAGCACAATGCATGGTATGAGGATGAAGAAGATGTAAAAGGAAAAGTGATAAAGGAACAGGCGGTGGAATGAATGGCAGCAGAAACTGGAGAAGCCAGAGAAAACTCCACCCCTACACTGCTTTGTTCACCACATCCCTCATGTGCTTCCCTGGGATCAAATCCAAACCACCTTAGTATAGATGAACAATCTTGTGCCTTCTGATAGCTAAATCACTAACTTATTTATTTATTTTTTTTTTGTTATGCACATAACACAGGTTTTCAAAAGCAGTCACATATTAACCTCTACTTGGGATATTTAGGAATAATGCTGGTGCTGTTATGTTTACATTCAAGTGAGCTATACTTTCCATTCACAGCAGTGGTAGTTGCTGCTTTGGCTGCAAGTAAACTCACTGAAGATACGTCCTGACTAGAACTGTATAGTTATGGATGAATTACCTCTTGCATCTACCCCAGAGGTAGGTTTTCCGTTGGCCATAGACACTGACTTAGGGGGTGACAAGGCAATTGCTCCCCCCCCCACTTATAGAGCAAGGGGTGCTCCTCAAAAACTCTACTGAAGTGGCCTTGTCTCCCTAAAATTTCAAGATAATTTTCTCATTAAAAAAAGTATAAGTCAAATGGAATTGTAAAGGATTATTGTTATCTGAGATAAAGAGTTTCATGCTAAATGCCAGTATAATGAGATGATCATTGAGGTTTAAGTGTGCTCTGCCAGTATAATAATTATACAATGGAGTTAAGGGGACAACAAACTGATAGAGATGATTTCTGAAGTATTACAATTATAGATTTAACCTTTTGTACAAGCAATTAAAGAATTGTACATGGAAAATTCTAGTTTGTTATCTAATTGCATATTAAATAATAATTTATATCAATTTTATTGGCTGTAATCAAAAATGATCTACTATTGCCTAGAGATGTTAATTTTTGTAAATTTCTGATGGAAATTTTTATATAACATTTCTTCTTAAAAAATAAATTATGGTGCAAAGTGTGTAAAATGCCATAAAAAATAATGCATTTTTATACTTATTTTTTAAACTTGATCTGACTGATAGGGGCATTTTATTTACCTGCAGTTTTAAGGGCATTGTGGAACATTTTCAGATCTCTGTAATATATTTTTGTGGGAGAAGATAGGTTTTGAAAATGGGAAAAAAAAAACCAACTGAACTCAAGTAAATGAGGCATTATTTACCTTGAGATAGGGCAATTTAATTGATACACCATGTTAAAAATGGCATTCAAGCATGTTATATCCACTCTGGGCAATTAAAACATTTTTGCTCTAAAATTAAAAAATCTACTACTCCCCCCCCTCCAAATGGCTGAAAAAGCACTTCTATGTCCACGTAAGATTACCAATATCTCAAATGCAGAGTTCAGCAAACTGCAGCTGAACAAAAAACAATGATGTAGCAGCCCAGGGTTTAGTTAACATTGAAGCAGAATCTTAGCACACAAACAATGAACCCTTGTCGACACATCTATAGTTTCATAATAGGAAAGTATTTTACAAGTTTTATCTCTGAAATTAGTTTTTTACTTTCTCTACATATACTAAGTACATAGTGTAATGAGAAGGTATTGCATTCCACCCAAAATTTCTATACTGAAGTTATACTGGAAATAGATTTTTTAGTGTCCCCTGTATCCCCCAAAGAAAGCATTTTTAGAAAAAGGTCCATGTCTGTGTGTCTGTGAGCACAATAACTCAAAAACGAAAAGTGAGTAAAATACCAAACTTGGTATTTAAGTTTAATATCTTCCAGGGATGTGACACAAAAATTTTGAGAAAAATTCCCCTACCCCAAACTACTCTTTACATGAAAAAAAAAAAATTGTAAATTTTTATTAAAATACTGTATATAAATAAAAATTATATGTAAAATGTATTTCTTGAATTTTCTGGGAATAACCTGTAAAGACCTTATTCTGAATGAATTTTGCATAGCTGGTAAAGCATAAGCGATAGTCAAAGACTTATTACACAAAAAATGTAGATCACGTTAAAATACTGAATTTATGTCATATGTTTTTTTTGTTTTGTGGGATTGACCATTTCTGAGATATTTCTTGTTATTTTTTTCAGATTTAAAATACTTAAACTTTTCTCGCACGGAAAGTTGTAAACTCTAGCCGTGCATAGAAACAGATTTCAACCACATGGCAAACAGCTTTTAAAAGATTTGATTATCGTTTTAGTCTAGTACATTCCCTTATTTTTCTTCCACTTACAAGGAAGCAAGTAGTGAAGACAATTTCTGCTAATGTTTATCTCGATTATCATAAATTATAATATGCTTTTTAACAATAATTTGTTACAACAATGTAGAGAAAATATGTGAATGGAACACATCAAATTTTTAAGCAAAGGCGATACAAAATGCAGTTCATTTTGTATGTGGTGAGAGAAATCCGCTTATTAGAATTGCAATTAAGCCATTTTTCAGGTTTGAGACCATTTTATTTAAGCAACAGTAAGGTTTTAACCCTCTAATGCATAAATTATTTTGCTACATATGCACTCTTCCAATTCTTGAACTGCTCTAGGTATTCCTATAAGAGTAAGGGTTTGAATAGTCACTATCATTAAGGTGGGCCTTAACTGGCCATTTCTTCAAAGCCAACATTAGCGAGTTCAAATCCTAGCAAGTGCAGTCAATGTGCTGCGGTAAAGGATGCGAAGGGCCCACGTAAAATAACCAATGTAACGGCACACATGGTTAATGATAGGAGTACATTTGACTACAGTTGCATGGATTTTGATTTTTGTTCATAAACTACAATAACATTGAAGTATATTAATAAATTTATAATATAAAGTAGCTGCCTATAATTTTATTTTATTGCTAAATAATGGTATAATATGAGAATAACAACATAACACATGGCAACACCATGCGTTAGAGCTAGTGTCACCAACTGGTTGCACTTTGAGTAAAGCAAAGAGAGCAAATTTGCTAAATGCTCTTATAAATTGCCATACACAGCATGTGTTGTGCCAGAATACAACCTTCTGTAATGACAGTAGAACTGTTCTATTATGTCTCTTGTATTAGTATTTATATTTTGGATGTGAACATGTACATATTTTCATGGTTTGGTGGTAATTTGGTAGTCATAACTGGCTATTCATCCAGAACTGTTATTGAGGATCTTAAGAACAGCCTGATTGTCTGGAAAGTATACAAATCCATTTATTGATATAAGATCTTACACTCTCTCGAGTACTAGCAAAAATAGCAAATATCTCTGCCTGAGTGGCATATTTGCAATAAATGATAGCTTGGTGGCATTGCCACAACAGTCCAACCCATCCCAAATCCGATTTTAGAGCCTTCAGTATACCAGATTGATCCTTCATCTTCATCAAGATTAATCAATCCTTTGCATCCAATGGAAATTTTGTCAAACAAAACCTTGGTCTTATATTAGTTCTCATACTGAGTATTTTAAACAATATTTTGTCCATAGTTGAGAGGTAAAGGCTCTGCAGCAAAAAAATTAAAGTTATGATATGAAATTTTTAACTCTAGGCTCAAAATGGATGCATATTTTAAAATTGTTCTAGGGTTTGTGTGTCTCTTATCTAGTTTGGATTCTAAAATTTTTTCAACTTTTCAATACATATTTGGTACTAAAAAGTTGATTTTGTCTTTGAAAACTTAAAAAAATATATTTTGAGTGCCTCTCACAATAAAACTTAGCATGATTCTTATTCATTGTACCTCTGTGAACTTGTTTGCCAAGAGGAGTCTTCTATATACAACAATGTTTTACAGGAAGAAAAATGCTGAAAATATCAAAAATGAGGAAAAAGCGATTAAGCCTTGAATGCATAACTTATAATAAAATCCACCAAGTTCTACCGACCTCAGATTTCTTTTTCCTCTCTTCTATTGAGCTTTTTTTTTTCTTCTATAATTGTTATTTTTCTTCTATAGAGCTTCCTTCTTACTTTAGTATTGCTTAACCTCTGATTATGCTTCTGCAGCTCCATTGATTTAAGACGACCTTTAAAATTTTCCAGAACCATAACACAGTTTCTAGCATGCTCTTTAAACTCTGCATGAAATCAACTTTTGTCCCTGTGTATTGGCATGTGAAAAATGGCTTTTGTTGCAAAGAGTATGTCCACATTTGCAAATGCTGCAAACCATATTATGTCCACATCCATTTTTCTGAGGATGGTTACTCTGAAGATCATTAGCTGGTTAAACTGATGGCTTGATCAGCATTAAGTGCAAGAAGCATTCCATTAGTTTATATGTGTATTTTGTTTCTTTCTGCTCCTTTCTGCAACGGATGAAAGCAAAGTCCAGAGGAAGCCGAAGGAATCAGAAGCAGCAATAGCAAGGCAATTGTAATCTGAAGAAAGGTATGCATTGAATAACATGACAATATTAGTAATCCTTTTGTCTTCAGGTCATTGCAATGCATCATCAGGAGTGAATCGCTTCTTTTTACCTTTTTGTTGGAAATAAATCTAATCAGTCGTGCACTGCAGCAAATAGCAACACGTGTGAGGTGAAACCAAAAACTTGTCCAGAACTAACAACTATCATACATGTAGCATATAGTTTCAGTCATTCATTGTATTATTGCTTTCTCTGTACTATACAATGATTTCATATAATAGCAACAGTGCTGAGTGAATAGTTATTAATATCTTCTTCAGGCATTGTGATAAAGACTTGAGCTTTGTGCTTGAGGACAAAGAGGGACACTTCTATTGTTGCAGTAAACCTACATCTTTTCTTCTCAAGGCTAGTAAGAAAGTGTCGGAAATAAAAACAAAGAGGAACAAGATCCCCTATTAATTTCTGTATCCACTCAAAAAAGACGTAGACCATCAAGAGAAGAGCAGAAAAGAACTCACCCATGAATAGTAATAGAAGTACTACGTTCTTATTGTTAATTTCTTTTAAATAGCTTTCAAATATTAGAAGGTTGTTTCTTGAGTTAAGCAAATGTATTGTTTATAGTTACTGCAACTTTTGTACAAGAAACACATTTTAATGCAGTAAAATATTATTAGTCAAAGACTAAAATCTGAAAGTATCCATTAAAGAGTAACTGCACCTTGTTTTATATACTGTATATTTTGGCGGATATGACCTTTAGATAAGACAAGGTAAACATTTTTGTCAAAAATATATAATTTTACTGTATGTTTGTCCTATAAGGCAATCCCCAAACTATCAATGGCCTGTAAATTTAGTTTAGAACAGAGATCACCTGGATAATTTGCACACTAATTTGGGCTATGACCTTAAATATTTACAGAAGCATCATAATCTAATCAATTTTGCAGACATCTGCTCTATACTATTAAACAATTGGTATGATTACATACATAAAAATATAATTCATATAACAAAATTCATAAAGCAAAAGCCACCTTCAGCATTCTTATGGTTTTCCTGTAGAAGCACATGCCAAATAACAAACTCATATGTATCGCAAGCAAGTATTGTTGTAGGTATGTCATGTGTGTTTGTACTGTAAGTGTAATCAGCATAAAAATTTCATCTGTGTATTACATCTGTTGCACAAGATGACTCCGATTTTGGGTGCCTTTTTCTCTATGCTTCAATATCCTCTTATCTGCCAAATTATATGGTAATACCCACTAATTATATAAACTTTTTCAGTTTGAAGTCGTTGCTTTTTTTTTTTTTTTTTTTATAACAAATCTGTAGATGATATTAATAATCTATATTAGGCTCAATATTAATTCTCTAATTTCAAGGCTTGAATTTTTAAAAAAAGTATTTCATTTGTAATACAATTCTATTTGGGACATGTAAAGGCAAGATCTATGACTGTTAGTTTTAAAATGCCTCCCATAAGTTAAGTGTAATTCATTTTTGGCTTTTCCTGTAAAATTTTACTTTTGGGATATAATAAGGTTTGGAATGATACAATTTTTTACTGATTACAGCTCCATGGAATACTAGCCAAGTGAGTTTTAATTTTATTCCTAAAGTGTCAGCAAACTGTGCTCCAAAGCCTTTTGCCAGGGTAACTTATCAATCAGTCCATGAAGTTACAACAAATAGCTGTATACCAGAGAAGAGAAACATATCCCCCATTGGCACATCAACTCAACAGTTACAGAAGGTTGTTTATCAGATCAGAACTAATCATTTGTTTTTATTTGAGGTTTCTACAATAGTTCTTCTTTTGCAACTAGTAATGTTTATTTCTATGTTTGCAAAAAGTCAGAAGCAAGTTCATTTAAGCTATGCTTGAAGCAGACAAATTTCCAATGCCATACCAATGAGTTAAACAAGGATATTTTGTATGCACAGTATGATAGTCTGCAAGGAAAGTCCCAATAAGAACACATTTACACAAGTAGGTCTGAATTCATGTATTTTAAATAATCTCTCCATTGTTATTACTTTTGTTCTTGTTGAAATTCCAATACTTGTCCATGACAGTTATGCAACAAAAGAAAATTACATTCAAAAGAACTTGCAATAGGATGTTTATTCAAATGCAATGTTCATGGAAAGCTGACTTCATTTAAAAGGAGCATCACTTCATTATTCAAATGCAACTTGATCACAGCAAAAAAATGCTAGTGACTCCCAAATTTAAGAACAGTTTAATGAAATTATAAATAAAGCCTGATGCTGAACAATTTCAGGACTTTTGCAACCATTGTCAATTCATTGGTAGCAACAAACTATTTTTCTAAACATTTAGTGTTGATCATAATACATACTTGCCCAACAAGACCGAAAACCACCACTCATTAAAGAATATTGAAAATACATTTTGGTGAAGTCAATATCTCAAATAAAGAAAACTTCCACATAAACTTCATTTGGAATGTGAAAATCTCTGCCTGGCACTTTTAAAAGATAAAACAACAAAGTTTAATATACCTACATTTTTCACATACATCAGAGCCAAGTTATTTCTCTCACAAACATAATATCCATTTTTCTAACAATGCTCAAAGAATCTCAAAACATGTATTTTCAATGTTATACTAATGAATATTTGAATTAAACACAATGATTGTGATATTTTATTTTATATTCAAAATGTCACTTAAACATGGTATGAGTAAAGAAAGTCAACCAATAATATATTAATGAGAAATGTCACCACTAAAAGAGCAATATGCCTTACAATGCTCAATTTGCATGTAATGTTTATTAGTGTTAGTAAGATATGACTTTCAGATAACTTTGTTTGCTTGAGTACCTCAGTAAACCCCTATAAATTGTTTTCATTTCATCTCATCGCTGTGTATAATTTTGCTCCGGCCTTAATGTATGGCAATGTCATGTTTTTCCCATAGTGGTCAGCTACCTGCTACCATCAACTTTTGTGCCTGTCATGGTACTTTTCTTTGATATACATTTTCCACCTGAAACAATTTATTGCTTGGTAAACAGAGATGTAAGTAAAATGTATTCCTTCTTTTCAATGGGCAGCAGTTTTCTACAACCAAACACTTTGTTTTGTTTGTTGTATAACAGCAGCAACATTATGTTTTGGCCTAATCCTTTTTGTGGCAGTGAAAAGTGCTCTCTCTTCTTGATGCAGAATTTTTTGTTGCTTACAAGTTTTCTTTACTGTTGATATGGAAATGCATATAATATACAGTTCTTTTGCTTGTTTGTATGATTGAATATACACATCATTTTATTTCAAGCTTCCTCATAATTTATAGACAGAGACCTTCCAAGGCACTACTTTGCATTTCTTCACTTTAGATATGATGAAAACAGCAATATCAAAACTTCTTGCATCTCTTAATTATTTATGGCATCTTACAAGAAAAGCAGGAGAGGAATAACTCTGTAGGTGAATGTTGAAATATATACTAATGTTTATTGTGTAAGCTGATTATTGCAATTTTCTGAACTCATTACATAACTGATATGATTACATTTTACCCTCTCCATACACACTGACCCATGGAGCTTAGAGTCCACCAAATCACAACCATAAAGTCATTCTTCAAAAGTTTTGAGAATGGGCAACAATGAGTTATGATAAGCCAAAGCAGGTTACCTAGCTTTAGATAGAAGTTCAGATAGTAACATGTGCAAACCTGAGTGTGTTCCAACAATGCTCTTCTATGTATGGGTATGTAAGAGATTTCATGAAATTATTTTTTATGATTTTTAAAGATGGTTTAGGTTAAAGAGAAATGTCTTGAAAGACTGCATCAGGTATTTGAACTCCTTTACCTTTTGCAATCAATGATGTATTGATGGTTTGCACAATTGGCTTAAAGATAAAGACTATACAGGGCAGCTGGCTAAAAGAACAGCAGATGACAATGTAATATAAGCAAATATTGTTATTACACATATATTATCAGATTCAAGAATCTTTGAATATTGGATTGACAGCAATGAACATCATCCTTAAAGTAAAACTTCACATCTAGAATCTATGAAGTCGATGAATCCCTCACCACCTCGCAAATGAGCACAACTTCAGACATGTGTGCAATAGGGGCAGGAAATATTAAAATGTTTGAGGGGGGAACTAAGAACAAACCATATTAAGACTGGTCTGTGTAGAATTTTTTGCACCATAATACCACCTCTGCTCTTCCTGCACTAGAAATAACCCTATTTTTGCAGGAGTCAAACATAAAAGCAAAATATTTGCCCCATCCTCCCTACAAAAAATCTGGCCTCATGCAATTTTTTTCTACTCCCCAAAATAAAGAAAAATTCAAGGTCACAGATTTGAATCACCCGAAGCTCCAGTAGTACCTTTTCCAATGAGGAATGTTATTAGACATTTAAAAAGTGGTTTGAAGGATGAGGCAAATAGAATGTAGTGAAGAATGCTTTGAAAAGATGCAATAATCAGCTCTAAATTTTAAAAATGTTATTGCATTAATTCTAAAACTTTGGAATGACCATATTATAAGCAAAAGTCTTATGATACCGTTAATACAAAACATTTATTTCAAGAGAAAAAAACTTCAGTAATACACCTCTTCCCATCCTTTTCTGTAAGTTTGAAATACTAAGATTTCAATACTTTTCAACATACAGTAATAAGGAAGAGCATGTCAGTGATTAAAATCTTCATTCTAAAACTGGATAAACATTGGCTAATGACAAAACTAAAATAATCCAGGCTCATATTAGCTGCAGACATAAGGTGGAAACTCTTGCATGTGTGTGTAAAAGTCAATCAAGTCACAAAATTAAGTTTTTGGTATATTATTACTTAGAATTTAATTCTGCACATTTGTTAAGTCAGCTAAGTCATAGTTATATAATTAAGTGGGATATGGCATTGTGCAATTTCGGACTACTGGGAAAACTAAACATTGTGTGTATAAAGATGGTTAAGTCAGAATTGCTCGACTTAGTCGAATTGATACAATTCTAACTGATATGCTATAACAGCTAATATTGGTTTAAATGTTGTGAAATGAAAAATACATAATATTAAAGTGTTGAAAAAGTAATTGTAACCAGCAAAATTCAAAGAATTAATTTTTATTATAAAACTTTTCTCCCCACTTCATGCTAATGGTGCTTAAATATTTTTTATTTGCATTTATTTACATATTGGACAAGGTATATATTACAGCTCATAACAATGGTTTTCAATAGCTCTCTTTCCCTAACAAAATAATGTTTTCAATACTCAGTACTGTCAATATTGTCGTCGTCCTTAATTATGAACCATGTTTTCCAGAGGTAAGGTGCTAGTTGTGTTAGCTACCAAAATGCTTCAGAAGTCACTTCAGATGGCTTTCTGCAATCAGATACTTTATTGAATGTTCTGATGACAGTGGCAATGATCCTCATTTTCATCCAGATAAATATTCTGATGGAGATTCGTATGATAGTGATTATGTAGATGCAGTGTTTCCAGAAAGAAAACAAGAAGAAATAAGGAAGTTCAGTCAACAGAAATTGAGAAACGTGTAAATTAAGTTAAGGTTCAGCCTTGTTTGTCAAGTGAAGAAGTTTTAGAAAATCAAAGTCAGGGTATGCTAAACGAAATCCAAGATACAGAAACTGGTGTTATGGATTCAAACATTTCTGATAAGTCAGTGACAAAGAAGAGAGCAAGAAAGGTGATACAAGGAAATCACAAGAAAGAAAGGCAGCATGTAATACAGGACAAGAATATAAAACTTCAAAGGGAAATAAGTATACAACACTTAATGCATGCAGAATAAAGTGTTAGGAGAGACTAACAGAAGAATGTAGAACTTCACCTAGACTACTGGAGAATGGGGAGCTTCAATAAACGTGTTATACACATTTCCAATTTGATCAAACCTGAAAATAAGGGCAGTGTCAGAATATTAACAGAAGATCCTAATAAATATAGATTTAGACAAAACACTGTAAGGTACAATGTGAGTATGGGTGGAACACCAGAACCACTTTGCAATAACTTACAGCAAAACGCAGGCCTTTATTAAACTTATTCAAAATAAAAGGTCACAGGTTTCTAGAATACCACCAGAAGATATGAGAGGAAAACACACATGAAGAAGCTTGGAACCACATTCTCTCCATTCCAACCTATAAGAGCAATTTTACAAGAAAGAAATCTGAGAAAATGTATTTACTGAGCCATATTACATTATTGACCTTTACAAGCTATACACAGAACAATATCCAGGAAACCATGTAAGTCGAAGAGTTTATGAGTCAGTTTTTCATGACTGAACAATGCCATTAAGAAACCAAAAACAGATACATGTTCAGTATGTGACAAATTTCATATGAGAAAAGATCTCGCAGAAATGATAAAACAATGTTATAAGAAGATTGGTAGCAACATCTTGAAATGGCAGATTTGGCGTATGAAGGAAAAAAAAAAAGAAGAGAGATAAGGCAGTGTGTGAAGTAAATGCTGACACAATAACAATAACATTTGGCCTCCCGACACCAGATGTAACCAGTTCTGTAGTATTCTACAAGAGCCAGTTTTGGACATTTAATCTCACTGTTCACAAATGCAAAACTCAATAAGCGCATTGTTTTATGCAGCATGAGGGTCAGGCAGTCAGAGGAGCCAATGAAATTGTATCCTGCTTATACAAATATCTTATGGAACTTCCTCCTGATATACCCATGTAATAATAAACTCAGAATCTTGCCAAGGGCAAAATAAAAACAGCCATATGGTTATGTGCATGGTTGCAATCCAAGATTATACAAATCTGAAGTCTATCGACCATACATATTTAGTTCCAGGACACACCCACATGGAGGGTGATGAACATAGTTTATTAGAAAAAAAAAAAAGAAGTATGCACTTCCGATTCATCATCCACATGATTGGGCTCAATTTTTGCATGTGACAGGCAAAGAAAACCAAATTTCTTGTTACCGAAATGTCCACTTCAGATTTCCTCGACTTTTTGTCACTGCTCAAGCAAGATTTGCAGAAGACTGATGTATCAGAGAAATTCAGTGGCTACGTTATGGACAAGCATATTTCATTTAAAACAAACCCGAGGAGAGATGACAACCATTTTAGTTTTAAGCTTCAAGAGGAGAGGACAAAGGCCTCGAAAACTTGTACCAAAAATCTGATGTGTTCCATTCACATGGCTTTCTCTATATCACTGCAACAAATTATTGTTAAAAAGCTTATGCTTCTATTTACTTCATGCTAATTCAGAAAAAATAGCAGAAATATTCTTATTACTTGCTTTTTTGTAAATAGAAGTGTAATAAGGTAGTACCATAGGTTAAAGTGATAGTCAAAAGCTGAAAACAAAAACAAGGAATATCTAAAAACCGATCAACTCCATGAAAAAAATTGACATAACATAAATTGTATGTTTTAATGTGTTCTACATTTTTTGTGTGGTAAGTTTTTATCCATCTCTTACAGTTTAGTAGTTATGCAAAATTCCATAAAATTCATCCAGAATAGTCTTCAGAGGCTATTCCCAGAAAATTCAAGATAAACATTTTATTTGGCAAGTAAATATCTTACATATAAGAGATTTTAATCAAAATCGTTAGAGCCATTTTTAAGAAAATCAAAATTTTCGAAATTTTTTCCATGTAAGAGTAGTTTGGGGTGGGGGGATTTTCTTGAAAATCTTCGTGTTGCACCCTTGGCAGATACCATACTTAAAAACCAGGTTTGGTTTTTAACGGTCTTTTCGTTTTTGAACTATGCTGCCCACAGACACACATACACACGGACATTTTTCTAAAAATGCTTTTTTTTTTTCATTCAGGTGGTCTCAAAAAATATATTTCCGGTGAAATCTCGATATCAAATTTTTTGGTGCAATACAATACCTTCTCTATACACTATGTACATAGTATGTATAGACAAAGTAAAAGGAGCTACAATTATGCGAATTTAAATCTGTGGAGAGAAGAAGGATCTTCTATATCTTCTGCCTTTTATATCTGAAATGTTTTGGGATTTCTACAGAAATCTCCAAACCAGTGCTGAAGTCTGCAACAGCTTAGCTGATGTATATGCTGAAGAGGAAGAAGAAGTTGAAGGAAATGTGTAAAACTAGTATTGTGCTATGGGTTTATACAGTTGTGAGTATTGCTCGTTTTATTACTGAGCATTAAACATAGCTTTAAAAATGTACTAAGCTTTCTAAGAAAATAGCATTTTTGTTTTAAAAAGTCAGTCATCAATTAAAATATATCACAGTTTACACATTACAAATATAAAGCATTAATAGCACTTAAAATAAAGGGAATGTTAATTTGTCTTATTTGCAATTTTTAAATTTTAACACGTCCTTCACAGAATTAAACAAACAAATTTTTCATTCATAACAGTAATGAAGAAACTAATGCAATTACGAAAACAAATGCAACATCTGTGTAACTGTTAGCTAAATAATAACACATGAAACTCAGTGCAAAATAAATTATGTTACATTTTGCTTATGTAAAGTAGGACATGTACAAAATATTTAATGCAGCATTTTTGTCTATAGCTTATTATAAATCCTTAAAATTTAAAAAAAAAACGGCGAAAGGTAGTTGAAAACACAATTCCATTTATCAAGCCAATCACCTGTACCTAAAATGTTACCATGAGTTAATTTAGCGATTTATCACAACTGTTTAAACTTTAAAATTCAATTATCTCAAAAATTTTACACACAAACAGCGAGAACTAATACAGAAGTATTATTCAAAGGGGAGAAGGGGCTTATGTTCAGTGGCAACTAGGTACTGCAATAGTAAAGTAAGTTAAACTCTGCACAACCATTTCTCATTAGCAAGCTTTCATTAGACATCAACAAACAAATATTTTCATAATTTAAAAATCTGATATGTTCCATTTACATGACTTTCTTTACATCTCTGCAACAAATTATTGTTAAAATCTTATACTCCTATTTACTTCATGCTAATCGAGAAAAATTAGTAGAAATACTTATTACTTGCTTCCTTGTAAGTAGAAGCAAATAAGGGAGTACCATAGGTTAAATTGATAGTCAAAAGCTGGTTGCTATGTGACTGAAGTTCTTTTGTTTGTATGGACAAGAGTTGACAAATTCCTGTATGAGAAAAGTTAGTTTTTCAAAGCTGAAACCAAAAACAAGGAATATCTCAAAAATGATCAGCTCCATGACAAAAATGTATATAACATAAATTGTGTGTTTTAATGAGCTCTACATTTTTTGTGCAGTAATTTTTTGTCCATTTCTTACGGTTTAACAGTTATGCAAAATTCTGTAAAGTTTACTCAGAATAAAGAAGTCTTCAGAGGCTATTCCCAGAGAATTCAAAATATACATTTTATTTGTCAGGTAAATATCTTTAATACATATTTATATCAAAATTGTTAGAGCCATTTTTTAGAAAATCAAAATTTTCGAAAAAAAAGTCTCATGTAAAGGGTAGTTTGGGGTGGGGGGATTTTTCTCAAAATCTTTGTGTCGCATCCCTGGAAGATAGTAAACTTAATACTAAGTTTGGTATTTTACAGACTTTTCGTTTTTGAGTTATCATGTTCACAGACACAAGGACCTTTTTCTGAAAGTACTTTTTTTTGGGGACCCTAAAACATATATTTCTGGTGAAATCTCTGTATCAATTTTTTGGTGGAGTGTAATACCTTCTCTATACACTATGTACATAGTACATGTAGAGATAGTAAAAAAGGGTGGAGGGAGAGAGAAAAGTAGTAGAAGCTGCAATAATGCATACACCAATACAAATAAAAAAGGCTAATATGCAAACAAATTGGTTTGAAAAAAATCTTGAGCCAGAAATATTTAAACAATGTTAACTCCACTTCATGTAAACACTGTTGGAACTTTCTTGAAGGGATACTGCACATCTGTCAGCACTGGATAAGTATAGTTGCAATAATAACTATTAAAGATAAGTTAAACTATAAAATTCATTGGCATGGCTTGGATTCAGAATACTTATGTATGGTCTTGTATGCTCTTTTGTCTCAAGCTGATGTAACTCTTCTCTATAAATGAACACAAGCTTCAGCATGGAGAGCTACAAGAATTTTGAATTCTGGCCATTGCACTGAATTCTTTAGTCTAAGTTCTAACATTGTTCATCTTTACATATATCTTTACAAGGGCAATTAAAAAAGTAATAGCAAAAATAAGAACTGAAGCTTTCCTGGCAATGTATTAATTCAAAATCTTCTCGGGCTTCTAACCAGGTAAAAACTTGGCTTGATACGGACGTTTCGAAGAAGTGCATCTTCCTCGTCTTCGGGGTGAACTGATGGATTGAGCTTGCGGAGACTGTTATTTATAAGAGCTGGAATGGAGCTAACATCTGATTGGTTCGCGTGATATTATGGCCTGGTATTTAAGATGACTGAGACATGGGCATGGACTTCGTAGAAAACTATTTATAGCAGTTAAACGGCAAATGTTTTGTGTTTGAGTACAGACCTGCTAGAAAAAAAACCTTGGAAGACTGCAGGTAGAGCATTAGGTGTTAAGGCTCTTTAACATCTGTGTCCATGCTGAACTTAGTTGTAGGCCAGAATCGCGATTTAAATTATTTGTTTCAGACGAGATGGCTAAAGCTTCTTTTACTCTCCTTTCCCAGTAGTTCGAACACTTTGCCACTATCTTGGTGTTGGTAAAGTTAGCTCTGTGGCTTTGTTCTATACAGTGTTCAGCCAGTCCCGATTTTTCGGGTTGCATAAGCCTTATTGATCTTTGGTGTTCAGAAACGCGTGTGGCAATAGTGCATCCTGTTTGGCCAATGTACGCTGCGCTGTATTCGCAAGGAATGTGGTAGACACCAGGTACTCTTAAAGCTAAATTATCTTTAACTGGCCTGACCAAATTTTTTATTTATTATGGATGGTTTTGACATTATATTTGTAGAGTAGTCTACTAATCTTTCCCGAAAAATTGCCAGCTGGCTCAACAAAAAGACAAGCCAGCCACCATAGCCTATATACCATTTACCGGCAATTTTTCGGGAAAGATTAGTAGACTACTCTACAAATATGTCAAAATCATCCATAAGCCACCACCTAAAATAAAAAATTTGGTAAATGAAATATGTATTTTGGATGTTCTGGGAATAGTCTCTGAAGACCTCTTCATTCTGGATGACTCCTGTATATTTTTTGTATAACTGGTAAACCATAATAGACAAATTTACTATACAAAATCTCGTTAAACCACACAATTTATGTCATATACATTTTTTGTAGAGTTAACATTTTCAAGATATTCCCAGTTATTGCTTTCAGTTGTAAGATGCTTAAACTTTTTCAAACTGGGAGTATCTTTCTTATCATCTCTCTTTTGTTTACTCTTAGCAAGCAAAGAGAACTGAATTTCAGTTATTTCACATAGCGACCAGCTTTTAAAAGATTTTGCTATTGCTTTAGCTTGTGCATTCTCTTATTTCCCTTCTTCTTACAAGGAAGTAAGCTATAAGACAATTCTACTAATGCTTATCATGATGTAGATAAAAGAATAATCATTTGTAAGAAAGTTTGTGGGACAGAAAAAGAAAGTCTATCAGAATAAAAGGTTTTCAGTTGTTCACCGCTTTCTTTAACTGCATCATCACTTTAATGTCATCCTCTGGGAACTTTCTTCAGGGGTCCAAACACAATATAATCGGAAAGAGCAAGATCAGGGCTTATAAAGGATGCTGCAAGATCTGAAATCTCAATCTGCAAATGACATCAAGTGTTGCAGCGGCAATATGGGGCATGCATTGTTGTGAAGGATAAGGTGGCCTCTAGACAGAAGCTTCTGCAGTGGCTCTGTATTGCTGGCTTTAGCTCATTCTATTTGGCACTATTTACTGTTTCACCCCTTTGCTGACAGTGTTCCAAAAAAGGCCCATCCATATCCAAGAAGAGGGTGAAAAGACCTTTCTGGTAGAGGTCTGAGACTGATACTCGTACTCTGGCCAAAACTTCTACAGAAATATGCCAGATCTCATGAATCATGGCATCAGCGTGTCCCACATTCTTGTCAGCTAGTCATGCTGGAAAAACTAGAGTGTTGCTCATTTGTGTCTGATATACATCCACTTGTACACTCTTCTCCTGCTAATGCAGCTATCTCCATACCTTTGCAACATCGTTTTATGGATTTGTTGAGGTTTTATGCCCTCTGACCACAAAAATCTTATTACTGTATGCTCTTCTTATACTGTGCACACAGCTAGTGACATGGCCACTTTGTTTAAACATGTCATTCCATCTGTTGGCATATATCACAACTTTCTCAAAGCATCTTCACTTCCCAGGAGTTTGAAATGCCTGGAGTGTTAGCTGCATTAAAACTGTTAGTTTTCTGTTACTTTTTGAACTGCCCTTGTACATTAGCCCTAAGCAAATGTTTTGATGTTGTCACACTCATAATGGCCTTGGATGGTAAGTTAAGAATAAATTAATATTTTTCTGCAAATAAAAAAAAAATCTGATATGATCTAACCTGACTTTTTTTATTTCCTTCTACAAACTATTTTACAAAAGCTTATTCTTCCATCTACGTCTTGTTAATTTTTAATTATTTTTTTATTTAGTAATCTTAGCATTCCATTCTAAATGGAGTAAAAGACTGCTTAATTTTGCTCAGAGGCTCTATCAGGTTTGAGGTTATTTTGCATGCTGTAAATCTATGTTACTAGTTTTACTACCCTTCCAAAGGAAGCCATGCTAAGGTATGTTTATACCTAAAAAAAAATCCATTGTCGTCCACCGGTCTGAGCCCGCAACCTCAGGAATCCTCGACTAGCATGTTACCCTTAGACCACAGAAGACAACACATATTTGTTGTTGGAATAAGAAGGCTAAGGTGATACATAATAGATCACTTTGAAATTCCATGCTCTTTGCAGAAAGATTTTGTCTATCTCTTGTGGTTTACCAATTATACAAAAGTCATTCAGAATGAAGAGGCTTTCATAGGCTTCTACCACAAAAGATCCATTTATTCATATAAATCTATTTTTAACACATGTTATTGAAGCCATTTTTGAGAATATAAAAAATTGTGAAAAACTTTCCATACAAAGGGTAGTTATGGGTAGGAGTTGTTTTCCTGAAAATCTCTGGCACTACAACAGTGAAATGACTTCCAACTATACATTTTGTTAGGTTTACTTAACAATGCTAGCAACTGCTTAGATAATGTGCATTGCTGATATGCTAGAATTTTGTTCAGCAAGCATGTCACATTTACATTTTACAGAGAGAGTGCTGGGGTGGCTTAGTGGTTTTCTTTGCGACTATGTGCTAAGGATTCAAGGTTGATGGTTCTAGGCTGGCAATTTTAATTCAACTCAATCCAAGCCTTCACTTCTATTTAATATGAAATAAACCCAATCTGGTTCAGAGTCCAAAGTACAAATTGCAAGTTCTTTCATTCCATTGTCATTTACCATTATCACTCACTCATTGGAGGTAACAAACTCTGTCCTCTGGGTGCCTCCAGTTAATAAGCGAGGTCCATACATCATTTGCAGAATGAGGTTTCTCTGGAGGCCATTGGCTATATAGGGAGCATTGTAAATCAACCAAGCAACCACCTTTTTAGAGTGAAGTCTGATTGTGCAGTGTTCCGGTGCACAGCCAATGTTCTACCCAGATTGATTAATGTGGAGAAACCTGCTTTGAAAACATTTGTTAACATTTAGTTAAAATATTCTGGGTCAGTTTTTTCAAGCATGTTTAGTTTAAGTTAAAATGGAGTTGTTTTACATGTTCGGTCAAAACTATGATTACACATCTTACCATTTTCTGAGATCCTGTAAACATAAAATTTATCCAATTATCCATTATAGAACATAAGTATCTATACTCTTGAAGAAAAGCCTGAAAGCCTACTAATGGCTAACAAATATTGGCACTGCTGGAAAGTGTTTTATACAACTAGTTACAAAAATAAGGTTTAATGGATGGCAGTGCTTTAATATCTATAAGAAGCTTCTTTATAACTTGTATCTAGTGCATCTATTATAACTATTAGCATCAATTTATATTTATTGCTGATGTTTTATATAGATATGTTTGATTTCATAGTCTTTTGCTCTGTAAGATAACAGAATTGGATTCATTACTGATAAGAGCAAATTAGCCTTCTTGAGTGTTGTACATAAATATTTTTATCCATTTCAAATAACATTTTGTACCACAACTTCAAATTCAATTTGAAGCACATAGTGTTCCAGCACCTTTAGGGTAATAATTTCTTTCTCATTTACTGCTGCAAGCTGTCACAGTTTGAAATGATGCTCCTCTTGTGATACATAAACATTACACTCTATTACAGTCAACAATGGCATTTTCAAATGTCACAAGATACATACATACATATTAAGAATTATAATTTATATGTTGCTTTAGTAAAATGATCAAAATATAACTCAACTTCAGAAACACTAGTTTTATTTTCTACGAAGCTGAGTTTTTCAAGCATAAATTGCAAAATTCATATAACTAGGTAAAACAGCAGAGACTTGAATATGTTTTAAAAATTGCATGCAATATATATTACAATTTCAAAATAAATTAAAAATAATTACTTTTATTTAAAACATATTCATTATCTCTAGAAATTTAATTTAAAGGCATTCAGAAACAACAAGAATAATAACATAATAAGTGGCACTTAGATCTACCAGCATCAAATATTTCTTCAAATAACGTTCTTCCTTGGACTTGCACAAGTTCACAAAATATCTTTTCTTCAAAGCTCCTTAACATGCTCTTCCATTGTGCCTTCTTATTTTTAGTTTATATGACAATGGAATATTTCAGATTGCAGCTTGAAAATATCACATAAACTTTTATATTTTATCCATTCTAACTAGATGTAACATGGTAAAATTAGAATAAAAATTATGGAATAGAAATATGTCTATGATAAAAAATTATATTATGTATGGACAAGCTTTCCTGTACATGTATATATACATAATATACAAATATATGTCCATGTAAGCAATAAACAGTCTTAATGGCTATTTGTAATAAACACAACGCCTATTAACTACACAAAATAGAGGAACATTGTCCATTTTAATAACTCCACTACTGGAAAAGGGTTTTATACCCTGTCATTTTCTTTTAGTGTCACTACGTGCCACCTTATACATAATATGCACTGGCCTATTACTGTTAAAGAGAAATCTTAACCAAGGCTAGTCAAACATATTTGGCTGTATGGCAGCACTGTGCTGTTGAGAGGTATTAATATATGCAGTTGGACCATAATTTTCATCGTCACCACGCCTCTTAAGTCCTTGCTGCACACCTGTTTGAGAAAATCCCTCAGCAAGCATTTTATCTTGCTGCTTTCGTGTTTCAGCAATGTGCGCTTCAATATCACCTTCTCGCATTGGAGGAAGGATCCCCACTACATATCGTGAAAAGAGATGAGGATACTGCAGTCCATATCTTCCCTGTCCTATGCAATGCAGGTTTGCAAAAAGTGATGCAACTGCTGCTGGTGGAAGAGCAAATGGTTGCTCTAGCAACCTTTCTACACTTACTGCAACAATAAAAGTTCATTAATTGGACAGAATTTATGTACATCACAAACTCTATGAAATGCAAAATCAAACCAGAAACATGCAATAACATGTAATGCCCAATTTTTACATGAATAACTTGGGCTCACTAACAAAAGTAGCAGACAAAATAAACTTGCAAAGGAAAACTGGGTGACACATAAGCATATCAGTTTTTTATATTCTGTAGCATGCATGTATAACGCACATAGACAGAAAAGATATTGTATTCCACCCAAAATTTGATGTCAAGATGTCATTAGAAACATATATTTGAGGTCCCCGAGTCCAAAAAAAGCATTTTTTTTTTTAAAAGGTCTGTGTGTGAGCGTGTGTGTATGTGCGTGTGTGTACAACAAAGCTCAAAAATGAAAACACTGTTAAATACTAAACATGGTATTTATGTTTAGTATCTTCCAAGGATGCCACACCAATATTTTCAAAACAATCTCCTCATGACAAACTATCCTTTGCATGGAAACATTTTTTTACAATTTTGTTTTTCTCAATAGTGGCTATATGATTTAGATTAAAATATTGTATTAAAGATGTTTACATCACAAATAAGATATATATCTTGAATTTTTTTGGGGATAGCCTCTGAAGACCTCTTTACTCTTGATGAATTTTGCTAATTTTGCACAATTGGTAAACTGTAAGACATATACAAACTTACTGCACAAAAAAAAAGTAGATGTCGTTAAAACACATGATTTATATCATATATGTTTTTTGTAGAGTTCACTGTTTCGAGATATTCCTTGTTATTGGTTTCAATTTTAAACTGTTTAACTTTTCTCAAATGGGAAGTCATCTTTTGTTTTATCTCTCTTGTTTTACTGCTGGCCATACAAAGAGAATCCAACTTCAATTGATTCACATAGCGACCTGCTTTTAAAAGATTTGACTATTGCTTTAGCCTAGCGTATTCCCTTATTTTCTTTCTGCTTACAAGGAAGCAAGTAATAAGATCAATTCTGCTTGCAATTAGCAAGATGTAACAAAAAAATAATCTTTTGTAAGAATAGTTTATATTTGGAACACTGAAAAATCATGTGATGGAACACATCAGATTTTTATTTTCTCCTTTCTTTAATCTGGTGGGCAATATCAGATGATGAATGAAGTTGGTAAAATTATACTCAAATAAGCCCAGGATCCATGGAACTTAAAGTTACTTGAAATTTGTCTTTCAGGATACGGGAAAACTCCAGAAAATGCCTTAGCCAAGCACCCCACCCTAATCAAGATTTAAATTTGGTACCTCTTGAATCTGAAGTCTGCTTGCTACATCTACATACAAATCCAATCAATGAGCACAATTTCTATATGTACACATATACAAACATAGAATATGTCATTTATTTTTCTTAGCTATACAGTAAAAGCTTAATTATCCATCACTCAGTTACCTATTAATTTATCATATAGGAATTAATATATTTTAAGGTGAAATAACTATAATATCTTAAGGTATATATGATATAGTGTAGATACTGTATGAGGAGATTTTAATTTATTTTCAATATTTAAATTAAATGTCATTAACAGTCGTTTTTCCTCCGCCTCTAGTGTTCTGGAATGAAAATTTCCTGCATGTGGCAAAAATTAGCTTGCTTGGAAAAAAACAACATGTATATGTCTTAGCTCAGCTCGTTATAGTTGCATTGCTTCCCATATAAGCTTCTGTTCTGTTGAGAACAGAATATGGAATGAAATATAGTGTAATCAACGATTGTTTTGATGCCTTCAGCTATGTATTACTAAGGTTTAGCTTTAAATAACAAAGCGGTCATGCAACTAGACAATAGTGATCATAATGTACTGTAGTTGCCTAGTGATACACCTACAAAATTGATGAAAAGCAGATACAGGTGAGTATGCACTTTTTTTTTTTTTTTTTTTTTAACCTAGTTGGTCATATCGGACAATGAATGAAATTGCTGAAATGATCTTGGGGTCCATGGAGCTTAAAGTTACTTGACATTCGTCTTCTCAGGATAAGGGAAAACCCCCAAAAAAACCTTATCCGGGTAACTCACCCTAAGCGAGATTAGAACTATGACCTGTTGAATGTGAAGCAGACAGGCTACCACCACAATACCCAGGTGGGCAGTATGCACACAGAAAAAGTGAATAGTCTGTTATCTCCTATAATGCAGCCCTGCCCTGCGAATAAAAATCTTTTTTATTGTCATTTTTCTAAATTACAAGCAGTCTAACACAGAATTCCACTTTATAAGTTTTTTTGTGTAATTCCTATTAAACCTATTTATATTAAGATGGATTATAACAGCATTGAAATTACATTCTTGCATGACCAAGAATAAAATGAATAATAATTTTTCAGTTGGGAAAAGTATGACTATTGTCAATAAGCAATATGTCGGAAATTATTAATAAAAATTGTAATTGACAACTGTTGGCTTTAATGAGATCTACATTTGTTGTGCAGTAAGATTATATATACAAGGGCTGTCCCAGAAGTACCTGAGCTGACATATAGATAGCAGCAACAGCAAAAAGTACCAACCTTAGAAAGCTTAAGTTTGATGATTTTCATTGTTTAGCATTTGTTTGGCAGACTTCATTAGTGAATGCTATACAATACTTTCATTTGAAAGGTCTTAGTCCAACTAATATTAAAGCTGAGCTAGATTCTACTTTGGGGGAGTCTGCACCTTCGTTTACAACAGTGAAATATTGGGTGGTAGAGTTTAAGTGCAGCCATGAGAGATGCCAAGACGAAAATTGCAGTAGTCGACCAAAGAGGTTACCAGTTCAGAAATTGTAAAGAAAATTCACAAAATGGTATTGAATCACTATTGACTGAAAGTGCGCAAGTTAGCAGACATTGCAAGCATTTCAAAAAGTTCTGTACATCGCATACTGACTAAAAATTTGGAAATGAGAAAGTTGTATGTAAGATGAAATGAAATGGCGTATTTAACCGCTGTGGTTCTCAGCGTCCCATTCTATACTGGGCGTGAAAGACCACTTAAATTTGCACAGGGGCCTCTCTATCAGGCTTGAAGTTCTTTTACATGCCGTAAATCTACGACACAGGACCAATGATTTTACTTCCTTTCCGAAGGAAGCCCATGCTGAGGATTTTTATGCCTGAAAAAATCCATCGTCCTCCGCCGGATTTGAACCTGCAACCTTGGGTATATGAAGTTAGCATGGTAACCATTACACCACGGAGGGCAACTAGTAAGCAAGATGGGTGCCGCATTTGTCATGAATGTTTCAGTTGCGCATTTGGCAATGTTTCACTGCAATAAAGCTGAGTTTTTGCATTGATTCAGAACAATGGATGAAACCTGGCTCCATCACTTCACACCTGAGATGAAGGAACAAACAAAACAGTGGATTGGAGGGGGAAAATCGGCTCCAAAGAAGGTGAAGATAGTTCCATCTGCATGGTGTCAGTTTTCTGGGAAGCACTCGGGATAATTTTCATTGATTATCTTAAAAAAGGAAAAGAAATCAATGGGTTATATTATGTTAGCTTGTTACAGCATCTGAGTGATGAAATCGAGCAAAAACAGCCGCAATTAGCGAAAAAGAAAGTTTTGTTTCATCAAGACAATGCACCAGTTCACACATCCATTATCGCCATGGCCAAAATCAATGAGTTAAAGTTTGAATTGGTTTCTCATGCACCTTATTCACCAGATTTAGCCCCCTCTGATTACTTTCTGTTTCCAAACTTGAAGAAATGGCTTGGTGGTAAAAGATTTGCCAACAATGAAGTTGATGGCTATTTTGCAGACCTCAATAGTCTTTGTTATAAACACGGTATTGAAGCTATTGAACATCGCTGGGAAAAGTGAATTGAGCTGAAAGGAGACTATGTAGAGAAATAAAGATGTTTTTCCAAAAATGTTTGTGCTTTCTTTGTTAGGTGGGGGACTTCTGGGACAGCCCACGTATCTGATAAGATTTACCTGTTATACAAAAAATCATCCAGAATGATTATTCCCAGAAAATTCAAGGTATATACTACATTACAAGAAAATCCCCATTTCAAAAACTGTTCCATGTAAATGGTTGTTTGGAAGGAAGGGAGTTTCTTTAAAAACTTCATGTCACATCCTTAAAGACATTGAACATAAATATCAAGTTTATATTTGACACACACACACATGCACACACAAACACTCTCTCTCCTTCACTATCTCCCCTCCCCACCCTCTCCCTCTCTCTGTCTTACACATTCACACACATGCATACACAAACCTTTTACTAAAAATTGTTGATTTTGGCTTCAAGCTCAAAACATATATTTCTGGTGTAATCTCGACATCAAATTTTTCTTTGGAACACAATATTTTCCTTTTTACTGTACACAACAAAGTAAAAATATATGTAACATTTGAAAAACTAAATTACATTATCGTAGTCTCAGATATCTTTGGCTCTGTTAAATCAGCAATTGAAGATGCAATTTTATTTATTCATTTACTTATACTGTTTTTACTTTCTCTATACGTACTATGTACATAGTGTATAGAGAAGGTATTGTAATGCACCCAAAAAATTTGATACTGAGATTTCACAAAAAATATATGTTTTAAGACCTCCTGAATAAAAAAAAAAAAAAAAAAGCAAATTTAAAAGTGTGGGGTGTGGTGTGTGTGTGTGTCCTTAGCATAGCTCAAAAACGAAAAGTCAGGTAAATACCAAAATTAGTATTTAAGTTGAGAATCTTCCAAGGATGTGACATGAAGATTTTCAAGAAAATCCCCCATCTCCAGCTACTCTTTACATGAAACATTTTTAGAAAATTTTGATTTTCTCAAAAATGGCTGTAACCATTTTGATTAAAATACCTTGTGTTTAAGATATTTTTATGACAAATGAAATGTATATCTTAAATTTTGGGAATAGCCTCTGAAGACCTCTTCATTCTGGATGACTTTTGTATGATTGGCAAACTGTAAGAGATAGACAACACCTTACTACACAAAAAAATGTAGATCACAATAAAACACAGAATTTATTACATACATTTTTTTCATGGAGTTGGCCGTCTTCGAGATATTCCTTATTATTGATTTCAGTTTTAAAATACTTTAACTTTTCTCATACAGGAACTTGTCAATGCTGGGCCATGCAAAGAAACGGATTTCAATCCCATAGCAACCACATTTTAAAACATTTGACTGTCGGTTTAGCCTAGTTTCCCTTATTTCCCTTCTACTTATAAAGGAACTGTAATAAGAGCATTTCTGCTATTGTTTTAGCATTAAATGGATGGAAGAATAAGTTTATTGACAATAGTTTGTTACAGAAATGTAAAGATAGTTTTGTGAATGCAGTACATTTTTTTTTTTTTTTTTTTTGGTAGAGTTAACTGTTTTTGAGATATTCCAAATTATTATTAATTTCAAGTCACTTAAACCTTTGTCGAATGGGAAGACATCTTTCTCCTCATTTCTCGTTTGTTCACTCCTGGCAAGCAAAGACAATGGAATTTCAACTGTTTCACATAGCAAGCAGCTTTTAAAGGACTAGAATATTGATTTAGCCTGTGCATTCCCTTATTTCCCTTCCACTTCATAAGCAAACTAGAAATTAGAATAATTCTTATTAAGTTTATCTTGATTAGCATAATTCAGATAATAGATTAAGCTTTTGAATAAAAGGTTTGTTTGCTAAACAGCTAGAGAACATCATGTAAATGGAACACATCAGATTATTTCCCTTCTACTTACAAGAACCAAGTAATATGGACAATTTCTTCTAATGTTTATCTTGATTATCATGATGTAGATAGAAGAAAAAGCTTTTTAACAATAATTTGTTACAGAGTTTTGAGAAAGTTATGCGAGTGGAACATATCAGATATTTTCTTTCTTCTTCTTTCTTTGTTTATGTGCAAAGTTTTGCTTGGCCACAACTAAGCTACTTTACACCTAATGCATCAGCTATCACATCTTTTGCCCCTTCTCAGCTCTCCCCTAAGTAATATAAAGGAGAGACAATTAAAATATATATATATATACATATATCTGACACAAATTTAACGAGTTATTTTGACTCCGGCCCTGAAAGCCAACATTCTCTCTTGGCACAAATTGTTTACCTTAATGAGATCCATATTTTTTGTGTAGTAAAATGTTGTCCACTTCTTACATTTACAGTTATGCAAAAGTCATTCAGAATGAACAGGACTTCAGAGACTATTCCCAGAAAATTCGTTCCAAGTAAAAGGTAGTTTTGAGGTGGGGGATTTTCTTGAAAAGCCTTGTCACATCCCTGGAAGCTGCTGAACTTGAATATCAAGTTTGGCATTCAACTTAGATTTTGTTTTTGAACTATACTATTCACAGACATACACATGACCTTTTTCTAAAAATTCTTTTTATTATTATTATTATTATTATTATTATTATTCAGGGGACCCATAAATATTTATTTCCAGTAAAATATCAGAGTCAAGTTTTTGGGAGAATGCAATACCTTCTCTACCTACTATATAGGTGATAGAGAAACAATGCAAATATGACATTGAAAGCATTTGGTGCGATTAGGATGCACTGTTAAAATCTAGAAAAAGAGTAATTTTATTTGCAGATAATATAATGTTTTATGAAATCTCTTGAAAATATAAAAATGGAGTGTATGGTTATATAAAGTTGAGCTATCATGGCATTGATAAGAAAAGTATTGGAAACTCTGGAGATGAGGTTATGGAGAAGAACGAGGAAAGTTAAATAGACAAAAAATAAAATATAGAAATAATAAAAGAAGTAGATGAAAATACTATTAGCAATGAATAGAGAGAAAATAGCATAGTTTGTTATTATGGCATAACAAATTTCTACAAAGCATTGAGGGGAAAATGTGAGGAAGAAAACTACAGGACGACCTAAAAAAAAAGATTCTTAGAACAAATAATGGAAGTGATTGGATGTTCTAGTTATGAGAAAATGAACTGAATAACAGAAAGAATAATCACTGTACTGACAAGACATTTAGTCTTTAGCAGATGATGAATTTTGTCTTTAATACACACAAATAATTATATCCATTCCAAGTTTCCTATTACACAGATGAGCACTGAGATGCAAGTAACTTCCGCAAGATTTGTAACATTGTACATTCTATATATAAAAATGTTAAAGAACTGCTTAAAAAATAAATACTTTTAAATGAAATGCTAACCAAGGTTTTATTGCACTTGACAAACAACTTTATCATTAGATATGTCTCTTTACATTTCAATGACTGAGCAGGAAAATAAAAGACAAATGACTTATTTAGGATTAAAGTGATAGCGACAAATATGCTCCTATGCTGTACATCAAGGTTAGATCAAATTAGATCATTAGTTTGTCTTGGATTCTCCATTTTTGCAGCTTTTCTTTATATATTATTAAAAGAAAAGCAGTAGGGGCTCTAAGAGAAAATGAATTTTATTTTAGTAGTCCCAAAATACAGTGCACTACAGATGATCAAAACCTATGCCACTCTCTCGTTCTCACAGGCCACACCACTCTCGAGAGTGTGGCAATGAGAATCTTGTAAATCGAGAGCTAGTGCTGACAAGTATTGTCAACTAGAGGGAAAGTTGGTTGATGTATGATTTGTAGAAACCATATTTTTTGGTAAAATAAAACTGTTGATTTTGGTACTAAAACTACTATTTTGGCGAGTTATTTCATGCAATAAAATAACAGCATAATACTTCATGTGTATCTTTACAATTTTTTTTAAAATTTGTATTTATGTTTGATTTACATGTTCTCCACTTTTACACTACTAGCATTAAATTTTTATGAACAAACTAACCTAGTATACAAAATGTCTTTAAATCTGCCAAAGTTACAATAACTACTGAACTTTTACAAACCTGATATTAAACATCTCCAAAATACAAACCAGCATGGTTTCAATATAATCTACACAAAGATTTGTGTAACAGTCTGTGAGGATGTTTGTGTAGGCTTCTCTGCCTACATTCTCACTACCCATGTTTGAAATTGGAAACCACTGCTTGCAAACATTATATTGCAAATTCCTTATTCTTCTACTAGCCTCCTAAAACACTAACAACGCAATCAGTTTTTGTAACACCAACATACTCCTTCACCTGATGCTGAAACACACCATACCCCTGCAGAAAAGTATTTTGAGGAATGCTGCTAAGCAGAGGAACGTTCTTTGCACTGTCTATTAGGGTCACGTTTATTTCAGCACACAGCACATCAGGAAGGTAAAACAGCTTTGAATTGTTTGGAATGTTTTCCCAGCTGGATCTTCCTTGTCATTTTGTCCAAGTGTGCCACTTCTCTGTGAGGCCCTTGATCTTGCTCTCTCCTTTTGCCTGAGAGCTGATTTAGAGCAACAGTAGTTTACTCCCCAAAAAGTAATTTCCTGACTGAGTCAAACTCTCCTGTTTAGGAATAACTTAATGAGCAGTTAGGTACTGAGACCCTTCAAGCAGTGTGATCAACTCAGGCACGGAAACACAATGTTCTTTCACAAATGTTGCTTCAAAGAATACTGCTTTTGTTCACTATTATGTAAGTCCTGGAAATATTTCACAGCTTCAATGATGTCTTCCACTCCTCTGAAGCACCCATAGGTCTGTGAGGTATTCTTGTATATAGAGAGCCGAATCTACCCAAGAGCCCCAGCATGTCAGCATAGGCATAAGAAAATGTTTCACCACCTTTCAGTAATCAAGCATCAGATACTTTTCCTCAAGAAAATTTAGATACCTGTGCTTCCTTTTTCTAGTATTTTGGAACACTTTCTTGGTCATAGAGACACACTCATTCGAGTAAGGTAACGAGGCATAAACTTGCTAGTAATATCCAGCTTGTGTACCCAGCATTATACATGAACCAGGTAGTGTGAAATTAAGCCCTTTAGAGTGTGCACACCTTTGTCATAAGATATGCCAATGATATTGTTGTACTGTATTTCGTACTTAGCAGCATTCTTGAGAAATAGCATTTTGAAGAATACTAACTGAAGCTACATAGAGATTTGAAGACAAGAGTTTTGCTTTCTCTTCATATTCTGCCCTAACAACTGAGATGTAATTTTTATGGCACGCATTGCTTGTGGAAGATCTCCACCACCTATAAACAGATGAATACAGACAGCAGAAAAGGCAATTTGATGGCTATTGTAATAATAGGCCTACTCTAACAAAACAAGGTGGATCACAGATTCAGATTGCATTAAAAGTGAAAATGGCTACTGTATCAAAATCGTTAAAAGTTACAAACCTTTTATGCATCTGTTCATCCACTCCCTAATTCCAGGTTTGTCCAGTTTCTCAAGTGGCATGTTGGCCTTATGGTATCTGTATTAACTCGTCCTTCTCACATTTTGCTTTTTTTGCAATTTTCAAAGTCTCGATTGTTACTTGACGTTTTATTTTGTGGCTTTCAGTCTTCTTTCTCCTGTGCACTTCAGATTCCTTGCAATGTTTAACAAATGTGTCTTTACGTTCCCAATTAATACAGACGTTACAGTATTTGCACATTAATATCTTCTTTGTTGTATCAAATACATAAAATCCTTCATTTTTATATTCCTCAGCTCTCATATGAACAGCAATAACTTTACATTTTGGCATTTTCAAACCTACTAGTTAGATGTTAAGCAATTAACCTCCATGTATCATAACGTGATAAAAAGTATGATCTTCACTACCCTCTGTATTTCTAAAATCCTAAACGTGATGTTGACCAAACAGTAGATAAACAAGATAATAGTAAACAGTTCAGCCAACATCTGTGCCTCAAAATAAGTTTTAAGAACATTCAGCATTTTTGTTGAAAATTTAGTTTTCAAAAATTTCACATACATTGTTAATACCAACACAAAGCATGGTCCCTAATGATGCATAGTATAAACTGGTTTTGTAATAACTAAGGCCTGGATTTTAAGGTTTTAACCTATATTTTCCTCTTGTAAGTAAGGTAGAACGTTTCAAAGTACTTTTATATTTCAAGTCGTTTGGGTGTTAATGTACGAATCTTATTCAACCTCAAAATAAATGGGATATTAAGACCTAAAACTCACTAAAGTTCAAGTTTTTTAAAACCTCAGTAGAAAATTTAGCAATTTGTTCTTCAATCGTTTGTAGTGCAATTTTTTTTAACAATTTGTTTAGTTTTGAGTTTGCATGTGGGGTTAGCCAGGGAAAGAATTTATCAGGATTTTTATCTTGGTATATAAATTGCATGTAGGAAGTATTCATCAATGACATCTTGCGATGTTGAAAGATAAGAATATACTAAAAAATACCTCACAGAAAATTTGGAAATGTCACTGGTTGTGTACAGCAATAGTGCTGAAATGTGAAGTTTGTTTTATGTGAGTGCTATATATTAAAAATACATGCTGATTTTTTTAGTTAAGTGTTCTAGCACAAGTATACTGTGTAATAAATTACCTTAAATTACAGTACATATTAATAGCGCTCTTCCATGAAGTAAAATAGTTTTCATATTTTTATCTGCATTATGTTTAAAAGGTGTTTGTTGTCGACTTCCTTAAATAGATAGGAAAAATTGTTTAAAAACCTGGAGGCTTGTAGAAGATAATAAAAGGCTAAAAATGAATTTGTAAAAAGCTAAAAATCCAGCCCTGGTAATAACACAAGATGACCTATTGTTTAGCAGTACATATACCTTAAAGGTGTTCACAGTAATTAGTTTGAATCAGCGATATTAATCATTAATGACATACTTATAATTTGTGTGCTATGTATATAACTCAAATAAACATGTTCAGATTACAGGCAAAAATAGTATTACTTCTTGCAACATAAACATCTTAGAAATAATAAAATATGTACACACTTATTTGTAATACAAGTGGATACCATGTACATAAATTTGCAGATTCTGTGATACCACATTTTGATTTTAACCCTTTCCCTAGCATGGGTTATTTAAATATCATCCTCATCCTGGTAGGCTATTTAAATCTTAAATCATTTAAACAGAAGAAATTATATAACTTAAAGACTGACTATACGAGTTTCTGCGCATTACACCTCAGTCTTGCTATTAACGAGACTTGCGAATAATCAAGAATCCCATATGCTCGTTGGTCAAGCCCTTTCCTGCCAGCTATGTGTTCAGCTCCATCTACTAGCTGTGAGAGGCATGCTTAACGGCAGCAAGAAATGAGAGAGATTAAAAAACAAAAAATTGTCCACTCTATCTTCCAGATAGTAGAGGAATTAGTGGAAAAGTGCATGAAAAATTAGAACTTGTAACATGGTTCAGAATTGGAAACGATAGTAAATCTAGCCCTACCATGGTTATATTTGTAATGAGTAAAATCAAATGGGAAAGTTTGAACAATGAAGGAAATTGAAAAACACAAGAATCTTAATAGGACTGGACCAGGGAAGATGAGATACAAGGGGCATACTGAAAGTCATGAGCAACACTGTTTTACAATTTTAATATTTATTTTTAAGCCAAACGAAATACATCATCATAATCTACAGGCTTTCTTTCACTTTTCGACATAGTCTCCATTGTTTTGCACACATTTTCCCCATCGTTCTACAAGTTTGAAAATGCCCCTGTGATAGAACTCCGTTCCAGCTCCCGCAGACCCTGACGCACTGCTTTCCGAATATCCTCTAGCGTCTCGTAGCGTTGGCCACGCATCTTGTCCTTCACAGAACCGAAAAGATGGTAGTCGGAGGGTGCCAAGTCGGGACTGTAGGGAGAATGTGGAAGAGTTTCCCACCCTACTGCCCTGATCTTCTCCATAGTGGCATGGGCAGTATGCGGACGCGCATTATCCTGTTGAAGGATGATCCTCTTTCCAGGGCGTTTATCACGCAAAGCCCGACGGAGCTTCAGAAGTGTCTTGATGTAGCGGGCAGAATTTATGGTTTGTCCAGGTTCAAGAAAGTCAACCAGAATGCAACCTTGTGCATCCCAAAAGACACTTCCCATAAATTTTCCTACAGACTGCACTGTCTTCGCTTTCTTCTTCTTTGATGGTGAGTTCAAGTGGTGCCATTCCATACTTCGTTTCTGGCTCATAGTGATGGAACCAGCTCTCATCTCCAGTCACAATACACGTCAAAAATTTATCACCTTCATTATGAAATCTCTGAAGAAGGTTTTGTGCAATGGTTCTTCTCTGAAGTTTGTGGTCTTCAGTCAATAAACGGGGGACCCAACGGGCACAGACCTTTCGATAACCCAAGCTGTGGATCATTTCTTGCACTGCACTATGTCCTATTCCAAGTTGCGCAGCAATTTCATTCACAGTGAAACGCCTATCTCCTGTAATGAGCTCATCAACTCTTTCCTTGTTGCGTTCTGTAGAGGCAGTTAGAGGACGCCCGCTACGAGGTGCATTTTGCAGACTCGTGTTTCCATCTTTGAAATGTTTCACCCATCTTCTAACACTGCTGGCACCCATGCAGACACCTCCATACGCACGTTGAAGTCTGAGATGAATTTCAGGAGCAGATTTTCCTTCTTTCACAAGGAATTCAATGACAGCCCGCTGTCGAAACGAAACATCAATGTCAGCCATTTTTCAAACACCGTCTGTGGTCACGTGATAGAAGCTAATGACGTCACAATTTGTCAACATGTGGCTTAAAGTCTGTAGATTACGATCCTGCAATTCGTTTCGTTACATTGTTGAAATTTACATTTTTACAATGGGTTGCTCGTGACTTTCAGTATGCCCCTCGTATATAAGAAACTTATTAATAATGAAGATGAATAAAGCCAGGCAAAAATGGAAAAGGCATTTGTTGAGGTTAAGAATTATGGACAGATCGAAATTGATCAGCAACAAAATTAAATGTGGATGATGTTCAAGTAATGTGATTAAAGATAAACATGGTGAAAGGTGCAGAAGTATGTTTCAGCTATGTAGAGTATATAACCTACCTAAAACGTCAGTTTTTTAATGAGAACTTGCAAACAAAATTTAATGTAAGTTTGGAACAATTAGTCTTCCATTGGTTGCTAGAGACCTCTTGCATTATTGAGACATTATAATTTTTAAACAAATCAGCTACAGAATTCCCTGGCAAGGACAACTAACATTACACCTACCTCAATTGCTTGCTGCAGTGGCAACTTTATCTGTTTCTTTAGGTGCAAAAACACCCATTCAACACCCGGATGAATCGGATCCCATCCATTTACTATGTTGCAATTGTTGGCACTTGTTTTTGTAATTTTTTAATATCTGTAGAGTTTTGAAGTGTTAATTCTAGGGTTATCTTTGTAGGAAACCAAAAGAAATATTCCACAAGGAAGGACTATCTAAACGCACTGGCCTTATATTTGTTCTCAGAACAGTTAAAAAGGAGAGATAGCAATGGTATCAAAAACTTCCCAGTGTTTTGAAAGACCTTCTGACAGAACATAAACCTGGTGAGCCCACAACAGATGATTTGTTGAATGCACACCATTCATAATGAAAATGAAAAATTTACGAACCATGCAAAACTAAATATACAAATGGAAAATGTAACACTCTCCTATGTTTGAACAAACAAAGTTATTTGTGAAAGTTGCTTAGTTAGGAAAATAGGTACGAGATAATTCTAAGTATTTCAAATTAAGTAGAAGCTGTATTAATTTATAAAATAATACAGATTGAGTTGACCAGACTATTAGAAGCTGCATATCTGAAAATAATGTCAATGTATTTTTTTACATGTTTTTAGTACAAATTAAAATATATACTGTATTCATATTATATTTAAGTGCATTGTATTTCATGTGATAAGATAATACTAATAAAAATCATGTATATTTAACCTAAATAAAGCTAGATATATAAAAAAGGGAAAATAAAATAATAAATACACACATATAGTCACAAAAATATAGTGCAAATCTACTGTGCACTGTAAAAATAGCATTCCATCAACATGCACACAAAATGGAAGGTTAAGTATAGAAAATCCTATCACATTTTTCAAATGGGAAGAGCTCTGCACTGCAGTGAATGAGATGTGCTTGCATCTTCACTCCCACTGTTTTCCTATTTCCTTCTCTCTCTCTCTCGCAGACTATCCTAGAACATGCAAGCCTCCCTGGAGCTAGATATAAGTGTACCCAAGCTGAATTTTCCAAACTTCTATAATAATGCAGTTATTTAAAATCAGAATTGGAACATGCATGTTCGTATATTATGTATATGATTTTAAAATTGAGGTGTTGAGATCAAAAAAGAGACATGTCACTGAACAGTAGTTTTGAGATATATCAATTTTTTAAATAATTCTGAATAACAACATTTCTACAGGTTGTTGTTAACTTTACATCCTCATTAGGATGATTAAAATTATATACCAAAATCTGTAAACATATAATAAAAATCTGTAAACATATAATAAAGACACATACTAGTAAATGAATTAGATTTAGATTAGATTTAGACATGGAAAGAGTTGCTGGACAGGTTCCATTTTTGCATTAACAGATGTGGAATTATATAAAGAAAATAACTACATTGATAACTCATATATCGTCCTGTTTTAGGGTGCTGATGAGCTTGTAGTTGAGTGCCCTTAAACACTAACCATCATCATCATCTAGTCCCATTTTTGATCTCAGCGCCTCAATTATTATTAAAGAAATTCTGATGTGTTACACTCACATGACTTTCTCTAGCCGTTCTACAAACTTCTTACATGATATTATTATTCTTTCTGCACCTTGTTAATCGAGGTATTCAGCACAATGTTCTTATTACTTAATTTCTTATAAGTAGGAAGAAAATAAGGTATTACACTAGGCTAAATCGATAGTCAAATGTTTTAAAAGCTATCGTTATGCGATTGTCATTACAAATCGCTTCTTTTCTTGGCCAGGAGTAGAACAAAAGAAAAATGGACACTCCCGTCTGAGAAAAGTATAAGTACTTCACACCTGAAACTAATAACAATGAATACCTCGAAAACGGTAAGCTCCATGAGAAAAATGTATATGACCTAAATTGTGTATTTTAACAAGGCCTACATTTTTTGTATAGTAAGTTTTTGTCTATCTCTTACGGTTTATTAGTTATGCCAAATTAAGCAAAATTCATCCAGAATAAACAGGTCTTTAGAAGCTCTTCCCAGAAAATTCAAAATATACATTTTATTTTTCAGGTAAATATCTTTAATATACGATATTTTAATCAAAATCGTTAGAGCCATTTTTAAGAAAATCAAAATTTTCGAAAAAAGCTCCATGTAAAGGGTAGTTTGGGGTGGGGGGATTTTTCTCAAAATCTTCTTGTCGCATCTCTGGAAGATACTGAACTTAGATACCAAGTTTGGTATTTTAGCTACTTTTCGTTTTTGAGTTATCGTGTTCACAGACACACGGACACACACACACACACAGACCTTTTTCTGGAAGTTCTTTTTTTTTGGATTCAGGGGGTCCTAAAACATGTATTTCCGGTGAAATCTTGACATCGAATTTTTGGGTGGAATGCAATACTTCTCTATCCCTATGTACATACGGGGCAAGAGAAAGCAATTAGATTTTTTCTTACTACAATGGAACCACCAGTGGCTCATCCTTGTCAATGTCACTGTCTTCATCATCTGAGTCTTGTAAACTTATCATGATAGGTTTCAAAATCTCATCATGACCTATTCTTTCCAAAAGCTGTTTTCTTGTAGTTTTTCTTTATGTTTCACACAGTCTTGTTGTGTTACCTTGTCAATTTCTTCATGAATAAGTCATTCAACATCAATCAGCTTAAAAGTTTTATTTTGGCTTGCAACTTCCTCATTTTATTCAAGTCCACACTTGCTCATTTGAATCGTACTGGCAGTGGTAAGGGGCAGATGGATTACCTTGTGTCCCATTTCAATTGCAAATTAATCCAGCTGATAAATTTTTTCTTGGTTTTTAAACTAGCTCATTTTTAGTTTTTGTTTCAAAAAATTCAACCCCCTTTTTCTGCAACCATTCTATCTGCTGTCCATAACCTGTGTTTTGTTTTCAATTACTGAATGATATGGCACATTATTATAATAATTCTTCCCTCTTTTAAAATAATTTATGAATTTGTTCAGAAACCATTCTTTAAATTTACGTCTTCATGATAGTGTCAAGTAGTTTTGGAGAGAGAAAAAATTAGTATGTTTTAGGTAGGAATCCTGTCTTAGCAGACCTCCCATGACAAATGATCAGCCAACTGCATTTTCCAACAGGTACCTTTAGGCCACCCCATTATTGAAGAGTCTTACCAGATTGACTTTTCAGTGTGGTTTTTATTTACCCGTGTCTCATCTATGTAAAATATATATCTTGCATCACCAGAATTTCTAATTTTGTGCATTTTGCATAAAAATTTTAACTTTGCTGCAACAATCACTCCTCTCCATTAAAAATTGATGCCCATCATTTGTCTTTCTGTAATAATCCTTTCAAAATTCTGTAAGTCAATACATTTGACCCAGAGTATGAAATTTTAGTTCTAAGAGAGCAAGTTATTTCTGTGTTGGAAATTTACCTTGGTCATAACATTTGAACACAGTTCTGCATACAACATCTTATCAAAATTACTTATGTTTATATAATCCTCTTTAGAGGTCCAATTTGTTTTCTAGGCCACAAACATTGGGGCACATTCAGATTTTCTTGCCTCTGCAAATGCAAGACATACTTGCTTTACCTAACCTTATCAGTAAGATTTTGAGCATTTTTGAAATCTAGTTGATTTCTCTATGTCTCATTATTCTATTTTTTTTTTTAAACAGACTCTAAAAAACATATTTTGAGCTCTTTGAATTGCCACTAAATTCACCACTAGAAGCCATTGCACTATTTTACCTTGCTCTATTGGTGTCTAAAAACCAACTGAATGCTGATTTGAGCTCTGTAGGGTAACTAAAACTGTCCCCAATAACGAAGCAACTCCAAAAATATACTCATAACAGCTCACATTCTGCAGTTACAGCATTCTACTGGCTAACAGCAAGTGAAGTGTTTGCTCTCTCTTGATTTTAACAAACACCTTGGCTTGTTCAAAGTAATTCTTTTCACACATCATGTCAATAGTTTAAATTCCAGTTCTGAGGAATTACAAATATATGTACTTACATACATACAAAATAATGTTGGTCATTGCTTATATTGCAATGCATTGTTATGATATAATATATGGGTATTTTTATTTATTTTTATTATGAAAAATATTTGAGCTAAACATGATTTTTACAAACATTACTACCCCTTCCTGATGGATCACTTTAGGCAAAATTTTAATATTTTGTCCCAGCACAAATAGTATTTATTAGAGATGAATTCACTCAGCGCACATCACACCACACTTAAGGGGAATGCAATATGACAACATAGCAGGACTTTGATTGACTACTGGCCTGGTAGTGCTCAAGAACAAACACCACCCCATTTGAAAGTCACTGTAATATGCAGTTTATTGTAGTAGGTGCTTCCAGGGTAAGGGAGCATCAAATAAGAGGTGTAATGCCATTTTTACTTTCTCTGCTATATACAGTCTACCCAAAAATTGGATGTCAAGGTTTCAATGGAAATATGTTTTGAGGTTCTCTGAATTAATAATAACAACAATAATGATAATGATAATAACAATAAGCATTTTTAGAAAATGGGCAGAGCATGTGTTTGTTCAGCATACTCAAAAACGAAAAGTCAGTTATATGCTAAACTTGATATCTTCCAAGTATGCGACACAAAGATTTTCAAGTAAACCCCTCCACCCCAAACTAACCTTTACATGGACAATTTTTAGAAAATGTTTATGTTTTCCCAAATGGCTCTCGATTATGATCAAAATATCTAAGTTTAAGATATTTTCATGAAAAATGAAATGTATGCACAGTGGAAGTGAAATAATCCTGCAGACTGAAGAAGGTAAGAGAATAGCTGTAATTGAACAAAAACTTTTAACACTATTTTGTAATTAAATGCACTGTTAACTAGATAATTACGTTTAAAACTAAGAGTATTTGACAATTTGGCGCAACTTGCTCATGGAGTAGTCTGCTTCTACTAGCAGCATTTTAAATTATTCTACTGGTCTTTAAGAACCCTTTAAGTAACACCAGCCATGTATTGATTTCAGATGTTTTGACACTGGCACGCGAGCCACCAGAAAATTTCAGGAAAAAAATTAGTTTTTGAAAACATTGCTGCAAATTCCACATTCTCATGCAATTTTTTATTTGATATGTTTTAAGGCCTGAATATCTGGCCTATTCTGTTTGAGAATATGATAACGTAACAAATAACAATGTTATGCTTTAACTGAGTAAAAATAAATGCTCCAAACATTATAACACTCTTATGTGAAACACCTATTATGTTATTAAAACCATTATTCTGTATTGAAATTAACAAAAGGAAAGCATAATTACTCCATTGCAATATGCTTAAAGGAAATAAATATCTGTGCAGTTGCTATAGTTTTGACTGGCCAGGAAGTGTTCACTTCTTTTAATTTTTAATATTCCCGTTTTAAAATGGAATTAATGTGCTTCATGCCAGCACATACATATAATTACAGTCTAACAAACAACCCAGTATAACATGATGCGGAAGCTTTTATAACCACTTTCACCAATGGTTACTCTAATATGATTTAACAATAAGCTTATGAGTGCAACAAAACTCAAAATAATGAAATGTGCAACACTAGCATTACTAAGATTTGTGTGCACAAGTATAAGTGAAAGATGTTAAAATATTTTTAAAAAAGGTACGTAAACTGCTCTCCATGCCTAATCAATTCCACAATAAGGACTACCATTATTTACTTAGGAGCTTTAGAAACAAAAATAGCCATAACATTAATCATTAGCACTTACAAGTATGTAAAAACATTGGGATTAATTTAAAATATCTGAACTTGCCTCCAGGCTGTAAATCTGAAATAGTGTTAAGAGGAAGTGTTCCACATGCCCACCATTTGCTTGAAGACAGGTTCACACCTTCTTACCCAATTCTGATGTGCCTGGTGAAGACCCCTGGGCTGTTTTTAATTTCCTCAGCTGCTTAGAAAATGCACTGATACAGCTTGTCCACAGTTTTTACTTCACTCTTGTACACTTTGTGTTTTATGTCCCCTCAGAAATAAAAATTCTAAGTGATTCAAGTCTGCGATCTGGCAGGCCAAGCCACAGGTCCAAATCAACCAAACCAAAATTGGGAAAGTCTTCGTCAATGGATAATGGAGTGCAAGAGTGTTGTGAACTGGTGCACCATCATGAAGGAACCACATCTTCCTCCCATCTCCAAAGGTTAGGCAATTGGTACTTCAAAAACTGCTGATATCCTATATCAATCAGGTGTAGTGGAAAGACAAATGGTCGAATGAGATGATCTCCAATTATGCTGGCTCAAACATTAGTTGAGAATCTATGCTAAAAATGCCACTGTTGTATGGTGTATAGTTCTCAGGTTCTCCACTGTACACATATGTGTATTGTGAAACTTTGTAATGCCACGTCACGTGAAACAGGCCTCATCTGTCACCAATACATCTTCAAAAATCTGGATTTTGCACAAACTGATGAATCCACTTGGAAAACCAACAAAAGGATGAATGCCATTTGGTGATAAACATTGTTTTTGTTAGATGTGATATGGCTGCAATAATTGGTCTTTAAAAGTTCTAAATACAGTTTCAGTGTGACACCACCACAGTCCAAGCAATATTGTGACTGTTCTGATCAGGATTTACATCAACCAATTTAACACTTCCTCTTCTACACTGATAATTTCATCAGGACAGAATTACACTACCTGTATCACAGGCTCGCTGGCAAACCACAACAAATGTGTCTGCACTTGGCATGATCCATTTAGGAAATCTTTCAGCATAGTCTGTAACAAGACTTTCTGTATCCTTTGTTTTTGTTTATCATGCCTCCTTTAATTACTGTGATCTTAATTTGTGGCATTGACATAACAATTGCCCTGCAATCTACTAGAAAGTAAATGCAGCTGATGCAATGTAGGTTCTAACAGAACTCAGAAGGCAAAAATTATGGACCTTTTAAATTTAAGTTATAAAAAACTGCCCATTCTACTGAAATATACCAAATATAAAAGTTGTCATTTACTCAATTTTGTATGAATATAATCATAAATCCTTAATCAACAGTAATCCAGCAATTTGGGTAAAAGTATTTTTTTCTAGAAAACTATAAACTTTTCAACTTTTTGGTATTATTTGCTATTAGACTTTCTTGTTATTCACAATAAGACAAAAGTCTTCACGATTATTTCACTTCTACCCTGTATTTTAGATTTTCTGGAAATGGCCTCTGAAGCACTCTTCATTCTGGATGATTTTCATATAACTGGTAAACCATAAGATGTGGACAAAAAATGTAGATCCCGCCAAAATACAAATCATCTTATTGTGTATGTGCTTATCTGGCATGTATCTATCCGCACCCAATACAGTTACCTGAGTAGTTTTGTTGTGATAATTGTTTTTTCCACACAAGCAGAGTGTAGGACAGGAGTTGGATAGGCAGTCAGACTGAAAAATGCAATAACATAGCCAGGATTTGAATGAAGGATCTCCTAGTGTCTAGGCAATTGCTCTAATCACTGAGTTACCATGCTAATTTGCCGATCTGGCATTAAATTCTGTAACTGATTCACATGCTTCCCAGTAAACTATAAAGTGCTCTCAAATTACTTTGAGATGACATACCCCAATGGTGACTTACAATGTTATAAGTACTTTATAATTTCATAGTTTAAATATTAGGTCAATTAATGTTAATTGTTTTCTCCACACAAGCAGTGTAAAAAATGTAAATGGCGTGTTATTTATAGAAGCTCTTTAACTACTGTGGTCCTCAGCTTCCCATTCTAAATTGGGCGTGAAAGACCGCTTAATTTTGCTCAGAAGCCTCTCTATCGGCTTGAGGTTCTTTCACGTGCTGTAAATCTACGACACAGGACCAACGGCTTTACTTCCCTTCCAAAGGAAGCCATGCTAAGGGTTTTTACACCTGAAAAAATCCATCATCCTCCATCAGTTTTGAACCCACAACCTTGTGTATATGAAGTTAGCATGGTAACCATTACACCATGGAAGGCAACACAAGTAGTGTAAAAAAATGGAAATGGTGTGTTATTTATGGACGCTCTTTAACTGCTTTGGTTCTCAGCATACCATTCTATATTGGGCAAGAAAGATCGCTTAATTTTGCTCAGAGGCCTCTCTTATCAGGCTTGAGGTTCTTTTACGTGCCGTAAATCTACGACACGGGACCCACGGCTTTACTTCCCTTCCGAAGGAAGCCATGCTATGGATTTTTACGCCCGAAAAAATCCATCGTCCTCCGCCGGGTTTGAACCCGCGACCTTGGGTATATGAAGCTAGCATGGTAACAAGCAGTGTAGTTGGATAGGTAAGTCAGACTGAAAAATTCAATGCCATAGCTGGGATTTGAAAGACGGATCTCTCGGTATCTAGCCGGTTGCTCTGAGCAAGCATTGCATTAAATTTCTCAACTGACTCACATGTTACCTGGTAAATTACATGGTGATCTCAAATTATATTAGGATGGCCTATCCCAATGGTGACTTATAATGTCAATGTACTTTAAGTCCCAGGAATCATAGTTATACTTTCACACCTCTTTATTCATGCATTCTTCAAAAAAGACTTGTTAAAAGTCCAAGACATATTACTGAATATGTTTAATGAAAAATTCTTACCCATTATGAGGTCCATTCGCTTATCAGCTACTATACCTCGGAAAATTTCATACAGTTCAGTCTGAAGTGAAGTATGCAATGACACCTCCACATAGAATTTATTCTGTACATAAAGAACAAAACATCAAAGGCCTGCTATTTATATCAGTATAAAAAGATTATAAAAATAAATTCTGAAACAAATAATCAAATATTTAAAAATGTTTTATATATTCCTTTACAAGTGCCTGTTTCAAACTTATTCACAATACTTTCAATTCAAAACTTGCAAATATGCATAGAAGCTTGTGACAGTGTTGTGATTAAATAAAAAATAAAAGAATTTGAGTCGGTTTTTGTAACACAAACATCACTTATTTTTACTTTATTTTACTTACTGGGACCAGTTTGTTCACAATAAATCAACTATACTAACCATATAAGCAAAAATCGGTGTTATCTGCTGCACTGCTGTCATATAGGATTCCAATGATTTGTGGAAAAAAATTACTGTCTGTGCCATATCACCTTGCTAGAATAATAAAAAAAAAAATCACATTTGTTGTTTTGTTACGCTCATGTGCATTGATAGACTGAAACTAGCCCAGGAATTTTATGAACAGACCCCTTAGAACAAGATATACAGTTAGAATAAAAGGATAACTACTAATAATACTAACATACCGTAAGATGGGGAAATATTGGACACAGGGATAAATTTAGATGGGAACAGTATATTTCTTTTCTTTTGTTGGTATCACTGAATGTCAGCTGCTATACAGCATGCACGTTGCACTGTTTACATCTTGCACATTGTCAAGCAGATTCGGATATACATTGTCACACTTGGAAGTTTAGACTGTGGTGTAGAACTACAATTGTATACTGTACCGAGAACCATTAGTTATGCTTACATGAATACTTTGGTCATTGTAGTAGAGACGAAAAAATATATAAGCATAATTTCCTTAACTGAATGTTAAGAAGGGAATGTGAATGTATTTTTCTGCTTATCTCAATTGTACTAATATTCAGTAACTGTTTAGTTTTCTACATACATTGGGAGAATATCGGACAATGCCACAGACATAAAAAGAGGCTTGATGCTCTAGGTGAAATTATGGCCCTCAAAATTTTGAAGTCAATGGAGGGGAAGAAAGTTATGATAGTCACATTTCACTGAGAGTGATTGCTAAATGTGAGCAGAATAAATTCACTTTCATTTCCTTACTGCCTAACAGCACTTAGACGTAGGTTTCTTTAGACCTTTGAAAGCTGCATGATGGCTAATTCATACCCATTGGAAGAAATGCTCCTTTGGACCAATTTTAAAAGATGCATTTCCCTAACTTTTGAAGGAAACTCTTCAAAAACTCAGCAACTGAAGAGAACAACATAAAAATTGCATTTTGTATAGCAGGATTTTTCCATTTGACCCTGAAAGAGTTCTCAGAAAATTGCCAATGGAAAAAATTCTCAAAACAATTCTCTGTAAGACTGGTCTTCGAGTTTTGAAGAGATTCTTCAGAATGTTTTATATGGAGCAAAAAATTAAGCAAATGCCAATGAAAGCAAAAATGAGATTTGCTCCAGAAAAGTCCATTTTGGGTATTGATATGAGAAACAGAGATAATGCTGATTCAGTGTCTGAATTGCCTATGAATAATGATGTATCACTTTTGACGAAGAAACGGTCAGAACAGAGGGAACAATTCTAGAAATGGAGGCGTTTTACTTGTTGATTATCCACACATGATTGGAAGAAAACAGCTAAACAGGCAGTTTGTCGGAATCTTAACAGAAGTGGGTGTAAAAGAAATGGATGTCAGATTTCTGCATCCACATCTATGTTTATTTTTTCTGAGATTCCAGAAGATGATACTGTACACAAATACCAAATTGTAAGAATGTTTCTGACCCTAGAGAAGAAAAGGGGAAGTTTTTATTCACTGAAAACATGTAGATTTGAGATTTATACCAGAGTAAATTGTCATTATCAATCAAATATTTTCTGAATATGTGCATCCGAGGTTTTCTAAACATTTGAAATGTTTCTGAAGCGTAAATATTTTATAGGCATGTGTAAATGTTTTTTCTAAACATGTAAAAAGGATTTCTACACATTTCATTTTTTGAAGGTGTTGTGTGTGTCCAAAATTACTCCATTAAAAGGAAATACAGAACTTTGGATGGATGCTCAAAGAGCATCTGATATTACCCCATAACAGGGGTAACATCAAACAGTTTTATTTGTTAAGATCTGGTTACCTATATCATATTTTTGGTTCATATGCTTCGATCGGTATATTTGTCGTCCGAAATATCTTACACATTTTGTCGCGTGAATTGAATACTCTTTACAAAGTTTCCTTAAAGAATATTAAAATTGCATCCGATATTACCCCATCTTATAGTACCTCATTATTAGAAATATTTTTATCATCATAACTTTTCCTTTCTAATGCTTATTTGCTAAGTAGATGACAATATACAAATGAGCTATCTTTCTACACACTGATTCTTAAGCATAATGCTACTGAGAATAGGATCTTAAATAACTAACTGTATACATTCTTTCATGTGCAAATAAACTGCCAAAATCTAAAAAGAACTGATGCTTTCTCTAACTATACATTCATTACCATTACTACTACAATTACTCAAATTTAAAAAATTGTCTTTTTAAACCCCTCCTTTTGATCAAGATAAATATTTATCTGAGAAGGGTTTAATTGGATAATACTAGGCCACTCTACTTATTTATAGGGTGAAAAACTGTTAGTGGAAATTGTGTTAGCTAAAATTTTGTGTTCATTGCACAACTCAAGAGAAACAAAGAAAAGATTACTTTAACATTTCAAGTTGTACTGCTAAATCTTGGAGAATTTTAATGAACACCATATATTTTGAAATGGTTAATGACATAAAAATGTTTGCAAATTGCTTATCTTGTCTGGGCCTATATTTTTCTTTAAGTAAACTTTTACCATCTCTTAAAGACTTAGTTGGGGACAAGTTGCAGAGAATTGTTTTCACAGATGGTTATGTATGGAAACATATAAATGGAGTATTGCAAGTAATTCTATCTTTGCTTTATGATCCTAACGTATAAATGAGAAACTTTTCCATAACATTTAGAATCCAAAAGAATTCTAATTAAGATACAGGTGGCAACACTTTCTTGAAGCATATAGTGTATCATGTTGGATACCACTAGACATTAAATTAAATTGAGTGTTATTTTTGGGCACCCTTTAACTGCTATGGTTTTCAGCATTCCATTCTCTATTGGGCATAAAAGACAGCTTAATTTTGGTCAGAGATCTCTATCAGACTTGAGGTTCTTTTACGCGCCATAAATCTTTGACATAGGACCAATGGCTTTACTTCTCTTCCTAAGGAAGCCATGCTAAAAATTTTTATATTCAAAATAATCCATCACCCTCCACCGAGTTTCAAACTGTGACCTTGGGAACTGAAGACTATCATGTCAGAGGCATCAATGAGGATGATGCCAAAAGGTATGACGGTCCATTATAAGAAAAAATAAAATATCTCAGTTTAACTGCAAAGCATTCTAAATCTTGAAAGCTTAACATACTAAATTCAGCTATCCAATCATAGCCATTAATATCAGGACAGGCTGGATGACATACCACTCTACAGAGGCTTACTGAATGTATCTCACTTGTTATACTGCACACATTTTACAAATGTACTTCATAATGAAATACATTATGTTATGGACCAAGATGATTTAACATAATTATTTTTCTAGCACAAATATTCTTCTTCTTCTTCCAATACAAGGCTTGGTCAGCAACACATTCCAAGGTTAATTATTAAATTTGTATTGGTCACTCCATCTTTTCTGAGGTTTTAATATTATTATTAAAATAAATTCACAATTAATTTCAGTATCTTGATATTGCCAATGGGAATATACTTTTCTTTAATACAAACTTAGTATTTTTTTTTATCTTGCATAACTAGATAATATTATATAATTTTGTTCCTTTTTGTCATATCTAATACTGTACGAGATGGTGCAGGAATACAAATGTAGTTTATTAGATATATATTAATTTATAAACAAAAGATATTTTGTACACGCACTCTCACACTATTGTTATTCTTATTATCATTATTATTATAAGCAGCTCAAATATCTTTATATTGCTAATGGAATATCTTGATTTTAAATGTAAACATATTTATTCTCTTTGCTTTAGACATGTTATTTTTGTTTCATTTTGTCTTTAATAACAGCACTGAATATTGCATTATAACAATAAATGTGTTATAAAAATTATGTGATTATGTGCTTTTCATAGCACAATAATAAATATCCACAATTTAATTGCAAAAACATTTTAAATCCATTCTAATGCAAATTATAAAACCGAAGGGCTTGTCACAAAACAGAAATAACTTCAGGCAGTATCATACGATACTTGCTAACATAATAATTTGGAATATTAGTGACAATTAAAACACTTTTTTCACCTGAAGAATACACTATTATGAATTTAATATTTTTTTAGAAAAAATGTTCTCAATTGAATCGATTTTTGTTGAAGGAAAATAAGTACAAATTTACAGGTTTTTAGGAATAAGAGAAAACATTATCTCATTTCACACTAGCTGCTCAAGATTGACGCTTCTTATACATTTGGTCATATCAGATGATGAATGAAATCAGTGAAATGATCCTGGGGTTCCTGGAGCTTAAAGTTGCTTGACATTCATCTTCTCAAGATAAGGGAAAAACCCCCAAAAAACCCTTATCTGGTAACTAACCCTAAGTAAGATTTGAACTCAGGACCTCTTGAAGGTGAGGCAGACTTTTGGTATATTCTGTTTTAATAAAAGCAAAAAATAAAACCAAAAATAAAAACAGAAACAACAATAAAATAAAAACAAATTGCACAAGTTCATAATAAATATTTATTTAATGACATTTTTAACAATTATTTACAAGTTGTTAGATAATAACTAAGCATTACTAGGAAGAGGAGACATTTTTTGGCAATGTGTGTGTTACTATGTATATGATGAAATAAATAAATTAATTCATTCATTCAACAATTTATTTCAAAATTATAATCATTATTTAGATTTGTGATATTTTTACATGACAGAAAAATACTCCAGTTACAAACTGAACAAGAGTGTCTTAACTGTAGGGAAATGAATATATAATAGAATACAAATAACACATTCTGAAAATCTTTGCTAATGACATTTGACACAAATCGATATTGAGAAAGAAATAACTTGTGTTTTAAAAAAATGACATCATTTTTATCACCGGCACCTATTGAACCACCCTTGTAGATGAAACCTGGATTCATCACATAAATGAAGAATTCCTAACAGTGGATAGAAACTGGTGAAAGTGCACTAAAGAAAGCAAAAATGGTTCCATTTGTAGGAAAAATTATGGTTTTCTGGAATTTTATTTTGGTACTCGTAGACTACCTCCAGAAGTGCAGAACCATCACTAGGCATACAACACCTTACTACTGTACCAAATAAAGGATGCTATTCAGGCTCAACATCTACATCTTATGAAAAACAAGTTTTCTTTCATCACAACAATGTGCTTTCACACACGTCTGTGAATGCTGCTGCAAAACTGCATGATCTTTACTTCCAAGTGCTTCCACATCTGCTGGATTTGGCTCCCGTTGACTGCATTGGATGGACATATTTAGGGATATTTTCCCCCAATTCCTGTCACTTTTTAGCCCCTCCAAAAAATAGGAATTGTCAAGATCCCCAAAATACACCTCTGGTTTGACAATAACTACCTCATTTTAAAATTTTGTTCCCCTGAGCTATTTCTTCATGTTTGGAACAAGAAAAAATGCAGCGAGTCAGGTCAAACAATTATAGAGGTGCAACAGCAGTTTATAATGTAATTCAAGTAATTTGGTGGAACAACTCCAAATGAATAAGCTGATCTGATGTCATAGTGAAACAGCATTTTCTTCTTCACTAAATGGTGCCATGTCTCCTTGAACTTCTGTTGAATGGAGCCAACTTTTGTATCCCTATGTCTTAGGAGTCTGCTGCCTGAGATTGGAACCACTCTATGACATCCATCTCTGCTCCCTGTCATTCTGAAAATGATGATTCACTGGAGAAAAATCTTTGAGGCTCTAGAACACATGGAAAACTGGGAGCAAGATCCAGGCTGTAGAGTGAATAATTCTCCGTACTATGTTCCCAGAAATGCCGCACAAAATCACCTCTAATGATGGATGGCCTCCACTGTGTTCTTCTGTTGCAAACTTTCTTGACCAGCAAAGCACCATCTGCTTGCTCATGAGGTTTGCCCCATAGTCCTGGCACAGCTGATGAATTTCAATCTGTGCTGTGCTCTCTTCATTTAAACAATTTATCACCAATCCCACAGTGGGAGCTGTAATATGAGCCTCCATTTTCAACTGACACCATTAAGTTGAGAGATCTCTGGAAGTTCTATTAGTGCATTTGTAATGCCACGCAATTGCTCTATTACATGCATGTTTTGCACAACATATGGACATAAGAAATTTACCTTATGGATGTGGCTCATAAATGAAGTCAAGTAAAACAGATGTTAAGAAATAGAGAAATCAGTGTTAACGCCTCAATAAGCATACGTTTTAGCAAGGTGATCAAAAATAAACTGAAAGAGGAAATTGGAAGAAAATTATCTGAACAGTATGCTGGATTTACAGCAGCATAGTTGTGTTTAGATGTGAAAAAATCTGATGTGTTCCATTCACAGACTTTCTCTACATCTACAACAAATTATTGTTAAAAAGCTTATTCTTCTATTTACTTTATGCTAATTGAGAAAATTAAACAGAAATGATCTTATTAGTTGCTTCTTCTAAGTAGAAGGGAAATAAGGAAGTACCATAGACTAAAGCAATAGTCAAATGTTTTAAAAACTGGTTGCTATGTGACTGAAATTTCTTTGTTTGTAAATTGTAACAAATTCCTACATGAGAAAAGTATATTTAAAAACTGAAACCAATAAGAAGGAATATCTCAAAAACTGTCAACTCCACACAAAAAAAAACTGTATATAACATAAATTATGTGTTTTAATGAGCTCTACATTTTTTGATAAGTTATACAAAATTCCATAAAATTCATCCAGAATATCGCCCTCCATGGTGTAATGGTTACCATGCTAACTTCATATACCCAAGGTCGCAGGTTCAAACCCGGCAGAGGACGATGGATTTTTTTGGGTGTAAAAATCCTCAGATGGCTTCCTTCAGAAGGGAAATAAAGCCTGGGTCCCGTGTTGTATATTTACGGCACGTAAAAGAACCTCAAGCCTGATAGAGAGGCCTCTGAGGAAAATTAAGCAATCTTTCATGCCCAATATAGAATGGGACACTGAGAACCACAGCCATTAAAGAATGTCCATAAATAAAACGCCATTTCCATTTCATCCAGAATAAACACGTCTTCAGAGGCTATTCCCAGAAAATTCAAGATACACATTTTATTTGCCCACTAAATATCTTTAATATGCAATATTTTAATCAAAATTGTTAGAGCTAGTTTTGAGAAAATAAAAATTTTTGAAAATTTTTTATGTAAAGGTAGTTGTAATGGGGGATTTTCTTGAAAACCTTTGTGTCGCATTCTTGGAAGATACTGAACTTAAATGTCAAGTTTGGTATTTAATGAACTTTTCATTTTTAAGCTATGCTGTCTGCAGACACACACATGGACATTTTTCTAAAAACTATCTGATGGTTCTATTTACATAACTTTCTCTACATCTCTGTAACAAATTATTGTTAATAAGCTTATTCTTCTATTTACTTCATGCTAATCGAGATAAACATTAGCAGAAACAGTCGTTTTTACTTAGTTCTGACAAGTAGAAGGGAAAAAAGGGAATACACTAGGCTAAATTGACCGTCACCTGTTTTAAAATGTGATTGCTATGGGATTGAAATCTGTTATATTGCATGTCCAGGAGTTTACAAGTTTCTGAATGAGAAAAGTTTAAATGTTTTAAAACAAACCAATAACAAGGAATAGCTTGAAAATTCCAGGAAATAAATGGATATGACATAAATTGTGTGTTTTAAGGAGCTCTACATTTTTTGTGTAGTAAGTTTTTGTCTCTCTCTTAAGGTTTACTAGTAATGCAAAATTCAAAAAAATTCATCCAGAATAAAGAGATCTTTAGAGGCTATTCCCAGAAAATTCAAGATATACATTTTATTTATCATTTAAATATAAGATATTTTAATCAAAAGATTTTTTTTCATGTAAAGGGTAGTTGAGTGTGGGGGATTTTCTTGAAAATCTTTGTGTCACATCCTTGGGAGATACTGAACTTAAATATTATCAAGTTTGGTATTTAATACTTTTCATTTTTGAGCTTGTTGCTCACAGACAGATATTTTTCTAAAAATGCTTTTTTTGAATTTAGGGGGTCCCAAAACAAGCATTTCCAATGAAATCTCAGTACAAATTTTTGGATGCAATACAGTACACTAATGTATATAGTATATATAGAGAAAGTAAAAATGTCTTCAAAAGCGAAGGAACCTGATTTAATATTTACAGAATTAAGAGCAGACTTATGATTCTGTACCTGTCTCTCAACTTTGGAATGCACTGGTGAGCATGGAAAGTTATAAATCCTTGATTCATCAGATTTAAAGGATATATCATAGGCATTCAATGAAAAGTTTCTAATATCTATTCAGCCTAAGTTGATCTGTAGCCTTCTGCTATTCACCCAAGAAATATTCTTGTAAGGCCACGTGGTGAGTAAATGCAGCATACAATGAAAAAGAACAGAGAAAAGCTATTTTAGCCTCTTTTGACAAATTCAAATTCAATTTAACACAACATTTTATAAATTATCAAATGTGAATCATTACTTGTTACTAAAGTGCTACAGCATTAACTTGCTCTAGCACTTTATCAGCTGCTGGCAGATCATTTAAAAAGGAAATTGTGCACTGTTACACATTGCATTCCTCACAAAATCATGACATTCTTGCATCATATATTTCATATACCTGGGTGTAGTATCCACTTTTCTTGTGAGGAGGATAGTTAAGCAAAAGGAAATACAGCGTTTTTAGCTTTTTCTTTACATGCACTGTTTATACATGTTGCCCAAAATACTGGTGAACTTGAAAGTTAATTTACTACTTCTTTTACAGCAAGTGTTCAATATTTCTCACAAAGCTTCTTATAACAAACATTCAACTAGTGTTTTTCACCACTAGACAATGGTTTATCCGCCTTATACATAACTTGATAAAGATTCAAAAGCAAATTCACAGCGACTGTCCTCCACAATTCTAAACAGCAGCTGCTGTAAACAATATTCCTGACATACAAATTGCATTTTAGGACTTATAACTCTGTTTGACAGCATAAAGCAGTGTTGATTAAACTCTTAGGTATTTGTACAGAATATACAATTTAAGAACAAATTGATTCTGAAATTTAGATTATTAGCATGGGTTTACTTGCCTGTGCGCATTAGTACCGAGTTGTACTGGTCACATGGGTCCATTGTGGTGCATATCAACCTAAGAGCGAATGTGGTTTAAGTGCATAAATGGCACAAGTACATTTGGTGGCTTTTTGTCAGCATAAAGCATGCTTATTTGGACTTAAGAGCAAAAAAAAACTGTCAATTACAGCAACACTGATGTCCAATGGGCTTACCAACTTCTCATATACATGACTTAATCAAAGAAGCATTGGGAACCCAAATATGAATAATATAAAAAACTACAATCAACTAAACGTTTCTAGAACACCTACGAATTACAGTACACAGTGGAATTGGGAAACAAGATATCTGAAGAATTCAGAATAACAAAAGGTTTAAAAAGGTTTATGTTATGCCCCCTATATTATTTATCTTGTCATAAGATGTATTCCAGTAAATGACAAAATTCTTTACTCGTTATTTGCCAACAATCAGATGGTATTAGCAAACATGCACATATATGCTTAGAAAATTAAATGAAACATAATGAACAGGTCCCAAAATAAATGTAATGATAACAGAATACCTTATTGTTCGAGGAGATGAACATGTAGATATATCTGATCTGGGGAAGATAAAAATAATAAATAGCTTGAAATATTGAGCAACAAATATTGAAAACTTCTAAAGTAGATGTGACATACCATATATGTCAAACAAAAGGGATTATTAGTGCATTAAAATTTGTCATCCTCCATGGTCTAGAGATTCGTTCCCAAGGTCACAGGTTCAAACCTGGTGGAGAGCGATGAATGTTTTTAGGCTTAAAAATCCTTAGCATGGTTTCCTTCGAAAGGAAGTATAGCATTTGGTCCCATGAAGAAAGGAAAGAAAGAAAAAAAAATCTTGTCTGACAAAGAGGCCTCTGAGCAAAATTAAAAGGTCCTTCATGGACAATATAGAATGGCATGCTGAGAACCTCAGCAGCTATAGTGTCCATAAATAAATTTAAAGCATTAAACAGAGTTTTCTGGAGTCGACCAATCCATCATAGAACACTGACACTATATCACTTGTGCTGCTGCACGATCGTTTCACACTCAGTACAGCATGGTGAAAGTATTTTAAAAAGGAATTCAAAATACTTCCACAAGGCCAGTAAATAAAGAGAAAAAGAACAATGTCTCTGGGAAAGAGAAAAGACGGCCTAACGATAAGAACAGTTAAAAAGAAGAAGAAAAACCACCAGTCGTTGGCACCAAACAACATTTATTTCATTAATATCAATTAACAGCAATTTACCTGGAGAGCAATCACTAACAATAACAATTTGTCTTTAAAAAAGTAATGCCTGCAATCTACAACCCATTACTAAAACAGGCACTAATCCATTTTCATAATAAAATTTTCCACATTAGACTAAAAAAATATCAAAATATTAACCATCCAATGACAAACTCAATACTATAAAGGCTAATCTGAGCAAACTAGTTTCTCTCTCCTATATGTACATAAACTTCAACCTATCTATGTGTGTTTGCTTTATATTTATTTCAGATAAATTCCCAAAAAAAGTAATGGAAAATGCAATGCTAACAAACAATATACAGAATCTAGTAAAATAATTAAAAAAACAAACCCTGACATTCACACTTGCTTGAAGTATTGTCCACTTAACAATAAACAAAAGCCAAAAAGTGGCAAAACAATCAAAAGTTCCAATAGCAGAACCATTTGTATAATTTTATATGCACAGCTTACAATTAAATGTGCAAGAATGATTATAATCAGGAAATAACCCTTTGCCAAGCAATAAGAATAGAACAAATAATAATTATACAACTTTTAGCTATGAAGAACACTAAACCCCATATCAAGATAATTTGAGAAAGCAAAAAAAATTATCTTGATCAGAAAAGAAAAGGAATAAACCCTCACCCAATAATCTGAAAATGCACTTCGCATGACAGTATTAAAAAGTAAAAAAATTAAATGCCCAAAATGCCACACAATGAAGAATAAGAACATAAAAAAAAATCATAATCTCTAGTTGGCAAAAGAATATGTTGTACTAAAACCTTTGAACTATACAAGATGTAAGTTAAAAAAAAAATCTTGCAATATACAATAATTAATTTCAGGAAGCTAAATACTAGTTTATTAATAGGAAAGCCTTCCAAGATAAAACCCTTTTTCAGTAAAAGAGCTATGACAAAACAGCCATGAATTGAAAGCACAAAGTATGGAAGAAAAAAAAAAAAAAAGAAAAAGAAAAAAAGAAAAGAAAAAAAAAAAAGTAAGTCACAAAATCCGATGAAAATAGCTACCTATACATGCATAAATTTTAGCAGAAATACAGGATTTCCACTATTAAGCTAAGATTTCTTTTAATTTAGGATTTGATTTTAATAGCCATAAGAAGACACCCAAAGAGGCACCACTACTATAAAGAAAGTTAAAAGTTTGAATTTTGGGCAAAAATTGTTTTCTTTAGGAGGAAGGGCCTTTGTTTAATTTTACTCAATGCATCCCTCACTTACCAATCCAATTCACTCCTCTCCTATTATTTTCGTATCATTTAATTAACAAAATAAGTAACAAAGATATAACATTTTTCTTCAAGAAGAAAACTGTCTCTTTACAGGCATACCCATAATACAGTCAAATTAGCCCATTATCCTGCCACAAAAGAAAGAAACTACACCATATAACAAAAAAAAAAAAAAAAAAACACTCATTAACCCTTACAATTCAGAAAATTCTAAAAATATTGCAATTACTTAATTCTTAAAACAGAACCACTGGACACCCCCAATACAATATTAAAATTTCCTACAATATATATCTATAAATACATTAACACATAACACCATTGGCATTCTAGCACTGCTACACAATCCCCATTAAATCCCCCATAAACCTAGATATAAAGTCGAGTTAGGCTGGAAACTGTCCAAAGGCAAACCTGCCCAAGAACCATAGAAATTTTGCCAGATTTCCACATCACCCAAAAAGATCACCAAAGCAAAAATCTCAGCATTCGGTTTCAAATTTACATCAGTGCAGTTGTCTGAATAAATGAATTGAAGGAAAGCCCAAACTGCCCAAAAATTGACACTAATTTACTTTTATTAAACAGTTACAAAGTGATGTGATGTGCCTTCGTAAAATTTTTATGTCCTGGAGTCCAACACCACTTCAAAACTCGTACCATGTCACTTTCCGAGACAAAGCAGTCACTGCACGACTTGTTCTCTCCGAATGGCAACAACAAACTCCCAGGATCAATACGAAGCTAGCATGAACAACAGGTGACCTAAGAGATCCACGGCAAGACACGAAAGTTGATGAATTTAGCCCTGAGAAGTCTTGAAAAATTTAGGTAAATAGAAACGAACAAAAATATTTGTTTCACACTTATGGAGGAAAAGGATGTGCTTTAATGCAGAGACAAAAACAAATGTTAAATGCAGTAGATGGTTGCACCGCATAGGATTTTGCATGTTTCAATAAAACAATAAAGAAAACAATGGATTAAGAAGAAACATTAGTGGAAAGGTTTGAAAAGAGGTCAGTCTGGGTAGCTCAGTTGGTTATTGGCAGGGCCAGATTTAGGCATTTTTGCCACCCTTAGGCAGTACTAAAATTTTGCGCCCCCGATTTTCTCCAATGTAAGCAATTATTATACATGTTATTATGAGTTAAATTAGTTTTAAATGAAACAACATTAAATGAAAATTATAATTCAGAAAAAAATTAATTATTTGGAAGAAAAATACATGCATCTTGTAAATTATAAGAATTTCCTTCCTACTTTCTTCATAGAGAAAGCATTGACGGTCATCGAAATCAATTTGACATATTCAGTTTCTCTTGGCGTGTTGTTGAACAAAGATAATTTTTAACTCTCTTAATACTGAAAATGATCTCTCTGCTGAACTAAGTCTGGGGACCAATTTATTTCATCTTCAACACTCAAAGTATCAGTACTGTTTTCTGGTAATACCATAGATGGTGATGGAACAGGAACATCAGATCCATGAGGCACAGGCCTAATTGCTGATGGCAAGTTTGGATTCCAGTCTTCAATACTACCTTACACAACTTTATAGCTAATGCATGCCAATTACAATGTTCACAATGTTCCTCTTCACAAACGACGCTCACTTTTCTCTCAAAAAATTATGGATACTACCCTTAAAGTAAAGTAAAGTAAATTGCGATCATGGTATTAATATCTTAATATCTTTTATTTATAAGCAATTGTATAGTTTACAAACCATTGCCTATCTTTCGAACAGGGTTTAGGATTTCTCCATTTAAGGTGAGTATTAACACTGTCATTTCTTTGAATGCTAGCAACTGATAAATTGGCATATTATTCTGCAGTTAATTTCACCAAAATATTCTCCAGCGCATTTGGATTACATTTCATTAACATGTGAAATACATTCAACGCACTTTTTCACCACTTCTTATCAGTTTCCTTTTAAGGTGGACATTTTAACTCTCAGCATTCATTTTCAAAACACTAGCCACTAATCACCTCTCGCAAGAAAGATCCATTTTACTGTTTGTTCATGTCCATAATTTCAATAACTATTGGTTATTTGGCTTTTTCCTGTTTTCAAATGAAGCTTCAAATGTCTATTTCTTGGTAAACTAAAGGTAATTACACAACACACTGCTTGTACGCAGTGAGTGTTGGCATGCAAGCTTACCTTGTCATCTGCTTGGCACCAAGTACCAACATTGTAAATTTTTACCACATAAGCTTCTTTTTGTATATTTCGTTCGGGAGATTTATAGATAACTTTGTTTTCAAATAAGAAGACATTCCAACTTAAAAAATGTTTCTTATTATTTGCTCTTACACCTGAAGAGATCTTTGGGTAAATATTTTTGTCAGGGATTTGATTCAAAATTTAATTTTTGCTTATTGTCGGTTCTTATTTTCTCTTTGCACATGCGTGGCAAATGATCACAGAGGCTTTCGTGTCCTAAGAGAACCTTCCCTTCTCTGCCCCTTGAACCCCACACCAACAAATTAACTACATCTGAAAGTACTGAATTCTTCTGCACATGCACACATAGGATGACCATAAAATCACTTGTGTCTGAGAAATGCGGCCGGTTACTATTTCCGACAGCTGTCTTCACTACAACTGTCCAGTGTGCATAGTAGGTTTAAATTTATCAAAATGTGTTACAGATTATAGCATTTTACCTTATAATATAATGGAGAAATTACTATCTGAAATTTGTGTGTGATGGTACGTGCCCCTGTGCCCCTAAAAGCTGGCTGCCACTGCTCACTCAGCAAATTTAAGATGAACTATTTTGTAATGGAGAAAAGCAGTAAAACATTCAGCAACCAATCAAAGCCATTGCAACCTGTTGCATTTGTTTACATTACCAGTGAAATAAGGCTGGACAGAGAATAAGTGAACTGCCTTTGTTAGCTTGTTATTGGGCCATCTCATATACTTTAAAGCAAAGAAATGACTTTCATATCTGGTTGAATTGAAAAGCAGTACACAGAATCTATGCTCACAGAAATGAAAGTTTTTTTACCCCTCATAGTTTAACGTCCTTTAACCTGGTTGGTCATATTGGACGATGAATGAAATTGGTGAAATGATGCTCAAATGATCTCGGAGTCCATGGAGCTTAAAGTTTCTCGACAATTGTTTTCTCAGGATAAGGGAAAACCCCGAAAAAAACTTATCTGGGCAACTCACCCTACGCGAGATTTGAACTCACGACCGTAGAACGTGAGGCAGACACACTATCACCACATTACCCAGACGGGCATGAAAGTTTTCTTATGAAAAATTATTAGTATGATGTGAATAAGATAGCTTTCACATGTAAAGAGATTAAATAATAATAAACTAATAAAGAAAATAAAATATGAAAACAACAAATGGATAAGAAGAAAAAATCAAAATAAAGAGAATGAATAAACTAATATAACTAAAGTCAAAGGGATAATACAACAAATTATATAAAACATAATGTTAATGTTACTGTGTGCAGCCAATATTTGTTAAAAGGAGGAAAATTTAAAAGCTGACACACAGCAGAATAGTCAGATAGGCTAGCCAGTGGATTACACAGGTAGCTATAACAAAGAAAACAAAGGACCTCAGAATTCAGTTAAAGAAGACACATATAGACAGGAATACCTAATTCCCTCAGATATACTCCAAAAATGTGCTGGAGTTTATTAATGTGAAAATAGTGTAGCATCAGATGCTACAAGTTTAGAAATATATGACCAATAGAAGTAAAGTTTTTTGTAAAGGTTTGGCTTCCGAGGAATCTTGGTTATCTGAATAGATCAAAACTAGTAAAATACTAGAAAAAATGGGTAACAGAACTGTGTCACATTAGACTCTAAATCTCTCATTGTCTTATGTGCACACAACTTTCACGCCCCATGAAGACCTGTAATCCAATTAAAATTTAATGGGTAGAGTAAGAATGTTAGAGTATCTAAACTTCATTGGCACTCAGTGATGGCGATCCATGGATGGCATGCAGCCTTAAACTGTCTACATGTTGAAAGTCAAGTGAATTATTTGCAGCAGTGAATCAAAGACTGTATCTGTAACAAATTGTAGAGTCAATAAAAACATTGGTTACACTGGTATCAGGAGTAGGATTATAACGCTGAGATGGAGGAGATGATGGAAAAATTTGTTGGCTGAAATGAAGATGGACACAAAATTAGAAACTGCAGTGGAGAAAATCAACGACAAAATGGAATCCAGCATAGAGGAGAAAATGAAGACCAAACTGAAGGGTGTAAATAATAAGAATGAATTCAAGATCTTCTCGGGCTTCTAGCCAGGTAAAAACTTGGCTTGACACCAACGTTTCGAAGAAGTGCATCTTCCTCGTCTTCAGGGTGAACTGATGGTTTGAGCTTGCGGAGACTGGTATTTATAAGAGCTGGGATGAAGCTAACATCTGATTGGTTCGCGAGATATTATGGCCTGGTATTTAAGATGACTGAGACATGGGCACGGACTTCGTAGAAAACTATTTATAGCAGTTATTCGGCTAATGTTTTGTGTTTGAGCACGCACCTGCTAGAAATTAAGTCTTGGAAAACTGCAGGTACAGGATTAGGTGTTAAGGCTCTTTATCATCGGTGTCCATGCTGAACTTAATTGTAGGCCAGAATCGCGATTTAGATTATTTGTTTCAGATGAGATGGCTAAAGCTTCTTTTACTCTCCTTTCCCAGTAGTTCGAACACTTTGCCACTATCTTGGTGTTAGTAAAGTTAGCTCTGTGGCTCTGTTCTATACAGTGTTCAGCCAGTCCAGATTTTTCAGGTTGCATAAGCCTTATTGATCTTTGGTGTTCAGAAACGCGTGTGGCAATAGTGCGTCCTGTTTGGCCAATGTACGCTGCGCTGCATTCGCAAGGAATGTGGTAGACACCAGGTACTCTGAGAGCTAAATTATCTTTAACTGGCCTGACCAAATTTTTGATTTTAGGTGGTGGCTTATGGATGGTTTTGACATTATATTTGTAGAGTAGTCTACTAATCTTTCCCGAAAAATTGCCGGTAAACGGTATATAGGCTATGGCGGCTGGCTTGTCTTTTTGTTGAGTGTTCTTGCTGGGGTTTCTTTTTCGTCCGGCTCTTTTCAGCGCTGATGTGATGTCCTTGGCTGAATATCCATTTTGTTGGAGTGTGAATTTTAGGTGTTGAAATTCCATTTGCAGATTATCTGGGTCTGATACAGAAACTGCTCTATGTGCCAATGTGTTTAGAATGCCCATTCGTTGTGACTTATGGTGGAAGCTGTTTGCGTTGAGATAAAGATCTGTGTGTGTAGGTTTTCGGTAGACGGCATGACCAAGAGTTCCGTCCGCTTTTCTGGTAACCAGAATGTCCAGAAATGGGAGGGAAGCATTTTTCTCAACTTCCATTGTGAACTGTATTTGTGATCTAAGGCTATTTAGGTGTACAAGAAAATCTGGAAGAGTGTGCAGTCCATGTGGCCAAATTACAAATGTATCATCTACATATCTGTAAAAATGTGTAGGTTTTAATGGGGCTGTGTTAAGTATTTCATGCTCCAGAAACTCCATATAGAAGTTGGCAATAGTTGGTGACAGAGGAGAGCCCATCGCAACACCGTCTGTCTGCTCGTAGTAGGTGTTGCCATACAGAAAATAAGTGGAAGTAAGTGTGTGACTAAACAGTGCAGTAATACCAGGTGGAAAGTGTTCTGACAATAGTTGTATTGTTTCCGCCAGGGGAACTCTGGTGAAGAGAGATACCACATCGAAACTAACTAACAGGTCCTCAGTATCTCTCTTCACCAGAGTTCCCCTGGCGGAAACAATACAACTATTGTCAGAACACTTTCCACCTGGTATTACTGCACTGTTTAGTCACACACTTACTTCCACTTATTTTCTGTATGGCAACACCTACTACGAGCAGACAGACGGTGTTGCGATGGGCTCTCCTCTGTCACCAACTATTGCCAACTTCTATGTGGAGTTTCTGGAGCATGAAATACTTAACACAGCCCCATTAAAACCTACACATTTTTACAGATATGTAGATGATACATTTGTAATTTGGCCACATGGACTGCACACTCTTCCAGATTTTCTTGTACACCTAAATAGCCTTAGATCACAAATACAGTTCACAATGGAAGTTGAGAAAAATGCTTCCCTCCCATTTCTGGACATTCTGGTTACCAGAAAAGCGGACGGAACTCTTGGTCATGCCGTCTACCGAAAACCTACACACACAGATCTTTATCTCAACGCAAACAGCTTCCACCATAAGTCACAACGAATGGGCATTCTAAACACATTGGCACATAGAGCAGTTTCTGTATCAGACCCAGATAATCTGCAAATGGAATTTCAACACCTAAAATTCACACTCCAACAAAATGGATATTCAGCCAAGGACATCACATCAGCGCTGAAAAGAGCCGGACGAAAAAGAAACCCCAGCAAGAACACTCAACAAAAAGACAAGCCAGCCGCCATAGCCTATATACCGTTTACCGGCAATTTTTCGGGAAAGATTAGTAGACTACTCTACAAATATAATGTCAAAACCATCCATAAGCCACCACCTAAAATCAAAAATTTGGTCAGGCCAGTTAAAGATAATTTAGCTCTCAGAGTACCTGGTGTCTACCACATTCCTTGCGAATGCAGCGCAGCGTACATTGGCCAAACAGGACGCACTATTGCCACACGCGTTTCTGAACACCAAAGATCAATAAGGCTTATGCAACCCGAAAAATCTGGACTGGCTGAACACTGTATAGAACAGAGCCACAGAGCTAACTTTACTAACACCAAGATAGTGGCAAAGTGTTCGAACTACTGGGAAAGGAGAGTAAAAGAAGCTTTAGCCATCTCATCTGAAACAAATAATCTAAATCGCGATTCTGGCCTACAATTAAGTTCAGCATGGACACCGATGATAAAGAGCCTTAACACCTAATCCTGTACCTGCAGTTTTCCAAGACTTAATTTCTAGCAGGTGCGTGCTCAAACACAAAACATTAGCCGAATAACTGCTATAAATAGTTTTCTACGAAGTCCGTGCCCATGTCTCAGTCATCTTAAATACCAGGCCATAATATCTCGCGAACCAATCAGATGTTAGCTTCATCCCAGCTCTTATAAATACCAGTCTCCGCAAGCTCAAACCATCAGTTCACCCTGAAGACGAGGAAGATGCACTTCTTCGAAACGTTGGTGTCAAGCCAAGTTTTTACCTGGCTAGAAGCCCGAGAAGATCTTGAATTAACACGTCGCCAGGAAAGCTATAGTTCTTATTTTAATAAGAATGAAGATCAGAATGGAAACAGCAGTGGAGAAGATGGATTCCAAGATGGAGAAGATGAGAACTGAAATGTCTATGATGAAAATGGAACCTTCCTCCTAAATTTATGAACAACTGGCCAGCATGAAGGACATGGAAGAACTTGGGAAAAAGGTGGAAGGGCTTAGTGGAATGATAAAAAACCATGTCAAATGCCTTATTGCCCTGAAAGACCTCTGGGAGCGCTTTAATGCCCACAGGGTAGAGTTGACAGCGCAAGGAACTAAACACCATGATGGAAAGTTGAAAGACTTGAAGGTCAAGACACCAGGCCACGACAAAACATCTACTCATGTCAAGCCATCCGATGGGGCATCAATCTTTGAAGTCTTCTGCCAACAGTTCACCACCATCTGATGATCAGCAGAAGAGTAAGCTGCACAGCAAGCCTCCAGGTTGTGAGGCAAAAGTACTGAATACAATTCCAATGTCGGCAAAGTCCTACCACAGCTTAAGGCAAGGCTGCACAGCCAGGTGAGATGATGCAGGGTTCACCTTAGCCATCGAACAGATTACAAACAAAGCCCTCGTGAATTTACCAATAGCTATGTGCCCCAGAAAGCACCTATTCCTTTGTCAACGGGATGCATGATGCCGGGATAAGATAATCCTAATGTTTAGCAATTATAAGAGGATCCATGAGGCATTAATGGCAGCACTTACAATGGAGGCAGCCAACGTTACAACAGATTAGAAGTTTTTGGTAGTATTATAGCAGGGATGGAGACTCAGTTGAAGATCTTGCAGTAGTAGCACCTCCAACACAAACCACTGGCCAGGTGGGAGAGTAGGATGGTCCACGAAACATCGACCGGACAGCACCTGCTCATAGACAGGAAAGCGTGGGCTTGAGGAGGGAGTACTCAGTGCTATGATGGTGATCAACACAAGGACAATAGCCTTCAAGTGGCGTGTGCCAACTCGGGCACCTGGTGAAGGACTGTATGCAATAGAGACAACGAGCAGCATCAGACAGTGTGTGTTGGGGATGCGGGCATTTGGATTTCTAGCCTGCTTCGTAGAGACCAGTGTGACAATGCCATCCCTGTATGTGATTGCTCTCATGTTCGCGATGTAGAGCTGGGATGTGAGACATAACAATTGGATGCATAAACAACGGTGTGACGTAACAGGAGACTTTGGAACATGACACTCTGAAATCTGGTACACTCAGGTTCGTTTAGAACCTTCCAGTGTCTTCGACAAGTTTCCAGGAAGTTTTGTGGCATCATTTTTCAGCTATAAAAGGAGGAAGGATTGTATTGCAGGTTACTCTGTTATTAATTGCACCAAGTCGTGTGTCCCTATTAGCACTTAGTGGTGTGCGAGCCATGGTGGATGGCATGCAGCCTTGAATCAAAGACTGTATTTGTAACTAATTGTTGAGTCAATAAAGATATTTGTTAAAACATCTTGCACTTTTACAAGTTTTACCACCTTCCTAGAGCTGTGATAAATGACAATATAACAGTACCGATACTATATGCTACCAATCACAAATTCTTATGCATTTCATCATTCTTTTTGTGCCAAGATTGAATATCTGACATCTTGCAGCAACATTACCATTTTATACACACCACAGAAATAAGCAGATGTATACAACAAATAAATTTCAGTTACGATTTCCTGCAGAGCTCACAATGTTATAGCTGAACTTTATTTCAATTATTTTTATGCAGCAGGGTTTCACATAATCCATGAGAGAGAATTGCTTGTTAGTAAGGTAGATATTATGAATATATTCTACTTCATATATCTTTGATCTGTTCCATATTTCATTCTGTCCTGCAGAAAATTAAAATATATGGAGTTTTATTTATGGATGCTGTGGTTCTCAGCACCCCTTTCTATATTAGGCATGAAAGACCACTCAATTTGCTCAGATGCCTCTTTATCAGGCTTGAGGTACTTTTACGTGCTGTAAATCCACAGGACCAACCGCTTTACTTCCCTCCCTAAGGAAACCATGCTAAGGATTTTTACATCCAAAAAACTCCACTGTCCTTTGCCAGTTTTGAACCTGTGACGTAGGGTATAAGAAGGTAACCACTGCACCACAGTGGGCTACAGCTTATGGCAAATGATATGGATTTGAGGTTAACAGCATTCAACAATGTTTAAGCATACATTTCAATCACATCCTAACATCAAACATACTTATACTCTGTTTGACTAAATACTACTTCTGATATTGACTCTTTGTATCTTTTAATTTCTGCATAAGATGCTTATTTGAACACAAGTCATACAGTTCCCCTATTACTAGATATAAATATTAAGTCCACAGGAATATTACCTGAATTAATATTGAGGCTAACCCAGCTATTAAACTTATTCCAATAAAAATGAGATGTTGCAGTAGCAGAGTAGGGGCCATAATACTCATGCTAAGGAGCAGGTGACTAGATAATTATTGTTAAAAATATTCAGAACCAAGTAAAGAAAAAATCTAATGTGTTCCATTCACATGACTTTCTCTAAATCTCTGAAATAAATTATTTTTAAACCACTATCCTCAATCTACTTCTTGAAATCGAGATAAACATTAGCAGAAATGGTCTGATCACTTGCTTCCTTGTAAGTAGAAGGGAAATAAAGGAATACACTAGGCTAAAGCAATAGTCAAATCTTTTAAAAGATGTTTACTGTGAGGTTAAACTTCATTTCTTTGCATTACTAGGAGTTGAAAAATTCCTGTAGGATAAAAGTATTTTAAAACTGAAATCAATAACAAGGAATATCGACCCCACGAAAAAAATGTACATGACATAAATTGTGTGTTTCAATGAGATTTACATTTTTTGTGTAATAAGTTTTTGTCTATCTCTTACGGTTTACTAGTTATGCAAAATTCAGCAAAATCATCCATAATAAACAGCTCTTCAGAGGCTATTCCCAGGAAGTTAAAAATCTACATTTTATTTGCCATGTAAATATCTTAAGCGTCGCATGGGAAGATACTAAGCTTAAATACCAAATTTGGTATTTTGTACGTATGCATGCATGCACACACACAGACCTTGTTTCTAAAAAAGTTTTTTTTGGATATAGGGACTGTAAATCTCAGTATCAAATTTTTGGTTGGAGTGCAACAACTTCTTTACCTATGTACCATGTACTATGTAGAGAAAGTAAAAAAGAATATGTGAGAAATACAGGCATAATTTATTTTATTGGCATGAACTGCCAAGCCAGCCTCAATAGTGTGGGTGTAGCATGTTTGTCTCACATTCACAAGGTCGCAAGCTCTAATCACACTTAGATTGAGTTAACTGGATGTAGTTTTTCTTTTTTCAGGGCTTTTCCTTATCCTGAGAAGATTAAACTCTATGGAGCCCAACTTCATTCATTGTCCAATATAACCATCATGTTAAAGAACATTAAGCTATATAAAAAAGGTCTGCCACATGTTATATAGTATAAAAGTATTAGCTATAACTTGGCTACTCCATTACAGTGAACTATGGATAACAAGCATTAAGCATGTTTTCTTAATTATATAAAGCATTCATTTATCCAGAACTTGCCAGTCTTATGATAACAAACAAAGACAACTATAGGCAGCCGCAGGATATAAACTGTTGCCATTTTGATTCCTGTTTCAAAATTTAATAAGCAGTGTGGAATTTATTCACTTCTGCTCCACTTACCTACAGTACATATTGTATTTAATCTAAAAATTTAAATTTTTTGCTGTAGGCACACACTTTGTGCGCCCCTCTTCACGAGTTAAAAAATATATATATTTAAAAAACATCCTCTTGTGTGTTTCTGTGCATGTGTGCACACATAAGTAAATATTTGCACTTTTAAACTTTTTTAGCTCTAAACTATAAATAAAATTCTGAACAGGGAGTATGATTGCCACACAAAGTTTTCCCATACATGTCACAGGTTTAAATTTTAAGAAACAGATATAATAATGAAATAATTACTTTGATGTTTGAGTCAGGAGAAGTTGTTAACACCTCAAAGGCTTGCAACCCACCCTCCAGCTCTAAATAGAACATTTTCTTTTACAGAGAAAATGACTACAAGAAGCAGTGCCATATTGCTCATTGTCAACCTAAAGTAAGCATAGAAATCCCTAGATTGACCAGGTCCCTTGACTATGACATGCATGATTGGGGTTTTAGTATCGCATCTCTGAACTACTCTGTTGCTCTGCAGTAGGCCACAATTGCTCCACTCCGCCCCTAAAAAAATTTTCCTCTGCATCTTAGGGCTCAGCATGTTGGTGGTGCCACTACCATGATTTATTTGTTAATCTTATGCTGGCAGCTGAAGTTTAGTAGATGGCATAAGCAGCAAATGGCAGGAAAGTACATGTTATAAGAGGTAACAAGTATGAAAGGATGTTAGATATACATTTTAAAATAAAATGGATAAAACTTCCACACCGATGCAGATTTGAAATTGCCTACATTGCCAATAATTCTTCTCTAAGAATTATTGAGTTTTAAGCTGCACAGATTCCTTGGTTACACTCTATCGCTGTTCCAGTCACAGACTGAAGTTTATAAAAAAAAAAAAAATATCCCTCAGTACAGTTTGCAACTTAGCAAACCAGAAGTTAATAACACACCATTAAATAACTACAAGGCGATTGTAATGGCAGAATGTCATAAGTACCAAATCTGAATCACATAAGGAAGAAATGCCATAATATCTCAGCTAACTTTTGTCTGCTGTTTACAAACATACAACTACTACTACTACAACAACGATGATGATACCAACTACTTCATCTTATACCAAAAGTATGAGATAAAATGCATCTATAAAAGTAAAAGGGCACACCCAAAACAGAAAAAAATACAGGCACCCTAATCTTTTAAAATTTACTAGTAAAAATAATGCATACATGTTCCACTTCAGCCTCACGTGTGTATTTTTCAAGCATTTGGTCCACTTCTTTTAAATACGCAGAGCATTGCGACAGAAGGTTGGTATGCATTTTCTCAGAGTAGCCGTCGCAAACACTTTTATAAACAATACTATACATCTGTTCGAAAGATACTCTAATCCCTTGAGTGCTATGCAAAATATTCTCAACTGCCTTCGACAGCACGGCCCAGTAGCCATCATATTTGTTGTCATCGGTGGAACTGAGAGCTAAAATCATAAAATTAACATAGTACTTGCACATAACCTAAACACTCGATTCAAGAGTCAGGCACATTACCAAATATTTCCTACTTTCCTGGTAATACTTACCTTCTTCCATAGTTATGGTCTTAATTTACATCATTTATAACACCGGCTTTCTTTTAGCTTAATTAATACGGCGTAACTGCTTCTCTTAACTAACCCTCAAAATTTTTTACCACCATCGTTCACAATTGGTAACAACTAACAATCTAAAAGTACGCGTTACTCACAGAATGGCCAACAAAACGTAGTGTCAACGTTGAGAGGATTTTAAGTTTTATTTAGTACCAATATCGGGAATTCGACCACAAAGTGGAGACAGAAAATGCCACCGCTTCCAGCGCAGTAGGCTAGATCAAATTGAATAAGCTATGTAGAGAATATATGAAACAGGTGATCAAGTTTACTTTTTTACCTTTTCCAATTATTAACATTGGTAGCAAATTGAGGAATTCTGTGCAACACGGATCCATGCCGTTATGGGCTTTTTTTTTTTTTTTTTTTTTTTTTTCAAGGGAGAATGCATTTTCTGGTTTTTGATCGTTACATTTGTACACCTGAAAATTTTAATTGCAATATCTTGATTTGTGAAGGTGTGATAATCATTTTGAAATCATTCTAGTTTTACGGTTGCGGGAGAGAGAAGTTGTTCCGAGCTGATCTACAAGAGTTATGTTATTGGTTTTGTTATTTGAATATATCTGAGAAACGCAAGCTACAGTCAAGAAGAGTTCGTGCTGCAAAGAAGATAAAAAAAATAAAAAAAATCCGGCTTCTAGTGAATTATTTCGAGCAAACAGTTTCTTCCAGTTTCAGAGTACTGTAAAAATAAATGTTTTGAAAAATGTGCAATAAGAAGTCAAGAATATTCATTTAATCAATTCTATGTAAGTGGGGCAAAAGAACAACAAAGTTGGTGTGCTGCCTCAGCACATAAAGTAGAAGCAATACCAGATAAAAGAGATACCATCTGGTCATATAATGTTAAAATGAATGGTACTAATGTATCAGTATGTCGTTCATTTATAATATATTTGCATTTCATTTATAACAAACTTGCCTCAAACATCAGTGAAGCGAATTCGTATACTAGGTACAACAGAAAGCATTGCAATGTGCATAATTTTCTAATATGAGAGGACGACACAATAACAAGCCCCGAACTATAGACTAGAATGTTTGGAAGCTAGCTGAAGAACAGTTGGAGCTGATACACACCATGAGTCCCGTTACAGTAGCAATAAGTCTAAGAGGCTGTATTTTGAAACTAAGCATTTTTTCCCCTTTTTTAAAAGTATTTCAAAGACAAAAGTAATGAAACATTGAAAATGACCTTCAAACATAACACAAACTATAGTTTTCATGTACCACACTCTGACCTATGTGATTACTGTTCTGAATCCACCATAAAATTGAAATAGAATCCCAGTGACCCTTGAAAAGTACCTTTTTCGGCGCATGAGAGGAACTTAAATGATATAAGAAAAAAAATACGGTATTATTTTGCGCTGCAAAGGGAAAAATAGTAAAGTTTGGTCCTAGAATTTAATTATGCTTAAAATTTGCTATTGTCTAAAGCAAATGAAACGTCACAATTCTATAAATGGTTATTGTGGGTTTATTTATTCTATGCATTGTCGTATTGACAATTGTCCTGTACTATTTTCTAGAAACTGAGGCAAAGAAAGATTCGTATATGTATGTTCCTCTGTGTATTTTTTTGGTAGTGTTTAATGCCCGCTTTTACTGCTTTTGGCACCACAGGGGCTCCTCTGTGTACGATTTTATTACGTATAAAATCGAAAATGACGCGTTTCAACACATTGCTTTCTGCTGCCAGACAGAAAAAAGAACTTACTAATAGCAACATTTTGTTCCTGGCTGATAATGAAATGCGATACTGTAGTGATACACAGATTTCCTGATAGAGATCACTCGTTTAATCAATGTGACCGGAACTTTAGTTTGTGCAATCTAAAACTACGAAAAGAAGAAAAAATTCACACGGTTGATAAGTATGTGGAAAAGCTTAGAGACAGTCGGCAGAAACCAACTCCTTTTGAGGTAAAACATGGTAGTCTGTTATAAAAAACCTGGGAGGTTGGATTTCAGGCTATCATGAAGCGTAAGCCAACAGGAAATAGTTCAGGCTTACAAGTTTCAATCTTATGTGAGACAATCAGATGGTGTTTTAGATGAGAAGGTTTTAGTGGTGCATACAATTCTTTTAAATACTTTAAGAAAAGTTGCTATAAATATTCACACTAGGTTATTGGAAAAACAGCCTATTTGACTGAACCCAACAAAGAAAAGATGTACGCAGTTTATTTAGTTCATAGAACCAAATGATGTTGCTTGGTATGAAGTTTTCGAGCAAGACAGAAATGAAAGTGCACGAGGAGCTAGTGATGATGAACAAAATCTGAATGATTAACTTTACTTAGTGATAAGAGAAGCTAGTAGTGATGAACAAAACATGAATGATTAACTTTACTTAGTGATAGGAACGACCCATTTATGTTTCTAATTTCATATAAAGCTATTTATGTTTATATATTGTCATCTTTTCTTTGTAAAAAGGACCATGAATAGCAGTTCTCCCTAAAAAAAAAAAAAAAAAAAAAAGGTCCATAGAAGTATTAATTCGAACATCAACATCTATCTGAAAATTGAAGATACCCTTAGATTCTATTTGGCACTTGACAGATTACATATGAAAGAGTATTCTTTATAATGCTGTACAGAAAAAAGGAAACATAAAATGTTATGCATAGTTTAATTCTTTACTTCTATTTTTCTCAAACCATGGTTTCCTTTCATAGGCCCTATTACATAGAATTCCTCAATTACACACTAATATGGGACTCACGATATACAACACGTTAATAAGACCCATTCTAACATATGCTGCTCCCGTTTGGATATATGTTGCAAAATTACATTTAAACAGGTAGGAAACTCTGCGAAAAATAATACTTAGAATTATAGCAAAGCTCTCGTCGGCACCTCCGTATCATCAAGTATACGAAAAACTCAAATTATACTCCACTGAACCATTCATTAAGCTATAAGTTATACGCCAAAAGGTAAAGATACCAATCACCTCATTCGTGACCAAGTATGATGTGATAATCACAAAAGATCACTATCGTTATTTCGTAGAAGTATTAGCCTGGAGGAACCAGAGATCAACATCCAAGAATATTTAGACATACTTATATCGATATATCTTATATTTTTTCGCTAGAGCAGCCATTGCATTGGGTTTACTCTTTGGAATCTAGGGGTTCCGGTGGAGTGGCCTGCTCGCCAAGATTTGCCTGATCGGGCACGCTGCGCATGGAAGTGGGAACTCAGAACTTGACAAAAGCAAAACACAGGAGCACGAAACACTGATTAGTTATAAGAGAAAGGACTAGTAAACTTTGACAGAAAACAGTGACGAATCATAACTTTATGTTAGTAATTAGGACAAAACGTTCATACTACTAAATGTCAGTATTTTACACCAATGAATACATACACGGCGCAATTTGCCAAGATACTTGTGTTACTACATGGCTGTATATATCAAATATTCTGTCGAAATACTCATATGAAACGTTACAAGTTGCCAAAATTATAGTTTAATCATAACACCAATGACTACAGACACGGTTTCAACTACGTTCAAACACCAATGATAAAATGAATAAAAGAGATTATTTCCAAAGTGTCTTAAATCTATGAAATAGGAAACTTCAGAGATCAAGTTTTTTATTTTCTGATAATTTATTTTTAAATAGAGTTATCATTATAAGATATTTTTAATTACAACCACATTGTCAATACTGGGATAGCTTTTCCAAAATCCCCCAACATTAGAAACCGTAGTAACATACGCATGACATGGATTTAAGAGGTTTTGGAACCAAAAAAAATTCAAGGATGGTTTTAGTAGGAGACAATTAATAAGTATCAAACTTATTAAGTTCTAATGCCATACAGTCAGTAAGTTTTCATCATCAGAAGAGTCGTCTACTAAATTTGTGGCATTATCGACTCTACTTTTTGCCAGAATGGCATTGCAGGTTGCTGCTCAGCAATGCTAACTTATTTAAAAGTGACTTAATGTCTTTCAACTTTTCTTCCTTTACTGGATACCCTAAGGTTTCTCTTACTGACTCTAGTGTTGACCTATCTTTACCCCTTCTCAATAGCGGTTTAAATAAGGTAAAAGTTTCGGCAAACCACTTTGCTGCTTGATATCTCAATAGATTTAACATTTCTTATATTAAAATCCATTTTGGTTTTTATATAATTCCTGGAATAAATCTTTCAGTTATAGCTAAACCAGTCTTCTCCTAGAACAAGTACACGCCCAAACTTTTGAAAATGTTGTAGTACTCTGCTGGCAAAAAGGCTTGCTACATCTTACGCAATGTTTTCTCCACTCGTCCAAAACACGATCTACAGGAAAGTAGCTATGACCTCGCACAGGGAATGTAATATTGATAATGAGATGGAGCACATGGGCTAGTTTACTTAGCATCGCTAGCTAAATGTAACTTCTATTCTGTGCACTATATCCATCGCAAAATAGATTAATTGGTTTTATTTGCAGCACAGAATTCAGACAAATGGTGATACAGTGCACTGCAAAGCTGTGAACTAACCCGCAAAACATCATTTTCTCCCCATGTGTAAAAAATCACATCAGTTTTATTTTGTTGTGACTTAGCGCCATAGTGAAAAACAGTACCTAGGTAATACTGCCAAAGATGACGATTGTAAAACGCCTCACCTAAGGCAGTAGGAGCAAAGACTAATTCTGCATCATGTCAAACACAAAACAAGCTTCATCATTCGTTATTGGTTCTACCATTACTTCATAAAACTCTTTGGCACGACGTTTATGTACAAGAATTTCTCACACTAGAGTCTTCCGTTTCTCTTCATCCTGTTCACACTCCGGTCAACGTAGGGTTTCCTCACAATAGCTACATATGTCTGTACGTGGTGAACCAAATCCAAGGTTAAAATCATGAGCAGAAATTTTGTAATATAGGTGTTACTTGCGGGACTGGGCTTCTTCATTTTGCTTATTCGCTTCGAGGAACAACCTCCAAGCCTTTCTTATCGATAGATGGAATGATAAGTACTTTCGAATTAGAGTCTGAAAAGAACCAATATATCCAGATAAAAATAATTATTAACTTAAAGGAGTGTGTTTTAACAATCTGTGTGATTTACATAACCACACTTCTTGGCTGTGATTTTGTATACTTTTGTAATAATAAAGAAGTAATCATATACGTCCTATGTATATATAATATTCATGTAAAATGTAATTGGCGTGTTAATTTTGGACGCTCTTTAACTGCTGTGGTTCTCAGCGTCCCATTCTGAACTGGGTGTGAAAGACCGCTTCATTTTGCTCAGAGGTCTCTCTCTCTCTCTCTCTATCAGGCTTGAGGTTCCGTAAATCTACGACACGGCTTTACTTTCCTTCCGAAGCCATGCAATGAATTTTTACACCCGAAAAAATCCATCGCCTCCGCCGGATTTCAAACCGCTTATTAGCCACTAGCTGGTTTAGTGGCACAAAATTGTCAATAAAACTGTAGCAGCTCTGCTCTATTCCCTCCCCCACCCCATTCAGTGTTAAGGGAAAGAACCAGATTTTGTCGTCAATGGCGAAAGATAAAAGTGAAATTAACATATATTTTTTATATATCAATGATAGTTTTTTGCTCATATCGTTTAAAATATAATAATAAAAACGTACTTAACTCTAGAGTTAATACGTAGTCAGGAAAGTTTTGGTTCTTACTTTAAAAACGCACATATTTATTTGAAACTAAATGGCCGTAATACTGCTCTATTTCTCCTCTCCTTTCTATATTAAGGGACTGCACCAGGTTATGGAGTCAATTACATAAGATAGTAATAAAATTCGGAAGTTTCTGAATAAGGGTGTGTTTCCTGAATAACGCCAGGCAAGTAACGTTTGAATCAACAATATACTGAAATGCGTATTGATGTGCCTATGCAGCGTATACAGATGATATTGGGAAAAGGATGAAAGGCAATACACCCATTTGGTAGCGGGGAAACACTGAAATACACAATGAACAGTGTGGAAGCTCCTTTTTTTTTTTTTTTTTTTTTTTTAATTTTTGTATTAGTTTTTAACGTCATTTAACCTGTTTGGTCATATCGGACGATGAATGAAATTGGTGAAATGATCCTCAATTGATCTCGGGGTCCATGGAGCTTAAAGTTACTCGACATTGGTCTTCTCAGGATAAGGGAACCCCCCCCCAAAGAAAAACTTATCCGGGGACCTCACCCTAAGCGAGATTCGAACTGACAACCTTTTGAATGTGAGGCAGACACGCTACCAATACATTTTTAACTCCTTTTATTTGATAGCTAAAATTAAACTAAAAATATCAGCTGATCAAATAAGTAAGCCCGCCGCAGTTGCAGCGTGACGATGACAGGGTATATTTATGTTTTGGTGAAACTACTTTTACTTATAGAGCATTATTTTCAGATGCATGACAATTTTTGCTTTAATGTTTCTACCTGGTTTTTTTTTTTTTTTTTTTTCATTGTTCTTTTTTCCATTTTCATCATCCAAATAACATTTTATTAACACATTGATTGCTTTGTCAATAAACACATTTTTACAACCTTCACATATGCAAGTGAATAATGCATCATCTACACACATCTTTAACATTAATTTAACACTAAGTCTACAGTCAGAAAGATAATGAAGAACATTTTCATTAAATAGAGTATTGATGCTATTGTACAGTGTCTAAGCAGATTCGTTGTGATATATAAATCTAGCATTTTCATAACGCTTCGGAGTAATATGTACATTTTTAATTTACTACCTCTGCTCTCATCAAAGTCTACCAATTTGTTTATAAATTCCTCATGAGGCAATGTTGCACATATTCAACTGCTTACATATGAAACTGCACGCTGATGAACATTAACTGGAAAATCATCCCTTTGCTGCTCTGGTATAATTAGTGCAGAAGTCTGAATTACAAATGATATGTATTTTTCCTATAAATCAGACTTTAGAACTAAAAACTTGCTTATATCTATTGCACAATTTATGTCTTCAGACGATTGTAATAACTGAGTTGTAATTGCAAGTCGAAGACATTTCTGAATTTTGAGGAATCTGGGGTTACATTGTTCCCACCCTTGCCCCTAACAGAAAACAAATTTTCCAAACAGTCTTGTGTGAGTCACCTTGTAAGTAAATATGAGAAACGATATTGACATTTTAGCTCCTGCCATAATTTTAATGCCAATATGTGCATTAAAACAAGGAGGTTTCTTACTCTAACTATTCATTACAATGACGTATTCTAAGAATTTTGATAATTCATTCAAATACAGTAAATGTTTACGTTCGTCATTTATTGCATAGCGCAACTCTTTAGCACAATGATTTTGAGACGAGTTGAAAATGTCAAATAGACAGTCCATTTTTTCAATGAAATTAGCGGTGGCTAATGTTTCATCAGGCATAGAATTAAACGCAACATGCGTTTTAATGCAACAACAGACAGAATGGCTTAAAACACGAACGGCCAAACATATCCTCATTGGACTAAATGGCGGCAGTTCAATACATTGGCTGGTCAACCTTGGAGCTAACCGAGGCTTCATGGCTCTTCTTTTTTATAAAATTGAACAATACGGTTCCAAGAAACCTTTCCATTTTCACAGAATATATCATGCCTTTTCAAATTATTCCTCACTGATTTCAATAAGTGTGGAGCATCATGGAAGGCATACACTCTACTGTTATAAGTTTCAATAAATGGATTTTCCTCAGAGATGTTCAGCAATGATCTCATTTTCAGATTATTGCTTCCCTGCAGTAGTTATGTATATTAACATTTCACAATAATACAATCTACGTACATTGTTTTATTTCGCGGAAAGCTGAAAAAGGATTTGGAAAGCTTAAGAAGTTCAAAGTTATTGCAGCCAAACAGCACAAACCTTACCAGACATGGCTCAATAATTCTGTCCGATAATCTTTATAACACTCTGTAGACATATTACATTTTAATTAATCATTATTGCTCTTACGTAGGCTATACCGAAGCTACAGCAACACCCTTATCGCTGCTCAAGGCCGACCCGCTAGAATGCGCTGGCATAGCGTGTCGCGCGAAATAACATAGATTGTCCTGTATTAAGCTATAGTGAATTTGGTACTACTTAAGTATTTCACTTGTGCCATGCTCTACTAAATTCCTCCTAATAACAAAGAGTTTTATTTTTAACAACCTCGAGGCACTCCTAAGACCATACTAATCTTCACAAAAAGTAATATATATGCATCTTCCAACAAAGCAGTTCACCATGTGATATTTTCTAGAACCTCATAGCCAGTTCTCTATCTGAAACAAATATAATCCACTCATTAGTACATAAATAATAATAATAATAATAATAATAATAATAATAATAATAAAAAATAATGATAATAAAAATAATGATAACAAATAATTGTTATTGTCAGATGTAAACTCTGCCAACCAGACTGCTAGGAAGACTGACAGAAATACCTTAGAAAATTTGTGAAAAATTCCATTTTAGAAGGTGAAAACAAGAATAAACTTTTTAAAATAGTAATAATTAAAATGTAGTCATCCGTGGCTTCCGGGTAATTCTTACCTCCACAAAGAAGAGGCAAGCTTGTGAAGTGTAAATAGAGGAAAAGCAATCCATGATGTGCTTAGCAGAAAGGTTTGTATGTAATGCCATTCCATCAGCATCTTAATCATGAATTAGGCATTATTATATTAAAATGTTTATATTGTACTATAAAGGTATACAATTTTTCTCAACCACCTGCGGTTATGAAAAGTAGTCAATTTGCGAGATGCTGTGTGGTAGGCATTTAAATTCAGTTAGCACAAAAAATGCTATATTAACAAATTCTCTTTGCTCCGGGTTTTTATTTCAGTCTTAATTTTTTGCCCATTTTAAGAGCATGTCCTTATTTTAATCAGTTTGCAATATAAAAGAAGGCAGTGATGTAGGTTATGTTTGTTCATCTTATATACCACTTTATGCATCTTTTGCCATTAATTAATGCGTGTAACTTTTTAAATATGTAATGATAAATAGGTATTGCTTACTGAACTGTATATTCAAAAGATAATGCCGCTTATAAACACTTAAATTGTCTGGCTTTTTTTTACATTGTTATAACAGCAGCAAAAGTACTCAATTTTGATGAAGCTTATACATAATGGTGAACAAAGCAGGTAGTGTGAGCATCGATCTATACGGAATGAACACATTGCGGCTTATACTTTTAATATAAATATGGTTTCATGTGTGCTTTAACAAGTTTAGAGATTGACAGTATTCGTTATTTTTGTGGATATATGCACATGTACATTTATTTTACAATATGTACTTGCACTGTCATATTTGCTTTCAAATACGTATTAATGTGTAATTAATGTAAGATTATATTGGTAGTCACTTACCTTAGGGCTAACCTTGAATACTATTCCCACATTTCCTTGGTGCTCACATCTTTCTTGCTTTTTTGCGCTACACAGTTGCATTCTCATGTAACGTCATGTTTGCGATCGTTCTTGGAGTTTCTGAGCTTTGGGGAACTTAAAACTACTAGAATTATAAACGAAATTGTAATCTAATAAAAATAAATTAGAAATTAAACAGAAATGTCAAGAATAAAACAAGTCAGTTCAACAATAAATTGTGTATCAAATATAATTTCAAGTATGGCGCAGCATCCATAGAATAACAGAAAGCAATGACGAAGAAAGATGAAAATGCACGGGAGTAATTATGGGACGTTCCTTCACTAGCGCCTCCAACTGTTCTCACACGGTAGCCAGCGGAAACATACACGAGTCCAATTCGATCAATGGAGTTGGACAGAGATGTATAATACGAACTATAGAAACAGCAAAAGCACTGACGCAATGAGTACACAGTGCCAAGGAAGAGCAACAGGTTAATATCCGTAAATGGCAATAGTAGGACGGTTATCTGTCAATAAATGTTAGCAGTACCTACTAATCCCCATTCAATGTTATGGAAACGCATGACCTAGATGACCGTATTACTGTTGTATTTTTCTTCCATATTCAATGTAACAGACACTCATTAAGGAACATTACTGAAAAATATATAGATGCGTTTTCATTTCATTATTTTATACGTTAGGAGCAAGAAAACGGTATATTTGATTTTAATTGTAACCTTGCGTTTTTATTACATAACCAAGTTGCATTCCCTTAACATTGAACGCCGAAGAAATATAGAGTACTACCACGACCATTCAGCGATAAATAAATATATGTTTATTTCTGTGTTTCAAACGATAGGAGTAAATAATACATAAAAATATACTTGAATTTCACTGTTATCTTGCGTCATTATCTCCACAATCTCCTTAGCATTGAATTGCAACAGATTGTTCCGTTAAGTAACTTTAAATTGCATGTGCACATCACATTACAGTAAATATTTATTTTAGTATCAGCTTCAATATTACCGTTGCTTCTTGTTCAAATTAATAATGCATTATAATATTCATTACTGGGTGCATTTCTCTATATTAGAGCGTATGCAGAATTGTTCAAAGGGGAAGTGGGTTTACTACTTGCATACACTTGGTAAAGGAATCTTTCGGATTACAACGAACCTCACTGATGATGCCCCGGTGGAATGTGATGGCGGGGGAAACCGGAGAATCCGGAGAAAACCCACACCTGCACCACAAATCCCACATGCGTTTGCTTGGGATTGAACCCGGGCCGTCTAGGTGAGAGGCGAATGGTCTGACCATCGGCCACGGCTTGGCCACAACGGACCTCGCCCTTACTATATTGCTCTAATGAAATAAATGGTTTACAGACTGCTGTACTCATCGCAATAAATTTGGTTTAGTGGATTACCATAATTTAGGAACACTTTTCATTTCGTTCAATCTTATGTTCTAAGAGTAAGGTTTCGTGTTCTCTTCTTCTTTTGATAAACATAATGATGCAATAATTCCTCAAGATTTAAATAGTAGTTTGTAATCCTGTTAACACAGGATATATGACTATTTGTTATATCCTGATATTAGACACGTTTTTCACTATCATTCCCTCGCAGTTAGGGTATGCATATTAGTGCGTTTGGGGTATCTTTGTTGGGCATTGTATTCTTGTTTTCTCTCCAATCAGAACTGCACATATTTAAATAAATATATAAATGCATGTGATTGATTTTTTAAATTGCAGCAATTTGTGTATAAAATAAATTGTTTTATCCATTTCTTTCCAAATAATAACAATTTCAGAAGACGAATTAACCAAATAATGGTATTTAAGTGTGTTAATGGCAGTCATTTGTGTGTAAAATAAGTTGTTTTATCCACTTCTTTCCAAATGACAACAATTTCAAAAGATGAAATTGATCAAGAGTTGTAATTATATTTAAACTAATGTGTTCATAATTTCCGCTAAATATAAAAGAAAGTCATTATTGGTTACCACATCTTGAACTGGAACTACCGATCTGCGTTCATCTGCCGATTTCCTAGATAACAAAAAAAATATCGCAAATGCACCGAATCGCTAAAATATAGGCGCAATCGCGATGCTATGCGTTCATTTATTAGCGGGGGGGGGGGAGGCTTTTTGAAAACATTTTTCTAAAAATATTATTTTTCTAGGAGGTTGTTCATCTAAACTAATCTTATTTTGTACCGGTTTTAAATCTTCTGAGCATGTACGTTAAACTCATGTGTACACTTTCAGCTCCGTACGAGTTCTAGTTCGCCAAGAAGCTCTCGTATAAATTACTTATTCTTCCGAATTCAAAACACATGTTAAATGTAGCGGCTAGTTCCTTCAATTTCTGTATAAAATTCTATTTGGTTCTTAAACCTATTGATTATGCGTTTCAAATGTTGAGCCAGACAAATCAATATAAAAGGGAGTTTTTCAGTAGTCGCACCTAATTCTATCAAGGGACAATTTTAAATGCTTTAATTACGTACACGTGATTTCCTTTCCAGATACAGAATATGCTCATTCATGATCATCTGTTCATGTAAATTGTCGTAGGAAGACAGAAAACGCAGAAGTTGTGATCAATGTGACGAAATAAGGTGTACAGAACCCGCAAAGCTCTGGTTCGCGCCCATAGAGCATTTATTCAAAGAGCGTGGAAATAGTCGAACATTTACGAATGACCCCGATCATTACCGGACATGGTTGCATAGCACTGTCGGGTGAGGAACACGTCACAGATTACGAATCTTCCGCGAAGTGAACCCCCCTATTATTTTACTCATTTTGGCCCTGATGTTCTGGCGTGAGTCTTTTGTCAACATGAAGTATAAAATTTACAAGAACTTATCGTCTTCAACAGCTTATTTCCAATATTTCTAAAACCCAAATTCTTAATGTGCAATATTTTCATATGAAGTATATTTTTCACGTTCCAGTATGATATTAATGCGCTCTTATATCCCAAAGCGTCTTATATCGTGCGTTTAAACGGTTGTAAACATTGGTTTTGTTTTCATAGTGTCTTATATCCAACTTATTTTTACATGCAATGTGTCTTAAAATTCACTGTCACATAATAGGAGTGAATGCTCCAGTAGAAGGTAGGGTAAAACTATACGACGGTTCCACCACACATATACTGACATGCGCGCGGCACGCACACACGCGCTAAGTTGTTCAGATATGAAAGTTGCCAGATTGTCAAAATTTTGACTTCTTCTTGGGAACATTGGGGTTTTAGCTTCACAGATTCATCGTCTACACCCTGTCGCCTTCGGCCGCAACTGCTACACTCCTCAACTTATAAAAAATATCCCTCGGCTACGCATTGCGGCTTAGGGCCCTCCACGTTGGGCTACGCTTTGCAGCTTAGGGCCCTAAATGTTTATAACAAACCAGTAAGTAATTACAATGCGGCTCTAATGACGAAATAACACAAGTACCCGCGTATAGAAGTAATGCCAAGTGGTGGAACCATTGTATACTAATAATGAAGGCAGTAAGAAAGAAGAAACAGAAGGATTCTATTCTCAGCTTCAAGATTATTTAGACACAATAGGCAAAAATGACTATATTGTGATAGCTGGGAATCTTAATGCTAGAATTGGAAATGTAAAAACTCAAACTTAGTGGGACTCAATGGAGAACAAACATTAAATGAAAGTGGAAAGCAACTAAGGGAAATATGTTCGTTCAATGATTTGAGGATTACTAATTCCTTTTTTAAACATAAAGACATCCATAAATATACTTGGGAAAGACAAAATATTAGATCATTAATAGACTACATAATAGTTAGTAAAAAATTGTGGCCCTATATAATAGATACAAGAACTCGAAGAGGTTTGGAAATTGGGACTGATCATTATGTACTATGTTCAAAAATCAGATTGCCAGAGAGATATATAAAGTCTAAAACGAAACTATTTGATGAAGGAAAATTTAAAATGCAATTATTGGAAGGACCCAGTACCCGTATATTATACCAACAGAGGATAGACAAACAATTGAAGGGTAGAACTGGAGATGTAAACATAGATTGAGAGAAATTAAAAACTGCTGTTTATACTGCTGCATTAGAGAGCCTCGGTACTTGAAAAGTATGCAAGAAAAGAAGATTAAAATATGGAATGAGGAATTACAAGAAGCAACACAACTAAAAAAATGAAGCATATGGGAAATGGCTCAGTACAAAAGTACAAGAAGATTACATAAACTATAAATACAGAAGGGCACAGGTATGTAGACTCAGTAGAAAGGTAAAAAGAGAGACTTGGAATCAGTTTGTGAGCCGGTTAGAAAGGGACATAAGGAGATTTGAAAGATATGGCTTCAAAATCCTAAAAAAACTTAAGAGGAACAACAGAAGTCACGGCATAGGTTGGTGTTATGTAAGAGGACGAATGCCTCAAATACTTTGAAGAATTGCTAGTAAATAAGAACACAACACAAAACACAGAGACTAATGTAACTCGTGAATGGAATGCTATAAAAATGGATGAACTAAAAGCAGTATTGAAACAGGCAAAAAATAGGAAGTCTCCAGGGATAGATGGACTAAATATGGAACTTTGGAAGTATGGAAGTAGAAAACTGAAAATTAGATTGTTACAATTGTTGAATGTTGTATGGTGGGAAAATACCAGAAGAATGGAATATGGCACAAATTATAAATAGTCACAAAAAAGGGAATAAAATGAGTGCAAAAATAATAGAGGTATAGCCGTCTTACCTACTTGCTACAAGTTGTATACCAGCATTTTGAAAATAAAACTACAAACAACCGTAGAAGTACTATTACTGGAAGAACAGTGTGACTTTCACAAAGGAAGATCATGTATTGATGCCATATTTACACTGAAGCAGATTATGGAAAAAAAGAGAGAATTTAATGAACCATTGTACCTTTTGTTTTTAGATTACGAGAAAGCATATGACCAGATGAAGCGTCCAAAACTATGGGAGACACTATATCACTATGATATAGAACCCAACTTAATCAATACCATTAAATCTCTGTATATCAATAATAAAATATCTATTAAGACCAATAGTCATGCAATAAACACCCTCCAGATAAATAAAGGTCTTAGTGATGGGTGTGAATTATCACCTCTGCTGTTTCTAATATATATGCATAGAATTCTGGAAAAATGACTTATAGGAGATCCGAAAGGAATTAACTTAAGTAAGGAAAAGGAAATAAAAACAATAATGTTTACTGATGATCAATTATTACTAGCAGACTCTGAAGACAACTTGCAAAGATCGGTGAATATCCTGAATGCTATAACAAAGGAATACAATATGAAAATATCATCTCAGAAAACCAAATCAATGGCCATGTATGGAAAACATCAAAGACGAGTGAAAATAGTAATAGATAACAAAATAATAGAACAGAACTCCACCTTTAATTACCTGGGATGTCAGATAAATATGAAATGAAGGAATGACGACCTAGAAATGAACATTGTAAAATGCAATAAACTGAATGGACGTATTAAGAAATATTTTGGAAGGAGCATGAGAATTGAAATAAAACAGAGATTATATAATGCAGTATCTAAACCAGTCCTGGAATATGGTAGTGAAACCTGGAGGCTGAGAAGCCAAGATAAACAACTACTAGAAGCAGCACAAATGTATTTTATGCATTATCTGATTGGGAATACTAGAAGAGACAGAGTTAGAAATCAAGACATAAGAGCTCAGCTGGAAGTCGAAAATATAGTAGGGGAAATGTGTAACTACCGGAAGCCATGGAAAGAGCATGTTATGAGACTTTAGATTACCTAAGCTAGCAATGTTTTATAAACCTAAAGGAACAAGAAACTTGGGAAGACCAAGATGACAATGGAGTGATCAACATATGTAACTGAAATCTAATTAGCCTCAGAACAGGTCATTGGCCTACAACTTGGAAGGAAGAAGATGCTGAAATTCACAGCATTTAAAAGAGGGTCCATTAAAAAAAAAATATTAAAATAATACATTTCAAACGTTTCATAAGGCTGAGAAGATTGGCCAACACGTTACTGACCACACATTAGTGGTGATTTGTCGTCAGTAATTTAGGAACACTTTTGTTGTCAATTCAAAATCTTCTCGGGCTTCTAGCCAGGTAAAAACTTGGCTTGACACCAACGTTTCGAAGAAGTGCATCTTCCTCGTCTTCAGGGTGAACTGATGGTTTGAGCTTGCGGAGACTGGTATTTATAGAGCTGGGATGAAGCTAATATCTGATTGGTTCGCGTGATATTACGGCTTTATTTATTTTTTTTTTATTGATGATGGGGGAAAAGGCAACTAACGCCCTAACCCCAGGCAAGCCTGGGAGTGTGAGACTCCCCACCCTGGACTCGAACCAGGGTGGCACTACTCACAAAAAAACCCCACCGGAAGTAGGAGGCCCATGCCTCTCTGGTGCAGTACCGCATTAAGCACCTGCGCATTTCTGGTGATAGTGATTGCTGCCTGCCAGTGGCAGTAACAGCGAGTGATAGTGAATTTAGCCAGTGGACACACATGACTTGCGCCCTGGGTGCCCCTCTGGAGAAGTGGTTGGTGAAGATGAATGGTGATTTACGGTGAATTTACTCAGTGTTCTGAGTGGATCTGCTGGTGTTTTCGGAGTCGTCGTCCTTGCTGGGACCCGTATAAAACGTTTGTTGAAATTGGAGTAGTGTATAGCGGGTTGTTGTATGGAAACTGGTCGGCGGAATGGTGCTGCTGATTTGGGTGGTCCTGCTGTAGCTGCGCTTGGACATTGGCTATCCGGTTGGACAGCTCAGCGGTGGAGGACTGCAGAGTGGAGATGGCGGCGGTGGTGGCAGCTTGCAGGTCCAGCAGCTTCCTGGAGATGACGCTGGTGAAGGCCTCTTCTAACGCAGCTAAGCGAGCGCCGATATTCAGGATCTCCGCATGAAGGTCCTGAATGGCATCCCGCGTCGCTGTGTCAATAGAAGCTGGAGGTGGTGTGGCGTCTGTGTGTTGGGTCTGCGGTGATTGTACTGGCTGCGGAGTGGTGCGCCCGTCCCTCGGGTAAAGGGGACACTGGGCCTGGCCAGTAAAGTGTCCTGTGCCACGGCAGGTGGCACAGAACCGGCGACGGCGGCGGAGATCATGCCCAGTGCACTGTGTCGTCAAGACGCTGGTCCCACAGTAATAGCACCGCGGCGCTGAAGTACAGGAGCCTTGGCTGTGCCCGGAGGCGCAGCAGCGGCGGCAGGGCCGGTGGCGTTCCTGTCTGCTTACTTCGACTGGCAGAAGCCGCCCCAATAAGGGCAACCCTGATGTCAAAGCAGCTTCAAGGTCAGCCGGGTCCTGAAGCTCCACTCTTACCAACGGAGTTGGCCCCCGGTCGCAGAAAATGCGGGTGGCCCTCAAGCATGAAGGCCACCGCGACTGCGCGGCGGTGAGCAGATGCCGGGTGGAAAGATCCCGAGGGACCCCCCGTACCACGGCACTGAACCGGGGCGGCGGTGTGGAGCTCGGCGGAGATGGTGCTGTAGGCAGCGGCAACTGCGGTGGCAGTTGCGGTGAGGCTGCGCTGGCGACTGGCGGCGAAAGGAAGTTTGCCTCAGCCGGCGGAGACGGAGGTACTGCATCCTCGGCGACTGCCGGGGAGTAGTGATGAGTGCTACCGTAGCAGCGGCGGTTCGGCGCTGTCTCTTCTTCACCATCGTGTGTCGAGAGTAGTCCCCCATTTCGGCTTTTTTTTTTTTATTGATGATGGGGGAAAAGGCAACTAACGCCCTAACCCCAGGCAAGCCTGGGAGTGTGAGACTCCCCATCCTGGATTCGAACCAGGGTGGCACTACTCACAAAAAACCCCCACCGGAAGTAGGAGGCCCATGCCTCTCTGTTGCAGTACCGCATTAAGCACCTGCGCATTTCTGGTGATAGTGAATGCTGCCTGCCAGTGGCAGTAACAGCGAGTGATGGTGATATTAGCCAGTGGACACACATGACTTGCGCCCTGAGTGCCCCGCTGGAGAAGTAATTGGTGATAATGAAGGGTAGTTAATGGTGATGTTTGTGAAAGTTAATTAGGTGATGCTTCCTGGCGTTCCTTTGATCTGCGTGGTATTCTCTGAACAATTGCGTCGCTGTCTTAGGCTGATGTGGGACTGGTCCTTCAGCTACTTGAACCGGAGGTTCAGGGTCGCTGTGGTGGTTTGGTGGCCATCCTGGCGTCGTCTTCGGGGCCTTCATCTCCTCCCTGATGATGAGCCGGATGTCGCTGAGGAGTCTGTGGTTCTTAAATAGTGGTGACGAATGTTGCTGCTGGCATTGCTGGTCCTGTTATAGCTGCGTTAGGACGCTGGCCATCCGGTTGGACAGCTCAGCTGTGGAGGACTGTAGAGTGGTGATGGCGGCGGTGGTAGCAGCTTGTAGGTCCAGCAGCTTCCTGGTGATGACGCTGGTGAAGGCCTCTTCTAACTCAGCTAAGCGTGCGCCGATATTCAGGATCTCCGCATGGAGGTCCTGAATGGCTTCTCGCGTCGCTGCGTCTGTTGAGAGTGCAGGTGGTGAGGCCTCAGTGGTTGATGTCTGCGGTGGAATGGTGCGGCGGGCAGGAGGTGGTGAGGAAGTGCTGCTCCTTGGGTGGAGAGGGCACTGGGCTTGCCCTGTGTAGTGTCCTGTGCCACGACAGGTGGCACAGAATCGGCGGCGACGGCGGAGATCATGCCCAGTGCACTCGGTGGTGGTGGAGTTGGTACCGCAGTAGTGGCACCTCGGTGGCGAAGAGCAGACTTCAGCTGTGTGGCCGTATGCACAGCAGCGTCGGCAGGGCCGATGGCGTTCCTGTCGGCTCGCCTCGACGACCAGAAGTCGCCCTAATAAGGGCAACCCTGACGCCAAGGCAGCTTCCAGGTCAGCCTGGTCCTGTAACTCCAAACGAACGAGCGGCGTTGGTCCCCGGTCGCAGTAAATGCGGGTGGCCCTCAAGCAAGAAGGCCACCGCGACTGCACGGCGGTGAGCAGATGCCGGGTGGTAAGGTCCCTAGGGACCCCCCGTACCACGGCACTGAACCGGGGCGGCGTCGTAGAGCTGGGTGGAGGCGTCGGTGGCGGCGGTGTTGGCGGCAACTGCGGCTGCAGTTGCGGCGAGACTGCGGTGGCGGCCGGCGGCGAAGCAGGGCTTGCCGGGACCGGTGGCTTCGGAGTTGCTACCTCCTCGGCGGCTGCCGGGGAGGAGGCGTCGGGTGCTGCCTTAGCAGCGGCGAGTCTGCGTTGTTTCTTCTTAGCCATCCTTAAGAGTCGAAGAAGAAGCTTTTTTTTTTTTTTTTTTTTGTTTTTGTTTTTTTTTTGTTAGTGGTGGGGGAAAAGGCTACTGACGCCCTAGCCCCAGGCAAGCCTGGGAGTGTGAGACTCCCCGCCCTGGGCTCGAACCAGTGCGGCACTACCCACGAAAAACCCCCACCGGAAGTAGGAGGCCCATGCCTCGCTTGTGCAGTACCGCATTAAGCACCTGCGCATTTCTGGAGAAAATGGAAGCTGCGTGCCAGTGGCAGTAAGAGCGAGTGAAGACTGAAGTGCCCTGAGTGCTCCCTGGGGGGGGGGGAGTTGGAGGTAACATAGGTTGTAATTGGAGGTGTATTTGTGTTGTATACATATCAGCCTTCTGGCCTCGTCAGGAATGGGTTACCTAAAAGAAGGTGTATAAGTTCGCCTAGTGGCTTTAACAAGTGTTTTTGCTTACATGTATTCTTGAGTCATGACTTATCTTAACAGTTGGATTCTTGGTGTACTTATTTTCTAGTATTTACTTGTATAGAATGATCCGCCGAGGGCTTCATCCCTGTGCCTTAATTTCTATGGTTAATTATTTTTTATGCGTGCTTATCTCTAAATAGTTGAAGTGTATTTCCGCCTGTCGGCTTCATCTTGATTATATATACACATATATATATATATGTGCTTACTGCTAGTATCTTATTTGTATATACAGTGAAATTATTACCGCCTGTCGGCTCTGTCAATTGTATCTCGTTAACCAACCTTTTTTTTTTTTTTTTTTTTTTTTTACCGTGGAGGGGAAAAATGCATTCCTGCATTCGACCCCAAGCCTTAGTGCAATGGCTTGGGGGATATGTGGAGCTCCCCGCAGAGTGCGGTATATCCACTAAAAACCCCTCCACGTGTTAATCGTTATATATGGAGTACTTTCGTGCAAACATGCATTAGTCGGGTCCCGCATAGCACCCCGGTTAGTAAGTGAGAACTACTTAGCTGGCATGCATTGCATGCGAGCGCGTTAATGCTACTTACTGGGATTGTCCATGAAACCTGAACAATACCAGTGGATAATCATGCGCTACTTTGTAAGTGTTTTATTCGTTAATGATTATGTTCTATTTCTGCAGGGTGTGCCTGCTTGTCATATTAGGTAAAATGTTATTTGACATGCACTTAAATTTAGTCTTATAGTATATGTTTAGAATGAGTTCCGCTTCTGCGCTGTTGCTTCGGGAGATTTCTCCGTCCGTCAGTGGTTGCGCAGCCGCTCGTCGCTAGTAGCACTGTATTTGTGATCTTATTTTAAATTCCTTTACGGGAAAGAAATTTACCAGGCAATTAGGAAACATCAAGACCTACGCGAAAAGAAAGGTAAATTACTCAGCTCTTTGGCGTTCTTATCCAGGTGCCGAGACAACGAAATTACGCCCAAGTTTGTGAGACTTCGTTACCCAGTGAAAAATGTCTCAACATCTAAAATACTTAGACGCGCCAGCTTAGCCCTGGTAAGGGAACGAATCAAGCATACCCGTCATGAACTATCTATCGTTGATCAGAAGTTACTGGAATCCTTTTAGCTTCTTTCTAGCAAGCTTTCACCTCTAGATTGGGACAGAGTTGACCACTCCTCTTTTGCACAAGGCAATGCTACTCTACTGCGTTGCACTAAGCGGCAAACTAAGAAATTTGCTAGTCTATCTAAGCAAAATGAACCTGTACCACCATTGGACACCGATCGTATCATCTACAACCTTACCAATCTCCAGCTAGACGAACCTACCACCTCCGTTCTAGCTAAAGGGCTTAACTTCGCTCCCACGCCTAGGCAAATATCAGTGACAGACACCATCAAGTGCTGAAGAAATACGCCATGAGGTAGCAAGAGCTTACAAAAAGGCAACCCTACCTACTTCAAACATCAGCCGAGAAGAAAGTAAAGCCTTACATTCCCTTCGAAAAAACGACAACTTGGTTGTTTTACCAGCTGACAAAGGGAACGCCACGGTACTCCTCTCTTCCGTGCAATACCAAGAAAAGGTTCAACAACTGCTGGACGATCCTGCATACAAAACCATTAAAAAGGATCCTACCAACTCTGTAGAAAGACGCACCATCCAGCTAATTAAGAAATCCAGCCTTCCTCCTGATGTTCAGAAGACGGTCTCGCCATCTGCCTCCATACCTCCCAGATTATATGGTCTCCCGAAGATCCATAAGCCTGGGTTACCTCTAAGGCCCATAGTGGACGCTACTGGCAGCCCTACCTATCGCCTAGCTCGTCATCTGGCACATCTGCTGCAACCAATAGTAGGTAAGTGTGTACACCATGTGAAGAACTCTATACAATTCGCTGAAGTTCTTGACAGCATCAAAGTGAAGCCATCGGACCTGTTAGTTAGTTTCGATGTGGTATCTCTCTTCACCAGAGTTCCCCTTGCGGAAACAATACAACTATTGTCAGAACACTTTCCACCTGGTATTACTGCACTGTTTAGTCACACACTTACTTCCACTTATTTTCTGTATGGCAACACCTACTACGAGCAGACAGACGGTGTTGCCATGGGCTCTCCTCTGTCACCAGCTATTACCAACTTCTATATGGAGTTTCTGGAGCATGAAATACTTAACACAGCCCCATTAAAACCTACACATTTTTACAGATATGTAGATGATACATTTGTAATTTGGCCGCATGGACTGCACACTCTTCCAGATTTTCTTGCACACCTAAATAGCCTCAGATCACAAATACAGTTCACAATGGAAGTCGAGAAAAATGCTTCCCTCCCCTTTCTGGACATTCTGGTTACCAGAAAAGCGGACGGAACTCTTGGTCATGCCGTCTACCGAAAACCTACACACACGGATCTTTATCTCAACGCAAACAGCTTCCACCATAAGTCACAATGAATGGGCATTCTCAACACATTGGCACATAGAGCAGTTTCTGTATCAGATCCAGATAATCTGCAAACGGAATTTCAACACCTAAAATTCACACTCCAACAAAATGGATATTCAGCCAAGGACATCACATCAGCGCTGAAAAGAGCTGGACGAAAAAGAAACCCCAGCAAGAACACTCAACAAAAAGACAAGCCAGCCGCCATAGCCTATATACCGTTTACCGGCAATTTTTCGGGAAAGATTAGTAGACTACTCTACAAATATAATGTCAAAACCATCCATAAGCCACCACCTAAAATCAAAAATTTGGTCAGGCCAGTTAAAGATAATTTAGCTCTCAGAGTACCTGGTGTCTACCACATTCCTTGAGAATGCAGCGCAGCGTACATTGGCCAAACAGAACGCGCTATTGCCACACGCGTTTCTGAACACCAAAGATCAATAAGGCTTATGCAACCCGAAAAATCTGGACTGGCTGAACACTGTATAGAGAAAGCCACAGAGCTAACTTTACCAACACCAAGATAGTGGCAAAGTGTTCGAACTACTGGGAAAGGAGAGTAAAAGAAGCTTTAGCCATCTCATCTGAAACAAATAATCTAAATCGCGATTCTGGCCTACAATTAAATTCAGCATGGACACCAATGTTAAAGAGCTTTAACACCTAATCCTGTACCTGCAGTCTTCCAAGACTTATTTTATAGCAGGTGCGTGCTCAAACACAAAGCATTAGCCGAATAACTGCTATAAATAGTTTTCTACGAAGTCCGTGCCCATGTCTCAGTCATCTTAAATACCAGGCCGTAATATCACGCGAACCAATCAGATGTTAGCTTCATCCCAGCTCTATAAATACCAGTCTCCGCAAGCGGGCGATATTCTTCTTTTTCAATTGTAACATCTGAACCTTAAATGCTGAGCTCCTGAAGTTGGTTATGAATCTTGGCATCTCCATCTGATAACATTGAAATGTACCTGAATTTATATTCTGGATTGGAACGCTTCCACAAGAATTCAGTTGCAACCATCTCCATTGAATTTGAGGAGCCTATAAAATTGCACTAAGCTCCCAACTTGCACAATGGTTTTCTTGCCATTCTTTGTATTTTTTGGTTTTGTCCAATGATTTCTTTTATTTTGATCAAAGATACTGCAATATCTTGAAAGAACGTGATAATACACAGCAAAACTTGTTAGCACATCGATGATAGTACTCATACCATAATGTGAAGTAGAGCGATGTTTTACTATGTCCCATTATAGGAGACAAAAATATTTATGACATCGCCTTTACAAAAACCTGGATAATGCATTTACTGTTTTCCTATTCACCTCAAATGTGGCCTAGATGATTCTGGAGATTGATCTCTAGGACTTGTATATATTTCATTTAAAACTGTATTACATAGATGATATACTACACATATTCACAAACTTGTGTGCAAAGCCATTTGATTTTTTTATATCAATCTATATTGCACTTGCTCCCCATTCTGCACATACACAACCCTTGAAGGTTTCTTTCCAAACATTAACATGCACTAACATATATGAAGTACGTGTACTGTCTTGAGCTTGGTCTTCTAGTATATCATTGATCAGGTATAATTTCTTGCTGCTGGTGGACATTATTTCGGAAGAAGAAGAAGAAGCTGGATGCAAAATATTTACTTCAGGCATAGAGACCAGTCCAAATTCACACTTTGGATTATAAGTTTTACTTTGTGCCATATTGTGCATCTTATTTGTAAGTTTACTTGGTCGTCTCTTCCTATGAAGACCTTGTTACCTTCCCATTGTTCAGTTTTACTGACACAATGGAGAGGTATACAGGGACTATAATTGTTGGCAAAATGGATCCAGATGAACCATCATACCATTATCCCCTTTGTTCTAAACAGCTTGATAGAGTCAACAGTGAAACAATTGCTTATTTTATTAATCAGAATCTGCAATTGCTTTTCCCAATGGTACTGATGGTTCCAAAGTTCTTTTTTGCAATGATGCTGCATCTTATATGGTTGCCGCTTCACTTCTCCTGAAAACCTTCTATCCAGATTTAATTCATGTTACTTGTGTGGCTCATGCATTGCACAGAGTTGCCAAAACTATTCAAAATTAATTCCCGAAAGTTAATAATCTTTTGTCAAACATGAGAAAAGTATTCTGTAAATTCCCTTCAAGAAGAGCAGTGTTCTGACAAACACTTCCTTCAACCCCACTTCCTCCAGAACCTATGATTACTCCTGGGTTGATCTTTTGCTATTATTCTGAACATTTGGAAGAAGTTGCAGTGTTGTGAATGGAGCGCTAGATGATAGTGTGGCATCTGTGAAAACTATGAAAGAATTGTTCCAAGACAGCTCCATAAGAAGGACATTCTTTATTTATAATCAAATTTTCCTTTCTTGTCTCCCTGCAATACAAAACTTGAGGCAAAAGAAAAATCCCTACAAGAACAAATAACCATAATTACAGAAGCTAAAACTAAAGTAAACACAGCATGGGGAGGATTGGTGACAAAGTGAGAGACAAGTGGAGTGTATTGTTGAAAAAAATGCTAGGTTTCCTGTTTTGAAAAAGGTCTGCAATGTATTGAATGGTGAAGATGTAGGTCTAACAAAAACAAAAATAAGCATGTCAAATTTAGTAAAATTTAAATATGCTCCCATCACTTCAGTGTCTGTAGAAAGGTCTTTTTTAGATATAATATGGTTCTTTCTGATAAAAGATGCAGCTTAACACCAGAAAATCTGAAAAAGTTAATAGTAATATATTGCAATGCAGGTTATTAATAGGGTACAAAATGGTGCAAATATTGAAGTGAAAGACAAACAGAAACTCAAAAAATAGAACATTGCAATAAATTACATTACAAATGAAAATCATTCATTTTTGTAGAATTGTTTTGTTACTACACTTTATTTCCTTATCCAATAGTTGTTTTGTAACTAATAAAATAACTTAGATATTAATGTGTTTTTTCATAAAATTATGTATGTTTAATTATGGACAAGTGTTTACTATCATTTATTTCTAGCGCAATGTCTTCTTTTTTTGTAGTTTTATATAAACAATAGACCTATAGCATTTGTGTATATTTCTCTCTTATTTCTTATTTGAAGTCTTCATAAAATTGGAAAGCTTAAAATGGTATTTTAAGGACCATTTTAATATTTTTAAAGCCATTTTTATAGCCCAAAAATCCAAAGTATAATTGTAATTGTAACCACAAATATGAGAACATGACGTGGTTGTAGCAAACTATAACTGTTTTGGCAGGAATCTGACATGCAACAGCCAGTTCATAAGCTGTACAGTAACTGCAACATATAGAGGTATCATAGTAGTTTTATAAAAGGTGACTCCTCTATTCAGATTAAACTATTCATCATATGTTTTAACTTAATGATTTCAAATGAAGTAAGATGTGCATAGTTACTTCATGCAGAAGCAATACCTTTTAAAAGTTTATTCATTGAACAAACTCTTGAAATGAAAAGAAAAAAATCTGATGTGTTCCATTCACATGACTTTCTCTACATCACTGTAACAAATTATTGTTAAAAAGCATATTCTTCTACCTGCTCCATGCTAATCAAGATAAACATTAGTGAAATTGTTTTACTACTTGCTTTCTTATAAGGAAAAGGGGAATAAGGGAATACACTAGGCTAAAAGGATAGTCAAATCTTTTAAAAGCTGTTTGCTATGTGGAAGAAATCCATACCTATGCCGGGTCAGGGGTTTACAACTTTCCGTGTGAACAAAGTTTTAAGTATTTTACATCTAAAACAAATAACAAGAAATATCTCAGAAATGCTCAATTCAAAAAAAAAAAATAAAAAAAAAAATAAATAAATATGACATAAATTGTGTGTTTTAACATGATCTGCATTTCTTGTGTACTAAGTTTTTGTCTATCTCTTATGATTTACCAGTTACGCAAAATTCAGCAAAATTCATTCAGAATAAAGAGCTCTTTAGAAGCTGTTCCCAGACAATTCATAATACACATTTTATTTACCATATAAATAGTTTTAATATACGGCATTTTAATCAAAATCATTAGAGCCATTTTTTAGAAAATCAAAATTTTCAAAATTTTTTCCAATCAAAGGGTAGTTTGGGGTGGGGGGATTTTTCTCAAAATTTTTGTGTGCATCCCTGGAAGATACTAAACTTAAATACCACGTTTGGTATTTTACCGACTTTTCATTTTTGAGTTATTGTGTTCATAGACTCACGGGCACACACACACACACTTGTGTGCACGTGGACCTTTTTCTGAAAATAGTTTTTTTGATACAGGGGATTCTAAAATGTGTATTTCTGGTGAAATCTCGATACTGAATTTTTGGGTGGAATGCAATATCTTCTCTATACACTATGTATATAGTACATGTAGAGAAAGTAAAGAAGATAGAAAGAAAGAATCATAAACTTTCAAGCATATCCATTAGATGAAGCTCAGCATGGAAAATTTCAAAACAAAGCTTTTTAAAATGGCTAATATGGAAATTTACATAAATATTATATTTACTTTTTTTTAATTTTTTTATTGAACTTTGGTAAAATCTCAATATAGGTACATTTTTTGGGGTGGAATACAATACTTCCTATACTTTACTATATGCAGTAGAGAGAAAATAAAAAAAAAAAATATTTCAATGCCTTAAAAATATTGCTTTACATTTTTAAAAGAAAGCTTTCTTAAGAATGAGATGTGATATGAGTATAGGTATGACCTTTTGTTTTCTCTCTCTCCTTCTTTCTGAGAATGAGAACACAAACTGAATTTAACCAACTCAATATGAGTATTTCAGGTAAAATATTGATATCAGATTTTTTTGATCAAAAGCAATACCTCCTCTATTTTGTGCCATAAAGAAGTGGGAGAAAATGTAAATATTTGAAATGTGATTTTCTCTACCCATTATCATTCTAGTTTATGTAGCTTCTACAAAATAAAATTATGAATGTTTATTTTTCTGTCTGCTTCATGTAAATCAAGTTTTGCAGCAATAGTCATTACACATTTTATTGAAGAAACAATGGAACTAGAGAACAAATCAAATCAACAGTCAGATGTTTAAAACCTGGGATGCTGTATGCTGGCCAAGGATTTTATATACTCTTTCAATGTCATGACAAGAAACAACTGAATAAATACAGCACTTTAAAAAAGTATAAGATATTGGAAATTCAAAACAAAAAGCAGTGAATATTTACGATATAGTTCATGGTACAAAAAGTTATTTGAAATAAATTGTGTGTTTTAAAGTGATGTACATCTTTTGTGTACTATCATTTCTCTACAATTTATAAAAAATTATTAAAAATCATTAGAGCCAGTGAGAAAATGCCTGTAAAGGTAGTTTGGAATGGATTTATATATATACAAAGTTTGTATGTTATTAGAGATTTAATTTCTAGAGCATGTTGCTGACATACATAGCACATACACAAAATTTCTCTACAAATGTTTTTTATTTTCATGGGCATAAAAACATATTTCCAGTGAAATCTTGGTAATGAATTTTTTAGTGGAATATTATACTTTCTTCATCTAGGTATGTGGTAGGAGAAATTAAAATTGTATTTTATAATGCTGATACAATTTTCCAAATGCAAATGAGTAATAAAGAAACTATTTACTTAAAACAAATAAAAATATATATTTTACATCAGAATTCTCCAAATGTTATAACAATGAATTCAGTTTTACATTGTTTAAAATATATTATTTATAAAATGTTTTAAAGCACATCCTTCTTTAGGTAACATTTCATATTACACACTGAAGCATGTGGCATATTTTGCAAATACTGGGTTTTTCTGAAATAAAGCAACATTAAAATAAATGAATTTGACATAATATATTTGAAAAGTAAATTTGCAAGATATAATAGGAAGATCTACCTTTTCCTCTACTATTTTCTTTTAGCACAATGATATCAAATGTCAGATAATTCTGAAAATTATAGGTCCATTTCATGTCATCTTTTCAAAAGTTGTTGAGAGGCTCATGAATAATAGACTAATTTTATGATTTGATACAAGGAGTTGCATAGCATGGATTCAGAAATAGCAGACCAACCAAAACAGCACTTTTTAAATTCTTGTATATCTTATGAAATCAGTGTTAAAAAAGAAAAGTTATTAAGAATATTTCTAGATTTAACAACCTTTGACATTGTTAGCACAAAATACTCCATAGGAAATTATCAAAACAAGGAATTAGGGGAGTAATAAATAAATGGTTAAATTTGTATTTTAATAATAGAATAAATAAGGGAAATCAAATATTCAAAAGAATTGGTCACAGTTGCAGTCTTTTGTACTTCTTAGAAATAATAAAATATGATGTATCACAAGGATCTGTAGTAGACCTCCTTCTTTTAATTCTCCATGCAAACAAATTCTCATGTCACATCAAATGGTAACATCCTTTTTGCTTATGATACTCGTACAAGTATATTAATTAAAGGGAAAACAATAGAAGAACTTCAATCATCTGCAATACATACACTCAAAGAACTATCAACCTTAACTAATGCTAATAATTTAATTATAAATACAGGGAAAAACATAAAAATTGTTGCTGTAATCAAACACAGTGAAGCAATTCATAAAAATCTAATGTGTTCTACTCACATGACTTTCTGTAGCTATTCTGCAACAGATTATTTTTACAAAAGCCATTGATTCTTCTTTCCTCTTTGTACTAATCAAGATAAACAGGTATCAAAAATGGACTTATTACTTAGTTTCTTATAAGTAGAAGGGAATACGCTAGGCTAAAATGATGGTCAAATTTTTTAAAATCTTTCAAAATTTGTTTCTTTACATATTGAAAAATTCCTGTATGAGAAAAGTATTCAATTCAATGGAAAATGTATATGACAAATCGGTGTTTTAACAAGATCTATACTTTTTGTGTTGTAAGTTTTTATCTATTTCTTATGGTCTACCAGTTATACAAAAGTCATCCAGAATGAAGAGGTCTTCAAAGGCTATTCCCAGAAAATTCAAGATATACATTTTGTTTGCCACGTAAATATCTTTAATATATAGTATTTTATGCAAAATCATTAGAGCCATTTTAGAGAAAATCAACATTTTGAAAATGTTTTCAATGTAAATGCATGCACCCACCCACACCCACACCTCACCCCCCACCCACATACACACACACACACACAATCTTTTTCAAAAATACTTTTGGGATACAGGGGCCTCTATAACGTGTTTTTCAGATGAAATCTTAGTATCACATTTTTGTGTGGAATGCGATACCTTTTCTACTTACTATGTACATTGTACATACATGCTAGAGAAAGTAAAAAATATTTAAACAAAGTGTAGTCAAATTGAACACTCTTGATAGCTTCATTTATTTACAAAGCAGAACATATATCTTGAGCATGAGGTCAGCTGCTGATGAATTTGGGTTAATTCTTTCCACCTTTTATCCTATACATGGCTTGTGTAGAAAAAACAATTAATTGACCTAATAGTTGGCAAGCTATGAAGCCCAAGATTTAAAGAATGTATAACATTGTAATTCGCCATTGAGGTATGTCATCTCAAAATAATATGAGCTATTCTTGTGATTTACCAGGAAATATGCAAGAAGTTGGGGAATTTAGTGCCATGTTAACATGGTGGCATGATAGCTCAGTGGTAAGAGCAGCTGGATTTAGACCGGGAGATCCATGGTTCAAATCCTGGCTAAGATGCAACTCTTATTCTACACATGGCTTGTGTGGAAAAACAATTAAATGCCATTGATTGATCTAATAGTTGCTTAAACTATGAAACATGAGATTTAAAGTATTATAACACAACAAGTTGCCATTGGGATATGTCATCTCAAAATAATTTGAGCTCTCTGTGTGGCTTACTGGGAAACATGTGATTCAATTAGGGGACTTAGTGTCATGTTCACATGTTGCCATGGTATCTCATGGTAAGTACAGCCAGATGGAGACCGAGAGATCCATGGTTAAAATTTCAGCTAAGTCATTAAATTCTTCATCCTGACTTTGCCTTTCTAACTTTTATCTATTTTGTGTGAAAAAAACAATTAATTATCATTGATTGATCATTCTGTTTGCCAAGGACACCAGTGTACTAGGTACCAATAAAAGCCTTTTTTTTTTTTTTTTTTGTAGTGTTTAACGACAGCTTTTACTACTTGTGGCACTGTGGGCGTTGTGGATATATGGAATGGAGATGGAGCACCGGTGGAGTGCGATGGCAGGGGGAAACTGGAGAACCCAGAGCAAATCCGCCCCTGTGCTGCTTTGTCCACCTCAAATCCCACATGCGATCACTTGGGATCAAACCTGGGCCGTCTAGGTGAGAGGCGAGTGGTCTAACCACTTGGCCACGATGCAGCCCCAATAAAAACCTAAATGAGTGCATAATTAAATTCAATTATTTCCTGAGTTGCATGTCAAATTTGTTTAAAGTAAACAATCTGCTATCTAAATTATTATTATCTGAAAATATAGACAAAACAAAATTGTTAAATTCAAAACGTATTAATCACCATCACACACTCCAATAGAAGTTGGGATCAACAACATGCTATTAAAACAAAAACAATATTAAATTTCTAGATCTTCAAGTAGAAGATATTGGATTGGAAGCTAACATTAAGTACCTACATCCACGAATATTCTAATATCATTATGGTAAGAGCTGGGGAGGAAATGAAAATGAAAAAGAGGGTCTACAAAAGAGATGAGGGCTGGTTTCATGAAGAATGTGGGGTAAAAAGACAAGCTAAACAGTTGCTCATAAAGTGTAAAGAATTAGGATACATAGTTTTATAGGAATAGTATATGCCAGGAAGGGATTCATATAATTCATTACTAGAACATAAGAAAATAAGCTGGAGGAAAAAACGTGAAAGAATTTTATACAGGTCGTAAATGAAAATAATGTAAATGAGGTTGACAAACTAGTAGACAATTAAAATAAAGGGTTAAATACCAGAAAAGTGGAGGAAGGTAATCATACAACCAATATACAAAGGCAAGGGTAGTGTTGACAAACCAAACAACTATAGAGGCATTGCATTACTATCAAATGTAGACAAAATTTTTACTGGGGAGAAGAATATAATATTCTCCCAAAATTTTAACAGGAGGAGAACAGCTGATAATTTATTTATAATAAAAACATTAGTAGACAGAGTAGATTTATAATAAAACATTAGTTGAAAGACAAGAGACATGGCTTTTGTGGATTTAGAGAAAGCATACAATTGGATAGAGCTACAATATTTGTGGCATAAATTTTATTGTTGAGCAAAGAAGTGAGTAAACAAATGGTGCACATCCTTAGAGCATTATATAAGGAGATACCTTTTGTATGAGAGTAGAGAAGGAGTTATAACAAGAGAAATCTAGCAAGAGAAAGGCCTTAAGCAAGGATGTAGTCCTATTTAATTTATTTATAGATGATGTATTAATGGAAATTGGGAAGAAGGATAATAGCTCTATGCCAATAATTAATAATATCCAGATTCCAGGATTACTGTTTGCAGATGATCTAGTTGTAGGTGCAATTACAGTGAATGGTTTAAAACAATCCTTGCAAGCATGAAATAATTACTATAAAGAATGGACTTTAAAAGTGAACTAGGACAAGTGACAGATTATAGTGTTCAAAAAAGGTGGGAAATTGAGCAAGTGTGAAAAATGGAAGAACAAAAATAAAAAAGAGTACATTGTAGTGAGAGAATGCATTTATTTAGGAGTAAAATAGACAGTGGTGGCAATTGGGAAAAACGAAAGAAATTAGCATTGGCAAAAGGAAACAGAGCTTTATAAGCTATCAAAAGTTGCAAATACAATGTACCTAATATAAATATTAGATAATTAGAAAAAGTGTACAATATGGTGATTGAGAAAAAAATGTATGGGAATTACGAGGAGGATGGGAAGTCATAGTTGAGGTGCATAGGAAATTCTGTAGAGAAATGCTTGGGTTACCAAATGCAGCCATTAGGCAGGTAGCACAAATAGAAGCAAGTAAGGGAAAGATTTTGGAAAGAGCATTGAAATTTAGGTATAGAATATTGAACTTGGAAGAAAGGTTAAAACAGTGTTTAGTACTTCAAGAAAAAAATTTAAAGAACAAGGGATGGATAGACTGTCTCAGAAATAACCAACCAAATCAACCAAACCAACCAACCATAATTTGAAACCATTAAACTATTTGATTGTGTATCTACAGATCTTACAGATAAAAACTGACTATTTCAATGTTTTCAAAAGTACCTTTATACTGCTTTTAAAAAGTACCTTTGCTGTATATCATTTTATTATATATATATATATTGAATGCAAAATTATCGTAATGATAACAATTATGTAGCTCTGTAAAAAGTCCTAGATGGCCCAGGTTTGATCCCAAGCGATTGCAAGTGAGAATTGTGGTGGACAAAACGGCTCAGGATGGGTTTTCACCAGGTTCTCCGGTTTCCCCCGCCAGCACATTCGACTGGTGCTCCATCTTCAGTCATGTATCATCAGTATCATCACCTGTTGTGCTATAGCAGTAAAAGCGGGAATTAAACACTACCAAAAAAAATCTGTAAAAAGTATTTTACTGTTTTTAGTGACAAATTATTTGACAACATATGTTGCCTACCTTAGAATTAATCTAAGCTATAAAGAGGATAACAAGTCGTGGATTGTTATTTGCTCAGTGATACTTTCTTATTATTAATTTTGTAAAAGTATTATTGCTTCTACTGGTTGTATGGGCAACAGTTGGTCATAAATCATGCTTTATGAACTACTGCCATTATTTTTGTATAACCTATTTTTGTATAAACATTTTCCATTGAAGCCTTTAATTTTAAGAATGTATGGCACTATTATCAAATAATATACTTTACCAATAGCACATGTTGTTGCAGCATCTGAAACTGTTCCTCACAGGGATTTATTTTCTCAGGTTCTTTGATGACAGGAAAATCATTTGGTGGTGGCAGTCCATATGTGGCTAAACAATAATTCTGTAATAGGAGAAATATATTTGTAACTGTTCACATGTCTGAAGACTATCCTATTTAATAAAAACTGTACCTTATACCTCATCAGATATTAGACATACTTGGATTCAGATTACACATCATCTTGATTTATTATTGTTATTTTATTTTGATTTATTTATATATTTCATTATTTATATACCTAACATTTACAAAATTGAGCAGATGCTAATAAATTGGAGACCTGTCCAACATTATGAAATTGGTAGAAGTAAAAGTAATAATGTGTATATCAGCATAAAGTTACCAAGAAGAATTACTAGCAAAAATACATTTACAAGTATAAGATAAACAAACTATAAATTTAGAAAACCCAACATACGAAATACAAATTTACAAAAATGACACAAATATATTGAGATCACCGTAATCATTCCATGTACTCCTTAATTTAATAAGATATCTTATTGACAAATATTTTATAGACATTTTGAAGAGATTTTCCTAAGACTGTGTGGCAATTTGTTACATATTTTTATCAGGGACATAGTATTATAATACACCCTTAAGCCTGGCATTCCTTGATTTAAAAACAAAAATGTGTATTGTAGCGTAACAGCCAATATCTCAGCAAATTATTTAAAACCATTACTTCAGTGGTGTAATAGATTAAGAGTCAGCAGATGTGTCATGCACATATTGAATCATAGCATGCATAGGCATAATGTTACAAGCCCATGATGAATTCTTCCTGGCATTCCTTATTTGGTTATTTCCTGGATGTGGGCAGTCTAGTCAATATATAAGCTACATTTAACTTACAGGTACATCGTCAAGATTGTTGGAGCTATGATACTTAGGAGTATGGAGGAGACTAGAGACCTGCCGCTAGGAACAATCTTAGGACTACTGACAGCATCTGCTCCCAGAGTACTATCATCTCACACATAAGGTATAGAAACTCAATGTGTAAATTGCTTTATTATGATTAACTTCCTATCTTTTTATTATATTAAATGAATACTTTTATAGATGCCTATTTTATTGCAAGTGGCTTTCCTGTGTCTTACACCCACAGTGATGCCTTAACCACCCCCCCCCCATATCTATAGACATCACAGTATTCATAAACACTAAAATATAACATGGTTTATATATGTGCGCCATTGGGTGGTATGAATAAAAGTGAGATGCATCTTATGAGAAGCCTCTAGCAAAAAATGTGAGACATAAGTAGTCTTGAGTTATGTCTCGTTAATTTCATATGAATAAATATTTACCCCATGGGGTGAGATACACTTCCTGCATCTCATTCAAGTGTCACTGCTATCTATGCATAAACAGCTCAACAATGTAATGTTGCATGTGTGAAAAAGTGTATTGCAGCATTTATGATTCAGTTCATGTGTCAAAATAGAGAAGGAAACTTTATATTTTTAATCACATTTTGCAGATATTTTAAAAAAGCGATTTAATGAAATTGTAATTATCAGAAAATTAGAAAAGGAATTCATTGCAATGACCAAAATTAAACAACATTTAAGAAAAGTTCTTTACTTGGATTATAATGAAAAAACAATTTTTAGGAAAATATGTAATATGAAAAGTAGAATAAACCAAAAAAGCAAATGCTTTAAAAAGACAACAATCCTGAAAGAATAGAAAAGAAAGTCCTTTGTTCTAATAAGAGAAACTTTCACTGTAAAAGTAAATTATTTTACATATCTATTATTTATTCAGGAGTGCAATAACCTATTTTATTATAGAACATTATAAGAAATGTGCCATAAAAGACACAGATAATAACAAAAGTGAGGAGTTTGCATATATGTATTAATTTGTAACTGTATTGATGAAAATAATAATTTAATGATACTCATAATAGCTTAATTGAAATAATTCAAAGTTTTATACTTATTAAAATACCTGTAGTTTCTGTTACATATATTATTATAACATTGTTTTTTTTTTTTTTTTTAATAAAGCACATTCATGTAATCACTGTTGTAAATCTCTTATTCTAGCTATTTGATCCTTTTTTTTAGGTCCCCTTTCCCTATATATTTGGTTCCTGTTCATCATCATCATCAACATCATTAGAAGCTGCTCTTACTTCTTGGACCACAGGAATCTAGTAAATCTTCTTGGAAATGTATTGAATGGAAACATACAACATACGATAAATGATGGTACTCTGTACCTAATCTTACTTTTTATTGAAGTTTTGGAAAACTCTCTTTTGTTTGGCCAAAATATCTTTGTATTATAACATGCTTCTTGGTGAGGCGCCTAGGTACATATCTATGGGGTCTATATGCTGTCCATAATTCTCATTCCTAAGAAATAATGCATTCACATCACCACCAACACTGTTATTATTATTGTTATTATTATTATTATCATGATCAATATTATTATTATTATTATTATTATTATCATCATCATTATTACTTCTATTAATATTTCTGCAAACTTTGGAATTTTGTTTGTGAATTGTACATCAACATTTGTAAATAACCTTTTCCTGATAATGTTTTTGTCTACATGAGATTTTGGTTTGTTGATTAAAATATGGGTATAATCCAAAACTCCAAATGTATCAGGATTTTAAATGTAGCAGCATTTGCTAGAAATTTGATCCAATCAAATGCTTGTATTCTTATACAGTAATAGCAGACCAACTTTCCAAAATGTTTTGGATACTGAACTCTCAGAGACACCTTTATCCTCTGCAATGCCACACGGAAATTATTTGCGAAAATAATATTTTGACTGTCTCTGTGGTCGAGTAGTCAGCGTATTCAGCCTTCATTCCTCTAAGCACTTTCACCTTTACCAATTCACTTTTTATTAATGTCTTTAATTATGGAATCATCATACACCATACCATGCTAACTTCATATACCCAAGGTCACGGGTTCAAACCTGACGGAGGACGATGGATTTTTTTCGGGTGTAAAAATCCTTAGCATGGCTTCCTTCGGAAGGGAAGTAAAGCCGTTGGTACCGTGTCATAGATTTATGGCACATAAAAGAACCTCAAGCCTGATAGGAGAGGCCTCTGAGCAAAATTAAGTGGTCTTTCACACTCATGTAGAATGGGATGCTGAGAACCACAGTAATTAAAGAGCGTCCATAAATAACATGCCATTTTATTTTACCATACACCATAACCTTTTCTCTTCCTTATCATTGTTTCCTTCTTCTCTATTTTCTTCAGTTTTCTTTAGCTGATTGTCTATTATCTTGTGTTTTGATCTGAATACGTTTTGAGTTTCAGTAGGCCTTTCAACTTCTGCACTAAGTTGGTCCTCTTGCTCTTGGCTACTTAAAACCTTAAAACAATTTAAGGTGGTAATGTTTTGTTGTTAATACATTTCTTAGTTACATTTGCATTCTTTTTATCACTGTAGACATTCACCTTACCCAAAGATCCTGGGTTGGATTGCAGGCAGGAACAGAAAATTTGTCTTTAACTAGAATCATCCTCTATCCCGTACAGAGTCTGCAAGTATGCATGTGAGAGTGAATGTTTACAGTGATAAAAAGAATGCAAGCGCAGACTAAGAAATATGTTAACACACAAAACGTTATCACGTCAAATCATTTTAAGCCAAGAGCAAAAGAACAGAAGTTAAAAGGCTCTGAAACTCAAAATATATTTAGATCAAAGAACAAGATAACATACAAGCAGCTAAAGAAAACCGAAGAAAATAGGGAAGAAGGAAGAAAATAAGGTTATGGTGTATGGTGATTCCATAATTAAAGACATAACAATAAAAAGTGAAGGAATAAAGGTGAAAATGTTCAGAGGAATGAAGGCTGAATATTTGCCAAATACGTTAGTAAAGGAAATGAGTGAAAAAGAAGCAAAAAACAGTTGTGCTACATATTGGTACAAATGAATCACAAGATTCAAGAGTGTGAATGAAGTAGTGAGGGAGGCAGGGCTACAAAAATGTGCTCTCCAGGTGCAAGAATTGTGGTAAACAGTGTTGTAAGAATAAGAGACGTGAGCCTAAAATATATATAAAAAATATCAATGCAAGATTTCAGTGGGCTTGTAATGTATTGCATGCAATTTTTGTTGATGTAAATGATTATTTAGATGATAGTTGCATTGGGTGCATTTAAATAGAAGAGGACCTTTGTGTTGGGTCAGACAATGCAAAAAGTGGTAAATATTTGCATGAAACAGGGAGACTGATGAAGGTAATTCAATTCAATTTATTGTCCATGGAGATTACAAAATCTATTAGACATTGTCAATACAACTAAAATACAATGCATAAATAAATACAGAGAAAGAAATACTTATAAATGATATACAAAGAAATAAATACATCAGTTACCCATAAACTCTTCAACTGAATAGTATGCCTTACTTACTAAATATTTACATAGTTCTTTTTTATACTTTTTTACTTCCATTATTAACTTTATTTCCTTTGGCAGTTTATTATACCATATAATTCCTTTATATTTCGTACATTTTTCAAACATTTTTAATCTATGGCTTACGATACTATATTCATCCTTATTCCTAGTGTTATAGGCATGATTATCAAAATTTATTTTGTTATAATGTATCTTAGTATATAATATGGCTTTAAAAATTAATAAACAAGGAAATGTCAGTAATCTCATCCTTATAAATTCTGATTTAACACTTTGTCTTAATTTTAATTTTAGCATAATGCGAATTGCCTTTTTTTGCAGAACTAAAACTCTATTTATACTTTCCTGCGTAGTATCTGCCCACAGCGTCACACAATAGTTGATGTAACTCATAAATAAACCATGATAGATGTTTAATAGTACATTAATATTACAAAAGGCAGCCATATATCTCAACAAATAAATAATACTATTCAACTTTTTACAGCATTCGTCAACATGGGCATGCCAATCAAGATTATTGTCTAATAGTATCCCGAGATATTTAATAGTTTCCACTTCCTCCAAGCTTATTTCATCAATATTAACATCAACCTTAAAGATTTATTTTGTTAGATATAAGCATATGCTTGGTTTTGTTAATATTAATATTCAGATTGTTGTATTTTAATATTTGAGTAAGACGATTAATTACATTGTTCGCATTAATTTCCAACTCTTGCAAACATTTATGTGTGCAGCATACTGCTATATCATCAGCATATAATATTAATTCATTATTTTGTAATGTCTTGCAGGAACTAATTATGTCATTAATATATATTTTAAACAACAAGGGTCCAAGAACGGAACCTTGTGGTACTCCATTTTTAACAGTAATTATGGATGATTTGCATTTACCATCCTTTCCTTTTATTTTCACATACTGTTTTCTATTATATATGTATGACTGTATCCATTCTAATGCTACTCCTCTTACACCATACATTTCTAATTTCCTAATCAGACTATCTAAATTAACACAGTCGAAAGCTTTACTCATATCAACAAATATATTCTCTACAAACTCTTTATTATCTAAGGTTTTAAGATTATTATGTATTAATTCAATAAGTGCAGTTTCTGTCCATTTTCCTTTTATATAACCATGTTGCTCAGCATTCAATATCCTATGTTTTTTTAAGAACTTCATGGTATAAGTAGCAAAAAACTACAATAGGGTAAATTCAATTGAGACTATGTTAAAAATCAGCACAAAATACTGTAACAAACATAAAGAAAGAAAGATACAAAAGTGGGGAAGATTTATTATTGTTTCATCAAAATGTTCAGTTTATTAGTAATAAAAGGTTATTTGTTGAAGTAAATGTATATGAACTAGAACAAGGTGTCATTGGGTTTTACAGAGCTGGATTAAAAATGGAAGAAGTAATAGCAAACAATTATCAGGGCTATGTACTAGGGGCTTATTATTGCAGGCAATGATATAGAAGTGATGTGCAGTTATTTGCATTGATAATAATACAAAATTTAAGGAGATAGATTGTAATAGCTATGTTGCCAATAAACATTATGATTGGCTGCAACTGAGATTCCCCAAAAGGAAAGCAAAATAACAGTAAGTGGTGTATATAGATCCCAACTGGAAATAAAGAGATTCTTTTAAAAAAAGAAAGAAAGAAAAAAAAAAAAAAAAATATGGGTGACATGAACATTAACATGCAAATAAATAGTAAAGAGAAGTGAACAATGATGCAAATTTTGGATAAACAAAATTTAGCTGTGGGAATTGAAGAACTCACCAGAGTAACAAAGTCTTCACAATCTTGCACTAATAATATCTTTCTTAACTTGCCAAAAACAAAATGGGAAACAACAGAAATTATCAGGAATAGGAGAACATTATGGCCAGATAATAGAATTACCAAACAGAAAGAGAAGATACAAAATATCTTTACTTATAAAAGACAATTGACAGTGAAAATCTAACAAAATTAAAAAAAATCATCTTAAAACAAGTAAACTGGAATAAAATATGTGAAAGCAAAAGCATTAATGAAAAATATTATGTATTTAACAAAATAATAGGAGGGTTAGCTGCAGAAATCCCAGTAAAGAAGATAAAAATGAATGCATATAGGGAGAAAAAAATTGGACTATTGATATCTATTAGATAACAATAGGTATCAAAATATCTCTCAAAAGGTTGCAATTTTTAAATCCAATAAAACACCACATATGAATGAAATATCAACAAAGTATATTGATGAGTATAATATTATAGGCAAGAAAGTTATAGGAAATGCAAAAATAATTATAATCACGAAATTGTTGACAAATTAGAAAATAAAATAAAGACAATATGGAACATTGCAAATAAAATATAAAAAAAAGACCAAAGAAAACAAATTAAAAATATAGTAACAAAGCAAAATGACAAGGAAATAGAAAATACAAAGAAGATATATAAGATGTTTAATAACTATTACTTAAACATAGTCAAAAAACTTAAAATTAAACAAAACATATCTTCTATACGTGGAAGTCAGCTAAAGTCAATAGCAATGTTTGATGTAACTAAAGAAGTAATTAAAGTAAAAAAAATCTAGTGGGCTTAATGAAATACAAAGAAGTTGTGAAATTTATAATGGAAGAAACAATGGACATTTTAACTCACATTATAAACACCTCTTTGGCTCAAGGAACTTTCCCAAAAATTATAAAACAAGTTTTTGTAAGACAAAAAAGTGATAAGCTAAATAAAGAAAATTACAGACTGATCACACTCTAAGATCATTGAAGCCTTATATCTAAATCAATTGCAAGCTTACTTTAAAAAATTAAACGTTATGGCAGAAGAACAATATGGATTTCAAATGCACAAATCCATGATACAAGCAGTACATACAAGTGAATAACACAATAATAAATGCATTAAATAACCAAAAAACATTAATTGCAGTATTTATAGATTTAAGTAAAGCATTTGATTGTGTGAGTATATCAATATTAATAGAAAAATAAATATGGGTTATGGAATTACACAAAAATGGATGGAATTGTATTTAAAATATCAATTGTAAATGGTTGAAATAAATTACAGAAATAGAAGCAGAAAAACTGAAAAGATACAGTCAGAAGAGGGAATTGTTAAAGAAGGTGTGCCACAAGAATCAAAACTGGAATCATTTTTATTTTCACTTTACATAATGATTTATTTGAATTGAAAACAGATATATGATGGTATTGTAATTAGGCTACGGGTAGCAGATATTCTAGCAGAAGTACAAGCAAACATAAAAGGAATTAAGGGTTAGCTAGAAACAAATCATATCCATACCTGGAAAGTCATTTCCAATTCATGCTTGGTATTTAATTTTGCTTTACTGAGTGATATCAAATCTTCTTTTGCGGCGTTTGCAGCTTCTTTATTTGTTTTCAGTTCTATCTCTTTTTCTTTGATAGAAGGTATTAATACATTTTCATTTGTATGAGCAGTTATTTCATCTTCATCACACATATAATTTAGTTTCACATACCATGCTTTCTGCTGCTGAGCCAAAATAAGTTTGGCATTTTCTAGATCAACAATACAATCTGAGAGCATTGCAGCTGCTGAGATGTAGTCACTGTCAACAACAAATAAGTATTATTTGCTTATATAAACATTTAGAACTAGATTCTTTAATCGATTGTGTCCGATCATTTTTAGTCATTTAACCATGAAATAAATCCAGAAGTTAAATTATTAAAATATTTAAATGGACCCATATGTCTAATTTTTGTGTGTGTGTGAGGGGGAGAGAGAGAGAGAGAGAGAGAGAGAGAGAGAGAGAGAGAGAGAGAGAGAGAGAGAGAGAGAGAGAGAGAGAGAGAGAGAGAATATTTATTTTGAATAATAGAGATCATATAATAAATTTTGATGTACTGTCAATCGATTCTGTCACCAAATTTATTTTACTTCCAGTAGATTGCAATACCATAACAAACAATCCACCATCTAGTGGCAGTAACTGTAACAATGTAAATAAACAAGAAAGAAGAAGTTTGGGATGTAACATGTCCTTGTAATTGAATTTATTCAAAAGGTAGGATATGTTAATATTATGTACATCTATTGGATCTTTTTTATATCTTCACATACAGATTGCCAGCATACAGTGAGATGTGGAACTAAGGCTGGACATATGGCTTGTTCTATATGCAAGCAATAACACCCGAGAGTCAGTATTGAAGTGCTGGATAAAATAGAAGAAACCAATGTTGAAGAGGAGATTAATGTAAATCTGCGAAATTTGGATGACACTATAAGTAAAAAGAAAGTGCTAGTCATAGGGGATTCGATTCTCAAATTTTCAGGTGAGGCATGTAGGGGGGAAAAGGCTATCAAGTGTGATGCTACCCAGGCATAAAGCTGGCTGAGCTACGTGAAAAAGTGGAAAAAATGAATTTGAAGGACGAAAATCCCGAAAGTCCTCATACATGCAGGAACAAATGATATAATACTGGGGATAAGAGCAGAAGATATAATGGGGGAAACTTTAGATCTTGTAAGTAGCGTCAGAACTCAAGTGCCTGACGCAAAAATTATAATCAGTGGTGTACTTAGAAGATGTGACGTGAACACAAAGAGGATCATGAAAATTAACCAAGAACTGGGCTGGATGTGTGCTGTGAAAAACTGCCTAATAGTTGACGGAAATTACTGGGTATATAATAGTGATTTTGCTAAGGACGGAGTGCATTTAAACAGGAAGGCATCATTTGACTTTGGTAACTTATTGAATAATGCAATATATTCAGTGATAAAGGAAAACTAGTAAGTAAGGAGGTGGATGCTGTTTCACTTGTTACAGGTAATGAACATTGTAATTACTCCACTAATCATGAGAAAGAAACAAATCATGTGGAAATAGGGTCATTAGGTACTCATAAATTAGTTGGGGAAAGAAATTTTAAACAAGGCACAAATATAGTGAATAAAAACTATATTAATCTTTTTAATAGCAACAATGATGGTGAACGTACAATACATAAGGTTGTAAACCAGTATGATGCAAACACTCTCCAAGTATTTCATTTGAACATACAATACTTAAGTAATAAAACAGCTGCTTTTGAACAGCTGCTAAATGAAATAAAGCCAGAGCTAGCTGTTGTAACAGAGCATGAGTTAAACAAAGAGAAGATCAATTTATGTAAAATAAATGGTTACAAAATTGTTAGTAGCTTTGCTAGAACTACTTATAAGGGTGGAGGGGTTTTAATCTTGGCCATAAATGAAATAGCTATATCAGAGGTTGTTGTAAATACATATCAGTTGGAAATGCATTTTGAAGTGGCAGCTGCAAAAATAAATATAAAACAGAAATCTATTTTATTACTGGGGATATACAGATCACCAAGTACTCCTTCGGAGCACTTTGTTGATTATCTTGAAGACTTTTTAGCTCAAGTTTGCACTAAATATAATCAGGTAATCTTGATGGGTGATTTTAACATAAATCTAGACCATACAAAAGGGGACTATAAGAAACTTTACGAGTTATTTAACACTTATGGAATAAGGGATTTGATAAACGAGCCTACGAGGGTAACACATTCATCATCATCTGTTATTGATCATATTGCTACAAACCTGAATTTTGAGGTAGTAAAAGCATGCAATATAAACACTCACATTTCTGACCTTTATGCTCAGTATGTGAAATTTAAGGGCTTAAATTACAGTAAAGAAAGCAATTATGAAATCAAAACTTTTTGTGATCTGAATGAAAAATGTATTGGTCATTTGGTAGAATCCTTAACAGACGAAAATTGGGACATAGTATATAATGCCAAAACTATAGATGAAAAATGGAACCAGTTTTATAATGTATTTAGCACTCACTTTAATGCATGCTGTCCTATGAAAACCAAAAAGGTATATAAGAATAGTTATGGCCATGTTAAACTCACCACAGAAATAATAAAACTAAAAAATGAAATGAAGCATTTGTATGAATTGATAAATCTAGTGGTAGTGTTACTTATAAATCAAAGTACAATATCATAAAAAAGAAATATCTCAAAAGCTTGGAAGATTTAAAAGTTAATGACTATAAAGAAAAGTTAAGTAAATCAGGGAATATTAGTAAAACTGCTTGGGGCTTTGAAAATGTAGTTAGATCGGAAACAAAAGCACACAAAATTTTAGAACTCAGTATTGGTGATGAAACTGTAAAAGAACCAAACCTTGTATGTAATTTAATAAACAATTATTTTCTTAGTGTAGGAGAGATTTCTGCTGAAAGGAATACACAACATTCCTGTAAAAACACTGTAAATCATCATTTTTTATTTATCCACTATCTACAACAGAGATTCTAAATACAATAACTAAACCACCAAAAAAAGCCACAAATGGATGGGATGAAATCAGTGTGATTCTCTTAAAACATTGTAAATATGTTCTGGCCAGTCCCCTCGAACATCTAATAAACTTCTCTATTTTATGTGGTAAATTTCCAGTGTGTCTGAAACAGAGCCTAGTACGACCACTACATAAAAAAGGAAATGAGAATGACATAAATAACTACAGACCAATTAGCCTAACATCAGAAATAACAAAGCTCTTTGAAAGGCTTTTATTAGGCCGGTTATTAGATTTCTTAGACAAAAACAATATTATTGTAAATTTTCAGCATGGATTTAGGAAAGGGCGATCAACAGCTACTGCAATTAGTGAATTTATACATTGATAAAGTAGGGTCTTTATTCTTTGATCTTTCAAAAGCCTTCGATTATGTTGATCATGCGATACTATTACAAAAACTGGAGGCATATGGAGTAAGAGGCTTGGCGAGAGATTTGATCAGATCATATTTGGTAGACAGAACAATCAACACTATTGTATGATAAATGGGGCAAATCAGTAAGAAACGTGCAATCAAAATTTAAACGTGTTATGTATGGCATACCACAAGGATCAGTGTTGGGACCACTATTATTTATTTTATATGTAAATGACATACCTATTTCAAAAAATACAAATATAATAGCTTATGCAGATAATACTACTGCTGTATGTCAAGGGGCAAATGTAGATATATTAAAGGAGAACTTACTGCAATCCATTGACTCAGCTATTAACTACTTTAAACAAAATCACCTTACATGCAACATGACAAAAACAACCTTAATTCATTTCTCACAGAGTAATATAAACACCACAAATTTCTCTTTACCGGTAAATAATAGCAATATTCATGATGTAAGCGAACATAAATTTCTAGGAATAATTCTTGATAGAAAATTAACATGGGCTGGACATATAAATCATATTTGTGACAAAATTAGTAAATCTGTCTATCTGCTACATCATTTTAAAAATATCCTAGATGAGAAGGGGCTCAAAATGATTTATTAAGGAGTTATATACCCATATTTACTGTATGCAACAGAAATTTGGGGTTGTGCTGCTGCAACCCATATGGAAAGGTTATTTAGATTACAAAAACAGGCAGTCAGATTGATTTTCAATATGAGCTCTCGTGAATCATGTAGGGGAATATTTAAAGAAAAGCAGATATTAACATTGTATTCTTTGTATGTCTATAAAGTTGTAAACTATGCAGTTCAGAAACAAAACCTAAAAAATAGCAATATTCATAGTCATTACACCCGACACAATGATGATTATTTTCAGCAGGGGTTTAGCAAAAATATTTCAAAAAAGGATTCAAATGTCATGGGTTTATTGCTTCATGCAAAACTTCCTGCATATTTAAAATGTTCTAAAGGTAAACAATTTGAGAGTGCTCTGAAGAAGTATTTGATAACAAAGACATTGTACAGTATCAATGAACTATAATAATGTCAATATTGAAATTACAGACCCTCTGTGTATATACAACTGATATGTAGTTATAACAATATGTGTAAATATGTAGGTTGTCCATCTTTGTAATGTTCGTTAATTAATACATACTTTAAGTGTAGACTACTTTGGACGAATGTAAAAAAATTGTAAATACATAATTGTAAATATGAATTTGTGACAATGTCAGAAACTGTATTGCAGTCTATTGACAATAAAGGTATTATTATTATTATTATTATTACTATTATTATTATTATAATATAGGTACTGTAAAATACTCAATTTTGTTGGCTGGTAGAGCAAGTTTGAACTAAAATTAGCTGTGAAATGAATGCCTTTGCTTCCATTAGTGATTCAAGGGAAAATAGCATGAAAGACTACACTAGAATCACTGAGAAATTTCCTTTGACTGACACTTGTAGAGTGTGTCATCTGCTGGCAGGGGCTTGTCAGGTTGCTGACCAATCATGGTGTAAGAATGCATTATTGTCAGAGATATCATGTCATCGGCATTGCAACATCTATGGGTTCAGTGGAAATTTATGCGCGCATTCTCATGCAAGACTAATCTGATTATTTGATTTCATTCTGTGAAAAGTTTGCTTGTGTTATACACAGTGGTTCCATACGGATTCATATTTATAATTGAATACCTTTTATATATCACAGACATTGCTCTTGTTCTCATCCTAGAACTACCACGAGTGAGAATGTGATTTGAAAATGTCTTACAGCCATGGTAAACAAGTTGAGGTTATGTTAGCTGAAATTATAAAACTTTTACGTTTAGTGACGTACAGGACCCAGTGTTGAAAGGTACAGATGAGGTAACTGGTGAGAAATGGGAAAAAGTAGTTCAACATACAAGAAGTGTGATACAAAATTCATGGAAAGAAGGTATTTTAGAGGAAACAGTGAAACATGTGGCGCTGTAGACAGACAGCGAGAATATATGGCAACAGCGTACCAAGACAGCCTCGTGTCAGCAGGAATATCACCAATAATAGGTCCACTCTAAGAAACACACTTTTGTATTATTCCATGCCATCAATATATAATAATTGCTCAATTTCAGTACACTGATTGGTTTCTATTTCCAAATTACAGTGAAAATGGTGCTTACTGCAATGAAATCATTAAATATATCCAGTAGCACATTTAAAAAAAACAATAAAAAGAAAATACAAGCTCTAATTTCCTCTCTTGGACTAAGTGTTTTGGTGAGGGGCCAATGAGAGCATTCTTAGAGGATGCCTTGAGGATACCTCTTGCCTTTAGCCTTTATCTACATCAATGTGTTTTTTTATTTTGGGAAGAGTATAACGATGCCAGCACCAGGCATAAATCACAACTGACACACTATATTTGAAATAGAAGGAATCATTTCTGAAAGTTCCACAGCAAGCAATGCTTGGTAATAACCCTGCCTTGGGCTTGATTCTTTGCCTTTTAATACAAATTATATCATATTATTATTAAAGTTTAGGAGCAATAAATTTGTAGCACATGGAGCCGGGTCTCTCAAATGAATAAAATCTCACACTTGCAAACTGAGATGCAGAGCTGTATTAATCTGACTCAGCTATTTTGCAATGAAGAAGAAACAATGGTGAAAGTGAGGAAGGGGCAGACAGATGGAATGAGCAGACAAACATAAGGAAGGAGATGCATAGCAGTATTGTGAGGAGTGGGAATTTGCACTGTGGTCAATCTAGCAAAGTAATCTTTTGCACCTTGCACCATGCAGAGTACTAGCGCATGCACCCTGAGAGACCCTGTCAAAGGGATTTGTTTGCAGTGCAGAAATAAATTTTTTAGGAAATCAGTTTCAGTGAACCAACATAACACTTCTCTAACAAGAAATAGAGAATTCATGCCTTAAATGAGCTGCAAGAAAAAAAATATCCAATCAGAATAGCTTCAAACTAAACTCTTGTATAATTTCCGTTAAAATAGTATTTGCATTTGTATTATTTGAACAATCTACAGTTTAAGCCATAAAAATACACACTTCTAATAAAGCTATATAAGCTAATTAGCATAGGTAACTAGAATGTTTTTAGGATAAAGTTAGTAACTTTGTCATTAATGTAAGCTTTCAACCAATTCTAATGAAATACTATACCATATACCAGGTTAAAAGGGTGTAAATGTTATCCTGTAAGTCAGAGACGGGTCTTAGTGAGCAGATTAACAAATTTATGGACTTTTTTTTTCTTTTCTGGCAGCAGCATGCTTTCCCTTGCAAATAGATGAAAAAATTACTCTTGATGGGTAAGATCAGATCTACTGCAGAGTAGAAAGCATGATCTTTTTCCATACTACTGCAAAGTTGTTACTGCATCATAGAAACAACATTCAATTCAGACATACAATATCAAAGATGTAATATAAACTCAGCATTAAAAAAAAAAAAAAACCCTTTACTGAAGGTGTTTTCATTTTTTCACATAAGTATTTTTAGTAAAACGTTTAATGTTAAATATTCAGTTAAATTTGAAACTCAGATTGTTCTTTGAATAAAAAATTGAAAGAAAATAAATGTTTATTTATTATGTACCTACTTAGCATAAAATCCAAATACAAGACAATGTTTTTTTACCAAAATATTAATTTTTGAACTGGGGGGTCATCTTGTATTCGCGATATATGTTCTCTGAGTACCATATGGGGAAAAAGTAAGTTTTAAACTTTGTGAGTATGGCAGTGGCGATGCCTGAGGGAAATGATATAGATTATCACCAAGGTCGCAACTTATGCACAGATTTTGTGCATTCCATTTAGAGCCAAAAATTAGCTGTTAACAGGCTTATGAGCATTCTCATTGGAAAAAAAAAGATTACTCTTCGAGAAGACTAAAATAAAATTAGAGGGATTCTAAGTATGTTGTCTTAATAGAAAAATAGCATCCATAATCGTCATTTCAGTTATGCTCCTGCCACCGCCACCGTCTTCATATTGTATCCACTTATAACCATAAACATTCTGCACATCTCTGTCTCTCCTGCCCAAAATATGAATTTATGTGCAAATTCAAATTAGGTAAAACATTTTACGATATATTAAGTATGTTGTTTTAATTGAAAATTATATCTATAATCCTCATTACGGCTAAACTGCCGCCATCACCACCAAACAAAGACATACTGGTACATTTCCATTCCTTTTCTCTGTCTCTCTCCCACTTGCAATGTGAATTTCTATGCAAATTCAAATTAGGTTTAAAAAAAAAGTACAATATTTTATAGTAAGTATGTTATCTAACTGGAAAAGTATATCTATCATCATTGTTACAGCTACACCGTCGCCGTCACCTTATATCATCACATACCGTACATTTCCATTTCTCAATCTCTTCTGTTCACAATTTAAATTTCTGCACAAATTCAAATTAGGTAAAAACATAAAATGGTGTCTAATTACAAAATTATACCCATCATTGTTGTTACAGTTTACGCTGCTGCTACTGCTGCCTCATGTTTAACATCGCAACCATACCACACATTTCCATACTCTCCTCTCCATCAACCACTCAAAATGTGAGCAAATTCAAATGCAGTAAAATAGATAAAAAAATAAAATACAAAAACAAGGGACTTAATCACCTTAAGTGTTCATTGGTTTGTTCAAAATATATGGCAAACCTTTAAATTTAATTTAAAAGCCAGTCTAAACACTAAATTCCAAAATTAAGTTCTAAATAATGAGGGTCATCTTGTATTCGGATAAGTATGTTAGGTATGGCACATTATACTTATGTATCAGATGCAAGAAAATTCTGAATATCAAAATATTTATTGCAAACAAATAAAAGGAAACTGGATGCTTTTTAAAAAACTAAGGAAATCAATAAAAAACAAAATGTAAACAAATAAAGGGAAACTGAGTCCTTTTTGAAAAGTTAAAGAAATGCAATAGTAAGCAAACTAGTTGATTTAAATATACAATAAATGAAATAAAAAATAAACCATCTTATTTTGATATTCATGATGCATGATAGTGAATAGGAAGCGATACCATAGCAGTGTGAGGAATGTATGTGATCTCTTATGTAGCTGCTATTGAAATATTAACTTCAGTCTAAATTACCATCTCTGCAAAATAAAATGTTAAATTGTGGCAAAACAAGTTTAAATAATAATAAAAATAATATTTAATATGTAGCGCAATTTCTATAGACAATTTCATGAACTATAAACTTTGTTGGCAACGTTGTGTTCATGTATGTTTTTTTGCAGGCCTTTTGTCACAAGCTAGAAGCTACAAATGACAAAGATTAGTTCTGTTTTCAATACAATGTAGTTTTACTGAAAGATAAATAAATATTGTTAACAGGTTAAGGGCCCAGATAGTGTATGAATAATTGGTACATATAGGTATTCTTGTTTGTGTTTAACATTGATTTGAATTTGCCAGAAAATAAACTTGTATGTGAAAACTGGACCCCAAATGTAACAAAAATTACCAACAGTAACAGTAAGTATAAAATGCAAGTGGATAAACTTGAAGATCCCGAGGACTGGAGGAAAAGGAAATGCCATGTATCAATGCTGTTAAGGAGGTATGCCCTTGAAGATGTTGTCTACAGTACACATAAGTGTTCAGAACTTGCAGAAAATGTGGCAGAACAAGCAGCATATCAGAAATGGTGGAAAGACAATGCGAAAGGAAGTGATTTTTTTGGCAAGTATGCTATGAAAAGTCGTTGCTGAGCTTGCGTTGTCATGCAGTGAAATTTGAGGCAAGTTACACCCATGATTCAAAAGAAACAGTATGTAACAATTAAACATATTGATTGAAGCCTTTTTCCATGATCAATGGAATGGCAAAGAAGATATAAACATATTGCAAAATTTCAGAAGATTTTTGTTGATCTGAATACTGAACTAAAGAAGCAAGAAGAAAATGTTTTGTCAGAACAAATTTTAAATGACCAAATTTTATCCATGCTAGGAAAAAAATATGACCATTTTAGACTTGTGGGACAAATTTTCATCAGAAAATTAAAAGGTGAACTTGAAAAACGATGCACTATTGAGTTGTGTGACCAAGGCATGCTGGAATCAGCTGTGTTTTACACATGTGGTGGCGCCCCTGTGAAAACAAAATCAGCAAAATAAAAGTAAAAATAGTGAAAAATCAAAAAGAATGTTTGAACGTGCAAAACAGAAATTTCCAAGACATAAATGTCAGCAGTTGGGCCACTGGGCAGTGGAGTGTCCATTGAAAAATAAGATGGCAGCACTATGCAAACACAGTTTGAACTGTTAACAGATATTTTGGAGCAAATGGTATGCTATGGAGTACAAGCCCCCAGTACAAAAAAATAAAATATCTGTTAACAGTTTCATTGCTTACTTGTCCAAAGACATCATCATCATCATCATCATCATCACCACGACCATCCCCACCACTATTTTCTTCATTTAAAGAGCTGCATGCCATTGTCTGTGGATCAACTTCATCATTTTCATCCAAAGCGATACTTATAGCTGAAAGAGGGTTACTATCTTCAACTAGCCATTGAGTAACAACAGATTCAAAATTTGGACTTGAAAAACATTATGCAATCTTCCCTTCTACTCTTTTTTTGGATGTAGATTGCAAACAGAATGTGAAGAAATAACATAGACACTATGTATGTAAAAAGAAGCTAGTAACAGTGAAGAATAACACAAATATTAATATAAAAATAATAGTTGCAACAAATCTTCACTTATCTTTTGGAATCCTTGCTTGGACTAGTTTCGCAATGATCATTGCAACTATTATTTTTATATTAATATAGACACTATGTACTTTTCTTCTATAGTTTATAGGAACATAATTGCTGATCATGTTGTTGTTTAGTGTTATAAATTATTCTTACCTTTCTTCCAAATCAGTAACTAGGTCACAGGCTTGTAAACACAAACTGTAAACTTTCACTCTTATTCACAACACAGGAGCGCACCAAATGGCATTTGAACAAAGAGCTACAAATTGTAAGAATGTGTTTCTTGCATTCACAAGGCTTATGTGTGCCAATAATGTGTTCTCTGAATTCCAACAATATGTAATTGATTACTATCATATCTAATTTATTGACACTACAACACAAACGATAAGGTTATGTAAATGTGTGGCATAAGAAGAAAATATAAGTGATGCTCAAAACTATTGACACATATTTCTAATAGTATCAATAATGTGTTATTGAATGTTATAGGAGAGTATACCTGCTGGGAGTGGGCTCAATTTCAAGTTTTTGTATCGCAATTAACAGTTAAAATTGACTCTGCATCCATTGGACCCAGGGAATGCATAGAAGGGTTGATAACGTTGATAAGTGCAATGAAAGATTCTAACTGATGAATAAATCCATGCTGATATGAATAGTACCATGACTATTGAGTCTCTTGAAAAAAACAGGTTATTATTATCAAAGAAAAATGAAGTTGGCATCATTTTGGAAAAGTTCCTGAGTGAAGCTAAAACAAACACAATGTTATCAAACAACTTAAGCTCGATGGAGAAAAGAGTTTGAAAACAAAAAAGTTTCTGAATTGCTTTCAAACAGAAGCATATAACATTGCATTGCTCCATCCCATAACCAAAATGGTGTAACAGAGTAAGAAAATTGCACTATTGTGGGGTGTGCCCATTCTGTGCTAAACCAAGTAAATTGCCAAAAGAACTTTGGGCAGAAGCCTGTAATACTACCACATACTTTTGAAGTCATCTGTTAAAAACAAATCGTCTTATGAGTTATGGCATCAATGTCCAGTATGAAGGCTAACTCATCTGAAGATGTTTGGAGCTGAGTGTTACGTACACGTGAATAAGAATTTCTGCTCGAAGTTTGACGACAAAGTTGTTCATGGTCATCTGGTTGGGTACATGAATGACAGGATGGATTCAGGGTCTGAATTCCAACGCAGAGAAAGTTTATTTTAAGCAATGATGTAAAATTCAAGCCAAAGTTGTCTGCAATCTGCACACCAATATTGCTAGATTCCATCTCGGAGAGCCATGATGTAAAACTCAAGTCAGAAGTTGTCTGCAATCTGCACACCAATATTGCTAGATTCCATCTCGGAGAGCCATGTTGTAAAATTCATGCCAAAGTTGTCTGCAATCTGCACACCAATATTGCTAGATTCCATCTTGGAGAGCCATGTTGTAAAATTCAAGCCAGAAGCTGTCTGCAATCTGCACACCAATATTGCTGGATTCCATCTCAGAGAAAGGTTATTTTAAGCCATGATGTAAAACTCAAGTTGTCTGCAATCTCTGTACCAACATTGCTGAGCTTCTGGCTCCTGACTTAAGCCACGACAAGAGGACAAAAGAATTAAAAAAAGAAAAATTGAACTCAGTGTCTAGTTCTGGAGGAAGTGAAGGGTCAGTTGACAAAAATGAAGAAGAAAAAGTAATAGAAAAGATTGAAAAGAAAGAAAGAAACCAAGTTGAATGACTAATGGAGAGTGTGTATACCTTGTCAGAGTATCTGAAGAAAAGATTCCAAGTTCAAATACTGAAGTAATGTAGTCTGAAATAAATTTCAGGCTCAAGGCTAATTGCTCAAAGCATTTAAATAAGAATTGGAGTCTTTGAAGAAGACCTGGGAATTAGTTGAACGTCTGTAAGGTGTAAAAGTCTTGAAAAATCTACAGGTTCTTAGCCAGAAAACTGCAGAGAAAGGAAAAGTCCATTTCTAGGCTTGATTAGCCAATGGATACATACAAAAACAAAGAAATAATTATAGAAAAATTCAGTGCTGTTGCATGTTACGATACACTCAGATCTTGTTAGCGTGGCTGCTGCAGAAAATCATAGCTTGAACAATTTGGCATTTTCTGTATAGTATACATGGAATAGCCAGAAGGATTTGTAGATAGCATTGGATATGTCTACTGAAGAGGTCTCTGTATGGTCTCAAACAGACACCACATTTGCTGGAACAAAGGTTTTAAGGAATGTAGCGAAAAGGATTTAAAAATAGTGATGATGATCCATGTCTTTTGTATCACAGGAGAAATGAAAAATGCTTATTTGTTGCAATCTGCATAGTGATGATGTAGTAGTGGGAACAATGCTACAGTGGGAATTTCATACGACAAAAGAATATTTCAAAAATGAAAATACAGAAGAATGAAGATGGATCAATCAAGAAGACTAATTGAGAAAAATCCTAAAGAAATTTTGAATGGAAGAGTCGAATGGAGTCTCTACTCCAAATGGACACAAAGAAAGTGATGTCAGAGAGCTCACAACTAAGATTCCTTGTTGTGAGGCAGTCTTCTGTATTTAATTACAGCCTCACATTGCTTTTGTAGCGGACAAAGTAGCTTGAACTATGGAAAATCCTACATCTCAAGACTGGAAAAGTGAGTGAAACATATCTTTAGATACCTGAAGAGTGCAGTAGACAAGCTTGACAAGGTTGACAAGGTCATGAAGCAGTCAGCAACATATGTTGTTGCAACTCTCACTCAGCAGCTACATCATGGTTCAATCAGTTGCAAAAAACAGTAACAACTTCCATCACTAAAGTAGAAATACTAGCAGCAAGTGAAAAGATTGCTATCTGAATTATCCAGAACTGTAAATCAAGATGAAAACCTCCTGCATTTTACATTGGCAGTGCAATTTTCCAAAACTCCAGCATATCATAAAAATTTGAAGCGCATGGAAGTTAGGCATTTCTATGTTAGGGAGCAATTTTTGGATGGAGATCTTGGACTGGAGCATATCAAGGGAGTGAACCAAATATTTGATTTGGTGACTGAGCCATTGGAAATGGTCTATTTGAAATGCTGCGTGATAAGATTAGAGCGCAGAAAATTAAATATGTGTAAAGCTGTGCAATAGTTTTGGAGAAAGTATAAATCTTAGATGAAAAATATTTAATATGAGGCGCCATTTCAATGGGAAATTAAATGAACAATAAACTGTGTTAATATTTGTTTTTCATGGGCCTTTTGTCACAAGCAAGAAGTACGAGTAACAAAGTTTAGTTCTGTTGTAAATACAATGTAGTTCTATTTAAAGATAAATAAATATCATTAATAAAAAGGCACTTAAGGAAGAAAGAGAAGATAAAAAATGTAGGTTAGTTGCTACTCCATCATATACTACAATATGTCTTGCTCTAACTGTTCTAAATCTGAATTATAAAGTACCTAATGAAAAGTGTGGAAAACATTTATTTTTCTGTTGAAATAAGCAATAACAGGCTAGACTTATATTATAATTTTTCATTTGTCTCTGTACATACAATTACCTACTATTAGGATATTATTTGCACCCTTCCACCTAGTATAGCCTAAAAATTACCTTTGAGCTTGTCTTGTTTGGTCACATAAATTATCAAATTTGCTTTTCAAGATAACTATTTGGGGTGTACTGTTCAAGAAATCTTTCCATAACACATCTACTGAAGGCATATTATCTGGGTCAGAGCCAAAGCCATCTCCTTCAACAATTATCTTAATGTTCATTAGAGGTTTCTGATCCTCAGAGTCAACACAAATCTCCTGTAAATAAAAAAGGCATGTAATAAGAACAGTATTTAAATATGAACAACAGCTTAGTTAATATAACTATGTGCTCCAACCTTCGAAAACAACTCATTAGTAAAATGTACTCATAAGGTTCAAGGGCATATTATTACATATTACAAAGTGTCCTTTGGGATATTTGACACACTGCACATCACTCTCTGGGTTGACTGCAAATTTTTTTCTATTATATGTACCTACTGCTGGGGCTATATTATAGCTATGGGAGATCAATGATAACAGTTGTACTTTCCACTGTACTGCAACCCATTTGGCACTTTGTCAAATTGAGGTGGGTGCCTCAATTCTGTCTAGCCAGTTTTAGTCTTGAAGACATTCATTTTAAAAATGTTTATACTGAACTGAATTCCAAACTCCAACTACCAAAATAAAATATAAGATTATGCAAGTGGGGAACCTGTGATCTTCTTTTCCTGTTAGATTCTAGCAGGTTCTGAGTCTGTACAAACTGACTCACAGCCTCTTGTACCATGGATGGTGCTCTTATTTACGCAGCAGAATTAAACACAGACTGCAATCAGGATCAATTAGGATCACAGCCTTGACATATTCAGAACTCAAATGTATTTCTACAGCTAAATTTTTTAATGATAAGAGCAATTATTTGCCATTTTTCCTCATAACTCACCGAAAACCCAAACTCAGATTTCAATTGCAGGAAAAGTTCTTTAAGCTGTAACTCCATCCTACAAAATCTTATAACTTGCAAAACATTCCTACTTACATGTTACTTTCTCTACTACATACATAGTAGGGAGAGAAGGCACTGCATTCCATCCAAACATTTGATTATGAGATTTCACTAGAAATGAATGTTTTGAGGACCCCTGAATCCAAAGAAAAAAGTATGTCTGTGTGAGTATTATGAATGCATATATGCATATCTGCGTGAAGTGGATGCTTGTGAAAAGCATAACTCAAAAATGAAGTCAGATAAGATACGATTAACTATCAAACTTGGAATAAAGAATGTAATACAAAGAGTTTCAGAAAAATTTCCTCCCCAAACAAGCCTTTACACTTTACATTATTGATTTTTTTTCAATTTTCTCAAAAATGATTCTAATGATTTTGATTAAAATGCCATATATTAAAGATATTTACATGGCAAATAAAACGCATATCTTGAATCATCTGGGAATAACCCCTAAAGGCCTCTTCATTCACGATGACTTTTACATAGTTGGGAAACTGTAAGAAATAGACAAAAATCTTACTACACAAAAAAGTAGATCTCCTTAGTGCATACAGTTTATGCACAGCAGGGCACCAAATTCTCCAAATTCTTCTCCTAATAGTTGGTTAACTATAAAGCTCAGGACTGAAATGCATAAGGAATTTGTAAGTATGACATCTCAAATAATTTACATCTCCTTGTAGTTTACTGAGAAAAACATGAGAACATGGTAGCTCAGGGTCAGAGCAATTGGATGGAAACCAGAAGATCTGTGGTTCAAATCCTAGCTATGGCATTGACTCTGCCTTTCATAAACAATAGTTTGCAACTTGCAATACATGACTCCAGTGTTGCACGTTAACATTATGGAACAGCCCATAAGTTACTATGGCTTTGTTAGGAGGAAGGAAACATCTATCCCGTGGAAATAATACACACAATTCCTTATAAAACTTAGCACAACAATAAAAAATAATTTAGGGAGGCTAGTGCAGAGATAAGGCAGGGCTAATGTTGGCTAACCCTTTTGATCCTTAGCTGTAAGTGTACAGTTAAAATTCTTGTCTAAGATTATCTATTGTGCACAACACATGAATTTACAAGACATCCCTGAAGAGAATTTCATGTTCCCGTTGGTTATTGGAACCAGGCGACTCATAAATATTAATGAAAACCTTATCTCCACACACTGCTGATAAAGTGCGACCAGAGGGATGCATTAAGAATTCTGCTAGTTAGATAATAGACAATAGCAGTATCCCTGTCACCTTCACCATGATTAATTACATAATCATGGCGAGATAAAAATCAAGATGTAAAAGGTATTTACTTCTGTAAAAATGCTACATCAATATCATGTGTATGTAGAAATTTATCCAATAAGCATTGAGTCGATGCTGATCTAATACCACTTACATTAATTGTTACATAGGTTTTTAGAGTGATTACTGTAGTTGTGATGCCAGCTGAGAGCAAGGGAGGCAAAGAAAGCTTAGTTCTGCTCTGAGGGAGAATGTGAAGATTTTGAAGTTTGTTCTTCATGTTTATTCTTTGTTCGTGCAGTTTGTTTGTGTTTATTGGCGGTCTATTTTTTAGGTTATCTGATAGAACACTATCAGCATCATCAGTGTCTTGGGATTCTATTTGCTTTTCTCAATACCAATTGCTTTTGGATGATTGAGAGTCATGACTTTAGAATCTTGAGAGTCCAAGCCTGTTGCAGCTCTGGTTATATAATTTCTGGCATTCTCAGAAAATAGGTGGTCATATTTTTGTTTTTTAGATGCTGTTGCAGCATCCAAATGTTCACTGTCTGAGAGAACTGGATCAGGCAACACGGGTGTGGCACTCAGGTCAGTTACAGCAGCTGTTTCACAACTAGCGCATTCAGAGCTGCCAACTGATGCACCATTGGTATTATCATATTTTACTGCAGCATGGTCTTGATTTGCTGCAACATCCCTAATACCACGTGAGGCTTCTATATTGCTGAAAGTCAGACACTCTCTGGGTTGAACAGTGATGTCAGCTCTATACATCCTGCGAGGACAGTTGTCTTTTAGATGTTCAGTACTCTTACATATGAAACAATGTGTTGGTTGTCCTTTCATAAGTGATCAAAACCTGTTCACCTGCGATGCATATATTAACTGATATGTGTTTGCATAGTTGCATATGTGCTACCCGTATGCCTGTATCAACCAGAAAAGGGCATCGCCGAGACCAGAATTCATCTGAGACATTGTAAACAATACCATACTGTGACAAAACATTTTGAAGTCTCTCATGGGTGACTTCAAGAGGAACATCTCGTACCCGTACTAGAGTATAAATCTCATCAGCAGGTCCTATCTTCACTGGTATTTCAGTTCCATCTGAGAGAGTACATGTGGAATCGCCATGATGCAATTGTAATAACCGTTCATAAATCTCCTTATTACACACTTGATTATAAACAGTATTTTCTCTACATTCAAGCTGAATTGCAATTGTTCTACACTAACCTGTAATTTCTCTGCTATCCATACATGTATGTCATAAGGATCAGGTCTTGCATAATTCCATGGAGACTTTACTGCAATTGTATTTACTCAAACTACTTCTATCATGTTTTATACTTCTGATTTACTTTAATACTAACACAAAACTCTTAACAACGGTTAAGCACTACTCAAGAGTTTATGCAAGACCTCTCTTCACACCATCAAAGACAAAATTCTTTAAAGAATTTAATCTTACAATTTTGTTGTGCATAAAATCAAGGCCTCCTCTGTTAGTATTCAGAGTAGGTTTCATCTGCTTAATGTATTCCATTAGAAGAAGCATATTTTATGAATGGATTTCACCACATACTCAGGATAGCCAATTTAAGTGGTTTCAAACCTACTTCCATATCCAAAATGATAAAACATGATAAGAAAGAAAAAATGATGATACAATGACCCTTAATGTTAATACAAGATACAAATTAGAAATGAAAGTAATTTTCATGCCATTCTTGTGCTTTAAACATTTTTTAAAAATGTCAAAAGCTACCTATAATATCAGATTGGCTTCAGAAAGTAAATTGTTTAAGGAAATTATTTAATAAATCACTTAAGAGCACCATACAGCTTTACTTAAATACTGACAATTCTAAAACTAAATGTAATGTTTGTGACATATTAAAATAACCCAGAGGAACTTGAAAGTCTGATTGAAAGAGCATAAAAGAAACACAATTTTAACAAATTGACAAATTGAGCAGCAAAACATTTTGGAACAGTCACAATATTAGAAAATAAATAAAATTATTAATGACATTCACACTAGAACTTATCACTTGATTAAAAACATTTTCATGTATAAACATTTAAAGAGATTGTTAAATTTTGGGATTCAGCAACATTATTAGGTAAGTTTACCACCAGATGGCAGCAAATGGATCCTCAGGCTGAGGAAAGAGGAGGAACAGATAATCTTTAGTTGCCACCAGGCTGAGGATAGAGACAACATTCTCTGAAAACATTCTAAGAAATTTATAATTTAATATAACTGAGCATTTTAAGTGTATATTCATTGATTCATATTTTTAAACAAAATGAAAATGAAGATAGCTTCACAGTAATAGAGCTTCTACTGTTAATATTATGCATAAGTCTGCTAATTAATGAGTGGGTGCTCATTACTTTAATGTTAACGTGAAAATATTACAATTTTTCATTTTCACTTTGATTATCAGCTCCTTTGCTCATAAATAATCAATGAATGTGAGAGCAAATGATGTTGAAGATGATGATTATTATTATCATTATCATCCATCAATCATCATCCATCATCATCATCATCATCATTACTAGTCAATTACAAAAATGTTTGAAGTTAAATTACAAAGTAATATCAAATTATGCATACATTACAAATGTTCTGAGGAGCACATTACTTTCGTTCTTAAATATTCTCTCAATTTATTTATAAGTTTACGATTTAAGTGTGTAATTTATTATAATAATGAGACCTGGAAACACATGGATTTTTTTTAATTTATTGATTTAGTATTGTATAGAGGTAGCAGAGATGCATTTTCTAAGACACATAACAGTATATACAATAAAAGACAGAAGAGGAGTGAAGACATATGTAAGGGATTAAAAATCTTCAATCTATTAGAGAGAATCAAAGAAAATCAAAACAACTGGAAACAGCATGTGAATGATGATGATGTGGTGATGGTGGTGGTGGCGGCAGTGGCAGCGGTGGTGATTATTATTATTGTTATTATTATTATTATTATTATTATTATTATTAATTAGTATTGTGGATAATTTTGTATAGGTCTTGCTTATGTCTAGTGTCATGATGGTGCATTTCCTCTTTTCTGAGATATATATATTCTTGAGGAAGCAAGTAATATAACTCTGTACAACTATAATGACTAAACTGTAAACAATCTCCTATCTTTGAAAATTTCCCCATAATTTTCTTTACTTTTTGGCCTATACATTCATTATTCTTACATATCTCACATATAGAAAACCTATTCAGACAGAGTCTTCATATAATCCCATACTTCAATACCTTATACAATGTGTGCAACAATGGTGCCATAATGAACAGGTTTTAGCACATCACTATCAACATATTTTGACAAATAGCTAATCAAATACCTATATACCCTTAGCTATCTTATACGAGGATCACTCCAAAAGTTTTGAGAGTGGATACAAAAAACATAAAAAATTTAGATCTGATCATTGCATCTTTCCAAAATATTCTCCATTGTATTCTCTACATCATCTCATCCTTTCAAATCATGTTTAAAATGCTGAACAATGTTCTGCTTTGGAGAGAGTGCAAATACGTTCTTTGCAGGCAGATACCTGAGCTTCAGGTGGTTCAAATTGTTCACCTTAAATTTTATTTTTAAATTCTGAAGAATAGAAAAAAGTCACATAGGGCCAGATCTGGACTATAGGGAGGATGGGACAAATATCTGACTCCTGCAGAAACTGTGTTGTTACATATGCAGTGTGGGCAGAACCAGTGTCATGTTGCAACAAAATTCCACGCAGATCAGTATTAGGATGTTATGACTGTAATTTTACATTTATCTATCATAAATTGAAATCTTTATGTATTTCCTTGATGTTGTGATAGAAATCTGGAGATACCAAGTTAAAATTCTCTTTGGTTTGTTGCGTGCATTAAATCCTCTCAAAGTTTTCATTTATAGTGGAAATGTAACTTAACTAATGCATACTTCAATTTCAGGGTTCATTCTATTTGCATGTGCAACATATTTTAGTCTAACAGAATATCATAAGATTAAACTCCAGAGGAGAGATTGTGATCATTCTCTATTGAACAGCCCTGATAAATTATTATTATTATACACATGTTTCAAATGAGAAATTAAGTAATTTAAAATGGCTTACAGTTGGTTCTGTTGAGACACCTTCTTTTTTGGATTTAACAACTGCACCTTCATAATTTGTTACTATTCCGGCCCCAATGCCAATACCTGTAACATTTTCAAAATTAGTATAATTAATTTCTCCTTTATGTTTTAATACTTAGAAATATTTATTCCTCTGATTGGTAGTTGGAAAATTTCTTGAAGAAATTATTGTTTATTAAATATTACAGTTTCTCTTGTCCTCTAAAAATATATCGTGATACTAATTTAAGAAATGAAATTTACAGACTTAATAATAAGTACCTTTTTTGTCATATTCCCCAACTAAATTTGACAAAGACTCAGTACTAGCTTTTTCATCTGTTTGTGATGCAGTTGATGTTTTTGAAGTTTCTGATTTTATAGCTGCATTCCTACTAATCTGTCTAGAAGTTCTTTTGCTCTTGCGAATTTTATTTATTGAACTGGTACTCTTTTTAGTCATTTGTAGAGATTGCTGTGAGATATCTTGTTCAGATTGTTCTTGTTGCTGTTGTTGTTCTATTTCCAATTGTAGCTTTTCTGCCTCCAGTCTAAGTAGAATTTTATTTTACATAAAGTAACAGATAGTTAAAGCTTTGTAGTCAGTAGCTCTTCATTACTTAAACACAAATAAGTGAGTAAATCAATATAGATAAATCAAACAACTTGTTAAAAATGGGTAAATAAATGCAAAAGAGAGTCCTGAACACAGGAAAAAGTTAATATATGGGAGACAGAAAAGAGGGAGCAATGTGCCACATACAAATCTTCAAAGTTATGTTCAGAAATTTAATTGTGAAGTATATGTTATATTATACTATGTAGTGTATATTTGGAGGGGCATGACCAGTTTTATTTTTTGTAGACATCTACATTTTTTGTGTAGTAAGTTTCGTCTATCTCTTATGCAAAATTCAGCCAGAATAAACAGATCTTCAGATGCTATTTCCAGAAAATTCAAGATATACATTATTTTATTTGTTATGTAAATATTTTTAATATACGTTAGAGCCATTTTTGAGAAAATAAAATTATCAAAACATTCTCCATGTAAATGGTAGTTTGAGGTGGGGGGGATTTTCTTGAAAATCTTCGTGTTGCATACTTGGAGGACACTATAAAAAGTCTGTTTTTTGGTATTTAACACACTTTTCGTTATTGAACACTCGCACGCGATGCACACTCTAACCTTTTTCTAAAAATTATTTTTTTTCATTCAAGGGGTTCAAAATATGTATTTCCGGTGAGATCTCGGTACCAAATTTTTGGGTGGAATACAATACCTTCTCTGTGCACTATGTAGATGGTACATGTAGAGAAAGTAAAATAGGGTGGAGTTACAGTATTCAACCAAACTTAGCAATTAATGAAGGGGGAAATCTGGAGGAGAGAAAATAATGTAAATGGCTTTTGGAAAGGAGCTAGAATGAGATGTAAAGAAATACAAATACAAAAATTGTGTATCAACATAGGGGAAAAAAGATAATTAGAAGTGCATAAACCAATAAAATACACATACGAAAGAGAAGTAATTGTAAATAAATTAAATAAGAGACAAAGAGAGAACATTGCTTTGGTACAAGCGGGTGGTGACAGTGGCAAATTCTCCTAAGCACTGCATACACCACCAGTGTGTTAAACAAAACGACTCAATAAACGTGTAAAATAATAAAAAATTTTTGTATGTCTCGAAATTATCGCAAGTTTGTGTGGTTAAATTTTCTTCTTTTTTTGCAATGGTGTGCATGCACATCTACATCATCGTAAACTAAAACAATAGCCATGCTCCCACCTTTCTCCACTAGCTAGGCAAGAACAGCAATACTGTGTGTGCGCATCTACTCCATTGCAAGTTGAAGTGATGGCTATGCACTCCCGATTTTCTGCTAGAGAGGCAAGGCCAGCAATGGTGTGCGTGCACGTCTACTCCATCGCTAGTTGAAGCGATGGCCATGCACTCCCGATTCTCTGCTAGAGAGGCGAGGCCAGCAATGGTGTGCACGCACATCTACTCCATCGTAAGTTGAAGCAATGGCCATGCACTCCCGATTCTCTGCTAGAGAGGTGAGGCCAACAATGGTATGTGTGCTCATCTACTCCATCACAAGTTGAAGCGATGGCCATGCACTCCCGATTCTCTGCTAGAGAGGTGAGGCCAACAATGGTGTGTGTGCGCATCTACTCCATCACAAGTTGAAGTGATGGCCATGCACTCCCAATTCTCTGCTAGAGAGGTGAGGCCAGCAATGGTGTGTGTGCACATCTACTCCATCACAAGTTGAAGCAATGGCCATGCACTCCCAATTCTCTGCTAGAGAGGCAAGGGGAAATGAGGCTTACTTGCCAGCCATTAGCTGTCAAAGTGCTCTGCTAAATTTTGACATTGACAATCGTTTTTATCGTGTTGTTTTGCTTGTAAGATTTTGTGAAAATGACCGATGTAAGTGTTACTGAAGCTAGTGGTTCTTGTGAATGTGCAGTAGAACATGTTTTAAAGACTGCATTTCAGAATTTGGAATTTTCTGAAAAACTTAAAATAAAATACAACAGCAGGCCCATTCCCAAAATACCAGGTCTGATTGCAAAATGTTAAGACAGAAAACAAGAATATAACAGACATTTCTGCATTAGCAATTATTCTAGGTACAAACTGGCTGACCCAAATTAAACAAACTCTATTGTTGTCCATCTCTTCTTTTTAGTAGCGACAAAAGCAGTGCCACATGGTCTCAAGAAGGATTCAACAAAATAGTTTCTCTAACTGGTTCATTAAGTAAGCATGAAAAAACAAAAAATCACATACTTTGTGCATTCACTCTCTGTAATTATGGCAATATGCAAGTAGACCTGTAGCTAAATGCTCAGAAATCATTACAAATTTCAATGCATAACAAAATAGTAAAAAATAACAGAGAAATATTGAATAGACTCATTGATATTGTTTGTCACTTAGGGAAGCAGGAATTAGCTTTTAGAGGACACGACGAGTCAGAAAGTTCCTTTAATAGAGGTGATTAAGTAGAAACACTGGATTTACTCAGTACGTATGATCAACTTTTAAATTATCATTTAAAAACACTACATTTTTCTGGGGCACTTCGTCATCCATTCAGAATGATTTAATTGAAGCTGTTGTGGATGTTTTGGTTAACTGTGTAACAAAAGGAATTGCATCCGCTAATTTTGTGGATATTCCCCTAGATGAGTGCTCAGACGTAGTGAACAAATCCCAACTCTCTACCATTTTACGCTATGTGGACAAATCAGGGAAAGTTCAAGAAAGGTTCATGGGCTTTACTGACATCAGCGCAGACAGGTCTGCAAAGGCACTTTACCACCATGTACTTACAACAATTAAAGATTTTAATATTTGCAAGTAACTTGTTGCTCAGCCATATGTGTGTGGTTGTGATGTCCGGTCAATTAAGTGGTCTGCAATCTAAAGTAAAAGTGGCACATCCACAGGCATTATTTGTTTACTGCTACTGTCATATTTTGATTTTGGTTCTGCAACAGGCAGCAATGTATATTGATAAGTGCAGAATTTTTTTTTCAAACTCAATCAGGGCTCTCTAACTTCTTTTCTCATTCCACTAAAAGAATGGAAACTTTGCATGCTTTTATGAATAAAAAATTACCAAAAGTGGCTCTAAAGTGCTGGAACTCAGTTCATCCTTGTCAACACTGTACAAGAGCAATGAGATAACCTGATTTTATTCTTTGAATTCATGACAAAACCAGAAAACAATGTTGATTAGGAACCTGATACATTGGTTAAAGCACTAGGTTTTCTTTAGTTTTTGACTCAGTTGAGCTATCTTCCTCCTCTAAAAGTTTTCTGCAATATTTGCTCATACCGACATTCTCTTCTACATATAACAAGATAAGTCAATAAATATTGCATATCGCCATTCAAAAGTACTCCAGAATAAAAACACTTTAGAAGAACTAAGAAGAGGAGGGTTCCAAAATATTTGGCAAAGCATTTCTACCGTTGTGACAAATGAACATGCACAAAAGAAAAGGAAGAAGAATCAACCAATTAAAGTTACTGAAGTTATGTTCAGGAGGATATTCTATGAAATTTTGGATAATGTGCTCTATCAAATACAAAATAGGTTTTCCGACTACAAAATTTTTCATTTCTTTGCTCTCCTTGATTCCTCAAAATTCAAAAATTACAGAACACCTTTCCCTGATCACCATTGCTCAAAATTGTTGGATACCTATGGCTCAAATTTTGATTTGGTACATCTAAAAAATGAACTCAGTGTTCTTTCTTCTGAAGATAGAGATTTTGGAGGAAAATTCAGTTGGTGAAATAGTGTTAATTATGAAAAAAAAAAAAAAAAGAGATCTGGTGTGGGCTATGCCAGAAGTTTATAAATTAGCTTGTCTAATTCTAACTGTAACAGCAACTACAGCTTCTGTTGAACAATTATTTTCCACTTTAAATGGAGTAAAATCTCACTGTAGGTCTGCAATAGGCCAAGAAAGATTATCCTTACTGTCAATGATGTCTATAGAAAAACAGTTACTCTGTATACTTCAGAAAGATGTTCATGAAAATTTCACACAAGCTGTTATGGAACTATTTCTGAAGAAATCTCGTCGATTGGAGCTGACATTCCAGTAAACTGGTAAGTACTACTACTAAAATTAACAATAACTTATGTATACAGGTGTCCCTAGCATTAGATGAGTAATTGGTTCTCATGAATTATCACATAACACAAAAAACATGTAAAATGAATGTGATAGTGATATGGGCTATTTCAAGGTAAACATGAAAAAAATGAGTTTTAAACAAATGTATCTATTTATGTCATAGGTACAGTGATAAAATCAGCATTTTAAATCCTTTTAAGCAAAAATGCATAAAGTAAGATCTCATATATCGAGGGATGACATATTTTATAGACTAAGAAAAATGATGTCAAAAGGAGAGGTGTACCTAAAGTACTGACCATAACTCGCCACTGGTGTGTGGAGATTAAAAGTGTGAGAAACAGCCTCTGACAGAATCATTGTCCAATAACTGGAAGGAAAGTAAAAGAACAAAATTTTGGAGGAAAGAATGTAAAATGGGAAAAAGTTAAAATTAGACAGAAACGTAGCCCTAATTAAACTCTTTGGTAAAGATTTTAGGAATGTAGGTAACTTGTTCAAATGCTTTATATATTAAGGAAAAATTAGGTATGAGTATGACAAGATGCAGCCTGGGCAATACATGGCAAGAATATGACAATGCACAATCGTTGTAATGTTGCTTAGTACAAATGAACAAACTAGTAAACCAAACTTGTACCTAGAGTCATGTTGTTTCATTAAATATTTAAAAGTGTTTTAATATTGTAAATAACTAAGGCAGATGACTTAGGCAATAAAACTTACAGCTTATATTTGGGAGGTCTTGAGCTTAATTTGCATTGAACCAGTCATCCTGATTTGGGATATTTTTTTCACAATTGCGTTTTTTGTTAGGTTAAGTCTGACATGGGTTGAATACTATTATAAATTCCACTGTCTGTTTCATTTTATTTAATTTCCTTGCCATTTTGTTTCAGGCTTACAAGACTAGGCAATAAGGTTTGATGTCGCCCTCCTGTAATGGTTACCATGCTAACTTCATATACCCAAGTTCAAACCCGGCAGAGGAAGATGGATTTTTTCAGACGTAAAAATCCTTAGCACAGCTTCCTTCGGAAGGGAAGTAAAGTCGTTGATCCCGTGTCATAAATTTACGGCACATAAAAGAACTTCAAGCCTGATAAAAGTGGCCTCTGAGCAAAATTAAGCGCCCTTTCACACCCAGTATAGAATGGGAAGTTGAGAACTACAGCAGTTAAAGAGTGTCCAAAAATAAAACTCAAATTTTTTAAAATAAGGCTTGATGTGCTGTAATAAAGCAGTGGAATTTGCTCTGTAGAGAGGATTTTTCTCTAGCGTCAAATTACTTGGCCTGCTAATTGTGTGTTCTTTGCAGAGACCACCTGGTGGATCCTCTTCAGGAGTTGCCACATATGGTAGGACTATTGCTAATTTTAGGAAAGAAGACCAAAATCGTCAAGGAACTTATCTTAGCACATTTTTTGGATCTGGTTGCCCTTCATTAATTCTGCATCATTCTTTGCACTGATAAAGTAGCTGTAAGCTTCAGTGGGCCCTTCTGCTACTCAAGCAAGCCAGCTTCACTTATTGGAGGTCTCTGTATGCTGGTTCCTGCGACTACAGATGTGTTTTGGTATGATATAGATCATGCTTGTGACAGTACAAAGCAAGACATTGTTATAAAGCTTCCACTATCTGCCTCATCTGCATTAAGATCTAGCATTCAGGGTGTTTATATTAGTGCTTATAATGTTACATAGGAAATTTACAGATATAATTAACAATATGCAACAAATGATGCTAGTATTGTATTTCAAGGTTAAACAAAACAGAAAGTCAGTAATTTATATACTTTGTATATTTGTATGCTTTTCTTATTCATAATGCATTAGAAAATCTTATTTGAGAGTCCCATTCTAATATTCCCATGAATATTCAAATGTATTAATAATGTGGTCCTAGATAGAGTCAATGAAAATTCTGGGCCCCTGATAAATCATAGCTGCCCCACTTTGTCCATCACTAAGATCTATGCAAGTCCCTGTTTGTCTAAATTCCATATAATTTAAACACCAATGGGAAAATGATAGGACAGGATAGAATATACATTATGATAATGTATCTAATAATCACTGTCATGCTAAATTGCTAATTATGTGTGTATGTGTGTGTGTGCATGTGTGTGTGTGTGTGCATGTACGCGTGTGTATGTGTGTGTGTGTGCATGTGCGTGTGTGTGTGTGTGCATGTGCATGTACATGTACACGTGTGCATGTGCGCGTGTGTGTGTGTGCATGTGCATGTACATGTACGCGTGTGCATGTGCATGTGTGTGTGCATGTGCATGTACATGTACGTGTGTGCATGTGCATGTGCGTGTGTGTGTGACATTATAACTCAAAAACAATAATTCCATTAAATATCCAAATTTAGCATTTATGTTTGAACTTCTTCCAAGGATGAGACATGAAGATTTTAAAGAAAATCCCTCCACTCCAAACTACCTTATACAAGTAACATTTTTCAAAATGTTGATTTTTCTCAAAAATTGCTTTAAAACTTTTATTAAACTAGGCATCATATGTTTAAGATATTTATATGTCAAATGAAATATGTACCTATTTTGAATTTTCTGGGAATAGTCTCTGAAGTTTCTTTCGTTCTGAATGGCTTTTATATAATTGATAAACCACATATATATATACATTTTTTTGTTTTTTTTGTTTTTGAGTTAACTATTTCTAAGATGTTCCATGTTATCATTTTGAATTTTCAAATATTTAATCTTTTCTCAACTAGTAAGTTGATATTCTTTTTTTCACTCAGTCATGCAAAGAATATCAAATTTCCAAATCATCACATAGTGACAACTCTTTAAAGATCTACTATTGCTCTGGCTCTCTTATAATTACAATACAACAACATGTGTTAAAGTTTATATGGATTAACAAGTAGACAGAGTAGTTTGTAGAAGAGCAAACAAAGAGTCATGTGAATGCAACATATCAGAGTTTTTAAAACTATACTGCAAGGGGGAGTCAAATGAAAACCTTACAAGTGTAATAAAAATATGAATCTTGGTGCTATGGTTCCGTAAGTAAAACATCATCACAATACCAACTTAAAATAGCTGCCCTACTTGTGACATGGACCAATGACTAATCTTCTGTCATATATTTTCTGAGCAGTGGGGGTTACAAAATCTATCAAAATTCATCAGCAAATGAAGGTCCAGCAAGGTGATGCATGCTTATCACTGCAGCAAGTGCACAAGAGGAGTAGAGAACTCAGAAATGATGTGACTCTGTGGCAGAGTTCCATGGTCATTATAACACTAATCTGTTGCAGCAGTTGAAATCACTATAACTAATTGAAAATTACCATGTAACAGGTAGCCAAAAATCTGTATCATCACAATATTCATGATGTATTTAAGTTTTGCAGAGTGTCTGCCAAGGCAGCTCATTCCAGGACTGAAAATACCACACATTAACCCTGTGAAGAGCATTTGAAACAGTGAAGAAGGTGATAGCTTCCTTGCAAGAATTGTTACAGGAGACAAAACCTGGGTACACTACCACCAATCCAAAACGAAAAGAGCAAGCAAGAAATGGTGCTATTCCTCATCACCAAAACCTAAGAAATTCTGCAGGAAAGACTATGCTGACTCTCTTTTAGCATTCAGAGGCTTCGTTCTGGAACACTCGCATAGGGGGAAACATGATTACCCAGTGTGTCATATTCTGATATGCTGAAAAGTCATAATCTTTGGCCTGCAGTCAGATTAAAGCAATATGAACTTAAGACAACAGGCACTATTTTGCAATATTCTCAGCTTCTACTTTTCATGTAATAAGACTTGAACTTGACATTCAACAAGCAGCCATCTTACAATATGAAAAATTAATCAGAGTACCTTATAATGACTGGGAAAAAAGAAAACCACAAGTAAACCTAAAAACTCGACAAAGTTTCCTTACTAAAGTCAAAGAAATCAAATATAGATTGAAACTTCCTTACTTAAAAGAAAACATACAAACAAATGTTAACCTGTTAGAACTATTTGATATCGAACACTATCTACACTTAGCTGAAGAATTTCCAACATCTGAAACCTCTTCGTGTGTTCTGAAACAAATGACACTAGAAATAATAAATTTAAGATACTCTACCAATGAATGGCTACATGTTTATACTGACAGTTCCAGCTTACCAAATAATGGTGGTACAGGCGCAGGTGCAATATGCCCTCTCTTCTCTTTCTACAAAAGATTAAGTTTAAATATCACAAATTTTGATGGAGACATTTTGGCAATACTTCAGAGCTTACAAAACCTATTATATCATATAAATAAATTTGAAAACGTATTATTATCTGACTCTAAAGCAGCTATGATGTCCATAACATCTGATGTAATACTTAATAACTTAAATATTGCAGAATGCAGTAAAATCATAAAACAACTAATGAATTTAAATAAAAGATTAATACTTCAATGGATACCGGCACATTGCAGAATACAGGGTAATGAAACAGCTGACTTTCTAGCCAAGAAAGGTAGTAAAATTACATCAAATTCATCTGATTCAATAAGCTATCACTCTATCAGAAGAATCATTATATCAACATATAATAACATAATTAAAGAAGATAATGTGTTACAAACAAAAGGAAAACCATTGGAAAATTTATATAATAACACGACCAAAATCACTACATTACCAAGAAAATCCTCTGTAGCAACTTTTAGACTCCTTACAGCCCATGACTGTCTCAATAAACATTTATTCAGGATTGGTATAGTGAGATCTCCTCTGTGTCCTTTCTGTACACTTAAAGAAGATATGGATGGAAATCATCTACTTCGCTGCTCAACCTTTAGTCAACATAATAATATATCAAAATACTGGAATGCAAGAGAGCGAATGGTTACACTGCCAACTGCTCAACATTAGATACCAACCAACCAACTTTTCATGTAATACTTATAACCATTACCGACCCTCTTTCACATCTGCCATACTCACCAGACCTTGCCCAAAAAGATTTCCACATGTTTGGACCACACTAGGATGTGGTGGGAGGAAAGAAATTTTGTACCAATGAAGAGATGCACCAAGCAATGCTTGAGTGACAGCACACACAACAAGATTTTTTTTTATCAGAGGAGTCCATGCACCTTCTTACATGGTAGAGGATATGTGTTGAATGCCAGGAAACTATGTTGAAAAATGATAACACTTGTGTTCAATAAATTAAATTAAAACAATATTTAAGGTTTTCATTTCACTCCCTTCAGTGATAATTACTTTGAATTTAAAGCAACATAAACTGCTGTATTCAATAATCTTTATAGTCACATGTATTTAATCTTTTCTCTGGTTTGCAATAAAAATGATACTTACTTTTTGTAGAGTTCTCGGAAAACTTCTAGAACAAGTTTTGCTTGACCATATGAAAGCAAAGTAAGAAATTCACTGTCATTTCCTTGAAGATAATTTGTAGCTATTCGTATTACCAAGTCATAACATGATTGAGAAATACAGAAATTTGAATCATTTGCCAACAAAGTTATTACTTCCAATTCACGCTTCTGCTGTTCTACTTCAGATTCCAATGCTTTCACATATAACTTGGGTGCAGGTTCTCTTTCACAATGCATTGGACTGCTTTCTAGTTCATCAGTAATTCTCTGTCCAAATTTCATTGTAGATAATGATATATTTAAATGCTCTAGTGAACAATAAATGTGTCCAACCAAACTAAACAGAAAGAAAAAAAAAATGTACAAGGTTAATGCTTTAAATAAAAATATTAAATATAAGTAATAATATAATATATAATTAATAATTATATATATATATATATATATATATATATATATATATATAATAACTCTTTTAGTAGATATGAAAATGGATTATGGTCCACTAGTGTCAAAAGAGGCTTTTTTTCTGCATTAGTGTTAGCTACAGAGTTTCCTTACATTTTATTTACACAGAGAAGTAAGCTTGATGTTTAAAGCATTAACCTTGTAAAAAAATTGTTTTCCGCACACATGTATGCACGCATGCACACACAACGCCACCCTCGCACACGCAAACACACACCCCTGCTAATCCACACACACTCACATGCACGCATGCATGCATGCACACACACACACACACACACACATCACATATACACATATATATATATATATATATATATATATATATATATATATATATACAGAAAACAATTTCTCTTTGGATGGTCACTTTCAAAGGATGTCTTAAATGCTCTCTTCCTAATCCATGTTTGCTAGATTCAGTTTGTTCTACCTCCAAATAAAATTACAATTGTTTCTCTTTTCTATTAACCATTCCACTTCATCTTCAGCTTCCTGTGAGTTGTCCCAAAATATCTTAAATTGCCATCATCAATATTTTATATTATGAACATTTTATATTGTGACTCCTTTATTTCTCTTGAACCACTTCCTTTCTATCAACTTCTACATCTTTAATTTTTTTTTCTCTACAATTAAATGATATGCACTCTTTATTTTAATTTTCTTCACAAATTTGAATTATATAAGAGAAGTTCATAAAATATCTGTGTTAGAAACAAAGATTCCATTTTTTTTTCAAATAGAAATTATTTATTTCTCAACATAGTCTCCTTTTAGAAATATAACCTCCCAATGTTCCTGCCATTTGTTTAACCCCTCCATAAAATAGGAATTGTCAAGCTATGCAAAATATGCTACAATCTCAATAAAGACCTCCTCATTTCATCTAAATTTTGTTCCTTAGAGCCCATTTCTTCAAGAAATCACAGGGGGCTAGGTCAGGTGGTAATAACTATTTGGTGAATCTGTTGGTATGTTGTGATGGTGAAGCAGCACTTTCTTCATTGCCAAATAGGGTCATGTCTCCTTCAGCTTGTTTGACTCAGACCAATAACTCACTGTAGTATTGTGCAATTATCATTTTTCCTTTCTCTAAGAAGTCAACGAGCATGATACCCTTCGCATCCCAAAAAATCATTGTCATCAATTTTCCAGTTGATGGACCATTTTTGCTTTCTTTAGAGCAGTTTCACCTGAAGCAACCTGTTGTTTTGATTCTTGCATGGTTTCTAGAGTATAATGATGAATTCAGGTTTTCATCGATAGTGACAGCTTGACACAAAAAGTCTTATGTGTTCTATTCACTTGACTTTGACTACATCTCTACAACAAATTATTGTTAAAAAGCTTATGCTTCTATCTACTTCATGCTAATTGAGAAAATTTGTAGAAATGGTCTTATTACTTACTTCCTTGTAAGTAGTAGTGAAATAAGGGAAATGAAATGAAATGGCCTGTTATTTATGGACGCTCTTTAACTGCTTTGGTTTTCAGCGTCCCATTCTATATTGGGCGTGAAAGATCGCTTAATTTTGCTCAGAGGCCTCTCTTATCAGGCTTGAGGTTCTTTTACGTGCCGTAAATCTACGACACGGGACCCACAGCTTTACTTCCCTTCTGAAGGAAGCCATGCTAAGAATTTTTACGCCCGAAAAAATCCATCATCCTCTGCCGGGTTTGAACCCGCGAACTTGGGTATATGAAGTTAGCATGGTAACCATTACACCACGGAGGGCGACATGTGAAATAAGGGAGTACCATAAGTTAAAGTGATAGACAAAAGCTGGTTGCAATGTGACTGAAGTTCCTTTGTTTGTATGGACAGGAGTTAACAAATTCCTGTATGATAAAAGTATAAGTTTTTTAAAGCTGAAACTAAAACCAAGGAATATCTCAAAATTGATCAACTCCATGAAAAAAATGTATATGACACAAGTCATGTGTTTTATAGTGATCTACATTTTATGTGTAGTAAGTGTTTGTCTATCTCTTACGGTTTACAAGTTATGTAAAATTCAATAAAAATCATCCATTATAAAAAAGTCTTTAAAGGCTATTCCCAAAAAATTCAAGATAAACATTCCATTTTGGCTTGAAAATACCTTAAATATAAGAGATTTTAATCAAAATCATTAGAGCCAAAATTTTCTAAATTTTTTCCATGTAAAGGGGGGGATTTTTCTTGAAAATCATCGTGTTGCATCCTTGGAAGATACCAAACTTAAAAACCAGTAGCTGAGTGATGAAGGCTCCTTCTTTTTTGCTTCCTCTTCCTCCTCTTTCTGCTGTAACTGACATTAGGGATGCAAGTTTTAACACTTCATTCAAATGCAGGATTTTAAAATTTATTACATTATAGCTGCTTTTTGATGATGTGTGCTTTAATTTTATGTTTCTTTGGTATTCTCTTAGTTTAATTTCCACCTTTCTTTTTGGTTACCTATACAGTATTTCTCATAACCTTCATAACTGATGTATGTTCCTTATTGGTCAGAGTTAAACCCATTTGTCACTGGTATTTCTAGGATGTGTTGGCACTTTTTCTAAAACTCCTCAACTTGCTCAGTGTCTTGCAAACTTGCTCAATTACTTCTGAAAGCAGTCATTGATATGAAGTTGGGTTATATTCATTCTTCTCAATGAAATTATCTATATGTATAGGTTTCCTATGTATTCTTAACTTTCTTAATCCCTAATTATTTTGAGGTTCAAAGGGTAAGATGTTATTTTCTTCTATTTGTTGTAAATTTAATGTTGTTGTCCTGTAGATTCAAAAGTTTCAGAGAATTTCCCTTTAGTTTCTAGCAGACAGTAGCAAACATATCATCATCATATCTTTCCAAAACTTGTAAATTTGGGGAAAGGCTTTTATTATGTGGACTTTGAGTTTGTTCATGTATAAGTCTGCAAAATGGTTGATACTATCCATTGCTAAGCCTTTTGATTGTTGAATGGTCACATCAAATAGTTTTGAATAGTCATTTATGATTTTATGAATTTATAATAACATCCACAAGCCCCTAAAAAAAGATCTTTCCCATGCATCTGTAGGTTTTATCTCTCACTGAGGTGAGGAATGCCTGGTCAGTAAATTTTTTGTTGAAAGTGAAGAAGTTGTGTCTTTGCATAATTCTGTCAGGTCATGTTTTGGAACACTGCCCTCCAAAAGGCCAAATGGGATATTTATGAGAAGGTCTATTGTACCTACATCCGAGGATGGAAGCAAAGCTACTGACAGAGAAGCAGGAATAGGATTGCTACTGGATCCTACAGCTTATATGGAAAACTTGATGCCATCTATTTCTGTGGCACCTATTGTGGTCAGATTCAGCCATTTTCTGAGGAGTTTAGGTATTTTCGTATCAGAAACCTGTGAAAAGTGCTTTGATGTCAAAAGATACCATTATGTTGTTTTCTAGAATATAGTTTTGTAGACTTGTAAGATTTTAGGTTTTTACTAACCACCTAGCAATGCAGTGAGTTGATGCTATTGATGATGGGTTGCTGTTGTCTCCTTTATGTACTTTTGATAAGCAATGTAATCTTGGTAATATGGGGTTAGCAGGTTTTAGACTGCAAATTTCAGTTGTTAGTGTTTTGCTAATTGACAGAACTTTATTAACTACTTGTTAATGTGGTTAAAGGGTTTTTGGGGACTTCTTTGTAGTCCAAACTATCCACGAACAAACTCATGTTATAAACGATAACAGGGCTAATAATTGAAAAATGAAGCAATGATGATATATGCACTCATTGAATCTAAATAAAGGAGATAAAGTTCTGGTGAGAAAATTTACCAAATATCACTGTTGAGGAAAGTTTTAATTGTGGAAAGGTTCTTACAAGTTAGTGGAACAAAAATGTTCACTGTACATTTATGCTAAAGAAAACTACAAATGGCAACATTTTGGCAAATAACATTTGTCACCGTTAAAGGCTGTTTAGAGAGGCCAGTAAATAGGCTACAGATGCTCAGGTATAGCAAGGTTCCTGCTGAAAGTGATTTTGATTAACATTTCAAGATAGGCTAAACAATAATGCCTAATCAAGGATTTGAAACATTTCCAGTGCTGGTTATTAATGATTTCCTCTTGGGAAGTCAGCCAGGTAAGTGTTGGATTTATTTACAAGCTTTCAACAATGTACTCTGTTGCCATCATCAGGGAACTGGAAAGACGTTGCTCTGGCGGTGGTATTTACACTTGGAGGGGAAGGCTGAAGGACTACCTCGTACACTGTCATTGGTTGGCACTGGCCAGTAGGGATTGAGGAGGATGGGACAAATGGTTATGAATTAAAGGTAGCCATATTTTGCTTATTTGCAGACCTTTGTGTTTGTTAAAATTACTTTTGTTTGCTTTTATGCATATTGCTTCTTTTATCAGTCTGTCATAATATCCAGTAGATATTTCAATTATTTTGGTGGATAAAAAATTTATCTTATGGCTAGTATCGTAAGTATATTGTGCCACAGCAGATTTTTCTGGGTAGCCCAATCTCATGCAGCATTGGTGTTCTTTGATGCACTCTTCCACAGTCCTTTCTGTCTGGCCGATGTAAATTTTTCCACATTCGCATTGGATTTTGTAAATACCGTCAGTGTGGAGGCCCAGATTGTTTTTGGCCATGCCCAGATGTTGCTTGAATTTGGCAGGGGGCTTAAAAACTGTTCTGATGCTGCGCTTTGATAGTATTCATGCTATTCTGTGGGACACTGTACCCATGAACAGAATAATGGCTGCAGCTAAGTTTTCTTTTTTCTCCCTGTCATCAGCCATAGCCAACTTTTATATGCAAGAATTTGAACCCCTGGCACTTAAGAATGCACCTCTTGCACCTACACACTTCTTCCGCTATTTAGATGACACTTTTGTAGTTTGGTCACATGGAAAAGACTTTTTGACTGCCTTCCTGATCTACTTAAACAGTATCCATCCCAACATCAAGTTCACAACGGAAATAGAGCAGAACAACTGTTTACTGTTTCTTGACTTACTCATCTACAAAAATGGCCACCTTGGACACAAAGTGTACAGAAAACCCTCGCATACTGACCTGTATCTCAACAATACAAGCTGCTACCATCCTACACAGAAAAACACAGTACTTTCTACACTTGTACACCGAGTGATAACATATGTGATAAACATAACCTTCCAGAAGAAATCCAGCACCTATGTAAAGTCTTAAGACAGAGCCAATATACCTTCCGAGATATCAACAAAATGTTCAGGAAACTAAATTTCTAACAAGCATTACTATGTGACTATTCATCCAAGTCCCACAACAGTCATTAATGAAAATCACTCTATATCCTGTGGATTCACTTCCGCCTTTGCTTGAGCAAGGGGGCTAGTGTATAAAATACATACCGGCCCAACAGATAACTTTACAGACTTGTTCCCTGGGATGCACATACACCTGAGTAGTCATGTCACTGCTTGCCTGGTATGTACCAATCACCTTTCATTTTATATTAGCCCTTCCTATCCTTTCTTACATACCATTAAGGCTACCAAAGATTTAAACCTAGTTAACATTGAAGTTCTGATCAGTGATACACACTGCTTTAACAAGATGAAGTGAAACCCAAAAATGAGTAATAAACGCTTTTAAGGCACAACAATATCTGTCAGATTTGAAAACTGGCTTTAATTGGAAATAAATCAAGACTGAATAGATTAGAATGAATTATATTATAAGTTATCTTTAAAACCTAGTTATTCTACATGACCCAACAGTTTTAAATATAAATATATGAATTAATTTATTTACACAACTTATTTAGAAGTTTAATATAAAATTATACAAGTTTTATAATGATAAATTAACTCCTGCACAAATTTTCTGACTGTCTAAGCCTATTTTGTGCTATTCAGTTTTCTTGGCTCCCTGACCTTGTAAATCACTGAGTAGCACTTACCCACTTTAGCCTTCAGTAGTCATTCTTCTTCACTTACACCTAGTTGTCCTTCCTTGTGTCTCTTATTTTTCTAATCTCTTTCTCTTTTACTTTTAGCATTTTTATAGATACTATTCTTTTGCCCCTTTTTTCCCCATTTATTTTTCCATACTATTTCCCTCCATTCTATAACTCTTTATATTCTGTTCTGTAGAAGTCTGTAATTTCCTTTTGCCATGCAATTCAGATATTACTTTTCCTTTTCTATAGGCCCTATTCTCTACATACTGTTCTCTTCCCCACTCTCTTTTTATTATTTTATAAAACCCAATACAAAATTTATCTTCTAATTTCCCCTGTTTCTTGCTTTTCTATGTCTTCCATTCTATTTCTTCCAATTTCTAGAACCCACATATGTTTCTCTTCCCTAGTATTCATGTGTCTCCCATTCCTATTTTAGCTTTAAGTGATTTTTAAATGATTATTCTAACACAAACAAAATAAAAAAGATGTCCTATAATTAAAATATAGAGTCTACTGAATATACTTAGCACAGTTAAGAGTACTGCATATTTCTTAAACCCTTATTTTCATTAGCACTTATCATTGTTGTTTCCAAGGGAGATTGCTATTTACACATTAATGAATCCTTATTTTTCTTTAAAATATACATACTGTACTTGGGTGAATTTATGCACCTTAATTACATATTTTAGAACTGTTAAATATTTAACATTTCAGTTCCTAAGATATACAAGGTGTTAAGAATATGAGATATGAGTGTGCAGACTTCCAATGGCAACTTCCTGATGTTAAGCTGAAACATAAGTTCCTGTACCATTTTCCTCTATAGTGCATAGTTGCATAAATACAAAATAAAAGTAGTCAAATGTTGGATTGTGAATATGTCACCACTCCTTTATCATATAGTTTTGCAATTAGAACAGCAAGGTAGAGCTACAAGTCATGAGTTATTTGTGTTTTTACTCTTTGTTGCTAAAATGAGTCTTTACCCACAAAATGATATTAAAGAATTGGATTCTAGCATGTAGTTGATAATAAACACACAATTGGCAAACTGGAATTCAATTACAAACCAAAACAAAACATTTGCCTGGCCACAAAACAAAACATTCAGCTTTTAAGGCCTGCTCTGTTGCAAGACTGTGCAGACAATTTATTCAATAATGTTCAATTATCCCTGTTACCTTTCAAGATAGAGGAAGTTGTTATTGGACTTTATTATTTGGATTTCTCAAAAAGTAAAATCTGAGCACTCATGCCACTAACACTCTGTATATTTAAAATATTAGCAAATGATGTGATAAATATTGAACTACCAAAGACTTTAAAGTCATAATGCTGATAGAGTTATTCAATTGTCACCAGATGTGCTTTAGGAATCACAGAATTATGGATTTAAGCAAAATCTAATGCAGCTTTCTGTCTTGAAGAAGTAGTCACTAGAATTTAAGCAATGTTAGTCCACTCAAGTTTTTTTTAAATATCAAAGTGCTTTTATCCTTTTTATATTTGAAATTTATACTATTTTTACACAATTTAGTCTAGTTTAAAATATTGCTTTACCAAATCAAGCATGAAGGAGTTAAAGAATCTGCCAGGTAGTAAATAAGATTGTTTACTCTTCCTTGTACAAACATTCCTTGTTTACTGCTAGGAATAAGCTGTGAGTATTGAGTAAGATATTGTTCTAAACATGATTTGACAACATTTGCTTTGCCAATATCTTTGCAACTTTTCCAAGATGATGTTACATTTCCTGTGTCTATTCCAGCAAGATCTATAAAATGGATCTGAAAAACCAAAATATATAAATATTAGGTATAATGACAAAGTTATATAACACATAAAATAACAGCTCATTTAATCATGTATAATAGGAAACTTGAAAGGTACAAATTAAAATTTGTTATATATTTCCAATTATGTCCTATTAAAATAAACAGTTTCCTGATTAAAACAAGTTCTTGCCATCAATCATACATTTGATGTGCCACTGACACAAACAACTTTATCTGTCACCCTCCGTGGTGTAATAGTTACCATGCTAATTTCATATACTCAAGGTTGCGGGTTCAAACCTGATGGAGGACGACAAATTTTTTCGGGTGTAAAAGTCCTTAGCATGGCTTTCTTCGGAAGGGAAGTAAAAGCCATTGGTTCCATGTCGTAGATTTATGGCACATAAAAGAACCTCAAGCCTGATAGAGAGACCTCTGAGCAAAATTAAGGGTCTTTCATGCCCGGTATAAAATGGGATTCTGCAAACCACAGTAGTTAAGGAGCGTCCATAAATAAAACGCCATTTCATTTTACAACTTTATCTGCACACAAATTCACAATATTCCTTACTCCTCCAATTTATCTGCATTCTGTTATTCATAATAAAGTTTTGCCTAGAAATTAATTCAAATTAAGCAATTGGACTAAATTTGGTGGCGGTGGCGGCAGCGGCAGTGGCAGTGGTGGTGAATATTTAACCTGCAGGTTGGTCAATGGCTGGAACGGAATCGTGGAAGTGGACCTCAGCATTAAGGCAAGGACGATACTGCAGTGATATTGCCATTTCCCTTCCATGGGATGGTGATGAAAGAACACACACACTCAGTCCTTCTAGTGTGGGAGAAATTCCCCAAGCTGGTACTAGGAATTGAACTCACATCCCCTCACTACCACTGCACTAACTGGACAGACTTAGTTATGTGCACAATATAAAAACAAAACATAATTCTGTAGTGGAGAGCAATAAACTCGTGTGTAAAATATGATAGGTAAGGTATGATATTATTTGTATATGAGATGCAAATTTTGGATTACTCACTCACATAACTGTAGTTGGACCTCCAAATCTGGATTTCGGTTCTAAATCAGAAGCATTTTTAATGGGTTTTTGTTGCACACTGTTTTGCTGGTCTGTATCTCCACTCTAATGCCCTCTCTCCTCCTCTGTCCCCTTGTGGCGAAACTCGACAATTGGAAACATTTGACATTCTGGACTTTCTTCGATCGCCATCTGTTGTTTGTCTTGGATACTTGTAGACTTCCAGGAACAGGTTTCATTGATTGATTGTAGTATTTCAAATATTGCATTTGATTGTGGGATTTCAAAATTCAAATGGAATTTTCTCTGTTTTTAAGAATGAACATTTTCTCCCATATTTTAATTCTGATGGTAATTGTAAGGGTTTAATAATTTTAATATGTTTTCCTATTTCTTGATTCTTTTCCCAAAAATTGAGAGCTACTGCTGATCTATCTATTTGTTTCAAATTAATGTTTCTTAAGTGTTCCTTTTGACGGATTTCCAAATTTTTTTTAGTTTGGCGAATATATGAGTGATCACAATCTTCACAAGCTATCTGGTATAACCCGGATTGCTTTAGTTCTTCTATAGTTTTGTTTATAGGTTTATTCAATAATGTTTTTAAATTAAATTTGTTGTATGTTACTAGTTGTATATCTACGATGATAAGTAAACTTTTTAAGCATTGGGTTTGGTTCATTCCCTTTCAAAGTGCTAATTTCTTTTAATATTTTAATATATTGCTTCTTTTTTAAAAATGTATTAATTAGATGTGAATTAAAACCATTATCTATGGCTATGTCCATTATATGATTATATTCTTTTTTCAAATTCTTGTTTGGTCAATGGAACATTAATTAATCCATATATTAAACTATGGAAAATTGAATGTTGATGTACTTTCAAATTATAATTATTATTTTTTATATAATTGTTGAAATGTGTTGGTTTTCTATAAATTCCAAACTCAAGATGAATCTATTACTTTTACATCAGAAATTGAACAAAACCATTGTTTACCCTTCTTAGACTTAAAAATCATGAAGGTGAACAAATAGTTGGAATTTTGAATTTATAGAAAACCAACACACGTCAACAATTATATGAAAATAATAATTTATAATCTGAAATTACATCAACATGCAATCTTCCATAATTTAATATATAGATTAATTAATATCCCATTGATCAAACAAGAATTTGAAAAAGAATATAATTATACAATGGATGTAATCATAGACAATGGTTTTGATTCACATTTAATTAATAAATTGTTATAAAGGAAGCAGTATATTAAAATATTAAAATAAATTAGCACTTTGAAAGGGAATGAACCAAACCCAATGCTTAAAAACTTTACATATTATCCATGGGCATTTAATAGGTACAAACAATTTTTCAAAAAAGTAGATATACAACTAGTAACATACAACAAATTTATTTTAAAAATATTATTGAATAAACCTATAAACAAAACTATAGAAGAACTAAAGCAATCCGGGTTATACCCGATAGCTTGTGAAGATTGTGATCACTCATATATTTGCCAAACTAAAAAAAATTTGGAAATCCGTCAAAAGGAACACTTAAGAAACATTAATTTGAAACAAATAGATAGATCAGCAGTAGCTCTCAATTTTTGGGAAAAGAATCAAGAAATAGGAAAACATATCAAAATTATTAAACCCTTACAATTACCATCAGAATTAAAATATGGGAGAAAATCTTCATTCTTAAAAACAGAGAAAATTCCATTTGAATTTTGAAATCCCAAGATCAAATGCAATATTTGAAATACTACAATCAATCAATGAAACCTGTTCCTGGAAGTCTACAAGTATCCAAGAAAAACAACAGATGGCGATTGAAGAAAGTCTAGAATGTCAAATGTTTCCAATTGTCGAGTTTCGCCACAAGGGGACAGAGGAGGAGAGATGGCATTAGAGTGGAGACACCGACCAATAAAACACTGTGCAACAAAAACCCATTAAAAATGTTTCTGACTTAGAACCAAAATCCAGATTTGGAGGTCCAACTACAGCTATGTGAGTGAGTAATCCAAAATTTGCACCTCATATACAAATAATATAGTTAACTCACTTTAAACAAAGTTTTAAAAGCATTTAAAAAAAAGGGTGATATATCAATTTTTGGCTGTTACTATTCTGTTTGCTAATCAGATGCCTTAGTCCTGAAACCTTAAGGCTCTATTGCAAATCATGCTCTTATCAACTTTTTACTTTTATCAAAGAAACTCATATCAATGAAATGCCAAAAATTGTAAATATGCACTTATCAACTTATGGCTCTCCACCACAGAATTGTTACTATTGCAATTTGTACTACAAGTGAAACCTTAAAGAAAAATAGAAAAATCACATGTTCTCAAAGATTATGATTTACACAAGGAAATATTTAAAACATGCAACAAGAATATTTTAAAAACAGAAAATGCTATAAGGGAAGCTATTTTCAAAAGGAAAATAAGCAAGAGGAAGTATTGTATTCCATTCCAAAAATTCAATGCAAGAATTTCAATAGAAATAATGTTTTGAGGCCCTCTGAATCCAAAAAGTACTTTAATTAACAGCATTAACTCAAAAATAAACCTGTCAATAGATACAAAAATTAATATTTAAGTTCAATACCTATCCTCATACAGTTGTATTGAAATTGAATTTGAAATATTTGCCTATTTACAATGATTGCTGCAATATTGCTTTCCAAAACTGCAAGGTGAGGGGATGGCTACTTCGGCTTAAGTCCTTCTTCTCCTTCTCCTTCTTCTTCTGTTGTTATTTTGTAACAGTAACAGCAAGATGAAGAAGTTAAGCTGAAGATGCAATAAAAGTTTATTGCTATACTAGTTCTTAGAACTTAAAAAAGATAAGTGAAGTTTTGTTTATCCCAATTTAACTTTTGACAGTGCATTTCATGTGTATTCTATATTATAGTTTTATATTAATACTGTGATATATCCTTTATTTGCAAGTTAATTGTTTACTTATTTTACCTATGAACTAAAATAACTTGTTCTATCCAATGATATAATTATTTTCTGAGTTATAAAGTATTTGAATATTTATAAGACTTAAAAAAGCAATATAAATGTTATTTAAATATATACTTTGAGTCAGCCTGAGTGATATAGAGGCCAAGAACACATTGAGTACAGGTAGGTGTTTATTGCAATACTGCTTACTTAGGAGTTGCAGTATTCTTTTGTCACCTGAAAGGAAGTGACAAAAGAATACATATTTGATTAAATGATTTTATCTAAAGTGAGAGCTAGATAAATCCATTAAAACAATAGGAATAACATACAGATAAACATGCAATGATATTTATTTACTCTGTTCAAAAAAACAATTCATATTTGAGAGTAACTGTATACCTTGCCATATGTAATAGAACCTCCTGACAGCAATAAATCTGTACGTCGTAAATAAATTGTAACCACACAATGTCCCAAGTGTGAAGCAGGATATGGTGCAGTTTTACTGATGCTTCTGCGACTTTCAGCTTTAAAGAGTAAAGTTAGTGCTGCCTTCTCAGAAATTATTTTCTTATGGTGTATATCCTGGAAATACATTTAAGATAAAAATTATTTTTATGGGAAAAGAGAACCAAGGATGCTCTAATTTTCTTCAGTGCATTTTAAAATAAATTCAATAAGCTAATATATTTTAGAATGCCAATTAAAACACTCTGCATATTTATACATTATCCAACAAATTTTTAAAATATCTACAAATATTGATCACTTTTTCAGTTGAGACAAGCTTTCTGGATGGAGCTTTTTCTGAAATTTTGCTTGCCCTCAGAAGGAAAAAAACTAAGTGACTTTCTATGTGGCAGAGATCTTAGATCACTTGCAGCAACAAAAGCAAACCTTATAGACAGAAACAAAATGAGAAAAAAATATCTAATATATAAAAATCAAGAATAAAGGGTTTCATTGGTTACAAAAAATTCAGTACATATGCACATGCACACCCACAGTTTTCTTTTCATCTTGCCAAAATTCAAACATGTGACATTTTAATCAAAACTGTTAGGTTTTTACAATAAGTCCCACAAACTTGAATATTTGAAAAATTCAGTTCCATGGCTGAAATTTGAACCACAGATCTTCAACTTTCTGTGTTGATAGCTATTATGGCAACCAAGAACACTAAAATGGGAGCCGAAGATCTGTGGTTTGAGGCCTCAGAAAAATGCATTAGATTTTTCAATGATTCAACTTTTGAAACTGCAAACTCATTTTTGAAAAAAAATAGAAACAGCTAAAAGTTTCCAAGACAATTTTTAGGAAGGGGAAATTACATCCTTTAAACATCACTGAACTAAAATTCAACATTTTTATTTATTTGCTATTTCAGTTTTAGTTCAGTGTCTTTATAGAAAGTTACACATACACAAAGCTCATTTTATACAAATGTGCTGCTTTTAGCACTTTCAAAGCATGTATTTCTAGTTAAATTGTTATATCAACATTTTAGGTGATATGCAATGCTTCTTGTACCATAGGTAAATGTGAAAGAAATTAAGAAAATATAATATGTTCAAAATTGTTTCCAAAAATGTTTAATGTAAGCTGCAAAAAGAAATTTTTAGCTTTACAACAAAAAGACATAATACAAGTGATCTCCTAATCTTAGCACATAATGAACTTCACTTTTATGAACAGCACATTTTTTTATAAATGTCTAATTGTTTTGTATAATATTATGGTAATGTGTTCTGTTGTAAAAATAATGTAATATCACCTTTAAAATGTCAAATGTTCTATGTTTGCTTGGGATTAGAATAGGACCAAGTAAATCCATAACTTCTCTTCCTTTAAGCTCAATGCAGCTCATCTGATAGTCTATCTTAGCCACTGATTTTTGATCTTCCTTTTCTTTAAACAGTGCTGTCAGTAGCCGAGGAATTATACCCCGATGCTAAAATATTAATAAAGGAAACAAATGTTAAATATTTTGTATTTATCTATACTGGAGCATTATTTAATATTATCTCAATTGTGATCTGTCCTTACAGTAACATTATGACTGCCAATTCCTGTTCAGTTGACAACCTAGAGAGATTGCTTCAGAAATCACTAAAAAATTAGCTTGACTCTCGGGTCTTCTGTGAGAAATATTACATATCTGTAAAACCATATCACTGTATATGGGCGTGTGCTTTGAAAGACGTTATGGATAAAGAGTGAAAAAGGCCATTGGGTTCTTTGAAAGACAGAATATTTCATTCTAATCAAAGGCAGTTCGCCAGGTGAATTGAATGACTTTAATTTTTAATCAAATTTCAGATTTGCATATTTGTAATTGTACTATTAATTCACAAAATATCCCATCAAAATCTCTCATGAAGTGGCAGGATCATGTTCTGGTTCTCCTGCCCTTTTCCCAAATTGCCCCTCTTATCTCTTTGTTTCTCTCACTCCCTCAAGCAACAAAGTCATGAAGAGCAAATATCCCTGGGAGAAAACTTATATACTTATTGTTCTTCCACTTTTTGTATATGCCATTTCCATGGTAGCATAGTGTCTTCAAATCCCATAGAAGATCACTTTGGGTTGCTACTCTATATACCTTTACAATAAGTAAATCCTTTCAGAGTTTAGTGTTTCAGTTTTAATTCTCCCTTGGAGAAAACAGTGCATATACAATTACATTATTTAGTTGTATGGAATGAATTTAATTTTTTTAGGTTTTTATGGAAGAAAGATGCTAATTTAAAGTTATTCTTGATTTTTAATGAAATTAATTTCATTTCATTTAACTAAAGTGTTCAGTGGTTTATTGATTAATTCAGAAAACAATGTGGCTTGCAGTGTATTATAAACAACACTCTCAGAATGCCAGGAAGAAGATAAAAAGAAACTATTAATATTTAATCATTTACAACAAAATAGGGTAGTGGTGATGGCAGTAGTGGTGTCATAGTAGTTCATGGTAGAGCAACTGGCTAGAGACTGGGAAATCTATGGTTCAAATCCTGTCTATGGCATTGCATTTTTCAGTCTGACTCTACCTATTCAAAGCATATTATTTTAATTCCCAACAGAATTAAATATATTGGCTAAAACTGCAAAAAAAATCAGATATCAAATAACTAGTTTTGTTCTTACCTCATAGTTGTTGCGCAAACCAGAGAGTGTTAAACTCTTTCCTGCTCCAGTCTGTCCATATACCATTATAACCGCTTTGCCACCTTTTAGTGCACTGCAAATGTCACTCATTTTTATTTCAATTCTTATATTATACACAAGTGCAACTTAGTACACTACTAACACCATATATGCCTGCTGGGTGCCTCAAGCTAATAAAAGGTTCCACTCATTACTTGGTGGAACAAGATATTCCTGAAAGGCAGTAGCCATATGGGTATCATCAGAGGCATATGCTGCTACCAAGCCCTGGGCTAGTGCTTTTGTTTTACTTGGCATATTATGTTTGCATTTTTGTTCTATATTTAATTAATGTATCTATAACAATGTAAACATTTTTAATAAATTGAATACATAAATTAAGAATAATAATAATAATAATAATAATAATAATAATAGCCATAAATAATAATAACCACAACAACAACACAACTAATTTCTCAATAACTAAACCTTTAAATTGAAAAATAATGAACTCTATTTATTTTTTGAAATGGATAACTGGATTTTGTGTCCATTAGGCAAATTAAGAACCCTATCTTCAGTAATAAAAATCACTAAATTGGCAACAACTGTTCTGACTGTCCTCAAGACTAATCACATGACAAGAAAGAAGACCTGAGGTACAGTGTAAATAAACAACATCAAAAACCAGACCAAAACTGAGACCAAAGGAAATTTTGTTGATAATGCAATAAATTGATTGCAAAACTAGTCCAAAGCAAGGATTCCAAAAGATATGTGAAGATTTGTTGCAACTATTATTTTTATATTAATATTTGTCATATTATTGTACTTGAACAAAGTCATTATTAGTTACTTTCAGCAATAAATGCACCAACTATTTTTTGATCTCATGAAATATGAAAAACTTGTGAAAGTAATTGGTTGAAATTTTTTTTAAACAAATGAGTACTCTGTTTGCATATATTTTGGCTGCACCATCCCATAGTTCAATTTTATATGGCATGAGGGCAAATAACTCCATAGTAAATTAGTTTTAAGTATATTCTCAATAATATCGGCTTAAAATACCTTAATAGATAGACTGATTTACTAATTATACACATAAGTGTCTATATGTTTAGTACATGTTAATCTGCTACCTGCATATATTCCGAGGAATTTGTATTCATACACCTCTTCGATGTTATTATTTCCAGTCTGAAGCTAAAGTTTCTCTTGTAACAATTTATTTCCTAAAAATAACTGCAATATTTTGGTTTTATTTATATTAAATTTTAAGATTATTAATTCCAAAGAAATCCAATGAACAATTCACTGCATGAATCATATTTATTTTTAAATTATTGATTTCTTTTCCCCAGAATAATAAAGTAATAATGTCAGCATACGAAATAACTTTACATACAACATAAACAATAAGGGTTCTAAAACAGTTCCTTATGGAACTCCATATATGAGTGTTTTGTGTTTTGACTGTATTCTACTAGTTAGATTAGTTATGGTATATTTGTGTTGATTGCTTTCTTCCTATCATGTATATTTTAATCAACTTATTTCCTACTCCATGCAATCCATATTTTTCTAATTTATTCATTGGAATATTGTGCCTATAACATAGTCAAAAGGCATATAAATCAAATATTGCAGTACCCATCTTCAAATTATTTTTCATGTTTAGAATTGTTTTATGAATAAATTCAATTAATGCTGTTACAGTAGAATGTCCTTTTCTAAAATCATATTGTTGCTTATTTAACACTTTTTCTGATTAAGAGAGTGTGTGGGTCTATTGCATATTGCAATAAAAAACTTTCTTTTTCTCCAACAACTCTTCATTTTTTCCACATGTGGCCATCAGTGGTTTTTGTCCTGGTGAGAATGATCCATTGCTATCTTCCAATAAAAACATATACTCCACAGACAGAATGTGAAGGATGTGGCTGAAAAAGAAAGCCTTCTGGCTGGTTTGGGACATGGTGTGAATTCTGGTTAGGGGCCTCTTTGGCCTTTTTATACCTGCAGATCACATGGCAAGAATATTTTAGAAGCCATTGCATGTGCAAAATCACCACAAGTCTCACAAATTCATGCATGCCTGCAGTGTAACAATACCCGGCTTCGATATCAGAGAACCTTCAGATGCACATGTGTCCACTTCCACAGGTGTAACAATCACAGCTACGATGTGAGGAGAATTTGACGCTGGCACACATGTCCACAAACACAGCACGATCATAACAGCTAGACAATCCAAGTGTACTACTAGACTCTTTACTTTCGGCAGTTTCTAGATGCAGTAGCCAACATCATTTATTCTCTTCACCACAAAGTTCGGCCCTTGCCATGGCTGTTAAAGCTTGGGGCAGCATACCTTGGTACAGATAGGGCGATACTGTCACACCAAAACACCCTGCTGGAAACCTTGGCTGTTGACCTGCTGGTCGTAATGGGTCTTTATCCAGTTGCTCTCTTTCTAAATGTGTTGATGCACCATCTCATGCATGTCATGAAGCCATCTATGAAATTCTTCATGAAATTGACTACTGGCTGTTCTGCACCAAGAGGACTTCCAAACATCAGGCTGCATGGTAGATTGGCCACAACCTTCCTCAAATTTTCTTCTAGAGTCTTGATGTACCGCTCAATCATGGCGTCTGACTGTGGATGGAGAGGTCTTGTGCACCCCAAATCACTCCAGTGTCTCTCTCATGAGGTTAGACTCAAAGTTGGTGCCCTGATCCATGGTACTCCATAGCAAAAAATTGTTCTTCTATGAGACAGTTCAAAATGGTCTTGGCCTCCTGATTAGGGATGGTGTACACCTCCGGCCAGCCTTCTTGGGGACCAACAGGTACTTGTTACCCATCTGACACAGGGAATGGCCCAGCCACATCAATGACTATGCATTCAAAAGGTGCTCCCACGTAATACTGCTGCTGGTTTGTGGGCCTGCTGCACACAAATGACATTGGCAGCACCTTCTCTCAGCATCTACTCGTAGTCTCAGCCAATAGTGCCTTTGAAGGAGCTTGTCAATAATTTGGTTGGATCTAAAATGTCCTCCAAAAGGCTATGCACGATTTACCTCCAGATGTCTGTGACCTTACTTTGTGGGAGGATCAGCTGCTCTCTCTGGGTTTTCCTATCAGATAATTCCCATACCAGGAACAGTACTCCTTTTTTGGTTTTTAATGAGTCACTTTGGGTCCAGTAAGACTTGTAAACATTACTCCTGGAAGCAATGTCTTCCCAACTAAGTCTAGTCCCTGCCTCCACTTCTCTCATGAGTGGCCTCAAGTCAGGGTCAGTCAGCTGCTCCTTCCTCAGACCTGTGCTATCCCATCCAGCTGTGGGCACCACTGAAATGACATGGAGAGCTGCGGCACACTCTTCCTCCTCAACCTTGGTACTGTGGCCGCACTCTTCTCCATCTACATTGTTGTCACTCCTTTCTTTCCAATGTTCTGAAGTCAAGTTCTACTCTTGGAGCCTTTGGACCCAGATTCTTGAAGCTCAATAGCTAGATCAAGGGGAAGCGGTCAGTTCTCAGGTGGAATGACCTTCACTACGACCAGAAACTCTTGCCAGAGTAGTTCTATTCTACCTTGGAGAGCGACTTGCTGTAGTAGGCTACATGCTCCTGGCGTTTAGGACCTAGGATAGAATGCCTCCTATGCCACTAGCTTCAGTGTCCACAATAAAGCCACTACTAGGTTGTAGAAATCATAAAATAGAGGCACTGCAGAGAGCTAACTTAATTACTGAAACATATTTTGTGCCTCTTCTGACCATGTTTAAGACCGGTGCTCTTCGCTTAGAAGAGTGAGGGGTTTAGCGATGTTGGAGAAAAATCTGACGAGCTGGCAGTAGAGCTACACAGGACCAGGAAACTTCGCAGTTCTCATTTGTCTTTCGAGCAAGGTCAATCTCTCACTGCTTGAGCCTTCTCTGTGTCTGTGACCACCCCAGATCATGAGACTGTGTGGCTCAAGAGTTTACCTCCTTGCAGAAGAGTTGGCACTTCTTTGTGTTCAACTTTAGGTTAGCTGCCTGCAGCCTTTGCATTATCTTGGTCAGGTTCTTGAAACGTCCTTCGAAGTTATGGCCTACTACGATATAGTCAGATTTACGGGCCATAAGTCAACTCTCTCATCACTGATTCAACAAGGTGCTGGACATAACCTAAATTGCCAAAGCTCTTGGCCAGTCGAGAATGTGGTCTCTTATCTCTGGAATCCAGTATCCTGATTTCAGGTTTAAAATCGAGAACCTCTGGACACCAGCAAATGTGTCCAAGATGTCAATCTGGAGTAAGGGGAAATATCCTTTTTAATGATGGCATTTAGCTCCCTGTGGTCCATGCAGAAGCATACCTCGCTGTTCTTCTACTTCTTCACCAAGACTACAGGGGGCCACCAAGGGCTGTCAGACTCATCAATGATTCCCCTACACCTCATGTCCTACAGCATGTTCCGTACCTCCGCCTGCTTTGTCAAAGAAATACGTCTAGTGGTTGCCGGATAGGTCGGTCGTCTCTGGTGTCGATGTTTGGTGTACCTGGTCAATGCGGCTAAGTAGATGTTCCCTAAGTAGATGCCGGATCCTCTGGTGTTTTGAAGCGGTCAGTTGTGCTTCAGCAAGTCTTACAGTTCCCTTCCCAGTCCTTACAACAATGCTGTCTGGAAGGCGATATACTCACTGCTGGCCCGCACTATCCCTAACTCCGTCCAGGCCTGGATGTCCTGGTCGGTGGGTTCAGTAGTCTCAGGGGCACTTCCTCCCGACAAGGCAACAATGCCCGGACAACATACAAATCGTTCAATGGTGTTTTCCGGTCCAGTACAAGTTTGCTTGACCGTTGACCCTCCAGGTATTCCTTCACCACCCTCTCGCTTCTTGCGGGCACAGCAATATCGATCATGAGGATCACCCTGCAGACCCCAGATGTTCGTGGTTTCCGCAGCAACACGTCATCTCGGCCGAGTCACAAGATCTTTCAGCTGATATCAACCTTCGCCTCGTGGCTTCTGAGGTCATTTAGTCCCAGGATCAATTCCTCGCCAAATACCCACAGGCTCACAGCGCTCCGTCTCAATATCAACTCCAGCAGGGCCTCCTTCTTCACAGATAAAACGTCGCCTGATGCCGTCACTAGTTAGTTGGCCGCCCGGGTGTTTGCAAACCCTTCGCCACGACAGGTCTAATTACAGTCACGGCTGCACATGTGTCTTGTCTACTAATATCCGGCCCAGCCCTCCTTGTATCTAGCCGTCTGCGATGAGGTTATCGCGAACTGGTCTGCCTGGGGAACGCAGCATCACTCGAGGTTATGGAGATGACGATCCCGACGTACTCCTCCATTGCCTTTCGCCTGCTAGTCGGCTTTGTCGATTATAGTCTCTCGCTAAGCGTCTTGGTTGGCTATACCCACAGCATACTACATTCAAAGTTCGTCGTCATCTTTAGGTTGTCTCTCCGTCTCTTCGCTTGTCGTAGAGAATATTCCTCGTCTTCGAGCTATTGTCTTGGCCGACTGCAACCTTAGTACTGTCGTTAACACCTCGTGGATGTTCTTGTAATCGCCGAGCATAAGGTGCTGTCGTATCTCGGAGTCACGCACCCCGTCGACAAGGGAGTAGGCGGTTTCCTGGGATACGTAACTAGGTGGTAGGTTCACCAGCTATTCAGTGTCCAGGGCGAATTCCTGCATCGTTTCCCCTGGTTGTTTCAGCCTCGATTTAAGCTGACTGTGGTAGGATTCAGCCAGGCAATGATTCCCAAAGCAGTTCTTGAGGGCCTCCCAAATCTCTTCGGACATCTACCACATTGGAGTCGCATTCAGTGCTACTGCAGCCCATCCCAGGATGTTTGCTATCAGTTGAGCGGCTTCCTCTTCTATCGACCATCTAATGTGGGTGGTGATGGTGGCAAACTGTTGGTGGAAGACTTCGAAAGTGGATGTTATGACAAATTTAGGTGACTTTACATGTGCAGATGTTGCTTCGCGTCCTGTCTCTCGAACTTCAAGTCTTCCATCGGGCATCTTTTCTATCACCGTGTTTAGATCTTTTGCTCTCTTATAGATTCTTCCCTCTAGGGCCTTAAGTCATTCGCGTTTCATCATTCTACTAAGCTCTTCCAAGGTGTCCAAGCATTCTTTGATGTGCTTCAGGGCGTTAAAGTGTTAGTCAGGGTCTTCATCCTTCTGCCAAGTTCTTCTATATCCTTTTTAATGCCGACCAGTTGTTATTTGATTTTGTTCGATATCTCCTTCTTCAGGTTCTCCATTCCCAAATTAAATTTCTCTTCAAACATGTCCATGCTGGATTCCACTGTTTCCTCCATCTTATCTATTCTGGATTCGATCTTCTCCATTCAGGATTCCACCTTTGTATGCATCAACTTCATTCTCAGTCGCACTTTGTTCATTTTCCATTCCGGATTCCATTTTCATTTTATCCATTCGTAGCTGCATTTTTTCAATTTTTATTTCCAAGTAAAATTTTTATGATATCCTCCATCATGATATTAAACCCTTCTACTGATACCAGTAAAACGAAAACTTTTTTTCTACAAGTCTTTATTTTTTCCACAAACTAATTACAAGCAGAATCTGCTCACAAATATCTGTCTTTCTTCAATGCTTTCATAACAATTCTGGCATGTAGTTTCCTTTTGATGTATGCTGCTATGACTACTATGCTTGATATAAATTTCCCGTAAAAGCTCACTCAACTGTACATTAAGCATTCCCAGCTGAAACTGAGCTCTGGGCCAGGCTTAGCTCCTCTTATTGTACCTCCAGAATCTGCAGCATATGCAAAACCACTGCTGATGTCACAAAGTCATTCAGGTGTAACAATGCTTTGACATCAATGAGTCTTCAGACAGCACACATGTCCACTCACGCAGGTATAAGAATCACAGCTGCATGACTGCTGCACACACAGTACAGTGTAAATATCCCAAAAACAGATGAGGTCGACTAAAAAAAAACAGTATCTGAGGAAAAGGGAAGGCTACCACACAAAGGGTTAAGTTTCAGTGAACAGCCAATCGCTGGTTGCAAATTGAATTCATTTCAACTGGAGGGAAATTATTACAATTTTCCAATCTAGCTGAAGTAACAATAATGGCACACAATATCAAAAGCCAACAATATCAATTTAAAACAGTAATACCCAATAAAATAAACCCAATTACCAAGCCAGGAACTAACTGTATATTAAAGAAGATATCTTCCACATATAAATAAAATCTATCTCAATCATCACAAAAGAATAAGCAAATATGATGTAAAGCCTGAAAAGAACTGATGTTTTATATATATATAACTCCTAAAAGAAGAGCAACAACTCTATCCTAAATTCCCTAGAATAATTTAATACCCAAACTTTTCCTATTTCTTTTGCTGTCAGTAAATAACAGATGGAACAGTAATAACCATTTCTAGCTCAGAGAATCTAATTAATTTTATTTCCACTCAATCATGAAAGAGAACAAAAGCTTACAACTAAATGTCTGCAAATATCTCATTCATCAGGGAATAGTAACCCCACTGCCAAGGAACAAAATTGACTAAGTGAAATATTCTATATAATAAGCTCAAAGATAGAAAAATTAGCTCTGATTAATAATGGATCCCACCCTAAACACAAAAAAAAAAAAAAATTGCAAAACAATCACACACTGGAAAATAGCCCAACCAAAAAAGTTATTACAACAAAATCGGAATGAAATCCAATCAAATTGAACTAAATTACACACAGTAACTTAGAACCACTCACAGCAGAATACATTCTCAAAAATGACTAAAATTAAGTCACATAAAGCAGCATTAAATAAGAACCAGTTATGAGCCGATAAATAATGAGACAAAAAAATTCCGAAGTTAAATCCCATCAAGCAGCTATAACTCAGCAGAAGAACTATTTCTCTCTAAAAGATTTAAATTACTTTGAAACTTTTGTATATGTAAGTGAAGAGTCTTCCAACCCACATACTTTAATTCATTTAACAAGCTAAAAATAACTTCACAAATAAGAGAGCACTTTCCTCACAAACTTATAATTTATTTATTTTTTTTATAACAATTCTTACTATGTCAGGCATTGGTATCTAAAATGTCATAAGCTTAATCCTCAATTTGCAATATTGGAGTTCATCTAAATAATTTTCAGAGAAGGTGCCGGTTGATATCTATCAGGTGTATATTTCACATGAAATGCAGCATTTCACCTTGCAATATAGAATTCCTTTAATTTTAATTTTTATTTGCTCCTTATTAAATCATTCCCAAAAAACAGGCAACCATAATGTGAATCTTGTAAGGAAAGTGTTTTCCTATTTCTACAGCAAAATTCCACTGAAAAATAAATTACGTATAATACCACACAAATAGTGAGCCAAAGCTATATGTCTCCTTTTCTCAGTCCAATTGCTCCAGACAGACATCACACAAATAACATGATTAAACAGGCCAGAATTTGTAATTACTCAAAACATATAAACCCCCTTTAACATTGCAAAGAGTAATTGCCCCTCACTCACCCTTGCAAATTGTAAAAAAAAATATTGCCGTTTTTGTTCTTAAAACAGAATGGGCAAGTCACACTTATTAAAACTATACCCCCATACATTGATGTAATTACCAGATAAAACAAAGCATAAATATATTAAAACTAAGCCCTATTGACCACCTAGCATTCACCATTAAACCCATCACAAATATTCGTACAAGACCCAATTCTGGTATCCATTGCCCAATGAAGTTCTTATGCCCAGAATATACACAAATATCTCTTCATTCCCACTCACCCAAGAACATCACCCTGCAACAACTTCTGCATTTGCACTAAAATTTATATCTCCTACATTATATCTTTGTATTGGAAAGAAGGAAAACCACTGCAAAAAAAACTCCAAACTAATTACAACTGAAATATATCTTTAAAGTTCCAGGTGGGTGCTAACTTTTCCAAAAACAAGCTTCAGCTAATCCATCCCAGTCCTGGGTCTCAATGCACACAGCACAACATACCTTTCTTGTCTACTTGCCAAGAGACAACTGAATCTCCCAGAGCATTGTCTGTCCAAGCCACCACCGGACCACCCAGAACTGAGGGCAGGCAACAGCTCACATAAAGAAATAGAACCATTGCAAGAAGCAAGCAGTTCACTCATGTTTGGTGATTATGGCTGAAGGGTGTGGTTACAATATTCTTCTTTCAAATACCTTAAGTCAATGTCGCCTGAGGTCAATGTCATGGAATGGTCATTATTTATATTTGCTTTTTATCTCCATTTTTATACTAAGACTAAAAATTACCAAATCTGAGACACTTTGGAAAAATTCCTTTTTCAATTGAAAAATTTATTAGATATATTAAAGGTTCAACAAGTACATATTTACAACCTTTTAAAGTAAAAGGACTAATAATTTCATTCCATCTATTACTATATTAATTTGATAGGGAACTTCTTATTTTTATAATTTTGGTTTCTGATGTTGGGCTTATAAAAACTGTGCTATCATTTTCTTTGATATTGCTTACATTTACAGAAACATTATTAGTAGGTTTAACAACTTCTAAGAAAAATGAAATGATTTTTGCGACAAGAGTATTTGGGTCTGTAACTAATTCTCCATTTAAATTTAATTTCGATGGATTTGGAATTTTTAACCCAAATGGTAATTTAAAACCTTTCAAGGGGATTTCACCATCAGCATTAAGAAACATAAGTATGCAGTAAATTGTTCTTGTCACAAGTCATTTCACATTTAAGAATTTTCACTTCTATATTCATCTACTGAACTATAAACCATACGGAAGTGAAAAGTTCATTTTTGTTATTTGGGATAAACTATTACCATAAAAAATAATTTGTTACTATTTATTGAAGTACTCGTGTTTGCTTTATAATTTAAATATATTCATTTGTCAATGAACTTACCTTTCAACAACACCATTCATAGTACTTGCATACACTTCATCTTGTGAGGAATTGAAAAATATTCCATCAGTGTAAAACTTCCAGTACCTATCTTTTTTATTTTCTTTGTGAGCCTTAGCATCTTGTAAGCAAGGTGCGTAGAGTACCTTATAAAAAGTAAGTTTATATATTTACATATATGTTATAATTAATAACTAAAGGAATCTTTTATGTTATAGAACAAATAGAAATCTCTTTAAATTTATAGTAGATACTGATGTTAAATGGGGCATTATCATTACTACTGCTTAAAATGTTCTACAATAACAAAAATGTTTTTCAGGGTTTTAGGTAAAAGAAAAAACAGCTATGACTGTAGAGGCGGCTGGTCCTAAAGGGCTACAGAGCTGTAACCCATTAATTTTTCATAGATATGATGTAAAATAGTATGTAATAGGTAATTCTTCACATATTGAGGCTTCCATCAATATGCCTAGTCAACATCACTTGCTAGAGTCTTAAACTATGCAACTCATACTGGTAATAGCTCAGCCCTCAGCCTTACACACGAGATATCATCATACAAAAGTGCAGCCCTTTCCGCTTCCAAATGCAGCAAGCACTCACTCTGTGGTCTGTTGCTTAGCAAATCAAATCTAGAGGTTGCAGGTTCAATTCCCAGCTGGAGGTAGAGAATCTTTCTTTAGCCAGGCTTATTCCCCATTCTCTCTAGAATTTGAGAGTATGCATGACAGTGAAAATGTATGTGCAAATTTAATGTATTATAGTAAAAAATGAAGGTGAATATAATATGGCCAGGTACTGTATTATACAGATGTCGCCCTCCATAGTGTAATGGTTACCATGCTAACTTCATATAACCAAGTTTACCCTGGTAAAGATGTTCATGTCAGATTGGTGAAGCTGAGTATAGCTGTTGCAGAGATAGTGAGACCTATAGTGAGCCGAGTGTGAAAAGCAGAAGTAAGGATTGACATCAAAGACAATAACTTTGTCTTCCACTCCAAAAAGAATTGACCACTTGAAATGGAAGCATTAAACTCATACTGAAGCTTTTGGAATAAACTCTTACTTACTTTATTTTAACACTCTTAGAATTAAAAGGTGGGAATGTGTTAAGATTCTAAAGGAAAGCTTATTCATTTTTACTTTTTCTATACATACTATGCACATAGTGTATAGAGAAGGTATTGCATTGTACCCAAAAATTTGATACCAAGATTTCACCAGAAATACATGTTTTGAGACTACCTCAATCCAAAAAAAGCATTTTTAGAAAAATGCCCGTGTGTGTGTCTGTCTGTCTGTGTATGTGTGTGTGTCTGTGTGTAACATAGCTCAAAAACAAAAAGACCGTTAAATACCACACTTGGTATTTAAGTTAAGTATCTTCCAAGGATGTATCATGAAGATTTTCAAGAAAATCCCCCACCCCCAGCTACCCTTCACATGGAAAAATTTTCGAAAATTTTGATTTTCTAAAATATGGCTCTAACGATTTTGATAAAAATATCATATATTAAAGACAAATAATATGTATATCTTGAATTTTCTGGGAATAGCCTCTGAAGATTACTTTATTCCGGAAATTTTACAGAATTTTGTGTAACTGGTAGACAAACACTTACCACACAAAAAAATGTAGAGCACATTAAAACTCACAATTTATGTTATATACATTTTTTTCGTGAAGTTGATCGTTTTTTAGATATTCCTTGTTTTTTGTTTCAGCCTTAAAAAACACTTTTCTCATACAGGAATTTGTCAACTCCTGTACATACAAACAAAGGAACTTCAGTCACATAGCAACCATCTTTTGCTATCACTTTAACCTATGTTACTCCCTTATTTCGCTTCTACTTACAGGGAAGCAAGTAGTAAGACTATTTCTGCTAATTTTTTCTAACTTAGCATGAACTAAATAGAAGCATAAACTTTTTAACAAAAATTTGTTGCAGAGATATAGAGAAAGTCATGTGAATGGATTACATCAAATTTTTATTTGTTGTTGTATGGGTTTGTTTCTGGATGTATTTATTTTATAGAAAAATAAATGATAAGTGTAAAATGCTGTTGACAATGTAAGTGGGATTTGGATTTCTTAAAAAGAAAAAAAAAAAGGGAACAAATAAATATACATACTTTGAGTTTGTGAATTAGAATAAATTGTTTACAGCAAAGAATAAAATGGGTTGTTTTAGTTCCCATCATTTTGTTGTAGGTAGCAGGGGAATTAAAGGAGACTGAAGGACAGGTCACTTGACGGAGGGAACTCGGCACCAAATCTAAGGTTATTGTACCTATGTCCACTGGGTGGCTAGAATCAGGAGCAATGGCACAGCTATGACAGTTTCCAGATTGAAGCACCCCAACAGCTGGACAGGTAGACCGGTGCCTCCTGCACCATATAGGGTCCAATGGCCCTGCCAGAAACAGCATCCCAACAACTACCACTGAAACTATTTAGATATTAGTTTTTTCACTTTTATTCACTGCAATATTATATTATAAAGTTTTAAAAACATATCTTGTCTTGTTTGGCCTTTAAGTTTCAAAAAAATACACGAAAGTATTTGTTTCCTTAAGTTTTTTACAACAATTTCTATTGTTTCACTAGCTATCAAACGGGTGGCATCTAAATCATTCATAGTTGATGTTCATATTGTAAAATTCAGAACTACTAATATTTGAAAACTGCTTATCACTAGCCATTAAAAGGTTGTGGAACCATTATTGGTGGTTTGTTATTCGGTCACTAGAATTACTTTATAGTTGATTTTAAGGCATTTGTTGCCTTTTTTTACATCACGATGTTGATTTCTAAATTTGATATAAAAAATACTGCAATATGCCATCCTGATCATTCTTAAAGTGATTCTGTGTGTTTAAAGTTCTGAATCCATTATTGTTAGGTAAATAAGTGATTTTTGTGTAGTTTGGTTTCAATATTATTTCCGCTGGTTTCCCAAAGCATGTGAGCGAAGCGTGCATGCGCTGTGTTAGGTTTAAGTTAGTGTGTGTGTAAATATATTATTTTTATGTACTTTGGTTTTAATAATTGTCACTGCTGTCACCAAAGCATACAAGTGAAGCGAGCATGTGTTTTCTTGGGTTTAGGACAGTGTATTAAATAAACTAGTTTTGGTCTACTTTGGTTTTAATAATTTTGATTGGTTCACCAAAGTATGTGAGCAAAATGAGTACTAGGAGTGTTATGTTTAGGTTAGTGTGTGTCAATAAACTGACTTTCCTGTACGTTGGTTACAATAATTTCCATCAGCTTCACCAACGTATTGCGTTCCAGCTACAGCCTTGGCAATCCATTGTTAATGTGTGAATGTTGGTGACTTTTTTTAAGCTTCACTTTTTTATCTTTTCTTTCTTTCTTGTTTGGTGACTTTATCACATTGGTAGCAAACTCATTTCGTTGTTTCTAGACCGCAAATACTTACTTCCCACCTAGCAACAGCTGTTAAAAGTTCCCTTCTATGAAATTTTTTGTGAATTTTGCTATTTAAGAAATTATATCTACAGGCTGGGAGTAGTGGGATATTCCAATTCTGGATGAAAACATATTATCTCCTTGATGCTCTGAAGTGGATTATAAGTTTAGTTTCAATTCTTAACATTTTATATTTATATGATGGTACTATAGCTTTACCACCAGCTGCAATTGAGGGATAGAAATGTTTATTCCGAGCATTTCCCGACCATGCCGCACTGAGCACATTGCCGACTGTTCCAATCTAATGAGATGAAGGATGAATGAAATGACAATGAAAATGACATGGAGGGACAGGAAATTTGGGGGATGAAAGAAACCTACCCAGCATTCACCTGGCAACCTGGGGAAACCCCCTGAAAAACCCATGAGTCAGGTAAGCCAGTCATAGGAAGTTAATCCAGACCTCGCGAATGCAGGTCACAGATGAAACCACCTCGGTAAGTAGACTGAAGTGATGGTCCAATCTTAAGAAAGTGGTTCTCTATGTATGGTTTTGAATTTCCAATCTTTGCAATATCCATGAGAAAAAGCAAATGATCCTTAAGTATTTGAAAATTCAATATCTTAACAAATATATTGGGAACAGTTAACGCCACAAAAACATTTGACACCAATTGTGTGTTTTGAAGAGATCTAAATTGTATATTTTAAATAGATCCACACTTGTTGTATAGTCCCTTTTTACCTAGCTCTTAAGGTTTACCAATTACACACAATTAGAAAAGTCACAAGCCACTCACAAAAAAGCTGATGGGTTACATTCACATGATTTTCTCAACATCTCTGCAACAATTTAATGTTAAAAAGCTTATGCTTCTATCTACTTCTTGCTAATTCAGAAAAATAGCACAAAATGGTCTTATTACTTGCTTCCTTATAAGTAGAAGCAAAATAAGTAAGTACCATAGGTTAAATTGACAGTCAAAAGCTGGCTGCTATGCGACTGAAGTTCCTTTGTTTGCATGGACAGGAGTTGACAAATTCTGTATGAGAAAAGTATAAGTGTTTCAAAGCTGAAACCAAAAACAAGGAATATCTAAAAAGCGATCTACTGCACGAAAAAACTATATAACTTAAATTGTGTGTTTTAACATACTGTACATTTTTTGTATGGTAGGTTTTTGTCCATCTCTTACGGTTATACAAAATTCCGTAAAATTCATCCAGAGTAAAGTAGTCTTCAGAGGCTATTCCCAAAAAATTCAGGATAATATACATTATTTGTCAGGTAAATAGCTTTAATATACTATATTTTAATCAAAATTATAGAGCCATTTTTAAGGAAATAAAAATTTTTGAAAAAAGTTCCATGTAGTTTGGGGTGGGGGAATTTTCTCAAAATCTTCGTGTCGTGTTCACACACAGATGGACCTTTTTTCTGAAAATACATTTTTTGTATACAGGAGACCCTAAAACAAATATTTAAGGTGAAATCTCAGGATCAAATTTTTGGTTAGAGTGCAATACCTCCTCTATACACTATGTACATAGTATGTGTAGAGAAAGTAAAAAAGATATCATTTATTTAAACATATATTTTAACTAAGATCATTAGTCATTTTTTATCAAATAAAAGATAATAAAATTCTTGTAGTTTTGGGTGAAAGAACTTTCTTGAAAAAATTTGATGCATTACATTTACATGACTTTCTCTAGCTACTGTACAAACTTCTTACAAAAGATAATTCTTCTTCAACACCATCCTAATTGAGATAAACATAAGCAGAATTTTATTACTTAGTTCCTTATAAGTAGAATGGAACTATGGGAATACATTAGGCTAAAGTGATAGTCAAATGCTTTAACAGTTATTATGCGATTGTCATTGCATATCACTTCTTTGCTTGGCCACGAGTAGAACAAAAGAAAAATGGACACTTCCGTCTGAGAAAAGTATAAGTACTTCACAATTGAACCTAATAACAAGGAATACCCCGAAAACGGTAAGCTCAATGAAAAAAATGTATATGACATAACTTGTGTATTTTAACAAGATCTACATTTTTTGTAGGGTAAATTTTTGTCTATCTATTATGGTTTACTAGTTATACCAAATTAAGCAAAATTTATCCAGAATAAACAGGTCTTAGAAGCTATTCCCAGAAAATTCAAGATATACATTTTGTGATAGAAATGGCTTTAATATGTAGTATTTTAATAAAATTTGTTAGAGCCGTTTTAAAAAAAAAATTTCGAAAATTTTTCCATGTAAAGGGTAATTAGGGGGGGGGGGAATTTTCTTTAAAATCCTCGTATTAAATCCTTGGAAGATACCAATTTAAATACCAAGTTTAGTATTTAACCGTCTTTTCGTTTTTGAGCTATGCTGTCCACAGACACATACACACACACATGTATCCGATTCTGAAAATTCTTTTTTTTTTATTCATGGGGTCCTAAAACATGTATTTCCGGTGAAATCTTGGCATCAAATTTTTGGGTGGAATACATTATACATAGGGGCTAGAGAAAGTAAAAATTACAATTCATCTTTGAAAGATGGTGAACATAAATTATCAAGTTTGATATTTACCCTTCTGTTTTTGAGTTATATTGTTCTGTTTCTGACATAATCGCCTTTACTAGACATGCTTTCTTTTGGATTCAAAGTGCTTCAAAACATATATTTATGGCATAATTTCAATAATAAAGTTTTGGGAAAAATACAATTCTTCCTCTAGTATGTTAAACTATAAAGTCTGGGATTTAAAAGAACTATAGCTTTGTAAGCAGCCATTGGAATATGTTATTTCAAAGTAATTTTAGATCATCTGGTGATTTACCAGGAAAAATGTGTCAGTTGGGGGAATTTAAGGTCATGTTTAATGCCACTGTAGCTCAGTTGGTCAAAGCCACTGGACAGAGACTGGTAGATCCATGGTTCAAATCTTGACTATGACATTGCAGTTTTCAATCTGACTTTATTTTTCCAATACTTTCTCTTAAAACAGTACTACAGAAAGTAATAATAGTTGAGAAAAATGGAACCTCAGTTTAACAGTTAGTTTTGGTGCAAAGATATTTAAATAGTCATTTGGAGCTCTAAAATGATTGATGTTAAGAAAATAATAGAAAAAATCTGATGTGTTCCAATCACATGAGTTTCTCTGCATCAACTTATGGTTAGAAAGCTTATATTTCTATTTCCTTAATGCTAATCGAGAAAAAATTAGCAGAAATAGTCTTATTACTTGCTTCCTTGTAAGTAGAAGCGAAAAAGGGAGTATCATAGGTTAAGCTGATAGCCAAAAGCTGGTTGCTATGTGACTGAAGTTTCATTGTTTGTATGGACAGGAGTTGACAAATTCCTGTATGAGAAAAGAATATGTTCTCCAAAGCTGAAACCAATAACCAGGGATATCTCAAAAATGATCAACTCCACGAAAAAAATGCATGTAACATAAATTGAGTGTTTTAATATGCTCTACATTTTCTGTGTGGTAAGTTTTTGTCCATCTCTTAAGGTTTAGCAGTTATGCAAAATTCTGTAAAATTCATCCAGAATAAGGTAGTCTTCAGAGGCTATTCCCAGAAAATTCAAGATATACATTTTATTTGTCAGGTAAATATCTTTAATATACAACATTTTAATCAAAATGATTAGAGCCATTTTTGAGAAAATCAAAATGTTCGAAAAAAAGTCCATGTAAAGGGTATTTGGGGGTGGGGGGATTTTCTTGAAAATCTTTGTGTCACATCCTTAGAAGATACCAAACTTAGTTTGGTATTCAATCGTCTTTTCGTTTTTGAGCTATGCTGTCCATAGACACACTCACACACAGACTTTTTTTTTGAATTCAGGGGGTCCTAAAACACGTATTTTCGGGGAAGTCTCGGTAACAAATTTTTGGGGGGAATACAATACTTCTTCTATACACTATATACATGGTGCATAAAGAGAAAGTAGAAAAGAAGGCTGATTTCTGAAATTTTTTTCCATATTTCATAGGCCTTAATTTCAATAACAGGAAAACACAAATTCATGTTACTATTAAAAAGTCTATACTTCTGTACCAAATTTGATGTATGGAATTAGGAAAATTAGAAGGCAAGAACTTACATTGGTTACAGCAGCTAATATAATGTATTTAAAAAGTGAAACTGAAGATGAAGCCAGGACGTTATAATTTGTAATGCATTTATTTTAGAAGTGCAAGGGAAGAATAGTATTGCACAAGAAAGGGAAAGTTGCTGGTGTAAAGTACTTAAGTGGAACAGATGTTATCTGCTGCAGAGCCTCATGTTATGTTTTGTAATGCATTCATTTTAAAGAAGCAAGGAAAATATAAAATAAAGGGCAGCCCTTACCTACAGCAATATGCTCATTGGGACATTCTATATAAATAAATAAAATAAATATAGTTTGACATGTAAAGAAATAAATCAAAATAGTACCTAAGAAACTATTAAAGCCTTTTAGAACACATTATGGTGAGTAAAAGTGTATAAACAATCTATAGATAGATCTAAAGATAGGTTTAAATAGTGCTGTTGCCAGTGTAAATTAGAAATTATTAATAACAATGATTTAGTAATAGTGATGTTGGTGTTGGTAATAGTTAACTTTCATTTGGATAAGTAAGCACATTAAAGGTTATACATTTTCCTGTAAATCTGATGTTTGAAGCATGTAATTAAGTAAATAATGAAGGCTAAAAATTGGTTATATTAAGATCTGAAGGATTAATGTACTTCAATGAATGGCTGAACCCAATACTACTGTAACTACCATAAAATGATACAAACCTTTTTATTTGTTTCAATTTTTATCACATTTTCATCACTATGCTTTAAAGGAAATACACGAACAAAGAACTTCATATTTTTCTGCTTTTTCCCCATTACTATCAACAATTATCATACTATCTTAAAAATTAAGCTCAGCTTTATATGCAGTTTTTGGTTCCAAAGAGGGGAAAGAAGAAATCTAAACAATACGAATAGAATTATACACTGCCATGGAGAAATAAACCACAATACAATATATTACTCCATGGAGTATTTATTAGGTAAAACTCAATCTTTAAATTTAGAAAACTCGAATGTATTTCTATTTAATCTTTGGAAATAAATGATTCTGCTTTTCTCTTCCTTTTATTTTATTCATTTTGCTTTTCCCTTCATAATCTTATTCTTGCTTTGCATGCAATAAACTGAAATTACTAACTTCAAAACTTGCAAATATGCATAGAAGCTTGTGACAGTGATGTGATTAAATAAAAAAATAAAAGAATTTGAGTCAGTTTTTGTAACACAAACATCACTTGTTTTTCAACACTTAAATTAACCCTTAAATTAAGGGTTGAAAATGGGAACAAGTGTTCCTGAAACCGGTCCCAGTAAGTAAAAACAAATGATGTTTGTGTTACAAAAATGACTCAAATTCTTTTATTTTTTATTTATGAAATTACTCAATCAGTTTTTAACAACCTCCTGTAAACATTAAGATATGCTTACTACGCATACACATGATACACATCCACAGCTGCAGTATGGCATGTATATATTGGAGTTTTATTTATGAACACTTTAACTGCTGTGGTTCTCGTGTTCCATTCTATATTAGGCACGAATGAGAGCTTAATTTTGCTCGGAGACTTCTTTTATCAGGCTTTTACGTGCCATAAAAGAACCCCAAGCCTGATAAAAGAGGTTGAAGTATGGTAACATTCTGCACCCTGAACTGGAAATGGCGTGTTATTTATCGATGCTGTTTAACTGCTGTGGTTCTCAGCGTCCCATTCATACACCTGAAAAAAATCCATTGTCCTCCACTGGGTTTGAACCCGCGACCTTGGGTATATGAAGTTAGCATGGTAACCATTACACCACAGAGGGCGACTGCACCCTGAAGCATCTGATGGAAGACATCCCAAGTTTTTCTTTGTTTATTATAGTATTAGTGGAAATGCTCAGTGAAATAATTAGATTACTCAAGAAGATAAAATTGTGTATCACTCTTAACTTCACTATTAATAAATAAATATATAATGTCTGATGTTACATTCACATGATTTTCTCTACCCATTAATCAAAATATTGTTTTGTCTTCTATTTCGTCTTAAAACAGATATACCTTCATTATTCATTTCATTGTAGGCATAAGCAGAATACAATAAATCAAAGCGATAGTCGATATTTTTAGCCATTTGTTATGATGGTTTTGAAATTCTATTCTCTTTGCTTGAACATGAAAAAGAAAGAAAATAGAAAATAAAAGATTGGTGAATTGATTTAGAAATGTATAAAGTACTTATCTAAAAATTCAAACCCCAGCAAAGAACTTCTCCAAAATGGTTAACATCATAACAATTTTATTTGACTTAAATTGTGTGTTTCGAGAAAATCTAAATTTTTTGTATGACGGTTTTGACTATCTCTGTGAGTTTATCAGTTATGCAAAAGTGATTCAGAATAAAGCGACTATTTGCAGAAAATTCAATATCATTTTATTTGTCATGAAAAGAGCTTAAACATATGGTATTTTAATTAACTTTTCAGAGTCATTTTTGAGAAAATCAAAAATAACAAAACATATCAAATAAAAAAGAAGTATTTTAGAGAGTGGAGCGCCATAATTAAATTTAAATGTAATGGGTCACTTTTTTACACTTTTTGCTCCAACTTTGCCTTCGTTTGGGAAGATCGGTTTCAGGGTACTTTAACCCTATCTTCAGTTCCGGGGATGAGGACACTACAACTGTTGCAAGTAACCAATCTTCCCAAACGAAGGCAAAGTTGGAGCAAAAAGTTTAAAAAAGTGACTCATTACATTTAAATTCAATAGCAAAGCATGTTTTATATAAAGAATAGTTTGGGGTTGGGAGATATTGAACTTAAATGACAAGCTTCGCATTTAACAGATCTTTTGTTTTTGAGTTATGATATTCTCTAACATGCATGTGCTCACATGCACATAACCGTTTTTATAAAATTGCACTAAACATGGCTTGCATCTGAACTCTCGAGGCAAGGATATGCAGATGTGAAGGGGCAGAGGGTATCAATGGATTACATCTTACTTATCGAACAGAAAGCAAAAGGTTCTAATAGCAATGCATATTCTGAATGGTCTGAAATAAAGCATGGTAACCCACAAGGTTTTATTCTGGGTCTCTGATTATTTTTAGTGTATATAAATGATCTACCTGCAGTAATAAACAACAATGCATATCTAATTCTTTTTGTGGACAACACAAGTATTATAAATAAAGAACACAATGTCAGTCAGCTCCCTGATTTAGCTAATAAAATCAACACACTAAATAATTGGTTTGAAAGTAATAAAATTCACATACACTTTGAAAATCTAACTACATTAATTTTTGAACAAAGCATAGAAACAGGACAGACCTAAGGATAGAATACGAAAATAACACTGTACAACATGAAAAATGTCCTTTAGATGAAAATATGGGCTTCTTATACAAAATAAGGAATCTGTAATTAGTTTTTGTCTACCACGCACCATTTTCCCAAAAATCCACATTTATTTTACATATTTTTGCAATAAATTTGCATCTTTGTTAATTTAAATCAATTTTTTAATAACCTGCTTATTCTATTCAACATTTACACTGCAGGTATTTATGTACACATATTAAACAATGGATATATATCAAATATTCACTGCCAGCTTGATCTTTCGACTATGTCAGCATTTTAACTATAAAATTTTGTTTATTTTCAGATGTTTCCTCTCTGAGGTGTTACTGGCAGGAAAATTTTAGTGACGATCAATTTTAAGTGTTTTAAGGATAAAATTATATTACATTCAGTGCATTATAATGTCTTGTCACTGTAAAAAACAGCCAGATATATTTTGTTATATGTGTGGCGAATTTACATTGAAGACACAGCAATGCAGCTTGTCACCATTGGAAAAAAGGCTTATGAACTGTACTTTGGATGTACACTTGAGGACCAGGATAAGTACTAGGCTCCATATATCTGCTGCAATTCATGTTCCAGGAATCTGAGAAACTGGTTACAAGGAAAACGTAGTACAATGCAATTTGGAGTACCTATGGTTTGGCACGAGCCAAGAGATCACGTAGTGGATTGTTACTTTTGACAGATATCAAGGGATTCTCTTCAAAGTCTAAACACTGTATTCAGTATCCAAGCTATTCGACCACTTCCTCATTCTGACAGTCTTCCTATACCTACAGCTCCAGGTTCATATACCACTGATTGAGAGGAAGACATCACAGACGACACAAACCATCCAGATCCTGACTTTCAATCATCTACACCTATGACTTGTGCACATCATGAAATCACACAAAGGGAGCTTAACGATCTTGTACGGGACTTGAAACTCTCTCAAACAGACTCAGAATTACTGGGTTCCAGACTTCAAGGTTGGAATCTATTAGATAAGGATGTGACAGTAAGTTCATTTAGAAGACGACAAAGCCATTTTACAGAGAAAGAAGACATTGTATATTGCTGTGATGTGAATGGCCTATTTCAGGCATTAGGACATAAACATAATCAGCTTGCTTACTGACTCATCAAACCATAGTCTTAAAGAAGTGCTCCTCCATATAGGCAATGTTTGTCCCTCTGTTCCTGTAGCATATTCTACAAATACAAAGGAGACATATGAGGTTATGCGTACTATACTGAATTTAATTGAATACACTAATTCAAATGGCGCATTTGTGGCGTTTTAAAAGTCATTGGTATATTAACAGGTAAGCAACAAGGATACACTAAATTCTGCTGCTTCCTATGTGAATAGGATAGCCGTGACCGCAAAAATCACAGCTGTAAACAGTGGCCTTCAAGACAAAGCTTCATTCTGGCACCAAAAATATAGCACAAGAACTACTTGTGAATTCACAATGCGTCTTTCTTCCACCACTGGACATTAAACTCAGTTTAATGAAAATTTCTGTAAAAGCTCTGGACAGAGGAGTGGCTTTCTTGCATCTCAGGAACAAATTCAACAAATTAAGTGAGGCAAAGGTAAAAGATGGGGTTTTCATTGGTCCCCAAATTAAAGCAGTCATTCATGACGAAGAGTTTAAAAATAAACTGTCAGAGGGAGAAAAAGCAGCCTGGTTGGCATTTAAATCAGTGTGCTCACATTTCCTTGGAAACGAGAAAGCTGAAAACTATGAAGTGACATGGTAGAATGCTTTCATGCTATAGGTTGCAATATGTCATTAAAACTACACATTTTGGACTCACATCTGGACTTCTTTCCTCAAAACCTTGGCGCAATAAGTGACGAACATGGAAAAAGGTTCCACCAGGACATTCCTGTTTGGAAATTGGTTCAGTGGGCAATTGAATGTAAGTATGCTAGCTGAGTATTATTGGTCTATTGTCAGGGACACACCAACAGATGCCGACAAGAGGAAACGGTCAAAAAACTCATTTTAGTGTATGTGTTTTCTGTACTCAAGACTATGTTTCATTTCTCTGTAGTGGATAAATATCAAAAGTGGGTCTCCTACAAAAATGGTACATGATGTATCATTTTGGTTTTCAGATATGAGTCAAGCACTTTTAGTTTATACAGGAACACACAGTTTCATCTAAAAGGCAGAAACAAAGTTCAAATTTGTTGTGCAGCGTAATCAGATTGCAGAACCCAGTAATACAAAATTCCTAATTCTTATGATAGATCGTAAATAAATTGGAAACACTATACTTATTATATCTTACCCAAACTGAGCTCTGCATATTTTGCAATCTGATCTTTAATACAGCTTATAAATAAGAGCATACTAAAAACAGCTTATTATGCATATTTTCATTCATTAATGACTTAAGGAATAATATTAAAAAAAAAAAAACCACACCTTTCAAAATATTTTGATTTTCCCATTAACTTGTGAATTTATTCTAACCATATTGTTATTTGTAATAAATGACCCAGAAAAGTTTATATAAAATGCAGATGTTCATAACAAAGAGAGCAGAAATACGCAACATAGTCCTACAAATAATTTGTAGCCATTCCAAAAAGGGGGTTACTACAAAGCCAATGAACAAAAACAAGTTTAGATCAAAATTAAAAAGATACCTTATTACTAATACCTTCTATACAGAGGACAATTTCATTCAATCAATCAAAAAATGCTGGTAATGATGTAACATTGTAAATATAATTAACATGAATATTCTAAGAATGCATGTGTACGAGTAGGTTTTTGGAAGCAGACATGTAATTGTAAATTATAGAAAACTGACACCTCTAAAAATGCATTATCAGAGTTATTATATGTAAATAAATATATTAATAAGCATAAATAAATGCAATTCTTGATTTGATCTATATCCTATAGTTTGAACATAAATCCTAATATCATAGTAGGATTTACAGAATGCTGTGTGAGTGGGTGTGTGTGTACGAGTGTGTGAGAGAGAGAGAGAGAAAGAGAAAATATAAATGGAGTTTTATTTATTTATGGACGCTCATTATAACTACTGTGGTTCTCAGTGTCCCATTCTATATTGGGTGTGAAAGTCCATCTAAATTTGCTCAGAGGCCTCTTTATCAGGTTTGAGGTTTTTTTTTATATGACATAAATCAGTGACACAGAATCAATGGCTTTACTTACTTTCTGAAGGAAGCCATGCTAAGGATTTTTATGCTAAAAAAAAAAAAAAAATCCATCGTCCTTTGCCGGGTTTGAACCTGCAACCTTAGGTATATGAAGTTAGCACGGTAACCATTACACCATGGAGAGAGGGGGAGAGAGAACCCGCTCCTGCACCTCTTTGTCCACCACAGGAGAACCCGGAGAAAACCTGCCCATGCGCCGCAAACACCTGGGCCATCTAGGTGAGAGGCAAGTAGTCTAATCACTCGGCCACAGCATGCCCTCATGGAGGCAAGGTTCTCCATAACAAATCTGAATTAAGTTTTTTTTTAATAGTGAAGTTAGAGTGTTATACCAGTCTTTCTGTCAGTGACCAATAAATTGTTAAATATTTTGTTGTTTCAAATCAGTTCTGGAAAAATCAAATAAATTTGTTTACTGTATCATGCAGAGGAAAATTTATGTTTGGTCACGAGAGGAGCTTAATCTCAGAGAAGCAATTTTTGTACATGCTCTTGTGTATTTGATGTTCAATGTTGATTGCAAATTACTCTCACTTGATTAACCGTTTCCCTGGCAATGGTGCGACAACTCTCAGAGGTAATGCCACAAGGTGCCTGATGTTGGCATATTTTTATGCTTTGATACATGTTTCTACTCTACAGAACCTGGACTGAGAAAGAAAACCAATACCTATTGTTTTTATGCTGTATGCTGCTCTGTATTTATGCAAGGGCCACATGGGCACGGATCCAGGGAGGCAAATTCTTAGAGGTGACAAATTTTTAGAAAAAAGTGACAAAGAAAAAACAGCAGCAATGATGCAGAAATTTTTATTAATAAGAGGTAAATTGTAGATAGACGGTTAGAGATGTGCATAACATGCAACTGGCAACACTGTCTGTGATGTTTTTGCATGGCTAAGCATGGACTTGTCTGATGTAGAAATAGGGTCTTTGAGTAGCATGGTATTGGTGCTTATCTTATTGTTTGTATGATTTTCCCCACTTTATTAATGTGGTGAAATTCTGATATAAAGTCAATGTCAATATAGATAATAGGAAACGTCAGAGAGGGAAAAGGAAATGTTAGATCAAATGTCAAAGTTACACGCATTTTTCGTTGACAAAGGACTAGTTCTGTAGCTGCAAGTTCTTCCTCTCCTGAAACCTATATATGATTAACAGTGCAGCAACAATTGTGGTGAAAAGTTTGCAGTTAGTGAATCTGAAATTGACAACCAGGATACGAACAATTCCACAGCAAGTGAATCAGAGAGACTTTGTGACTGATGAAGATCCTTTCTTTTGGGAAATCAGTGAAAAACACAAGATTACTTAGTATGAAATGGAATTAGCCAAAACAGAAACTGTGATTTTACAAAGACAGAGCGGCATATTCAGATGAACGAAGATTTCTTTCCAAGGATTTATTTGAAAGGAAATTATTGAATGGAGATATCATGCAATGGAATTACTTGATTTACTCTCCCAGTCAGGGATCACTTTACTGTGTGCCATGTAAACTGTTTGGGGGTTGTTCTCAGTTTGGTACAAGTGGCTTTAGTGATTGGAAGCATGTGCGCCATGTAAACTATTTGGGGGTTGTTCTCAGTTTGGTACAAGTGGCTTTAGTGATTGGAAGCATGTGCGCCATGTAAACTATTTGGGGGTTGTTCTCAGTTTGGTACAAGTGGCTTTAGTGATTGGAAGCATGTGTGCCATGTAAACTATTTGGGAGTTGTTCTCAGTATGGTACAAGTGGCTTTAGTGATAGGAAGCATGTGCACCATGTAAACTATTTGGGGGTTGTTCTCAGTTTGGTACAAGTAGCTTTAGTGATAGGAAGCATATGCGCCATGTAAACTATTTGGGGGTTGTTCTCAGTTTGGTACAAGTGGCTTTAGTGATAGGAAGCATGTGCACCATGTAAACTATTTGGGAGTTGTTCTCAGTTTGGTACAAGTGGCTTTAGTGATAGGAAGCATGTGCACCATGTAAACTATTTGGGAGTTGTTCTCAGTTTGGTACAAGTGGCTTTAATGATAGGAAGCATGTGCACCATGTAAACTATTTGGGAGTTGTTCTCAGTTTGGTACAAGTGGCTTTAGTGATAGGAAGCATGTGCACCATGTAAACTATTTGGGAGTTGTTCTCAGTTTGGTACAAGTAGCTTTAGTGATAGGAAGCATGTGCACCATGTAAACTATTTGGGGGTTGTTCTCAGTTTGGTACAAGTAGCTTTAGTGATAGGAAGCATGCTAATCAAAGGGAAACTGAACATGAAAATTCCAGTGCAAATCGTGATTATGCTGTAAGTTTCAAAGAAAGAGGAAACACACTATATCGAGTTGATATTTATTACTGAGTTAGAAGAAGTAAAGTATTGGAGAAATGTACTACAGAGGGTAGAAGCTGTAGTGAAAAAGGGGATTTTACCTTTTCGTGGAAATGAACAGTTTGATTCCTTAAAGAATGGTAACTTAATGATGTGTTTAGAGCCGATAGCTGAATTTGATCCATTCTTAGCAGGTCATGTAGTTAAATATGGAAACCCGGGTAAAGCAAACATCTAATATTTATCATTTAGCACTTATGAAGAAATTATAAACATTATGGGGAAGACTATCACAGAAGAGATGGTTGATGCAAAGTATTTCTCTATTATTGTGGATGTTTCACACTGTGATCGGTTAAGTTTCATTATAAGGTATGTGAATACAGATGGTGTGCCCCAGAGCAGTTTATAGAGTTTATAAGAAATACTGGGGCATACCAGGAAAGAATTGACAGATCTTGAAGTTCAACTCCCATGGATTAGATATAAAGGATTGCCATGGCCAAAGTTATAATAATGCTGCAAATATGGCGGGAACCTACTCTGGCCTATATGCCCGAATCAAAACCTTCAATCCCTTGGCATTTTTCATCCCTTGCTCTACTCACTCTCTGAATCTAGTAGGATCAAGTGCAGCCAAATGCTGTAAAATGGCTACAACATTTTATGACTTGCTACGAACAATTTACAATTTTTTTTTGGCAATTATAGAATGCTGGAAAATTCTACAGTCAAATTTTGAAGATGGAAACTTGAGTTTTAAGTCTCTTTGCATTACAAGATGGTCTCAAGAAGATGCCTGCAAAAGCATAAATGCTAATTGGGATAGTCAATAAAGCCTTTAAGTACATTTCTGAAGAGGAAAGTGAGAAAGCTGTGATTAAATCAGAAGCAACTGGGATATTGCAAAAGCTTAACTCTAACAAAATTGCATTCACGGCTGCAGTGTGGGAGTTTTTTTTAGAATGTTTCAATGCAGTGAGTACAACACTACAATCAAGAGAAGTTGACATATGTACAGTAGTGGAACTTTATACTGCAGAACAGCTGCAGCATGTTTACTCAGAGGATGTAGAAGTGTCTTTTGGAACAGAATCTCAAAAACCCTTTTGAGTTCTGGATATGAGAATGGTCCATCTTTGCCTGTCTTAAATATCTCTTTGATATTTATCCAAACATCAAATTCATTTGAGCACACTAGCTACAAACTGCTCTGCTGAACGATCCTTTTCAGTTCTTGGAAGGAGTAAGAACTATTTGCGTGCTTCTCAGACTCAGGAGCGTATTAGCAATAGAAAATTATCTAACTGAGAAACTGGACTTTGAGAATGTGAAAAATGTGTTTTCTGATAATAAGGCAAGAAGAAAGCCATTAAAGTACTAAACTACTGACATTTTTTGTTGAAATATTAATTATTTTTTGGTTTCTACTGAGTTATCCTTTGTATTATTTAAAGAAGAAATCTTTGAACAAAGAAAATGTACAGACTTATGGTAACCAACCTTGAGTTCAGAGTAGAAAGATTTGTTACGTGTCCAAAATATAGAATTAATTAACCACATACATATTATTTTTTGGTTTCTACTCTGAACTCAAGGTTGGTTACCATAAGTCTGTACAATATTTTCTTTTTTCAAAGATTTCTTCTTTAAATAATATATACATACCCATTTTAAATACTCTTTTGCAATTTTTCTGCTAGTTTTTTTCAGAATTGCCTGAATTTGTTGGTGGTGGGGAGGGGGGGGGCAAAAAAACTGTTGGGCCCATGAGTGTAACTTTACCTAAATATGGGACTGTCTACATGCTTTATCTCCCCTTGACCTAGTGACCCATGTTCAATTGTCAGCAGAAGATGAATAACAAAAGGAAATACCATGCATACTTAAACATACTTGTGGATTCTACTAGATAAGCTTGAATGTGTCATTTGCAACATTTTTGTAGATGAAAAGAAATTATACCAATGACATTGTTAACAAAGATACCATGCCTGCTTGCTGTCACATCAACTACATGAACAAACCAAGATATTGTACCTGTAATAACACTGTTTACAAGCATTTTGGGTATAAAACATAACTGACGCTTTATCAGGGTAAGATTAATACTTCTTAACATATCCAAGTTATATTACTTGGATGTTTAAGGGCTACCAATTTAAACAGTTTAATTGATAAGTGCTAAGTTTTTTTTTATTTTTTGAGATATCTTCTTTAGAAAAACCTAACATTTTTTATGTTATTTTAATAATTTGACCTCTGAATTTATTTCATGGTTGAATAACCAAAAATGATCTGCCATGGGTGATTTATCATTCTGCTTGTATTTAACATGTCTAAAATGCTCTTTCAGTCTGTTTTTGACGTTTGGTTTTTCCCAATGTAATCTTGGCCACAATCTAAAGAATTTCACTGATGAATATCAGATTTTTTATTTTTTGAAATTTAATCTTTTTAGAAACACCTACAACTTAAAAATAAATACAATATAAAAATGTATTAAGTTTTTTTAAAAAAGTAAATATAGGTAAAATAATAATTTGAAGTTTTATCTGATTCCAAATTCAGCAGTATATATCAATAACATTTGCAGATCCTATTTTTAAGTATGATATGCATTGCCTGAATACCAAGTAAACTAAAGGGTTACTTTGACTTTCCAGGCTTTCAATTCCTCAATTGGCTTTGTCATCTTACAACATACATTGTTCAGCTTGCACTTTTTCTTTAAAGTTCAACACATTTTTCACTTTGGTTTTTTCCAACAAAGTGTTCAAGCAAGAAGCTTGAAATAAAAGCATTGAGCAAGACTCATTTATTCTTAACGAACAATGAGCCTACACATTCTTTTCCAGTCAGATCTTTGAATAAAAACATGCAAATTTCGTATAAAATGACAACATTTATAACATCCATAATTTTTATTAACATAACTACAAAAAGCAAATTTGTACATTATATTTTTATTGTATTAAATCTTTATACAGTTCTTGAGCGCAATTTAAATGTTTTAACAAGAACTTCTGAAAACCATGCTGTATTATGGAAAAACAAAATATCCACAGTATATGGAATGCAGAGTCAAAAACATTTACTGTCTCAAGATATAGATGAAAATTCCTGAAGTATCAGTTGTAAATCTAAAGAAGCGAAGTCAATGCTTTGTTGAGTGTCTATTACCACACTTCGAATCTGAAAAAAAAAAAAAAAAAGAACATATATTATCTTATCCGACATATGATTTTCCTTCTTGCCATAAAAATATACAATATTTTTTTTATGATTTCTCATTTAAACAGAATCATTAATTTGCAGTAATATCTGTTCAAAATGCTGTAACCAAAATTTTCTTGGTCATTTTTGGCATTAGATAGTTGACTAATGTTAATAATATGTGATATGAATTTCCATGAAGTAAAAATTCCATTCACATGACTTTCTCTATATTTCTATAAAAATTATTGTTAAAAAGCTTATTCTTCTATCTACATCATGATAATCAAGACAAACATTAGCAGAAGCTGTCCTTATTACTTGGTTCCTTGTTAAGCAGAGGGAAAAAACCTAATGTGTTCCATTCACATGATATCCTTTTGCTGTTTGGTAAACAAACCTTTTATTCAAAACATTAACATACTGACTACACAATGCTAAACAAAATAAACATAAGCAGAATTGGTCTTATACTAACTTCCTTGTTAAGTAGAAGGAAAATGAATAAATGCACAGGCTAAAGGAACAGTTTCATCCTTTAACAGCCGGCCGCTATGTGAAACAATTGAAATTTCAACCTCTTTGCTTATCAGGAGTAAACAAACAAGAAATGAGTAGAAAGATCTCTTCCTATTCGAGAAAAGTTTAAGTTGCATAAAATTGAAACCAATAAACCGGTATATCTCAAAAACGGTTAACCCTAAAAAGAGAAAAGAAAAAAAAAAAAAAAAAAAAATTTAACATAAACTGTCTGCTTTAATAAGATCTACATTTTTTGTGTAGTATACATATGTTTTTTTATATCTCTATCAGTTTGCCAGTTATACAAAAAGTCATCCAGTATGAAGAGGTCTTCAGAGGCTATTCCCAGAAAAGTCAAGATATATATTTCTTTTGTCATAAAATATCTTATACATGACATATTTTAATCAAAATTGTTAAGAGCCATTTTTGAGAAAATTAAGACTTTCATAAAAATGTTCCATGTAAAGGGTTGTTGGGGTGGGGAGATTTTCTTAAAAATCTTTTGTCAACCAATTTTTTTGTTTGTGGGTCTCTCTGTCTCTTTTTCTCTCTCTCACATACCCACTGACTTTTTTCTAAAAATGTGTTTTTTTTAATTCAGGGGGTCCCAAAACATGTATTTCTAGTGAAATCTCAACATCAAATTTTTGGGTGCATTACAATACCTTCTCTATACACCAGGTACATAGTACGTGTAGAGAAAGTAAAAAACAATGTCAATTTTTGTACATTTTTAAATGCATATGTACATTTTTTATTCCATTAATGATTTAAGTGATAGCTTTAATTGGTATGTATGCAACATCTCACTCAGATAATGTGCCCATACATTACCAATTACTTCTCCTAAAGGAAAGCTGTAATAGGGCATGAAGTATAAAAACATGCTCAATTTAGTTGGTTAACAATTTTTATAACAGAAACTATGTTTCCAAAACTTAACCTAACAACATGTTGTACAACAAATACTTATATCAATGGTTATTTAAAATATATGTCTTCATGTGCATAATATGCAAATCGGTTTGATATATTATATCTTAGATCTTTCAAAACCATTTTTGGTTACAAGGGCAATAATATACTTTCAAATTATAAAAAGCATTTTCATTTATTTTTAAGAACATCTTAATAACAAATAATTTTCAAAACAGAGAGAGAGAGAGAGGAGAGAGAGAGAGAGAGGGGGGAGGGAGAGGAGGATAGGCAAGTCAACAGTCAACAAACATTTGCAAACTAAGAATTCTGCAAGCAATTAATATTTTCTTTTGTATAACCTTGCAACTCAAATGCAATGCACACATTCTAGCTGTCACAACATCAAGTGAATTTTCTTCTTTTACAATTTATTCTCCCTAAATGGAGTGCTTAAAACCAGTGCCTGTAGCCAGATGCCTGTTGAGATGTAGATAGACTCTGGATCAATGACAGTAACCAGGATGGTTGACCAGCCCATGCCTGGTATGAAAGTGAGGAAGAGGATATAAAATGAGTGAAATGGATGAAAGAAAATAAATTATGGATCAGATGTGGAGTGAATGGCAGGGGAAATAGGAGAAACTGGGTATAACCTGCCCAGGCACCACTTTGTCCACCACAAATACATGTGGTCCCCGGGGATTGAACCTGGGCCATCTTGGTGTGAGGTTTATGGTCTTACTCCTTGGGCATGGTGCCGCCAATCAAGTGAATTTAATTTAAATGATTCAAAGCTATAACATCACTCAAGTACCACACTTGAACAGGTTTTGAGAGCTCCATTGTTCTCATTCTCAGCTGGGGTCCAACTAATTTACAGTGGTGGTGTTATGATTGTGGCTGAAAGAAATGAGGCATGCTGCGATAATAAATACATTTTTTAAACAAGCTTGGTTGCAGAAAATAAAAAATTATTAACTGAGATCCATGCTTTATTCTTAAAGCCCTGGGATCAAATTAGGGCATTTGTATTTATATTTTTAAACTTAATGAGCTTCAGTGGGTTGAAATATAACAAATTTGAAAACATTTTTTGGAGGCTGGTTTTAGGTGATATTTAGATAATTACAAATGCTATTCAATGGATTGTGTATTATTAATAACAAAAAAAAAAAGGTAATCAAAATATCAAATTTATATTTTATTTTGATGGGGGAGGGGAGTCCTAAGAAGTTTTAGGTTTCACATATACTACCTCAGGAACACACCAAGCCTTTATGGGTTCTTTTAATTTAGCCAAAGGTACACAGCTGACAAAGAATAACAGCATGCACTGCAGAATGTTACAAACATTTCCGGGCTTCATTACTTAAACTCATTCAGAGAGTGAGAAAAAAATCTGAAACCTGAGGCATCATAAATGATAGCAATGGACGTTAGAGGGTATGTTATAACAAAACTTCTCTCCACAGCATGTCCAGTTTTGACTCATATACAATTGATTTTTATGTTATGTTTGATACTGTGTTATAGTTGGACATCTATAAACACTGTTAAACTGTAACTCTATCCATATGTGTACGTATCTTATTTCTTCCGGCATTTCATTTTTCATTAAATCTAGTTTTCAAATTTCAACCTTAAGAACTTGTTACAGACTAGTTATTTTTGGTCAATTTTGTTTTATGAGCTGTGTATTGCAATCTCCTTATTGATTAATTAAAAGTTTACATCTTTAAGACATTTTAATTTATTGGGTAAGTAAACTAATAGCTAATTTATTAACACCCAAATTTTGTCTTAGCGTGTTAAGTTGCTAAGTACTTTTACTGGAGTACACACCCGAAATTTAACTTTAACATGCTAAGCTACTCAGATTCCCCCAATGTCTGCACAAAAGAATAAAAGATTTAACATTAGGATTTACACTTTTTACTCTATCATTATTTATTGGGAAAACTGCAGCCACCACCACTATGAAATAATTTATTTTAGACAAACTGGTACACATTATTTTAGTATTCTGTCACATCATGTTTATTTATTATATTATGTATTTTGTTAATGATAGAAAATACAAGTAGCTTCTTTTTACAAAAATTATGGTGCTTTAATTTACAATGTGGTAGTCATATTGCAACAATATGTTGATAATGGTATCCACATGCATAAAAACAGTTTAGTATTAGTATAATACAATTTCATGAATTTAAGCAACAGGATATGTTAATTTATATTTAACAATACAGATTGTTCATTTTAATGAATTTAAGCAGTATATTAATGTGTGATGAATTGTTGACAGCCTAGTAGACTGCATTCTTGACAAACAGCTCTTACTGTTATTTTGGCAATAAACATGTATAAGTTATTAAATTTTCTTTTTCATTTAACTTTGTTTCTGCAAGGCATTTATTAAAACAGAACAAATTTTAAATCTAAAATCTGCATTGACAACTTCCTGTTTGAGAAAAGTATATATATTTTAAAATTAAAAGAAATAACAAGGAATATTTTGAAAATCATAACTGCAAAAAAAAAAGTATGACAAATTGGGTGTTTTCATGAGATCTACATTTTTACTTTCTCTACAAGTACTATGTACATAGTGTATAAGGAAGGTATTGCATTCCATTCAAATATTTGATACCGAGATTTCACCGGAAATACATTTGTTGTGTCCCCTGAATAAAAAAAGCATTTCTGGAAAAAGGTTTGTGTGTGTGTGTGTGTGGGGGGGGGCAGCGTAGCTCAAAAACAAAAAGATTGTTGAATACCAAACTTGGTATTTAATTATCTTGAATTTTCTGGGAATAGCCTCTGAAGACTACTTTATTTTGGATGAATTTTACAGAATTTTGCATAACTGCTAAACCATAAGAAATGGAGCAAAACTTACCCCACAAAAAATGTAGAGCACGTTAAAACACACACTTTATATTATATACCTTTTTTTCGTGAAGTTGATCATTTATGAGATATTCCTTGTTTTCTGTTTCAGCTTTGAAAAACTTATACTTTTCTCATACAGGAATTTATCAACTCCTGTCCATACAAAGGAACTTCAGCCACATAGCAACCAGCTTTTGACTATCGCTTTAGCCTATGGTACTCCCTTATTTCGCTTCTACTTACAAGGAAGCAAGTAATAAGCCCATTTCTGCTAATTTTTTCTTGATTAGCATGAAGTAAATAGAAACATAAGCTTTTTAACAATAATTTGTTGCAGAGATGTAGATTTTCTAACGTTTCCGTTATCTGGGTAAACTTGGAAAATATCTATTTAGAGAAAATGAGTAATAAAATAAAAGTAAAAACCGTAAAACTCAAACACAAACTAAACAAATTGCGCAATTTCTCACCAAAATATCCTCATCAGGAGATAAAGAACAAGAAACACAACGGGAATCACAGAGCCAGTCCACCAGAAACCAATGGTCAATTAACTGTCACAGCTAAGAAAAGTTTCGGAAATTTGGAAACGAGTACAAAAACTTTTGAGAACGTTGTAAACCTTTCCAATAAAAATTTCTCACTAAGAGAAATGGAGCTCCTAAACCATGGCTTCAAAACTTGCATCCATTTCTCAAACAAAATTGAAGACTACATCACAGATATCAGCATTTCCTCACAAATTTTACCAGAATTGGAAAAAAGTGCAAAGAGAAATTGCTGTGAAAAGATTTTAGAATGGATCAAAACTAGACAGTTGACAGAAGCAAACAAAACTTCATCCATTCACTGAGACAAGAAAATGTAATATATACCAAGGCAGATAAGGGAAACAAAATAGTCATCATGGAAAATTGGATTATGATAGCAAGATGAAGGAAATGCTAAATGAAAATTACAATACCAAACAAATACACAGTAAAATCGGACAAATCAACCCTACCCAGACTGTATGGGTTACCCAAAATTCACAAACCCTGCATTACAATGAGGCCCATAGTTAGTAGCAGAGATTCACCAATCTTCAAACTGGCAAAATGGCTAACCAACAAGTTCAGTTCATTTCCAAAATTTGACAGCCTCAGCATCAAAAACTCCTATGAGCTCATAGAAAACATAGAGAACGTAGAATTAAAAGAAGGTGACACGTTGGTCTTGTTTGATGTCAAATCGCTATTTCCAAGCATACCATTAGAAAAACTGGCTCCACTAATAGAATATTGGCTTAAATCAATTGGAGTGGCACCACAAGAAATTTCAGAATGTATAAAACTTACCAAATTATGCACCAAACAAAACTTTTTTCAGTTCCAGGAAAGATTTTATCGCCAAACATCAGGATTAGTAATGGGCAAACTACTTTCACCCATATTGGCAGATGTTTTCATGAGCGCATTGGAAATCAGAATCACAAAAGGTTTCCCTTGGATGTTCAAAACCGGCAGCAGTATGTAGATGACATCTTTGCCGTAGTGCCAAAAAAGCACATTGATGATGCCCTAAAATTTTGGAACATCCAAGAAAAAGAGTATAAAATTCACAGTAGAAATTGAAAAAGATAACCAGCTACCATTTTTTGATATCTGAAAATAGTCAAATATGAAAATAGAATAAACTTTGGTATTTACAGAAAACCTACTCAGACACACAATTATATAAAAGCCAATAGTTATAATCCAAGAGCACATAAACAGGCAATCTTCAATAACACATAGATTGTTTAACATGCCACTTCTAGAAAATGAATAGAAGGCAGAACACTACAAAATAGTCGAAATTGCAAATAAAAATGGTTTCACAAGATCCTTCATAGATAAAAAAATAAAACTAGCCAAAAAGAAGAAATTCCTAAAAGAAACAACCTTCCTCTCAGCAATAGATCAAAAGATGAGCTACAAGAAATTCACATACCACCCATGGGTATTTGACAAAATTTTTTTTCAAAAAATAGTACATTCAGCTAGCACCAGTAAACCGTCACCGCATAAAAAACGAATTAGGCTAAAATCTCGAGCACGTCATCTCAGCAAAGAAAAACTCAGGCATATATAAAATGGAATGCAAGGATTGTAATCATATTTCTATTAGAAAAACAAAAAGAAATCTAGAAACAAGATCCAAAGAACACTTCAGAAATATAAATTAAAAACAACTGAAAAAATCAGCAGTTGCCACCCACTTTTGGACAAAACACCACAATATAAATTCAGAACCAAAACTTCTAAAACACATAGCAGGAAAACAAGAGCTGGCCACATGAGAACACATCTTCATTGTAAAAAATAGAAATAGGGTTTTCAATTTCGACGTTTCACAGAAGTTTGTGTTTAGCAAGTTCATTGAACCACCACCAGATGAGACAGCACTGTCAACAACGACAGCTTCACCACAAGGAATTAATCGATGTCGGATTGAAAATGAAGAAAACTAGTCCTTCGAAACGCGTTCCGTCAAAAATCCCAAGTGTTGTTTAGCGTAATTAATTGACTCGTCAAATAAATGAATATAACAACACTGTTTACAAACTTCCACAAAAAGAAAAGTGGAAACAATGTGTTTGTGTTTATTCTGATAAAGCATCAGAAATGACTGGGCAACACAAAAACTTAAAGAGTTTTGCCCCGGAAGCAAAATATGTACTTTGTAGCATTCATTGTGAGGCTTTTGTCACAAGAACTGTATGTTGATTTAATGATAGTTTTAAATGAAAAAAATGAAGGTTTCTAATTTCAATAAGTTGCAGTTATTTTCCTTTTAGATACTGAAATGGGTATTGAACATGATTTTTTTTTACTTCACAATGAAGATAAGTGGCTGTCATGAGGAAATATATTGAGTTATCTATTTTAACTTGTTCAGAAGGGCAGATTTTTCTCTACGACGCATCCTATACTTAAATTATTTTACAATGAGCCATGACTTGCCTGGTTGGCTTACTTGCCAGATTATTTTGTAGCCACACTTGCAAACAAGATTTTTAGTATGGTGCATTTACATCCAAATTCTTGTAAAAAGGATAAAATTGTGACTCTTATGGCAGGCCTCAGCTGCCTCAACAATAAATAGCACTCAATGCTAAACATATATAACTTGATATACACCACTATATGCAACACATGTTGACTCATATATGTGTATGAGTTTTCATCAATATTTTGTCTTCAAGGCATAAACAAGTGAGGCAAAATGCATTGCATTTGTTAACATCAATCACATGGATTAAGATCATGAAGAATTAGCCTTTGTGGTCACAATGTGTGCTTGGTGGAAGACCAGCGAGAATAAAAGAAAAAAAATCTGATGTGTTATATTCCTATGACTTTCTCTACCCTTTATCATTTACTCATAACTATGCGAAATAATCTTAGGAATGCTTATATTTCAGTTTTTAATAAACCTTTCTGGAAATCGTGACATTACATATTACGAATAGAGATAATCAAATATTTATGAACTAGACACTACATGCTGCCCTTAAAATTGATTTCTCTTTCCATGCCTTTGTGAAAAACAACTGAAAATTGGAACTTTAAAAGAATGACAAATATTGCAATTTTAACCTTCATAATGGCTATCTTGGAAAGAAAAGTTATTTGGAATAAATTGTGTATTTTAAATATAACTTGATATTTTGTGTAGCACATTTTTTTGTCTATTGCTTAATGCATACCAGTTACACAAGATTATAAAAAATTCCTTCCAAATGAAGTGGACTTCACAGACTATTCCCAGAAAATTCAAGATATAATTTTATTTGTCAAGTAAATATCTTTTATACATAGTACTTTAATCAAAATCATTTAGAATTTTTGAGAAATTTTTTTTGAAAAAATGTCCACTTAAAGGTAGGTTTGGTATTTATCTGACTTTTCATTTTTGAGTTATGCTGTTCACAGACAAATGCACACAGACCTTTTTCTAAAATGCTTTTTTTGGATTCTGGGGTTCTGAAAACATGTACCAAGTAATTCTGCTGAAATCTTCTGTATCAAATTTTAGGGTGCAATACAATACTGTCTCTGCCTGCTATGTGCACAGCATGTGTATATATAAAGTAAAAAATACTCATTTGATTAGCAGCACCCTCAATGAACCCTAAAAAATTTAATCTGAAACAAAGCACAATTACATTTCGTTTAACTACTTATTTAATTACATTAATTTCACTGCTGCATCTGATTTTTACAGCACGTAATCACTAATTCTAATAATTTTAGTATATCCAGTAAAAAATTCAAGTATATTTTCAGTGTATCCAATATATCCAATCATATCTGTAAAATGTTGCTGGTATTTGTGATGGCTTACATTTGTGAATATGGAGTTTCTTCTCTAATTTATTTATAAAACATATATAGAAATAAGTTAAATGTTGATCTCAATTTAAGACTAAAATTAAGAATATTGTCCTGATTTAAGACTTAAATTAAGTCAGTTGAAGCCAAACATTAAAGAACTGTGTTTAGCTAAATAAAAAAAATAAAAAACACACACACACACAAACTTTACGCTGAAAGACTGCAAGTAAAAATTAGTTAAATTTGTAAAGTTAATATTACACAAATCTAAAATATAATATGATTGTAAATGTTTGTTAATGTATGTATTCATTTATATTTTAATCTTAATAGAAATGATCTTTTAGACATTTCATAGATTAATTCATTGAACATATTGAATTCTAAAGTTTATATAAAAAACTAAAGAAATAGCCAAATATTGATTTCCCTCATGAAGTTTGCTTTACTGGTACACCTAATATCTGTATTAGTACAACAATGGAAAAAGTTGCAAACTCTTGGTTTATCCTCGTGATCTTTGACCATACATTAGAAGTATCGAAAGCAGCTGGTTGTCCACTCCTGTGCCAAAATTCATTATCTTATATCAACATTTTTTACCAAGTTAATTCTGTTAATTATAGGATAGCGGACAATTTCTGGACTGATTTCTAGCGTAATCACTTTTACTGCCAGAAGTTCCAGACTGCAAGGTAAACTACACATAGTCTGGTGTATAAGAACGTACTCAATTTATTGGCGGGTAATGCTGTGTGGAAGCCATATGGAACATGTTCTATTAACATGAAACATTTATATTGCTGTACTAGATAGTTGATATTCTTTATGGGTAAATTTCTCTTTGATTTTAATTCACACTGTAATAATATACCAGAATATGACTTTTTGTAAGTTTTATTGTATTCATTGCCTTTTTCTACCCTTTTACTTCCAGTGATATCATTCTATCACCATAAATTCCTGAGTATTCTAACTTACTTTTTCTACCTACATTTAAAACTACTTGTTTCTCTTGCTCTAAAAATTTGTATCAAAGTTTTTAATTTTTTGTTTTATTTTGTACTCTGCACAAATATAATAAATTAAAGGATTTGTTAAGAACAGCTATACATGTAAACTGTGATCCAAGTAATAATCTGTGCTGTAGTTTAATCATTTTTGACAATTCCATTTCTGACTACATAATTATAGATTTTAAATGTTTATTTTACAGCTTTAAGATTAGTACACAAAGTATTATAGTATAGATGACAGAATGGGTAAAAATTGCTTATCAATCACTTTGCTTATTTTACAGTATACCAGTGCTATTCAGTAGTTCCCATTAAAACGGTTATAGCCACCGGGTGTGATAATAGTGTGTGAATTCAGGCATTTGCCAAAAGTCAATCCAATAAATAAACTGTTTATTGAATAACTGATACTCACATGCAAGCACATTTATAATCAAATACCAGAATCAGGGCATATAGTGGAAATATGTTATCAAAGAAAAAAAAATTAATTTCTTAAAGCTAGCAATATCAATATTCAAAATTATGCAGCAAATATTTAATTTAAAATCATACCATTGCAGTGAAAAATGCTGCATGTCTTGGTTTCTCTGCATATCGCTCATACTGATCTAGACTGTCCTGCAGCTTCAGAGTTAGGCTGTCATAATTTTTACGAACAACATCCAGTATCTAAAAATGAAAAAGAGAAATGCTCTTGTATAAGCCTTATGTTATGAGTAATTTTTCACAATTTATTAATATATTAACGCATTACATCCCTACAGCAATGTTAAAAAAATCATTTCAGGCATTTGGTTACGTTGTTCAGTGTTGGTACTACTCAAGAAGAATATTTGTTACCAACAATGAACAAGAGTCAGTTTGTTATTCATTGTCACTTGAGTAACTGTCAAATCATGAATGCAGAGAGCATGGACACAGCTGAATTGTAAGTATACTATTTCCCAATCTCTAGTATTATGAAAGGCAAAGAGTATTTATTAATATGAAATGTAGATTTAACCTATATAGTAATTATTGTCAATTGTGTTGCTACAGTTTGAATCCAGGCTCCTATCTTAATATATCCATATGGACACACTGGGCACTAAGAATGTCAAATCAGGTTTAATTAGGAAACATATCTCTCATTCATTTTTATAAAGTTAGGTTAAAATTAAAATTTTAATAAATTGTTAACTATTATCACAGGGCTTCAAGCTAGCTAGAGATATCACAGTAAACGAACCCTAGAAATATTATTTAGAGATGAAGGCAATGCAGACAAAGTGGATTGTGTCTACATGGCTTTCCCAGATCCAGAAATTCATACTCTTGAAGTTTCACCTCTTGCTTATTACTATTCTCGTGCTTAGTCCAAGAGCTGCTGCAGTTCGCTCTACGGGTTTATCCGCAGGAATAGAGGGATACCCATTAACTTTCATGTATTCCTTCTCACTATCAAGGAATTTCCGCACCCTTCTTAATAGCTCCAAATGCCTGGCTATTAAGTGGCACACCTTTTCGCAGATGATTTTCACTTCGCGAATCACTCGATGTACGGCGTCGCTTTGGAGGCATTATCGCACCTCAAATCTTGTATAAATAATATAATATATAAGTAATGAAATATAGATAATATATATGCATATAAATAAACCAAAAAAACACTATCAACAATAACAAATAATACGTAGCTTACACAGAACAAGTTTCGAGTTGTTAGGTATTCGCAAACTGACCACGCGGTTGGAAATATTGCAACGGTGCGGCATCTAGATTCGTTTCCACCGTCTGGCTTGCCGACCGGAATGCTGCTTTATGATTGGTTCTGAAAGTCACACGGGTAAAGCGTTTCATCTTCTTAATGTGGGTGTACCAACTTAACTCCCAACTGTCTAATGCAAGGATTCAGCGGCGGGGGTATAAGTGTACGTAAGTACCAGAATCTGGCTTAAGGTGCAGGTCGACTAAGTAAAGTGCTGTCCTCCAATTTGCATTTTGATGATGTAAGGCACCTTGTAAATAAACTAGATAAATGTAAAGGAAAACACTCTGGTAAGACAGTGTGCCAAAAATGTGGTTTGGCTATCATTTACGTTTCAAAAAATATCATATGCAGTAAATACATCATTTGATAGTGCAAGATAGTAATGCAAAACTAATATTCAGAATTTGTGTTTATATCACACATATAAAGTGATACTCTGTTCATAAGAAACTGGTACTTCAAACAATAACGATATATTTTGTTCATAAGAAACTTGTATTTCATTAAAAAATAATATAAATTTCACCTCAAATTATTTTGAGTAATTATATCAAAAATAATATTAACTACTTATTATAAAGTGATGTTTTACTCATGAGAAACTTGTATTTCACACTGTAATGAGAGGTATTGTTCATAAGAACTTGTATTTCATATTAGAAAGTGATGCTTTGTTCATATGAAATTTGTATTTCATTTTATAGGGTGATGTTTTGTTCATTAGAAACTTGTATTTTACATTTCTCAAAACACAATTGTTCTTAAATAAAATTAGAAGGAGAAATATTGCTTATATTCCCATTTTGATAGCTTTAAATGCTAGCATGTCCATATGGGCATGGCTTATTTTCAAAAAGTGGTATATAGGATACATTTTTAACTATTTTTCTTTGTTGCTCTAGTACATATGGATGATAGAAAAATAGCAGATAATTAAAAACACGGCAAAAAATTAATTATGTGGCATTAATGGGTTAACCTGAGAGTTTAACAATAGTTAAGAAAAGTATTTTGATAGTTCAAATACAGACCATTCATGCAATTAAATGCCATCCAGAGAATTGTGAAGCTAGCCAAATTATGTACTATGATAGTTGAACATCCTTATTCAGATGTCACACAGAAAAGTTTAAGACAGATAAGTACCTATGCCTGTAATGATTGTATAAACTAGGATTAATATTTTCTACAAAACGGATACAACTGAAATATTTACAGTGATAAAGTACTTCATTGTGAAGGGTTAACCTCACAGAAATACAAAAGGAGAGATTCAACATTCATTTACTCTTCCCATTCATTTTCTAAGGTTAAAAAGCAGGCTGCTCCATTAAAGCATGGTTGTACATTCATTTAAGATGAGAAGTGCTCAAGGCATACCAAAACTGCTCCATATTATACATAACAGATAAGCAACTATTAATAAGAAACGATTAAGCGCACAACCATTATACAAGAAATAACTGCAATCTCTTTAGACAGACAACCAAAAGTTCTACTGAAAGGGATGTTGGTACAAGAGGAGCAATTTTATTCAATATGTTACCAGTAGCACTAAAAATTTAGTCAACACCCAAATAACATGATTCAAACATAACCTGAAAGAATATCTCATTAATAAGTGTTTGTATTATTTAGATGAACTGTAAATAACACATTGTAAGCAGTGGTACTCATACAAGGTGATCAAAAAGTTTCCGGAATGGTTTCGCAACAAGCTGATGCTGAGATTTCTGTAAGTCTAACCCAGACGGTACATGCAGCGTTCCTTCCCGATAAAAATGAGAGGTCACATGACTTCCTGTGAACATGTAGTGAACACGTGTTTTGCATGTGTTGCGATTTTTCCACGTAGCAAAAATGTTGGATTACGAAGAACACAAAACAAACATAAAATTTTGCTATAAAACTGCAACAGAAGCCTAAGAAATGTTAAGAACAGCTTATGGGGAGGAAGTTATGGGCATTTGAGCGGTTTTTGAAATTTGAAAGTGGTGTGACATCAATTAAAGATGTAGATCATTCAGAACGACCCTGTTCCAGCAAAACTGATGAAAATATCAATCAGGTGAGAGAAATGGTCTTAAATGATAGGCGCATTACAATAAGAGAACTTTTTGACTCATTAAGGGAGAATGTGCGACGCAAACGGCCGGAGAAATGGAGGAGTGGTGACTGGTTCCTGCATCATGACAATGCACCCGCGCACAAAGCTCTTTTTGTTTGCCAATTTTTGGATAAAAATAGGATGAATACTGTTCCCCATCTCGTCTATTCTCCAGATTTGGCACCAGTGGACTTTTTCTTTTCCTGCAACTTAAAATGCAGCTCCGAGGACACCATTTTGAGGACATTGATGTCATCCATCATGAATCGCAGAAGGCGCTGAACATGTTGAAAGAAGAGAACTTCGAGCAGTGGCAGAAGCGCTGGGACAAGTGTATCAACTCCCAAGGAGACTACTTTGACGATGTCATCCATCATGAATCGCAGAAGGCGCTGAACATGTTGAAATAAGAGAACTTCGAGCAGTGGCAGAAGCGCTGGGACAAGTGTATCAACTCCCAAGGAGACTACTTTGAGGGTGACAGTGCAGATTAGACAAAACAAACTGTTGTGTAGTGTTTATGACGTCATTCCGGAAACTTTTTGATCACACCTTGTATATGTATATTATTTATTTATCTAACACATGACCTATCCAATGTACAAAGGACTTACTGCATCAATAAAATAATAATAATTATTATTATTATTATTATTGCCAACAGCATTGCACAAAAATTAATACATACTCAGTTAACACCGCAAAGACCTTGATAGGCCACGCCCACTACATTTTATGATACTTTATGCATTAGAAAGCTTTCTACTTGATGGGTCAATGAACATTTCAATGAGCACCAGTTATTTCTCCATTTCATTACGCTATAGAAATATGTATTCATCATTATATGCCAGAGATGAACAAATAGCTAATTTTAACACTGAGTGACAGCTGAAATATCATCAAAAAATCTTGTGTTCCATTCACATGCTTTTCTCTATCTATTCCGCAACAAATTATTCTTAGAAAAGCTTATTCTATTTCATGCTAATCAAGATAAATATATACAGAAATAGGCTTATTATTTAATGCACTAGGCTAAATTGATAAAAGCTGATGACAATGTGAAATATGATTCTCTTTGATAGCCAGGAGGAAAAACATGAATGACAACTTATGACTTCTTATCATTTAAGAAAAGTATAACTATTGGAAAACTTAAACCAATAATGAGGAATAAGTCTAAAATAGTTGACTCAAAAAAAATTCTATCTAACATAAATTGTGTTTTAACTAAATCTACATTTTTTGTGTTGTAAGATTTTGAGGGGATGTTATACTTAATTTATTTCTTTTAATTTTAATATTTGTTCTATCTATAATTTGTTTAATTGTTAGTCCAAATTTGATTAGAATTTTATTAGATTGAGGTGGCTTCTCTTATGGTTTATTCACTAGTTATGCAAAAGTCGTCCACAATGAAGTGGCTATTCCCAGAAATTTTAATATATACATTTTATTTGTCATGAAAATATCTTTAATATATGACATCTTAATCATAATTTCTAAGAGCCGTTTTTGAGAAGTAAACATTTTGAGAATTGTTTACTTTTACAGTTCCATGTAAAGGGAAGTTCAGGGTGGAGGAATTTTATGAAAACCTTTCGGTAACGTTACAAACTTCCAGAGGTGACTTAGTGGTCGCAGATTAAAATTTATCAAGTGGTCCTTGTTTCTGAATTTCCCATAAAACTAATTCTACTGGATAATTGGTGGGCTTTAGGAGGGTTACATTTTCTCAATTGAATTTATGAAGTTGGACATAATATTACAAAAACCAGTACTTTAAAAGGCTGCCTAAATAAAATTTTGGGCTTCAGTTTGATCTAACAGGGAGGCATTTGTTTCTTTTTTATCAACTATCTTGTCACAAACTGATCCAGCATCTGTGGATGTGATCTCATGATTGACTAAGTCTACTGTATATGTCTAACTGCTTAAATTTTACAGCTCTTGTGCTCTGCTCTATAGTCTTTAATCTACCTTATTTGGCTAAAGTTGGAACAATTTATTTTGTGTACACCAGATTTGTTATGTTGGGAACCAGGTATTTTATGAGTTGCCCTTCCATGGAGCAATGGTTACCATGCTAACTTTATATACCTAAGGTCGCGGTCAAACCCAGTGGAGAATGATGGATATTTTTTGGGTGTAAAAATCCTTAGCATGGCTTCCTTCAGAAGCAAAGTAAAGGCATTGGTCCCATGTCGTAGATTTACAGCACGTAAAAGAACCTCAAGCCTGATAGAGAGGCCTCTGAGCAAAATTAAGCGGTCTTTCACACCCAATTTAGAGTGGGAGACTGAGAACCACAGTAGTTAAAGAGCATCCATAAATAACATGCCATTTCATTTCAGGTATTTTATGTTTTTGCATGGTATTTTTGTATACTAAATTTATTTTGCAGAGTTAAGACAAACTTGTATCTGATGGAGTTTTGATGAGTCACACTTATTTACATTCACCTTCCCTTAATGTTGGAAAACATCAAAACAATTTCAAAGACATTCATCCTAATCTTCAGCAGTTGTGCGACTAAAGCTCCTTCCTTTTTGCTTCCTCTCCCTCCTCTTCTTGCTATAACGGATTCTCTTCCCATCTGGTGTTATGGGCTTCATTCAACGGCAGGATTTCAAAATGTATTTACATCGTAGCTATTTTTGATGATATATATTTTTTCCCAAATGTCCAATTCTATAAGTGACATAAGTAGTTTTAACAATTTTATATCTTGAATAATGTTGCGGTTATCTGTCCAGATTTCCAACTTGGAAATTACACAAGAGAATGCCAGAAAAACATAAAGCTAAAGCAAACAGACAAATCTGTGGCATCACTCCATTTTTGAACAAATGACAAAATATCGCAGCCGAAGATGCCTTTGAGGAGGGAAAAACGTGTGTCCAACAGTAAAATAAGGTTTGTGAAGCATAAGTGTTAGTAGCACCAATGTTAGTAATGAATTATATTGCTTAACAGTAAGAAACATCAAAAAAATAATGTATTATTTTGTCTTTACAAGTCACTTTGTTTTGCTTTCATCCCTACAAGATGCTAACTGAGAGAGTTATCTCCATGCATACGGAATGTCAATCTGCAGGTAAGGGAGTCACATCTCCTGATGTTCCACTGCTTCGACCCAACTTTTTCTAGGTTTGATCTCAGTTGCTTCAAGTTGAAAATAGCAGCTTATATTTGGATCAAGTACTTTTTATACCACAGGACAGGACAGGAAAACTAGTGAGATATTTGCACTAGGCATGTACTAATAGATTCCTTTTCAGGATGCATAAGACACAGAACGAATAAAGAATTCACAAAGAAATGGTTATCTGCTACACATATTGTTCAAAACTAAAAAGCCAAAAATTATAGGTATGCATTTGTTTTTGAAACAAAGGTGTTTTTGGAAGTGAATATTTTCTTGAAAAAGCTTATTATTCCAGCTTTAGGATGAACAAATAAGGTAATTATCATGCATTTGTTTTTGCAGATTAATACAAGGGTGCATTTTTTTTGTTTGTTTGTTGGATTTGCAGCTAGGATGTTGAAATTTTGGTCATCTCCCTAGCATGGGGGTAGTGCAGCTGCTTGCCAAGCAGGAGACCTGGGTTCGATTCCCGGTACCGGCATAGGGATTTTTCTCCCACTGAGATACCTGGTCCAGGGTGCACTCAGCTACTTGATGGAGAAGTAGTGGCTCCAGATCAAGAGGACCGCATTAACTGGTCGGGAGGGACTCGAGGTGCTGACCATGTCTCAACCTCCAAATCTGCACCCCATCCATGACACTACTCCTGGACCGAGATGGGGATGCAGCAGCCAGGCGGTAGGCCAAGGTTCCTTGTGGACTGTCGTGCCATGGAGTTATGTTGAAATTTCACCAAGATATAGTTTGAAGCTTCCATTACAGATGCTCTAGTGTGTAGCTCTAGTGAGAGAAGCATGAACTATGCAACATAGATGGTGTACATATTACTATTATCCACTTATGAAGAGCAACAAGGTGCAGTGTGATTTATATGGGCTAAAGGGCATAACCTGAGTGAAATTTACAGGGATATGCATGTCACATATGGGGACGACTGTATGGAGCATAACAATGTCTCCAGATGGTGATATTCTTTGAAGACGACTGTGATAATCTTTGTTATGGGCCATGTTCCAGATAGCTGCAGAGCTATTGGATGTGGCAATTTTGAATGACCAGTGGATCCAACTGCAAACCTTATCTCAGCAGCTCAACATTTCATATTGTGTAGTGTAAATTACTGTGCACAACACACAGTTTTGTAAAGCTAGAGCTCACTGGTGGCCTAAGAATTTCACAGACGACCAGCAAATGATGACAGCTTGGATCACTTATCGTGTTGCACTGCTGAAGGGCATGACTTTCTGAAGGATATCGTCACTGGTGATGAGTTATGGGCGTACAACTACACACCCTAAATAAGTGGAAACATGCTGCTTCCCCAGAAAAGAAAAAATTCAAGGTGACTCAATCTGTTTGCAAAGTGATTGTGACGGTATTTTGAGATATGAATGGTAGACTTTGCTCAACAAAGGATCACTGTGAATGCTGCCGCCTTCATTAAAAGATTGGTAAAGTTGTGATGTGCCCTTCGTGACAAATGCCTCAACATTCATGCTGATGGTGCCAAACTTCTTTAATGCTCCCCCCCCCCCCCCTCCATATTGCTGCAGCTGTTCAAGAGAAAATCAACAAATTTGGTTGGGAGGTGCTCCAGCATTCTCTATATAGTCCAGACCTAGCACCATCAGACTTCATTTGGCTCCATAAAGAAATTCTGGGGTGATCAATGCTTTACATCAGATGCAGAAATGAAAATAACAGTCTGCAGAGGGCTGTACTCCAACCGAATGGACATGGTATTTTGAAACTGGTATCACATGTAGAAAAATAGACAAAATATGTCCCTTCACTTATGTATTGCTTAAACATATTAAACTTGTGGTATAAAAAACTCTTGCGCGATACTTTCCAATCCACCCTCATATATTATGTTTTAGGAAACATAATAATAGAAGTAGACAGTGATGTTTGAGATAAAATAAATTGCAACTAAATAGGCTGATCAACCTTTTACACCTATTTGACATAAGATGAATTGCATCAAATAAGCTGAATAAAATTACTTAAACCAAGTGAGATGGCCCAGATGATAAACCTGTTGCCTGCATTTGAGAGGTCCCAGATTCACAATCCGTGAGTCAACCAAGCTGACTGTTTTTTTTTTTTTTTGCTTTTTTTTTCTTCATGGTTTCCCTTGACCACCAACAAAAATATTTTGGTTATTTAATCCACGATAAGACAGATTGGGTATTTAATATCACAATCCAAAGTTCCACCTTAGGTCTTGATTGTAAACAAGAAATTAGATGATAAAAACAAATGCTCTCACCTCTATCCACAGATAGTGAGAGCAGTAGACTGGAGAACACCCTAAACTAATTGCATGAAACATGAGGAAGCAGAGATACAGTTACCTGAGATAAGGCTTCTGTGGACACATATTGAAGCATTAATCTGCCCGAAATATGTAGAAGCAGAGGTACAATACTGCTTAAAAAAAAAAGATTAGTATTAGTCTTTGTTCAACACTTGCCGTAGAAGAGATTCATAGATGGGTATGCTGCTCTCCAAAACGTAGTGCATAAAAAATTACAGCTGATGGCAGTGACAATGATGAAGTGAATGCATTGAACTTGCATTTTAGACTCCAGTGAGTCTTTTCACGAGTTCAGCATTAAGTATATGAAACTGCTCTGGATACCTGTGTCCAATATTGAAAGTAGACTCTTCTTTGCAAATGGAAACATTCTTACTGACTTAAGAACTATTTATCTCATTTTGATAGACAAAAGAGATGCAAAAATGTTAGTACACAAAAAATGTGAATATCATTAAAACACACAATTTATGTAAAATATATGTTTATTTATCTACTATTTATTTTTGTGGAAATAACCAATTCAGAGATATTCCTTGTTTTTGGTTTAAATTTCCCAATACTTATACTTTTCTTAAATGAGAGGCTCACATTCTATTTTTTTTCTTCTTTCTTTCTTTCTTTCATTCTGGCCATGTAGAACAGAATTTAAGGTCATCACATAATGACTAGCTCCTAAAATATTTTACTAGTGCTTCTGCTTAGTGTATTCCCTTATTCCTTTAAACCCATAAGAAAATAATATATAATAAAATCACTTCTGCTAAGGTTTATCTTGATTAGCATGAAGTAGATAGAAGAATAAGTTTTATAAAAATATTTTCTTCCGGAATAGGTAGAGAAAATCAGGTGAATTTAATACACCAGAAACTTTTTTTGGGGGAAGGGGGTCCCCTTTATATATTGCCACTTTTAACATTTATAGTTTAAAAAATAAAAACTCACTCTATCTCTTACTTGCTTGCTTCCAACTACACTTCTTTGAGAATCTTGGGAGGATTGGGAATAATCCTCACTAAGAAAAACTTCCCATACTCCTGCCAGAAATTGATTCCTAGTTTCAGATTTGGAGGTTAGCATGCTAACTAACTGACTGTAGAAGCAGTCAAAATAATGTTCATATATACGTGATGCTGTTTAAAAACTTTTCAGCTGCTCACAAACACAATATGTTTTCAAGAAAACAATTTATGGGATTTCTTTTTTCCTTTGAGGGGGAAAACAATATTACTTACATTTCATTTAATAAGCTTTTTTTTCTTTCTTTTTCTTTCTTTTTGGAAAGAGGCACAGCACAACAATTCAATCTTTGTGTTAAAAATTCTATACATGGATGTTACTAAAACTCTTTTGTCTTTTGTTTCCACACAAGAACGTTGTACTTTTAGGAATACATTATCCATCTTGTTTTCATGATGTGCTTTTGTGTATCTTAAGTATAATAAATAGTTTATACAGTGTTATCAAACTTTGTTATTTAACAATCTATACAACTGCCTGCTACACATAATTTTTCCAAAAATTTTTGAAGATCACTCAAATTTCTAAAATAGGAACCAGAACTTTTTATCAGTTACTGGAAACTAAACATTATTTTATAAAAAGAAGAAGGTTACAAACATTATTGTTTAAGGTTAATACTTTGAAGATTTAATTTCTTTGTATTTAAAAATTGCTAATGCAGTTGGTTCTTTAATGATATGAAAATTACTAATATTAAAAGCAAAAATATCTGCATTAAAAGAATACCTGATCCTCTGAAGGAGTTGATAGGCTTTGCATTGCCAGCCATGCTTCAATTTTGGGTGAGAAATGGTTTATTATTGCTCTGAAAATAAAACAGTTGAAATTAAAATAAATGCTATAGTGGATAACACAATTTGCTAGTAAATCTGCATAAAAAGCATACTGCAACAAACAACATATAATGAAAAAATTAATATTAACAATTTATTAAACCTTAGTTGTGCAAATAATATATTTTTTTTTTCACTCATTATCTAATTTTTTGGTGTCATAAATGAAGTTTGTCCCCGATTAATGCTTATGTAATAATGTTAAGATTAGTGGCAAGTTGCGGGCTCAGAATGACAAAGTTGTAATTAACATTTTTAGCAAAATCAAGATTGAATTGCATTGAATGCTACTACTACCCAGTATCTACCATATGAATTGTATATTGTACCTCAAATATTGTTTATGAGAAATCTAGTTTGAAAAGGTTCTAATTACTAATTGAGTTGCTTCATGAGAGTGACAGGGTTTTAATTGTGTAAATGAAATAGCTTGGAAGTTAGAGACAAGTGAAATATTTCAAATATAACAACATGAGTTGGGATAGTGACACTCTGAAATGACACCTTAAAATGAAATTTACAAAACATATGTTTCAAGGGCATGTGCCCTCTTCTTCAGTTGAAGCCAGACTGATGGTTGGGAGTTGTGCTCTGTTATGGTGGAGACATCTGGTGTTCTCAACAGAAATGCGTACTCATGTTGCTTTATTTCAAATGAAGCTGGTCTTTGCGTTGCATGATGAAAATATTCTCCCAGCCAGGACCTCACAAACCTGCAATCTTCAACAGCTCAGCACACAGACTCCTCAACATCCCACTTGGCCCAGAACAATTAAGATACACAGCCTCAGTCAATGATTTCAACCCAAACATAAGACATTTACATTATAACAAATCAACACTCTATCCACACAAAAACCAAAAGTTACATATAAAAAATGCACTTATTACCGAACAGCAGATAACAAATTCAAAACAATGTTCAAGAAATACAACATAAATTTAGCTTCAAGTAATCAATTCAACATAAAAGATGCACTGAAATCAGACATCAAAGACCCCATACCTACGAACCAGAGATCTGGTGTCTACAAAATTCAATATAAGGACTGCAAATTATGTTACATTGGTCAAACAAAAAGGTGGAAACAAGGTTAAAAGAACATTTCAGATTCATCAAACAAAAAAAATGGATAAATCGGCAGTGGCACAGCATTTTTGGATATCACACCATGAAATAGAAAATAAAATTAAGTTGCTTAAACCTGTAAACAACCCAGTAGCACAGTTTGGGAGAATATTTTCGTCTTTCACAAAGACGACTTAGGAATTTTGAACTACTGCCACATGAGTACAGAGAAAACCAGATGTCTCCACCATAATGGACCACAGGGCACAACTCCCAGCCACCAGTCAGGCTCCAACTGAAGAAGAGGGTGAATGCCCTTGAAACATATGTTTTGTAAATTTCATTTTAAGTGAGATGAGTGTCACTATCCCGATTCATGCTATTATACTTCTTTGTCTGTTTCTTCTTGAATCATGTAAACCAACATATACAAATGTCCTGGTGTAGTAGGAAGTTTATAATCCAGTTTGATAATTCAATTTTAATTATTACGTGATGGTATTTATGTGTAATTGCACACTATAAAATGGGCGATGTCTACTTTAAAACCAGCATATTGTCACATGAAGAATTTAACTGATATTGGTAGCACTGGTGTATATTGTCTGCTTGTCACATTTTTCATCATTTGTGCATACCAGGCTGTTTCTTTGTTTGCGAGAAATTTCAAATTGCCAAAAAGAATCTAGACTCTCACACGAGCTGGAAACTAAATAAGGAAATCATATCACTGAAAAAACAAAGACAAAAGGACAGGGATATTAATGATTTAAATAGCATTGCATTGATTTGCAAAACCTTATAAATATTTCACAATCAAATGAGTGCGTTTCATTTTTTAAAAGGAAACTGGCTACATAACACATATGACACCTGATATATAAATTTCTAAGAAAGGCTATTGTGCAGTATGGACTGAATATTTAGTTGGACATTCAGGGAATGACATTGCCAGTGCTGTTATAAAGTTACTAGACCATTTTCACTGAGTGAATCAGTGTTCATGTAAATAGAGACACATGCACAACAGCGATTCAAGTGTACGTTCATTGGCTGGTGTTGCATATTATAAGGTACATCAGTAACAAAGTAGTTCGCTGAGTTCTAAAAAAACGCAAATGGAGCTTCTCTGTATTACGTAACAATGGTATGCTTAGCGTGTGATTATACAGAGTTTCAGCAAAATAAATCTAAAGTAAACAATCAAATTGGACTTAATTAAAAACTGAGTAAATAGGATGCACAGACTGCTTTGGAAACGGGAAGGTGAAGCCATTAGTACATAACCATCATGGCCAAACAAATACAGTTTATATAACATTGCAGAGGTAAGCATTTTGATGAGTGGTGAGAGAGGTATGTATAGTTTCAAACTATATAAGAAATACCCCACATTGACCAAGGATATTGTTAACGTGACAGGTAAGTTTTTGTGTGTGCGTGCGCAGTAAGTATAAATCCAGTGAAAGGTTAAAACCACACCTGGAAAATCAAGGAAACATAACAGTCAGTGCTAAAGTTCAGTGTGACAAATTTGTTAGGAGAGCAGTACGTCAAAATGTTCACATTAATGAGCCACTTACTATGAAGAAACTACTTGCATTTGTGAATGGTGATTCCGACCTTTCTACGTTCAAGGTAATATCTTTTTATAAGCTATTGATTTCGAATTCCAGAAAAAAAACGGTAAGAATATCATTGTTGACCATGAGGATGCATGTTAAATTCCTGCATACAGAGTGGAAGCTGTATTTTCTCAACGAAGTATGGGTAAATGAAGGCTACACAACTTCCCGGGTAACGGTAGATACCACCATTAAGAATAAAACACAACCAGAAGAAGACAAAGAGAGAAAGAAGAGGCAGAACTCTGATCTGGATGGAATACAACCTCTTTCAGATTCAGATTAGATATTTTTTTCGTATAGTGAATTTCTTATTTATATCTTTAGTTCAGAATGCTATACACAATTGTTATCTAATCAGTAGCGTGTTTCTAAACTATCCTGTGAAGAAGAACGGGCAGAAGGAAAGCGATGACAGTTCCAAGGTCCCAAATGGTTATCTCCCTCATAACCACGTGATCACGAAAGTAGTCCCGATACCCCTCCAATCAGAACAAGTAAGCAGAGGAGTACATTTTGCACTTTGTTTATATGAGGGCAAATTCATCCAGTGAAAAAGGTCTAGAAAAATTACTGAAGCCCATCCTGATGTGAAAAAGTAATCACCTGGAATGTAATGTAATTCTATGAAATCACTGGCAATTGCTGATTTCTTGCAGACTTACAAAATCAAATCAATTGTGATGAAATATTCAACTCCATAGCAATCTGCTATACAGGAAGTTGATAACCTTTTTAATATAGAAAAATCAGTGTGATATTCTGAAGTATAGTCTTCGTCAGGTCTTTTGTGAATGCCTAGGAATGCAAATTCCACAAAACTTTATATAATTATCCAAATGTTAGGCCAACATTTTGGATTATAAAAGCTAGCAGTAACATGCCATTTCATATTCAATTGTTCTATTTACTAAAGTCAATTGATATTTGAATACGTTTCCCCTTTCAAAATTGGGTATAAACTGTCCAATGGAAATTCTGAATTTCATGATTTAAATTATCATATGCAGTCAACCAAATGACATGGTTAAACTTCTACAGATTCACCAATCTATAAACAGCATTAAACTGGTAAAAGAAAAAAATAGCTGACATTAAGTCAATACTAAGTGGCTGCCAGAAATTGATAAAACTTATTTCAAAAGCTGTTTTAAAAAGTAATAGTTTTTTGTATAAGGAAATATTAGCTAGCATTAAGAAGAAAATGCTGTAACAGATTTTTCTTTGATTAATATTAGAAACAATCATGAAAATGTTTAAATATAATGGAAGAGATTATTTCATTGACAAAATAGAAACTAGAATTTAAACTTATCAATCCTTATTCTGTTTTATATCTGTGTTATGTTTTACAATAACTTGATAAAAAAAAATAATTTCTCAATAATTTTTCATCTTATTCTTTTTATTACCTTTACTTATATTGAAATGAATAGAAAAAATACATAAAATATAATAAATACAACTATATTGTACAAAAATATGCTTATCACATTTGGTTTTATGTGGTATTGAAAGTACAAAATTAAAGTTTTGAAACACAAGATTCTATTTGGGAAGAAAACAAAATGACAATTTGGAAACACAAGGTTAAATTTGACAATACTTTTATTTATAAATAAATTCACCATAAATAATCTAATTATGAACAGTTTAGTTTTAGTGTGCGTTAAACAATTCAGCTACTTAATCATTCAGAAATGTTTTCAAGAACTTTATCTGTTTTGATTTTATTAATGAACAAATCTTTAAAATGCTCTGCTGTAAAATTTACTAAACACTAGATAGACCCTTGTCATTCTGAGCCCATGAAATACTGAAAAATGTTGCATGGGACATTGTTTAAATATCTTATCTTTATTCATATCTCAAGATATACAGCACTACAGTCTATGAAACACCACAGGATACCATGCAGCATTATTCTGAGGAAGACTTTAACCGTATCATAAACAAGATTTACATACTATTTTTACTTTCTCTACCCAGAAATAGCAAAACTATTCTGCAATCAAAAAACAAAAGACCTTAACTTCATTTTTTTTTAAATTTTGAGTTAAGGTAATTTTCTCCATTTAGAGGACATTGTACTTCATATTCTGGATAAAAATATGCATTTCACATTTTTCTGTATTATAACAAAATTAATTTTAGGTTATATCAGATCTAATACAGTATTATTACTTTAAAAGGCTCAAAATAATAAATCAGAGAAGTCTAAGTAATGGAAATTTTAAAACCAATAATAAGGAACATATTGGAAATGGTTAACTCCACAAAAAATGTATGTGAAATAAATTGTGTGCTTTAATAAGACCTACAGTTTTTGTGCAGAAGGGTTTTGTCACTCTCTTACAGTTTATTGGTTATGCAAAGTGCTCCAGAATAAGAGCGCTTCAGAGACTATTCCCAGAAAAATCAAGATATACATGTTATTTACCATTTAAATATCTTTAGTATATGGTCTCTCGATTAAAATTGTTAAGAGCTATTTTTGATAAAATCAAAAAGTTTGAAGTGTGTTCCATGTAAAGGGTGGTTTGGGGTGTGGGACTTTCCTGAAAGTCTTTGTATTATACATACTTGGAAGATACTGAAAGTAAATACTGAGTATATACTTAACTTTATTTTTAAGTTATACTGTTTATCTCTCCCTCTCTCTCTCTCACACACCCACATACACATGCACTCACCCATGCACACGGATCTTTCTCTAAAAATACTTTGTTTGGATGCAGGTGTCCTCAAAACATGAATTTCTGGTAAAATCTTGGTATGAAAATTTTTTTTGGAATGCAACACATTCTCTGCCCACTATGTATGTATGTATGTTGTACATATGTATCAGAGATAGTAAGAACCTTTAGTATGAGTATTTTATAGTAACCACTATGGTTACTATACTGGGCATATATAAACATATATAAAAGTAAACATGGTGGGTGGAGAAAGTCATGTGAATGTACATTAACATCAGAAATGTGATAAAATATATAATATTTTAAAGAATTTAAACTGAAATTAATAACAATAAACTATACACAAGGAAAAATATAGTTGATGCCAGGTCTGAAAAAGAGACCTGGTGCAGTTACAATGCCAAGGTATTTAGATTTTTAAATAAACTTTTAAGTGTTAAATAAACTAAACATTCTAAAATATATAATCTATCAAATAAAAATGTTAGAAAAAACTAGTTTTTGTCACAATTTGTCTACATCACCCATTAAATCTATTATGTACTAATAAACTGACTTACCTCACATTTATTAAACTATTTGTCAGTCTTAAAGCATTGTCCTTAAACTCTCCATCAATCATTGAGTACCTCATTGCTGCAAACATATCAATATTCACTTTCAGAACTTTTGTAACTATGTTAATAGATACTCTTTAGTATATCTTTATATATTATAAATACTAACCCATTGAATAAAGATTGTCAAACACCTGATGCATACGGATGAGCTCATAATAAAGTTCATCATAGCTGCCAGGTGAAGGAAGAAATGTATCTCCATACGTTATGAACAAATTAAAAATATTTATAACCTGGAAAAAAAATATACTCTTTAGGAAAATGATTATGTTTGTTTACAAAGCCTACCATGCAGTGGAAAAGATAATATTCTTACATGTAAAGCAAGATGAAAAATATTCATTTTCTTAGCTAAGTGATTCTCATTAGCCAGAAGAAATTTCAGAAGGGTGATCAATGCTGTCCAAAGTTCCTTCCATTGGTAGTTAAGACGGACCCTGCAGCGTTTCTGATAGCAAAGGACTCTATGTATTACACCCACACAATGTAGGTACAATTCCATTGGCAGCTTTTTCATCATGTGGCTCATGATAAATTCAACTAACAAATCTGTAACAACAATAATAATGGCATATTAGTGCCACAGCATTTAATAAATAATTAAAAAAAAAAAAAAAAAAAAAACATTCTGGGAAACATACATAGCCTTAGAATTAGGGATGTTTATAGTATCTTTACATTTTTTCATTGGCTAACAACTTAGTACTGCAAAATAATGATGTTTATATGCCATTTTCAAAACTTAATCAAACTGGTAACAGGTTTGTGAAAGTATGAACAGCATTAAACTTCAAATTTATTAAAAGTTATTATTAAAGAGTATTTGGGCAATAGTGAACGTCATCAGTTAAAAGGATCTCCATATAAACTATCGGCAGCACTGATTTCAATCAAAACTGATAAGTCCAATAAATACACTTTCAGTACAGGCAATATAAAATTTGAGTTCTCTACATGTGCTAGGTGCATAGTATGTATAGAAGGTATTATATTGCACCCAAAAATTTGATATCAAAATTTCACCGGAAATATATGTTTTGACACCCCCTGAATCCAAAAAAAAACATTTTAAGAAAATATGTGTGCATGTGTGTGTGTGTTGAGGTAGCATAGCTCAAAAAGAAAAAGTTTGTTAAATACCAAACTTGGTATTTATGTTCAGTACCTTACTAGGTTGAGATACAAATTCCTGCATCCCAGCTACCCTTTACATGGAAAAATGCTAGAAATTTTTGATTAAACATTGCATATTAAGTGTATTTATATGACAAATAAAATGTATATAATTTGAATTTTCTGGGAATAGCCTCTGAAGACATCATCCCAGTTGAATTTTACATAGTTTTGCATAATTGATAAACTGTAAGAGATAGAAAAAAACTTACTTAACAAAAAATGTAGAGCTCATTAAAACACCAATTTCTGTTATATACATTTTTTCGTGCAGTTCACAGTTTTGAGACATTCCTTGTTATTTACTTCAGTTTTAAAATACTTATACTTTTCTTACACAGGAATTTGTCAACTCTTGGCCACACAAACAAAGGAACTTGTATTACATAACAACCAGCTTTTAAAACATTTGATTACTGATTTTGTCTATGGCACTCTCTTATTTCTCTTCTACTTACAAGGAAGCATCTAATAAGACCATTTCTGCTATTTTTTTCTTAATTAAAATGAAGTTAAAGAATAAGCTTTTTAACAATTTATTGCAGACGTAGAGAAAGTCTTGTGAATGGAACACATCAGATTTTTTTTTAAAAGCTGACTGTGTACACTGTTCTTAAGTTTAAACCAATTTGTATCAAATTTGAAACCTGTTTATGCATTCTCTAAACTCTTATAAAAATTCAATTTGGACATGCAGTATTTCACTAAAGAGCATAAATGTTCATGAGGCTCTGAATTTAAGGATTCTACCATTCTCTTTCATCTCTACCAAACTTAAAACATTTCACTGAATATTTTCAGAGTCTAAATAAAAAACTTTATCTCCATATACAGAGGTTTATGGAGTGTTTCATATATGTAAAATAACATATGGACAAGCATCCGCACAAAGCAATACTATAAGGTGCTCTGCCAGTAGTGAACTTGCCTACATTCTAAACCATAAGCAACTCATTCAATAAGAAAGAGTATCTGAAAGTTCAGCTCTGTAGCATAATAAATGTTTAAATAAAGGTTTGGGATGGGAAAGTTTTCTGGAAAATGTTTGTGATCCAATCTTGGAAGATGCTTAGTATTTATTAAACTTTTCCTTTTTAGCTGTGCTGTTCACACACACCCACGCACACGCACACGCACACACACACACACAGAGACATATTTCTAAAATTTCTTTTTTACGATCAGGGGGCTTCAAAGCATGTACTTCCAATATAACTTATCTTCTTTACTTACTGTATATAACAGGGAAAGAATAAATTTAAATAAGAGATGCAGTTAATAGATAATTGTTCTTAAGTGCTGAATTTCATGGTGCATCTCAAAAGTTTGATAGGTGGTCTCAAAAAATAAATGAAAGAAGCATTAGAAACAAAATACTTTTCACTAGGCTTCAAAGTAATCACCATTAGCTACAATGCACTTCTGGCATCAGTTGTTCTTACATCAGAAACCGTCAGCAAGCACTTTTTGTGGAATCACTCTTAAGTGAATACATATTGTTAAATATCTGCAACAGCTGTGAAGTAGGCCTTTCAGGACTAATTTAAGGTATAGAAACAAACAGAGGTCTGCCAGCACCAAATCTGAAGAATAAGGAGGGTGTTGAAGAAGTCACCTTGCATTGAGTAAGAAAGTGAACATGCAGATCTCAGGGTGTAGATGGGAATTCTGTGGTGACAGTAAAAATTCCTGATGGATCAAGCCTTTGCTGTTGAAAAAAGGTGATCAACATTGTCTTAGTCTTGGATTTTGTCAGCTGACCTTTTTGGGAGGCAAGGAAGATGAACACCATGCCACTGACTGTCACAAATGTTTCCATCCAAAATTGTTTCTGCTCATCTGTCAGTGTATGCACAGATCTCCCACTTTTTCAAATGTTCATAAACTATAGTGCTTACAATGTCTGTGCTAATCTATGATTCTTCTGCTCTCATTCTTAAAGTCAGCTGCCAACCATCTGCAAGCACCCATCACACTTGTTCGACGTTGTTTTGGATTGTACTTGTTGATGGTAATCCAGTATGTGGCTCCTCAACACCTTCCTTTACATCTCAATAAAAGCATTTAAAACACACACTTTTTACTCACTGCCTCAACATCGTACAGTTGCACTAACATGAGTCTCTGTTGCTGTTTTCTCTAACTAACGTATTGCTCCATTTTGTAATGACATGAGCTTTCACACTGACTCTGTTAGTTTGGTCACAGTGTGCACCGCTGCTTCACTTTGATGATTTGTAAGATGGTGAGCACTTGTTGACATGTTTCTCAATGTGTATATGTGCACCTCATCCTATAAGCATGATTTTTAACATATGAGACAATTTACCAAACTTTTCAGATGCACAAATATTTCTTTAAACTGGTTAAATCAAATGCCTTCAGAAAAATAATATTGATTGTAATACCAAAATCGAACAAAAATTATGATATAGAAATGTTGTACTACATAAATTAATATCATGAAAACATTCCTAGCCAGCCAGAGACATGAATGAACACATTTTGCACTTATGGGTAGAGCATGGCCCATATTCATTTGGTTGCCCTCATGTGTGGCATGCTATGGCACCCCTCTTGTCCTACATATATGTACATATTCAAATCACCATCAACACTTTTGGCTGCAGTGTGACTCCACAACAATCATACAAGAGCGCTGTTTGCATATATTACTAATGTGCTGCTGGCAGAATCTGTGGTGACATCATCTGGCTCTCCCTTGGGTGGTGGTCAACGAGCCGTGTGGGCTAGAGAAGTGAAAAGGCTCCAGCAACAACTATTTCTGAGCATACAAGCATGCGCATTAGCAGTTTGAATATCCAGCATGTTTTAGATGTAGTAAAATTCAATCATCATTCTTCCTGGTTGCAACTCAATATTATTTTTCTTCTTTCTTTTTTTCCATGCTAAACAAATTACATTTGAGTGTGACATGATATTTAGCACAAGCTCTTTGCCAGTTATATCCTATTTGTATTTAGACTAGTACAATTACCTGGTTATTAAGATCTACTCTGAATTGTAAGTATTATATGTGACCTCTCTTTTCACTGTACAATTTCCACTCCCGTTTTACCTTATTTAAAAACTGATCTAATTTCTTACTGATCAGTTCTTAACCAGGCAAAGTTCTCTTGTTTCTCTTTGTTAACTTTACCTATGTTTCCCTTTCCCATAACTTTTTATCTGCACATAGAAAATCAAGGAGCTTTTATCTGCTATTGCATTAAAGAGTTTTTGTATCTTTTTCTTGCAGCCTTTCAGAACCGATTCACATTATTTTGTCCTCTCCTCCACACCTCTCCTAGCCCATTACTGTTTTTCGAAGATTGTTTGCCACTCATCCATTAATTCTTAGACTCTTCTCTATACTCTATATAGACATAAAAAAACATCACTTTTACCTTAATTAAAGATTCTATACAGTATTTTGTTGCTCTTTCCATCACTGCTTCTTTCTTTGCCACTCTCCCTGTCTCAATTTAAGCTACCTTCCTTACAGCTGTACAGGGTAAACCTAGATTTTGTATCAGAATAGCCTATGAAAGGCATCTATAGCTTCCCAGCCTCCATTCAGCCTTCACACTTCTATCCTCACCCACCATGTTAAAAATTCTTTTGCATCAATTTTGACTCTAAGTACATACATCTCATATTATCTTATACTCCAAAACCTCTTTCTTCAATTTTTCATATTTGTTTAATTTCCCCCCTTTCTTAAATACTACAATCTGAATCTTAGCTTGGTATATTTTTAATTTCCATGCATCAAAATATTTATCTATTGCTTATAAAGATTGTTTTAGACCATTGGCTGTGATGAATGTAACCATTAACCATCAGTGAATAGTAACCCAGGAATCTGCAGATTATTGACTGGCATAAAGTTACTGTATTTCCAATCTTTTTTAGCACATATTATCAATATACAGAGTAGGGGGTGCATAAGCACAAATATTTTTATTACCATTTGAGCAAGATGTGATAATCCATTATTTACAATTTTTTTGCTATTTTCTAAAATTATATTCATGAGAAAAATTTCATGATTGTTCAAGGATGGCTATTATTCCCTATCTCAGACTCTCAATGATTGTTTACATAACAGGTCACACAGCTGACCTTCCGATGTCCTTTACCTTGCTCAACTAAGGGGTGTGATGTGAGGAAAGAATATTGATCGCACTGAAATTTTAACCTATGTAACCACATGTTTTTGTTTTCATATAACCTTATCTAATTAGGATTCACAATGGGTTCAGGGAACAACTTACAAATATTGAACACAATGACATATTGAACACATAACTCAAACTAACGTGTAAGCATTTGCACTTTTGTTCTTTAAACTACAAAATCACCCTCATTGCTCTTACAGAAGTGAGAAATTAAAATTAAACCTCAACAAAAAAAACCTCAAATAAGGAATTAAGAAAACCTGTGTCACAAATCCTTTGATACACTGCAGCTATCATTCGTCTTTTGAGAAGATATCCCAACTAGCATTGCCAGATTCCCTAGTGGTGGAGTACATTAAATGAATCTTTGCTAATTCAGCATATGTAAAGCCATTCATTGTATAAAGGAAAGTTTGCAACCAAATTGGTCCCTTGTTTCCTCATATGAGAAGCTGGTTATTGCATGAAGTATGTAAACACAGGGGAGACATAATGTAGGGCTGTTCAAAACACATTAGACCTGAAATTTGCACTTCATTTATAACAATGGTATTAGAAAGTGGACAATAAACATCTATATTCTATATAATTAAATTATTTGCGCTTATTCACCTCTTAAATTAAATTGGGCTTAATAACAACTTTGTTTAATTTACAATCTTTGGTGTAATTTTTTATTTATTATCCCTTCCTTGACTGTTACATAAAAGATGTTTCCTTTCTACAAGGCTCTAATTATATTTACCATACAGTTACTTGTTCAGTAACTTGGTTCAGCAATTTATGCTACAATAGTTGTAATTTCCTTCTATCATAAGCTTTCTCTAATTCAACAAATTTAACCTTATTTCTGGATATTTCCTGTCTTTAAAACTTAGCTGTAAGTGGAAAGTTGAATTATTACAGTTTGTAAATTCTATTTGCAAAATATTAATACAAAATATAATTTATTTCACTAAATAAAGCAGAGATTTTATATTCAGGTTTCACAATATAAAATATTCATTGAGAAGAATAAGTCAAAGAAAAGAGAAGCAAGGTACTTGATTCTTGTTAAATTAATGACAAGTGAACATTCTAATACATTCAAATGTTCTATGTAAACTTTTCCTTTTATATAGACCTTTAAGTTAGTACACGGAAAGATCAAAATCTACTTCTTTGGCCAGAAAATAGGAAATGTACATCAACAGTACAAAATGGTAGCAGTCATGTGAAGCCTTGTTAAATTTAATTGGTATTTGAATTCGCTTTGATTTAGAGTGAAATTTTCTTCCCTAATTTTCATTCAGTGCATGTGCTTGTGACGTAACTATGACTTCTATCATTTGTTTGACCTTTGGATGAACAATTTAGTTTCTTTTTCATTTTCTTCTTTTTATTTGGATTCAAATGGCATTCGTAAACCCAGAGCTTCTTCAAGTGGACAAACTTGTCTTCCACATTAAAATTTGAGGCCTGAAGTTTAATCCAAATCAGACTATACTATTGCTTTTTAAAGAAAATCTGAATCTTGAATCAGATATTAAACACACAGAAATTATAAAATACACTTTACTGAATGTTGAATAGTTTGGAGGAGCAAACCAGTCCTCTTACAATAGCACACATTTCATATTATACTGATTGTAATCAATTTCTATTGCTTTCAACATTTGCTTCTTTAGAACTGGATAATTTACAGAAATTGAAACTAAATACTCTGAATTAATGTGCTCTGTCAAAGAATCAAATTTAGATTTTGAAGATGTAACAAAAACCACTAGTTCCACAAAACCAATGAAACCTTTTGGTCACAATTTACAACAGAATAGCCCGCAATTTCTTCCCTTCTGAATATTCATCCTTGGCTTTGAAAGATTATAGGTGTGTAATGTGGCCCATTGTTAACTTTTTTTTTTCTCTCATTGCAAGCATACTACATGTTTTAATAAATTATATATTTTATAGTTGAGGTTAACGTAAAATGTTTGTTGCAAGCAACATCAGATGCACAGTTAAGACTTAAGCAATTTCATTCTTCAGTTTTGGAATTCTGTTTTTCCACCACATTTGCATATCAGTTTCTTACATACTATTATTATGTAGCTCAAAGAGAAAATGATTATCTATTAGATCTGGAAATAGCTTTTGAAGACCTGTTCATTCTGGATGAATTTTGCATAACTGGTAAACCTTAAGAGATACACAAAAATGTTGATTTTTTTAAAACACACAATTTATGTTATATACATTTTTGTTGCAGAGCTCACCATTTCTGAAATATTCCTTGGTATTGGTTTAAATTTGAAACTAAGCATCTTCTCAAATGGAGTCACGTTTAGTTTCATCGCAGTTTTGTTTTTCTGGAAATGCAAAGTGAACCAAACTTCAATTGTTCACATATCAATTGGCTTCTAAAAGATTTGACTCTCACTTTAGGCTGGAATATTCCCATATTTACCTTCTGCTTATAAGGAACTAAGTAGTAAGACCAATTGTGTTAATGTTTATCTCGTTTAGCATGATGTAGATAGAAGAATAATCTTTTGTAAGAATAGTTTGTCTTCAGAATAGGTAGAGAAAGTCATGTGAATGCAACACATCAGATTTTTTATTACAGCATTACTTTCTTAAATATAAAATAAAATGTGTGCAGAAACAGTAAACATTTTAGAAATTTTGCTCTTTTTCTATTTTGTAATGAACATTAAAAATCTTAATACTTGAAGCTTTTATACATGCTTCTATGGTTGTAAAAAAAATTGTATTCATTTTATTCAAAAACTGTACAAGATAGATTTTTAAAAATATTTTAAAACCACCTATTCCACAGCCCAACGTTTATGATAATGATAATATAACATCAAAATACTGGAATGCAAGAGAGCGAATGGCTTCACTGTTAACTGCTCAACATTAGATACCAACCAACCATATTTTAAAACAACAGTTTTAATAACTCAAAAACTATTGTAGTTAGAAAAATGAAACTCAGCAGAACAAACATTGTCTTTTTATAACTCTGATGTATGTACTAAATCGAAGGCTCTAGCATCAGAATTCTGGAAAACTGAAATTGCACCCATCAACCCCTCTTAATGATAAACGTCATAATGTAGTAAATTATTTCATTTATGCAAATAATAAAATAAAATTAGTTTTAATTTACATATTCCAAACAAACCAAATTCAGTAAATACTGCTGCTTACCTAGAAGCGTTGAAGCAAGCGGTTGCGAGGGTGATGCTTTCTCTGGACTTAATTTACGATGTCTCATTGGCAGGCGATGCAGCTGCACTTTGAACACAAGATTAACATCATGCATGAGGGAGTTAGCATACTGATCCTCTGCTATGCATGTGAGTATTAGGAAACATAACTTCACATTATTTACATTTGCTTCTGATTTTGTGTCTTGCATCACTATGGAACTGGAACATTCAAATATTGCAATTTCAAGTTTCTTATTATTTAATCTACTATTCTACTTATTTCATTTATAAGCTATTAACTATCAGTGAACCAGTTTAAAATATGTCAGACTGATTTATCATAGATATATACAAAAGACTTGTACTGTTATAATTGGTTTAATTTCATTTTTTGTTTAAGACATTTTTGTTTAATTTCATTTTTTTTTGTTTAAGTTTTTCATGGCTCTTACCATTGCCATTATATCATTGTTCAAACTTTTTTTTTTTTCAACTCCTGTTTCTTTATTTACTTTCACAAAAACATACAATTCTATGATGTTTTCTTTTCTTTCTATTCTATCCTTTCTCCCTTTTTATATATTACAATAATGTTAAAATATACTTTATATGAGGGTCAGTCAATAATTAATGCCTTCTATTTTTTTTTTTCTCTTTTAATTTGCAAAAAAATTAAACATTGATTACACGGCATGAAAGCCACAACATTGAGGATTAAATTGTCACTTTTCAATATAATACCCATCCTTTTCCACAGTTTTAGTACACCTTTTAACAAGGCATGCATTCCTGTGTGGTAAAATGCACAGACTTGCTTCCGAAGTCATTGTCAAACAGATTTTTCACGGCCTCTGCATCTGGAAAGTGAATCCTGCAATGAGCTTCCTTATTTCTCCAAATTGAAGCACTGCAAATGTTCCAAGGCTATTGTTTTTCGTATCACCTTATTCTGCTCGATTAATATTCGGGGGAACCACTGTGAACACACTTATGAGTACCCCAGTTCTTGAATAATTCTCATTACACTATCTTTACTGAGAGACATAATGCAACACAATTCATCCGTTGTTATCTGCTAGTCAGCTTGAATGATCTCATCCACTCGCTCAATGTTGTGCAGAGTAACTGCAGTCACAGGTCTACCACTCCGCTGTTCATCAGCCCTTCAGCTTCATTACAATGATGAATCCATCTTCTAACTGTGCTGACATCTACTGTTGCATCACCATACACCTTTGTGAGCCTTTCATGAATGTGAATGGGCATTTCACCTTCCACATTCAAGAATTCAATGACAATGCTGTCTAATACGAACATCAATGTCAGCCATTTTGCAACAGGAAGCAGCACAGCCACTGGTAGGCATATGAAGTTGCTATTACGGTGGAGTGGAGAAGAAGGTTTGAGGAATTGTGCAGAATTTAAATTGTTTGCATAACTTACTTAACTCAGGAGCAAAAAATAGGAGACATTACTTATTGACTGACCCTAGTAATATTTAGTTCATAATTATTGCTCTTACCAGTACTGGAAGAACGTGACTAGCAGATTTGAAGGCTGTGCAAATATATCAACTGCTGGTGCCACTGAAAGATCAGGTGTAGGCTGTGATGAATTAAGTGTGTTGCTTGGTGACGGAGGTGCACTGGTATCCGTCTGCGTATGAGCAAGAGTAGTGATGAAATTGCGATTCAAATGCACAGCCTCATACAAAGCCACCAACACAGCATTGTTTGCCCTAAGTAAACATTTTAATTGCATCACAAGAAGTTTTACAACTAATTCACATTGATTCTTGAAAAATAGACAAGCTACTGCTTATTTTTCATTTTAGGGAATTTAAATATAATTCACATTTGTGCAACAAAACATAAGGAATATTGTTAAAAATGTTACAAAATAAATAAAGGATCTAAAGGAAAAACACAACATAACTTTAAAATGTTTTAATGTTGTTTGATTCTGCATACCCTAGATTATTTCTTCGTGTAGTTCTCAACTACTATAAAGGAACTAAATTCCATCTCTGTAAGTTACTTAAGTCAAACACCAAGTTATGGAAAATTATTTTGTTTCAGAATTATGCCATTCATAAATAAACATACACGTCTTTCTCTTTAAAAGAAAAGAAACAAAAAAAAAAAAAAAAACATCATTGATATGTTCACATTACTTTTTCTACTAACTCTTCTATAAATTATTTTTAAAAAACTTTATTATTCTACCTACTCCTTGCTAATTGATACAAACATTTGTTGCACATTTACACATGCTTGGGAATAAGAAGAATTCAGTAGCTTTTCTTTTTTTCTAAAACAGCATGTTCCATTGCTTACAACTGCAATACTACATGCTATGTTTATATTACATGTTTATGTGTTTAATATCTTTTTACAATCTTTTTTTTTTGTTTACTCCAAACTAGAGGTCTTTTAAGTATACATATTCTTCATGTTTGCTATTCCATATGCTAAACATTTATTATTTAGTTTCATGTTAATGGATTCATCTTCTAAATTATTACCTATTAAGACTTTATCATTAACTTATTTATACTGTGTTCTAGGAAGTATGAATAAATTGATTAACATATATACAATGGTTTAGGATATTTCAAATAACTTCACTTAGTATTAACAATATACCCTAATGTACTTATTTGTGTTCATATTGTCTGATCTATATTTACAATGTGTTAAAATCTATTGCTTGTATGATTTTTTTTTTTTTATTTTATTTATACAGCCCCCTTTAACAACTAAGGTCATATCAGGGGCTTTGCATTAGAAACAACACGTCTGTAGGTTCTTTACGATGGGTTTGTATGAATTTGTTAAATAGTTTATAGTGCTTTGCAATGAGTTGGTCTGGAGCAACTGGCCACTTTCTATTCACTGCTATTTGTTGACTTAAAGTGACCCTCTGGTGTTGAAGTTTTCTACACATATAATATATATATATTACATAATCAACAGTTTGAGCCTCTTGAAGACAGGAACAAATAGCATCGTTTATCTCTGGAGTTAGAATTTTAGTATGCCATGTCCAGTTACCATTGCTGCAAGTGAGGCCATCATCATAATATTCTTCTGTCTTAATCTCTGTCAAACCAATGGAAAGAAAGTCCTGCAGACTGCTCCTTTGGGCATACTCGTCCATTCTTCCTGCCATTTTTAAGTCCCTCTTCTTGGATTCTTCCATAATAGCAGTTTTTGGGATGTTTTGTGTATATAATTTCTCTAATTCTTCTTCTGCTGCTTCCTTGGCTAGCTTATCTGTCTTCACATTACCAAGAATTCCCACATGGGCTTTAATCCATGCAAAATGAATTTGCCAATGGTGATCCTGGAGGTTGTTTACTTGGTTTCTGATCAGCTCTGTTATATATAGCAATATAACAGAGCTGACTTATGGTTGTTCTTGAGCAGTGCTATAGTAACTTAGCTATCTGTGAAGACTACACGTGTTCTATCATCTGATATAATATTTAGTTTGTTTATAGCTTTTAAAATGGCCATCTGTTCTGCCTGATTATTTGAACAATTGTTGGTTGATTGGTATCTAATATTAAATGCTTGATAATGAAATCATTTGTTTTCTTGCACTACAATATTTAGCTGGGAGGTTGTACTCTCAGTAAAACTCGGAAAATGTAGAAGATGATCACGATCCATTTCTTCATTTAAGTTACAAAAAACACATATAGGAGTCTCTGCTATGCCAAATCTGTATAAGTATTTTTTTAAACAGACATGTCCCATTAGTAGTCTGAAGGTTGATACTACAGATTTTCTTGGTAATGTAGAAATATTGTAATCTTGTAACTTTATCCATTGTTTTCAAGATGTTTTGTTTTTGTATTCTTCATTGATTTTGTTTCTGTACTTATTTGATATTATTCTTTTAATAGAGTAAAATGGAATTAAACTAGGTATTGGTTTGGTGATAGTTTTACTTCCCTTTTTGGCCAAAAAATAAGTCATTTCATTGACTATTATTCCAGCCAATCCAATAATAGGATTACAAGTTTTTTTATGTAAATGGGTTAATTGTTGTATTTTTTTTTACAACATTCTAGAATATTAATGCTTTTGGGTGTTGTATCTTGTGTTATAACAACAATGGCTGCTTTTGAATCAGATAGGAGTGCAGTTTTTTTTTTTTCAAAGTTTTTTATATGACAAAAGAAATTTTATAGAGTTAAGAGAATTGCCATGATTTTGCCATCAAAATTTTTGAATACATAGCTAATTTTCGATCAAATGACAAGAGTGGGCATGTTGCTCCAGCACTGGTGCCTCCATCATATGTCAGACTAGAACCATCTGTAAAAATACGTAACCATTCAGGGGAAGGATATTGTAAATGTATTATTTCCAGTGACATTTGTTTTAAGATGTCTGGAGAAGTTTCCGATTTCGTGACATCTGCTGTTAGATGGAGGTTATATTGAATTTCAGAGAGTTCTAGAGGATTGTGTCTTATTTGTAAATGTTCTTTTAAATTTGGGGTTTGTAATTTCTGTTTGATTTTATGTACTATACTTAAGAAGCTTTGTTGGGTTTTAAAATGGATTTTTGCTGAATTCTATTATTATGAGGTAACCTTATAAGTTTCTGGTATTGTATGATTGCTATTTTCTCAATTTCAGTTTCTACGCTTGGGTTGTTTGTCAAAATTTGTATGGCAGCGATTGGTGTTGTTTTAATAGCTCTTGTTATCAAGCAAAGGATTTGATTTTGAAGTTTATTAAGTTTTTCTAAATTTGTAGTTATTAGTGCAATAGTGAATAATAAGTTTTATGTACATCTGGTAAAGGATGTTTAAGATTTGTATATTGCAGTTTTCCCTGCTAATCCCTTTAATAATAGCAGGGTTTTTTTTCCCTCACTTTTCTGCAAATGTTTTCCATATGTTTCTTCCAAGTTAATTTTGTATCAAAAGTTATTCCTAAATATTTTATTTATGTGTTTCAGTTAGCGTTTTCCTTCTAATTTTAATGAAATAAGTAATGGTTTCTTTCTTAACAAAAATAATTGATAGTTTGTCTTCTGTATGTTTATCTTCATTATATTTTGGGATGTCCAGGTTTCTAAATGATTGTTGAATTATATTAACTGTTGACTTTGGTTTTGAAGTCCATATTAAATATTGTCAGCAAAAAGTAGAATTTTTGTTTGGGGATTTTCTATGTGTTTAGGTCGATCATTAATATAGATATTGAATAATGTGGTACTTAGAATAGAACCTTGTGATAAGCATCAGTGTATTTGTTGATACTTAGAAAGATGGTTATCATAATTTGCAGCAATGAAACATTGGATAGTAAAATTTCTGATCCACTTAAGCATGTTACTTTGAATACCTAACATTTGCATTTTTTCTAATAATTTAAATCTCCAAATAGAGTCATATGCTCCTTGAATATCAACAAATGTTGCTAAGTTATCTTTTCTCTTATTGAAATTGTTTTTAATATCTTGACTAAGATGTATAATTTGTTGATTGTTGAACGTAATTGTCTAAATCCAGCTTCATTGGGGGAGAGTAAATTATTTGTTTCTAGATACCGATTTAGATGTATTGAAATCATTTTTTCCATAGTTTTAGTACACTGGTTAGTGATATCAGGCGATAATTTGAAAAATTATTCTTTATTTTTAAAATAGGCACATGATGGTCTTCTTCCAGTCATAAGGGACTTTAGTGTTCCAAGAAAGATTATAGGGAAAGTAATTGAATTTTTACTTTATTACTCTGTATTTATATTATCTGGGCCTGGGGATTTTTTTAGTTTTGATTATTGAATAGCTATATTTAGTTGTTTCATAGTGAAGTTCTTATTAAAAATATTATCCTTTGTGTTCTTTGTTGATTTTATGTAATTTTTAAGGTTCTCTTTCATTGATTTTTGTTCTTTTTTGATCTCTGAGGGCAGTGTGTGTATGTATATAAGCATAGTATTTGTTAAATTTGTTGGCTATTTCATTTGCATTTATTACTGCTTTGTTGTTATTAATAAATGGTGTTTACTGTTGTTCTTTTTTTATTTTGTATATTATATATGAATCTCTATGCTTTCTGTCCATCTTTTCTAATATAAATTTTTTGTAAAAAGTTGTTAGAACTTTCCCTCTTGGAATTATTTATTTCTTTTCTTGAATTGTGCATATAATTTTATCCAATGTTGTACACTTTGAATTTTTTGTTATTTCTACACTATTTCTAGCAAGATCTCTTTCTCTTTTCATATTTTCTAGTTATTTGAACATTTGTTGTAAAGTTTATTGTTCAAAGTGAGGATTAATGTACCCTGTTTGTAAAATGTGGCTGCTGCTCCCACTTTCCCTTGGATTTTACTTTCATTTGTGAATATTTCCAGAGCATAAAGTACTGAGTTTTTGATGTTTCCTATTATCGTTCTGTAAGCTGGGTGTGGCCAGTATCTTACTTGAAGCAGTTCATCGTAACTTTCAGGGTCTTTTTTACTTTGTGTGTTGCTTTATAGATTTTCACAGATTCTACTATCTTTATACCAATACAAGATGCTTCAAAAGACAGTGCTCTATGGGCTTTGACTATTTTGATATTAATTATTTTCTGGACTTTTTGTAGCTAATTTAAATTCTACTTTGATTACAAAGCCTCATTCCAAACTGGGCAACCATATGTCAGTATTAGTATTATTGCTCCTTTATAAACAGTTTTCAAGCAAAGTGACCTAATCCCATTTGTTTTTTCACTGCTCTACTCAGGATATTTATGATTTGTGTGTTGTTTTTTGTTTTTTTTGTTATTTTATCAATTGTTTCCCAAAGTTGAATTTTGCATCAAAGTATATTGCTAAATATCTTGTAACTTGTTCCAATGTCTTGTGATTCAAGTATATTCTTGTTTTCTCAGTGTGATCTTTTCTCTTTTTTGATATCAATAAAACTTTTGACTTGGTATTGTTACATTCAACTTTGTTTTGAGAAGTCCAATTTTGAACTTTGTAAATATCTGAATTTGCGTGATTTTCTATAGGTGTAGTTCCTTTAGTCAAAATTACAAGATCATCTGCAAATGTGAAGATGTGAGTGTGTGTTAAGAAATTTTGGTTTAACAAGGAATTATACTTCACATTTCAAGGACACCCTTTGTTCACTTGCTTTTCAACTTTGTATATATTCATCTGCAGTGTGGCATTGCCTCTTACATCTAGGCTGACCATAGTTACACACTTATTATACTATTATACTTTGTGAAATAAAGTGTTTTACATCCATAGCAGCATCTACCATTCCTTTTTGTGGAGTAAATCCATATTGGTTGCAATTCATTGGGAGCTGTGTAAAAATTTTATATAGTATTCTATCAATTAGGAACTTTTGAAGTACTTTCCCTGCTACATTAAGGCTTATAAGGCTTTAAGCCTTATTTAGAGACTTCTCTTTTGAGCTTTACCTGGTTTGGTTATAGTTATAACTGATTTCTTCCACAACTTTGGGGAGAATCCTTTCACTAAGCATTCATTATACATTTTTGTTCTGAAGAAAGGAAAAAGCTGAAAGACCCTCAAAAGAATCTCGTAGGGGCTTTCTTCACGTTGAATTTTTCAATGGCATTGAATATCTCCTCTTCAGTAAAAATTCTGACATCATTTTCTGTGGAAAGATCTAGTCTTCAGTCACCAACTTTGATATTGACCTTACTGCTTTAAGAGCATTTATTGCAGCCTGGCCACCACAGCAAATAGATTAACTCTGTACTCAGAAAGATCTAATATATATTGTGCATAGCAAGCAAATAGGAAGATATTGGCATCATCATCAAGAGAAAGAAAACCTTGTAGAACTCCATACTGACCCAAACTCTATCAGGGATCAACTGTAAATCATAAAAGAGCAACCCCTCACCAAGTCAATTTCAGTGCTATTGAGCCCAATCTTACCTGAAAGGTAAGAATATCTTGAAAGTGTCATTAAAACTCCAGTTATCTCTGAAAAAAGGTGGGTTTCCAAAAACGTTATTAAGTTGATGTATGGATGTAAGACAACCATTCCCCCAGCATCCAGATACAGTGTGCCCCTGGTCTTGCTAGTTACATGATATACAAGTGGAAAGATGCACAAGAGTACACAGAGAAGAAGTATGCATTGCTCCCATTATGCCCATGCAGCCCAGTCTTTGTAAACTGCTGAGCCTGCTACATAGTCTGAGGTTGGCCTCCAAACCAAAGACACAACCTGACAGTCTAATAACTGAGATGTACATCTAATGAACTATCTTAGCCCTCCTTGCAGGCCTAAAATGACCTTTGAGCCTTTATGAACCTATTTTCAATATACTTGACCCATTTCAGCATGTTATCGAATAACTCTAAATATCTGACCAAAGTTGACCAGCTTAACTTCATCCAAAACCAAGAGAGGCTTACAAAAACCCTTGAACCTCTTTCTCCTTTGAGCAAGAGTATTGTTTTTTGTTGTAAAAACGAAAGTTTGGCCTTATCGGTACTAAATATTAAAGTTTCCATGATATGAAATAAAACTTGAATGGATCAGAAACCATTCTGAGAAAATTCCGTCATCACTAAGCACGTCACTACTATATCCCTGCGAATAGGATTAGATTAGATTAAATATCAGGGAGTATCTGAAGGCTTTCCATCCTCCACACGTCAGCCCAAAAGAAGTATTTTGTTACTCCATTGAGATTGTCCTAGCATCAAATTCTAAACTCCAGAAGCTTTGGCTTCAGTACCAGAATTGATTCTTTAACATTCCTATGCTTCAAAAAGGACGTATATTTTCCTTTCTAGAGACAGGTAATCAAACAAACTACGCGAAGCCGATTCCTCAGCTTGTTTACACAGATATATCTCCACCATATGTAGACGTCCCTGTACATGTACTTTTTCTTAGGCACTAGTTTTATGGGAAAGTGAGGGCTGGGGGGAAAAAGCAAGAGCTTGTCTGCCTGTAAGCAATGTTGGTAATCAAAGAAAACTTCCTTCTTTGAAGTACTTAGACATTATGGTGAATAGGCTATCTAATTTACCAGGAAAAAGCAGAATTATTAAACAACACACTGCATATGTTTGAACTCGGGGATCTAGACAGAATGAAACCTTAGCATTAAGCCACTGGATATTAGGGTGCATAGCGTACATGTCTCAATGTTGTAGCTCTGCCCTGCTTCCAAAATTCCATACAACTTGCCTAATGAAGATTAGGGACCCAAGCATCCACGAAAATGTGTGCACATAGTAGCTTCACCACTTAGCAAGTTTAACATATCATCTACCACTAGGCATCAAGTAATTTGGTGATAATCAGGGCCCAGATTTATATGTAAAAAACATGTTTTTTTTTCCCCCTTAGTACATTCCAAAAACAAAGTTTACTATCACATAAAAACACAAATTTTACAAAAGAACTTTATGTAAATAAATATTTCCGAAATGTGTCTAAATTTTGTATACTTTTCCATAATCTTAATTAAATATTTCTAGTGTTTTTTTTTTTTTTTTTTTTACTTTCTCTATATGTACTATGTACATAGTGTATAGAAAAGGTATTGTAATGCATCCAAAAAAAATTTATCGAGATTTCACCGGAAATACATTTTTAGGTCCCCCTGAATCAAAAAAAAAAAGCATTTTTAGAAAAAGGTCTGTGTGTGCATGTCTGTGTCTGTGGTCAACATAGCTCAAAAACGAAAAGACCATTAAATACCAAACTTGATACATAAGATCTTCCAAAGATGTGACAAGAAGATTTTCAAGAAAATCCCCCATCCCAAACTACCTTTTACATAACACATGTTTTGAAAATTTTGATTTTCTTAAAAATGGCTCTAATGATTTTGAATAAAATACCTTGTGTTTAAGATATTTTTATGACAAACAAAATGTATATCTTGAATTTTCCAGGAATAGCCTCTGAAGACCAATTCATTCTGGATGACTTTTATATAACTAGCTAACTGTAAAAGATATACAAAAGCTTACTATACAAAAAATGTAGATCTCATTAAAACACACAATTTATAAGATATACATATTTTTTTGTAGATATTCCTGATTATTGGTTTCAACTTTAGCCACTTAAACTTTTCTCAAACGGGAAGACACCTTTCTTCTTGGATCTTGTTTGTTTATTCCTGGCAAGCAAAAAGATTGGAATTTCAATTGCTTTACATAGCGACTGGCTCTTATAGGACAGGATTATTGCTTTAGCCTGTGGATTTTATTTTCCTTCTACTTACAAGGAAGCTAGTAATAAGACTAATTCTGCTTATGTTTATCTTGATTAGCATGATGTAGATAACAGATTAATGTTTTGAATGTTATTTATTTTATGAGTTCCTAATCCAGCAACAAAAACCTGAGAATTTATAAAATAAAATAATATATAGTAATGTAATGTAATCTATGTAGTATACATAGGAAGGACAAAACAAAGTTTGGAAAGCAAGCTAAACAAACAAATACATCATCTAAAATACAAACAAATTCATCAAGTTACCTACCACTTCTGGTCAATAGGACATGAAATTACACCAAAAATAAAAAAATAAAGGCATGCAATTGGGTTCTTACTATATTATGAATAAGACTTTTATTTCTACTAACTTGATTCAAATGATAGCATTACAAAATTAAAATTTATCCCGATGAATTAAAAATGTCTTTGAAACAAAAAAAACTTGTTAAAACCACATAAAGGCATGCAATTAAGTGCTTATTATATTATGAATAAGATTTTTACTTTAACTGAATTCAAATGATAGTAATACAAAATTAAAATTTACACCAATGACTTTAAAAAAAAAAGATTCTTAAATTAGCTTATCAGCAAACTGACTGAGACATCTGGGAAAATATCTGCATCAAAAGAAGAATCATATTATGATTTTTGATTTGCCACCATACAGCAACCTTTTGAAGTGACCCAGCACCAGATGCCTCCACAAGCACTGATGCTGAGGAAAGTCAGAATTAGGGAATGGAAATGGGAACAACATGTATTCCTAAAATTCCCATTAAGTAAACCTTAATTCCTGAATGATGTTTAATATTACAAAAACTGTTTCAATTCTTAGCATCACAGATTGCTAGGTTTTGCTTAATGCTATCATGTTTCAATGTGTCATCCTGACTACTGACTCAGCACTATACTATGTGCAGTAACAACACAGTTTTCCCTACTGAAGGATTCAGCTTCATTATAATTAATAATATCCATGCTGCCCTATAATTCATAATGCCATGCAATAGGAAAGTTGATGCTATTAGGGGTATGCACACATATATATATATATACAAATGAATGCATGCACTTAACTTCTTCGCATACTATGGAATTTGGATTCTGTTTTATCAACACAAATAGTTTCATAACAATCTGCATTTACATTATTCTTTAAAAGGGAACATGAATATGGAATAAACAGAGAAATGAAAGAAAATATTAGGAAAAAAAGCAGGAGACAACAAATTTCCTACAAGAATAACAAAATTATGCAGAAGAAAGGGCATTTCTAGCACCTCTTCTGATAAGGTGCACCTTTATTTGATAGATCAAAGTATTTGAAGAAAGAAGAAATTACATTTCAATTTTTTTTCCAAAAGGAAAGAAGTGTTTAGAGAATATGAGAACAAACCTTAATAAATTAGCATTTTAAGTAGTTAGCACTAAAAGAGACATTAACCTCTGCGAAAACCTGAAACATTACAGAGATAATGGTTTCAGTAATACAAGTATTTGTGAGAAGAACACAATCAGGCTGCTCAGCATGCAAACCCACACTAATAGATAACTAAAACAGGCAAACCTATGTTTAAGTTTAAATAAATTAATTGAACTTATTTATGGTTAGTAATTTATTTAGTTAGCTTAATACTAAATACCAGTGACTCCTTCTCCAGAGTTGCTGTGTAACCAAGTGACCCAAATAGCTTCAACTGTCAAGTCAACTGTTTTACAAGGTTTATTGCTAATTTATTAATGCTTGTTCTCATATCTTTCTAAACATTTCTTTTCTTTTGGAAAAAAATTAAAAATGTTTTCTTTCTTTAAATACTTTTGATCTTTTTGGCCCCCTGATTTCAGATAAAACAATAATTGTATCACTGCTGCTCTTGCCTGGGAGATCTTTAACATCTATAGTTCTTATTCACATATTTTGCAATAATTTCAAACTTCTAATAATAAATGCATATTTAAAAATTTGCATGTTATTTCTTATCTTTTTTTTTTTTTATATTCAATCATCCTACACAATGTGTGAAGTACTGAAGTGTATTAAATACAAGAAAAGCATTACATATTTTTGCACAGTGTATCTCAAAACAATGCAAGTATTAACATTTATACACTAAAGCACCATTTAAGCCAACAGTTACCTCATCTGTTGTGTTCGAACACCACCTTCCTCTGACACAAACATGTTGCCAACCATGTTTGTTAGAGATGAGAGCCAACTAGCTGATTGTGGTTCCATATGCTGAGCCATAAACTGTCTGCAGAAATCAGTCAAGCATGATGTGATAACCTGGTGCAGAAAATAACCATACTCATTCATTCAAGAATTTAATTAATGATTCATTAAGCAGGTTAGAAACATCTTATTAAACCAGTTCCTGCCCATCCTATTGAAATGAACATGGCAAACACTTCCTTTATTCTTATTTTCAAATCTTCACTGTTTATATCAATTAGCAAAACTTACCCCACAAACATTTTCAGTACGTTGTATATGACTGTAAAGTGTTTTTTGATCAAAGTTTTGAAAACTTGGGCTTTCCAGAATCAATTATATAAATGAGGCTAACAAATCTGTCATTTGTTTGAAGAACTAATTTTTACTTTCTCTAGCCCCGTATGTACAATGTACATAGGGATAGAGAAGTATTGTATTCTACCCAAAAATTCGATACCGAGATTTCACCGGAAATACATGTATTAGGACCCCCTGAATCCAAAAAAAGCGTTTCCAGAAAAATGTCTGTGAACACGATAACTCAAAAACGAAAAGTAGCTAAACTACCAAACTTGGTATTTAAGCTCAGCATCTTCCAGGATGCGACACGAAGATTTTGAGAAAAATCCCCCCACCCCAAACTACTTTTACATGGAACTTTTTTCGAAAAATTTTGATTTTCTAAAATGGCTCTAACGATTTTGATTAAAATATCGTATATTAAAGATATTTACCTGACAAATAAAATGTATATCTTGAATTTTCTGGGAATAGCTTCTGAAGACCTGTTTATTCTGGATGAATTTTGCTTAATTTGGCATAACTAGTAAACTGTAAGATAGACAAAAGCTTACTATACAAAAAATGTAGGTTTTTTTAAAATACACAAGTTGTGTCACATACATTTTTCTCGTGGAGCTCACCGTTTTCGAAGTACTCATTGCTATTAGTTTCAGTTGTAAAGTACTTATACTTTTCTCAGACGGGAGTGTCCATTTTTCTTTTGTTCTACTCCTGGCCAAGAAAAGAAGCGATTTGTATTGACAATCGCGTAACGACAGCTTTTAAAACATTTGACTATCGATTTAGCCTAGTGTATTCCCTTATTTTCTTCCTACTTATACGGAACTAAGTAATAAGAACATTGTGCTAATGAGTACCTAGATTAGCAAGGTGCAGAAAGAAGAATTATCTTATGTAAGAAGTTTGTAGAACAGCTAGAGAAAGTCATGTGAGTGTAACACATCAGATTTTTTAATCTGATTCCACCATTCCAACCCTCTCCACGCTCAGTTTGTATGAAAGAAGAATTAATTTAACCAATTTTATGTTGATTATAATGTATACTAACATCACATGCAAAAAAATAAATGTAATAAAATATAGAATAAGAAAGTAGATTTTAACTATCAGTTTTATTATATTTTTAACTTTGAATCAACTCCCACAAGAGTCCATATCTTGGATTAATGTCTAATATGGAGTTGCTTCTGTAAGTATTCTGATAGATAAGTATATTTTTTATACATCTCTACATATGTTGTTTTAATGTTCCCATAGGTCAATGGCCTTTGAGCAAACTTCATTCCACTAAGCAAACACCCATTTAATGACTGGAAGCATGCGTTCATATTATCTCTGATAGCAAAATGAGGATGGAAATGGAATGAGAGGGTTTACAGCTTTTACTGTGGACTCCAAAATGTGGATTACATTGGGAGATAGGGATATCTTTATAACCTGATCAGAGGTGAAGGTTTGGATATGCCTGGTTTAAAATTGCCACCCCAGAGCAGGAATCAAACCGTGGATCTTCAGCAGAGAGTCGTGGACAAAAACCGTTCAGCACTCTTATACCAGATGGAAGGGAAGTCATTACATTAATTTAAACCAGTTACCGATCTCATCATTTGGAACACATTTTGTATCTTTCATTTTCATTCTATTATCATTTACTGCTGAGATATTTTGGTTTTGCAAGGACATACAACGAACTTGGCGACATTGCAGCAGCAAACAATTGTTAGCTAAGTGCAGGGGAGACTTTTCCCTTTCAAAACCAAAAATTAGTCAACACATAAATAGGTTTCACTTTTGCTTGTAGTGTTTGTTTGGATTAAGGGTCATGTGGAAAACAAAACTGCTGTGCCCCCATCGCCCAGTAAAGTATGCTGTTTTACTTATGTCTGTGAACTGGTTCTCACGCTAACTTACTTTGACCTAGCATGTCTCCAACAACATTTCCACAAAATGGTGTTTGGAAAATGATTAATTATTTCAAAATCTTGAATGATATTAAATACTTACTACCAAAACCAGGTCAGAAATAGATTATTCTACTCATCTTACAAGTAAAAAAACTATTATTTTCATGCATTCTCATGGATTAAACTATCTAATTTGGAAAAACAAATCTTTATTTTTTAAACAGCTGATCACAGAATCCATGCTATTTATATTTTGTTTGTAATACTTCTTTGAAGCACATATTAGAAGGGATGCAATAAGTTCCCTTCCACCTGTATATGTGTATATATGACCCCATATTAATGCAAGAGCCACATGGGCATGTGTCCAAGGAGGCAAATTTTTAGAAAACAAAAATGTGACAAAATAAGAAACAACAGGAGCGATGATTGCAGGAATTTTTATTAGTAAGAGGTAAATCGTAAATACATAGTTAGAGATGTGAAAATCTTGCAATGGCAAGACTGTCTCTGTGATGTTTTCACATGACTGGGCAAGGGCACGTCCAATGTAGAAACTGAGGCTTTGAGTAGCAAGGTATTGGTGCTTATCTTATTGTTTGTGTAAATTTCCCTCTGTTCTATTAATGTGGTGAAGTTCTGATATAAAGTAAACATCAATATAAACAATAGGAAATGTCTGAGTGGCGCAGGCTACAGAAAATCAGTTGAGCAAAAGAGGAGGAGGAAAACAAAGTGTTAGATCAAATGTCAAAGATACACATCAAAGTTTTACATCAACAAAGGACTAGATTCTATAACTGCAAGTTCTTCCTCCACTGAAAACTTGAAACCTATAAATGATTCACAGAGCAGCGACAATTGTGGTGAAAAGCTTGATGCTAATGAATCTAAAATTGATAACCAGTATATGAACAATGCCTAGCAAGTGAACCAGAGTTAGGCCTAGAGAAAGTTTTGTCAGATTTTGTAGCTGATGAAGATCCTTTCTTTTGGGAAATCAGTGAAAAAAGATGAGATTACTTAATACAAAATGGAATTAGCCAGAGTAGAAACTGTGATTTTGCAAAGTCAGAGCAACCATATCCAGATAAACAAAGATTTCTTTCTAAGGATTTGTTGAAAGGAAATTATTGAATGGAGATATCATGCAATGGAATTACTTGATTTACTCTCCCAGTCAGGGATCACTTTATTGTGTGCCAAGTAAACTGTTTGGGATTGTTCTCAGTTTGGTACAAGTGGCTTTAGTGATTGAAAGCAAGCTAGTCAAAGGGTAACTGAACATGAAAATTTCAGTGCACATCATGATTGTGTTGTTAGTTTCAAAGAAAGGAGAAACACACTATATTGATAGAGTATTTTGGAGTTGGGTTTGAAACACTTAAGTATCACTTACGTGTAATTTTCCAGACTGGTTTCGACACCATGTGGGCATCATTGTCGATGGATTCCAACTGAATTTCCACAGGGTGTTCTATGTTGAGGTGTGACGGTCCCTGGTAGCTGGGTGACGAACTTCCACAATATAAAATAAGAACTGAAGCTTTCCTGGCGACGTATTAATTCAAAATCTTCTCGGGCTTCTAGCCAGGTAAAAACTTGGTTTGACACCAACGTTTCGAAGAAGTGCATCTTCCTCGTCTTCAGGGTGAACTGATGGTTTGAGCTTGCGGAGACTGGTATTTATAAGAGCTGGGATGAAGCTAACATCTGATTGGTTCGCGTGATATTATGGCCTGGTATTTAAGATGACCGAGACATGGGCACGGACTTCGTAGAAAACTATTTATAGCAGTTATTCGGCTAATATTTTGTGTTTGAGCACGCACCTGCTAGAAAATAAGTCTTGGAAGACTGCAGGTAGAGCATTAGGTATTAAGGCTCTTTAACATTGGTGTCCATGCTGAACTTAATTGTAGGCCAGAATCGCGATTTAGATTATTTGTTTCAGATGAGATGGCTAAAGCTTCTTTTACTCTCCTTTCCCAGTAGTTCGAACACTTTGCCACTATCTTGGTGTTGGTAAAGCTAGCTCTGTGGCTTTGTTCTATACAGTGTTCAGCCAGTCCAGATTTTTCGGGTTGCATAAGCCTTATTGATCTTTGGTGTTCAGAAACGCGTGTGGCAATAGTGCGTCCTGTTTGACCAATGTACGCTGCGCTGCATTCGCAAGGAATGTGGTAAACACCAGGTACTCTGAGAGCTAGATTATCTTTAACTGGCCTGACCAAATTTTTGATTTTAGGTGGTGGCTCAAACCATCAGTTCACCCTGAAGACGAGGAAGATCACTTCTTCGAAACGTTGGTGTCAAACCAAGTTTTTACCTGGCTAGAAGCCCGAGAAGATTTTGAATTTCCACAATATATTTTGTGGCAGCAATTCAAAGTTGAATACATGGATATGGATTTTTTCCCAAACGTCGAGCTCTGCCGCATATCTGGCGAGTTTTACAAGGTGTGTATATTAGGTACTATTTCAAGGTTAGTAGACCAAAAGTGGTGTGCAATGGCTGATTTGTCAGTTTTTTTTGTATTTTACTGCTCTCATGTGTCCTTTAAGTCTTGTTTCGAGGTATCTTTTTGTTTTACCAATGTAAAATTGTTGCAATCTGCGCAATTTATTCTGTAGATTCCCAATTTTTGATGTTCTGGGATTTGGTCTTTTTGGTTGTTGCAAAGCATTTTTTGTAGGCTGAACTTATTCTGGAGGGGCAAGTGTAATTTTATGTTTTTTTAATATTTTTTGAAACTTGTGTGTAGTTTTGAGTGATAAGTAAACTCTCTGAAGCAAGGTTTATCTATTGTGGGCTCAATTTTGTGGTTTCTGTTATTAATTTCAGCTGTTTGAATTTTTATATTTTTTTATCAATTAATTTTTGGTTGAAGTCATTGTTTCTATCAGTAGATCTTATGTGTTTGTATTCTTCATCTTTTAATGGTGAGAAGACAAGTCTATGGGTGAGGCTATTGACTACTGCATGTTTGTGAGTTATAGGATTGTGGCCATAATTCTTTATATAGTTGTCAGAGTGTGTAGGTTTGTGATAGATATCAAAGGACAGCTTGTTGCTTTCTGTGATTATTTTCATATCTAGAAATGGAAGGTAGTTATCTTTTTTCTATTTCTATTGTGAACTGTATTACTTTCTGTTGCATGTTGAGTAATTTGAGAGAGTCCTGTATGAAACGTAATTAGCAAAAATTAACAAAATCTCCAGCGTGGAAATAAAGCCTGAAGACGTCTTGTATTCATCGACATCACAGCAATGTACCGAAACATACCCATTCCTCAGATGTTAAAACACCTGGAAAGCTGGCTAACTCACAATAAAATAGAAAAAGAAGAATTAGATGACTACCTAAACTTAACTAAATTATGCCTAGATCAGAATTACTTCACCTTCAACAACAGAACATACCAACAAACTACAGGCCTTACAATGGGTAACATAATTTCACCACTTCTGGCAGACCTTCACATTAGCTACCTTGAATCACACATAACCTTAGCATTCCCACACATCTTCAAGACTTGGCATAGATATGTTGATATCTTTGCCATAGTCCCCAAAACTACACCACAAATTTCAAAAAAATCTTATGTGTTACACTCACATGACTTTCTCTAGCCGTTCTACAAACTTCTTACATAAGATTATTCTTCTTTCTGCACCTTGTTAATCGAGGTATTCAGCACAATGTTCTTATTACTTAGTTCCTTATAAGTAGGAAGAAAATAAGGGAATACCCTAGGCTAAATCGATAGTCAAATGTTTTAAAAGCTGTCATTATGCGATTGTCATTACAAATTGCTTCTTTTCTTGGTCAGGAGTAGAACAAAAGAAAAACGGACACTCCTGTCTGAGAAAAGTATAAGTACTTCACAATGAAACTAATAACAATGAATACTTCGAAAATGGTAAGCTCCACGAAAAAAATGTATATGACGTAAATTTTGTATTTTAACAAGGCCTACATTTTTTGTATAATAAGTTTTTGTCTATCTCTTACAGTTTATTAGTTATGCCAAATTAAGCAAAATTCATCCAGAATAAACAGGTCTTTAAAAGCTATACCCAGAAAATTCAAGATATACATTTTATTTGTCAGGTAAACATCTTTAATATACAATATTTTAATCAAAATCGTTAGAGCCATTTTTAAGAAAATCAAAATTTTCAAAAAAAGTTCCATGTAAAGGGTAGTTTGGGGTGGGGGGATTTTTCTCAAAATCTTCGTGTCGCATCCCTGGAAGATGCTGAACTTAAATTCTAAGTTTGGTAGTTTAGCTACTTTTCGTTTTAGAGTTATCATGTTCACAGACACATACAAACGGACATTTTTCTGGAACCGCTTTCTTTGGATTCAGGGGGTCCTAAAACATGTATTTCCGGTGAAATCTCGACATCGAATTTTTGGGTGGAATGCAATACCTTCTCTATCCCTATTGTACATACGGGGCAAGAGAAAGTAAAAATATTCAAAAAACATAAAATCACACTTGCCCCCCAGAATAAGTTCAGCCTACAAAAAATGCTTTGCAACAACCAAAAAGACCAAATCCCAGAGCATAATTAATCAAGAATCTACAGAATAAATTGTGCATATTGCAACAAATTTTACATTGGTAAAACAAAAAGACACCTTGAAACAAGACTTAAAGAACACATGAGAGCAGTAAAATACAAACAAACTGACAAATCAGCTGTTGCACACCACTTTTGGTCTAATAACCATGAAATAGTACCTAACATACACCTTATAAAACCCGCCAGATATGCTGCCGAGCTCGACGTTTGGGAAAAAATCCATATCATTATAAACCAATACCATGTATTCAACTTTGAATTGCCGCCACAAAATATATTGTGGAAGTTCGTCACCCAGCCACCAGGGACGGTCACCTCAACATAGAACACCCTGTGGAAATTCAGTTGGAATCCATCGACAATGATGCCCATATGGCATTGAAACCGTCTAGTAAATTACACATAAGTGATACTCAAGTGTTACAAATCTGACTCAAAAGTACTCTATTCATACATATCAATGTTCCAAAAGACCCTTTCATTAAAATTGTTCTTAAACAATTTATTGCTCAGTTAAAAGAAGAAGTAAAATATTGGAGAAATGTACTATAGTAGGTAGTGGCTGTAGTGAAAAAACTTTCTTCAAGGGGATTGCCTTTTTGTGGAGATGATGGGCAGTTTGGTTCATTAAGGAATGGTAATTTTATAATGAGTTTAGAGCTGATAGCTGAATTTGATCAATTATATATATTAAATATGAAAACTAGGGTAAAGGAAATACCTCATATTTATCATTAGCACTTATGAAGAAATTATAAATATTATGGGCAAGACTGTCAAGAAGAGATTCATAAAGGAGATAGTTGATGCAAAGCATTTCTCCATTATTGTGGATTCTACCCCTGATGTTTCATAATGTGATCAGTTAAATTTCATTATACAGTGTGTGAATAAAGATGGTGTTCCTCAAGAGTTTAAGAGAAATGCTAGGCATACCAGGAAGAATTGACAGATGCCTTACCAATCATAAAACACTGAATTACTGCAATATATTAATTTCTGTTTTAAAATTTCACATTACACTATTGCTGGCTATAGCTCAAATAATTTCTTAGAAACTGCAAATTACCATATGCACATTTGTATGGCCAGTATATACAGATTATGACTGGAAGTGATCTAGATGCAAATATAAAATATGCAACATTGCTTTTAAGCACACTTAAAAACACTAGTTTGGACCATGTTTGAACTCATGACCTTGGGATCAGAAGGCTAATACTTAACTGAGCCGCTCAGACGAATCCAGAGAATTCACATATATATTTCATATTTCATAAAAATATCTTAATCATATGGTATTTTAATCAAAATTGTTTGAGCCATTTTTGAGAAAATCAAAATGCTTGAAAAATGTTCCATGTATAAGATGGTTTAGGTTTGTGGGGATTTTCTTGAAAATCTTTGAGACACATTGTTGGAAGATGCTGAACCTAAATACCTTTCTGTTTTTAAGTAATGCTGTCCTCTCCCTCCCTCTAAATGCATGCATGCACACATAGACATGCAGACTTTTTTCTAAAAATGCTTTTTATTGGACTTATGGGGGCCTCAAAACCTATATTTCCGGTGAAATCTCAAAATGAGTTTTTGAGTGGAATACAATACTTCCTTCTATTTACTATAAAGTAAAAGAAAGTAAAAAATGACTTCAACTTACCTGGCCATAACCATTTAATGCCAATTCATCATCCAATATGGATAGCTTTACAATATATGGATTGGCTGATTCATGCTTTCTGTAATTTACTAGCAATGTGAGCAGTAAAACAGCATCATGACCATGTTGAGTTCGTGATGAAGGTTCACACAGCAGCTGAAAAAGAGAGGTTACATTTTCAATGTTGCACTGAAAGAGTTTCAATGAAACTTAATGCTGATTAGTACATCAATGCAGAACATATTACAATATAAATGCTGTTATAACAACTAAAGGAAAGGGTTTCACTCCTTCAGGAGAAATCAAGGTTATATTGGTAATTAATTACTGCATCTGGTTAAGAGTATATCTAAAATAATCCTGAAGTAATAAGAAATGCATTAAGCACAAGAATAAAAATCCTGGACATGGTTTTCTTCAGAAGGGAAGTAAAGATGAGGGTCATGTGTAATGTTTATTTGCACATAAAAGTACCCCATACCTTGAAAGAAAAGTGCTTGGACTAAATTTGGTCTGCAAGTTATGATTTTGTCCAATAGTGTCATCTGTGGTGGTGAGTTGATCCCTCGTCACCATATGCACCAGAGTGGTAAACTCACAAACTAGAAGTTACCTGGTCAAGAAATGCATCAGTATGGCATGAAGGAACTTTAATTGATTGAATTGATTAAGCACAAAATGTTGTTTGAAAAAGTCATGTTATTCACCCAATGTAGCCCATGTTGAGTTCGAAGGTAATAAAATATCACTGAAGTAATTGGCAAATGGTTCTTAAATCAATGATGCCAATACATGAAAACCCAGCAAAAATAATGTGAATAAGGAAAATATGGTAAAAGTTGAAGGGAATAACAGGCCCCTTGATCACAAATTCTCAGCTACACCTACCCATCTCCACAGCTACGGTCTTCAGCCACTACTCCACTCCTCAACTAAAATATTCCTACGTTTTGCAAATTAGGGTTCTTAATCTTTCAGGTGTATTTTGCAACTTAGGACCTTCAATTCTTGACTATATATGCGACTTAGGTCCCTAAATTAGTTGCAACGGCCTGGGTGGGCTGCACATCAATGTTCTGCTATGTTTGGCTTGCAAATGTTGGCAACACAAGGACAGCAGAAGCAGTAATGGCTGGATGCCTCAGAGGGAGGCATGATGGATGTAGTGTAGAAAGAACAATAGTTAAAATATGTAGAATAAAATGTGTTGAAACATGCTATGTAAATGTTAATTAGTATTAATTGTGTATACTCCAAACATTTTTCAATAAAATAATAATGCAAATATATATCCGATATGCATTTGGCAATTTCAAGCGATTTCCCTCTATGGAAACATTAAACATAAATTAAAGCCAACACCAACAACAAAGGTAATAGTGCAAATAGAACTTGGAAGAGCAGCTAGAATTTTGAACATTGCTATAGATGTGTTCAATGATGAATTAATCCAAAGTTGTATTACACAGAAGAAAAGAATAAAAGTAAAGACATTTGGTGGATGAATATAGGAAAAGAATTGCAAGAAATAGGAACATATGGTTAGGTGAAGATGAAAGGTGGAGGATAGTTAAGGACAAAAGAGATGATTCACAAAGGCAAACAATTTGGAGCAGTATGGAAGGAAAGGGTCGTCTCCTTAGTGCAGTGGTAGTGCAACTGCTTACCAAGCAGGAAGCTTGGTACCGGCATGGGGATTTTTCTCCCACTGGGAAATCTGGTCTGGGGTGCACTTCGCCTTCTGAGATGGGGGGGGGGGGGCAATTGAGGAAAAAGTAGTAGTTCCAAGATGCATAGATTGTATTAACCAGACAGGAGGGATGCTAACCACATCCCATCCTCCAGTGATGCGCCCCATCCATGATGCCTGTAATGGGCAGAGATGAAAATGCAGCAGTCGGGCATTAAGTCTTGGCCTGACTTCAGGCTGTATGCCACAGAATTTACTTTTAAAGAAAGAAAGAAGCCACTGTGACTATATAAGATGATTAAAAGAGAATAGGGTAGGGTAAAGTGTTTAAATATATGCAATAAGGATGAAAGGGTTTAGAACTGAAGCCACATTCTTAAAAGGAATAAGAGGTAGAATACAAGAAGGATGTGTTATGTACAAAAAAACAAGCAAGTATGGGGCATTATTAAAATGTAAAGGAACTGAAAAGTGAAGAAACAAAATATGGGGTAAATTTCCAAAAATGGGAAAACTTGGACAAGAATATAATAATTATGAAAAATTGGGTAATACGAATTACAAAAATAGGCAAATTTTTAAGAAAAATAGTTAAGAAAAGCTGCTTGTTAACAAGGGGAAAAGTAGATTAAGGAATTAAGAAATGAGGAGAAAAAGGAGTTATCAACAAAATGGCCACAGTGCCATAGGAGGTAACCTTAACTTATAAAGATAGCACAAGAGGAGAAGATAACGATAAATATTTAATGTATATGTGTGCATTGCAATGAGCAGACATCAATTAAATTTAATTATATCAATAAGTTAAAAATCCTCCAATATCTAGCAAACTCCTTCACTGAACATCTATAATCAATCACACTTTGCCCTGTTACATTTGATGTACACTTGGTCCCCGTCTCTTCACCTAGACTTGCCAGATTTTTAGAATGATATTAAGGAACATTCATCCCCCCTTCCCCACATTTGAAAACCAGTGGTTATATTGTAGGAAAGTATATAATTGAAGTATTTACACAAATTTAACATATTGTATTCATAGTGTGTTAAAATATCAATGGAAGACCCAGGGTGGTTTACAGCAAAAACATATACATTAACATAGTTTTAATTCCTATTCATTTATTTTTATAATAGAAAATTAGCCCTAATATATGATTAGGTCATCTACAGTGGCTGTCCCAGAAGTACCCAACTTGACGTATAGATAGCGGTGGTTGTTTCAAACAACAACAGTGGTAAAAAGTACCAACCTTAGGAACTTTAGTTTGAAGATTTAACATTGTTTAGCATTTGTTTGGTGGCTATCATTAATGAAATGCTCTCAGTGAATTTGTAAACATGGATAAAACTGGTCATTGTTATAATATGATACAATACTTTCATTTGAAAGGCCTTAGATCAACTAACATTAAAGCTGAGCTGATTCTACTTTGGGGAGTCTGCTACTTCAATTACAACAGTGAAATATTGGATGGCAGAGTTTAAGCGCAGCCATACAAGCTGCCAAGATGAACATTGCAGTGGTCGACCAAATGAGGTTACCATTTGTAAAAAAATCCACAAAATGGTAATGAATGACCATCGACTGAAAGTGCGCAAGCTAGCTGACGTTGCAGGCATTTCAAAAAGTTCTGTAAATTGCATACTGACTGAAAATTTGGATATGAGAAAGGTGGGTGCAGCATTTGCTTACAGTAGAATAAAAACAGTGTCGTGAGTATGTTTCAGTCGAGTGTTAGGCTTTCTTTTGCTGCAATAAAGCCAAGTTTTTGCATCAATTCATAACAATGGATGAAACCTGGGCCCATCACTTCACCCCTGAGACAGTGTATTGGAAGGAGAGAATTGGCTCCAAAGAAGGTGAAGACAGTTCCATCTGCAGGCAAGGTCATGGCAATCAGTTTTCTGGGACGCACGCAAAATAATTTTCATTGATTATCTCAAAAAAGTAAAAGTAATCAATGAGAAATATTATATGAACATGTTACAGCATTTGAGTGATGAGATCAAGCAAAACAGCCACATTTAGTGAAAAAGAAAGTTTTGTTTCATCAGGACAATGCACCAGTTCACATGTCCATTATCACTATGGCCAAAAATCAATGAGTTAAAAGTTTGAATTACTTCCTCATGCACCCTATTCGCTAGATTTAGCCTCCTCTGATTATTTTCCATTTCCAAACTTTTAGAAATGGCTTGGTGGTAGATGATTTGCCAACAATGAAGAGGTGGAGTCTGCACTTTTTTTGGTACTGTTTAATGCCCACTTTTACTACTTGTGGCACTGCAGGCGATGAAACTGGTGATACATGAAATGTGATGGCGGGGGAAACCAAAAACACCTGCCCCATGCGCTGCTTTGTGCACCACAAATCTCACATAAGGTCGCTTGGGATCGAACCCGGGCCATCTAGGAGTCTGCAGTTAATGGTTATTTGCAACCGCCATTGTTCTCACTATAAACAGGGTATCGAAGCTATTGAACATCGCTGGGAAAAGGGTATCGAGCTGAAAGGAGACTGTGTAGAGAAATAAAGATGTTTTCCCCCCCAAATTTTTAGGCTTTCTTTGTTAGGTCATGAACTTCTGGGACAGCCCTCGTATATGCTTCTGATGGACTATATTACTTCACACTTATCAAATTTCCTTTCATTGGTCAAAACAACTTATATCATTCTTAATAGTGTCATAGGACACATTATCATTCAATGTGATTTGAATTTCAGATTATATTAAATTCAGACAATATTTATAATATTTTCAATGTTCCATAATTTGTCTAAATTTAAATATCTTCTCCATGAGCCAAGATTTTCAATAAGTATGTCATTTATATACTCTTCTTGGGGATATCCAATGAAAGGTGGTCACTAAAAAATGATAACCACTTCTTTACAGGTGATCAAATTTGGGGCTATTCAAATACCTTAAATATTTGGAAACTCTCACACACAATTCTTTGTAAAATAATATTTAATATTTTTCGATGAGAATAACTTCTCTATAAAAAACTTCTACTTCATTTTTGTCACAGGCTAGTTTAGTTATTCTTTTGGATCATCACCAAACAAGTGCAGAACAGTTACACATTGCAACAGAAACTATTATAAATAAACTTTGCTTCACACTGTGATAACTCATTGGTATTTCACTGATTAAACTGACTGTTCTTCATTACTGTTCTTTCTCACCATGAATTCTTCTCCCCATATTCTAAATAAACACACTCATCCTTCCTTCCAATAGGAATCATCCATACTTTTCAGTAAGTAGCAAATAACAAACTTACAACCACCACAAGCCTATAAAATCTTCTTTCTTTGGATCATTCAATAACATTACTTGGTCACATGATCCTGTGATATAGCAGCATGCTACAATGCAGCACCAAAGTGACTCACATGAAATGAACATGCTCACATTTCAAAAAACTGCAAACTTTAACATAGACTGAAATACAGGATATGACAGTAATATGGGACATGATCCTTCCTGCTTGAATACAGGAAATCTCATACAATCAGAAAGTCTGGCAAGTCTACTTGCACTTACATATAATTAGATTATTCTCTTTAAAAATTCAATTGTTTTTCTGCCTTCCTCATTATGTTTTCTTTCGTAATTGTTTACCCATATATATTCACCCTCCGAGCAGAAAGAACTTACATGATATTCACCTACTCTGGTATCGAAATCAACAACTACAGTACATTTGTTACAAAATTTGACCACTCATGGAGCCATGTGACCTTCACTGCACTTCCCTATGTGCACATCCAACATCCATGTGCCATGTGCCACAGCATTACTTCTGTTCTAGTCCATTTCACACATGAATAACATAAGAAATGTTTAGAAGTGGTTGCAAATATATGATTTCATTGAATTAGGTTAATTACCCCAGAACTAATTGAATTAATTAAAGTGGTACTGTTAACACACACTTCACTTACTTTTATTAAGTAGGACAATTGTTTCGCGGATCGTTGCCCGCATCCTCAGCTGTTGAACCACTACTGCTTGGGTTTGGATTCCAAGTTGTGGTTGCGGATGTGTTGATTCTGGTGACATCTGTTGGGTGGGCGATGAGACTTGTTAAGCAATCCTTAGGGAGGAACTCCATGTTCATCAATGTGTGGCAGTATTTATGAATGTAGATTTTTTTCCCATGCTGATAATTGAAACGGATTCGAAAGTTCTTTCAAAAGTTTGATGTTCGGATTGATTTCATGGTGTGTTTCCCAAATATGATGTGCTACTGCATATTTGTCCGGCTGTTTTGACTTGTGTCTTCTGTGTTTTTTATTGCGTGTTTCAAGCTTTCTTATTGTCTTTCCAATGTATTTCTTGTTGCAGTCTTGACAATCAATGGCATATATTCCTGATTTTTTCTCCATGGGTATTTTGTCCTTCAGGGAGGAGCCCAGGAGGTTTTTTATACTGTATTTGTTAATTGGTGCTCGTTTGATGTTGAATTTCTTAAATACTTTCTTGAACTTGTAGAGTTATGGGTTGTATGTGATTTTGTGAGATTTGGGAGGTTTTTCTTTATGGGTTAAGGTGGTAATTTCTTTGACGTGTTTCATTCTTTTGTATTTATTGATCTTTTTGATGATGGTGGAGTGGTGGAGGAATTGAAACCATTGTCTACTGCTGTGCTCAGAATGTGTTTATATTCTTTCTTATATTCAGAGGAATTGAGAGGGACATTAACTAGTCTGAAAGCTAGACTATTGAACACTGCAAATTGGTGTGGAATGGGGTTGAAGCTATTTCTTTTTATGTAATTGTTGGTGTGTGTAGTTTTCCTGTGTATTCCAAATTCTATTTTGTTATTCTTTTTGAATATGTTAAGTTCTAAAAATGGAATGCAGTCATCATTTTCTCTTTCTACGGTAAATTTTATTTTGGATTCCTGTACGTTGAGGAGTTTTAAGGCGTCTTGTGCTAGTTTTCCTGGGATTATGGCGAAAATGTCATCTACGTATCTGTACCAAATTTTGAAAATTTGTGGAAAGGCTTTGGTAATGTGAGTTTCAAATGCACCCATAAACAGTTCTGCCAAGAATGGGGAATGTGGGGTTCCCATAGCTAGGCCTGTGACTTGTTGGTATATGTGGTTCTTAAAGGTAAAAGCTGACTGTGTTATGCATAGGTTGGTGAGTTTGATCAAGTCTTCTATTTCTGTAACGCGTAGGTCTGTGGTGTGTAGCAATTTTCTGAGAAGTTCTGGGAGTTTTTCTGTGGGAATGCTAGGAAATAATGATTTTACATCAAAAGATACTAGTTTGTCTCCTTTGGATATAGTGATGTCTTTTATTTTTCCTATTAGTTCTAGTGAATTTCTTAGACTTAGGTTGTTGAACTTGGGTAGTGAGTTGAATTTATTGTTTAGCCATTTTGCTAGTTCATATGTGGGAGAGCTTATATTGTTGATGATGGGTCTCATGCTGTTGTCTGCTTTGTGAATTTTGGGGAGGGCATACAGTCTCCCACATATGAACTAGCAAAATGGCTAAACAATAAATTCAACTCACTACCCAAGTTCAACAACCTAAGTCTAAGAAGTTCACTAGAACTAATATGAAAAACAAAAGACATCACTATATCCAAAGGAGACGAACTAATATCTTTTGATGTAAAATCATTATTTCCTAGCATTCCCACAGAAAAACTCCCAGAACTTCTCAGAAAATGGCTACACACCACAGACCTACGCATTACAGAAATAGAAGACTTGATTAAACTCGCCAACCTATGCATAAAACAGTCAACTTTCACCTTTAATAACCACATATACCAATAAGTCCCAGGCCTAGCTATGGGAAACCCACATTTCCCATTCTTGGCAGAAGTGTTTATGGGTGCATTTGAAACTCACATTACCAAAGCCTTTCCACAAATTTTCAAAATTTGGTACAGATACGTAGACCACATTTTTGCCATAATCCCAGGAAAACTAGCACAAGATGCCTTAAAACTCCTCAACGTACAGGAGTCCAAAATAAAATTTACCGTAGAAAGAGAAAATAATGACTGCATTCCATTTCTAGATCTTAACATATTCAAAAAGAATAACAAAATAGTATTTGGAATACACAGGAAAACTATACACACCAACAACTACATAAAAAGAAATAGCTTCAACCCCATTCCACACCAATTTGCAGTGTTCAATAGTCTAGCTTTCAGACTAGTTTATTTATTTATTTATTTATTTATTTATGCTAAGCATTATACAGGTGAATATGATCGGTATTCAGCCCTGGCTCTTTACCGGTCATACTCATATTTTACAATAGTTTATTAATTCTAGTTTATTACACCATTTTGTCTATTTACTGTCCATATCCATTTATTTTTCACTTTGCATAAGAATTGTCCAATCTTCTTACTATCTTTTTGAAACATTTCAACTACTACTACATTTCTATCTATTTTAAACCATTTCTTATTAATATACTTTTTTCTCCAAATTTCAGTTCCTTTACATTTAAATAAAATGTGTTCTATATCTTCATTTCCGCCACATATAGGACATTGATTTTGTGGAATACCTTTCCTTAGACCTTTTAATCTCCATACTCCTGCTTTCAGCCATGCAATACCTTCTCGCTCCTCTTTATTTGTCACATCAATGTACTTTTCCCTTCCCCATGAGACTTTCATTGGTATATAGAAAACTAAAGATCTCTTTTCAGTTATTTCACTAAATATTTTTTGTATTTCTATATCCTCAAATCTTTTCCTTGCCAACTTCCAGAAGTTATTCACATTATTTTCTCTTCTTCTCCACATTTCCCCTAACCCACTACTTTCCAGGTTATTTCGAAGACAGTCTACCCATCCCTTGTTCTTTAAACTTTTCTCTTGATATACTAAACACTGTTTTAACAAATTCCTTTCTTCCAATTTCAATATCCTATGCCAAAATTTCAATGCCCTTTCCATAATCTTTCCCTTACTTGCCACTCTACCCAGCTCTATTTGTGCTACCTGCCTAACAGTTGCATTTGGTAACCCCAGTATTTCTTTGCAAAATTTCCTATGCACCTCATCTATGCCTTCCCATCCTCCTTCTAATCCCCATACTTCTATCCCATATAGCATTTTTGCCTCAACCACCATATTGTACACTTTTTCTAACCATCTAATATTTATATTAGGTGCTTTGTATTTGCAACTTCTAATAGCTGATAAAGCTCCTTTTCCTTTTGCCAATGCAAATTTCTTTTGCTTTTCCCAATTGCCACCACTATCAATTTTAACTCCTAGATAAATACATTCTCTCACTACCCTGTACTCCTTTTCATTCTCATTCTTCCATTTTTCATATTTGCTCAATTTTCCCCCTTTTTTGAACACTACAATCTGCGTCTTGTCCTGGTTCACTTTTAAACTCCACTCTTTACAGTAATTATTTAATGTTTGCAAGGATTGTTTCAAGCCATTCACTGTAATTGCACCTATAACTAGATCATCTGCAAACAGTAATCCTGGAATCTGAATATTATTAATTACTGGCATCGAGTTATTATTTCTCCCAATTTCTGTTAATACATCATCTATATATAAATTGAATAGGACTGGACTTAACTTACATCCCTGTCTAAGGCCTTTCTCTTGTTGGATTTCTCTTGTTACAACCCCTTCCTCCACTCTTATACAAAAAGTATTTTCCTTATATAATGCTCTAAGGGTGTCCACCATTTGTTTACTCACTCCTTTAGTCAACAACTTATGCCACAGCAATTGAAGCTCTATCCTATCGTATGCTTTCTCTAAATCCACAAAAGCCATATATAACTTTCCTCTTTTGTCTTTCAAGTATTTATCTACCAGTGTTTTTATAATAAATAAGTTATCAACTGTCCTCCTCCCTTTTCTAAAGCCCATCTGAAGTTCCGAGAGGATATCATTTTCTTCAACCCATGTTTGTATCCTGCTTGCCATAATACCAGTAAAAATTTTTCCTACATTTGATAATAATGCAATGCCTCTATAGTTGTTTGGTTTGTCAACACTACCCTTGCCTTTGTATAGTGGATGTATGATTGCTTTCCTCCACTTATCTGGTATATACCCCTTCACCTTAATTGTGTTAAATAAGTCTACTAAAACCTTAACTCTGTTTATTTCAGTGCACCATTCCTTAAGGAACTCTGGAGGGATTCCATCTATTCCCGTTGCTTTATTTCTTTTCATTATTTTCACCTGTTGGATTATTTCTTCACTTCTTATTATATCATCGAGTATATCTACATAGTTATTACCTATTTCCCAATTTCCTATCTCATTTTTACTCTTTTTTTCCCCATACAAATTTTTAAAATATTCCATCCATTCTCCTGGTTTTATACTTGGTTTTGTTACATATTTATTATACATTGATTTCATAACCTTCCATATCTCATTTGCATTATTTTCATTTAGAATTCGTATCAAATTACTTTCATATTTTTTCATCCAGCTTGTTTTCTTTTGTTCCAGTAATAAATTATATAAATCCCTCCCTTGCATATACTCTTTCTTTAATTCTATGTTTCCTAATTCCCTCCACTTTATGAGCAGCTGTTTGACTTGTCTTTTAGTTACTCTACATTCTTCATCAAACCAGCCCTCATCTCTTTTGTAAACCTTCTTTCTCATTTTCATTTCCTCCCCAGCCCTTAGCATAATGATATTTAAGATATCCATAGCACTTTCAATTTCTTGTTCCTTTATCATAAAACTTATTCCACACTGACATATCTGGCCATAATTAGAGTTTAGTGTCTGCCTAAATTTATTGCAATACTCTTCCTTCCATTTGTATCTACTGTATTCTTCTATGTTGCACTTTTCCTCCCTTAAATTATAGACTATTTGCTCTGTGCATGTTTTTATGTCTACTATCAATGGAAAATGCCCACTGTTGGAACTTAAATTTAGTATCTTAAAATTACTTAAAATATACCCCATATTAATTGGCCATAATACATAATCAATCACACTTTGACCATTATTACTAACATACGTATATTCTCCATTCACATCTTCTCCATATTTCCCATTCAAAATATCAAAGGCATTCAATTCACAGAATTCTATAAATTTCATATAGCCTTTGTCAACTATCTTATCTTTGCTGTATCTAATTTTCTCAGGTTTCTCTAATGTATCATTGCTCATCCACCTATTCCCTCCAATAACATCATTTTCGCCAATCCTAATATTAAAGTCTCCCATTAATATAATCTCAGAATTACCATATCTCTCCTTTAAATGTTCTATTTCTATCTCTAGGTGTTTAAGGAGGTCCGGATTATGAAAGCGCGAAGGAAGAGGAGGATTGTATACTATGCCTATACATATAACATTTTCAACTATTTGTTTCTCCTCTAATACAATCCATAGTATTTCTTTTCTCCTTGACCAAGTTTCTTTAACTCCTTTACTTAACGTTTTCTTTACAAAAAAGCCTATGCCTCCAGATGCCCTCCCCTTTCTTGCTACCTTATCTCCTTTTATCCCTACAAAATCAAAATCCTTTACGTAAACCTGGTCCTCTTTTAGCCATGTTTCAGCTACCGCGAGATAATCAAGTTTTGTCAATAATTGATTTAAACTCCCCGCATATATTTTGTTTTTAACTCCCTCACAATTCCAGAATCCAAGCCTCCTTATATTCTCCCTTCCCTATTGTGAGCCTAATCTAAATCTAAATGTTTCTAGAGTTCTTTTACTCCTTAATTGTATCCCTTCTCGGGAAGAAATAGTTTTATTTCTATCTAAAACTAGCACGCTGCCATGTTCAGATGATATGATGTTGTCTTCTTCCCCTTCTGTATTTTCCCCGCTACTCTGTTGCCACGCCTTCTTTCCCTTCGCAGCCAAATTACGTGCGGCTATTACTTCCCCTCTTCTCGGTGACACTATTTTCCTAGGTGACGTCACTCTGGTGGCTCCTCCTCCTGTTGCTTCCTCTGTTGACGTCATTTCTTCGTCAGCTGTTATTTCTCTCGTAGGCAAGTTGGATGACGTCCTATCTGCATATGCCGTCCTCATATCCATGCTGACAGGCAGATTTCGGTTCCAACACACACTTTCACTGTCTTCACCCACATCCATTCCTTTTTGTTTGGACTTTGATCTTCCTGTTGTGCTTCCTAAAGTTGGCGTTGACATTTGCTGAGTAATTTCCTCTGTGCCTGATTGGGGTTCTCTTAGCTCCTTCTTGTCCAGATGCGATGTCTTTTCTCCGTCAATCCACAATTGGAAATTTCTAATATAAGCTCTTCTTCCCTGGGCTCTTGCTTCTTTCATTTTTTGTACCAAATTTCTTTGCAGAGCTCTCTTCTTAGGTGATAAATCTTTATTAATAAAAATGTCTGTTCCTTTTAATTTCTTGGCTCTTTTAAGTACTTCATGTACTAATTGGGCTGTTGCAAATTTCACTATAATTGTTCTCTTGCCAAGTTGTCTTCCAACTCGATAAGCTTCAATAATTTCCCATCTTCAGACTAGTTAATGTCCTTCTCAATCCCTCTGAATATAAGAAAGAATATAAACACATTCTGAGCACAGCAGTAGACAATGGTTTCAATACCTCCACCATCATCAAAAAGATCAATACAAAAGAATGAAACACGTCAAAGAAATTACCACCTTAACCCATAAAGAAAAACCTCCCAAATCTCACAAAATCACATACAACCCATAACTCTACAACAAGTTCAAGAAAGTATTTAAGAAATTCAACATCAAACGAGCACCAATTAACAAATAAAAAACCTCCTGGGCTCCTCCCTGAAGGACAAAATACCCATGGAGAAAAAAATCAGGAATATATGCCATTGATTGTCAAGACTGCAACAAAAAATATATTGGAAAGACAATAAGAAAGCTTGAAACATGCAATAAAGAACACAGAAGACACATCAAGTCAAAACAGTCGGACAAATCTGCAGTAGCACATCATTTTTGGGAAACACACCATGAAATCAATCCGAACATCAAACTATTGAAAGAACTTTCGAATCCGTTTCAATTATCAGCATGGGAAAAAATCTACATTCATAAATACTGTCACACATTGATGAACATGGAGTTCCTCCCTAAGGATTGCTTAACAAGTCTCATCGCCCACCCAACAGATGTCACCACAGCCAACACATCCACAACCACAACTTGGAATCCAAACCCAAGCAGTAGTGGTTCAACAGCTGAGGATGCGGGCAACGATCTGCGAAACAATTGTCCTACTGAATAAAAGTAAGTCAAGTGTGTGTTAACAGTACCACTTTAATTAATTCAATTCGGTTATGCCTTCACTGTAAGCAGCTTCAAAATTATATATTTATACCTCAGAACTAGTTTCAAGGAATCACTTCATCATCTGTCTAGTTCTAAGGTAATTAATCTAATTTAATGAAATTGTATATTTGCAATCGCTTCTAAACTATAATAGTTAATCTTTTCAGTATCTTTTTCGAATCAAAGATGATGCTTAGATGTTAAGTTTTACTTGAAATGTTTTCAAAATGCAGTATACAATACCACAGAGTTGCCAATACTCATGCATATAAAAATAAATAAGTGTATTACAATTAGATTTCATTCCACAGCACCACAAAACATATGAATGATTATATTTGAATTTCATGGCATATCCTGTGAATATTGTAGTTGTTACTCTTTCTCATAATATAGGCCTGAATGAAGGTTTATATAAACATTTGTTTTGTGTGGCTGGCAATGATTAACTCAATCTGCATTTGAAATATACAGGCTTCCATTCTTGCTTGTGACCTGCACTGAAAAGAAAATGCATAAACTGATAAATTTAACCTCCTTTTAACAAAAATCATCTCTGCAGCAGTTTCATTTAGTTAATCATTAATAAAGCATTTTCATGCATGCTAATCTAGATGTGACACTGTCACAGGCTGCCATCCAATTTCAGTTCCTTTATTGGAGCTGTATATATTTGCCCATCTATATACTCTGATGTGCTAAACAATATAAACCTCAAAACTAACCTGTATCAGGGCTTCAAATATGCTGTTCATCATAACATACTCTAACAGTGTGTTCTGACTCACATTGTCAGTCCCTGTTGTTAGAACAAGCAGTAATTTCAGGCACAATGCTTTCAGACTTGCTGGATATTCACCTATAATGTAATAATAGAGGCTTTATAATGAAAAAAGAGGAGAAACAACTAAAGAGACAATGTTATATGTTAACAGATTTACATGCCAAAAATATCAGACTCCATAAAATAAAATAGAATATAGGACACTTAAGTCTTACCTGTTAAAAAATTGCAACAATGATCTAAAAGTAACTGCATCAGTTGTTCAGCAACATCAAAACCCATTAGAATGTTAATAACATCAAATCCGAATTCACCAGATGTTTTTTTGTAAATGCTATGGATTAGAGCACATAAAGTCTGAAAAAAAAAAAATAATGTGTCAGTCACAAACACTTTTAATAAGCAAGAACATCTGGAATTTCTTGTTCATGCTCTTTTTTGGGTGATCATTAAAACCTTGCATGTTTATAAGTCCCTCCATAGAGACTAAATTTTCTTTTGTTCCAATTTCAACCAAGTTTTAAATAAGCTGAAATTTTTTAAAACCTCCAATATCATATCTGCAACACACAGTGTTCTATTGCAATGATTCGGTTCTATTGAATTAATTATCTTTGGGCTTCTTTTCTCTCAAAACTAAACAATATTTTCTAGTAATTTATTTTTTGAAAATAGGCATATTTCCAGTTTACGATTGATATAGAATAATTTGTCTGCATTGTATGATAGGAAAGAAAACGGCTATTTACTCCAGACCAACAGATTTCACCACTTAAAATCATTTGATTTTACCTTAGTTATGCAAAAGGTGAGCATTCAGTATTCTAAAGGTCGCTCAGCCAAGCGGTAGTGTGTTGCTTGAGTTGTAAGCTAACACAAAGTCAAATAGGTCAAAGAGCACTTTGCATAAGGCATCATGCCAAAGGCCATAAGTATACAGAAATTGCAAAGCTGTTACAAATTCCCAAGAATACTGTTGGTGACACCATTAGGAGGTACAAAAACAGAACAAAATTGGTACCACCACCAGGTCGCCCAAAAAAAATTAACAAGCAAAGAAGAAAGTGCTATAATTAGAAAAATAAAAAATAAATCCAACATTAACTGCCACACAGGTGGATATGCAGTAGGACAAGCCAGTCAGTCCACAAACAACTAGGAGGACACTAAAAACAGAAGCCTTTAATGGAAGAAATCGTATGTCAGTAAAGGAGACTAAACTTTGCTAAAAAGTACATTCAAAAGGACAAAAGCTGGTGGGATGATGTTCTCTTTGCTTATGAGAGTCCCTACAAAGTTTTTGGGTCAGGTGGGAGGACTATGGTGCAGTGAAGACCTAATCAAGAGCTATGAAAAATAAACCTGCAACCAACTGTGAGGCATGGTGGAGGAGGTGTGATGGTTTGGGGATGCATTTCTGCTAGAGGACCTGGAGAGTTGGTGTTTATTGATGACAATCTGAACAAGCATAATTATTTGTAGTTGCTTAAAGACAGTTTGTAGAAAAGTGCTGAGATATTGGAAACATTCAAGTTTTACCAAGATAACGATACCAAAAATATGGCCTATGAAATGCATTCCTGGTTGCTGTACAATTGTCCCACAATGATTCAAACCCTGGCACAGTCATCAAATTTAAATCCCATAAAAATTTTGGGGACAAATTAGAGCGCAGGATAAGAGCTTTTCCAATTACCTCAGTTGTGGAACTAAAGAGAAGACTGGTGAAAGAATTGAACAGCATTAGTTCTGACTACACTAGCTAGTATCTAGCATGCCAAACCATCTGAATGCTTAAAATTTAGTTGAGTCGATTTTGTAACACTACATCACTTACTTTTTAATTTCGGAAAACATGTTTCAGAAGCCATGTGCTTCCATTGTCAATTCCTTTGGTCGACCAAAGGAATTGACAATGGAAGCACATGGCTTCTGAAACATGTTTTCCGAAATTAAAAAGTAAGTGATGTAGTGTTACAAAATCGACTCAACTAAATTTTAATTGTTAAAACACATCACTGTCTCAAAGTCCACCATATATCAGGACATCTGAATGCTCTTTTGCGCCAAAAAGGGCTTCCATCTAAGTACTGATGGATACAAAACGCAGCAGTAAAGTGAAAATTGAAGGTTTATGAGTACATTTATTACATGTTTTTTTGGTAAGGTTGTCGTCCTCCGTGGTGTAAGGGTTACCATGCTAACTTCAAGGTTGCGGGTTCAAACCTGGCAGAGGATGATGGATTTTTTCAGGTGTAAAAATCCTCACCATGGCTTCCTTCGGAAGGGAAGTAAAATTGTGGGTCCCGTGTCGTAGATTTACGGCACGTAAAAGAACCTCAAGCCTGATAGAGGGTCTCAGCAAAATTAAGCGGTCTTTTACACCCAATTTAGAATGGGATGCTGAGAAACCACAGTAGTTAAAGAGCGTCCATAAATAACACAACATTTACATTTTTTTCGGTAAGGTTTTCATTTATTTATGTTATTTAAAATATGGACAAAAGAAGGTTTGTTTGTTTGATATGGAAGTATATGTCCTGGAACGTTAAAGGGTGTAATTCTTTTATTTATTATGAACAAGTTTGTAAATAAATTAAATGTAATGACAAGTCAGTGGTTTCAAATGTCACAAAACTGAATGTTTATGGGAGTCTGTGTTTGTTTCATGCTACAGATAGAGGAAGAAATGCTATCATGTGTTCCAAGTGAGGAATGCATCAAAAAGATAGCTCTAACTTCATATCTTCAAGATATTTTATTTGCTTCTTGCTTACAGACAGAGGAAGCAAAGCTGACAGATGTTCCATAGCAGTGGTTATACTAAAAAGGTAAGACGAGGTATGGTGTTGCCTACGATTAATAAAATGTTTTAGTATTTTAAGAGGGCTTCACTTCTAATTACGTATTACACTATACTCAACAGTAAAATTAAGAGTTTTATAGTGATTTTATATTGTAAACAATAAATTTCAATAAAACTGTAGTGTTTTTTTTAAATAATTGCAAAATCCATGCAACTGCAGTCAAATGTAAGCCCATCAGCATCCAAGCATGCCATCATGCCAGTTATTTTACTAGGACCCTCCCCATTGTTTACCACATATAATTTGAATAATTTGACTGCAGTTGCTGGGACACAAACTTGCGATGTTCGGCTTTTAATGGATGGCCAGTCCACTTTGTATCGCACCAAAGATCATATCTACAAGTCGCTTCAGTTGTGGTTTTGGGAAAGGGATATAAAATTTGGTTTGCAAATTAGAGGAAGAGCAGCATATGTAACAAAATAATTCATGCAATGTAAGGTTAACAGTATTAACCCTTTCAGCAGACAGGTTCCTATTGTTGACCTATTACTCATTGGGTAATGGCTGCTATGTACAAGAATGCACCTGCATCTTAGGTGTATTCTAGTGACCTTATATACCAGCTTTATGATTTTAAAACACATAATGTGTCAGGCAATAATATCCATCAGCATTTGGTATTCTTTTGAGAGTCTGACTTCTTTTTATTTCATGATTTCCCACAATTGACCCATTTATTGTTCATTCTGTTTGCTCTAAACAAATATTGTAGCAATATTCCTCAACAACATTAGGTCAACAGATCAAGGACACTGCAGTTCCCAAAGACATATCATTAGGTGCACCTTGTCTATTTTACAATACACTGAATTCTGAGGCCTAATTTAACTCCGCAAAAATCTCACAGTTATTTTCTGACATGAATAGTCACTTGGGCTACAAATCTTAAATATTTCTGAAATTCTTTGTGTTTATACTGGAATTCTATATAACACGTGTTTAAATTTTAATTGTGAAAAGAATAAACTCAGATATTATTATTTTGGTTAAAATAAAAATGAGCTCAAACATAACAAAATCATAAGATTGTTAATCCTATTTTATTCAAATTCGAGGCTATGGAAAACAATTATGGATTGAGACACTTTTATATTTACTTCATTTCAATTCTTTCTTCTATCAAGAAAGTAATTTTGCAGAATGCAAAAAGAAATATTTAACTTTACTGATGAGTTAAACTGAAATGCTGACAGAAGAATGCTAAAAATGCTGTTGTAGCATTGTCGAGCATGAATATGTACAGTAGTCAAAATGTTACATTTGCATTCAAAGGGAAGGTGCACCACTTTTAACTGTGCCACCCTGTACATATGGATGAATTCCATTACAGAATAAATGACAGCCTCTTCAAGGTGATAATATATGGCTAATTCATTTGCTGCATAACCTGAAATAACTTTCAAATCATAACCTCATTCAATTAATCTTAAAACCTAGATATGTTTTTTTTAATAAAAAAAAAGTTCTGGCACAGACCTGCAAGTGGTAGCGCCACATACTTCGAAATAATTGTATAACCTTACGTAATTTTCCAATAATATATTACATTAAAATCTGGATATTATATTTAACAAACACAAAATTCTGCAACAATGGCAGTGTGCCACATAAATCAAAATAATTATTTAACTATAACTCGATGCAATTCTACAATATAAATAACATTAATATTTGAATTTTTCTAATATCAGGTAATATGTTTATTTAATAAATAAAACAAAGTTCTATCAGTGTGTTTGACAAATGGCATGATTTCACAATTTTGCCAACTTCCGGGGATAAGAATGTGATTTTGAATGCAGATGAATCAAAATTAACATTTAAAACCAAATGTGTAAAAAGAAATGTTTCAATCCATCATTGTTTATAAATATGCTGAGCTCCATTTTCACTCACTGATTAATCATGTGCCTTCCCCTTCACATATGCAACTGGTCAGATTTTCTATACATACAGACATACTTCCTCTCCCTTAACAAGAATGAACTGCTTAACAATTTGCCAATCTAATCACGTTCATAACAATTTCTTAATTCCTAAGTTTGGTATATTTAATAATATTACATAGCGGACACAAATGATGCAACATTAACTGAAGTTCTTCAACAGGCATCATCTCGCCACTTTTTCAGTTCTGGAGTGAGCTGCAGTGGCATGCACTCTCAGAAAATTTGATAAATAATGTGATAGGTGATTCATGACTATTATTCAGATATGCAGCTATTTTATCCACTGTCACAGCAATTCTCACATCACAATGGCTTCAACTACTGAAATAAACTCTGGTGGCACAATATGAGGGTGATAAGTCTCAGGCCTCACACAGATAAGGGCTCCACTAGGCCAGTTCGACGGTAGCATCATATAGTTTAACTCTAGACTAGCTTGTATTCATAGTTACAGGTCAATAGCTTGTTTAGTTTTCAAATGACAACATTTTAAACAAGACAACTTTAGAGTTTTCATGAAAATGGAGGATTTGGAAATACGAGTAGTGATTAAATTCTTCCACTTGAAAGGCTTAACACCTAAAGAAATCAAGAGGAAATGGGCAATACATTGAGAGACTCTGCCCCCTCATATTCAATGATTAAAAGGTGGGTTGCAGAGTTTATAATGGGACATACAAGCACTAGTGATGAGCCGTGCTCTGGATGCCCTGTAGAAGTGACAACTCCAGAGATCATTGAAAAAAATTCACCGTTTAGTACTGGAGGACCTCAGATTAGAGTTGTTTGAGATAGCAGAGGCTGTAAACATATTAAAAGAACGTGCAGGTAATATTTTAAGTAATGTTTTGGGTCTTCGCAAGGTCTGTGCAAGATGGGTTGCGCGTTTGTTGACAACTGATCAAAAGTTGCAAAGAAAAACTGTTTCTGTTAAGAATGTGGAGCTCTACCGTAAAAATCCCAGTGAATTTTTGAGACAGCTTATTACCATGGATGACACTTGGGTACATCACCACACTCCAGTAAGTAAATCACAGTGAAAACAGTGGATTGCGCCAGGCGAACTAACTCCGAAAAAGGCAAAGTAAATTTTGTTAATCCTGATATATGGTGGACTTTGAGACAGTGATGTGTTTTAACAATTAAAATTTTGTTAGTTAACAAGGTCATGGCGAGTGTTTTCTGGGATGCACAGGGAATTATTTTTATTGATTACTTGGAAAAGGGTAAAAGTATCACTATTGACTACTACTCAGCATACTTACTGCAACGTTTGACTGATGAGGTGAAAAGAAAAAGATCTCATTTCGCACCAAAAAAAAAAAAAAATCTTGTTTCATCACAATGTGTGTTGCTCTGGACCATTGTTCAGTCATTGCAATGGAAAAAATGTGCGAATTAAAGTTGGAATTGCTTGAACATCCACCCTGTTTGTCAGATCTAGCACCCAGTGACTACCACCAGTTCCCAAACCTCAAAAAAATTCTTGAAGGACGAAGATGCAGTATGCAGCTATTTTGAGGACCTTGATAAATCGCACTACAGAGATGGTTTAATTAAACTAGAACACTGATATGACAAATGCATTAGCCGTTCTGGAGATTATATTGAGAAATAAAGCAAAAAATATTTTTTTTACTTTCTATGTATGTTGTACTATGTACATAGTGTAGAGAGAAGGTATTGTATTGCACCCAAAACTTTGATACCGAGATTTCACCAGAAATATACGTTTTGTGATCCCCTGAATACAAAAAAAGGCATTTTTAGAAAAACGTGGGTGGATGGGTGGGTGGGCGTGTGTGTGTGTTCGTGTGTGCATGGGCAGCATAGCTCAAAAATGAAAAGGCCATTAAAAACCAAACTTGGTAGTTTAAGTTTGGTAACTTCCAAGGATGTGAGATGAAGATTTTCAAGAAAATCCCCCCACCCCAAACTACCCTTTACATGGAAAAAATTTCAAAAATTTTGATTTTCCTAAAAATGGCTATAACGATTTTGATAAAAATTCCTTATATTTAAGATATTTATTTGCTAAATAAAATGTATATCTTGAATTTTCTGGGAATAGTCTCTGATGACTACTTTATTCAGGATGAATTTTACGGAATTTTGCATAACTGCTAAACCATAAAAGAAGAACAAAAACTTACTATACAAAAAATAGAGAGCACGTTAAAACGAACAATTTATAATAAGAACTGAAGCTTTCCTGGCGACGTGTTAATTCAAAATCTTCTCGGGCAAGAGATGATGCACTTCGAAGATGCACTTCTTTGAAACGGTGTCAAGCCAAGTTTTTACCTGGCTAGAAGCCCGAGTAGATTTTGAACAAACAATTTATGTTATATAAATTTTTTTCGTGGAGTTGATCACTTTTGAGATATTCCTTGTTTTTGGTTTCAACTTTGAAAAACTCATACTTTTCTCATAGAGGAATTTGTCAACTCCTGTTCATACAAAGGAACTTCAGTCACATAGCAACCAGCTTTTCACAATCACTTTGACCTATGGTACTCTCTTATTTTGCTTCTACTTACAAGGAAACAGGTAATAAGACCATTTCTGCTAATTTTTTCTTGATTAGCACAAAGTAAATAGAAGCATAAGCTTTTTAACAATAATTTGGTGCAGAGATGTGGAGAAAGTATGTGAATGTAACACATAAGATTTTTAAATGCTGTTTTCATTGAGAGGGCCGGGACTTAAGAGCCAACCCTCGTATAGGTAGCATCTGCCACAAAAGTGACATCGTTGCTGAACTTTCTGCTCCAGTCACACACTGCCACAATAACAGACATGCATTATCACACTGAACCTTTATTCACAAGGCAGCCATTTTAAATTGGTATTGTGGCACTATTTTGCTTGTCTGCAGAAAGCTGCCACTTGTTGGGCATTTTTCAAAGCATTGATAGTAGTAGTGTCAACTTACACAATAATGGTGTGAAGATTTTAATTTTTATTACATGTTTAAAGTTTTCATTTAACTATACCCCATACTGATATGTACAAAAGCTACATTTTTTACCTGCAAAGCATACACAACCCTTATGTGATGCTCATGTCCTAAAGTTGCTATGCAGTGTTTAAACAAGGTGTTGATATTTTCCTTCAGTGCCACCAACTGTTCACCACTTAGCTTCTGGATTTCTGCCTCTAGGCTAGACACCTAAAATTAAAATCAAAGTATATAATTTATAAAACTTTACAGTTTGCATTATATATTATGTAAACACAATAATAATTTTCTCTGTATTATAAGGGAATTAGTGTAATCAATTGAATAATTTTAAGCTGTTATTAACTGAATGGTTCTTCTGAATATGATCAGATTTTAACTGTTAGTTTCCATCTCATTGAAAAATGTTTGTTGGTCTGCATAGTTTATTTCACCCCTTTGAAGTTGATACTGAATTTTTTTACTTTCTCTACTTGTTACATAGTACCTGCTTATATACTTTCTGCAACTTGTGATCAACACTCCAATGTGTTATATTTATCTGGAGACCTGCAGTGAAATAAGTAATTTCTGTATAAAAGATAATCATTAGGCTAATGTTTAATCTGAATAAGACCACTCATTGTATACATACTTTCAAGAACAATAATGTTCTTACCTGCTATGTCTATATATATATTAGAAACTATATGTTTAATAAAAACAACTTTCGCCTATTCAACACAAATAACATTGTGCATGAACATACCACAAGAAACAGTAAATAAATTGCATCTACAGGCTACCAGAATAATGAAGAAGGTAAACTCAATATTGCATAAGCATATACAGTGTACAACTTTATTACAAATAAAATAAATGACAGTAATAAGGCTAAGTATAGAAAAGATATAAAGAAGTTCTTAATCAGGCAATCTTTTTATAGTGTTCAGGAATACTGCAGAGGTGATCTGATCCAGCTCATTGTTAGCACCTGTTATTATACTATTAATATTGTTATTGTTTGATCTCTTCACTATGTATCTTAGTTAATATTCCTAATTATAATTTAATAGAATGAAGGCATTAATTTGTAATAAATTTCTTATGATGAATAGAAGCACATACCTACAAAGGTAGAGAAGGTATTGCATTCCATCCAAAAACTTAATACCAAGACTTAAAAACATGACAAATCAAATGCATTTCTAAAACAAACATCCATATGTGTGTGTCAGGAAATAGGATAACTCAAAAAGCAAAGGGTCACTTAAATATCAATACTTTAAGTTAAGAATCTAAGAAAGCAACATGAAGATTTTCATGGAAAACCTTACCCAAACTACCCATTTATGTGAAAAATTGTTCATTCTGATCTTCTCAAAAAGGGTTTAATGATTTTGATTCAAATACAATGTATTTAAGTATTTTCATTACAATAAAATGTATATCTTAAATTTCTAGACATGGCCTTCCAAGTCCTTTTTATTCTGAACCACTTTTGTATGATTGGCAAAATTTTACTAGGTATACATAAGATTTCAACAAAACATATAATATATCTGCAAACAATTCTTGTAGTGTTAACCAATTACAAGATATTTTTAAATACTAACTTCATACTTTTCTAAATGCAGGTAATCACTACTCTCTTTTCTTTTTTGTTTTTTCCTTCTTATTTTTTTTCTGTGTTTATGCGATGAGAACAGAGCTACAAAACCATCACATTGTAACCTGCCTTGATTATGCCTTAGCTTACTACTATATTCTTCTTATGCCTATGGCAAAATAAGTAAACAAGTAATGAAGATGATGCTGATTAATAGTGTTTAATGCCCACTTTTACTACATATGGCACCACAGGTGATGACACTAATGATACATGGACTGAAGGTGGAGCACTTGTGGATGCGATGGCGAGGGAAACTGCAGAACCAGGAGAAAGACTGACTCTGTGCTGCTTTATCCAACACTTGTGGTCACCCGGGATCGAACCTTTGGTGAGAAGTGACTGGTCTAACCAACACAGTCTGATTGATGAAGATTTATCTGTATTAAAAATCAGTTTTTGTAATGATTTAGTTACCTGGGTTGTAAATTAGGAAGAAAGATGATTTAAGGAAAGAAAATTCACATTTTCTTTCACATTTTCATTTTTTCACACGATTTACAGAAGGATATTTATACAATTCAGAAGCCTGGTACCCACGAACCTACCTTTTAAGGGCACTTTCTTTTATAGGAAAATTTGGCATAATGCCATCTTGCTCCTATTGCACATGTATGCTGGCAAGAGGCATCCAAATGGAGGGAGTGAAATCTGCTAGATCTGCAAGGTTTTAATTACCTAGAATTAGTGGGGTTTAGTTTCCAACCCCTCAGCTATGCCTAACCACAGCTGCAATCCTCTATGAAAAAAACATTTGCGGTTATGCTTTGCAGCTAAGGGATATCAAAAATGGGCTACATTTTGCAGCTTAAAGCCTTGATGTGTTTTTCATTGGCAGCTCTAGCATTTGAATATCACAAGCACAAAGTACTGTTACTAACCAAAGCACAAACTAAGTTTCTGGGGTAGGTATGGAACAAAGTCACAGATTACTAATTATGTTATTGTTGCAGCACACCAAAAATTTTAACTAAATATTGCCCATCAAAATGAGACAATAGCACATAGTTTTATATATTTTTTTGTTTTAGTTTTAATACAGGTTCAATTTATCAACTACCACAGAAATTGATGGTAAAGCTATACGACGGTTCCACCACCCATATACTGACATGCGCGCGGCACGCACACACGCGTTAAGTTGTCAGATGTGAAAGTTGCCAGACTTCTTCTTGGGAACATTGAGGTTTTAGCTTCACAGATTCATCATCTACATCCTGTCACCTTCGGCCGCAACTGCTACACTCCTCAACTTATAAAAAATATCCCTCGGCTACGCATTGCGGCTTAGGGCCCTCCACGTTGGGCTATGCTTTGCAGCTTAGGGCCCTAAATGTTTATAACAGACCAGTAAGTAATTACAATGCAGCTCTAATGACAAAATAACAAAAGTACCCGCATATAGAAGTAATGCCAAGTGGTGGAACCATTGTATACTAATAATAAATTGATTTCTACACTGATGAGAATAAATGAAAGAATCGTCTATGCATACTTTTAAATAGTTTTTCAGAAAATTGATTAAAAGGGTGAAACATCCTCTGATTAAATACAGTATGGTGTTGGTATTACTATGGTGATATATGACAGGGAATGAAAAATGGTAAATGCTTTTTTTGTGTTCAACTTACTTTGGGCTTCAGCAGAAAAAGTTCTTCCCAGAAATTGGGGTTCCCCAGTGATGGGTCTTCTCCCTATAGAACAAAAACTCTAAATTTAGGATAATTACATATCCCATATTTAAATCATAAATGTTTACATACACAGCAGAGCTAAATTACGACATACAAAAGCACATCAACAAAAGACACAAATATAAAATACTGCAGATTTTGCTATTAATATTACCTGATATAGTTAATTTATATCTTTTCTCACCTTAAAAAACGATTCATATATCTGAACTACTTTCTCCTTCAGCTGTCTCTTTGAACCAGAACCACTTCTTTTTCGGGATGTCATTTCCAGTTCGTGCTGCAACTAAAATATAAAGTAAGTTAATGACATTAGGAGCAAACACTAATTACGCGTTCAAGTCAACAGTTACCTCTAGTAATCGCCTCTATTATAAACTTACTGATTGGTCTATCAACGTTAAGGTTAGGATTGAATATTCAATGCTAAAATTCTAATGTTTGAAATAACGCCCCAATTTAAAATTTCCATAATTTAGTTAGTGTCGATAGTAAACTTTCTGGTAAGAAAATACCGTCACTTCGAAAGTATTATTCACTCTAATTCAGAATTGCACATTATTTGTCAACCCTTTCACGTTTGCACTCCCACTACACAACCGGCAACATTGCTTACGATAATCCCATTGCACACCACAACCACAGAGCAGTTAACAAAGGAACAGCACACCACATGTAAAGAGAATTCATTTTACGTTGATTGTTCCGTGGAATTAAGTACAAAGACGGTGAACCGGATCTATAATTTTCATTTGATATTACTCTTGTTCTTATTCTTTACTTCGCTGCTTGTATACTTTGGGCGTTGTACAAAACCGCCAGATGGTTAGAATTAAGAGCTGTAAATGGTTGTTATACTCGTTCACCGTATTTTATATATGTCACTGTTCCAATCTTTGAGATTAAGTCTCACAGACCCCTCCGCTACGTTCTGCAGCTTAAAACTCTCATGTTGTGGTTCCGGAACAGTTGTGGCAGCAGCTGACAATCGGCAAATTGTGAAAGCGCTGTTTTACAGGTTACGCTATAATTAAAACCGGCCACAGCGGTAAGTCATCAGTAGCTTCTCCGGCAATACATACCACATTCACTGTTTGTTCTCTACCCAAGTTCAAGGGTTCAAACTTGACGGAGGACGATAGAATTTTTCGGACGTATAAATCCTTAGCATGGCTTCCTTCAGAAGGGAAGTAAAGCCGTTGGTCTCGTGACGTAGATTTACGGCACGTAAAAGAACCTCAAGCTTGATCAGAGAGGTCTCTGAGCAAAATTAAGCGGTTTTTCATGCCCAATCTAGAATGGGGTGCTCAGAACCACAGTAGTTAAAGAGCATCCATAAATAAAACTCCATTTCCATTTCCACTGTTTATTCTCGGAACTCGATGTTTTATATTGCATCAAAGGGAGTGTCGCATCAGCCAATGAAACCAAAGAAATCATCAATGACACACAGCTGTTTACTCATTGAGTGAAACGCAGCATTGTAGCATTTTCTCTCTCGTTCTTCATTTAAGAAACAAATGTTCAAGAGTGGAGAGCGAACGTTTACATCATCTGCGACTCTAAACGGCAAATCACGCATAGTGAGAGATTTTACTGTTGCTACTATACACTTTAGAGCTTCACACCAATACTTAATTTCCTCTTCTGTTTGAAGTAGAAAAGCCCTGTCAATTCTTTGGGCCCTATTTTTTTCTGAATAACATTGTTGTAATTGTATATTTATGTTCATTGGAATTTTCACGTTCTTGCGTTTTCCCAGTCATTGTAACCATCTGTAGCTAAGGTAGATGTCTTTCCAAGGGACCTATAGGGAGCTTAATAAACTGTGTATTTACTTCTAGAAAACATTATCCACAATCTAGATTGCGTTTCATCATTAACCCTGGAACACATATCTACTTTTTCCATCTTATAATACTTACCTGGAGTACTTGATAATACTCCAGTACACTATTGAAATTCAAATTTTATTTTGACAACTGCATGACACGATATTCTTGTTCAAAATTAAATATGTAAGTCAATGTCACATGTGATTGGTGTACATAAATAATATATAAGAATAATGTATAGATAATATTATTTTAGCATACTAATTGAAGTGTTAAACAAAAAGAATAGCACTATTCAATATAATAATGACCCTCTGAATTTCATATGTATAAAAACTATATATACTCAGATATAAAAAAACAATACATTACATTTTATGCACAATTAGACCAAACAATATTCTTATGCTCAGGATAAACAGGTGTATAAAACTTAACCTCTCTTAGTTTTTCTGTCTTTTACTCTCTGATGAAAAGCACATCTGGCTAGTTTTCCTCTGGAAACTTCTAGCGAAGTTTTAGAATCCGCGATACTTAAGAATATACTTGATCCCTTCTTTCAGCTCTCTACTTAACAGGCTTTGACATACAATGCTCTGTATGGAACCTTGTCAACCCAAACTCAAGCCCATCAGGAAGTGACATCAGTTCATTTTACTCTACATTCCGTTTTGCAAAAACTTAAATAGTACTGCTATTTACTCCAGCTATGTTCTAAATGCTATAAAGAAACCTCAGAGAATAGCCTTTGGTTTTCCTGGCTGTTATGTACATTAGCTGATCCAGGGTATCAAAATCTCCTTCGATGTCGTAGAGGTGAATGACCTCAGGTTATTTGTCAATTCATTTATGTTTTTGTCACAGTGCTTAGTTTAAAGTGGGGTTACACTTTTGCCTTTCACAATATGAAACCAATGTCTTCTCTGCATCAAATACGAACTCAAAACTCCTTACTATATTCTATTGTTAGGAAGAAACGAGGCAGTAATCTTCTTTTTGTTCCGCTGCATTGTTCCCACAGCCATATGACTGCAGCCTTTCAGCATTGTTTCTGCTTAAGTAATAAGACATGAACATTAATTATGGCGGGAAAAAAAGAACATATCTAAACACATAGCGAGGTCCACTGTATACTAAAATATAGTCGTTAACAGTTTGAAACATATTCAAACATCCATTGTTAAATTAACTGATTTCTGAAATGCTAGGTCTGATTTTTTTTTTTTTGAACTATTGGCGACGATATGGGCCTATATTGAAAATGAAACTGTATTAATAATGACAAACAATAAACATACATCCTATTTGACTTTCAAGAAGACATTGTTGTTTACACAGTTAAATATACTAATACTTTCCTCCTCGCCCCTTCTACACGTTTGAAATTAAATTGGGTAGCTGCGGTCTTTCCCTTTACTCTCGCCGCAAGCCCACGATAATGGATAAAACAACAATATTAGACTTCCACAACTTGCATAAGATCAAACTTCAGAAAAGGTTTGCCAACATTTTTTAAAATTAAAATTTACAGGAATAAAAGGGGAACAGAAAGATAGAGAAAATGCCTTCCCCCTCAAAACCGCCATCATAGGCAACTAACTGCATAGGTTGCCTAGTCTTAAATCCGGCACTGCATTGAGGTGCAATATAATGTACCAGAGTATAGAAAACTATGGCTTCTAAAGAATACCTTGCCCCTGACCTGTCATAGTGAAGCAAAGAAAACTTATTTTTCTCCTCTAGCTTAACAATAGATATTTAAAATAAGAACTAAAGCTTTCCTGGCGACGTGTTAATTCAAAATCTTCTCGGGCTTCTAGCCAGGTAAAAACTTGGCTTGACACCAACGTTTCGAAGAAGTGCATCTTCCTCGTCTTCAGTTCACCCTGAAGACGAGGAAGATGCACTTCTTCGAAACGTTGGTGTCAAGCCAAGTTTTTACCTGGCTAGAAGCCCGAGAAGATTTTGAATAGATATTACACATCTTGATCCCAGGGCGTGGATATATGTTTTTGTCGGAATCGGCAAATAATGATAAATCGCGAGGTAGTATTTTAGCATCAACGAGACGCACTAAATTGCAATAGTGATTGCTATATCCTGAATGATTTGTACAGTTTAATGGATATAAACTGCATTTCTGACAAAAATAGAATTTTGAGTTTTGAATTCTTCGAGAAATTTGTCTGCTCATATTTACAGCCTGGATCTAGAACCCGCAAATCCCCGACAGCCCTGAGAAAAATGCCTCATAGCTCTCACCAATTTGCTAGCAACAAGCGATTTTTATCGCATTTGGTGCCCAATGTGGGACAATCGCCTTATACCGTTTAATTTGGCGCCAAACGTATGGGGCTCGAAGGAAAATAGATACAGGCAATAAAAGGAGATCCAGCAAAGAAGAAGAAGCCAGAAGACCGCGCAGGCGAGGATCCAAACAACGACCTAAACCAGTGCCAAGAGGTCGAGCAAAGAGGATCCTTCAAGAAGGAGAGAACATTGACTCCCGAAAATCCTACACCAGTTAGAAGAACATCGAAGACGGCTATCTAGTGGTTGCAGAGGTGGAAGTGAACCATCTCTCGCCATCATCACTTATCACCAAAAATTATTGTTCTGATTTTTTTCCATTCTTTTGAGCGTAAAATGTCTTTTTCCTTAAAACGGTTATTTTGTACATCGCATCATTGGTGAGTGCATCAAGTATATGCTTTTATGTACACAGGATTTTCATTTGTAATAATTGTGTTAGAATGTTTGTACTTGTTAACCAATACACTTAAGTAGTAGTTAAGCACAAAAGTTACCATGGAAATGGAGCAAGAAAGGAGTTTAGGAGTACAGTGTAGCAAACCAGCTGGTTCATACAGAGCATTAATGAAACTAATGATTAACGTGAAAGAGGCTATCGACGCTAGTAATATAGAATTAAAGCCAAATACTGCCACAATAAATGATACGAATGGTGACATAGATACTATAAGTAACAAAGTACATACCAAAACTACCAAAGTTTATGATACGAATAGCAAAGTGGAAGCAAAAAATGACGGGTTAAAGGCGAATAGCACTAAAGTATATGATACAAATAGTAAAATAGAAGCCATCAATGTGGAGTTTAAAGGTGACTAGAGCCAAAATAGCGCAACTGTGGAGTTAAGGGTGAATATCGACACAATTGATGCTAACCACGCAGAGCTGAAAGTTGAAATAGCAGTGACTAATGCAAAGCTAGATTTAGTAACTTTTGATTGAGGACAGAACTTAATAGTAGTCATGCAGAAGGCACTCGACTCCCACCTAGACGGCCGGGGTTCGATCCCAAGCGACCGCATGCGAGATTTGTGGTGGACAAAACGGCGCTGGGGCGGGTTTTCTCCGGGTACTCCGGTTTCCCCCGCCATCGCATTCCACCGGTGCTCCATCATCATTCATGTATCATCAGTGCCATTAGTAGTTAAAGCGGGCGTTAACCACTACCACAAAAAAAGTAATGCAGAGCTTAACAGATTTGGAGGTGAAACCTCTGAAATCTAAAGTAGAAGAAAATGTACAGGTAACAGACCAGAGGGTAGAAGCATTAGATTGAAAAGGTTGAAGGGACAATTGGTTTGAAAAATGAAATAGAAGTAACTAGAATAGACATGAGTGAAAAATTAAAACATTTTGATCGCAGAATTAAAGCATTTCAGTCAAAAGTAGATAAACAGATAAATGAGGCAATAAAAGAATATTTGTGTAAGGAAAGTGAATAGGCTAGTTCAATACATTCAAAAAGAAAGGACTTTTGAAATAGGCAATGGTTACAAATATAATGAACATTTGTGTGAAAAAAGACTGAACATTTTCACTTAGGAGCAGAAGAAAGTCAGGGTGATATGGCTCGTTACCAAAGCAGCCATCTTTGCAGTGGACAAATATTTTTTTTTTCTTTTTTAAAAACAGTCCCGGAGACTGATCAGGACTCAGGCACTGAATATCCTACTTTTATTTACCTTTTTCTTTTTTACCTTGTTTTGCCGTATTATTACTGTTTTCTTACTTTTACAACACACATATATATATATATATAAACATATAACACCCATGCCCAAGGCGGGACTCGAATCCACCGAAGCTACGAAGCACCAAAGCAGGACGCCTTGGCGAGCACAGCCATGGGGACCGGCAATATTAAGCGATGTTAACGCTTGGGATAACTCCATGCAAATTCTAAGAAATAGATAATTAATTTTGCATAAAAATAATTTAAATGAGTTTAAAGTCAGCGAGGGAGGAATTTCTAGAATCAAGCCTCAACCGGGACCAAATCAATCGGTTCTAACTATGCGAGTTACTGAAATTTTCAAAAGTAACCTCGCAGAAAACAAAGTTTGCATAACAAATCTTCCGGAAAACTAAGAGATGGTTACGATTATGCTCCGAATTGTGTGTAACCCTCTTAAATTCCTCAAACAATGCTCACAAATGATTAATCTAAGTGTTTTAAGAAAGGTGGCGCAGAGAATTCCTCGATGTAAGGTAAACTTATAAATCATCCGCATATTAGAATAAATGGTATAGCAAAGGTGATGAATACGTGGATCGATACTGGATCCAGTGCTTGTGTATGTGCTGAAGAATTTTTCAATTAATTAGAGTTGAAAAGAAAAGTTGAGTATTTTACCAATATGTAATGTGTATTGTACAGGAGTTATAGGCAAGAAAAAGGAGAGGATTAAGTTCTAAGCATTTTTAAAGTTGGAATATCAAGAGAGGTGGTGTGATATTTTTTTTTTTTTTTTTGTTTTGTTTAAGATTATGATGATATAAATGGAATGATGGTTTCCACGGAGACGAGCGAAAAATGTTCAAACAGTAGCCATGAAAGATATGGTAATGCATGTAAGGAAATATAAAATAAGTTGTCAAGGTGCCATACGTTGAATATTGTACAATTAAATAAATTGAGAGACGTGGTTATTGAAAATATTAATGTTTTTAGTAATAAACCTGGTAAATGTAACATATGTATATGATATTCCATTGAAATAAATTGCAGACCCACACCAATAGCAGTTAGAAAACAAACTGATGAAGAGATTGAGCAGATGTTAAAATAAGGTGTTATTGAGGTAGCAGATGATAAATCCATATGTTGGGTTCATAGTAATGCATGTATAACAGAGTTGGACATAAGTGCCAGTTACTTTCCATTGCAGAAGTTTAGATTGTACCTACCATATTATCAGACAATGCTAAGGTTCACACTAATAGAAAATTTGTTGGCACTTTACTGAACATGGGATTAAACTGTATCATAGCTCTGCATATTTCCTGCAAGGAAATCCGTGTGAGAGTTGTTTGAGGAATATTTCAATCTCCTTCAGGATTTTGTCGTAGCAACAATAAGTCTTGGGACATGCTGAGAATGCTGTATTTTACACTACAGATGCTACCACAGGATTTACTCCCTATGAGTTAATGACAGGAGAAAGGCCTGATAAGCAAGTTAAATAGTAACCTACTGTAATAAGTAAGGATGAATAATTAATGTATGAACAGAAAGTAGAATTAGCTTTTAAGAGGATTCAGCAAAATCCAAATTAAGGAAAAAGCGAGTTAAAAGGCACAGATTTAAATTGTATCCACTTATAGGTAGTGAAGTATAGGTTAAGAGAAAAATATATTTAGTGCTGAACAAAATATCTACTTGAATGAGTTTGTTATACAAAGATCCTTACATAAGCAAAATTTTCAGGGATCATAATTTGAGTTAACGGATTTAGGAAACAAGGTAATAGAGAGGTATCACAAGCAAATACTGCCCCCATACAAAAAATGAAAATGTTGTGAAAATTATCCCTTATAAGTATGAATGAGAAGTGTATGGTACTATGTTTAAAATTTAACCTGTTTTTCGTGAGGATGAAAGATGTTATGTAATATGTTTTTTGTTTCTGGGCAAAATTGCATGATGTTGTGAACTCCAAAAATGCAGGAATCTTGGGAAAAAGAATTTTGTTTACATCATAAAGGGGCATTGAACCATAGTTATATTCCTATGCCGTGTTGCCGACATTTTGTGAATTGTGTTCACTTTGTGTATTTGTTATTTAGGCGTTTTATCGTTGCATACTGAAGTCAAACTCACTGTGTGCAAGGAAATTATTCTGTGTGCTTTTGTTAGATATAAGTATTTTGATTGTCCCTACACAATTTTGTTTGTTGTAAACAAGTTTTGTAGTAACATGTTTATTTCTTGACTGTGAAGCCCAAAAATTTAAGAGAGACTAAGCAAGAACTGAGGAGGCACTCCAAGACTATTTGTAGTCAAGATACATTGCTCATTTATATATTTGCAATAATTGTTTATAATTAATTTGCAACTTTAATATTATACCCACAGTGTCATACTATTCTAAATTAGGCAATTCAGCTTCCAGTCTATATTTGGTCAACTGAACAAATATTTTCCTTTGTCATTCTGCATTAAAAATCTCTCCTCCATGGTATAAGAACTCAAAATAGACTAAAAATTCCACGCATTACCTGGAAATTCCTTCAAGCAAATCACAAGAGATTTTCAATCTTCCTCTTTGCAGCAGGTTATAAAAATATGTCATCTACTTTGTCCCCTTTTGATATACAGAATAGATCACTGCAAATATTATAGAAACTTACTACGACTTTATGTGAAACAACCATAAACAATGTTTCTATTGGTCCATCTACATGTACATTTATTAAGAAATCTGAATCTAAAACTAAAAGTGGGCAATATCACAATATTTAATTGATGGAGCTCCATTATTGAAACTGATATCCTGCAAGGAGCAATTTGCTTTCTTTTTACATTTGAAAATCTTTTCTCAGATTTTATTTACTGGAATAAAGTTTATTATGTACTGGAAAGAAACATGGTAACTTGTTCCAGCTACACATCGATACCACCTAAATCGTCTTCCAGTTTATCGGTTTGAAATTTACCAGGTAAGTCTATCTATCTGACCGGAAGAATTGACACAGAATAAACTAATATATTTATGACACCAATGTACTTCTTTCTATGGCTAAGAATATATACTTAATCACTTATATTAAAGATTTTTCTGTCACACTATCCACTTCCTTAGAAAAACATTTTTATCGTTAACATCATCAATTGAACATGTATATTAATTTCTCTTACATACACTCTAACGCACTTTCTAATTATTTCCATGAATGGACATGTGTCTCGATATTTAGATGCTGCTTTCAAAGCAGTAATGGTGCTATTATGGAATATGTTGACTACAGGAATTATATTTTGCCTTTCCAACTTATTAGGAAACAAATCCTTTCTGTTCAGTATTATGTGCCTTCTTTAAAAGGCAATTTTCTTCAGTGTAATAGTGTGTCCTGAAGTGATCATTCCATGTACTCTTTTAGTATCAATTGAAATCTGGGCATACGAAGCATTTTACACATCCTTTAAATTTATCCAATTCTTTCTTATATTTTTACAAATATGTACAAAATCAAGGGTAGGAAAAGTTTCTAGGCCAAAATCTAGATTAGCATAACAGCGGTAGGTGAAAACAGTTTGAGCATGTATTAATTAACTGTGTTGTCTGTTATTACACAGAACTCTGAAACCACAGCTCTGTATGCGAGTTATTCATTGCAATTGTTCCCCTGACAAGCTGCTCATTGGAACTAATTTTACTATGTCCTTTTAAATTCCCAAAACTATAAGAAATCATGAATGCGAGTACAGTTTTAGCAACAGGAATGCAGTTTTCTGCTACACCTACCATTGCTTGCCCTTTAAAACAAAGCTACTGTTAAAACTTATTTCAGCTGGTTAAAGAGTAACTATTTTCTTCCTGTTATCTAATATATTAGAAATTGTAGATAGACAAAGAGAGGTATCTGGTGTCCCAAATTCTGGAGATACATTTAATGATGCTGCAAAAATGTTCCCTGAGATATTGGTATGCGTTAGTAGAAAGGGATTAGCCATGAAAACAAAGAGAACTGTAGCGGATGGTGCACAGGTTTAACTAGCATTAGCAACATAACCTTTACACCTATTTTAGCAGAGGAATTATTTATCTATTACTTTGAAGGATATTAGTTTATTTTAGCTTAAAGTCTTTAATATATTAATAAAAGGAATTTAAGTACGACTTCTGCTAAAATAATTGAACCCAAAACAGGAGTCTCAACATGTGTCACTGGCTCTTCTTTCCTCATAAGCCCTACTATGAGGGTTGGCTGATAAGTCCTGGGCCTCACACAGATATGGCGCCACTAGGCCAGTTAGATGGTAGCATCGTTAATTTAACTCTAGACTAGCTTGTATCCATAGTTACAGGTCAATATTGTTTAATTTTCGAATGACAGCATTTTACACAACTTTAAGAGTTTTCACGAAAATGAAAGATTTGGAAAAATGAGCATACTTCTACTTGAAAGGCTTAACACCTAAAGAAAACAAGGAGGAAATGGACAGTACATTGAAAGACTCTGACCCTTCATATTCAAAGGTGGGTTGCACAGTTTAAAATGGGATATACGAGCACTAGTGATGAGCCTCGTCTGGGCGCCCTGTAGAAGTAGACAACTCCAGAGATCGTTGAAAAAAATTCATCTGGAAGACTGCAGATTAAAGTTGTTTGAGATAGCAGAGGCTGTAAACATATCAAAAGAACGTGTAGGTAATATTTTAAGTAATGTTTTGGGTGTTCACATGGTCTGTGCAAGATGGGTGCCACATTTGCTGACACCTGATCAAAAGTTGCAAAGAAAAACTTTCTGTTAAGAATGTGGAGCTTTACTGTAAAAATCCCAGTGAATTTTTGAGATGGCCTATTACCATGGATGAAACTGGGATACTACACTCCAGAAAGTAAATCACAGTCAAAACAGTGGATTGCGCCAGGTGAACCAACTCCAAAAAAGGCAAAGTCAATTTTGTCAGCTAACAAGGTTATGGTGAGTGTTTTCTGCGATACACAGGGAGTTATTGTTATTGATTACTTGGAAAAGGGTAAAAGTATCACTGGTGACTACTACGCAAGCTTACTGACACATTTGAGTGTGAGGTGAAAAGAAAACGACATTAGGAAAAAAAAGAAGAAAAAGAAAAAAAATTTGTTTCATCACAACAATGCTCCAGCCTATCATTCAGTCACTGCAATGGAAAAAATGTGAGAATTAAAAGTTGAATTGCTTGAACATCTGCCTTATTTGCCAGATCTAGCACCCAGTGACTACCTCCTGTTCCTAAACCTCAAAAAATTTCTTGGTGGACGAAGATTTCACAGCAACAAGGAAGTCATTGATGCGGTAAACAGCTATTTTGAAGATCTTGATAAATGGCACTACAGAGATTGTTTAAGTTAGAACACGGATGTGAAAAAATGTATTAGCCATTCTGGAAATTATATTGGAAACAAAAGAGAGAGAAGAAGAAAAAAAAAAAAATTAAATGCTGTTTTCATTGATAGGCCTGAACATATCAGCCAACCCTCGTATATGCTTGTTTCAAAGATATATGTGTAATTTTATAATTTTAACTATTTGTCTCTAGGTTACAAGACTGACCTTCAAAGATTATATTTTTGTACCTTACCACATTTTCTAGTTCAAACCACTTTCAAACTTTGAGATTAGGAGGTAAAACCCAATGTAAGTCATGGACTGGAATTTCAGTCTTCTTATGATGAACATTCATCGATATATCACTATTGATAACTATGCTTCAAGCAACTTCTAAAGGATCACTTACAAATTCACCTTCATCACAAACAGCATTTAGAAAGTATACTTACAGATTATCTTCTATAATTTTGGACTCCCAGGTTGAATTATCTATGTGCTGCAAGAATTCACTCACTAGTAACTACCTATATTATCACTATTTATAAATTGCTCAATTGTTTTGTTCTTCCTTTTGCATCTGTTCCCGGCGCCTTTGTTCTAGCTCTTCTCTAGGCAGTGCTAAGGCAAGCTCACATTTTGGAAAATTTGTGGTACTGCATCATCCATCAGCTTTGGATGTGTTAGGTGGTGGTCTTAAATGATGACATCAGGGTGTTTGTATTTCTGGTTCCTAATGGTATGCTGTTATGTAAAGTGTTATGCAAATGGCAGAAATTTGTGGAGTTCTCCATTCCTTTTAAGGGACTGCTTGTAACCAAATTTCATCTTTCTGCAATAGTAATGTTGAAATTGGAGTTCCTCCTTTCAGTGCACTATCACAGTTTGACTTATAATTAATACTACAGCACTGTCTCGTGAAAGCAGTCATTTACATTGTTCATTACGGTTAAGGTAACAAACTCGGAAACATTTTACTTATTAAGGAAGATGAACATATAAGTAATACTTACTTTTTCAAACTGTATAGACTTTAAATAAAGACTATTATAATCCAAGCCATGAACATGCATTTCAACACTTTGGGTAAACAATCCTATTAAAGTGACCATCTTCAGCTTCTCTCTAGAACAGAATTATTAGAGAAATTCTGCACCAAAATTACTGGTTATCAACTTCATCACTTATTAACCATGCTTGTTATTATATGTCCTTATAATGTAGTATATGGAAGGAAAAATCATGGTATGCAGTTAACCTAGAATTACGATGAATTAACATGGTGGGATGTGAAGTTAAGAAATGCTGCACTTAGCATAATGGGAATGGCTCACGATTAGTAGGTTTTACCACTTCATGCTACTGGCTTTATGCGATGGTATTAATTACCATGTGACATCAAAATTAATGTGTCAGGAGGGAGAAACATAATATTTGTGAACTCTAGTTATGTCAACACTAAATAGTGCTGGACTTCTATGTTACATTAAGTTATCATAATCTCAGTTTAAGCGTGGCCACATTCTTACGGTTCAAAATTTTAGCACATTCACTGGGTGGATAGCTTGATTCATGAAGAGGTATAACAAACCCTATAAAACTATCATTGGAGGATTGATTGTTGTTTGTGGCTAAAATGTGTATTAGATTATAGCAGCCAAACATGAACCCAGGAACATTATCAACTGTGCTTTTAAAACTGATAGTTTTAAGTGGGCTTAAAAGCAACAGCCCATATCAGATTTACTGACATGTAAAAGATCTCCTGCATGGGACAAAATTCCAGCACTCCAGCGGCACTGAAATGATCCTTGTATGGGGAAATTAATTGATGAATAAAATATGTTGACTAATTCAGTTGAATGATTTATCAATGTAGGAACTAGCTGAAGAGTACTTTGCCAGTATTAAAGACACAGCAATTAAATAGGGAGCAATTGTAATCACATTACTGGCAATGAGGAGTGTATACCCTATATTTTTTGAGAAAAGCTTCAAGGCATTATGGATTCCACCATCCAATGTTGATTCTGAGCATGCCCTTTCCCTTTTTGGTAATATCGTCATAGATTTGCACACTAATTTAAAGCTACAGCATTGGAAATAACTTTGGGAAAATATTTTGAAAAATGAGAAAATGCCACATTATGTTTAAAATGTTAGAACAGATTCACTGTATATTATATTGTAGTTTAATTTTATTTAGTACTTATCTTTTAGGATATTAATCACACCCGATATTAAAACTGCCTCAAAGTATTTAACAATTTACTAACCACTTTCCACATGCAATGGGATTTTTATATTAACTTTTTATTACTGATTTCATAATTTTTTTTAAAGCAATTTTTAAGAATTTTATTCACCGTTTCCTAACGTCCCTACTGATCATTCATCCTGGCCCCACTCTGGCTCCTCGACATGTATCTGACCCCAGGCACTGGCTTGTAAGCCTTGAGAGGTTTAAATCCTACATATGAGGAGGGTAAACAGAGAGAGAGAGAAAGAAAGATAAAGAGAAAAAATTATGCAAGGACATCTGCTTTTTGCAAATTGATTTCCTGAGGCTTTAATGCATTAGTTTATTTCTGTTCACTTGTATATAACTTAAATTTGAGAAATAAAATGCAAATGCTACAGAATTTCTTCATGTAGTACACCTCAATCTAGAAGTCTGAAAATACCAACAACTAGCATTTCATGAAGCTGTCCCTGTACTTAATAATAAAGAAAAATAGATAATTTAACTTATTTTAGTGTATTTCAGAATAAACAAAGGACATTAATATATTCTGTTTCATTAATTGAACTTAGTACAATTTGCTGTTAAAACTGTTATAACGCATGAAAACCAAATTAAAGAAATATTAATGCTGAAATCACTCATTAATCAGTTACAGGCACAAAAGAATAAGGCCTGACATATTGTATTCTTGAAAACAATATGTCAAGTTTGAGTAAATGCCTCAGCTTTGTTGTAAACATTAAAGCTGCTTCAGATTTTGTTTAGTTTTGGCTCATGAACACCAAGAACAACGTTCACATTGGCCGACCCATGCCTCTTCCCATTGGTGGACCTCCTTCACCTTGGCCTGACTTGGGATTCTTAATGGTTTCATCAACAGAAAGAATCAAACATGCAGCCTCGCTTGCTGCAGTAAGAGCATTTATCTTCACAACAGCTGGTTCCCAAACACATTGTTCAAAATTGTCAGATATATCTTCTTTGCTGACATCAACACCATACCAGCAATGCCCTGCAAAAAAGAAGCATATAAAGTATATTTATAATTCAAATACACAACTTTGAAATACTGTATCTTTGGATTTTAAATTTATCTTTCACAGCTGTAAATATCCTCCTTTTCCTTTTAATCGAGGAAAAGAAAAACAAAAACATATTTTTGTAGTACAGTATACTCTTGGTTATCTCGGGTAATGTGAGGGAGATAAAGCATAAATAATCGAGAAACCTATAATTTAATGCTTTTAAGGTACAACATATGTATATAGGAAATTACGCTTAAAAGCTTTTTGCAATATGTATTCTCACTGGAACAAATTGTAACCCAATGAAAGCCAACATTGAAATACAAGCTGCATAACTATTTGTAAAATTTAAAACAAACTCAAATGAACCTAGAGATTACAAGCCAAAAACACAGATCACAAAATTCTTTTTAGAGAAGAATTAAAATCACCTAAATTTATCAGAAAAATGCACTCCTCATCTTCCTAGAACTAATCCAATGGATTTTATTAAGATAGCAACAAATAAAGAGCTGACAGAATAACTAAATAAACAGGAAGACTCACAGAAGTTTACAGAATTTTTACACTTGAAAATAATCAATTCCCTGAAACAGAATGGCTCAGAATTTACACAGATGGTTCTGCAGAAAAATTGAGAACTAATGTGTGAGGTGGTATATATTGTAAATATTTTTTACATTATTTAACATTGCCTAGACAATCCACAAATTTTGATGGTGAAGTGATTGCAATACGAGCATTAGAACAGATACACTAGAGGACTGATATAAAAATAAAGTAGTTGTTCTCACAGACTCAGTTTCTGCCATTCAAGATATGATAGCCCATATGAATCTTAAAATATTAAGGATGTGAGATCTTATTATAGATTACTCCAAACAAAATTTCAACAGATAATACTACTATGGATACCAGCTCATGTGGGAGTGATTGGCAACGAGACTGCAGACTTTCTGGCCAAAAAGGTGCAGTTCTACACTCAAAACCTAAAAAGTCTTGTAGATTAGATGAATTAAAAAATATCAAAATTAATATAGAACAAAAATACCAACATAATATTCAAAAGGAAATTTCTAATAAAAATTACTCCAATATAAAAGAAATAATACAAAAATAAAAAGTATCCCAATAAAAGAAGCAGTTGCTCACTTCAGACTAACCACTAGACATGACTGTTTAGCTGAACATCTACATAGGTTTGGTTTTGTGAATGACAACGCACGTAAGATCTGCAATGCTGACAAGATTTTAAATGGAGAACACCTACTGGAATGTACAGAATTGAGGAAAGCTGTACTACATGGGAAAATACATAAGTTATATTGGCTGGCTAGGGAAAAATTGATGACTATACATCCTGCACATTACATCAACATCATATGTATTCTATGTTCAAAAGTTTATTCCACTTCTGTGCATAGGTATTTAGGCCTGTTCATTTCTTAAAATAGTCTGTGATATTGGTCTGCTTCTGAGAAGAGTTGACTTTTTTTTGTACAGTACTTCAAATTTTTCTTGCAGCAATAATGTTGTTGTATTCAATATAATCTAGGAGAGTATAAATGCATTGCAATGCAGTACAATGACTGATAGGGTCACTGTCTTCATCCCCATTTTCACATCCACTGTCCTCTTCTTTATTTAGTTGTGAAGCAGCAGTCACAATTTCAGCGTCACTCATGTATGTACTGGAAGTCGAGTCCACATGCGTCAAATCTTCAGCCACTCATTCAAGTATCCTTTAAGTATTCTTTATCAACATCTTCAAAGTCATTTAAACCCGTTTCCAGTTTCAGTAACTGTGCAGTTGCTTCCTCCTCATCACTGAAACTTTGAAAATCACTTTCTTCTCTATCTGGAAGAATTTTCCTCTACGACAAAAATGAAGGGTTTGTGACTTACATTCTGCCAAGCATATGAAATCCCATGTTTGGCAGCTAGAATTGATAACTTCTTCTAGAGCACAACCAAATGATCTTCATCAAATAGCATTCTCAGTAAAGCAGTGCCGTGCCCTTTTACTGATGCAATTACGACTTTGTCCATTGGCTGTATAATGGCAGCCACATTAGATGATGAAACTTAGTTACTATGAATCCATCATCAAATATGAGAGTGCTCTCATTGGGATGTGAAGGAGTTTTATTAAGCAATAGAATAGCCTTTGTAGCAGTCCTTTTTACTTTCTCTATACATACTATGTACATAGTGTATAGAGAAGGTATTGTACTCCACCAAAAAATTTGATACCTAGATTTCACCAGGTTTTAGGGTCCCCTATATAAAAAAAAAGTATTTTCGGAAAAGAGAGAGAGTGTGCGTGTGCGTGTGTGTGTGAGAGTGAGAGAGAGAGAGAAAGAGAGAGAGAGAGAGAGAGAGAGAGAGAGAGAGAGAGCATGATAACTCAAAAACGAAAAGTTGGGGAAATACCAAACTTGGTATTTAAGTTTAGTATCTTCCAGGGGTGCGACACGAAGATTTTGAGAAAAATCTTTCCACCACAAACTACCCTTTACATGGAACTTTTTTCGAAAATTTTGATTTTCTAAAAAATGGCTCTAATGATTTTGATTAAAATTTCGTGTATTAAAGATATTTACCTGACAAATAAAATGTATATCTTGAATTTTCTGGGAATAGCCTCTGAAGAATTCTGGATGAATTTTACGGAATTTTGCACAACTACTAAACTGTAAGAGATGGACAAAAACTTGTCATACAAAAAATGTAGAGCAGTTAAAACACACATTTATGCATATTTATGTTATATATTTTTCGTGGAGTTGATCGTTTTTAATATATTTCTTTTTTTTAGTTTCAGCTTTGAAAATCATACAGGAATTTGTCAACTGCAGTCCATTACAAATATCATATTTTAAGCCAAATATCGTCAGAAGATACGTAAAATATGATAACAACAGTAAATATCAAAGACTCGCAGATAAAAAGGTAATAGAAACCGAAAAGAACAAACACTACACGAGACTACATAGTTTAGAACTTCAACTATATGAGCTACACTTAGCATTGCCGCAAAAGTTAGGCCACGCTCTTTGGGATAATTTGCGCGCAAATTTCCTACCGATCTTAAGTGGAAAAATGAGCAGGAAAACGCTTACGCTAAAGAAAAAATTAGATCATCTTTGCAAAAAGCAGAATAAAAATAGACCAATCAGACACATGAGACCTCCCGAAAACCATGTTATAAACTTATCTAAAAACGAAACTTTCAACAAATCTCAGTTAGCCATTCTCAACAAAGGCCTAAAAACGTGTGTAGATTATTGTAAAAAAACAGAAAACTTAGTAGCAGATATAGAAATAGCCACAAGCCACCTAAAAGAAATTGACCAAAAAGCAATGTGAACCAATTCTGAACCAAGTACATACAAGTATAAAAAGAAAAAATCCTCAACAAAAAATCATAAAATCCTTAACTCAAAAACCAGTTGTTTACACAAAATCAGACAAAGGCAACCAAATAGTAATACTGGACCAAGAAGACTACAACCAAAGAATAGAATCCTTGCTAAACAATCCGGAATATCAAGAAATATCCAATCCACTAAATAAAAGTATAAAGATTTTACAAGAAACTTTAGCAAATTGCAAAACCATAACAGAAAAAGAGAAATCCAAATTAAAGCCAGATTTACCAACCTTACCCAGTTGTACGCCCTACCAAAGACACACAAACCTGGCAACAAAATGAGACCCATAGTAGACAATATCAATGCACCCACATATAAACTCTCCAAATGGCTTACACAAAAATTCAACTCCTTCCCAAAATTCAATAGTAGAAGTGTATCAAATTCATTGGACTTGATTAATCAAGTGAAAGATTTCATTGTTTCACCTAAAGATAAGATAGTATCCTTTGATGTCATCTCCCTATTCCCCAGCATACCCATAGATGAACTACAAAAACCTCTGAAAACCTGGCTACAAAGCATAAACATATGTGTAAAACAGAACTACTTCACATTCCAGAATAAATGCTACCAACAAACAACAGGACTTGCAATGGGGAATCCTCTATCACCATTCCTAGCCGACCTATTCATGAGTAATTTTGAAATACACATTACTGACTCATTCTCACACATATACAAAAAATGGTATAGGTATGTAGATGACATCATTGCCATAGTTCCAGAAAAACTCGTAAACGATGCACTCAAACTTCTTAACTTGCAAAACAAGTCCATTCAGTTCACTATTGAGACCGAACAGGAAGGAGCCCTGCCATTCCTAGACATTAAGAATAATAAGAACAAAAGAACATAGCCTGACATTTGGAATATATAGAAAATCCACCAATACAGATAACCACATAAAGTTTAATTGCTACAACCCTACAACACACAAATATGCAGTCCTAAACAGTTTAACATATAGACTAGTACACATTCCTATGGAGAAGAATGAATACCAAAAAGAATACTAACAGATACTCCAAACAGCTACCAACAACAGTTTCCAAAAAAGTGCAGTAGACAAGAGAATACATAAATACAAAAAACTGAATCGCATAACACACACAACCACCCTTCAGAACCCCAGTGACCAACCTCAATTCAGAACATTCACCTTGGGCACACAACAAACTTCAGAAAATATTCAGGAATTATAACATCACCTTAGCTCCAAAAAACAACTACAGCATTCAGAAACTGCTGTGCAGAAATTTAAAAGATCCTATTCCTGCAGGCAAAAAACCGGGAATTTATGAAATTAAATGCTCAGACTGTAATCTGGTGTATATCGGAAGGACAAAGAGAAGTTTGGAGACCAGATTAAAGGAACACACGAGAAACCTAAAATACAAACAAATAGAAAAATCAGCAGTTGCCTATCATTTTTGGACATCAGGACACGAAATCACACCAAATATAAAACTATTAAAACCAGCTTATAAACCCACAGAATTAGATGTCTGGGAGAAGATCTACATCATAAAGAAAAAGAGCCATATCATGAATTTTGATTTGCCACCTTACAGCAACCTCTGGAAGTTCATAGATCCAGCAACAGATGCCTCCACAAGTAATACACCACCACCCCCATCGTTGTCGCCAACGAAGAAAGACTTAGTCGGAATTAAGGGTTGAAAATGGGAACAACTGTTACCCGAAACCGGTCCCCAGTAAGTAAAAATAAGTGATGTTTGTGTTACAAAAATCGACTCAAATTCTTTTGTTTTTTACACATTACTTTTGTTTCTGTGCCATCTCTTTTACACATTTCTTTTAACTTACTTTGTTGGCACGTTGATTAGCATCAGAAAAACTGAACTTGATTTTAAATTACATATAACAGGCAGGCCAATAATGATGAAAACAGTACTCTGTTATCAAGGGTTAATCGTTTAAAAAAAGAAAATGGCACTTATCATGTGGTGGTCTACAATCATTTTTTTTGGAGGGGGGGATGCCTGGATAATCTGCACATGAATAATCAGGAGTATAATGTATATAATTGACAAAAACACTTATAACTCTCTGCCAATACTGGAAAGTTAATACTAAAAATATTGAATAGGTTGATCTTTACCTAGCGGTAAAAAATGTGAAAATACTTGCATATACAAGAGGAACTGTAGCACAAGATTTTCTGCCACAAGCAAGTGTCATAAGGTTCCTATCAGTGTAACGCATTACGTTAAGAGAAACATAGAATTCTTTCTGCACATTTCTGCAAAAATTATGCTTGGCAAAAGGAAGCAAGAATGTTCTTTAGATTTCTGAGGAAGAGAGACAGTAACATTTGCAATTTTAATCCAAATATATGTCTTATCAGCAATGAAATAAAAAAAATATTGAAAGTTACCATAAGACAATCAACTGTCTGGTTGCTATGGCAAAGTTCATTTATTTACTCAGTTGTTTCTTCTCTGTAAACAAGATGAAAAAAAGTGCATTTGGCGTAATAATATATTTCTTTATTTAAAGGTATACCCTCTACACCATATACTGTTTTATCTAATGAGCGCTTGCCCTTCACTTTTGCTATCTTTTAAATGCCCCATATGGATACACAAATACAAATGGAAAGCTATAGTTCAAATATTAAAATTAAAATGCGTGGAATATATTTACCAGATCAATGTAATTTGTTCAGACTGATTTCAGTTAATGAACTTCAATAACCTTAATTTGAAAAGTCAGTGATAAATAAAAAAAAAGCATTTGTATTATGTTATGTGACTACCACAGATGCAAATGTTTACAGCAATGTTCAGTATTTTATGTTGTATAGCAGAATGAGCAGAAAAACAATCTTGTTTTCTTGTACTTCTAGATGCTTCTTTCACAACCTTGGGACAAAGTGCCAGAAAAAATCTGATGTGCTCCATTCAAATGACTTTCTCTACATCTATGTAACAAATTATGTTAAGAAGCTTATTCTTTTCATGCCCACCGCGACAGTCACATGTTTTAAAATGCGGCTGCTATGGGATTGAAATCTGTTTATTTGCAAGGCCAGGAGTTGACAAGTTCCTGTATGAGAAAAGTACAAGTATTTTAAAACTGAACCAATAACCAGAGATATCTCAAAAATGGTCAACCCCATGAAAAAAATTTATGACATTGTGTGTTTTAACGATATCTACATTTTATGTGCAGTAAGTTATTGTCTATCTCTTACGCTTTAGCAGTTATGCTAAATTCCGCAAAATTCATCCAGACTAAAATGTCTCTAGAGGCTATTCCCAGAAAATTCATAATATACATTTTATTTCTCATTAAAATATCTTTAATATAAGAGATTTGAATCAAAATCGTTAAGAGCCATTTTTGAGAAAATCAAAATTTTCAAAAATGTTTCCATGTAAAGGGTAGTTAGGGGTCAGGAGATTTATTTCAAAATCTTTGGAAGAAACTAAACTTAAGTACCAAGTTTGGTATTTAACAGACTTTTCGGTTTGGAGATATGCTGCCCTCAGACATTTTTCTAAAAGGGGAAGTTCAATGGAGGAAATACAAATTGCAGCACACCATATGCACACTAAGCTGGACAGCCTTATGTTGGAGGACCCTGCTCATATGTTTCTGGAGCCTGTGGCTGCACTCTTCTACAGGAAGAATGTACTGACAGCCTGCCGCAGGAGACAAATGAAAACCCTTTTTAATACAATACCGTTGATGGAGTGGAGCATTCAGGGATCTACAGATTATTCTAAAGGACAATGTGGAAATATCAGAGAAGATGCTCTTCAGGCAATGACTGAGGATCAACAAACTTTTGTTGATGGTGTACTAAGGGTGCTGTAGGTTCCCAAATCTAATGTAAACTGTGAAAGGTTTCTTCTAACTTTTCTTGTGTGTTGATGGACCTGAGAACCAATCTCATTATGACAAACTTGGAGCTGCTGTCAGCCTAAGTTATAATTGTAAGCCATAAGATTTGGAGGAGTAAATTAAGATCCACTATGTATGCCACTTACTTTTTATATTCAATTATTAGATAAATTGAGAGTTGAGTTATATTTTAGGTAATATTTTGGCAATAACATTGAAATTATCTAAAAATACTTCCTGCAATTGTATTTCTAGTATATAACCTACTGTATCCAAAAAACTTCCTTTCCCACCCAAGAATTTTACCCTATCACTCAAGAATTTTTACTCTTATTACTCAAAGGTTTAGCAGCATTTTATTCAAGAAGTTTCAGTGTCCCTAACCATGGCATGAGTCTAGCTTTAGCTGCATTCTGTTGTTTATTAAACATTTTGATTTAAGCTTAATGTAAATCTGGCCATAAATGTATAAACGATGCTTACCTCTTCTCAGGACTTCATATTTGATCAATGCAAATACAAAAATGTATACATGAAATAAGTTGTGTAGTAGCTATAGGAATTCTGGCAGGACCATAAAAAATATATGTGTAAAAAACATACAAGCAATGTTTTACTGTATTATGCATTTTAGCTTTTCTCTATGTTGTTGACATACCAAAATTAAAAAAAAGTCAAGTAAAAAATGTAAATTTTTATATGAAGTGACCCTTCTATGAGTAAGCTTAGTTTATATGCATCAGAATCTCTCCAACTTTACCTGTATTGAAAAAGTGTAACACTAATAATGAACATCTGATCCTAAAGCCCACTTAGTGATTAGCTAAAAATGTTAACTAAAGATCATAACACAAGCCTTTTTACACAAAAATCTTTCAGTAAAAAGTTGTCATGGTTATGTCACCATCTGCAGATCTTTTTACTACATTAATCTCAACAAGAAGTATATATAATAGCAGCATACCTTGTGCATGTTTTTGACGTAATTTATTCAAAATATTTGTTGCATCAAAACCAGCATTATCACAGAGTTGTCGAGGTATAACTTCCAAAGCCTTGGCTATAGAGCCAATTAGCAGCTGTTCTTTACCAGCAATTGTTCTGGAATAGTCTCGTAATATTCTGCTTAATTCCATTTCTATTGCTCCTCCTCCTAGAAGACACAATAGATCTTTCATGAAAAGTCTATTAAGATCAATTAATGCTTATTAGATGGAAAATGTTTAAACTTTTCCAATGATCACACAAGTTTTATATCAAATAACAACCAATGGTTTTCCAATTGATAGACTTTTCAAGCTTCCATAGGGGAAGCATTGGAAAGAACAGCTAAAATAGTTAATACAAACCTGCAACAACTGCATCATTTTTTATTGTTCGTCTTACAATCATGATAGCATCATGTAAAGATCGATCTGTTTCTTCCATGAACTGCTCTGCACCACCTCGAAGGATTATTGTGCAAGTCTTTGCATTTGGACATCCAGTAAATATATTATATCTGAAGAAAAACAAAGAGTATAAGTTTTCTGTTTCAGAAAGGAGAACATGTACTTCAACGATGAGCATTTTTGTTTTGGAATTTTAAAGGATGCATTCTCTTTCTGCAGAGTATTGTTTTAAAGGTTATCATTAAATGCTTATGTTAAATTGAGCATTTTCTCAAACAATTACCAGAGTGGTCCAATAAGTACATGTATTACAAATTAGATGGTGTTAACTAATTTGAGGGAATAGAAGCTAGTAACTGTGATGCATAGTTATTATACCCTGATTATATGCGCTAGCAAAAATCCACAAACCAGGTAATAAAATGAGACCTATAGTGAATAACAAACTCTCCTACATAATAACTAGCTAAATGATTGTCAAAAACATCCAACTCTTTACCTACTTTCCAAAGTCTCAGCATAAAAAACTCCATAGAACTAACAAGACAACCTTCAAAGATAAACATTGCAGTAACAGAAATGATTTATCATTTGATGTTACTGCATTGTTCCCTAGCATACCAACAGAACTATTGCAACTTCTAGAGCATTGGTTAAAAAACAACAATATACCCAGCACACAAACAGAAGACTATGTAAAGCTAACTAAGCTGTTTTTGGACCAAAACTACTTCTCTTTCCAAGAAAAAGTCTTCAAACAAACCACTGGATTCACCACAGGCAAAATTATACATGAGTTATTTTGAATGCCAAATCAGTTTCCCACAACTTTTCAAAACCTGGTACAGATATGCAGATGATATTTTTGCTACAATTCTAATAAAACCTGCACAAGATACCCTAAAATTGCTAACTTTACAAAAATTATGCATAAGATTCACTATGGAAAAAGAAGAAAATGGTTTGTTACCCTATCTGGATATTAAAATCATTAGAAACCACAGTAAACTTATTTTCAGCATCTTCAGCAAGCCCACCCACAGAGAAAACTACATAAAAAACAATAGCTACAATCCTATAGCATACAAACATGCTGTCCTAAATAGCACAACTCACAGTACACCTACCTCTGGAAAATGAGGAATACAAAATCGAATACCAATACATCATACAACTAGCCATCAAAAATGGTTACCATAAAACCTAATAGATAAGATTAAAAAACTTGATAGACAGAAACATATTCGAGAAATAACATTCCAAAATCCACAAGAACCACAAACATACAGAAAGTTCACTTACACCATAAATTTCAACAAATCTTCAAAAAGCAAAACAACACCTTTGCTCCTCAGAATCATCATAATGTACAAAAACTGCTGTGCAACAAAACAAAAGATTATCCCTAGAGAAAAGTTAGCAGGAATATACCAAATAGATTGCAAAGACTGTAATCTAGTATACATAGACAGAACTAAGAGAAATCTGGAAACAAAACTAAAAGAACATAGATGTTTATACCAAAAACAGACAAATCAACAGTAGCACATCATTTCTGGACCTCAAATCATGACATGACACCCAGAATAACAATTTTAAAACCTATAAAAACAGCTAAGAATAAGAAACCTGAGAAAAGCTTCATATACAAAAACACAAAGACCATGTAATGAATTTTGAATTACCACCACCAACCACCCTTGAAAGATTCATCACCCCATCACCAGAGAGCACCGCAACCTGTAGCCTCCCCTGGATAGGAAACGAAAGCAGCACAATCAGTCGGAGAGTTGTTGATAATGGGAACATTAGCCCATTCTCAAAATGCATCTAAATGGAATTTTCAGTGAAGTAGTGTTACCATTTACTCACTTATTAGATGGTGTTGCTAGGGCAAATTGGTATGACCATCTATACTGTCATTTAATACACATCTCCAAAACAAATTGGGTACTGATTCATAGGTTAGTTTGGATTTGGCAGGCATTTCAGCCAGTGCTCAATATGTTTGTGATAAAATAGGAAAAGTGCAAGTTCACAAATGGATTATTCACAGATTCACTTATTTTTTGATGAGAAAACTTGTGAGGAGACATAAGCAAAATTGGAAAATGTTAATGTGCATCTTTTACCACCTATGACAACAATTAGATATTAATTCTACAATTTTAAATATGGTCTAAGATCCATTTTTATGAGAAGTGACCAAAATGCCCAAAAGATGTTCTTATTCAGAAAATCATTGGAAAGTCCATGATTCTTGGCGACTGTAAAATGAAACTCTGCAAAGTGGCCAATGCCATAGACATTTTGATGAAAAGCCTTTCAACTGTGTTTGGAGATATTTAAGCAAAATGCGAAGGATCTTTTGCATTAGGTCGTCATCATCAATAGATGACTAGATTCACATCATACTCCAAAAACCAACTAACAAGCAAAACAATTAGTTGCTTCTGTGAATATTCTCTAAAGAAGGTAAAGTTGGTCCCATGGGCTGGAAAGTGATGGCATGATAAAAAGGAAAAACAATTACCGAACAATACTAGTCAGCTATTAGAACAATTTGACAAAAAGTTGAAGACATGGGCCACTTAGTGAAGAAGAAACTGGTGTTTTATGCACTCAAACTGCACAATTTGCATCATGACTTGCTGGCTCCATCCCCCCCCCCCTCCTTTTTTTTGCCTGACTTGGCTCCCTGCAACTTCTTGTTTCCAAACATGAAAAAAATGGTTTGTGAGAACAAAATTTAGATAAAATAAGGTCACTGTCAAGAGAGAAGCCTATTTTGTAGAACTTGCTAATTCCTATTTTTTGGAAGAATTAAAAAAAAAAATGTTAAGAATGTTGGAAGAAGTGTATGTTCCTAAAAGGGGACTATGTTGAAAAATATATAATTTGTATTTGAAAAAAATAGTGTCTTCATTCCTAACAAGGGTAGCAAAACATATTAAAAGTCCTCGTACAGCTAATTAAATGATTTATTCATTGTGCTTATCTTTTCATATGATTCAAGACAAAATAGCCCCAATTAAGGGGATCATATACCTCCTATCTACACAATGTTAAATATTCAAAGTTTGGAACCCTCAGTTCCTAATTTATTCAACCAAAGGAGATGAAACTTGGCCATATTACTACTTTTATCTTTTACTATCCATTAAATATAATTACATTTGTATCATTCATCGCATATTTTTCTTGATTTTATTTCTAAATGAAAAAAGTTATCATCTTTTAAAGTAAAGAATTGTATACGAGGTAGTCCAGAAAGTAAGTTCCGTTTCAATTTATCTCCGCTGCAGCGCTGCAATTGCAGTTCTGCACATGCGCGGTAGACGCACTGTATCAAGGAGAAGAAACGTGCGCCATTTTGAGATCACTGTCAGCCACATATGCTTTGTTGTGCTTGTTTACAATGTCGGTGTTGATTGAAAATCTTGCCACTTGTGAAATCAGATCTGTGATTCGTTTTCTGAATGCCAGGAAAGTGAAACCAATTGAAATTTATCGACAAATTTGTGAAGTTTACGGACAAAATGCGATGAGTGATTCAATGGTGAGAAGATGGGTCCGACAGTTCAATGAAGGATGTAGTGAAGTGCACGATGAAGAAAGAAGAGGGCGTCCATCTTTGGTTACAGAAGAACTGGTTCACGCGATTGATGACAAGATCCAGGAAAACTGCAAGTTTACAATTAGTGCTCTCGCTATGGAATTTCCCCAAAGCTCACGATCACTAATTCATTGTTACCGAAAAACTGAAATTTCGTAAACTTTGCTCACGTTGGGTATCAAAGATTCTTACTGAGCAACACAAAACAAAAGGGATGGGTAGTGCACTTCAGTTTTTAACCCGTTATGATGAAGAGGGCCAAGAATTTCTGACACAGATAGTCACAGGAGATGAGACTTGGGTTTCTTACGACACCCCTGAAAGTAAGCGGTAATCAATGGAATGGAGGCACACTTCATCCCCAGCAAAGGTTAAGCCGAAACAAATCTTGATACCTCGAAAAATGATGTGCACAGTGTTCTGGGACTGGAAAGACATCTTACTCATTGATTTCTTACCGCGTGGTTAAACAATCAAAGCAGATGTTTATTGCAAGACACTTAGGAAATTGCGCCGCGCAATACAGAATAAGCGCCGAGAATTGCTGTTAAAAGGTGTTGTTTTTCTTACGACAGCGCACGACCACACACTGCAAATGTGACGAAAAACCTCCTACAGGGATTTGGCTGGGACGTGTTTGACCATCCTCCGTACAGCCCTGACCTCGCTCCTAGTGACTTTACTCTGTTCTTACATCTCAAGTCTTTCCTTGGTGGTCAACACTTCAACAATGATGAAGAGCTGAAAGAAAATGTTTCCAAATGTTTGAAGACACAGGTGGCAAACTTCTATGAAGAAGGTATACAAAAACTTGTGCCACGCTATAACAAATGCCTGCAAAATTTCGGCAGTTATGTGGAAAAGTAGTATAAGAGTTGTAGAATTTTGTGCAATAAATAATTATTCTGTATCTGTACACAATTTAATTTTATTACCAAACGGAACTTACTTTCTGGACGTACCTCGTATATAAGAGTAGCTTAATATTAATTAATATTTAAAAAATACAGTTTCTATGCTGAACCATTTTCATAATGAACATAACTGAAGTTTTGCAAATGTGAAAAAGGGCGAGAAACAATGTTTGTTGAACAGGTTTCAATTGTTTCTTGAAGACACCTCTTTTTTTATAAGCAGGCATTGAATCTTTCCTTCTTAACCCTCATAATGGAGGCCTACAGTTGGTCTACAGATCCATTGGATCAGGCTTGGCAAATTAGCATATTTGAACTTATGGAAAGGAAAGGAGAAATTCTCATTATGTTTTGCCTACAATCCTCCAAATAATGTACTAGAATTAAATTTTTAAAATGTAGCCCAAAAACCATCATAATAGAAGATTTCAATGCCCATTCCAATAATATAGAAATACTTTTCAATGAAGATATTGGTACATATGCATCATAATGGTTCAACATATAATCCAAATCTTTTATTTGTTTCATCACCCTTAACAGATAGAATGTCAAGTATTATTTCAGCCATTGAGCAACAACTGCTAACATTGAGTAAAAATAAAACAAAAACTAACAATAAAAGCTCTTGGAACTTTAAGAAAGGATACCAATTAGAATTAGAAAAATTAATGCTCAGTATGATCAAAACTAATAATATTTCTTCTAACAAAATTATTAACAATCTCTGGCAGCTTCTATTACTTATTGCAAAAAAATACCCCTCTAAAGGAAAAGTTGAAACCGTCTTGGTCTAAAGACTTAGAGACCTTAAAAAATGAATGTGAATCGGCTAGAAACTCAGCTGGAGCTAACAAAGGTCCTGAAAGTACCCTCACCTGGAAAATCAAAATAGCAAAACTTAAAAGGGATTTGCTATGTAAAAAGGAACTCCTAAAATAAATTTATAGAAACTATTGACTATAGGAAAGATGATAAAGCTATATAAAATTACATTTCAACACATTATAAAGATAATAATGACCCTAAACATTCTTATTATATACAAAGATAAAGAATTATTAGATAACCAAAAAATTGCCAATGCATATAATTCAAATTTTACACTATCTAAAATTCCTAGAACATTTAAAAAACTAGATATCTTCTATGAAACAGTCAAAAGAATAATTACAAATGTTTTCACAACCAATATCTTACTTCCTCTGAAAAACTTATTAGGAAGGATCTTCAAAATAAACTTAAAATGATTTCAGTTCTACCTAGAAAATTATCTGTTGCAATGTTCAGATTCTCTCAGTAGACATTTGTTCAAAATTGAGTTAATGTCTTCCCCACAATGCTTTTTATGTGGTAAAGTTGACTTAATGAACACTAATTATAACTGTATATGAAATCCTCAAAAATCAAGATAATCTAGTCTCTAAATATTGGGAAGCAAGATTTTATCATCAAATTCTGAGAGAGAGAGGGAGGGGGAGAGAGCGGAAGGGGAGAGCAGGGGGAGGGAGGGGAGGAAAGAGAGAGAGAGAGAGAGAGAGAGAGAGAGAGAGAGAGAGAGAGAGAGAGAGAGAGAGAGAGAGAGAGAGAGAGAGAGAGAGAGAGAGAGAGAACATACACATGGCAAGAAAAGGGTTGCATTACTTTAAAGAACTGCTTCCATATGGCAGTGTTAGTTGAAACTTCTGAATCTTACTCTTAAAATGCCAATGGTTAGAGAAAAGAAAGAAAGAAAATGAACATTAACATTTTAACCCACATCAAGGTATTTAGTTCCCTTAACAGTAGGAGACGTTATAATTTTTTTGACATCTAAAAGTCCCATTTTTTGTTGTTGAGAAAAGTAAGACTTTTAGGCTTTTTCAAACAAATCATGCATTATTTTCTATTTTTTAAATTTCATTAAATCTATACAGTTATATTTAGGACTGCTGCCTTTCTCCAGTTTAGTTGTAGTACCACATCTATAATTCAATAACAATTATAAATGTTTAACAGTAAATGGCAAACAAAAACTTTACCCTTTTTACTAATTTATAAAATAATGTAAATTTTTATGGAACTTTTAAGAAACTGAAGAAAGAGGTGGCAACAGCGAGGGATAGGAGATACTTTTTCAAGTTCTATGTTAACAGTAACATAAATAGTAGCCCAATAGCGGGTCACATTACCGTTCACCACCAATCTGTTTTTCTTCAAAGTATTCACAACGACCTAACACGGCATCATTTAAATCATGAGCTGTTGACATGATGGCTCCACCACAAGCTTTCATTGTACGTTTCATATCCTCCTCTGTCACTCTTCCGGCACAAAACATATCCCTGTAAATAAAACGAAAATATCAATACAAATGCCATTCTGCAAGAGAGTAAAATATCAATTCCAGTGTCCTTAGCTTCCATGGTAACCTGTTCTCATAAACTTTACCAATTGTTATCAGTTCTATGGACTCAAATATAAGTTTAAAATCTGATGTGTTCCATTTACATGACTTTCTCCATCTGTTCTGCAAACAAACTATTCTTATAAAAGATTATTCTTTTATCTACATAGTGATAAACATAATCAGAAATGGTCCCATTATTTAGTTGTTTAAGCAGAAGGGAATTAGGAGAATACACTAGGCTGTAGTGACTATCAAATATTTTAAAAGCTGTCGCTATGCAATTGTTTTGACCATGAGAAAACAAAAAAGATGTGAAATGGTTGAGGACTTCCCTTTTGAAAACAGTATAAATATTTTAAAATTGATACTAATTATAGGGAATACTTTTGAAATGACTATCTCCCATAGCCATAATTAGGACATCTTGACAACATCGCAAAGGGGGTTCTGCAGACTTGGCATAGAGGCTATCAACTGGGCTGGTTAGACTCCAATAGTCACACAGATGGCCTGATTATGGACCGTGTCCACCTCCTCAGCATAGATGGTGTTGCTGAAGAATAAACAAAGCATCCAGTCTAACTTGAGATTGGATCAGAGCACAATAAAGATGCAGCAATATTGTCCAATCTGCTCCACAAGATAATATTCCAAGAGTCACACTGGACTTTCAGCTGTGTCCTATGTGGTGACCAGCAAAGTTTTCAATCAAATATCAGCCTCATCTATGAATGGAAGTGAATCTGGCCCAAGCCGAAGAGAAGGCAGCAATCACCTCCTATGGCACTAGAAGTTACACAGGGTGACTTCTCAGTTGCAAAACGAAAGTCGTTTTTCAAGCTCTAATTAGAGATTGTCTAAACCCTGCTGGAGACACCTTTCCAAAAAAATATACACTGAGAAGTACAAAAGATGGCAAAGTCATCTACAAATAAGCAGGACGAGACACCTGGTGGAACATTTGTGATATAGAATTAAACATTATAGCAAACAGTGTCATGCTGAGTACAGATTCCTATGACACTCTGTTCTCTTGAATAACAGGATTTGAAAAAACGAAGCTGATGCATAATCAGAAAACAGGGTCTCTCATAAGCTCCTAAATCAGCAAAGATAGATATCTACATATATTCCAGTTGTGGAGGGAATGTAAGATCCCTGCTCGCCAACACATATAAGCCTTCTCGAGGTAAAAAATACTGTAACTGTTTGATAGTGCTTAAGAAATCTATTCATGATCTGTATTTTATGGACAATGTTCAGAAATCTGTGGTGCCAACCACAGATTTATACCTATCATAATTGATTCTACTACATATTAAATGAATTACTAATTTATCTGAAGAATAATCATCAGATGGACCCCGAGATCATTTGAGCATCATTTCACCAATTCCATTCATTGTCCGATATGACCAACCAGGTTAAAGGATGTTAAACTACAAAAATCATTAGATGACTGAAAAGCAAGTAATGGTCTTTTAAACCAAGGTAGTTAGCCGCTGACCGATGTCGCGCTGGATGTTGGTCTGTAGATTGTGGGATTCCAGCCACCACACCAACCGCCCATTGATCATGCTTTCCTTCACCTTGCAAATGCAACTGGTGAAAGAGATAGGATGGTAGCTTGATGGAAGATGATTGCCATTTTCAGGTTTCAAAATAGCTATGATGGTGGCATCAACCCAGACACAATTATAGACCTTGAGTAGGAGAGGCTTACCTTCAGGAGAAAGATGCTGCAACATTTGGACGTGAATGCCATCTGGACCTGGTGTACAGTTTCATGAAGATGAAAGTGCATGGTCCAACTTTGCCATGGTGAAAAGGAATTGAAATCTTCAAGGTTTCCGGAACGAAAAGAGAATCCTTGAAATTCTACCTGACCCTTATTAGAAAAAACTAAGGCAAATAATTGTCTGAGGTAGGCACCTGAGCAAAAGCACTGCCTTAAGTAGTTGCCATGTCAGATGCATCAACAAAAGTTCCAGCAGGTGTTTTGAGACAGATGATTGGCATATGGGTCGACTTTCCGGCAATATGTCTTAACTTATCTCATATGACAGAGGAAGGGGTACTTTGATTAAATGAAGCTACACATTTGCTCCATGATGTCTTTTTGCTATCCTTAATAACTTGTCTAGATTTGGCATGCATCTTTTAATTTATCAGTGTAGGGTGACGCTGAAAACCCTAGAGCATGAATAGCATTCTTCTGTCTACCAAGGGACAGAAAATTGATGGGATTGTCCAGTAGACTGCAGAATAAAAAGCTCAGCAACTGAAAGAATGGCCTCAATGAGGTGGTCGACTAACAAATTCACAAAATCATGCTCAGTGCGGCTAAAAGTGTGGCCAATGTTCCAATTGATATGATCTAAGCACCATCTAGGTAAATGGTAGGAACATACATTTCGTGCTAAGAGACTTTTAAGAATTGGAAAGTGGTCAGATATATGTCAGATATGATATTCCATTGTAAGGAAACTGCCAACAGTGGAGAACAAAATGCTATATCCAGGTGTGAAAAACTATTGAAGACATCAAAAAGAAATGTAGACTCTCCGGTGTTCAGGACAGAAAAAAATTGTTGGTAAGAGGGAAAGTGGGTCTACTAATCAGTGAGCAAGAGGTTACCAGATGAAGGCAAATATATACTGCACATGGTGAAGCTAATGGATGGGAGCCTAATCTTTACAGCGACTGACCTGACGTCAGATTGTAAGGGTACAGATGCAGGAAGATGATATTTCGGAGGAGCATCATGGTGTCTCCATGTGCAGGAGCACCCACTGCCCATGATAAATCACATCTTAAAGAGGAGTACTGCCTGAATAATGTTGTCTTGTGGACAGAGCTTCATCTTTTGTAAGCATATGACCAAAGGCTGATGCTGGTGGAGCAACAATCAAGCTCTGGTCGATGTGTAATTCTGCACATATTCTACTGTAGGATAGCCATTGTCTATATTATGGAATAATAAAAAAATGTTTCTGCATATTGGGCTGTGCTGGTTGACTTAATTTCTCCTCTTTGGTTGTAAGACTTAACACTTTGTTCAGGAGCATGATCCTATCGCTTACATACTGTCCAACTGGCAGTGAGGGCAGAACCCTTCTGCTCCATTCCTCCACAGGGGAGGTCCCCTTTTAAATAGAAAATTTTGGTTCAAGGTTCTTGAACCGATTAGATCTCTTAAACAAGTAGCTGTGTGTAAAAAACCAGAAACCAATGCATAAGCACGCAAACATTGCCTCCTCCCGATGAGATATACAGTAGGCAGTAACCCAGTTTAAGGGAGATCCTTCTGCGGATAGCTGTTCAGGACAAAAGCACTGCTCTCCACACAAAGAGCTTAAAGTTTGCAGATGTTACAGAGCAAAGTGCAGTTCTCAATGCCATGATTGTTGTCTTTGCTGCCAAATCTGCTAGTTTATTCCCCAGCAAGGCAATGCGACCAGAAATCCATACAAATTCCACATATATGCCCAAAGCATTCAAAATGCGGAGCATATCCTGAATATGCTGTATGATAGGATGGTGGCTGTATAGCTCAAAGGCAAAGGGAATCCACTCATTATAAGGTATACGCACAGAATTCATAATAAGGTATACACACAGAATGGCTTGGGATAGGGCATACAGCGCTTCAGTATAAATGCATGCACTACCGAAAGTATGTGGTTCGGTTCAGTACAAAGATACATCCAACACTGTCTGGGCACTCACTTCCATTGGTATATATACAAATACAGCCACTGAAATTTGATAAAGCCTAAAAAACAAATACAGATACTAAACACAGGCCTAGCAGATTTCTCATAAGCCATCATCCTGATATCAACATGGAATGTAGCATGTAACCAAGTGGGGTACACCCTCTCCTTAACATAGCTTCCTTTGGAAGGGAAGTAAAGCCGTTGGTCTCGTGTCGTAGATTTACGGCATGTAAAAGAACCTCACACCTGATAGAGAGGCCTCTGAGCAAAATTAAGCAATCTTTCATGTAAAAGAACCTCACGCCTGATAGAGAGGCCTCTGAGCAAAATTAAGCAATCTTTCACACCCAGTATAGAATGGGACGCTGAGAACCACAGCAGTTAAAGAGCGTCCATAAATAACACGCCATTTACATATTTACATTTCCTCTCCCCATTTGTAAACAAGCAAGGCAGTGCAATATCATGATTCCAAACAAGCTTGCAGAAACCAAAACCTGCAGGCCAGGGACTGAGTGATGGGTTTCTGTTATGTTCATCCAGTCTAGTATTGAAGAAAGGGTTAAACGTTGGATGCAAAGGCATGCACTTTAGCCCAAAGCCATAATTAACTAGAAGGACATCCGGTTGGCATCAGAGAGGGAGTTCTACCGATTCGATAAAGAGGATGTTCTGATTATGGACTAGCTTCTGTGCACAGATGTTTGGGTAGAAGAATAAATAATGCATCTGTAGTCTAACATGGATCAGATCAGTGCAAGATAAAGACCCAGCAGCACTCTCCAATCTGTTCCCCAAGATTTTCCAGTTAATATGTGCAAAATATTGAGAGAGTGCTTACATCATGCTTTCAGCTGTGCTACATGCAAACTTTCTGATCAAAATCAGCCCAAGGACTCTCCCTCTTCTGAAGTAAATCTGGACCAAGTTGAAGCGAAGGCACAATCGCCTTTTACGGTGCCAGAAGCTAATGCAGACTGACTTTTCAGGTGAGAAACAAAAGCCTTTTGAGAACTCCAATCAGATAAGTTGTCTAAACACTACTGCAGACAGCAAAGTAAATACTCACAAACTACAAAAAAATATAAAATAGAGACTTGAAGGGCATTAAAAGGAATAATTCTTATTCCAAAAATGGCATATGCTGAGAAGTATGAAAGACAGTTAAGTTATATACAAATAAGCATGATGAGACACTTGAGGGAACACACTGTAATATAGAGCTAATCGCTATAGCAAACAGCTAGTACTGATCCCAGCAACACTCTGGTCTCTTGGATAAAAGGATTGAAAAAAACTGAGCCAATCCTTACTCAGAAAACACAGTCTCTCGTAAAAGTCTTGATTGAACAGTGGTAGGCATCACGTATATTCCAATTAGGGAGGAAATGTAATTTCCCACCTTGCCAACATATATCGTAGGCCTTCTCGAGATCAAAAATTATCACAAAGTTTGTGTGCCTAAGAAAACCATTCACGATACAAATCGATAGCAATACAAGATGGCAAGCTGCTGACCGACATCTTCGAAAACTGCACTGGGTGTTAGGAGATTGTGAGATTCCAACCACTACACCAACTGTATATTTATTGTGTGTTCCATCACCTTGCAGATGCAACTGGTGAGGAAATAGGGCAGTAGTTGGAAGGAAGAAGGTCCTTTCCGTGTTTCAAAATAGGTATGATGGTGGCTTCCCATCACTTTCCTGGAAAAGTAGTGTCAATCCAGACACGATTATAGACCTCGAGCAGGAATGCTCTACCTTCAGGAGAGAGAGGTTGGAACATTTCGATGTGGATGCCATATGATTTGGAACTCGTGCAGAGTTTTGCAAAGACGAAAGTGCATGATCTAACTCCACTATGGTGAAAAGACAATTGTAATCTTCAAGGTTTCCAGAATGAAAGGAGAACCTGAGCCTTAACTAAAAGAAACTCAGGTGAATAATACCTGTACAAAAGACTGCCAAAAGAGTTAGCCACATCAAATGTATCAACAGCTCCAGCAGATGTTTGGAGACGGCAATTAGTATGTGGGTATATTTTCTGGCCACACACTACAACTTATCCCATGTCGAATAAGGGAGGTCACAATCTTGCTCCACGATTGTTTTTGCTATCCTTAATAACCTATCTAGATTTGGAATGCAGCTTCTTATATTAAATGAGGTTATCCAACAAAGGGAGATGCTAAAAGACCCAAAGAGCATGCCTGCAAGTATGAATGGCATTCCGGCATTCATTTGTCTGCCATGAAACCAGAAATTGATGAGGTTAGCCAGTTGACTACGGAACAGACTGTTCAGCAGCAGAATGAATGGTGGCAGCAAGGTTTTCGACCAAAAAGTCGAAGTCATTTTCATTGTAGTTAAAAATTGCCAACCGGAAATAAACGTTCCAGTTTGCTCGATCTAAGTGACATCTAGGTAAAGATGTGGAACATACATCATGGGCTAAGAGACTACTATGAAAAGGAAAGTGGTCACTAAGTGTAAATCATAGATGATATTTCATTGTAAGGAAACTGCGACTGTGTAGAACAAGCAGTTATATCCAGTTGAAAATTAGTTGAGTCGATTTTGTAACACTACATCACTTACTTTTTATTTTAGAAAACATGTTTCAGAAGCCATGAGCTTCCATTGTCAATTCCTTTGGTCGACTGCCAGCATTGCTTGCTGTGGTGGTTGTCTCTGTCCGTGGAGGTGGTCTGATGAACCTCTGAATCAGTAGGTCGCCTGGCGGGATTTCGAAATTGAAAATGTGGTTCTTGTTTTACCAACTATATATGTTTTCCCAAACTTTTAATTCTGTCTTCCTTGTGATGTTTTTGAGAATTTTTGGGCTTCTATTTATGGTATGTTTCTCTTTCCAAAAATGCCAAGCTACTGCAGATTTATCTTCTTGTTTGACTTTAATATTTCTGTGGTGTTCTTTTGCTCTTGTTTTTATATTTCCTTTTGTTTGGCCAATTCCTTTTTTCACAGTCATTGCAGCTGAACTGATATATTCTGATTTGTTTTCCAAAATAAAAAGTAAGTGATGCAGTGTTACAAAATCAACTCAACTAATTTTCAATTATTAAAACACATCACTGTCACAAAGCCCACCATATATCAGTAGTTATATCCAGGTTTAAAAAACTATGGAAGGCATCAAGAGAGAAATGTAGGCTCTCTGGTGTTCAGGAGAGGGAGAGGGAGAGAGAGATATGATAACTGTCCCAGAAATCTGCGAGTATTTTACCTCTCATACAAGCCTAAGATGAGCCCCAAAGTGGGTGGTGGGCATTCACATCCCCTACCAACAGAAATGAGGTGTTGTAAATCAGTTTGCGATAAGTCATTAGAGGGAGGCAGATATATACTACAAATGGTAAATGTGATAGATGGTAGCTTAATCCTTATGACTGACTGGACGACAGACTGTAAGGAGACAGATTCAGTTTAAATATGATCTCTGGTGAGCATCATAATGCCCCCAGGTACACCCTCTACTGGTGATAAATAATACTGTACTGCTCAGTTGTGTCCGAATGTAACATTGTCTTCTTGTCAGAGCTTGGTCTCTTGTAAGCACCTGACCAAAGGTTAATACTGGTGCAGCAACAGTTAAAGCTTTTGTCGATGTGGTGGAATTCCGCAGATGTTCCACTGAAGGATAGCCATGGTTGATAGTATGGGACAAGGTCTAAATTGAAAGCTGTTTCTGCATATTCGGCTGTGCTGGTCCGTTTAATTTATTCCATTTCGGTGTTGGACTAACACTTTGTTCAGGGGCACGATCTACTGCTTGCGCACTGTCCGTCGGGCAGTGAAGATAGAAATCCTTCTCAACCATGTCCTACAAGGGGAGGACACCTTTCCAATAGAGAATTTCGGTTTGTGAATCTCGTACCAATTAGAGGCACTGATTGGCAAAGATGGTGGTCACCGATCTGTACTCCTCTCAGAAGAGGATTGCATGGAGATCCTTCCCTTAGACACTTTGGGAGAAGATTTTACAGTTTGCTTCAGAAAGTCAGTTCTGACATAACTGTCTTAAAATTCTTTACTGGTGCACCAATTATTGTGCTAGGTCAATGGTTTGGGTGACACTGCTGCCAGAGAGATCTTGACAAGGCAGATTTCACAGACGTTGAAGTCTTTGTTAGTGGTCTGGCAATGAGAGTCTTCTCTGCAATGTGGCCCCCTTTATATCGCCAGTCTGAGTTGCGATTTCCTAACTCGGGCAAGTGTGGGAACTAGATGGGTGTTCCCCACTCTAACATAAAATAAGAGAGGTGGTGCAAGATCCATCGTGCGATGCCTCTCCCCAGATAGCATGTAGAAGGGCCAGTACAAAATTCACTAGTATGCCCAAACCTGACACTTGAGTGGGTTAAGAATATAGGGCCTAACCTTGATGGCTTCATACCCTGCCTTAATCAATCCTTTGAGGGAAATCTATCTGATCAAAGGTAAGGAATAGGCACAAAATCACCATTAACCCTTTTAGTGCTAGCCCAAATAGCAAAACACTATAAAGTGCCAAGCAATTTCAGAGGAGAATGCAGGGTTTTAAATTATTAGTAATAAAATGAGCACCAAATGACATTGAATATTTTTTTTCAATGTTAGTAAACCCTTTTGTCTACTGTACAATATGCATTATATGGATGAGAAGTCTTTATTATTTTTAAAAAATTAGAAGCAGAAGAAAAATTTTAAAATAAAATTGAAAATCCCAAAATAATCAATAATTAGGCATACAAAAGCTTACTACACAGAAATTTCACGCTAATTAAACAAAAGTATAGATATTTCTTTACTAAAACAACACCCTGTTTTGATCTCGTACTTTATTTTTTAAAATACAAAAAATGAATTCACTTAACCTGAAACTGAAAAAAAAAAATCACCAAAAACTCACACATATAAGTATGACACCACTATTAATGAAAACGGTATAATGCAATAGGATACAAATGCAACGTGGATTACTGTACACTTTAGCATTTGTATTATTGCATAGCTGAATGGATGATTCACATTGTATTCGTCATCTGGTTACACCTCCGTAAATCCATTTTGATGGTTACACCAATTATTTGCATGCATGTGAGGTCTGATGATATTGGATGCATTTTCAAATCTGAAGTTAGAATATATCTCTGCCTCTCTTACTTTGATGTCAGAAATGCTTTCATCAAGGTCTGAAAATTCAAAATCACTCGCTTTCTTCTATTACATCGTGAACTTCAGCTCTTATTTTCTCTTCGGTTCGCAACCTTTGGCTAGATGCCATGTTTCAACCAGCATACACAAACACTGGCTAGAGAAATTAAATTTGTAGCTAATTTAGCACTCTGGAGTGAAGATAAGGTCCTAAAACGCTCCAGAAAACCTTTCTCAATGGCTGTGCCGTAGAAAGCACACAGACTTTCCCGCTGTAAAGAGTTAAAATGAATGAAAACAGCATCATGATTAGATCATGATTGGCACTAAAAGAGTTAACCTTGCATTGAACCCTATACACTGTTGTGACGCCTTGGTCTGCCTGATCTTTTTGAAGCTCCTCTTTGGACAAACCATCAATGTGCAGGTGATGGTAACACCATGCCAGGAGTTCAACGGATAAGTGCCTCACATCTTTGCCTTCAGTATTTTTCCTGCCCGGGATGGTGTAAATGCTTCTACCAGGAGTGTACCATTCCATGTCCTATTGTATGAATGAATTGGACCAGTAATTTTATCAAAACCCTTTTGTATAGCAAATTTCTTACAGTCCTCTGTCCTGGTTATAACTAAGTAGCGAGGGCCATTGCACTTGGCTACTTCTTTTCTATTTACCTAATTGTTAGTGGGTTTTGCTTTTGCCATAAAAATGGTTAAACATTTCATTCCCCAGTGCTCCCCACCCACCACAAAGTCCAATGAGGGGTCACAGGGCTACACAAGGGTTATAGTGAACTCGCCATCACACTCATCCTGGAGTACGGAATAGTACCTAGTCCTGGCTGATTGACTAGGGGTGGGTTAATCTCTAGTCTTCGGTTTACGCAAAAAAGAAACCAGTCACTGAAGGACAGAAGCCCAGGCACAGATATGCAACTGTCAACCAACCAAGATATCCCTTTTAACCAATACGAGTCTCCATGCACGGTCTACATGTGGGTGACCATTGTGATGGACTGAATCCTTCAACATTCAGAGGTTGCCCACATGAGGGAGTCAGGGCTGGCTTGGGACCATGGGTGGGCCAAAACCATTTCTAATGTAATAGGTCCCTGGGGGGATACAAACAAGAGTTTTCAATTTTGCTTAATTCTGTTTCAATGTCACAAATTTGTGAATTGCTACCAGGTCGGCCTTTCAAGGATTGTACACTAAAGTGAAACTAAGCACTTTAACTCTTCTTCAAAGCTACTGGCTTCTCTTACATTTCTTTCAATGCAAAAATAAAGTTCTCAATTTTTTGTCACTAACATCTTTTTAATGTCAATGCTTCAATGCCACTGAAAGTAATGCTATCGTTAAGAAAAATTATTGCAAAACTGTTGATTTAAAATGTTAGTATTTAAGATTCTGGAAATGAATAAAGAATGTTGCTTTACTTCATGTTTCAAATATTTGCTTTTATTTTTTCAAAGTTATGAGAAATAAAGAGAAATTGTATAAAATAATGGGATAAACATTAATCAATCTGATTAGCCTTCACTGCAAGTAGCTTCACAATATTATACATCTTAGAATAAATAATATTGCAACTTATAAACTTACCTGTCAGCAAAATACTGAGTTGCAACATCTCCGATAGGAAGCTTGGATAACACAACCTGTGCCCCACTCTTGTGTATCTTGTCAAGTTTATCATAGAGGATATTCCATTCTGCATCTACTATCTTCTGATATTCCTGAACATTATCCACCCTCACTTCAGCATTATCACGTTCAGCTTTCAACTCCAGCTCTATGTTCAATAGGGCAATTTTTGGATTATTATATTTCTTAGGCTGCATTTCAAATCCAGCATAGGAAAATGTCTTTTTGAATGCTACTCCAGCTACAAGTAGAGAATCCTGAAATAAAATATACCATTAAGTGATGCATTCATCAATATGGTAGCTGGTAGAAATGTTGTCCACTAATACAAAATGTCTTTGCTCTTTCCACTAAAATATTTTAGATTACAATTAGATTTTACCATGCTGGAAAAAACAGTTCTATATAACAATCTGTTTATTATCCAAGATGGCGGCGGTTGAGAGATGTGAAACAGAAGTGTCCAGGAGTTTGGGGGCAAATAAGGGAGAGTTTGCGTTAAATGGAGAAAATAAAATGAGTTGTGGCCAAATCAAAGGTGGATGGAATAGTGAAAATGGAAGTTCGAGTGGAGCGGGTCGGAAAAATGAGAGATCTGTGAATATGTGTTGTGACTGGAGATCGGGTGATGTGCATGAGAGTGTAAAATCACTTCGGTTAGTGATCGAGATCCTCAGGAAAGACCTCGTGGCGGCAAATAAAGAAATAAACGAACTAAGAAGTGAAAATAAAAGAATAAGGAATGAAAATGAGAAAACAACGAGGTGCAAGGAGGGAGATGAACAGAAATGGCCTAGCAGAAGTGAAACAGCTCAGTGGGTAAACGTGAATGCAAAGCGTCGTCCCGGGGAAACAATTTAGCGAGTGCACGGAAAGATGAAGTTCTGCTGTCCAATAGTTTTCAGGTGCTGGAAACGAACCCAGCAGCACAAAACCAAGCCGACACAGAAGAAACGGTGCATTCTGAAGATGGAAGCCAGCAGGAAAGCACGCCGAGCAAAACTAAAAATGTGGGTGAACACGTGTTCGAGAAAAGATCATCCATAATTATAGGGGACTCATTAGTACGTCATACTAGTGAATATGTGGACGAAGACATCATAGTGTATTGTTTCCCAGGAGCCAGGCTACAGCATATTGAAAAGAAACTACGGAAAACAGAGATGACCCGGACAACATAGTTATACACGCGGGCACCAACAACGTACGCAGCGCAGACATGCCTGATGATATCATGCGAGAAACGTTACAGCTGGTGAAAACCACAAAGGAACTCTTTCCACGAGCCAGGATTTGTGTTAGTGCTATTTTACGCCGCAGAGATGAAGATGATCGCTTCATAGACGCTATAAACTCAGTGCTTGAATGGTTATGCAGTGAACATGACTGTATGTATGTGGATGGAAATGCATGGATTAGAGACTATGACTTGGGTCGTGATGGATTACATTTGAACAGAAGGGGGGTGAGTAAATTTGGCAGGTTGTTAGGTAGGGTTGTAAGCCATCTCAGGCAAAAAAACCAAATTGTGTAGTGAGCGGTGTTGAAAAAAATGGAGTCTATGGTTATCTGGCAAACATAGAAGGTAAGGAAATCACTACAGAGCCCCAAAAGGCTTGTACTCAACTTGATACCATTAGTAGGAAAAGGGGAGGGGAAGAAAAAAAGCAGACAATAGCATGCAAAACATTTCAGACAGGTAAGAAAAATTGTTTAAAAATCTGCCATTTAAATGTTCAAAGCTTAAGTAACAAAGTAACTGAATTAGAGGTACTAATGGCATCGGAGGAAATGAATGTACAGGTACTATGTCTCACTGAACACTGGCTCAGTGGGCAGAATGTAAATTGTGTAAAAATAGCCAATTTTAAACTATCATCAGTATTTATTAGGGACAAATATATGCATGGAGGATCAGGGATATTTGTTCATGTAGAAATAGAAGTGAAAGATGTCAAAGAATTGCAGTATTTAAGTGTAGAAAAACATTTCGAGCTCTCAGTCACTGAGATAACAAAAACTCAAACAGTAATAGCATGCATTTACAGGACACCTGATAGTGACTTCAATACATTCATAAAAAAATTAGATGAGCTACTGCAGAAGTTAACAAAAAAGTATAAAAATATTGTCGTGTGTGGGGATTGGAACATTAACTTACTGCAGCAAAGCCAAAAAAGCATGGAAATAGAAAATTTATTCAGGGTTTTCAACATAATTAATACAGTACAGGTTCCCACTAGAATATCAAAAAACTCGGTGTCACTTATTGATGTGTTAGCTACAAATATGAACTATGATCAGCCGGCGCAGGTAATGGAAACGGGTATCTCGGATCACAAAGCGCAAATCCTAAAAGTATCAAGTCAGTCATGAACAAAAGTAGAATAACAAGCAGTAAAAGGCATTTTAATGAAGAAAATCAAAAGCAATTTAAATACCTATTAAGCAAAGAAAGTTGGCATGACATTTATGAAGAAAAGGATGTACATGCAAAATTTGATAAGCTAATAGAAACAGTTCATCACAATTTTAATATAGCATTTCCACTGAAACAGGTTAGTATAAAGAACAAAAACCAAAAAGGGTGGGTGACCAAAGGTATAAAAGTATCCTCACAGAGAGTCAAATTCCTATCAATGTTGGAAAAAAGGGGAAAGGTGTCAAGGGAAAACTTAAGTTATATAAATAAATATAAAAAAGTATACAGGAAAGTTATTAGGGATGCAAAAAAACTGGAAAATGATAAATATATTCAAAGAGTAACAAACCAAAGTAAGGCAATCTGGGAAGTAATCAATAAGGAAACCGGGAAAAGAAATTTGTGCATAAACCAATTTGAATTGATGCATGAAGGGCAAAAAATCAAAGATCCAGTTAAAATAGCTGAATTGTTTAATACATATTTTGTTGAGGGTCCAAATAAACTAGTAAGAGATAAATATGACACAGGGGTTAAAAAAGCAAGAGAAAACAGTAAGGTTAAAAGATGCATGAATTCAGTATTTATTAAACCTATAAATGAGCAGGAACTGATAAGGGCAGCAAAAGGGCTGAAAAGCAAGCTCTCAGCAGGTCTAGACGAGATTCCTGATCTAGTAATAAAGGTTTGTGTAGAGGAAATAGCAAAACCATTACTGAGTATCTATAATACCTCCTTTGAGACAGGAGTTCGTTTTCCCAGATAAATTAAAAACAGCTAAAGTTAGGCCCCTCCATAAAAAGGGACCCCAAGATGTGTTACAAAATTACAGACCAATTTCTATGCTATCAGCATTCTCCAAGATTTTGGAGAAGCTAATGTTCAATAGAATTAGTAATTTTTTTAGAGAAAAATAAAATTCTCACAGATACACAACATGGTTTTAGGCGAGAAAAATCTACTGAATCGGCAGTTTGCGCCCTAGTTGAAAAAATTATTGCTGCTATTGAAAAGAAAGGGAAATCAATAGGTTTGTTCCTTGATCTAACGAAGGCATATGATGTGATTGATCATGATATACTACTGAGAAAATTAGAGGTGTATGGTATTAGAGGAATAGCAAATGCATGGTTTAAATCTTACCTATCGAATCGATCTCAAGTAGTAGAAATTAGCAACCTGAATAAAGAACATCTCAGTATAGAAAGATGTCAATCTACGCAGAGGAAGGTAGGACAGGGGGTACCACAGGGATCTATATTGGGCCCTCTTCTTTTCTTGATTTATGTAAATGATCTCCCATTATGTGTCCAGGAGTCTGAAGTGGTGTTATTTGCTGATGATACAAACCTGCTGCTAAAAGCAAACAATGACAGAGATCTTCAGAAAAAAGTAAATGGGGATATAAGGAAATTGATATACTGGTTTGAGGTAAATAGACTGCTATTAAATACACAAAAAACTGTTGCTATAGTTTTCATTCGAGTCATCATAGAAATGTGGCAAAACCGCAAATAAAAATAGACAATGAAATCATAAAATATGAAGATCAAACTAAATTCCTGGGGATAATTATTACAGAAGATCTTAAATGGGGGACACATATAAATATGCTAACCAAGAAACTAAGTGTGGGATGTTACATATTGAGTACATTGAAAAGAGTGACGAGTGTGCAAGTTTTTAGAAGTGCTTATTTTGCATACATCCATAGTCATATAAGGTATGGAATAATGTTCTGGGGGGCATCAACAGAATCTGAAAAAGTTTTTCGGTTGCAAAAGCGGGCCATAAGAATAATGACTGGCGAATCAAGTAGATCTCCGTGCAGGGAACTGTTCAAAAGGTTAAGGATTATGACTGCACCAAGTATGTATATATTAGGAGTTATCCATCATATCAGACGAATAAGGCATCAGTTACCAGATAACCAAGAGATTCATTATCATAGTACAAGGCAGAAAGGAAATCTACATGTGCAATATTGCAGAACGAATCTAGCCAAAAACAGTATAAATCATAATGGAATAAAACTGTATAATAGGCTACCCCTTAATATAAAAAATATTGAAAATGTAAATCTGTTTAAGAAAAAACTCAAATTGTACCTATTAGAATATGCATTTTATTCAGTTATGGAATATGTAAATAAGTCTTACTAATTAAGGCAGGATGGATATGTGTGGTGACCCTAAATGCTGTATGCATATGTGTGTGTATGTGTGTGTGTGTGTGTGTGTGTGTGTATGTGTGTGTGTGTGTATGTGTGTGTGTGTCCTTTTAACTTATGTTATATTCCTATGTAACTTATTGACGAGTCCATATCATGTATACATGATCTGAAGGATGAAATAAATGAATATGAATATGAATAGTCATCAAGTCTTTAAGATGATGTTATCATGTTAAAGATTGTTGTAGGTTCCATTTTAAACAATGTGATATCAACTCCTTTAGACAAAACTGAAAAGCAAACAACATTGTTGAATCCAATAGAACAAGAACAATCTGTTTGCAACAGAAATAAATACATTTGCATTTCAGTAAAACTGGCAAATGCAGAGATGAAAGGGTAAGCATATATTAGAGACAGAGAAATCTATTTAATTTATTTGTAGTAGGCAGATATTGTTGAAAACAGAAATATGGATGAGGTTAAAGAAAACCAAAAAAACTACATATAATATACTAACTTTAATGCTTATAATGATTGTACATTAAGTGACCCGAACCTATGTATTAGTATAACATGGATGTTCTCCTTATATGCACGCACCCATACCAAGTTTTTTTCCTAAATTTGTTGGATGGATAGAAAAATGGATGGCCATAAAACTGGTCGGTTAGAAATTATACTTTCTCATAAAATGAAGATAAATAAAACAACTGCAATAAATGATAGTATATAGTGAGGATTATATAACAGGAGCTGTTATGTTACTTTCAATCAATTTTTTTTTTTAGTTATGATATTTGTATTATCAATAATGTTTTCAATTATTAGTCCTAATTTAATTAGAACTTTATTAGGTTGGGATAGTTTAGGATTAGTTTCTTATTGTTTAGTTGTTATTTAGCCCTGCATGAAGGCCATGAATCTCACTATAACTAATGTACTCTACTTTCAGTCTTAAAGAAGGATACTCCTATGTCATTGATATTGGCTTCTTTAACCCGTTTGCCCAAAAAGGATCAAATAATATACCTTCAAAAAAGCTCATCTAAACATTACCTGTGAGGAAGTCTCTTCTGCCTCACCATGTTTCTATTATTGGGGTGATATGAAATTCTCATAATATGCAGATGTCTTTTATTCTGTTAATGAACAATTTTAATGGGAACATTTTTCAAAGTTCAGAAATAAAATTAAGTGCTTAGAAGCTTTTGGCTATGTTTATGTGATCAGCACAATGTAACCTCTGATTTAAAACTATTAAAAACCATCAGAAATAACAGGTGAGTGTGTGGAAAAAATCAACACAAAGACTTATTTACAAATTTTGGGATTTTTGCGGATATGAACTTTCTGACTAAATGGTTGAGGCCTTCACCACAACCACCTCCACCATTCGACTAGGGATCTGGATATTCAAACCTCTCAACAGCAGCTAACCAAGTGCGCAACAGTTCATGAAAGCAAGGTCCTGCATTATTAATGTGGAGCAAGATAGGAGTATTAAGCTGAATCAACTCTAAATTTAATTTTGAAAAATTATGGGAACATTTGTGAAGACTCTGGTCCTCATAAAGGTATTTTGAAGCGAATCTAGTATACTGGAATTCACAACAAAAGGTTCCAATTTCACTTAATTATTATCATTCCTCAATCAAAAAGTTTTTTTTTTAGGTGAATTTCTATAGCCCCCTTTAACTGTTATGGTCATTTTTCAGGCTCTCAGACTGAAACATTGGTTTTTAATCTTAGCAGTTTACTGAAAGTATTTCGCTAGCACACCCAGCACACCCACTCTCACATCCACACTTCCAGATTATCCAGGGTACTGAATATTCCTAAGTAAAGAAAATTCCCTTCCTGGCCAGTAATCAAACTTGACACCTCTGGGTGAGAAGTCTGCTCACTGACCACTTCACCTTGGAAGTAGTTGAGTTGTGGTTTGTTTGTGGCTCTAATATCAACACTGAATGAGACAGATCACATCCTCATGTAATGACTAGAGTGACCTTAGCACAACCTAAACGGTTATATTTTTCTTGTACATATATTGTAACAGTGCCATCTATACATTAGTATGTCGTGCAAATAGCCATAGCTAGTTTACTTAATATCATTGTAAATTCATTTGTATAATAACTGTAACCATAATATACCTTCGGGTGAAATACTCTTTTATGTACTTGTATATTCAATAAATAATAACAGTGCTGTCTTATGCAATGGTTCTCGTGTTCAACTTGGTATATGAGTCGGCATAGTTGGATGCATGATTAGGAAGTGCGACGCAACAGTAACAGAAACCTTCAGAATGCCAGACATCATCATGATTCTTCTCGATATTTAATTTGTTTTTCCAAGCTTCAGCTTCCAGGAAGTTCTGTGATATTTTCTACTTAAAGAAGCAGGAAGAATTGCAGTGCAGTTGTTGTGAATTGTACTGAGTCACATTGGTGCACTAGTAATAAACATAGAACATCTAAACGTAGCATGAATTATTTGCAGCAGTGAGAGCAAGATTGGTTTGTAAACAATTTTTGAGTCAATAAAGACATTTACTACATTGGTGTCAGGAGTGTCGAGATAAAAGAGATGCTTAAAAATTGTTGGAGAAGATGCACAAGTTGAGAAGTGATTTCATGACAGTGAGCTCCTCATTAAAGAGGATACAGATGAAAATGAAAACCAGAATGGACAGATATAAAGAAACCAAAAGGGAAACCGAAAAAATGACATACTTAAAACAAAAAAAAAAAGGCATATAAACAAATAATAAGACAAAGTAAAGCAGAGTACATAAAACCAAATACACAAACATAACTAAAACAACTTGGAACATAATAAAAAATGATTGTAGAGTGACAGACCTCGACATAAACAATTTAATTATCAAAAGAGATAATACATTAATTAATGAACCTGAAGAGATAAGCAATATATTTAATACAAACTTTATAGAAGAAGTAGCACAAGTACTAGCCGGAAGTAAGACCTGCAATACTGGACATATAGCAGGCTCAATGTATTTAAATGAAATAACAAAAGGAGACCTCTCAAAAATAATAAAGGACATGAAAAATAAAAAAATCTTATGTGTTACACTCACATGACTTTCTCTAGCTCTTCTACAAACTGCTTACATAAGATTATTCTTCTTTCTGCACCTTGCTAATCGAGATAATCATTAGCAGAATGTTCTTACTACTTAGTTCCTTATAAGTAGAAAGAAAATAAGGGAATACACTAGGCTAAACTGATAGTCAAATGCATTAAAATCTGTCGTTATTTGATTGTCATTGCAAATCACTTCTTTGCTTGGCCAGGAGTAGAACAAAAGAAAAACGGACACTTCCTGTCTGAGAAAAGTATAAGTACTCACAACTGAAACCAAAAACAAGGAATATCTCAGAAACGGTTACCTCCACAACAAAATTGTAAAGGACATATATTGTGTGTTTTGATCAGATCAACATTTTCTGTGTAGTAAGTTTTTGTCTATCACTTACCGCTTAGCAGTTCAGTAACATTTAGCAAAATTCATCCAGAATAAAGAGCTCTTCAGAGGCTATTCCCAGAAAATTCAAGATATACATTGTATTTGTTATGTAAACATCTTTAATATATAGGATTTTAATCAAATCATTAGAGCCATTTTTTAGAAAATTCCATGTAAAGGGTAGTTGGGGTGGGGGGATTTTCTTGAAAATCTTCGTGTCGCATCCTTGGAAGATACCAAACCTAAATACCAAGTTTAGTATTTAACGGTCCTTTGTTTATGAGCTATGCTGTCCACACACACACATACACATGTACTTTTTTTTGAAAATGCTTTTTTTGGATTCAGGGAGTCCTAAAACATTTATCTCTGGTGAAATCTCGGTATCGAATTTTTGGGTGGAATACAATACTTCCTCTATACACTTTGTACATAGTACGTATAGAGAAAGTAAAAATCTATAGGATCAGATGAAATATCACCAATACTACTTAAACAATGTGCACCTTATTTACTAGAACCACTAGTAGAAATGATCAACACTGTCATATCAGATAGAATATTTCCAAAAACATCATAAAACCCTTATATAAAACAGGTGACAAAGGAATACCTGGAAATTATCGTCCGATAGCACTTATTTCCACACTTTCAAAAGTAATTGAAAAAATTATTGTAATTAAAATGACATCTTTTATAGATAAACATAATATTCTAAATGAGGCTCAATTCGGATTCAGGAAAAATAAATCAACAACTCAGGCTATAGCTGAAATTACGGATTACATAATAGATAACCTAGACAATAACATTAATAACAACGTATATTCTTAGATTTATCTGTCGCCTTCCGTGGTGTAATGGTTACCATTCTGACTTCATATGCCCAAGGTCGCGGGTTCAAACTCGGTGGAGGAAGATGGATTTTTTTGGGCATAAAAATCCTTAGCATGGCTTCCTTCGGAAGGTAAGTAAAGCTGTTGGTTCCGTGTCGTAGATTTACGGCACGTAAAAGAACCTCAAGCCTGATAGAGAGGCCTCTGAGCAAAATTAAGCAGTCTTTCACACCCAGTTTAGAATGGGACATTGAGAACCAGAGTAGTTAAAGAGCGTCCATAAATAACACACCATTTTTATTTTAGATTTATCTAAAGCATTCAATTGCATCCAACATGGCATTCTGTATGATAAACTGTATAACTATGGAATTTGAGATACCCCACTAAACTTAATAAAGTCATATTTAAACAGTAGAACTCAGGTAACGAAAATTGCGCATTTAACACACAAGAACATAAAAGACTATTACTCCAAAAGTCTTGAAGTAAAACATGGTGTTCCTCAAGGGTCTGTTCTTGGACCTCTACTGTTTATTGTATATATAAATGACATATCTAATTACCAGGCAGCAAAGTTACAATGTACACAGATGATACATCATTATTAATATGGGCATTGGAGTAAAAAATTTAGAAGGAATAACATTACAGAACATTAAACTAATAATCCAGCACTTGCAATCCAATAACCTACAAATGTCCAATAACAAAACAAAATGTGTAAATTTCCATACCCCTCAAAATAAAAACATAAAAAGGATTGACATTTTTATCGGGAAGGACAAAATTGAACAAGTAGAACATTGCAACTTTTTAGGAGTCATTATTGACCAACATCTTAATTGGGATAAACATATGGATAAAATATGCAACAAAATTTGTAATGGTTTATTTATTATTAAAATATTTGTAGGTTTAAGAAACAAAGAGCTGTTAATGACAATATACTAAGGACAAATCCACCCACATCTTTCTTATGGTATCATAGCTTGGGGTCGTAGTAAAAAGAAAAACACAAATAGTTTTTATATTACAAAAAAGAGCAGCGAGATAGATCCTGGGACTAAAACAGACACAATCTTGTAAAGAAGTGTTTAAACATTTAAATATTATGACATTGTACTCATTATATAAATATGAAGCAATAACATATTTAAAAACCAAGCAATAGAAACAATCATGATTATCTTACAAGAAATAAAGACAATTATGCACCACAAGCACACTCATTACAACTGTACAAAACCAAACCAATAGCTTCAGCTTACGAACTCTACAACAAACTTCCTGCAATCTTGAAAAATATACAAAACCCGAAAGTCTTTAAGAAGGAACTTAAAAAATTTTTGTATGAATGTTTGTTTTTATTCTGTATATAAATTTTTAAATGAATTGTAAATTGTAAGCACATATTCAATTTTGTAATTGATTTGTGTAAATAATTATTAATGTAAACAATGTAAATAATTCTTGCTGTGTTATTTCTATATTGTTTTATTTTTTTCTATTATATTTATATTTTTTGTAACCTGATTTGTCCAACAACATATATATGTTTTAAAAGGACTAATAAAAAATGAATGAAAATGAATGAATGAAACCACAGTGGAGAAGATTGAAAAATTGAAGCTTGGCATGGAGAGGATGGAAGATAAGATGATGGAGAAAATGAAAACAGAACTCTGTATCAAAATCAATGAACAACTGTCCCGCATGAAAAGCGTGGAAGAACTTGGAGTGAAAGTGGAGTATCTCAGGGAAAAGCAGAAGGGTTTGGTGAAACGATAAAAGAATTCAACCACCAGATGCCTTGGAAGGAAGAATCGAGGGCTGCATCAAGGAACTGAACACCATGGTGCAAAGGATGCTTGACAGGAGGCTTAAGGATTTGAAGATTGCAACAACAGGGGTCTCGCCGCCTTAATCCAACCAAATACAAGGGGATGCCAACCTTTGAAGTCTTCCACCGACTGTTTGTCATTATGTCCACCCGTAACCTGTGGTCAGCAGAACAGGAAGCTGCACAGCTGATAGCAAGTCCGACGTCAGTGAAGTCTGAGGAGATCTGGGAAGATCTCAAGAACCACTTTGGAAACCATTGCTTGTTTGCAGCCTGCCACATTTTGCTCAAAGCAAGGCTGCAACAGCCAGGGGAGACAATGCAGGAGTTTATCTTAGTTTGTCTTTGCGAATAATCCCATGGTAAATCTACTACCTAGCTAAGTGTCCCAGGAATCTGTACATTCCTTTGTGGGTGGGGTGCATGACGCCAAGATAAAATATGCCTAATGCTCAGTGATTACAAGATGATCAACGAAATTAATGGTAGAACTTGGAATGGAGGCGGCCAACACTACAGCTCCACCTATCTCAAAACTAGGTGTGTTCACTATGATAGGGAAAGAAAAGTTACCCAGAAAAGAAAACTTCAGGTGGTGTGTGCTGGGGGTGTGGAAGCCAGGTCACATAGTGAAGGACTGTCAATACCAAGACAACAACCAGGCGGAAAATAAGTAAGGGCCTGTGTGACAAGGGGCACATCGGGCCCATCTTCACCACCCCTTGAGTGATGGTACGTGCTTTGGTAAGAAGAGTGAACGAAGGCCTCATGACAGACAGCTGGATACAAGGGAAGCTGTGCCAAATACTCATAGACACAGGTGTAGCTGTGAATATAATCAGCCTGACATGGTGAAGGGCTTGCCAACACAAACACCCACTTGGCCTTACTGACTAGTGATGGCATCGAGCAAATGGAGAAGGAAGCCCAGCTGGAACTGACACTGGCATGGAGAAGTGAACCTGAGAGTGTTTGTTGCGAGGGTGACTGAGGATGTGAATCTGCAATTAGAAGCACTCAGAAATTACAAGGCAACAGTTGACATCAGCCGGATGGGTTTTGTGACTGAGGTATTGCTCCAGGGCCCACAACAACATCCCTGGAGTTCAGGGTGATCCTCAAGGACAAGTAGTTGTGCCTACAAAAGTGCGGTGTGATGAAGGTGAACCTGCGGAGACAAAAGTCAAGGAACTTGATACTGGATCAGAAGACATCACTACATGGACTATCTGTTGCCCAAGCATTGTTATTCTGTCTGGAGAAAGGAATGGTTGAGGCTGCTAAAGCCAATGGACACCGACCCAGACAAAGGCCAGGATGGAGTTAGGGAAGTGTGAGCCAGCTGTCAGTGTAACACTATACAATGAATCCAAACAGCCAGCACTGTTGAAGGGCTTGGGGTCCTGGCTGAAAGACTTGCAGAAGAGGGTAGCTGACCATCTGACCACTTATCAACTAGAGAAGGTCTGATGTTTTCTCAGCCAATACTATTGGTCTTCGGCGAAGGGAAGTGCAATTATGGTTGCACCAACTAACTAATCCACAACATAGACTCTGGAGATGCATGACCTATCTTGCAATCACCAAGCCTGGTGAAGTAAACAGAAGAACAAGATATACTGGAGGACATAAAGCCTAGGGGAATCACTGAAGAGTCTAACAGCCCTTGGTGCTCCCCTTTAGTCTTGATGAACAGAAAGCTACACTTCTGTGTGGACTACAAGAAGTTGAATGCTGTCACCAGAAAGGACTGTATCCCCTTACCCCAGATTGGACACACTTGCTGGTGGCCAGTGGTTCTCGACTTTGGATTTTTAAATCAAGATACTGGCAAGTGGCCTTAGATCTTAGAGACAAGGAGAGAACAGCATTTTTGACTGGCCAAGGGCTTAGACAATTTGCAACTGGCCTCTAAAATGTGCATCTTCCAGCACCTTGTGGAACCAGTGATAAGAGGATTGCCCTAAATCTATTTGGATGTCATCATCATGGGTAGTAACTTTAAAGAACATCTCAAAAATCTTATCAGGATACTACACATGAAGTGCCAACTCTTCTGCAAGGAAGTGAACTACCTGGCCTAACATCTTGAATGGCCATGGACCCAGAGAAGGCTTTGCAGTAAGAGATTGGCCTTGCCGAAAGACAAGTCAGAGGTTTTTCCAACATGAAACCTCTCACCTATCAGACACAAGAACACCAGTCTTACATCTGGTCAGAAGAGGCAGAGAGTGTGTTCCAGTTACTTAAGTCAGCATTCTGCAGTGCTTCTATTTTAGGATTACACGATCTGGTGGCAAATTTATTATGGACACCGACCAATGCCAGTGTTGGTAGTGTTCTATCCCAGGTGCAGAATGGCCAAGAGGGGTTAATTGCCTACAACAACAAAATGCTCTCCAAAGCGGAAAAGAACTACCGCGTTACCCACCAAGAGCTCCTGGCAGTAGTGAAGGTATTAGAGCACTTCCACAAGTTCCTGTACGGTCAGTCTTTCCAACTGAGGACTGACCATTCTGGCCTCACCTGGCTGTTAAGTTTCAAGGACCTGGAGTGCCAGATAGATTGTTGGGTCCAGAGGCTGCAAGGGTACAAGGAAGGAGACTTGCCCATGTGAATGCCATGTCCAGACGACCTGCTGGAGGAGTACAGCCACTGGTGGTTATTTCAGAGGTACCTGCAGCTGGATGGATAGCACAGGGTTGAGGAGGGAGCAGCTAGTGGATGCCATTGTGGAGCCACTCCTGGAGGCAGGGATTAGGCCAAACTGGGAGGACATCGCACCAATTGGACTCGAACATCAAGGACAGGGTGCCATTCAGAGCATGGGAGTCACCTGATGGGAAGACCCAGGGAGAAGGGCTGATCTCCCTCAGAGTAAGGTTATGGAAGCATTAGAGGAAGTACAAAGGGGAACTTTGGTAGGACATTTGAAACCCAACCAAACTATCAACAGGCTCCAACAATGGTACCACTAGCTTAGACTGCAAGCAGATGCTGAGAGATGGTGCTGCTATGTCAGGTGGAGTAGAATGTTATGGCCCCAGACCAAGAGCCAGAGTCGCAGATAGCAATATAATGAGGGAGCACCCTTTGAATGTATAGCCATCAACATAGCTGGGCCATTCCCTGTGTCCAATAGAGGTGGTAGGTATCTGTTGGTTGCCATGGAATATTTCACCAAGTGGCCAGAGGTGTACACCATCCATAACCAAAAGGCCAAGACCATCACGAACTACCTTGAAGAACTGTTTTGTCAATGTGGTGTACTGATGGAGCTACACAGTGATCAGGGCAGCAACTTTGAGTCCAACCTTATGAAGAAAGCACTGCTTCGATTCGGAGTGCACAAGACTCAAATAACACCTCTTCACCCACAATTAGACACCATGGTTAAGTGGTACATCAAGTCACTAGAAGAACATTTGAGGAAAGTTGTGGCCAATCACAAGAGAGACTAGAGGGTGCCACTTTTATTGCTGGCCTACCACTCTTCAACCCTGACACCACCATGTTGACACCAGCCAGTTTAGTCTTTGGCAGAGAGCCACGACTGCCATGCGACCTGATGTTCAGGAATCTTCCTGGGGCAGAACAGCCAGCAGTCAACTATGTGGAGCATATCATAGACTGATTAATGACATGCATGAGGTGGCCCATCAAAGCAAGGTTAGCAAGTGTTATCACCGGCAGGTCAACAGAAAGGTTTCCAGAGGTTCTCTGGTATGCCTATATCGGGCTACCTGGAACAAGGGACACTGCAACAAGTTTACAACAACCATGGCAAGGTCCATTATCTTGTGGTGAAGAGGATAAATGATGTCTACTGCATCCAGGGACTACCCCGAGGGAAGAAACTGTTAGTCCATTTGGATCGTTAGCCTGCTATGATCATCCCGACCAGCCCTGAAAAGGGAGCAGTAAAATAGTGTCATCTTAAGCAATGGTTCTCATGTTCGCCTTGGTATGTGAGTCAACACAGCTGGATGCGTAGACTTCAGGAAGAGTGACAGGAATCTTCAGATGTGAGATATCATGATTCTTCTCTATATTCAAGATGTTTCTCCAAAATCTTCCAGGAAGTTGTGACGTTAGTTTCTACTTAGCAAAGGATTGCAATGCAGTTATTTGTGTTGTGAATTGTATGAGTCATGAGTGACTGTAGTGTTAGTGCACATTGGTGTGCCAGTCGTGAATGCCAGTCATTGCTGTAAACTGTGTATGTGTCAAAATGTTGAATGAATTATTTGTAGCAGTGAATTTAAGACTTTTATTTGTAAACAATTTTTGAGTCAATAAAGACATTTTAAAGCTGGTTATTGTTTGATTTGTATATCCAACCATAACACGATCTGGTTGTTAGTCTGGGTGGCACAGTTGGTTAGGAACTTCTGATCCCACGGTTCAAACTTCACCTACGATGTGGTTAAAAGTAACAGTCCCATGGCAATAGACTTACTGGCATATACAAAACACTGACATGATCCAGTTAATTGACAGTGTCATTAACAAACAAAACACAATTTTTAAAGGAATACAGACATAAAACATTTTAAATGTTTTTCTCTAGGTAATTTGCACAGTATAACATTTTACTACTGCCAGTAATAGCAGCAAACACTGTAGCATTTAAACAAGAGACACCTTGGGACAAGTTTGCTGATGGCAGAGAAGTGGTCAAGGGGCATCACTTGATTGTATTAAAAAGCTAGTGAGCAATATGAAAACTTGGGCTACAATGTATAATATGGCAATATAATCTTCACAGTTCAGCTTGTATGCAAAGGGAAAGGACAATGGTAGAACCTTATTGGCTGGTGCAATAGTTGAGATTAAGTTGCCAGAATCACACCAGTTGCAAGATGCTTTTTCTTTATTGTCAACTGTAGTTGCTCTCCATGTCTCAGATGGTCTAAGCAAGGACCATGAACTACTAATGTTACTGGAGCAGTCTACATATACCATGAAGTGCCAAACATTAGATATATGTATGTACTTACCTCGAGAGCTCCACCAGTGACTTTCTTAACTCCAATCATATTCAGAGGAAGGAGATCATCAAGCATAAGAACTGCATCAACCACCATCTTGGAGAAAAAGCCTTTCTGCTGACTGACCAACTTGGAACTTAGAGCAGTAGCTGCACATTTTTCAAGAAGTTTTCTATGCTCTTCAATATTACTTTTTTCTATCTATAAATCAAAAGCATGAATGAAATACAAATATTAATACTGCTCATTCTATATATAAATGCAATTTATTCTTATTTATGAGAAAAAGAGAATTAATTTTCTTGGTCATGCAAACGTAGGCAGGATAATTAATAAAAGTGATGAGTTGGAACATTACTTCCAGAATGAATACTTCAACAAACCTAAAGCACAGTTTCACTAGGTGCTCTACTTCCATTTTAATAGGATAAATAGCTATTCCTAACTATTGCAGAGTTTTTAAATGGACAAATAAATAACTATATTAGCATCTACAGTTACTTCAAATTTGTTTTCAAAGGAACCTAAAACTATTTATACAGGTTAAAAAAAAAATTCTTGGAAGTGGTGTACAGTGAAGTTCAAATTATAGTCATAAATTGCAAAATGAGTGTAATTTACTGTGAAGAAAGATTAGAAAAAACTAAACGAAACGTAGGAACCACATTGACACTTCTTGGCAAGGCAACAATGTCCTGGCAATGCAGATTGCATTCAATGGAAAACTTTGATCCAAAAAGCAGCATGTTTCTTGATTGCTAGCCTTTTTGATGCACCTTTAGAACCATCTCGCTACTTGCGGGTATGACCACATTCTCTGTTAGGATCACTCTGCAGACTCCTGGCTATTCGTTGTGGCTTTTAAATGTCATTTCAGCTGAGTCATAAGACAATTTCATGCCCAATACAGAATGGGATGCTGAGAACCACAGGAGTTGAGCATCCATACATAAAACTATATTTCATTTCCAAACAATAGTTTAATTAGTCATGATTTGCAGCAACACCAGTGATTTTCTGTTGTGGTATCATGGAGGTGAAGAAAGCCCACAGAAAAGTATTTCTTTGCATGAGAAATATGAAATTCTGCATTGTGTTGATTCACACGTTGAAATGCATATACAGTTGGCAAAAGAGCTTGGATTATCAATCTCAACTGTGAATACAATTTTGAAAAATAGATACATAATTAAACTACATTCTCAACAAAGTAGTGTGATGTCCAAAAAATGCAAATATATACACACATCAATGTATGATGAAATGGACAAACTTCTGCTTTGTTTTTACAACATTGGCACAGATTCCAATTCATGGTATATACTTCAAACAAAAGCCCTTCAATTTGCTGCAAAGTTGGGAATTACAAATTTTACTGCCTCAAATGGGTGGATAGTAGATTGGCTAAAGAATCATCACAACACTGTGTACAATCAACTGTGTGGCAAAAGCATGAATGCAGAAACTGTACAAGAGCGAAAGCAAAACCTGGTGTGTATTATTCATGGCTATGAACCAAAAGATATTTTTACATTGAAGAAATGGGTTTGTTTTACAATATTTTGCCAAGTAAAACTTTGTGTTTTAAGGGGGGAAAAGTGTCATGGTAGAAAACTCGGAAAGCAAAGGGTAACCATTTTGCTAATGGTCAATGTTAATAGATCAGAAAAGTTACCTCCCTGGTAAATTCAAGAAGACCAGGTGTTTCAAGAATTTAAAAAATTTGCCCACAAATTATGATGCTAATGCCACAGGATGGATGACTAGTAGCATCTTCACATCCACTCTGCATGTTCTGTATGCTAAACTGGGGAGAGCAAATCATTGGAAAATATTATTCTTGGACAGATACGCTGCCCACCCTGAATCTCTGCAGCTAAGAAACATCAACTTGTGCTAAGACTAATAGTAAATAAATTTATATTTTAAAATTTACTTCTTTGTTTTACCATTTCCTACCATTTACACTTTTTTGCACCATCCCCTTGTAAAGTGTAAAAATGGGGTTTTACATATCAATAAAATCATCCACTGCTATACCTTCAACACAAAACCCTTTTCCAACAATCCAATACTCAAATTCACACACAGGTTATTAATGTTAAAATAAACCAACTATTTTAGTCCAAAATTTAATGTCTGTTGAATTTTTCTTTCTCCAGCATCTGAATGATTTTGGGCAACTACTAAAACATTACACATTATTCATAGTTGCATAATTTTTGGAGCATTAAATGTCAAAATCCCTGACATTTGTGTTAATTGGGATTCACTTCCCAAATTTCTATCATATTGTAAAAATTTCACTGACCTTCCCTAAATTTCCAATCAGTTCGAACCATTCCAAATAGGAACAAAACCTTGTGATCAAGACAAATGCAAGCATTTTTTTTTCTTATATGCCCCAACTATAACATCCAGGCATATCAACCAGCTTTGACTAGGAACATAGTCAATTGAATGCGTGATTGCAAAAACAGCCTAATCATCATTTTATCATTATAAAGGCCAATGAAACAAATTGTCCACAGATTCTAGTATACATAGAAATAAAATAGTTATATCTGTGCAGCCTTCTGTCTAGTGCCGAGTGTAAATTTGCTATACGAAAAAAAGGTTAGCCATACTTGGAGGTAGTATTGCAGTTTCTGCAGTAGATCGAAACATGTAACTTATAATTCTTTTTTAAAACAAATGGATAGCCCATTTTTGCTGGCACTCATTCAATTGTTCATTTACAAAAATATTTACCTGGTTTATATTGCCTCTATGTTGGAATTTAAGTTTAAACTCATAAAACACACATAGTTACAGGCTAGGAAGGATAGTGCATAATTCTCAGAGAAAAATTTCCCCACCAGTCAATAACAATTTCAGAAAATGTGGGTGAGTAGCAACCATGTTGAGAATTTGATCATAGAGGTAGGCATTTGTTGCAAGCTCATTATTTGCTTTTTATATGGCCCCCATTATTATTTAATACTTACCTTAACTGCCAAACCATTGATTTTTTCCACTGAAATTTGTGATGCCTTTCGGAATGCTTTGATGATAATGCGTGGGTGAACACCTTCTTCTACAAAAGGTTTTACTTGCTTTAGAAATTCACCCGCAAGAAGAACCACACTTGTTGTGCCATCACCAACCTAAAATCATGTTTTACATTTAGGCAAAGCAAACATTAAATTTATTTTCAACACTTCCATATAATTCAGGCATGGGGAGCTAGGAAAGTAGGGGAGTGGAACACTTCTACCCAGTTTGTATAGCAAATAATATTCGCACAGTGTTCAACAGAAATGTCAATACAGCTCTACCTACAAAGTCACCAATGGAATATAATTGTAACACCTACCATCTTAAATTGAAAACAGCAATACTTTATAAACAAACAGATCGTGTGACTACATCCTGCAGCTATAATTGCCACATTGTGTGAATGGCTTGCTTTGAAAGTTAAAGGTTATTATTGCTAAGCTTTGTTAAACCTGCGTGAGTGAACATGTATGCTGTTAACAAGTTCTTTGACATTGACGCCATCCACTGTTGCACCTGTGTGAGTTTGTGACACCTGCAGTGGTTAGCACATGTGCCTGCATCTGGAAGTTTCCACCACATGATTGATAGGTATAAAAGAAGAGAACAGCCCTGCAGAGTGTTCAGTTTCCAACTGGTTATGCATAGCGTGGAGTAGTTGAGTCAGTTTTAACAGATCAAATTTGTACTGTGCTGTAATAGCCACCACTGCAGCGAACATCAAAAGAAAACTATATGGCAGAATTGTTTCGGAAGCAGTGAATAGATATTAGAAAGCAGATTTTAATTTATAATCAGTGAAAGAAATAAAAGAGTTTTTTGTTGGAGCAATAAAGAAAGTTTTTGATACAATATTAATACTGGAAAACAAATAACATATTGTGAATATTAGTATTTTAGATACTCAATCTAACTCTTTTCCAATACCCTTTCTCACCTGCCTGTCTCTGTGTCCTTCCAAATATCCCCATACCCTATTTCATCTAACATTCTTTTTACTCACTTAGACCAGGTATCCTGTTTATTAAGCTTTCCTTCAACCTCTAAACATTGCTTTAGTATATTATTATTTTCTAATTCCTTAATTCTCCATCAGTGTTTCACTACTCTTTCCATAATTTTTGCTTTACTTCCAAATCTCCTTAACTCCATTTTGCAACCCCATTAGGTGAAGTTCTTATGAACTTTGGGTTTGCAAAATTTGCAAAAGCTCCTATGTACTTTTTTTACATGTTCCCACCCCTCCTCTATACCCCAATTCTCTGCATCATAGAGCATTTTAGCCTCTACTACTGCACCATATACTCTAACACTGTCACTTGTATCCCTGGCATTTTGTCTAGACATGCTCTAACAGCTTTCATTGCCACTTTTCCTTTAGCTAGAACCTGTTTTTGTTCACCTCTCTACCATTACTACTCAATCTTACTCCTAAATAATCAAAATTCCTTATGACCTCTATTTCCTTTCCTTTCTAACTCCATTTTTCATCCTTCCTTAATTTGTTACACTGCTGTTTTTTAAATCTTAATATATAGATTAATTAATGTACCCCTAACAGAGGAGGAATACAAAAAAGAATTTAATTATATCATCAAGGTTGCAGAAAACAATGGATTTAATACAGTTGATTTATAAAAGAAAATCAAAATAAGAAGAAAGAAGTTAGCTTATTAAAACCAATAAAAGATGATTTAAAGAATAAAAGATTCAATTACCATCCAAAATTGTTTCCAAAATTTAAAAAATTATTGGATAAATACAATATAACACTTTCCCCTTGCAATAGATTTAACTTAAAGATGATGTTAAATAATCCACTTGATAAAACAGTGAATAATTTAAACAAATCTGGTATATATCAAATCAACTGCAATGATTGTGAAAAAGTTTATCTTAAAGAACACCAGAGAAATATTAAATTATTAAGTTAGATAAATCAGCAGTAGCCAACCACTTTTGGAGTACCAACCATGAAATTGGGCAAGATATAAAATTACTGAAAGTCATTAATTCTCCTTCAGAATTAGATATTTGGGAAAAAATTTTCATCCATAGTAATTGTAGTAATGTGGTTAATTTTAAAATACCACCAGCAGATGTCATTTTAAAATTTGTACAAAAAACAATAGAAAGTCAAGCTGTAGACTCTAAACCAGCTAACAGTTCCGAGATGTGCCACCAGAGGTCACCAAGGACTAGAAAGAAGAACGCAGCTGTCAATGATGTCACCAAGGACTAGAAAGAAGAACGCAGCTGTCAATGATGTCCGACTTCTACCACCAGAAGCCACTACTGTCGGTCAGATGCCTATATTAGATGCCAATGTTGCCCAACTTCCTCAGACGTCTGCAAACCTGCAAGAGGATGATAACGAAAGTTGTGGAAACGTGCCTCCAGGGTACTCCATCTACACCATGACCAAGTGAAGCACGTGTTAGTAATAGATGTCCAGATTTTAAAAAAATGACACTGTCTATTACTCTCTTATTTTTCCTAAAACCCATCTGTAAATCCGATATCTTTCCCTCCTCCTCCGCCCAACTATGGGCTCTTTTATGTGGAAAAAATTTCAACAATTCTTATTTTCTAAAAACTGACTTTAATGATTTTCATTAAATTGCCATATAAAAAGATATTTACCTTACAAAATATATATTTTTAATTTCCTGAAAATAGCCACTGAAGTCCTCTTCATTCTGAATGACTTTTGCATGACTTGTAAATCGTAAGGAATAGACAAACTTACTACACAAAACATGTGGGTCTCATCAAAATACACGATTTATGTCCATTACATTTTTGTTGTAGAGCTATCTGTTTCCGAGATATTCCTTGTTATTGATTTCAATTTTAAAATACTTATACTTTTCTCAAAGAGGAAGTTGTTTGCATTTCTTTTGTTTTACTCCGGGCTGTGTAAAAAAAGCAAATTTCAATGACAATTTAGCTCAACTATTTAAGCGCCAATGCAATGGCCGAGATTAAGAAATTTCAACCAATTGTGGTCATCTATTTGAAGCAAAATTATCAAAACATCTCATCACAGATGATGCTCATGTCTTTGAAATCTTGTCACACCTGACATTCGTTTGTTTAATCTCCTGCCTTGGTTATTGGTAAAAGGTAGAAATCCAGTCAGCCATAACATTGCATGATGGCATGCAAATTCATCATCTCTAAAGTAGTATTTACAAATCAATGAGCAGCACCATAACTTATAATAAGCATACAATCAGTTTACAACAACAGCGTCAACTTCATCCAGTGAGCCAACCTTCACTTTTAATACCTGTCAGTTCCACAATTGTATTTTCAATTAATTCAGGTAAATGTTTATTTAAAGTTTTATCCAGTTCATAATGTATTAAAATCAAAAAAGGAGTGAAAATCACTTTTGTATTTATTATGTATAAGATGAATGCAATATCCTCAAATAAAATAATGCTTATTTTCATTTCATATATTAGTTATTAAAAGCTGAAATAAAATAATTGTTCCCTATTTCTGTTGTTGCTATCAATATTCGTACATTTGGTGTAGGCACTGTCGGCTATATCATAATTCAGGAGGCAGTGAAGAAAGAAAAGAAATAATAAAAAATTCCTTAAATAAACATACCATCTGAGAACAAATGTAAATATTACAATCATAACCTGATAAAATCGCCCTTCCTATATATTATAAATCACTTATAGTCTGTTTCAAATACAACTAATGTTTTCATCTCTTAGGATAACACTCCAGTTACTTTGCTCCGGTTGTGAATTATCGACAAGATGAAAACACTGTGATATTACTAATGACAATCGCATAGTGACAACTTTTAAACATTTGACTATCACATTAGCCTAGTGCATTCCTTATTTTCCCATTTTGCTAATGCTTTTCTCAATTAGTTGTAATAGAAGGAAGAATGTTTTATAAGAAGTTTGTAGAACACGTAAAGAAAGTCATGTTAATGGAACACATTAGATTTTTATTTACTATTTTCATAATTCTAAATTTCTGGCCATCTATTCTTATAATTCTTCTTAAATACTTATTGATAAATGATTGTAATTTGCTTTGAATGACTGTACTTGATTTTCACATTTCACTACCATATAACAAGAATGATTTCACAATACTATTGAAACATTTTATTTTAATAGGTCTTAATATATTAGATTACCATATTGGATACAATAGTACAAAGTATAATTGCTTTCGTTATTCTGTTCTTAATATCTTCACGGGCTCAACTATCTTTATAAATTATACTACCAGGTACCTAAATTCTTAAACAAGTATACCAAATTTTGATGTACTTGTTCCCGTGTATAAGCTTGATTTAGTGAATTGAATGCTTTTATTTAAAATCAATAAACAGAACATGTTTTCTTCTATTCATTGTTCTGCTTACAGTTGATTGTTTGGAATCCAGCTACTTATTTCCTTATGAATTCATTTCCTTCTTGCACAATTCTGTTAATGATTCTTGATGGAATTTACTGGGTATTATTAGGAACTTTCATTCCCCTCCAATTATTACAATGCAGTCCCTTTTTTGTGGGGTATTTTTGTAATTAGTCCTTCATTACAATAATTTTACAGATACTGTTTCTATCATCCTAGACCAATAAGTTGGGTGCATGATGTCTGCTGTAATATTATTGCATCAACCTTTAACATCTCAGAAGGAAAGAGAGAATCTGTTTATTGTAGACAGTTTTTTACAAAATATTCCAGCAATTTTCCCATTTTTTTATTTATTTCTAGTTTAAAATTTATGTTTCTATTGTTTAAAGAATGTTCTTCCATATCACTTTCAGTTTTAATCTGTTTTTCATTTGTATTTTCTGGGTGTATATTTTCTAAATTATTCTTGCATCTTTTAATGTTCAATTGCACTTGTAACTTTCCTGTTTTAATTTTGATATGATGATCTTTATACAGAGAGTATACATCATGCTTCAACCAAGAACGCGAATGGGATTAAGCCGGTAGGATGCAAGGTAAAAGCAGCATTGTAGATGCATAATTTCTCTAGCATTCTCTTGTACACTTGCATTACTCTATGGCATGTACTCAATCATAATTTTATTTCACCAAAATGTTACAGTAGTTACTAAAGTGATGTTCCTCAGCTTCCTGCCAGGAAATCTGTCTGGAGACTACCAACAGACCTGTTGACATGGGTCTGTATTGTAGAATATTCATTGTTGAAAAATGAAAAATTAATTTTTCAGCCCACATTTCAGTTATCTAAATAACTAAATTAATGCACTTACAGCAAGGCATTTTAAAAGTAATTCAAAAGCAGCACACAAGAAAAAGACATTTATTCAGAATTTATTTTTTTTTATTTTTCAACATAGTCCCCTTGTAACTCCTCCTCCCAGCGATGCTCCTATCTCTGTAACCCGTCCAAATAGTACTCAGCATTTTTCTCTGCAAAATAATTGTTCACGAAGGTGATTGCCTCTTCGTTTGACGAAATGGCTGAAACTTTGGTGAGTAACTGTCAACAGATGGACAACGAAATTCACTAGCTTTCATTTACGAGTGCTGCCATCTTCATGTTGAGGTCTTTCAGACCACCTTCATATATAGCCTATGTGTTTTATGCTCTTAACTTGTACTAAGCATTGACCAGAAACATGTGGACCTGAGCAGCATTGCAGAAAAATGACAGCAACTAGAACACCCCTTGATTATCTTACTTTTTACCGGCTTCCTCCCATGCAAGTCGGACACTCATATATATTTTCCCTGATTATATACCTCCCAAAAATATAATTTGAAATTAAGATAACCACTGTAATTCCATTATATTCCATTAGTCTAAAACCACATTTAGCTTGAAATTATCTTTAAGTCATCATTTCTGAATTGGAAGACATAATGAAAAGATTTAACCATTGTAGTTTAGAAATGGTTGCAAATATAACCAGCTGCCGAAGTGTTTCCTTGAAACTAGTTCTGAGGTAATAATCTAATTTAATGAAATTGTATATTTGCAACTGCTTCTAAACTATAATAATTATCTTTAAGTTGTTGTGTCAGAAACATGCTTTGCTTCTGTTATATGCAGAAACATAAACAATGTCCACTTATACTAGTGCAAAGGAAGGAAAGCTATGCTTTGATTTGCTAATCATTGACTCTTGATTAACCTCCAAACATACACAAATGGTAATGGCTGTATTGCTGTGGTGGTAAAGATGCTTTACATGATGCAAACAAGAAATGTCCCTTTGTATAATAAGTGAGTCGGTAAATGGCAACACTACATCACTAAAAATTCTACTTACTTGGACGTGTTTCAATTGTGTCAATTGTTCCCATTACCAACAATTCTCCAACTGATCATGCTGCTTTCATTTCCTGTCCAGGGGAGGTTGTGGATTGCTGGAACTCTCTGGTGATGAATCTCCCAAGGGTAGTTGGTGGCGGTAATTCGAAATTCATTATGTGGTCTTTGTGTTTTTGTATATGAATCTTTTCCCAGATTTCTAATTCGTAGCTATTTTTTATAGGTTTTAATAGTTTTATTCCGGGTGTAATGCCATGATCAGCAGTAGCACATCATTTCTGGACCTCAAATCATGACATCACACCCGGTATAAAACTTTTAAAACCTATAAAAAATAGCTACGAAATAGAAACTTGGGAAAAGATTTTATATACAAAAACACAAAGACCATGTAATGAATTTTGAATTACCGCCACCAACCACCCTTGGGAGATTCATCACCCCATCACCAGAGAGCACCAGCAATCCACAGCCTCCCCTGGACAGAAAACAAAAGCAGTATGATCAGTTGGAGAATTGTTGATAATGGGAACAATACCCTTTTCCTTAAATGAGTCCAAGAGGAATTTTCAGTAATGTAGTGTTACCATTTACCAAATGACTATGCATCACAGTTACTAGCTTCTATTCCCTCAAATTAGTGAATATCCCTTTGCTTTATATAACTACACATCAATTAAAATATAGTATGAAAATATTACAGTATTCAAAATAATAATTTGAGGGAGGTTAGAAGCAAACGGGTAAAAAAATAAAAAAATAAAAAAAATAAAAAAAAAAAAAAACAGTTTGTGGTGGTAAGTGTAGAGGAAGAACCAATCTGCAATTATTAACAGGAGCTGCAATATAGCATGGTGTTTCAGACCACTTCACTAAATTGTTACTTTGTCTGGCAGTAGAGGGAGACAGTACACTTATACCCCGATAAAAACCACAAATTAAATATTTACATCTCAAATTAGCCTTTGTAGCATCAAATTCAGGATCTACCTGCTGTTAAACCTTCTCATATAAAACTAACATTAATTGCACATTGACTAATGGATGTATAAATTCCTTTAAATGGAAAGGTGTTTTGGCATTCATTAGAATCAAATCATTTCAGCTAACTTATATCTGGCTATGACTCACTATCTGCAAAAATGTTACAATTACAACTAAAATTCATTACTCACATATCTTAACTGCTTTAACGTTTGTTTAAGCAACGTAGATTTTATCAGTCATTATTCATAGGGATATGGTCATTCATTGTACTTACACCAATCGATAGCACCAGCATGTCAAGCAATGTTTATATTTGTCTTGAATTGCTAACAAGTGTAATTCTTCAAACTGATAAGGTTGGATCCCATGTTCACCCACTTATATTCACTTGTGGTGATCTTTTCAAGATAAGAATTGCATGGATTTGAACTTGGAATGTCTAAGCAGTGGAATACAAAATCAGAATAATCATTCTGCTTAAAATCCTCCTACAGCTCCCAAAGTATGTAAGCAAGATACAAATATGCTCTACTCTGATAAACAGTTCTCCTTTTATGTAAAAATGAAAAATGATTGCAATAACTCACATTATAAGTACATGCTTTACAGTGTTATGACTTATTCACTGCAAGCAATCAAAGTTGAATGTAATGCATAATAATTCGCCCATCACATTTCAACAATGTGTAACAAACCAGTTAAATGATTTATTAGATTTAGACAAAAAGAATGTGTGGAGGATTTGAAGTTAACATTTTCTCTTTACCAGTTACTAGTCTAATATCCCTCCTTTTGCTGTTCCTCCACTAATAAACCCTAACCATGTTGTGCTTAATCATGGAAGATACATTAATGGAGGTTAGATGAAATATTAGATTTACATATATGATAAAAGATTCTACTGATACTGATTAAAAAAAAAAAAACTTCATTTACAATGTACAATAGTCTGATGTAACTGCAATGCAACTTGACATCCACGATTTTTCTTCTAATTATGTAAGTTAATTTTATGTTTAAAAAGTATTACTATTATACAGATATGTTTATATTAACTGTGGTGATTATTTTCATTATGTAACTTTTAATTTTGAATTTGGTGACTTTAGGCTATCACTAGTTGGCAACATTAGCCAAATGCAAGGAAAGTGCATCAAAATCCAGGCTAAAGAGTATTGCCTATTTCTTAACAGTTCACATGAAATTCCCACACTGGTATTTTACCAATTCACCCACCTCTAACTTATGTTCAATTTGTTATAAAGTTTGCATCTAAGAGCTATAGTAATGGAAATAAGTACTCATACAGCACTGTAATTAAAAATGATTAATGATATTTTCAAATGAAATTAGGAACAATGGCCAAGATTTTGACTAAAAGTTCACAAAATTAAATAATCAGTAATATGGTAAAATAGAGTTTGATACTAAACATACTTCATGAAAATAAGCAATACTGAAATTCTGGCTGTGTTTCAGGAAAAAAGTATTCATACACCTGTAGAAATGTAAACATAGATATCATTAACAGACTCTTTGCAATAAGAAATGCCTTTAGTGACAACCTGCATTCTAGCACATTTATCCTGATATGTGATGACTAAACAGTCCAACAGAAAATAAAGAAACAACTGTGGAACAATGGAAAATTGATATCAAAGGGTAAATAATTTTTAAAAAATTGTGGATATAATTGGCAGAAGCCTGGAAACTGTGCAATCCATAATACTGATATAGAAAAAGAAATACATTAATAGCGAAAGAAGAGATCATCCACAGAACCTAACACCAAGAGAAGAAAAGATTCTAATAAAAGTTGTCAAAAATCATCCTAAATTGACAGCTTCTGAATTGTCTGTGTGTGATCAATCCAAGAAGCACATATCACCAAGGGATGTTCACTATATTTTAAGCAGAGCAGGTTTTGGAACTAGGGCATCTAGAAAAAAAACCTTACATATGCAAGAATAACAATAAATTAAAACTTGAATTTGTTCGAGATTGTGTAAACAAGAACAAGTTTTTGGGGCAAAAAACAAAGTATTTTGAATATGTTTGTAAACAATTTTGGTCTGGGAAAACCAAACACTGAGCTTGATCACAAACACATTCAAGCTGCAGTGCGTTATGGTGGTAGAGAAATTAACCTATGGGGATGTATGGCTACATCTAGTGTTGGCCAATATCTGTTTTTTGAAGCTAATATAGATAACAGTATTTAAATATCCTGAAGCAAAACTTGCAAAACAAGTGCTGGTAGCTTGTGTTTAGGCACACATTACAAATTTAAACAAAACAATGAAAACTTTTGATGTGGTTGCACCTAAACCCCCTCATTCTTAAGTTTCCAGCACACAGTCCATACCTTAATCTTATTGAACATCTTTGGAGTGCACTTAAGGAAGTGGTCAGTAAAGATGAAAGATGAAATACACAGAAATAATGCTGCAACAATAATGACAAAATATTGCATCAGAGACTATCAGAAAACTGGATCATTCCATGCAAAGTTAAGAGAAATTATACATAGTGGAAAAACTATGAGGTATTAAAATTAGGTAACAGCTCACCTTGACTACAGAACAGATTTTAGGCTATTACTTTTCTACAAAAACCCTTAATTTGCACTGGTGTTTCTTACCCTAGGAAATAGTTTTCTGAAACTCCATTTTTATCCCTTATTTCGATCCATCTAGTTCATTTGCATACACTTAATCTAACCTTGACTAAATTTCAAAACCAAAGGAACTTATTCTCAGTGGATTGCTATGGCCTAACCTCTGCTCACCTCATATTCATTTTTCAAAAAGCACTTAAAAAACACAAGAGCCATTCAACTTTAACTTACCTTAATATTTTGATTGATACAACATATCAGCTGTTTCCTTAGGTCCATATTTATTTTTGAAAAAATATTCTGAAAGTATCCATTTATATATCCATGTTTAATAAACAGCTCAACAATTTCCTCTGAGAAAAACTAATACACCAAAACTAACTCAGCACATATTCACAACATCTTGGCCATTACTGTTTCTTTTCCAATTCACAGCTGTTAACCAACTCAAAATACTGTATCATGTGATCTAAACATCGCATATCATAACTTTGGCTCATACCATCTGACAAAATTAACCAATGAGATCATATGTTTTGAATCAATCATAGTCATGGGTATACCTAGTAGGACACAAAAATGTACTAAGTCCTAGAAATTAGTAAACACTTTAAACATTAATTATTAAAGAACCAAGCACATGTGAAACATAATTCAAATAGAACTATGGCTCAAAATTAAGCACAAGTATATCCTGCACTTCGAAAAAAGGATAATCAGTTCCATGCATGATTACTTTTCCCCCACTGTGTGAAACCATCTGGTACTACTCGTATATATCCTCTTGAGGCAGATTGGGAATAATCTGGGCTAGAGAAAAATTCCAACCTCTAGCCGAGAATCGAAACCTGGACCCCTTGCACAACAGGCAGGAGCTTTACGGACTGAGCTATGGGGCCAGCCTACTGTATATATATTTTAACTTTCTCTACACATACTATGTACATAGTGTATAGTGAAGGTATTGCATTTCACCCAAAAAAAATTGATACCGAGATTTCACCAGAAATACATGTTTTGGGTCCCCCTGAATCCAAAGGATTCTATGGACAGCATAGCTCAAAAACGAGAAAAGACTGTTGAATACCAAACTTGGTATCTAAGTTTGGTATCTTCAACGGATGCGACATGAAGATTTTCAAGAAAATCCCCCCACCCCCAATAACCTTTATATGGAAACATTTTCGAAAATGTTTATTTTCTCAAAAATGGCTCTAATGACTTTGATTAAAATATTATATATTATAAATATTTACCTAACAAATAAAATGTATAACTTGAATTTTCTGGGAATAGCCTCTGAAGCTTGCTTTATTCTGGATGAATTTTATGGAATTTTGTATAACTGGCAAACCATTAGAGATAGAGAAAAACTTGACTAAAACTGTATAGCTCTTTAAATCACACAATTTCTGTAATATACATTTTTTCCGTGGAGTCGATCGTTTTTGAGATATTCCTTGTTGTTGGTTTCAGCTTTAAAAAATGTATACATTTCTCATACAGGAATTTGACAACTCCTGTCCATAGAAACAAACGAACTTCAGTCACATAGCAACCAGCTTTTTACTGATACTTCTGCCTATACTACTGCCTTATTTCCGCTTCAACTTGCATGGAATCAAGTAATAAGACTATTTCCGCTAGTTTTTTCTCGATTAGCATGAAGTAAAAAGAAGCATAAACTTTTTAACGATAATTTGCTGCAGAGATGTAGAGAAAGTCATGTCAATGGAACACATCAGATTTTTTATAATTTTTAGATTGATTTTTGTAGAAGAAGAATTATTATTAGTATACAATGGTTCCACCACTTGGCATTACTTCTATACGCGGGTACTTTTGTTATTTCATCATTAGAGCCGCATTGTAATTACTTACTGGCCTGTTATAAACATTTAGGGCCCTAAGCTGCAAAGCATAGCCCAAAGTGGAGGGCCCTAAGCCGCAATGGGTAGCCGAGGGATATTTCTTATAAGTTAAGGAGTGTAGCAGTTGCGGCCGAAGGCGACAGGGTGTAGACGATGAATCTGTGAAGCTAAAACCCACCCCAATGTTCCCAAGAAGAAGTCAAAATTTTGGCAATCTGGCATCTTTCACATCTGAACAACTTGGCGCGTGTGTGCTTGCCGCGCGCATGTCAGTATATGGGTGGTGGAACCGCGTATAGCTTTACCGAATAGTTTAGTTAATATTTTTGTATGTAAAAATTCGGAAAGAAGTTTCACAACGTTAATTTACAATAGCTTCTTTGTTGTATTAGTTCTAATAAAGTTTTACTAATGAATATATTATAGCATGACTGTATGTTGTCACTTACCTCAGCGTCTTGTGATTTTGCAATGTCAACCAGGGTTTTCGCAGCTGGATGGACAATATCTAGCAGTTTCATGACGGTTGCCCCATCATTTGAAATTGTTGCTTTTCCGCCATTGTCAACTATTAACTTATCCATTCCCCGAGGCCCAAGGGTTGATCGCACTGCATCCACGACCGCTTGACATGCATTTATGTTAGATATCAGTTGCGGCTTCCCTTGGGAATTTTCGGTGCCTTCTTTCAGCAATATAATTTGCGGCTGCTATATGAAATATATGAGATTCTTTAGCATTCATACTTTATGTAAGTGTTCCAGCATTAATTACACAATAACCTCAGTAACAAGTCAAATGTTATATTACAACTATAGCCTTTAACCACATATGTCAAATTTAACCAGGTTTGCAATTTCGTGCATAAAAGTGTCAAAATTTGAACCGGGTGTTCCAAACCTTTCTATGCAATTTCCAGCCATACAACATCAAAGTAAAGCGAAACGCCTGTAGTATTTCATTATTTTGGATTTCTTTTTACGCTTACAATCACGTTTAAATTACGGATGTTATAGGATGACTGATAATATAAATGATTACTTACCATTTTTGTGCTCTTTCTTTAGCTATATAACCTCTAAATCACACGCCTATCGACAACAACGCTACAACGGTTTAAATTTTAACTAATTTCCTCCTACACTTCCCGATGTTTATCTGTTTTTCCGCAGCTTTCCTTTTTTAACCATGAAGCAAGCAATCAACACCACTGCCAACAAGGGATGTATATATCATAATTATATTTAAACATAAATAAATATATATAAGCAAACTCACAAGAATGCACCAACCAGATCCAGATTGTGTGAACAAACGCCGTGGGGAGTGCTGTGAAAGATATCATTTTATGACTATAGAATAGGCAAAGTATGAAGAAAAATTTGACAAAATATGCCATTTTTAGCAAAATATGAAAGAAAAGGCAAAATATTATGAAAGTTATATTTTAAACGAAAATACCTTAAAATAAATTGGTTCGGAACAGGATGATTTAATTATTTGGAAAGATAAGCTTTTTAGACTGGTGTTCATATTTATTAATAAAATCCAAATTAAGTATTCTAAAAAGGCTACATAGATTTTTAATGCTTTAATCATTGTCAAATATTTGAAAGGAGGCATCTGTGATAAATACCAAAATCTATAATTTGAAACAAATTCTCTAAAATTGTGTGATAATTTGAGTCAAAGGTAATGTAGTTAAATTTGCAAATTTAATCATTATATCTCTATCGCTTAATATATTTATTAATATCTGTATCCAATTTTTTGGATAGTGTTTAACGCCCACTTTTACTACTTGTGGCAGCAAAGGCGATTAACCAATGTTGGTATCCTCATTTGCCTATATTAGTTTTGGAGCGAAATATTTAAAAAGGAATGTCTTTCAGAATAGTTGCAATTTTGATATAAAAATGTAGTAATATTTAAGTTTTTCCATATACAGGCTTCAGAATACCAGCTTCCATTTAATATTTAAGGAGGGACAATCATTCATTTGCATCCACACTTGCATTATTTCTATAATTTTGGACTTAGGACATTGAATTTGGCAAAATTATATAAAAAAAGTTTACTTATTTTGTGTATTTTTTCAGAATTTTTTAAAGTTTGTAATTTCTAAATTTCCATTTTTGTAAAAATAATTATGTGTTTTTTTTCTTCTAAATTTCTATAAAGGCATTTCACTTGAAATTGTGCATGTGTGTTATGAATATATAAAATAAAAATCAGATGCAATTAGTTATTTTAGTTTATTTTTATTGTATTTTAAAAAATAATTGAATATGTAGTAAATCTTAATTACCTTTTCTCCCCCAAAATTTAGACATATAAAACTCATAAATATGCATATTTTGAAATTATATTTGCAAAGGAACTAAAGATATTAGCGTTATAAAGGTATGTATCAAATGTTATGTTTGTATTCATGATAGCTTTGAATAAAAAGGTACATGCATTCATTTTCAAAATTGTATATTTAAGAAAATACATGGTAATGATGTTTTGTATAATCTAACTATTGACCCAACAAGACAACTTTGAAATCTCCATACTTACCATTTATGTTGTTCACATCTTGTTCATATTTTCATAAGACACTCTGTGAATCACTGCATAACCAACTGGAAGTGAGGCACGTAAATTATGTAAAATTATGTAGAACATCCTTCAAACTGCGTTTTGACACATCAATAAAAAGTCTCCATTCAGTAGGGTGGTAACTAGGCAATCTTGTCCTAAGCATTACTTGCTGGATTTTGTAACTGAATGCTAGTTCATTTTCTTCTGAATAATAAGGAGCAAACTCTAGTTCTCGTTTTCTGTACAACTATATGAGTCTCAGTGCGGAGCAATTTTCTTCATGGAGACTGGAACCCAGTATTTCTGCAGATTCCTTTGAGAGCCCAAGGTCACGAACTAGATCATTCAACCTTGCGTAAGTATCGGACCTGGGGATGTTTAAAACATCATTTGATTCAATGCCACTATATTTCACTACTAGATTTCTGAATCAGATGTAGATGAGGAACATTTTACTGGTCTTTTTGGACCATGCGGCGTGGGCAGATGTTGGGTATGTTATATTGTGTCTGTTTCTTGCATTATACCCTTTCAGATTGCAGGATAACAGTCTGTACCATGGTTACTTTGCTCTCACCATATCATGGGCATTCCAAAGGGCAACACTTTTCTTTTTCCGTTGATCCATCGTCGAAGTTCGATACATATCCTACACTGTTTACGTGGAGCCCACGATTTGTCCTGGTCACCAAGGTGTACGCCAAAATAAGCACAATATGTTTTTTTTTTTTTTTTTAATGTAATTATGTTCTGTCCCTCTACATAAGAATAAACTGACCGCACACATAACAGAAAATGTTAGGAATGTTTTTTCGCCCACAATGCGACATTTTTTTTAATCATTGCAACTCACTACTTCAGGGTCGTACAACGTTGTCAAGTCTAAGGGAAAAGCACAGGCAAATTTAGACTTAAATATAGACATAAAGTTGCAGGAATTGTGAAACAAGGTTTTTCTGAAAATTGCACATAATGGAAATTCATAAACTATAATTTCTCAGGATATATGATGTGATAGGTTTTTCTGAACTCAAATCTGGATTCTTTGGGTAAGTTTCAATTTAGAAACATTCAGAAGTTCTATGCAATGAAAGCATTGTTGCCCAGCATTGTTAGAGGTACTATCGCTAATCTTCCAACATATATGTTTACCCTCTGTAGCACCCAGTTCAGTGTACATAGTAGGTAGAGAAGGTATTGTATTGCACTCAAGTATTTCAAACTGAGATTTCATCAGAAATACATGTTTTGAGGACCGTTAAATATTTTTTTTAGAAAAAGATGCATTTATTTGTGTGTGTGTGTGTGTGTGTGTGTGGACAGCGTGAGGGAAAGCCTGCTACATAAAAATTTTTCCAAGGGCAACACAAAGATTTTCAGAAGTATCTGCCACCTCCAAACTACCCTTTATATAGAACATGTTTTATAGTTTTCGATTATGTCAAAAATGTTTCTACTAATTTTGATTAAAACATGCATATTCATGATGTTTGCATGGCAAATAAAATGCATTATCCTTAATTTTTTGGGGATGGCCCCTGAAGTTCTCTTCACTCTGAATGAATTTTACATAACTCTGCGGTATACCTCCGTCGTCTTGTAGTCTACCTGAGATTGGTCAGATACTGAAACGCCAGTTTGTTACGTGCCTTTGGGTTCAGGTAGCTCGCCAGTTAGTCAGCTCTTAAACAAATTTGACTCACCCACTCGTAAGTAAAAAAGGCATCTGATGAAGGTTTCGTAATAGGGTGGTAGACATTAAACAAAAACACTTCTCTACTGTTCTTAAGTTGAACGAAGAGAAGTGTATTTTACAAACATCTGCTAAGAAAGTTCAGCTGAATGATGGCACTAGTGTTCCAAAGTAACTCACACTAAGATATAAATTCTCACACACTCTCATACCCATATAAATACGTAAATAAAAAACCATATATTCTTGTAGCTTAAATCTGATGTTAAGCGCACTTTCTAAACATACTTAGTTTAAAATACACGCTAAAATTTGACTTGAATTCAACACTTTAATTCTCTGTTACGTAAAACGCGATATCTTAACACAACTAGCGGGGATGTATTCAGCAAGACCCCCGATTAAGAATAACTTTAAGAGAATCTTCTCCTTTTATAACATCTTGGCAAGTTGGTGCGAGTTTTGTGCTTACTTTTTCCCTTTTACTTAGAAGAACTAAGTTTATAAGACAATTTCTGTTGATGTTAATCATGCTAATGATTAGCATGAATTAGATAGAAGAATGTTGTTTTGTAAGAGTAATCCGTGTGCGGAAGAGTGTTTAACGCCCGCTTGTACTACCAAGGCACCGCAGGCGATGGCACTGATGATACATGGAATGAAGATGGAGCACCGGTGGAATGCGATGACGGGGGAAACCCGGATAAAAGCGCCCCTGCTTGGTCGCTTGGGATTGAACCCGGGCCGTCTAGGCGAGAGGCGAATGGTCTAACCACTCGTCCACGGCGCGGCCACAGAAGAATAGAAAGCCATGTGAGTGTAACACAGATTTTTGTTTTACTGGTACTAATTTAAGTCTAATACAGATAACTACAAACAAACCTATTAGTATAAGCTTCTGTGTTCACCCTTCTACAGATACTCCGATTTTTGTACAGCAAATCAGTGGGCGATGCTTTTTAAGTTCCATGCCCCTTTCATGCCCACAAGGGGAAAAAAATGCTTTAATAGCAGTGTAAAATTGTGAAAATTCCAAACAGCAACAATGAATATATACAAATTATATCTCAAAAACAACACTAAAAGGTTTATTGCCATTAATTGTGCATTTTTCACAGATCTATAATTTTTGTTTAGTAACACTTTCTTTTTACTTTCTCTAACCCGTATCTATGGTTTGTATTCCAACCAAAAATCTGATACCAAGATTTCACCAGAAATATGCGCTTTGAGGTTCCCTGAGTCCGAAAAGCGTTTTTGGAAAGTTCTGTATGTGTGTCAGTGACTGTGGATAACCTGCCTCAAAAACAAAAAGTTGGTTAAAAACCAAACTTGTATTTAAGTTCTCTATCTTCCAAGGATGTGTCAGGAAAATCTCCCCAGCCCCAATTACGTTCTACATGGAACATTTTTCGAACATTTTCATTTCCTCAAAAATGGCTGTATGAGTTTGATTAAAATACCACGTGTTAAGGATATTCGCTTATGCTTATGTATATTTTATGTTTTCTAGGAATAGTTTCTGAAGCGCTTTTTTGTTCTGGATGAGTTTTGAAGAATTTTGCACAACGATTAAATCGTAAGAGATAGACAAAAACTAACTGCATAAAAATGTAGATCTCATTAAAATACCAAATTTATGTTATATCTGTTTTATTTATAAAGTTGACCATCTTCTAGTTATTCATCTTTGTTTGTTTTAATTTCAAACTAATTACCTTCTCTCAAACGGCATTATGCATAGCGAAATGAACCTAAACTATTTCACATGGCGATCAGCTTTTAAAAGATTTGAATATTACATTAGCCTAACATTTTTTCTGATTACCCTTCTACCATCAGAAAGTAAGTATCAAGACCAATTCTGCTAATGGTTATTTAGATCAATGCAATCTAGAAAAAGGAATAAGATTTTATAAGAAAATTTTGTTTGGGAAACAGCTAGTGAAAGTTATGTGAACGGTAAAAATCAATCTTTTATTTTCTATACATATACCTTGTACATAGTGTATAGAAAAGGTACTGTATTGCACCGAAAAAAATCAATATCGAGATTTCACTGGAAATACATATTTTGGGACTCTCTGAATAAAAAAAAAAACATTTTAGAAAAATGTTGAGATTAAGCAGGGTTGAAGAGAATAATAAGTCTTACAACGAACAACCTTATTCTCTAAACAGGATATGCACTATTGTTAGAACTAATGGAGAAGCTACGAAGAAGGGACAAGATAAGCCTGGAACAAAATAGTTCACCAGAGTGATATTTCAATACTAGTGGTAAATGAAACTCTTATAGTTTATCTATTTCAGACAGTATTGCAGAAGAGATTCTGAACACATCAATGACGGAATTAATGTTATTGCAATCATTTCATTTGTGCAGCAGTGACATTCTTTTTACCTAAATTATCCTTCGATTTTAATTTTGCATGAAATACTTTTTCAGAATTATTCTTATCTGATGAATTATAGCCAAGAAGTGTTAGTATAAAACGTTATTGAAACGTTTAATATAAGAATGATCTCGACAAGAATACTCCTGAATAAAATTTTAATACTATATTGCAATCTGAAAGTTAAAATTTTAAAAGTGGCCATAATTTTGCTACTACTGTTACATTATGACTTTCAAAATACCTTCTATATTACTTTCTACAAAATAAAAAAGTTATACGTATGGAAAGATAATAGTGTGGTGAATCTAATAGTCCAATGTTTGTTTAAAGCAATTTAGAATACAACAAAATACTTATGTTGATAGTGGACTAATGCAATGATCATAACAATTTATGTTTATAAGTTTTAAAATGAGCAAGCATATTGATCGTTTCATAATCATTGGACATTCTCTGTTTTCAACAGGGGTGGCGCGTCTTATGGGTTCAGTGAACCCCCGGAAAAAAGTTGCATTTTAATATACATAAATTTATGATTTATATAATTAATCTTTCTAATATTATTCATTTAATTTGCATTTTCAAACTATTCTATCGTATAAAAAAATTTCAAGTCTTTTCAATAGGCTGCATACGTTCAATCTCTCTTCTGAACCTCCAAGACTAAGTTTATGGGTGTTTCTTCGGCAGAGAGGGGTAAAGGGAAACGTCGCTAATAGTACATGGATTTGAACTAAAGTGATGACCACCTCCGCTGCGAGCGGCTCTGGCGGAAACGCACGAATTAATCTGAAATGAAAAGCTACAGGAAATAGCACTGTGTTTTCATTGTAATAGAATTGGATAATATACTTACACAATAGTGTAATCGGTTATATACTTGTGCTTTGGTGTTCATATGCATATTCATCTGTTCGGGTTTATTTTCAAAGAAGAATGAACAGCGTTCAATACCTTTTAAAAACAAAATTCACAGCTTTAAGCTTGGAAGAGGAGAGTAAAGTTAAGAAGATTGGCAGGCCAATACCTCAGCTCGATTTTTTTTTAATTTATTTATTTTAGGTCGCTTTAACTCCTAGGTCATATCGCGACCATACAATAGTTATAACAATTGAATTCATTATATTGCAATGGCATTATTTACACATTAAACACAGGTCTGTGAATTAAAATTATATTAGAAAAGCAAGTTATTACAATAAATTATTTACACATTAAACACAGGTCTGTGAATTAAAATTACATTAGAAAAGCAAGTTATTACAATAAATTACTTACACATTAAGCACAGGTCTGGGAATTACATTATAATAGCAAGTTTTACATACATTTAAATAAAATACTTTGAAAAGGTGTTAAAAGCCAGTTTTACACAGATTTAAAATATTGTGAATTTGCACATTAGAGTTTGAAATCCAGTTTTATGCTTCTAAGAAAGAGTAGAACTTGCTTGGATTTTTGTGGAGTATTCAGTGTTGTGGATATATCTTCTGTGATGCTGTAGAGCTGACGTTCTGTAGTGTATCTTCTGCATTCTGTGAAAAAATGTTTAATGGTGAGTTGTGTGTTGCACATTTCACATTGAGGTATGTGGTCTTTGGTGAAGATGTATGAATGGGTTAGTTTAGTATGTCCTATTCGTAGTCTTGTGATATTCACTAGTTCTTTCCTCTTCAGTGAACGTACGAGGCAAGGATTGGTGACGTCATCTTTCCTTACCATACGGAACTTTACTGGTGGATTTTGACTACATGTCTGGTTCCATTTTGCTCTAAGTTGCCTGCTAAAGTGTTTTATGATGTCACCATAATGTACTGAATGTCGCATAACTTCTGCTAGTCGAGTTGCTTCTTTGGCTGCTTTGTCTGTTGCGTCATTACATTTAATGCCACAATGAGACGGAATCCACGTAAAAATGCTGTCCTTTTTGTCTGAAAGAGCGTGATGGTGAAGAGTTTTAATGTCCTGGAGTAGTTCAAGATCAGTCGATCGGTTTCTAAGACTTTGGAGGGTGCTTAGTGAATCGGTAAATACAAGAAAGTCACTGTGGCTGGATTGGTTAATGTATATTAAAGCTTGCTTAAGTGCATAAAGCTCGCAGGAAAATATGAATCAGGAAGCTTTAATTTAATTGTGTTGTCTGGAGTTATCGCTGCACACCCATTCCCATCTTCTGTTTTGGATCCATCGGTGTATATGAATTTACGGTTAGAAAGAATATTTTGTATTTCTTGGAAAACTAATCTGTATACAGATGTATGTGTTTGAGATTTCTGATAGTTTGTAACATCAGGTTAAGTTGGGGAAGAGATGTTCTCTATGGAGGTAATTCTTGAAATGTCCGTGGCATTGTGGGAGGGATTTCTAGACCAAGTTCTTCTATGTATGTTCGTATTTTAAGGTGGAATGGTAATGACTGCCTTGACTTTGCTATGAGTTCTCTTTTGTGTTTGTCTGTGAATACGTATCGATGGATTTATGAGTTAGGTCTTGCTGAAATCTTGATTGCATATTTCAAGCACAGTTCCGTTCTGCGGAAATCCAGTGGTGTTTCATTGGTTTCTATCAATAGGCTGGTTACAGGCCTGGTTCCAAATGCTCCTAAGCATATCCTAAGACCATTTGCTTGGATCGTATTTAGTGGTTTTTATAATTGTTGGTTTAGCTGAGTGATATATCAGGGCGCCGTAGTCCAATTTTTTTCTAATAAGAGCTTTATAGGTTCTTAAGAGAACGTTGATGTCAGCACCCCAGTTTCTATGTGCCAGAACTTTTAAAACATTTAGTCTTCTTATACATTCATTTTTTAATTCGGCTATGTGATACTTCCAGCTTAATGTTGAGTCAAATGTTAATCCCAATATTTTGCAAGTTTTGGCAAATTTAAGTGTCGTATTTTCGAAGGTCATAACGGGGTTTGGGAGATTATAAGATCTGGAGAAGCATATGCATTTTGACTTATTGTGAGATAGACTAAGACCAGCGTGAGCTGCCCAGGTGGAGACATTTTCTAGCGTCTCTTGAAGAAGTGTTGATGTAGTAAGGGGGTTTTTCCCTTTGCAGAAGATTGTCAAGTCATCTGCAAATAGTAGACCCTTGACAGGTGTTAACAATGCTGTTGACTGCTATAAGAAACAATGTAACACTGATTTTAGAACCTTGTGGTACACCTCTTTCTGTAGGAAATCCTTTGGACATCACTCCTTTATATCGTACCCTTATTTTTCGTTCTCGAAGAAAATTGTAAATAAAGTAGTACATGTTTCCTCTAATACCGATGCGTTCTAATTCTTTAAGTATGAAGTTTCGAGATACTGTATCGTACGCTTTGTCTATGTCCAAGCTTATTTCAATTAACTGTTGGTTCTCAATAAATGCAGATCTTATTTCAGATTCGATTATTAGAAGATGATCAGTGGTGGGTCGAAAGTGGCGAAAACCATTTTGATGTTCCGAAAAATACTCAATTTTTTCTATTCCCAGCGAAGTCGGCTATTAACTATTTTTTCAAAGACTTTGCACATAGTGCAAGTAAGGGCTATTGGTCTGAAGTTTCCGGGCGAAGAGAGATCATTTCGTGGTTTCGGAATGGGCACTACAATTGCAGTACGCCACTGATCCGGAAATCTTCTGGAGTTCCATAGGTAGTTAAGAATTTCATGCATGTAGATAAATCCATCTTGAGGTAAGCATTTAGGTAGAGTATAGGAAATATTATCGGGCCCTGGACTATTACATTTACACTGTTCAAGAGTTTGTAAAACCTCTGTGAATGTAATATATTATCTTTGTATACTTCACTTGTTTCTTTGTTAGGTACTTTGGAACAAATCTGCGCATGCTTTTCGGGTAACTCACTTTTATCACTTCCTTTTTCGGAAGTGGCTGTGAAGGTCTGAGCTAACGTATTCGTAATGGTTTGTGGGTCTGTAAATGTTTTATTTTCCATAGGATCATATAAAGCTATATTTTGTACTGTTCCATATGAGCCTTTTATTTTACGAATTTTTTGCCATATTACGTTTGAAGGTGTTTGATTATTTAAAGAGGAAACGAACGCCAGCCAAGAGTTCTTTTGCTTGTTTTAACCACTTGGCGTGCCTTAGCTCTTGCTTTTTGGAATTCAATTTTGTGTTCTGGTGTGCATCGCCGTTTGAATATATAGTAGGCCTTGTTCTTCGCGGTTATTGCTAATTTACATTGTTGATTCCACCAGCTTACAGTTTTCTTGTCAGTAAAGCATTTCTTCGGGATGCTGATATCGGCAGATTGTAGGATCAAGTCTGTAAACGACTTCACTATTTCATTAGGACTGGATTGACAGAATTTGTTTATTGGTGAAAGATAAGGTAAGAAGAAATGTAACTTAAACTTTGCCAATTTGCATTTTTTAGATCCCGCTGCGATTGGAATTTCCAAGATGGAGATAAAACATTTACGTCAATCAACAAAACGGGAAAATAATCACTACCATACATTTCTCTAGAGGCCGTCCATTCTAATCTATCTTGAATATCAGGGGTAATTAACGTCAAGTCGATGACACTGATAGTGCCGTTTGCTATTTTAATGTGTGTTGGTGAGGTATCATTAAGAATGTTGAGCTCTTCGTTGTGTAACAGTTGTTCTACTATTTTCCCTCTGGTGTTTGTATATTGGCTACCCCATAATGTGGTATAACTATTGAAGCCTCCCAATAGAATAAATGGCTTAGGAAGCTGGCGTGTTAAATGCTGTAATTTATGTGCATCTAACAAAATTTTATTTTGAAGATATACATTGCAAATCAAAATAGGTGTAGGTAGGTTACGCTGTGATAGCAACTGCTTCAAGATCAGTTACAATCGATATATCTCGATGTTTAACATATTCTTTAATGTAAATAACTACGCCCCCACTAGCATGTAGGTAGCTGTCTCGATTTTTGTAATGGGGGTTGTATCCTTTTAATGTGGCAACATATTTCTCTTTGAAATTTGTTTCCTGGAGACAAATAATATCAGGATTGTGTTTACTTAATAACATTTTAAGAAATTCAAAGTTTGCATGGAAGCTATTAATGTTCCGTTGAAGTAAATAAGCCATGATTGTCTTAAATTTGACCTTACAGCAAAACTTGCCTGTTATTAACTAATTGATTGATTGCTTATGATTTGTTTAGATGGCGGTTCTCTTATCTTGATTCATGTAGGCCAGTAACTTTTTTTCAAGTTTGCTACTTCTAACCTTTATAGCTCGGTGTTTATAGTGTGGGTAAAGCTTTCGCAGACTGCCCACTAGAGACTCGAGATCTGTGGTGCAGTCTTCAACAATCGGAATTACATCTTTTACACCATTTATGTTTTCCATTAAGCTTTGGAGCTGATTAAAGCTTAATGTGTAGGCGTGAGATTCTGGTTCGATTATATCTCGAATCGGCTGGAGCATCTCTGCAGTTGACTGTACAACCTCATATTTTTTAAATTTATTTGCCTGGTCTGTTGTTTGCGTGGAGACTATTTCCGAAACAGTTATTTTTTCTTCGGACGTAGTCACGTGACAGTTTTCCCCGGGGTCAGTATCTGAGTAAATTGTGCTGTTTGACATTGGCCCTTTAGGCCTTTGCGCCTCTTGTTCCATAGGGATGGGGTTTTGAGGCTTCTTGGATTCACCCTGAGGTGGCAGTGGATTTTCGAGAGCAGAGGGGATAGAGCTGGATGTCTCTGGAACTTTTTCTTTAGCTCCATATGTAGATAGAGCAGATTTATTAAGAACCAGAGTATTTCTATTGGCGTTGGGTAGTTCCGGAAATTTCTCGGGGGTAATTTCTTGTGCACCCTCAGAATCGCGACAGTGTTTGACAAGGTGCCCTTGCTGCTTGCAAATAAAACAGGTTGGTGTGTCAGCTGATATATAAATCCAATAAGCAGTTCCTTCATATTGGATTTTGATGTTGGGTGGCAACTTTTCAACATTAGTGGGTGGAATGTAAAACTGGCGTCTGAAACTAAGTATGTGGGAAAATCCCGGGTCGAAAATTCCAGCCCTTATGTAGGTTATGTTAGACATTAGTTTGACTCCATATGATACTAAATGAGCTTCTTTGACTGAGTTTGGTATTATAGGGCAGACATTACTCAGTACTATTCTTTTGATTATTACTATATCTAAGTTCCACCACTTAAACTTCCATTAAAACTATTTAGGTATTGGTTTTTTCACTTCGACTCACCGTAATATCGTATTACAAAGTTTTAAAAATGTATCTTGCCTATTTTTGGCCTTTAACTTCCAACAAAATACGCGATTTATACTAAAATATACCAGAAGTATTTGTTTTCTTTATTTTTTTACAGCAATTACTATTGTTTCAGTAGCTATAAGACATGTGGCGTCCAAATCGTGCAAAGTATCAACATCAGTTCATATTGCAAAATTCAGAACTACCAATATTTGAAAACTAGTCATCACTAGCCATTAAAAGGTTGTGGAACCTTCAATGAACTGCTCAGCATTAGACCACTAGAGTCGCTTTATAGTTGATTTTGAGGCATTTGCTGCAACATGAGGGTGATTGCCAACATTGATACAAAAAATACCGCGATTCTAAAAGTCATTCTGTGTGTTTAGAGTTCTGAATCAATTATTGTTGTGTAAATAAGTGATTTTCGGGTAATTTATTTTTAGTGATTTTCCTTTACTTTTGTTTCAATAATTTCCACTTATTTCAGCAGAGCATGCGAGCATGCGCTGTGTTAGGTTTAGGTTAGTGAGTGAGTGTAAATAAACTTATTTTCATGTACTTTGGTTTTAATAATTGCTACCGGTTTCACCAAAGCATGCGAGCGAAGCGAGCGTGCACTGTGTTACGTTAGGTTAGTATGTGTGTGTAAATAAACTTATTTTCAGATATTTTTGTTTCAATAATATCCACTTGTTTCTCCAAAGCATGCGAGCGAAGTGAGAATGCGCTTTTTTTTTTTACGCCTAGGTTAATGTGTGTGTGTAAATAAACCTATTTTCATGTACTTTAGTTTTAATAATTGCTACTACATGCGAGCGAAGCGAGCATACGTTGTGTTAATTTTAGGTCAGTGTATTAAATAAATTAATTTTCGTCTTCTTTAATTTTAATAATTTCAATTGGTTCCACTAAAGCATGCGAGCTAAGCGAGCATGCGCTGTGTTAGGCTTAGGTTAGTGTGTGTGTGTCAATAAATTGGTTTTTGTATATTTAGTTTATAGTGATTTCCATTTGTTTCACAAACGCATGCGTGTTTTTGTGTAAATGAACTGAATTTTCTGTAAGAAATTTGTATGGGTTTCCAGTAGTTTTACAAAGCTTGGCGAGGAAACGATTATCTTCTCTAGTAGTTCTAGGTTTGTGAGTGAGAGTAAACTCATTTTTTTGTTATAAGAGTTTTGGTTTTGATTAATGTGTGTGTATATATAATATACACACATACATAATGTACTATACACCTAAGTTTAAACTTCAGATCAGGAATTTATTAAACAGGAACTGAACAATAACAATTTCACAACAAATAAACAGAAAGTGGAATAATTTAAAAAATCAACTTGAATAATGACAAGACCGGTAATTTTATGTTGGATACGCTTGTGACACAATTTCCATGAATTTGTGGAACCTTACGTTCAAGTCAAAGTTCTTTTAAAAAGATACTCTGACAAATACCCAGCAAAATGTTGTGACTTTCTGCCGAATACAGGGATTGTGTATCGGACATTTCTCCATTCACGTTCAATGTTTGGGGTGTGGATGGGCAACTCATCAATATCTTCGTTCTGCAAGGTTTCCATATTTTCTTCATGTACTCCTCCGCTTCTTTCAGTGGATACAAATTCCAATGGGTGGTTGACGCGCAAATATATGAAATCTTGGTGTTTCAGGACGTCATACCCTTTCCAACAATCGGAAATTATGATGCTCTCCGGAAGTAACCATTCGGATATGATCTCCAGCAAAGCATCCGTCGTTCTATTTACACAAAAGAAATAGTGGATTTTCTGTTGCATTACTACAAATAAGCTATTTTGTTTTCTGTACGTACTGTTTGCTAAGCGTAAAGATACAAATTGGACATGCTATGGCCTTCAAATCTAAGTAATCTAACACAAAATTAAAAAGCACGAGGGATCTATTGCACATAAGTATTCTTATTTAGACTTATCAGTCCTTGGAAAAACGGAAATTAGGCGACAACTTAGCTCATTTTCAGACAGAACGTAGAAAGGCACAATGACAACGTAAGGAAAAATCGCTGTGTTCATTCCAAAATAATTGATTTATTAAATTCTGCGTTGAGTTTGAACTTGCATTACTTGGACATGATGAAACAGCAGAATCTATCAATCCTGGAATATTCAGAGGGTTAATAAATTTTAATTCAGCTTTAGATACAGTTGTAAAAAAAGCACACAGTTTTTAAGGGCACATGCAGGGATATAAAATGATTTACTAGAATGTATGTTAAATGTGTGTCGTGAGGAAATTAATGCTAAAATAGCCAGGGCAAATTTAGTGTCTATGTTAGCAGATGAAATGTCTGTGGTATCTTCTAAATTTTAATTCGTTATAGTAATTCGTTACCTGTCATCTATTGGAGAGCCTGTTGAAAGATTTTGGACATTTTTAAATCCACATGGTAATGACGCTTCCACCTTAGTTTGCATTAAAAATGTCCTCGCCGATGTTGTATAAGAAAAGAAAGAAAACGAAATATCTCAAAGTTATGATGGTGCTAGCGACATGCGCAGACAACATGCAGGGGTTACAAGAGAAGAGTAACATTTCGCGTATTATGTGCATTGTTACGCTCACCAATTGAACTTAATTCTTGCCCAAGCTACTTGAAAATAAACATGTAAAACTGTTTTTCAATACCATTGCAGAATTGCCAATATTCTTCTCTCATTCACCTCAAAGAGTAGCTGATCTAGATGTAATTGTGAAGCGAAGAGTCCCTCAGGGATCAGCCACAAGATGGAACTCAAAATCCAGAACAGTAGTTTCAATTCGTGAACATAAAGCGGACATTCTGGAATGTCTCCAACAAATTGAAGACACCAGCAACCAAACCACAACTGTGAATCAAGCCTTTGGTCTAAGGTTCAAACAGCAAGAGCCAGCGACTGCATGTGAGATTTGTGTGGACAAAGCGGCGCTGGGGCGGGTTTTCAGCTGGTACTCCGGTTTCCCCCGCCATCGCATTCCACCGGTGCTCCATCATCATTCATGTATCATCAGTGTCACCGCCTGCGGTGCCATAAGTAGTTAAAGCGGGCGTTAAACACTACCAAAAAAAAGCAAGAGCCAAAATGTTCCTTTTGGTTAGAGGTATTTAATAAAATAATGCCCCACGTGGATATCTTGTACAACCAATTACAAAAGCGCACCACTGATCCTGTATCTATAAAATAAGCAATAGCAGAATTCGAATATGAAATTTTGAAAATTAGAGCCTAATTTGATAATATAATAATCGGGGAAGAACCAAATGTAGCAAAAAGAAGATGCGAGGACGTGTACATAACAAGGATTGTAGCAGTAAAAGAAGTGCGTGACATAATAATTCAGCAGAGCAAACAAAGTTTTGAGTTCTCCAGCAACTTGTTGGCCTCTAATTTACTTGAGCAGCACTTTTTTCCTTCACCGAAGAATAGGTTCCCTGAAAAAAAAAAAAAAAAAAAAAAAAAAAAATGATTTTTGCTGTTGTGCACACTTACTCGTTTTTAAATAACCCTAAGTTTAAAACAGAACTACAGGTCATTTATTCTCGAGATGATTTACAGGAAATGAGAAGTACAGTAGCACTTCTGAAGTTTTTAATTGAAAATAGCCTTCAAGAAACCTTTGGAGATGTTATGAAATTGCTGAAATTGGTAGTTACTGTCCCACCGACAATGCGTGAAGCAGAGAGGTGTTTCTCCGCTTTGAAGCGGATCAAAACGTTTCTTAGAAGCACCATGAATGAAGATAGGCTATCTTGTCTTGCCATGCTATCCATCGAAAAGGAAATAATCCACAAGCTTCCAAATTTCCACGTGAGAATCGTGGATAGATTCGCCGAAAAAGGAAAGGAAGACGGACTTTCTCTATAAACATACCGTTATAGGAGATTCAACCTCATCAACAAATTCAGGATCATTTTAAGGTAACTTTAGAACTATAGATATATTTTAAATAATATATAAAGTCAAATTATTTGGAAAGGTAAACTTCATGAAGTAGTAAAAGTGACGAACTACTGTCATTTTAGTTAGCAGCCACCACTGCTTTTCAACCAAAATAATTGTATATTAGGCTCAATTTTTTAGGACTCAAACTCAAACGTATTTTATTTATCCTTTAAATAGAGGCTTTAAAGGAAATATCAAGTATATATTACAGCTTAATTTACCTTGTAGTATTTAATTTATATTCTTATGGCCTATAGAAAGCATTTTCTAATAAGCCCTTTTTTTAAGTTAAATTCCTTTGTTATTTTAATGCTTTTTATTTACTTCGGTAACTTATTAAGTAGTTGTTTCCCCATGCTTCTTACATCTCAATTGTTTAAGATACCCTTAAAAGTAAATCTAAAACAGTTGTAATTATTCCTTAAGCAACACTTATGTATATTGCAATTTTTGGCTTCCCTTTGTGTAATACGACACTGTTTTAAAAAAGTTCTATACGAAAGCTGTTTATCTACTTTCTCTATTATCTGAGTGCTGCTGTTTTCTTTCAGTAGGAAAATTGGTTGTATATTATTTGCACTGACTCTCAACAATATATTGCAAGACGTACTCTGGTTTTAATATAAACTTTGGAGAATAAAAATACTGGACTTGTGAATCTATTTATATTATATGAAATTGTATTTATTGACATTCCTTATTTTCCCTGATACGCTTCATAAAAGTCACATGAAAGGTTACTGCACAGCTGAGACCATGATTTAAGAAGATATTTAAACCAGTAGCACAGGAACACCACATACATATTCCAAAAAAGAAGAGAGAACATTTCCATATAAGATGCTCAATTAAATCAATAGGAAATAAATAGATATCCCAGGAAGATGATTACACAACTGAGGTAATTTCCCTACAAAATTATCCAAACATATGGCAAAGAAATGCAAGCAAGCACTATTCTACTAAGGACCTCTGTCTTGCTCACTTATGACAAATTTACTAAAAAATGTACATATCTACACTGTACCTTTTATCTTGTCACATTGTAAAAACCTGAACCAAACTGCCTACTTGTAATTCTCCATAAAATACAAACACATAACTGTCACTAATAAAACTAGATAAATATGCTAATTCATGGCAATAAAGCCCAATACTTTTTTTTCGGTTTTTCTGGGATATTGACTCTGTTAAACAATAAAGATAACATTTCCAATATCATTGAGATGTCAAAACTAGAAAAGGCAATACTCCACCAATTGCCCTAAAATTCAGCAATATTATATACAAATTAAGTTTATATATATATATATATATATACATACAAATTAAGTTTTTATATTACTTCTACACAAATTTTACAGATATAAGAGTGTTGACCTTTCTTAAAATGTTTTAACTAAGGATATAAATAGGTATTTTAATGCCCAATACATTTCTGTATAATAAAACAGACAGATATATCCTTAGTCTAAAATTATGAATTTCTTCTTAATAATTTCAAAATGCATGTATGTAAAGTTGTGTGAGGCATTGGATAGGCAGAGCCAGACTGATCTTGCGGTTTACCGGGAAACATGCGAGTCAATTGAGAAATTCAATGCTATACCGGAATGTTACCATTGTAGCTCAGTGGTAGAGCACGGCAAGAGACCGGGAGATCCGTGTTTCAAATCCCGGCTCTGGCATTGAAATTTTCATTCCGACTCTACTTATCCAACTCCTGTCCTACACACGGCTTCTGTGAAGAAACAATTACATCAATACCAATTGACCATAATAGTTGGCTATACTATAAATACTGGGACTTACAAGCATTTACAGTATTGTAAGTCACCACAGAGGTTGTAATCTAAAAATAAGTGTGGTTTACTGGGAAACATTCGAGTCAGTTGAAAAATTCAATGGTATATCGGCATTTTGCCACTGTAGCTCAGTGGTAGAGGAACCGGCTAGAGACTGAGAGATCCGTGGATCAAATCCCGGCTACGGCATTGAAATTTTCAGTCTGACTCTACCTATCCAACTCCTGTCCTACATACGGCTTGTATGAGAAATCAAATCAATACCAATTGTGTAAAGTATATTTCATGTACATGTCAATTTATAGTACAGGCACAGTATGTTGGTTGCATAAATAACTTTTACTTTGAATAACATTTAATATTTGTATTTTGAAAACTTAATTAAACTAAATAAAAATTTAAGTCTGCCTCTGCAGTGTGTCTACCTCACATTTACGAGGTCTGAGTTCAAATTTCAATTAGGGTGAGTTACTCAGATACGCTATTTTTCTGGGGTTTTCCCTTATTCTGAAAAGACGAGTGTTGAGTATCTCTAAGCTCTATGGCCATTGGGCTCATTTGTGTATAATTTCACTCATTTCATTGATCGTTTGATGTGATTTATCAGATCAAAGGGCACTAAACTTAAAATAAAATAATTCAGTTGGTTAACATCAACTGTAGAGAGGTGCAATTTTAGAAGTAGCACAGAGAGAATTTAAATCAATAGTTAGTTTATTTACAATTGGTTTTACTCATTTATAAATACGCTTACATAAATATTACAAATATGGTAATACATTGGCTATAAAGACAGAAAGAGTTGAAGTACTTCTATACAAACACATAACATTAATGAACTTCTTTGGTATGTGTAAGCCAACTCAACATGATTATAATAATCTCATCTCTTGCGTGATAGATTGCCTCAAACATCCATTTATTATAAGATGGGGTTACCCTGAAACAAAAACATAATTTTCTAGAAATATTTTGTAATGTATTACAACCATGTAGATATTTTTATGTGAAAGAAGAAAATATAGATAGCTTATTTCAGTCATTAAGTATAAAACATACATAGGCTGCATCATGAAAGAATAAAAATTAATTAAACATTCTACATACAATAAGTTACCGTAATACATTTAAAATTGTAAGATTAATCCACTTTCAGGTCATCAATTTCTGAAACACTATAAAGAGGATTTGCCTTCAAGATTGTTTTGATACTCCTCTTGCTATCTTATAACAAGACTGATAGTAGCAGCAATTATTGGGGGAGAACTGCAATATTTAACATTAAAAAATAGAGGACTTTAGCTTATAAATACCATATTTAATTACTGTATATGAATTACTAATTTAAAAACAACTGAGATTAATTCTGAACTTATCTCAGATTTGTGAGTAAATAGGGATAACTCCAAAACCGTGAAAAATGAGATATATGGTCAAGAAGGATGCCAGATTTATTCTCTTTCGCGGTCTATAGAGAGTTACATCAGGTCATCAGCGGTCATGGGTTAATGTCGTAGTGTATTAAGGGTAAACTTTTATTTTCTCACTTCATGTAGTGTAAAGTGATATGCGTTAATTGGTAATGGAGATATCTTTCTTTACACTGGTTTCATTGAGGAAAGAGAGTTACACTCGGAGTTATGTCCTTTTCTCATTATTGTCCACTACCGATGATCATAGTAACAATATCTGAAAAACAGCAACTGTCTCTGAGATTGGCAGCAATTGTGTTTCATGACATCACTTTCTGTTTAATTGCAGTAGAGTTAACTTGTATGCACTTGAGTGTTGTGAGTGCAAAATTACAAAGAAAATGTTTTTCTTTAGAGGTAGTGGAATGGTCATGGAATTGTCAAACAAAGAAGGGGAAGAATTAGGTACATATAGAAATATGTATTTGCACTTAGAATTCCCAGTGCATATTAGATAGTAATTTGATAACAGGACCAAAATTCAGTTATAACAATTTTATCAACAGGGCTACCCAACACCTTTAGGTACTATTAATTACAAATGCAATGCCAAAATATGTAGGAAAATTAATGCTGTATAATTCTTATTATCAATTAAACAGTTGCATACTTGGAATAGTGCTCTAGATTCTGATTATGCTTCAAATATAATATTATGAATGCAAGATTGTCATTAAACCCTATTAAAGAAATCCAAAACTTGAGTTATTCATTGTGCTTAATTATTAATCTGAAATAGGAAATGATGATGTCATGTCATTTATGGATGGAAAAGAAAATGGTATTATAAATAAGAAAAAAATGAACAAAAATACTGAAGGTATTGCAGACGAGGAACCACTGAAACAGAAGCAAGAGGTGGTAATGGCAAAATAGAAAGACCTAAAAGTATCAGAGGAAATTCGAAATTTTGAGGTTTAAAAGGCGATACAAGAAAAACTAGGAAAGAAAGAAATACAGAATGTAATTTATGTAAGGAAAGAGTTACGAAAGATGACGATTTAAAATCAGAGAGAAGATTACAACTATTTGAGTCTTACAGGCTGAAGTGTTAAAACAGATTTAATGACAGAGAAAGATAGATAATTAAATTTGTCTCTGAGCAATTATAATTTTCAACAATTTAAATAACTGAATTTGATTTGACTGAAATAAAACTTGTAAAATGCACTAGAGCAAAAGAACAAGACCCAAATAACCAACTGAAATGACTCAGGTGGTAATATCTACTAGGCTACTTTGGAGTTCAAATCCCGTGGGCCAACCATTGTGACTGGCTTTTTCCATTTTGTTTTATTTTTTTCTCACTCAATCACCAAGAAAAATACTGGATTGGAATTTAATACTTATGACTACGGGCATACATAACTTGCGATCTTGATAACGGAACTTTATATGTGGATTCTAACGTTTTTAATTTTAAAACGCGAATTTTAATATTTTAGAATTAAATCACGCACATTCTTATAATTATTCGTCACACACGGCAGCAATGCCTAGTGTTTTGCTTAAGCACGTTTTGTGACCAACCGCTACCTTGCGGATACTACCATATACACCATAGGCAACATCTGTCAAATTAATTATTTTCCAAGTTTCTAAGTACAAGACAAATGATAATGGAAGGGGAGAGACCTCTAGTTTAAGGAATATTTAAAACAATCAAATTTTTTGGCCCGTCAGAAGATATTATTGATAAATTGGTAGTATTGTAGTAAACATCGCGACAAGGCCATAACTTCATTTTTTTCCAATTTCTTGGTCTAAAACTGAAGGAGGACAAAACATCAGGTTTTGACCAAATTTTATTGTTTGCCTCTCATGACTATAGTCATTAATTCCACTAAATGAACTTATAAATAGGTTGACACAAAAAAGGGCGACAAGTATCAGAATACCCCAAATATTATAATGACTTTCACCGTGGACTGCATGTATTGTATTCCGAATCCGAGGTACACGCCCCCTATTCTCACGGTTCTATTTAAAAAAATCTGTTATAAGCACATAATTTGATACTAAATACGTTTTTGCGATAGCTGCTAAATGGGCGAATTAGCAAGAGGTTTCTTATAATGCGGAGTAGGTGGCCAATTTTGTCTGCGAATTACCTTAACCCAAGTTTCTCAACGGTCTTTCCGAGTTGGAAACCTAAACTCTAACTCCCAATATAGAATCCTTCTTTTGATAATGTATTACATATTCCACTAAGTAGCAAAAAAAAAAAAAAAAAAAAAATGATGAGTACACTAAACTATGTATTGAAACACACTTCCCTTTATACTTTATGCTTCTGCTATTTGAGAAACTACAACCAAACACGACACACGTATTCAAAATTATACAGGTTTAAAACCTACAGCCCAAATGTACTACTTAATTGACATTTAACACCACAAAATGTTATTTTTGTCTGTACATTTAGTCCACTAAAACTGTACTCCTCCAGGGTTGCCAACTCCACGGATTTTCAGTCAAAATTGATGGATTTTCAAGTTTTTTTGAACAGGCAAAATTTAGTTTTGTTGGATGACGGATTTTTTAATGGATATTATTAGCAATTATTAATTAATGTTATATTCGTTGTATTTAGAAGACCACACGGATATAAAACTTGTGTAACTACAAGAAAGTGTCCTGATAAAAAATTTAAACCGCTATCTTTTATTTAGAGCTAACAGTAACAAACTTCTCGGATAACTTAACAACATCATAACACTGGCATATGACCACAACAGACGAATTTTCAAGCTGCATGACGGGTAAAATTTGGTTTTGTGGGATGGCGGATATTTTGATGGAATTATTAGTAATTATTAATTAATGGTATATTGGTTTTCTCTATAAAACTGTAATGGATGTAAATCTTTGCATCCCAGCAAATATATAATTGAAAAGAACTCATTTGATTTCCTACCAGAAACTGCTATTACATTGTAGCTAATCACAATGCAATTACATCTCTTGATCATCTTTCAGATCCAACAAAGAAAATTATCCTAATTGCTCACCATGAGTTTTGATTTGAATTTTATTTTTGAAATAAAATATGGAAATTTCTAATCTTGGCGGATTTTAGGGTGTTGGTTTAACGAAAAAAAAATAATCATGTACTGGCAACACTGGACCACATACATGTATAAGAATCGGTGTGAATTCTGGAAGAAGCATAGTGAATGCAGTGCTAATTCGGTGCTCCATTGTGGTGCCTCAGTGTATGTGTAACAGTTACTTTATTATTTTAATTGCCTGATTGAAACAGAAACATAAGCGGTATGTGCGGCGTTTTAGGAAAGATTGGTTAAATAATGTAAAATTAAAGGAACGGTTGATAGAGGTGCTTTGGGAACCGTATAGTGCGCGGTATAAATATTGTCAATGCAACGCTTATGTGCGCTGTTCAATTTACTTTTTTGTGGAAAAAAATTATAAACAATTAAAAGTATTTCAGCCCTTTTCTAATTTCGTAGTCAAAATCGCCATTTCAGCCTATCAAACACTCGTATGAAGGTGCAGCTGCACAAGCTGCTCGTGCATTGTAGTTATCACTGTGCAATTAGATCACTTGATCATCTTTCTGATCTATAAAAAAATCCAAGAAACTAAGAAATTGAGCTGTAATTTAATTTTTATTTTAAAAGAAAATACGGTAATTTCTAATTTTGACGGAATGTTATGCGTTGATCTGGCGGAAAAAATAACAGTGTGTTGGCACACTGTACTCATCTCAGAAGTATGGAACAAAATATGGCGACTCGACAAAAACATACTTCACCAACCACGATGCATAACCACCTATCTATTTTGTGGTGGACAAATCGGCGCAGGGGCGGGTTTTCTCCGAGTTCTCCGGTTTCCCCCGCCATCGCATTCCACCGGGGCTCCGTCATCATTCCATTTATCATCATTGTCATCGCCTGCGGTGCCATGGCAGTAAAAGCGGGCGTTAAATACTAAAAAGAACCCTATGTATTCTCTCTATATTTGAGATAGTCATTGTCTTCTGTTATTCTGTGGCTGTTGCGCCATATTTGCAATTCGTTGTTAGTTATCTGTGGTTTCTACGAGGGCTGTAAATAAAATATGGCAACATTGATAGAACACAATATTTATTGAACTCACAAGTACAATTGCATTACATTCCTTCAATGTAGTCACCCGCAAAGTCCATGACCTTTTGCCAAATGCAGGGCAGCCGTTGGGGACCGTTGGCAAGGCGATCTCTGTTGATGACTGCGACGGATCGCCCTACTGCGCGGACTACAGATGCCATGTCAGGAAATCGGCGGCCTCGGAGGGGTTCCTTCAACTTCGGAAACAGGTGGAAGTCACAAGGACTCATGTTTGGTGAGTACGGAGGATGTTCCAAAACCTCCCAATATCACCGTTGCAATAAGAGCGACATGACAACGTGTGTAGTCGGACGAACATATCGCTCCAGAAATCGGCAATAGTAGTCCCTGTTGACGGGTTTCCTTCAGGCACAGCATAAGTAAGAATAACCCCCTCGTAGTCGTATGCCATAATCAGCATCAGCTTCACCCGACTGGGTTCCTGTCGAACTTTCTGTGGACGTGGTGAACCTGGGTGACGCCATTCATTCGACTGACGCTTCAATTCCGGCTCATAGGCTCGTGCCCACGTCTCATCAATGGCGTCAATACGCTGCAGAAATGTGTCTCCTTCATTGCGGTATCTGTCCAGGTGGATACCGGTGCCATTTCTGTACCTCAGTGAGTCGATGTGGAACCCAATGGGACGCAATTTTCCTCAGGTGAAGACATTTCGTCAGCCTATGCCACACAGTTTGATGACTGAGACCAATCTCTACGGGTAACTCCCGGACAGTCCATCGATGAACCATGACAACGAGACCACTCACGATGTCAATCTGATCTTGCGCAATGGACGGCCGACCTATGCGGTGCAAATCCGCAGTCTCAGTCCTACCTGCACGAAACGCCTTGACCCATCGTGCAACCGTCCTGTACGGCAATGCATTCCCGCTACAGGCTTCACGTAATCCTGGATAACATGCTGATACATTTTTGCCACGGGCAACCTCGATTTTAATCCACGAAAGCTGGTCGCTCTTGTTAAACATGCTTTAGATCGGTGCACTTGACACTGTTCACTTCAACGCTACACAGCAACAACACACTCTCAACTGGCAGCCCGACCAATGCACACCACACATCGACACTAGTCTCCTGATCGCTCCCATATCCTATTGGCTCATACCCGTTCTCCTGTGAATGTGTGGACCATGTTGCCACTACTTTCTTTACAGCCCTCGTATCTTCCTTTGTAACGAGTTATGCAAGACGTACAGAGCTAAGTTATACTTTGCGAAATTCAATAAGCAACTATTGTTTTCACTATCATGAGCTGAGCAATACTGCGTGCCTATCGGTTTAGGTGCGTTTATTTGCTTGAAAAACATAAATACGCTACGGTATCATAAACCTTGTGTTATAGCACTATGGTAAATAACCTAAAAGTGATCTGCTAAGCGTCTGTGACGTGCCTAAAGCTATTCACGCGAAGCTGAGTTTAGAGCCACTACAACTGACAAAATGGGAAGATGTGTTCATTGTATTGTTTAGAATTTTTTGCCCTTTACAGACCTGAATTTTTGTTGCTAGCCCTCACTTTTTGAACAGTGCGAATTCCACTCACTCTTTTCAGACCACTCTTGAGTCACGTAAAATGATTAATGTAAATGATACTAATGTGAAGAATGTGGTTACAGATCCGGTGACCAAATCTGCTGTTGGATTAAAACTTGTGTGTGGCGAAAACTTGAAGCACATTCAGTGTTGGGCTTATATAAGCTGAACATCATTAGCAATATTTGGGCTCAGTATTTACAGTAACTAAACACCACTGTTTCAAAAACAAATGTATGTTCCTGCACAGCTGAAAAGCGGAGCATTTATTTGCTCTGATTTTTTTTTCTTTTTTTTTTTTTTTTTAGACATTAAGAGGAAGGACTGTCCCTTGTATCCAAAGCCAGTGGTTATCTGTTGGAGTTCGTGGTCTGAAAGTATGTTCTAGCTCGCCGAAATCTTTCCCCTTATTGTTGCCTTTGCTAACACGGATGAAATGAAGGAAACGCAAAATCCTGGCATTGCATACTTTTGCTCCTTAAGTGAATGTATTAAAAGCATAATACAACGCCACGTTGTGTTTGTTAAAGAAAATGGAATGTACATCGTTAACCTTCTTAAGAAACAGGAAGGTTCAAGCTATCCTCTAGCTCACATTGTGTATAAGGAGCCCCCCGAGCCTCAAAGGTTGAGACAGAGTTTTGAAGATGTAAGACAGGGAATTCTTTTATGGTACAACATAGTTAAGTAAAATGGCTGCTACTAGGTCAGCTAGTGTTAGAGCAACTATTATAAAAATAGTATCTCAAGCTTCATTGAAACTTAACTCTTTGCTATTGGTAAATTCAAGCAGACGAATATTTCAGGAGCTTGGCATTTTGGATTTCTGAGTAGTTGCTGTTACAGATATGAGCCCTTGGACACTTAAAAAAACTTCAAAATATTCCTGATCTGGACACTCAAGATATGGTTTTAGCTTTTGGACAGTTGAAATAAACCCTCTACAAGCAGATGTGGCAGAGTAGCACTAATATAATATAATCCCTTTATGTGGTGAACCTTTCATATCCTGTTCCCAATATAGGAGAATAGGTCACACAATAAAATTGTTTATTTATCCTTTATTTAGGTTACATTAGCGGGAATAATATGAACGGTAATAACTTAAAATATGGCCTCTGAAGTTAATTTTTAAATTATTTATATATTTTCGATGCTGTGAATAAAATCTAGTTCTAACGTAATTGTTTCGTGCCGAAAATGTGAAATTCAGGAATTCCCAAGTGTATTTTGGAGAAAAGCCGATTTCGACCAATAGAATCTGGCAAAGCTCGGAGAACCTGATCGAACTTGTGTACCATTCAAATCGTACTTAAATCATCAAACCTATCGAATTTGCTTTACTCTGCTCCACAGCAGCATGAAGGGTTAATAGATTAAATAATGCAGCAATAGACATGGAATGTAACCGCGCAAAAAAAAATTGTAACTTGCATTTTTGAGGTTCCTTCTAAGCTAAGATATATAATTGAGAGCTAAATTAAACCAATATTCCCTTTAGTTACCAATTTATATATTCAAGTGCATTAACCCCCACCTATTTCCACACGCGATCCGGATTTGTTTATTCAGCCATTACAATCGTTTTGCAATTACTGGTCTATGCAAACTTTTAAGACTCTATTATGAATGGGTAGGTATAGCAGATTTCTAATCTGGATACGTTAACATTTTCAACACTAAGATCCGGATCTCCTGTGATATTTTACCTTCAGAGTTATCTAAACCTAACATTGTCTAAAAGAGAAAACAAGCCTCAACCAACGCATTTAGCCACAACTATTGCACATTACGTATGTACTATTACTCCAATAATTGTTGTAATTGTGCAATTTGGCGAATTTTCTTAATACACCATTATATTTATGACTTTGACGAAATGTAACTTCTTGTGCATTTAAACAGTGCTTACATTACTTTATCGAGGAAATCGAAAGAAAGGGACGGCATTATTTTGCCAGGTACAGTTATTGCAATAAAATACTGCACACACTTTCCCGTCCTTGAAGGTTTTCATTGCCTAAAATAAGAAAAAGTGAACCCAAACATCACTTACACCATATTACTTATACAGCGCTCATCAATACGCCAAACCGCTACACTAGGATCGCTGGTGTTCCTTGTCGCTACTCTTTTGGCCGACATTCTTATATTAGTAATGAAGTGTATATGGTCTCAGGGATCAAATATACTGTTGGTACTATTGAATCGCTGTGTTCCTCATCCTTAGGAAGGAGGGAAAAGTCCTAGTGGCGCACGAATTTGCGCGGCGTCAGCTGAATAAACAGCGACGCATTGGGTGGTCTCAGTACTGTGCTACGATTACGGCGGACACGGAGATATCGGACGTCTGGCACAAAAAACCTCAACGGTCTACGGACTTACCGCATCAATACGGAAACCTGGAACTACATGACGAATATTTACGACACTTGACTCCCTGTGAGGTTCCTTTACCCCCTCTACCGCCGTCATCTGCTCGGTTGCCTCCAGAACCTATTCACCTTTCGGAAGTTTCTCATGTTTTGACAAAAAATGATGATGATGATGATAATAATAAACGCGACGTTCCGCCCCAGGACATTACGGTTTGACCTATGACGTTTTAAGACTTTTACCTGACCGATGGTTTCAACTCTTGGTTCAACGTTTTTCAGATATTCTTCATACAGGTCGAATTCCGGATACTTGGAAACTGATTATTATCAACCCGGTTTTAAAACCTCACCATTTAGGTCGAACAATTTCCAATTATCGTCCCATTTCGCTACTTCCAAAGATCCATAAAATATTTCAAAAAAAAAAATTGCAAGATAATCTAGCTTTCTATATGGGAACGTTTTGGTCTTTGGCCGGCTACGCAATAAGGCTTTCGGAAAGGTTTTGGAACTGCCTTTAAGTTATACACCCTTATTACTGACGTTAACATTGCATTCCATTCCAACAGACAAGTATTATCATTATTTCTGGACATGTCTAATGCATATGATGCAGTGACCGTACCGACTCTTCTACAGAAACTGCGTGTCCTGGGACTACCATCTGTTCTGATTGCCGTTATCCACCAACCGTTGACAGATGGACGATTATTTTTAACAGATCTTTGTAAGAATTGTACAACTCGGCTGACTTCGCGCGGACTGCCTCAGGGATCCTCCCTCAGCCCTTTGTTATATACGATCTATGTGGGTGATCTTCAGCGGGAAACGCAATCCCTGTTACGGGTACTAAAAGACGCCGATGATGTTTTATACACGCCGGTGCGGCCCAGGCATCCTGAGCTTAAGGGGGGGACGTAGGTAAAAACCTCATCACATATAAGTATTGATAACTTTTACATTTTATAAGTTAGAAAACTGAAATTTGGTATGGTAACTGTTAATGCTTGTGTACATACTGTGTATTTTTTTCAGAATTTTTTGAAACCTTTTGTTTGTATTATATTTTTTATTATCTAAAAAATAATAAGGTGCATTTTCTTAAAAAGTGCCAGAGATTTTTCATTGAAAATTTGTATGAGTTATTTTGAAGATATAACACACAGTTCTGTTGAACAGAATTTTGATATGCATTGTGGTTTTTTTTTTTTTGGTAGTGTTTAACGCCCGCTTTAACTACTAATGGCATCGCAGGCGGTGACACTGATGATACATGAATGATGATGGAGCACCGGTGGAATGCGATGGCGGGGGAAACCGGAGTACCCGGAGAAAACCCGCCCCAGCGCCGCTTTGTCCACCACAAATCTCACATGCGGTCACTTGGGATCGAACCCCGGCCGTCTAGGTGAGAGGCTAGTGGTCTAACCACTCGGCCACGGCGCGGCCCTCAGCATTGTGGTTGTTGAGATAAAAATCATATACTGCTAGTTTGACAAATTTCTTGAAAATCCATTCGAAAAAAAAATCACCAACGATTAACTAAAATGTTTATTAAAATTCTGTTCCACAGGATTATGCAGCCAGACCTTCTGTATCAAACTACCAAATATGATAACTGTACATGCAATAGTTTTGAAGAAAATGCACCTTCAAGATGAAAAAATGTAAATTGTAGAAAAGTTGAGTTAAAGATTTACTTTGTTTTTCACTGTTGCTGAGGTGACTAATGCTGTCCATATCCATAATCCCCATCTTCATCTTGTTCCTCCACTTCTTTCCTCTTGAGGTGTCTCAGTTGACGGGCTGATTTTGAAGTTTGTCCATCATGTAAGCTGATTTACCAATTCTTGTGACGTCGATGCTCCTCAAAATTGTTGTGAACACACCAGGCACAATTCCAAGTCCCTGCAGCACCCTAATTCTTCCTAAATTTCCTGAATTGTACACCAAACATGCATCATATGCACCAATTTTCACAACATTAGAGGAAACAAATGTTTTAGGGCAGCGAATCCATATGAGTCGATTGAAACTCTCATTAGCATTCTGAGTTTTCCCATGAGTACATTTGCTTAGGAGATCGGATGAGCTAGGTATTGAAAAGTGGGTATCACTACATCCAGTACTGCTTCTGGTAAACTGGGTTTATGATGGAAGGGTGAGCCATCAAGCTGTGCCTTTCTGTAACCACACCAAGAAGCATCACACAAACCATGCTGAGGGTTGTAATCTGTAGAAAGCTTGTGAAAATATGCGGCCCATACCGCCTGCTGCATATTTTTAACATTTCCTGTATTGTTTCTAATGACCCTGCCATAATATATTTGTAGGTTGTGAATTTCTTTGTCTGTTAACCTACCTTGTCCTCCTAATGGCTTCCCATCTTTTAATTTTTTGCCTCTAATTTTTTTTTTTTTTTTTTTTTTTTTTTTTTTTTTTCAGTTTTAATAACCTACCACCCATTCTTTTCTGGATGTGGCCTACACATTCCAATTTCTCTATATTACATTCTTGACCATAAGGTTTGCTGTCAAGTACAGTTTGAAAAGCACTGGAGTCACCATCTCCTAAGTAACTTACATAACGAATATTGTATTGTTTTAGTGAACGATGAAAAATGATTTTCAGCCCTGCTGCCTCTATTCCTCCACTTGAGCCAGTATAATTTCTGCAACATTCCAATTTATGGTTTGTCTGCCATTGTTCTTCTTCCAATGCATCATGCAATTTGGTTCTTACTGCACATGTAGCACAATACTTGCTCATGATTTGCAAGTCCAACACTTTGCCTGTGTCGATACTTATGACAGACGACACCCCATACTGTGATGTGTGGCCCATTTTCATCCATGTTCCATCACAGGAGACAGCCAGATCTCTTTTATCCACATTATCTGCCCCTTCATTTACATTCAATGCTTCTTCTACTGCAACTATCAAATCCTGTTTGCACACAGCTTCTAAAACAGTTAGCAGATTTGTGTTTAGATCACTGTATCTACTGACAGGTGGTGGCATATTTAGGAGCCCACATAATAAGTTAGTGCCCTCTCTTCCTATACCAATACATCTCATAGCATAACACAACCTGATATTTACATCATATACCCAGTTATTTATGGGTGAAGATTTAAATTCGTTATTTATTTTGCACTTATCACACACTATATGAAAAGTACAAGCTACTCCACATCTGTGTGTCTGATCATCATACAGCCTCAGACACTTTGCCCCACATGTAGCACAAGCACAACTATTACTAATAGTATTAGCCAATATTTCAATATCTATGAGTCTAAAACCAGTGGTTGCTTCTTTTGAATTTGTTTCAATTTGTACACCTTCACTGATTTTCTTAGCAGAAGCACTGGTATTTAAAATCTTAGGAACAACTTTTCTGAGGTTATTTATTCGATATACACGGTCTTTCTTCACCTTTTTAAACACCTTACCGCTATATCTTCCCATATTTATCACTAGATTCACCGATTTTAATAATATAAATACTTTACTAAAGTTATTAATGAATCTGTGGTATAGAAATACACAACACGAGGTTATTTTCAAAAGTAAACAATTTCAAAACAAAGGTGCATCAATAAACGCTTTCTGCCATCTTGTCCACAGCCTTTTTCAAGCGTACAAACAATACGTTCAGCAAACTGAGTGTCCAAACAGCAAGAAATACAGAAATGGCAAACTTCTAAAGAAGAAGTAAAAAGGGGGCGTGGCACAGTAACATTCATTGCTATTTAAATTATTATTTCATGCTTAGAGTAATGATAAAGACATGAAATTTCAGTATGATAATCCTAATACACTAAACTATTTTTAGCAAAAATAAAAAAAATGCAAATTTTTGAAAATTTTACCTACTCTACCCTTAACACTCAATTTGAACGCAACTGTTTCATGATCATGCGATATTTGGAAGATCTTGATTTAATGATTAATAATAACAAGACGCACTTTATACGCTTTCAGCGCACTATGAGACGGTCGCACCAGACTCTTAGGTTACAACAACATATTATTCCTACCTCTAAGACCATTTGTTTCTTGGGTGTTACCTTACAACAAAATCTAGGCTACCTTACAACAAAATCTAGGCTTACCAACAACTGTTACGTTCACTTCGTTATCCAACTTAATTCGGGCGATGTGGGGAAGACAATGGGGATCTGATCCTCTTACGTTTACTCGTGCCGTTGGTTTTCTCGCTATTGACATATTGCACGTGGATGACAGGACATCTGTCTGATACGATGTCCTCGAAACTAGACTCGTATTTTTATCAGTTATTCAAAATTATTTTTCATGTGCACGGAAATCCCCCGAGGGTGCTGGTTCGCCAATTTTTCCCGATGTTTACCACTTGTGACTTGAATTTCTCCAGGAGTGCCAAGTTTATAACTGATCTTTTTACCCATTCTATTATCTGTCCAGCCGTAGCTCACCGGTAATGTAAACCAAAGCAACAGGTCGTAATGATTCCGATTGGTTGCTGAACGTTTTACTGCTTTTCTTTATAAAAAAAATAGCTCCTTTTACTTTGCTGAAAGGAGTACACATATTTCATATTAAATTAGGCAATGATGTCGGAATAAGATGGTAAGTGTATTCAATAAACGGAAATTGGTTGAATTTCAACCATTATTCCCCTGCACAACAATGCACGTGCGTTGTGCCGTTCATTGCAACGGATGATGTTCAATTACCACGTGGAGAGCGTAGTGTGCGTATGAGAGCAATGGCGGAGACGTGTGGTTCTAGTGTAGTGAAACATAAGCGAGGAAAGTGGCGAAAAAACAATTGTTTCTAACGAACAATAAATTTTGTGAACAATATCTTACTCTTGCATTAGACAATATCCTGAGTTTAACGGTCAAATTTACTGGTGTTTCGGAAAGTAGCATAAAGGGTGCAAGAAAAGAGTGGTCAACTACGAGAAAGTTTTCGACACCCGGGAAAAAGAGGAAATGCTGCAGAAGTGTTTTGATTGTACATTGTGACGTGTTTGTTTGGGCAGCTATTGCACGCAAAGTGCACCAGTTCTTTTTCGCAAATGAGCCACATACAATAAATAAAGTGTTACATGCAGTGAACAGTGATCCAGAATTGCCTAATTTGAAAAGATACTCACTTCATGATTTACTCAAAGAAATAGGGTTTGAATTTATAAATAGGAATCGCAAAAGCATTTTAGTGGAAAGGGATATTGTTTTGTGGCGAAGAAAATACTTACGAAATATCAGACAATTCCGACAGCAGAGGCGAGCCATTTATTACTTAGATGAGACATGGATTGATGACGGTCATACCACCTCTGAAATATGGGTTGATACGCGGATAAAAACAAAGAAACAGGCCTTCTTATCCGGCTCCAGAACAGGGCTTACAAATCCCGCAAGTAGAGGGAAATGTTTAATAGTGCTGCACATTGGAAACGAGAATGGTTTTGTTGAGGGTGGGAATCTTGTTTTTGAGTCTAAAAAACAGGAGACTATCATGAAGAAATGACAGGGTAAGTGTTTAAGGCTTGGTTTGAGAAAATGGTCCCTAAACTTGAACCTAACAGCATAATTATTATGGATAAGGCTTCTTATCATAGCGTGAAATTAGAACGTATCCCCAATAGTTCTTGGAGAAAAGAACATATTATAAAGTGAATTCAGGACAAACATACACATTTAGGAGAGTGCACAGTTAAATCTGAGCTGCTAGAATTAGTGCGGTCATGTAAAACTCGTCATGAAAAGTTTGTTGTAGTTGATTTGGCTGAGAAAGCGGGTCATGTAGTATTGATATTACCTCCGTATCATTGTTATCTGAATCCAATTGAGATTGTTTGGAGTCAAATAAAGGGCTACATAGCTAGAAACAAAACTTTTAAATTAGCCGAGGTGCGACATCTGGTGCAAATATCATTTCAACACGTGACAACCGAAAAGTAGAGCGAATGTGCATCACACATAGTTCGGGAAGAGCAAACAATGTGGGATTTGGAGGGAATGATGGACATTGTAGTTGATCGATTAATTATCAATTCCGGTGATGATTCAGACAGTTCCATTGCGTCTACAACAGATTACTCGGATCTTGAAGGAGTGGACCCACATCCATCTTCGGATTAACTCTTCTGGGCAAGTCATTGTATTATTGCAGTATATGAAAGTAATGTGCAGTATATGGTTGTTCGTTCACACACACACACACACACACACACACACACATACACACATATTGGCATTTGGAATGATGAACGCATGCAATACGCAAAGGAATAGCATGCCTGCATTTTATAATTTTACGCGAGAATTTCATTTTTCGTAGCGAATAACAACTGATGTACTTGTTTTATTTCCTTTGATTTATTACATATCTCATAGTTTTAATCAATATCTGTGAAGAGTGAACATAGATAGGCATTTATTTCCGGTAATGTTGCCGTTTAAGGGTCAGTTGGCCGCGCAATGCCGCAAAACCATACCAACTTTAGAAATTGAAAACCCGACGTTACGCAGCCAACTGACCCTTAAACGGCAACATTACCTATTTCCTACCATTAGTGCGTAGGGTGCGCTTTTGTAATTGTATAGGAGACGAACACAGCTAAGCACCACGTGGTCCGTCCAAGTGCGTCCGCGGAGTAATACATTTTGGTTTGTTGACATCACCGGTGAACCAAGTCTGGACAGATAATAGTAACGTTTTATTACCGTGGTTACGACGATTGCAGCACCTTCGGGAGGACGTATGTGCTGACGGGAACGAACCTCCGGAACCTTTATTACGTGCTTTTGCGGCGATCAGTGCGACCCCGTGTTTATATAGACTCCTGTGAGACCGCTTTATTTTATAGATGGGGATGCTGGGCTTCTCGATCAACGCCTACGTGTATATATATATATATATATATATATATAGTTTTCGTACAGAGGTTCTGGACAGACAACGTTTTTTGTTATCTTTTTATCTTTTGTCGACGACTTACACATGACGACGGTAGTACCCGAACCACACATAATTTTTACGGACGGTTCAAAAACGGAGAATGGTGTAAATGCGGGCTTTTATGACTGGACAATCGATACCTTCAGACGACTATTTATACCGCGGAAACCATTGAAATCTATTAGGCTCTTCAATACGCTATCCGTTTGCAGGTGGATTGTTTACTACTATTTATGGACAGTATGAGTGTTTTACAGGCCGTGAGGAAGCCTTCCTCGGACCCTAATCAGCCAATTCCTGTCCTATTAGTAAAACGCGCTTTACGTACGTTGTTGGCCTCGGCTGTGTATCTGGTTTTGATATCCAGCCATGTTGCATTCGCGGTAACGATATTGTGGACGAAGCTGTGAGGTTAGCTACCACGACCGACTGTATATCGAGGGAACTGTTGGTACCACCACACGATATACTAGCCTTAGTTACAGTCACACCTTATGCTACCGATGATGCGGGTAAAGCCTTATGGGTTAACATATTCGTTTGTGAAGTCACGACCCCGATTATCGCAAAAAGAACTTAAGGTGTATTTTCGTGCATTTTGTAATACTGCCCGGACTTCGGAATGTTTATATCGTAACCGTCAACGTGAAACTGATCTTTGCGACTGTCTTACGTGGAACCCTCCAACATTTGTTATTCGCGTGTCTCCGTAAACGGGTCTCTACTATGGCATTACATGAATACCTCTATCGTTTATACCTTCTGGGCCATTGAATATTCCGGCATTACTCCTACCGCTTTCTTACAGGATATGTAAAGCATTATTTAGATTTACAGTAAAAGAAAAATGAAAATTTAGGATTCCTCTGGTCACCTCCTACATTACGTCACTGTACAATTCGTCAACGTCAAGTTCTGCAGTAGCTCAACGCAAGTTGGCAGTAGCGTCGATAAACAAACCCGACAGAAGAAGAAGAAGAAGAAGAAGTCGCGCATGAATTGATAATGGCGAATAGGGGTAACGTCAGAATTGTGCCCAAGGCAGAAATTGTAGCTGTGGATGCAATACTGCAGGAGGAATGGAAGCTCGAGGATCTCTGCAGCGGGCTAGCTAATCCTGAGCTTGCTACGATGTGGTGTGCACGTCGGCGCCTATTGCACAACGAGGCAAGAATGTAAGATGCCAGCAACCATGTCGTCTTCAGAGATATGTAAAGAGCCCAGAACGTAAGCGTTGGAGTTTATCTCATTGCCAACTGCGTGGAACTGAACGGTATCATTCATTTTTTGAGCGCAGTAATCTGGCGCTAAAGCAGATTTGGATATTTGTATACTGCTAGGCGTTTGATTTCTTGCAGTATCAGAGTGCACACGAGTGAATTGGGCCAATTTTCCCCGGGAGGAATGCCAAATTTATTTGGAGAAATTTGTATTATGGATGAAAATGGTGTTCCTCTCATCGTCGAAATCGACGAATCAAAGTTATTTTCACCGGAAGTACCAGCGAGACCAATGGAGATGACACTAGGTCTTCGGCGGTGTAGAAAGGAGATCTGCAAGGTGCTTCTTGGTGGAAGTACCAGACACATGACCAGACAAGAAGGCCCTCTAGCTGGAAGGGCTAATCCAGCAATTCATATTACTGGATTCCCACATAGTCTCTGATGGCTGGGCAGCACATGCCAGTGTGGAGATCATAAATAACGGCGTCTATATGCATTCAATTGTTCTCCACAATGAGAATTTCGTCAATCCTCACAACCCCGACGTGCACACCCAGAAGGCGGAAAATGTGTGGATGTGATCCAAAAGTAGGCTTTGAAGAAAATTTAGAACCTCCAGAGATCTGTTTGCGTTGTATCTACATGAATTTATGTACAGATGCGGCTGTCTAAATCAGAGTGTGTTCCAGAGGTTTCTCGTGACACTCTCCGAAAACTATCCTATTTTCCTCCAAAACATCTTGCATCCTTCTTCCCTCACAAAGTAATATTCATGTTATGGTAATTATTTATAAGTTGGCAGCTAACTCTCTCCGCTGCGACTTATGCCAGTTTTGCACTCTATCGGGACCGTCGTGGTTAGAGGGGGATTAGGGTTGGGGAGATGGTTTTAAAAAACTAATGTTGCCACCTTCTATTATCTCTTTACAGCTATCACCTCTTTCTCTTCTCTGTTTTTCCTTTCTTTTCGTTCTTATTCTACATACTATCCTGATTTCCATATTCCCCTACACTGAATTTCACAAATTATCTTTAAGACTCGATCCAGGTACCTTTGGTGTTGTAATCTATCATGCTATCCATTGCGCTGTTAGGAGTTGTTGGAAATATCGATAATGAGGACCTACCATGATATAAAATTATAATATTTATATACACACACTAACCTAAACGGATTGGAACCTAACTTCGCGCTAAATTTGAAATCCACAGGCTTTGTAATTGTCATCATAAATACAAAGTCAATCAATCGCACTTAGTTTCATTCGACTTTAGAACGGCTGAAGTTCTGCATAATAAAATTCACCGAACAGCTGTATCTGTGTGAAATATACTCGTCCTACATCAGCACAGCGTCTAGCGACATATGCTGATGTTGCATACCGCAACACTGATCGCCTGCTGCCAACAATGAAACTCGGGTTTAGGCACTTTAGCGTGTAGTATTATTATATATTTACATTGCAAAAGTACTACAAGACTTCCTTATTCATGTTCTACTCCTTCTAGGCAGCATACTTCATAAATATTCACAAAAAAGGATCGCTATACGCACATAATAAATTAGCGTCTAACTTAATTACGGAGCTTTTCCGATAAAAAAAAATTGGTAAAAACATAACCAGTATAAACCAAACTTACAGTCAAACCACAATTTGTTTAATTTCTAGAGCGGCCGAAGTTCTCTATAATAACCCATGTTTTTTTCCGAATCTCTCCTACTCCAACTCCTTCACTTTTCCACCTCTTTTTTCTCTAGTTACAAAGACAATTGTTCTTTATTTTCTTCTATGACAAAACAACCTTTTTAAGGCTAACTATAAGATAACTAAAGAGCAGGTAGATCTGGTTGGGCTGACAGTTATTCTTACAACTAATAATAATAATTTACTACTAATGCTGCCTAAAAAACCTCAATAAATGAAATATGAACTCATAAAATGTAAAGGTATTGATGATGTTACTTTGAATATTAACAAGGGTGAAACAAAAGCTACCATTTCAAATATAATGTTTTATACAAACAGTGTAGCCAATTTGATGTCAGCGCATCAAATAGCTAGCAAGGGTAATTACTTGTGTTTGATGATAAAGGAGTCAATGTATTTCCCAAGGATAGTATAGAAATTCAAGGTGAAAGCATGCTAACTGGAAGTGTTGTAAATGGAATTTGTAATTTAGAGATGGTAATTCTTCTGCAGCAGTGTAAGAGTTGTAAATCTGTAAGAGTTGAGAATATTGCTTTGTTGTTCTGATGAACTATGGCATCGAAGAATATGACATTTAAATCTTCAAGACTTGTCAAAATTGCCAAAACTGGCAGATGGAATATCCTTTACTAAATCTGAAAAGAAACTTTGCATCCCTAGTGTGAAATCGAAGCATAGTAAACTGTCATTTCCTAAAGCAGCAACTAGGGCAAACAGTGTAATGGATTTCATTCATAGTGAAGTATGTGTTTCTGAGAGAGAGAGAGAGAGATAATGTATCTTATGGAGGAGCAACGTGCTTCGTTACATTCACAGATGCTCATTCCCGGATGAGCTTTGTTTATTTTCTAAAAAGGAAAAGTGAACATATATCCAAGTTCAAGTGTATCGTAGAAAATCAGATGGAATGTAAAATCAAAAGATTTAGATCTGATAATGGAGGGGAATATGATTGTGATGAGATGAAGCAGTTTTGTAAAGACAACAGTATTATTATGGAATTTATTGTCCCATATACACCAGAACAATGTGGAGTTGCTGAAAGGCGTAATAGAACTTGTGTTGAACGTGCTAGAGCTGTTTTTTCAGGCAAAGTTGGACAAGAGGTATTGGGCAGAGGCTGTAAATACTGCAAATAGGAGTCCCATCATAGTTCTTGATAAGTTACCTCTAGAAATATGTACTGCTAAAAGGGTAGATTTGTCTAATATTCATGTATTTGGGTGTAAAGATATATCTGCGATACCCAAAGTGAAACATAAAAATATTTGATCTGAAGTCTGAAGAGAAAATAATGATAGGATACTATGAGGAATCAAAAGGGCATAGGCTAGCTCGACCGCAGCAACCAGCTCATGTGAATGTATATAGAAATGTAGTCTTTCAATGAAAAAAGACTGGGTTGTGCCCTAGATGTAACTGATGATGTCCCTGAGTTTGTTGAATTGATCCCACAATGGGAAGTCATTGCTGAGGCTGAAAATGTAGATAGCAAGGAGCACAATGATCAAAATGAAGATGAGTCTGATAGCGACAGTAAGTAGACCTTGGAGGGAAAGGAGACCTCCTACTTGGCTTAATGATTATGAAACAAATTTTTGTGTAGCCTTAAGTGCAATTGATACAGTTCCCTCTTCTGCTCAGAAGCAATGAAGGGTTCTGATTAGAGACAAGCAATGGAAGAGGAATGCAATGCATTGATAAAAATGATGTGTGGGAATTAGTAAACAGGCTTAAGGAACAAAATATTGTTAAGAGTAAATGGGTCTTTAAAACAAAAAAGTATGCATTTGGTAATTATGAGCATCATAGAGTGATAGCTCAAGATTTTTCTCAAAAGAAAGCTATTGATTACCTGGAAACTTATTCTCCAGTTGCTCGACCAAAAACATTAAGACCGATTATGGCTACATCTAACGAGTTGAGCTTTGATATAGAACATGTAGACATTACCACTGCTTTTTTAAATGGTGATCTGAGGGAAATTATTTATAGGAAGCATCCTGATGGTTTTGCTGTATGTGATAAAGTGTACGGTTTAAAACAGGCTAGTTGTGCATGGAATGAGGGGTATCAGAGATTTCTTCAGAGAGTTAAGATATACTCAATCTGTGTGTGATCCTTGTGTGTTAAGAAACAAAGTGCTTCTACTGTTTATATCTGTTTGTATGTAGATGACATTTGTTTTCATTAACTGACTTTGTGAGAAAGAGAGACTTTATAGTTTGTTAGCAAAGAACTATGAAGTTAAGTTTCTAGGCCAACTAAAAAACTGTCTAGGAATGAGAGTGAATTACAACAAAGAGATGGGTATTTTGAAACTAGACCATATGTGTGGGTCATGACTTGCCAAAGTTAGAAACTAAAATTGAGGAAATTCCATATCAAGAGTTGATAGGATCCTTGATGTATTTAGCATTCTCATGTATACTGCATATAACCTTAGTCACTACAAAAAATGTCATGGTGATCAACACAGGTCAGGTGTTAAACAAGTGCTAAAATACATTAGTGGAACCAAGAATTATGGCCTTGTATTCACTAGAGGTGGACATTTGAATGTTGAGTGTTTTGTTGATGCTTGTGATGAGAAAAAGAATTTTTCTCAAGCTGGATATGTGATGAAGCTAGGTGGTTCTGTTTTTGCATGGCAATCTAAGCAATTGAAGATTAGCATTATCAAGCACTGAGTCAGAATATTTAAGACTAACTGAAGGTATCAAAGAATCACTGTATGTCAGAAAAGTGTTTAGAGATTCTAGGTTTAGGAAAGATCTGTTTAAAAATGTTTGATAATAATGGTGCATTGTGTATTGTTAAAGATGAGGAATTTCATAAATGCACTAAGCACATTAATATAAGAAGGTTGTTTATCAAAGAAAATGTCAGAAAAGGGTATGTGGAATTGGGTCAAGTTAACACTAAGTGGCTGATATTATAACAAAAGCCTTACCTATTGTTAAACAGAAACTTTATGAATGATTTGTGTGTGAAATGGGTTTAAATTAGGTGGGTGTGTTAGAACATCAGCTGGTAATTTTAACCTGTGTTTTTTTTTTATATGACCAACTCAAGTTCATTTTACTTATGTTAGCAAACTAAATATAATCCAGTGAGTATGGAATTCATGAATCTCTAGACTGAATTGCAATCTTCAGTGTAAGTGTAGTATACAGAAATTCAAATAAGCCAAACAAAGTTATAATTCAGTGCCATAGCCGGAATTTGAACCACGGATCTCCCAATCTCCAGCCAGTTGCTCTTCCACAGAGCTACAATGGCAACATGCCAGCATTGAATTTTTCAGTCTGACTATCCAACTCCTGTCCTACACATGGCTTGTGTGAAAAAACAATTAAACCAAAGTTATAATTGCAGTTTTGTGAATGTCAGCCTCCTATTAGATACTTTTTGCTTTTACAGTCAAATCAGGTCAATGTATAAGAATATTTTAGCACCTGATAATTCCTGACTAACAAGTCAACCAGTAAGGAAGGTTAGTGGGTATTGTCAGGAATGGTAATGTTATAGCCACATGGTCTTTAAACACAAGATTTTCTTTTTTGAGATAAAGCGGGCTAGATCAGCTGCTTCTTGAAGATATGCATATATCATGTTCAAAAGTGTATAATGTGTTGTCAACTTTCTGGTTGAGAGTCTTTTCAAACACAGAAGATCCATTAATTTCTATATGGTACGTCCATTGTGAGTTTTATTTTTCATTCATTATATTAGGGCATAGCAGTTCATGAAATATTTAAAATGGATTAATAGAGGTTCTTTTTTTCTACAGTTCTGAGTTGAACTGGGTTATTATGACATTTTATGCCCATTAGCAACACGGAAGTAGTTATAGACTAAAAACAGAAACAAGCAATATTAATAGTGAAGTATTTTTCACGGAGCTTTCAATGAGTCATACTTATTGCCACTGAGTGTCAATAAATGTGACTCATCAAAACTCAAAACAAAAAGCAAAGTAGTGCATTGATCAATTTACAGGGCTTGCTGCTAACTCACAGATTGTAAGGTGAGAGTAGATCTGTCCCAATTGTAGACTTACATCAGCTTCAATGAAAGGTCATTTAAATTCCCTTTGAAAGCACAGATAGAGCTTTAATAAAACTTCTGGCCGTAAGTTTTGATTGATATGCTGTTGGCAGCCATTTCCAGTTTGTTTACATTGCTTTCATCTTTGGGAAAAGCTGAAGCAACTAAAAATGAAATGGAATTTTATTTATGGATGCTCTTTAACTGCTGTGGTTCTCAGAATCCCATTCAATACTGGGCATGAAAGACTTACTTAATTTTGCTCAGAGGCCTCTTTTTCAGGCTTGAAGTTCTGAAAAAAATCCATCGTCCTCCGGGTTTGAACCAGTGACCTTGGATACATGAAGTTAGCAAGGTAGTGAAACAACATAAGATATTAGGTAGGAGTGCTGCTGATACTTAGATGCTTATCCACAGCTAAGGCTAATAAGTATTTGTCACTTTGGAGAAAATGTTTGGAACATTTATGTTGAGCTTAAAGTTTTGCACTCACACTGTACGGTTTCACACACTTAAACATGTCACATCCATTAAATCTAGAATGGTAGAAGCTTTGTGCTTGGTATTGTGCCAGTAGCAAATTGTTAGCTCCAAACCTACTTTTTTTAAATCCCCCATCATCTTGACTGTGTTTCATTACATTACCAGTGGTATTTGGTCGGACAGTACTGGTTTCAGTGCTACATTTCATATGCCATAGTTGTCATTTTGGTCATTTTTCCATTGCCGTTTGATAGTATAGTGTACATGTCATGAAATAAATGCTACACCAAGAAATGCTTGTTAACTTCATCATTTTGCACAGAAGTTGAAGAGGTTTACAGTTCCAATTCTGTTAATAGCTGTTGTGTCCATCGAGTTTTGTTGTCTGTGAAGACGTATCTGATGTTCCTTGATATATCATATTTACTAGTGTCTGTTGGCTTTACAAAGATATCAAATACATATTTACATTAATACTTCAACATCAGCTTAACTCACCTGTATCTATTTTATGTTGTAATTGGTTGTTGTAATATTGCATGTGGAATTGAGCCTCAATTTGTATGAACCAAATCGAATACTGGAATTTATCCAAGCAATTACTCCTTAATTTCTGGAATGAACCTCTTCCTGTGTTTGATTTTATTTTCTGAACATTAATGAGGTCAGGGATTACCAATATGATGTTTAGGTATAATTCATTAGAGTAATTTATATTTTTTATTTCTATATAACTATCTTTAAAACAACTATCATTGATTGCACTTAGAAGTTACTTTAACAAAAATCTTTCAAAGCAAAAGAGTTAACATAAAATATTAATTTCCACTTCGGGTGAGCAACTGTTGGAAACTTTCATCTCTATCTAGAAATTCTCTTTCCATTACCAGTTTTGATTTCACCATTCATGTCAACAATTTTCAGCTTTATGCAATGTAATATCTAAGTATAACATGTAAAATACAGTATACAGGGTGTTTAAAAAATACGGGGCATAATTTCAGGTATGTATTTCGCACATGTAGGCAATCAAATTAGTTCATTATAACATGTGTCTGGAAATGCTTCATTTCTGAGTTATGGCCTTCACAACATTGAAATTCACTGGAACGTTTTTCTTTCCGCAGGTTGTTGTCATTACAGAAGATGTTCAAAATGTCCACCTCCTGCTTGAATACAGACCTCATATCGATGTCTCATTGACCTGTGAACACGATCCCAAACTCCAGGAGTATTGTGTATGTCCTCACAACTTGCCACAATTCGATTCCGAAGGGATTCCAAATCCGGCACCGGAGATGAATAAACCAATGATTTTAAATGGCCCCACAAATAGAAATCGAGAGGCTTCAGATCAGGTGAGCATGGAGGCCAAGCAATTGGGCCACCTCTACCTATCCATCGATCAGGAAACCTTCAATCCAAGTACCGGTGAGCCATAAGACTGAAGTGTGCAGAAGCGCCATCATGCAAGAAGTGAATGTGTTAATGATTGATCAGTGGAGTGTCTTCGAAAACGTCAGGTATGGTGTTTTCCAGGAAGTTTGTGTACGCCTGTTTGTGTAAGTCTGTTTACAAGTACATGGGGTCCAACTAATCGATCACCAATGATACAGGCCCACATGTTGAGGGAGAACCGCACCTGGTGATGAGATACAACAGTTGCACGTGGGTTTTCATGCGACCATACATGCTGATTGTGGAAATTTGTTATGCCATCTCTTGTGAACTGTGCTTCATCTGTAATTAACACAACGGCAGAAAAGTTCGGATTTACACCACACTGCTGCAAGAACCACTGACAGAACCTAACTCGTGCAGGGTAATCTGCTGGTGACAGGGCCTGTACACGTTGCAAATGATAAGGATACAATTGATACTCATTCAACAGTCTCCAGACAGTCGTATGAGGAACATTGACTTGCAATGCTAATCGTCGTGTGCTGATAGAAGGAGTCCTGTCCACAGCCTCCAGAATCTCCTCCTGCACTTCTGGAGTTGTAGATCTTGGTCGTCCCCTTCCCAAACCAGGTGAGGTGAATGTTCCATACTCGCACCGACGGGAATGGAGACGTACAAATGTCTTCCGATCTGGACATTGTCGCTGTGGGTACCTCTCCTGGTACAAACGACGAGCCAGCGCAGCATTGCCGTCCGCTTACCATACATGAAGTGTATCTCTTCCAGCTCTTGATTTGAATACATGTCGCACAGTCTTAACGCCTAAAGAACACTGAATGTAACCATCCTCAGAATGAACTATCAGAGCACCCTCCTAATGTCTTCTTTGACGGCAAAGACCTGCGGAAAGAAAAACGTTCCAGTGAATTCCAATGTTGTGAAGGCCATAACTCGGAAATGAAGCATTTCCGGACACATGTTATAATGAACTATTCTGATTGTCTTCATGTGGGAAATACATACCTGAAATTGTGCCCCATATTTTTGAAACACCCTGTATAAACAATAACATTATGGGATCTGTACAGCAATTAATGAATGCTGTTTTATTTAAAAAATAAATCCTTACAGAGCCATTCTATTCAGCTTCTGCTTAGATTAAATTCTGTAAACAGTTTTCACAAAATTTGTTGTGACATAGATACTCAATAAATCAACTTTTTAGAAGTAATCAATGGATTCAGCAGGTTGGGAATGAAGCATGAAACCAATATAATTTCTCAAATGCACACAAAAATCTTTGGTATCTTAGTAATTGGTTTTCTACTTGTGGCACATTAAGGGGAAATAGGTAGAATTGCCCTTCATCACAGAGAGCCCTTCTCTTATGCTAGAGATTATTGATTAAATGTAACTCTGGATATGTTGAGCAGTGGCAACTACTGAATGGGGGGGGGGGGGCTCAAGGGCAATGCCTGCCCTATTAAAAATTGAAAGTGATATTTTTTGGTCTTAATATGTCCATTATATAGGTCTATTATTTTATACACTAAATACCATTAAAACTTTTCTGTATTTCTCCTATTTCTAAGGTTAAGACCCTGACAGATGGGGCACTTTCTGTTCTGTAATCATCTGTAACCATGGCAATGACATTAGTGAAAGGTTGCCCCACTCTCTGAAAAATGGTGTGTTATTTATGGACGCTCTTTAACTACTGTGGTTCTCAGCACCCCATTCTAAATTGGGCATGAAAAACCGATTAATTTTGCTCAGAGAGCTCTCTATCAGGATTGAGGTTCTTTTATGTGCCATAAATCTATGACACAGGACCAATAGCTTTACTTCCCTTCCAAAGGAAGCCATGCTAAGGATTTTTACACCCGAAAAAATCCATTGTCCTCTGCTGGGTTTGAACCCACAACCTTGGGTATATGAACCCACTCTCTTAGATAAGGCCAGCACGGAGCTGAGAAAACTCATCCAAGGTGCCATAGAATGTATGGAGTGGAAGCTCACTATTCACGTATAATAAAGTTTATATGAGCCATAATATATTCCTCGTCCAACGTGTAAATAAATACAAACCAAAAATATTGAAGCATGAAGGTAGAGATCCAATTATATACCAACCCTTATTATGATTTTTTGGACATCCTGAAGTTTATATCTTAATTCTCCCAGGATTTGGAATAATTTCTCTTGTAATCTTGCTTTTATTCCTTCTGTAGCATTGACAAGATTGATGTTATTTTAAATTACTTGATTTCATGATTGTTCCCATAATGTTTAGAGCATATGAGCATATTTGTACAACAAATGTTAATTTTAAGTATATAGAAGGTACCAGCAGTTGAAATTGCTGGCCTCAAATTGTAGATATGAAAAGTGGAATTTCAACCTCCAAGGACAATTTAGCTGAAGTGATAAAAGGAATGGATTTTTCTTTGACTTGTCTTTGATGCTCAGTTACAATGGGATACAGTCATAAAACAATGAAAGTTTGTGAACTAAAAACGGTTATGTTAAGCTCCCTGAGTTAATGCAGAAAATTAGAACTGAAAAACAGCAGCCGACCATAGCCTGAGCTTAACATTGTTCAAGTACAACTCCATTGTAAGAGTAGAGTAAAAGATTACTCAAAAATATATTTCATTCTATGAAACAGCTTCCTGGCTTTGTGGATGTAAAGAAAAAAACAGGCACTCTTCTGTTTCGCATATTTGTTGTTCAGTGATGTGATGCGTGGACCAAAGATGGAGTATGGCCGTGCCACCAAGGTTGCCTGAGTTTATTCCCAGACAATTGCATGTGGGATTTGTATCGGACAAAGTGGTGCTAGGGCGGGTTTTCTCCAGGTTCTCCAGTTTCCCTTGCCATTGCATTCCACCAGTGCCCCATCTTCATTCCATCATTCCCCGAGGTCCTATGTAGTAAAAGTGAGCTTTAAACAATATTAAAAGAAAAAAATAAGATGGAGTGTGTGACGTGAAACATCTGCAGGAAAAAATAAAAAAAAAAACATGTTGGTTCTTATAAGCATATAGCTAATTTAGTTAGTTTTCAACTGCTAGGAGCATACAATATTAGTATTATTCTGCAAGAAGGATTGTCTTATGGAGTTCCACAATAGATGAAAGACTTATTGCATTTTTCTTTTTCTTTGACATGAATTGATATTCCTAGCATAAAAGTTCAAAGTTCAATTTTAATGTAGAGTTATTGAGGGCCCCCCCCCCCAAGTTAAAGTATCATGAGCTGCCACTGATGTTGAAACTAATAGCCTGGATGAAATCTTCACCCCATCATTAAATCCTGTAGATACACTTACCCAATGTCTTGCCATTAGTAGTATTGTATTTTTTGATAATTTTGGTCCAATTAAAGGATTCATTTGAGCCATGTAGCAGCATAACCAACTGAAAAGAGAGGATTATAATAAGTTTTTTAATGGTTATAATAATTATTTTCAAAATAAAAGTAAAGATAAAATTAGCTTCAAATGAAATATCCTTTTATCAAATTATTCTTCTAGCAATTATGTTTGTACTAATCATCTTTGGCTTAACTCAGTAAAAGTTGCCTCATAATATTCATATAATTGTTGAGTAATTCCAACAAAATTGTATTTTCAACAGAGGTGTCTTTAGAATGAGTATGTCCTAATCCAAGCCTTTGCATACTCAACATTTTTTAAAATTCTATTTTCCTCTCACTTTTTTGTTTACTAGAATTTTAGATTCATGCAGTCATAAAGAAACATTGTTACACGCATTTTATTTGAACAAAAACCAATTCTTATCATAAGTCTTTAATTTCATATGCTTCTAATTTGTCTAGGAAATTATGATTAATGGAACTGAATGCTTTTGAGGTAAAGTCAATAATTCTGAGAAATATAAAAAGAAAGGAGAAACCTTATTAGAAACAAATTTCATGTTGTCAAGTTTGGTTCATTAATCAAATCAATTGAAACAGCCATCAGAGATACGTTCGGCACTGTTAGATTTCAATTACGAGTTCTTTCTGTATGTTTTCATCATATTTATTTTCTTACGTTCTACTTTCAGTTTTAACCAATGTTTATTGCTGCATATTAGTTTTAAATCATAGGAAAATAAATGGAGGAAGTGTATAACTAAGCTATGATATATGCCATTATTTTAACCCTCAAATGGTGTTGTGGCTGTTCTGTTTTATATATATATATATATATATATATATATATATATATATATATATATATGTATGATTTTGTGGGGTCAAAAATTATACCACATTAATTAATTAAATAACATGCTTTATTTTATTTATATCACAGGCATTAATCCAATGAATCTATAATATATGTCTGCTGGCATAACTTGTAATACCTTTTAACAAAATTCTTTTAACAAGTTATTAGAAAAGAACTCTGTATCAAAAGTAATCAATGAAGCACAAACATTTTGAATATATTATATGAATATTATAATTATCACCAAACTTTAAAGTGCTATATTAATTGTAATGTTAAATAGTTGGCGTTAAATTATATATAATTAAATTTAAATCTCTTTTAGTTTGATTTCACAAGTGTCCAATATTCATGACATACACATTCCAGGTTTGGCAGACTGGGCAGTAACAATGATTTGACTGGATTGATTTTCCTCTCAATAGAACGGGGGCATAATGCGATTCACTTCCTCTTTTGTCCTTGAGCAATTACTTGTGCTTTAGGACAAAGTTTTTTCAAAATTCTGGAGATTATCATATGGAGTTCTTTCAATAGACAACATTGATGAGTCTTTTATTAAGATACTTTTAACAAAGTTGCCTAGCCACATTCTTGTGAAGTCAAATCATAAATACCTATGTATATCTTGATTGATGTGTGTATTATGTATGGATTTACTCCACTTATATTCAGTCTGATATAGAAAATAACAAGTGGCCATCTACTTGCTTGTCTGCTTGTGCTGTAGTCAACACACTTCTGAGAATCTACTCCACTTATAGTAGTGTTATAATGATTTCTGGCTTGCTGGTTTCAGGGTCAGTACCTTTTGGGTGATGCATGCTGGAAACTAAAATTACAGCTTTACCCTTTTTGGGAATTAAGACATTAGTGTACAATCATTTGTAAATCCATACTCTGTTGAAGCCACAATTTGTTTCCTTTGTGGCTGGAATTCAGTTGGTAAATCATTTTATTCTTCCTCATTGGGATTCCTCACCTATGTAACCCCTTCCATACATCCAAAGTAATTATCGGATGTAGTATTATGATTATTGTCAGAATCAGTGGTATTATGTTCAGAATTATAATCGGGATCAGTTCACTTCCAACAGTTCCTTCATCTTGCTCTAGTGAGTCTAGCACACTCAGGTAAATTAGGATCTAGCACAGACATACTTCCACGAGAGGTAGAAGCCATAAAACTAATGAAAAGAAGAGAATAATGGTAGACAGTACTCAAAATTACACAACATTTCACGGGTGTAGACATTTTTATTTTTATCTTAAAAGATCCCACAACACTATTTGAGGGTTAAAGCAGCATTAATCTCGTAAAAACTATCAGACATTCACAAACTATACTTTATCTTAAGAAAACAACTTAACTGCAATGATTACATCATTTCTATGCCCTACAAATTCACAAAGTCTGAGCGATTAAACTATTTATGCTAGATGTTGGATAAGAAGAGCAAAGAAAATATCTGATTTATAGCATTCGAATTACTTTTTCTATTCATCAGTTATTCACAAAAATCCCTTATAAATTGTACCATCTGTAGAATTCATAAGGTACAGATTCTTCTGTCCAGTTTATGTTAATCATAATACCAGCAATTCAATTTGTCTCAATAGGATCTCAAAAATATCATACTTTAATGAAACCCATTATCACCAGTTTTGAGAAATTAAAAATACTCAACATTTTTCCTTACAAAGCATTTTTTGAGGTTGGTTACAGTCTCAAGAATCTTCCCTGACTCCTTAACTAAAAATGTCATACTTTTTGAATCCAGATTATGCTGCTGTCTCTCTAAACATGTGTTTTTGTAACAGATGACCTTAAAATGATATTTCTGATGAAATCTTCATAGAATTTATATAAAATAATAAATATTTTAGAGAGTGGAATGCCATTACATTGAGTTTTGATAAAAAGATGTCTGAATTTTTATCAGAACTCAAACTTAACTTCCTCCACTTTAGTATTTAAGTGGTAGGGTTAGTAAAAGTAATAAAATACTTGAACTACCAAGGTTTTAAGCACAATAACTACATTGTTTCTCACAAATGGTTGGTCATTTATTTGGGATATAGAGATATTATATATACATAAACAGACCACTCAAGTTATGTGTGAGAAGTGCTTTTTTTAAATTCTTTCAAATATTACAAAGGTAGTTACACCTACCAAAGTATATAAAACTATACCTCCTTAAAACAATAAAACTGGTAATCTTTTCACATTATTTGGTAATAATAATTCCAATTTGTTTGGTTCATCCACACTGTATCAATGTCTTTAGTGCATTATTTTATTTGAAGTTCTGAGCATCTCCCTCAGAAGGAGAGAAGCAAATCATTGTCTTCCCAAAATTTTGATATGGTTTAAAATACTTCAGTGCTATCTCTAGTTATAGGTTTTGATTTTAAGATTAAGACTACATATAAGCTGATATCAATACATTTTATATAAAAAAGTAATATTTATAATTTAAGTTATATGCCTAATATAACTGAATCTAGCTAAGAATATAACTGCAGACTATCTTTGATATAGATAAACATCATGGCCTAACACTTGAGTTAAAATATCAGAGATACTCATGTTTAATGCTTATTTTTATTAATAAACATACTTGTTACACATTAATACTTACAATAACCAACAAGTTGCTGCTGTTAGTATAAGAACTACCTGCAAAATCCTGGGGAAAGAAAAATAAAAAGTTATTAGGTAATCATATTCAAAACATTAGGCACACTATTTTGCTTTTGTTCATGAATCTCTTACCAGAGTAATTAACATTTCTGTAAAAGGGTTTTACTTTCTTTATGTAAAGTCAAGTTATTTTAATTTACTTAATGGCATATACAATTTTAATGAATTATGAACTACATGAAGACAGAGTACCAAAATTCTTTGTTATAATCATACTGTACAAAATAATCTAACTTTTTGTAATTATGTATATGGATTTCTATACCTAAAATCATTTATTTTCATAGGTAGATATTTGTTTCTCTCTCTACTTCCTGTTAAATATAGTAAATTTTGGCTGAAATATAATAGTACACATTTTTTTTATTTGCAGCTACAAAAGAGCATACAAGAGGTTATGACACTTCATAAAATATTATGCATCATAGATAAATGGCTTTCTTTATTTGCTACAACTTCATATACTGATGTATGATATTATAATTAATAGCAATGCCTCTATTCACTTTATGTTACAATAGAATTTTGACTAGAAGTAAACTCAAATTAAGTGAACATATACTTTGAAAACAACACTGACTGAAATTCTATATATTAATGAGCTCTACATTTTTTGTACAATAAGAGCTTGTCTGTCTCTTATGATGTAACATGTATAAAGTTATAGAACTCATTAAATCCATTCCTTTGGGAGATAAAAAAAAAGGAGGATTTTCTGTAAAATCTTTGCATGGCATGCCATATTTGTCCACTTAGTCCCTCAAAGACACTTGGAGGTGTTATACCTTTTAGAGTATGTATTGAACTATAAAATTACTCTTATTAATCCTAATTGTCTTAATGTTGATAAGTAATAATTTTCTTTAAATCATATTCAAAATAATTTTCTTTAAATCATATTAAATCTTTAACAGTATGGTTCAAATATGAAATTTGGTATTTGATTTTTCATTTTTGATTTCTCTCCCTCCCCCTCCCACCCCTCTCTCTCTCTCTCTCTCTCTCTCTCTCTCTCTCTCTCTGATACTATGTCCTAATAATGCTTTTCCTGGTTTCAGGGAATTCAATATCAGGATTTTTAACAATATGGTTCTCCTGCTTGATGTAGAAGTTAAAGAAGTGTGTTTGAAGCATTTAAACTAAACAATAACAAATATATCAGAAGTGATAATGCCACAAAATATTTTACTTGGCATAAATTGTATGTTTTATACATTTATATATACATTTTTTATTTGCCTAGCTTATAGTTTCCCAATTTCTCAACATTGTATAACATTCAAATACCATAAAGAGAACTTGGCATTTTATTTATAGAAATTCATATTATGCATTTTATTCTTTGCAGTATAGAAAAAGGTGGCATTTATATCAAATCATCTGAACAATTTTTAGAAAAAAATAATGTGATGTTATATTTGCATGACTTTCTCTACATTCTAAACTTTATTAGTTGGTATACAAACTATTCTATCAAAAGCTTATTTTTCTATTTATGTAATTTTAATAAAAACCTTACTACAAAAACCTTTGCAGAAATAACTACTTGTATTTTATATATTTCATCATGAGTACAAAGAGAATAGCAGTAGTTGAATGTTTAATAACTGAATGCTATCTGCCTGTCTTAAAATTTTGTTACAACAACTGATTATCAAAAGGACTTAAATCAATTTGAATAATTAATAAAGTTATTTTGAAACTGGCTCAAAGCACAAAGAAAAGAAGAAAAAAAAAAACACTTACAACATGCACACAGGCACACAGACCTTGAAATAAATTGGATGTTTCAAAATATATATATTTTCTTTTCTTCTTTTTTAGTACATACTTGATTGTCAACCATTAATCAAGCATACCAGTTATATCTTATATAAAATTCCTTTCACTTCACAGGTTATATGCACAACATTTAAGAAATGCATTTTGTTATGAAATGTCTTAATATATGGTAATTTAATCAAACAAAATCATAAAAGTCATCACTAAGCAAATCAAAAAGTTTTAAAAATGTTCCATATTAAGGGTAGTTTTGGAGGGGGGAAAGTTTCTTAAAAACTTTGTGTTACAGCTTGCAAAATAGGAAGTGAACTTAAATAGTCAAGTTTGGTATATATCTGGCCTTTCATTTTTAGTTTACAATGTCAAGCACACACACACACACACACACATACATCTTTTTACTATCTCTATACACACCATGCACATAGTGTATAGAGAAGGTATTGCACTCCACCCAAAAATTTGATACATTTCACCGAAAATATATGTTTTAAGGTCCCCTTTATCTAAAAAAAGCATTTTCGGAAAAAGGTCCGTGTGAACACGATAACTCAAAAACAAAAAGTTGTAAAATACCAAACTTGGTATTTAAGTTTAGTATCTTCCAGGGATGCGACACAAAGATTTTTGACCCTTTACACAGAACTTTTTTCGAAAATTTTGATTTTCTCAAAAATGGCTCTTAACGATTTTGATTAAAATTTTGTATATCAGAGGTATTTACCTGACAAATAAAATGTATATCTTGAATTTTCTGGGAATAGCCTCTTAAGAGTACTTTATTCTGGATGAATTTTACGGAATTTTGAATAACTGCTAAACCATAAGAGATAAACCAAAACTTACTACAAGAAAAATTTAGAGCATATTAAAACACACAATTTATGATTTATACATTTTTTTCGCAGTGTCATCCTTTTCGAAACATTCCTTGTTTTTGGTTTCTGTTTTGAAAAACATATACTTCTCTCGTAAAGGAATTTGTCAACTGCTGTCCATATAAACAAAGGAACTTCAGTGGCATAGCAACCAGCTTTTGACTATCACTTTAACCTGTGGTACTCTCTTATTTTGTTTCTACTTACAAGGAAGCAAGTAATAAGGCTATTTCTGCTAATTTTTGTCTGATTAGCATGAAGTAAATAGAAATATAAGCTCTTTAAGAATAATGTGTTGCAGAAATGTAGAGAAAGTCATGTGAATGGTACACATCAGATTTTTCCAATTGTTTTGTATTCAAGGAACCTCAAAATGTATTGACATTTTTGGGTGAAATGCAAAATCTCTCTAACCTATATATGGGGCAGAAAAAGTAAAACAGAATATTTTCTAAGTAAAATAGCTAATGGAGAAGGGAATTTTGTGAAATCTTTAGAGTTTGGGGTTGTTGGGTGAAATTTCAGCCATTTTCAATAAGTTTTTTTTTTTTTTTTGCATGGAAAAATACTACACATATTAAAGTAGATGTATGCAAAGTTTCAAAATCCTGTGATGTCTGCAAGTTGCTTAGTTACATTTTACCATTTTATTATGTAAAAAAAAAAAACAAAAAAAGATTTCACAAATAGCATTACTCAGCATTATAAGATCAGATACTACTGCAGCTATCATGTGTCTGAATGGCCACATGATGTAAGGCCATGTAATGCGAGAGTTTGACCGTAATGGTACAGTCTGCGGTTCATGCCGTAAGGAAAAAAATACATATATTTATTACTTTCTCTACATGTATTATGTACATAGTGTATAGAGAAGGTATTGTATTGCACTCAAAAATTCGATACCATTTTTAGAAAAATGTCCACACACGTGTGTGTGTATGTGCAAGCGTGCATGTGTGAGCAGCATAGCTCAAAAATGAAAGGACCGTTAAAAACCAAATTTGTTATTTAAGCTTGGTATCTTCCAAGAATGCGACACAAAGATTTTCAAAAAAATCCCCCCACCCCAAACTACCCTTTTCATGGAAAAAAAATTTGAAAATTTTGATTTTCTTAAAAATGGTTCTAACGTTTTTGATTAAAATCTTGTATATTTAAGATATTTACTTGACAAATAAAATGTATATCTTGAATTTTCTGGGAATAGCCTCTGATGACTTACTTTTTTTTTTTTTTTTTTTTTTTTTTTTTTTTTTTGTAGTTTTAACGTCCTTTAACCTGGTTTGGTCATATCGGACGATGAATGCAATTGATGATATGATGCTCAAATGATCTTGGGGTCCATGGAGCTTAAAGTTACTCGACATTCATCTTCTCAGGATAAGGGAAAACCCCGAAAAAACCCCACCCTAAGCGAGATTCAAACTCATGACCTTTTGAACGTGAGGCAGACATGCTACCACCATGCTACCCAGGTGGGCAAGACTACTTTTATTCTGGATGAATTTTATGGATTTTTGCATAACTGCTAAACCGTAAGATATGGGCAAAAACTTATCACACAGAAAATGTAGAGCACATTAAAACACACAATTTATGTTATTTACATTTTTTTCATGGAGTTGATCATTTTTAAGATATTCCTTACTTTTAGTTTCAGCTTTGAAAAACATATTTTTCTCATACAGGAATTTGTTAGCTCCTGTCCATACAAACAAGGGAACTTCAGCAGGATAGCAAACAGCTTTTGATTATCACTTTAACCTGTGATACTCCCTTGTTTTGCTTCTACTTAAGGAAGCAAATAATAAGACTATTTCTGCTAATGTTTTCTCAATTAATAGAAGCATAAGCTTTTTAACAATAATTTATTGCAGAGATGTAGAGGAATTCATGTGAATGGAACACATTAGATTTTTTTTATTTTATAACCTCACCTCTATTATTGGGTATCCTTGAATGGGTTAAAGTAATTTTTCTAGTTTTTAATTTTTACAACATTTTTACTTGTTCAAAATTTAATGTAAACCACAAAATGAATGCCTTAGTTTGCCTGGGTAGCGTAGGAGTAGCATGTCTAACCTCACATTCAACAGGTCATGAGTTCAAAACTTGCCTAGCTTTTTTCGGGGGTTTTCCGTTATCCTGAGAAGGCAAATGTCAAGTAACTTTATGCTCCATGGACCCTGAGTCATTTGAGCATCATTTCACTAATTATGTTCATCATCCAATGTGACCAACCAGGTTAAAGGATATTAAGCTACAAAAAAAAAAGTACATACATGCCAGCAAGCTGAAAATTTTACTGCATCTTCCAAAAACTATTGTTAACAAAAATATGTATGGAATTTTTTATGACTATGAATGGGATTTTATTGAAATAAAAAATAAAATGTGTTAAACAGTAAAAATTTCAGAAATTTTGCTTTTGCAGTGGATATAATTTTTTTACTCCCTTTGTAATGAATATATAAAAATAATCTACTACTTGAAGTTTTGTACATGCTTCTATGGTATTTCCAAAAATATTTTATTATAAAAACTATCAAATGTATATGTTTTAAACCAAATTTTTAATAACTCAAAAACTATTAGAATTAGAGAAATGAGACTCAGCAGAACATCATCTTTATATACCCCAGATATATGTACAAAACTGACATTTCTAGCATCAAAATTTTGAAAAACCTACATTTCACTCATCATCCTCCTTAAATATAAATTTGGTACTTGTTCATTTGACTCCTTGGTAGTGAGCATGCATGCAAATGCATGTGCACATAGTTTTAGTTTCTCTATGTGCACTATGAGCATTGTGTATAGAGAAGGTATTGCACTCAACCCAAAAATTTGATACCAAGATTTCACCGGAAATATATGTTTTAAGGTCCCTGGTATCCAAAAAAAAGCATTTGCAGAAAAAGGTCTGTTTTGTGTGTGTGTGTGTGTCTGGAACACGATAACCCAAAAACCAAAAGTCGGTAAAATACCAAACTTTGTATTTAAGTTTGGTTTCTCCCAAGGATACGACACAAGGATTTTCAAGAAAATTCCCCCATCCCCAACTAACCTTTACATGGAACTTTTTTCAAAAATTTTGATTTTCTAAAAAATGGCTATAGATTTTGATTAAAATGTTGTATATTAAAGATATTTACCTGCCAAATAAAATGTACATCTTGAATTTTCTGGGAATAGCCTCTTAAGACTACTTTATTCCGGATGAATTTTACAGAATTTTGCATAACTGCTAAACTGTAAGAGATAGACAAAAACTTGCCATACAAAAAATGTAGAGCACGTTAAAACACACAATTTATGTTATATACTTTTTTTTTTTTTCGTGGAGTTGATAGTTTTTGAGATATTCCTTGTTATTGGTTTCAGCTTTGAAAAACTTATGCTTTTCTTATACAGGAATTTGTCAACTCCTGTCCATACAAACAAAGAAACTTCAGTCACCAAATAGCCAGCCTTTGACTATGACTTTAACCTATGGTACTCCCTTATTTTGCTTCTACTTACAAGGAAGCAAGTAATAAGACTATTTTTGCTAATTCTTCTTCGATTAGCATGAAGTAAATAGAAGCATAAGCTTTTTAATAATATTTTTTTGCAGGGATGTAGAGAAATTCATGTGAATGGAACACATCAATTTTTTTTAAAAAACTTTTGCGTTTACCATTCTCTACTAGATAAAACTAGTAGTACAGGAACTTATAATTGTATTTCACCCAAAAATTTTGCTTTGAGATTTCACTGGAAATACGGTTTTAAGGCCCTTTGAACCTAAAAAAGACATTTTTGGAAAAAGGTTAAGATGTACACTCACATGCACCATAATTAAAAAACTGAAAAGTCAATTAAATATGAAACTTGGTTCCTATTTAAGTTCAGCACCATCCATGGAACATTTTAAAGAATAACTCCCTACCTAAAACTACCTTTTACATGGACACTTTTTCATTATTTTTTTTTTCTCAAAAGAGACTATAGATTTTGTTTCAAATACCATATGTTTAAGATATTTTCATGACAAAATGTATAACTTGAATTTTATGCACATTGTCTTTGTTCTGAGTGACTTTTATATAATTGATAAACCATAAGAGATGTACAAACCCTTACTACACTAAATATATAAATGAGATACCCCATAGCTTAGTGGGTACAGTGCCTGCCTGTTGAGCTAGGAGTCATGGGTTTGATTCTGGCTGTGGAAGGAAATTTTTCTCTACCCAGGATTAATCCCTATCCTTCAGAGTTTGGAAGTATGAATTAGAGTTTATATGTGTGAGTGACCCAGCACAAAAAACCAAAATTAAAACAGAAATCCAACAACAGCTTACTGTACCCAAGTTAGCATTGTGCAGAATATGTTACAAAAAAAAGCTGCCAAGTGGTTATCCACTGCAACTAAAGGCAAGGTAAGAATGGAACCATAATAATAATAATGACTATATACTTTTTAAAATAAAGTTTGTGCACATTAAGCATCCTGAAATAGCTTTGTTATTGGTTTTTAAATTTTCAAGTGCTAAATTGCAATTCGTTTCTTTGTCCTCTCTTAGTCATGAGTAGAGCATAGAATTTCAAAGGGATCGTTTTTAAAGATGTGAGAAATTGTAAAGAAAATAATTCAATAATCCAGGAATAATAAATAGGCTTCTGAAAAATTAATTTGTAGAAGAATGAGTAGGGAAAGTCCTTTTAATGAAAAACCTTAGATTACCCCCCCCCCCCATAAAAACTGAAAAAATATTTCCAGTGAAATTAAACATAGAATTTTTAGTTATACTGTAACACCTTCTTCCACTACAATGATATATGATAAACTTAAAATTTTAAATAGGAATGAAATATTACTTATCTTAAATTATATTTTATTTTTTGTGTGTTAGGCTTTAAGAACAAGAATATGACCATTTTATATAATCCAAGCATTTAGTTAAAAAGTTTTTGAAATACTTGATACACAAGTTAATCATTCTGAACACATATTTGGTACTGTAAGCTAAATTTACAATTAATTTATCAATTGGCATGCCAACAAGCATTTGAATACTTACAGTAAGAGTTTGAGAGGTCATTAATACTTACAGTAAAATTAGGAAATGACATAATCACCAAGACATGTGCTACTTCAAGTAAAATACATTTTTTTTACTTGTTTCATTAAGGTCATATTGGAGGTTTTGCACTAGAAACAACTCATCTGTAAGTTCTTTATGTTGGGTTTAAATCATTTTATTTTCCACATACATTTACTCTTCCATACATACTTACAGACTCTGTGGGAGATAGGGAATATTCTGGTTAAAGAAAAATTCTCTGCCCCAGCCGGGAATTGAACCCGAGGCCTCCAGATGAGAAGCAAAGAGTCTATTGCAAAACTCATTAACAAAAGTGTTTAAGAAAGCTCTGTCTATATAATTTAGATGTAGCCTTTAATTTGCTCACATCAAGAATTCATTTTTTCTTAATGTTCAATAAACTATTGAAAAAAAATTTGGATTTATTATTGTTTTTTTACAGTTTTTTCAAATATTTCAAAAAGTAATTGGCTAACCACGAACTGTAAGTTACTTATCAGATATTGAATGCTTGGGAAATATGTATTCTCAACTTGATAAGTATAATTTACAGTTGTTAGTACGCAATATGCTATTATTGTGTTGTAGGTGCATGTTCATTACACTTTGTAGTAGTACGTATTCAGCTAAAAAATATTTCAGGATATCTGTGATTTTCAAAACTCATGTACAAAAATTTAAATTCTTAGTTTTTTACAATTGATAAGGTAATAATTTTATTTTACTTAAATAGGTGGGGGGGGAGGAGATTTTACAAATACTTTTGCCACTGGAAAGAAAAAACGACATGATTCACAAGGAGTCATTGCCACATTAATATTTCAGATCAAGATAATATTTTCTTAGTGAAAGTTGATCAAAGGTTTCTCTCCATAGTCCCAAGTTTGGCAAGAAAAAGAGAATTTATAGTTCAGAATGATCCACTAATAATAATTCCTTGCATATATTTGTACTTAATAGTTATTAAACACAGTAACTTACATAAATGTTCAATTTTGATCTCTTAAATTTTTTTAAAAAAAGCTGATGTGTTCTATTCACATTACTTTCTGTACATCTCTGTAACAAATTATTGTTAAAAAGCTTATTCTCCTCCTTACTTTATGCTAATTGAGAAAAAATTAGCAGAAATGGTCTTTTTATTTGCTTTCTTGTAAGTATAAGGGAATACACTAGGCTAATGCGATAGTCAAATCTTTTAAAAGCTGGTTACTATTTGATTGAAGTTCCTTTATTAGTATGGCAAGGACTGACAAATTCCCATATGAGAAAAGTTTTAAGTATTTTAAAACTGAAATCAATAACAAGGAATATCTCAAAAATGGTCAACTACAAAAAAAAGAAAAAAAATATATATATATATGTGTGTGTGTGTGTGTGTGTAACATAAATTGCATGTTTAAATGAGCTCTACAATTTTCGTTAGGTAACGTTTTGTCTATCTCTTATGGTTTACCAGTTATCAATACTCATTCAGAGTAAAGATGTCTTCAAATAGGCTATTTCCAGAAAATTAAGATATATATTTTATTTGTGTCTTCTTAGCTTCTGGAGAAGGCCGTGTTATCTTGCATGGGAAGCTCACGGCAAGATGAGCGAAACGTCGGCATTCACATGCAAGATAACAAGGCCTTCTCCGGAAGCTAGGAAGACACATCAAGACTCAGGTCGTGGAAGCCTACGCATCCATATATTTTGTCATGTAAATATCTTTAATGCATACTTTAAACAGAATTGTTAGAGCCATTTTTGAGAAAATCAAAATTTTCGAAAAATTTTTCATGTAAAGGGTAGTTGGGGTGGGAGGATTTTCTTGAAAATCTTCATGTTGCATCCTTGGAAGATACTAAACTTAAATACCAAGTTTGGTATTTAATAGACTTTTTGCATTGACAGAAAGACATGCCCACGGACATATTTCTAAAAATGCCTTTTTTGGACTCAGGGTAGCCTAAAGCATATATTTCCGGTGAAATCTAAAACTGGTATGTTCACTTTGCATGACTTTCTCTATCTGTTCTGCAGACAAACTGTTATTATAAAAGACCAGAAATGGTCTTATTACTTAGTTTCCTATATTCAGAAGGGAAATAAGGAATACACTAGCAAAAGCAACAATCAAATCTTTTAAAAAGTGTCCCTATGCAATTGTCATTGTATTCATTCTCTTTCCATGGCCAGCAGTAAAACAAAAGGGACGAAACGTATGCAAGCTTCCCTTTTTAAGAAAAGTTGTATATTAAAATTGAAAGAAATAATAGGGAATATCTCTGAAGTAGTTAGCTGGACAAAGCAATTGTATATGACACAAATGGTGTGTTTTAATGAGATCTACATTGTTTGGTAGTAAGTGTTTGTCTATCTCTTATGGTTGATTTGTTACATTAAGATCATTCAGAATGAAAAGGACTTCAGGGGTTATTCCCATGAAATTCATGATATACATTTTATTTCCCATGTAAACATCTCTAGTATATTTTAATCAAAACTGTTAGAGGAATTTTTTTAGAGAATCGAAAATTTCAAAAAAATCATCATGTAAAGGGTAGTTTGTGGTCCTGGTTGTCCTGAAAATCTTAGTGTCACATCCTTGGAAGATACCGAACTTAAATACCAACGTTCCATTTTTGAGTTATGCCTTTCACACACGTGCGTGAATCATTTACTAAACATGCTTTTTTGTATTTTTTGGATTCAGGGGATTTTAAAATACATATTTCCGGTGAAATATCGTTACCTATCGAATTTTTGGGTGGAATATAATATTTTCTCTACCTATTATGTCCTACATATGTGCTAGAGAAAGTTAAAATGAAACATATTATAATCCTGTATTATAGCCGCTCCTTTTTTTTTTATTTTTAAAACAGTAACGGAGTCTGATCAGGACTCCGGTACTGTATCCCTATTTACATTTCCCCCCGTAGGTTGTACTCATTACTGGTTTTACTGTTTCTTTGACAAACATATACACATTGCACAAACATATAACACCCATGCCCAAGGCGGGGCTCGAACCCACGATCCCCTGCCCACGACGCACCAAAGCGAGACGCTTTAGCGAGCGCGGCCATGGGGACCGGCTCCCTTCAGACACAACGCAGCAGCAGTGTAAACAATTCCGTGAACAGTGGAAATGAAAGAATATGTATTTAATTGTGTATTTATTTACATAGAATATCCCAATGTGAATATTCCTTTATGTGCTTGAGGAAACGAAGAGTTAGAGCAGTATCGATGGGAATTGGCTATCGCACACGGAACTGGTGGCGTGACTGACAATGAGCTGTCTCACGGCGAAAATAACTATGGCTGATTTTATATTCAGCGACATTAAATCTTGATTGTGAATTACAATTAGTGCGGTCTTGCGCACAGATGCTTGTGGCCTCGGTAAGGGCGAAGTACATTATTATTAGCATCTCACATACAAGGCGGCTGCTAATCGTTGGGTGGAAGACACCTGCAGTCAGTCTGTTATAAAACTTTTTTTTTTTTCCGCCGGTTAGACAGCAATGAAAGAAAAAAGTAAAACACGGGTATTTTTGTTTTCAAAAAATTGCAACTCAGTCTGTGGCTTCAATGTGATAATGGCAACTTGTAAATTGTGGTAAAGAATTTTGTCATAAAGTTCGCCTTTTCGATTCAGTAGTAGAATTCAAAACAATTTGAAATTGTAGGTGACAAAAGCTTTGAGCTAAGAATTAAGGGGTACGAACATCCCTTATCCCCCATCCACGTGCTCGTCCTTTTCTCGATAATTCTACGTCAGTATAGAGCCATTTCTGAAGCATATTGACATTTAATTTTTATAATGCCTTTGTTTACAACAAAAATGTCTCCACAATACCAAGGGCTTAGGGACTTAAAGAGAATCTCTCCAAAGAGCGAGGGACAAAATATAGAAAAGTCGACGTATAAGCTAAAAAAAAAACCAACAGAACAATTGAAAAATATGATGATTTTCAGAATATGTAAATGCCTTTAATGAAAACAAAATAGAATGAAATAATTTTATATAAATGTACAAAAACAATTGGAACCCCAAACATAAAGAACCATTCAGCTTAAAGTTACCCATCCGACATTCGCCTTCATACAACAAGCGGGATCTTGGTAAACAGTTAAAAGAATCGTATCCACTTAACTAATTCCAATCGATATTCGAATGCCCACATAATATACTACTCCCACACAGAGTACTCATACCGAATGCTAACAAGCTTTGTGCAAATAGTATAAATTATGTACAAAAATAGACTCAAAAGTGCTCATTTAAATCAATTTTATGACTGTTTATACTTACCCTCTGTTTGGTCCTTTAGGAATAACAAACGGTAAAACGATGCCCACTACTCCCCAGAAAGTTGTGAATAAAAGTATAGGTACAGCAGAAGCACCCATTTTCCCGTTTCGCTACTACAATTGTGCTATTCACTGTTCTTCAGTATACGACTAATGCCAGAATTACCTATTTTACTCACTCTCGCAGAACGGGTTTACTCTCTGCCCTCTCTGGTGGTACACTTTAGAAAGCGTTGCGGTAATCAATAAATGCTCCTACGAATGGGAGCAGTGGCGGATTTAACATTTTTGTGCCCCTAGACAAATATATAATATGCTTCAGTACTTTTCAGTACCTAAATATGTGTATAGTTTTTAAATAATCATGAAGCGTGATTACCCTGGAAGCTCGTAATAAAAGAAAAAAGTCTGACATGTTCCATTCACATGACTTTCTCTACCTCTCTGCAACAAATTATTGTTACAAAGCTTATGTTTCTATTTACTTCATGCTAATCGAGAAAAAATTAGCACAAATAGTCTTATTACTTGCAAGTAGGAGCGAAATAAGGGAGTAGAATAGGTTAAAGTAATAGGCAAGCTGATTGCTATGTGACTGAAGTTCCTTTGTTTGTGTGGACAGGAGTTCACCAATTCCTGTATCAGGAAAGTATGTTTTTCAAAGCTGAAACCAAAAACAACAAACCTCAAAATCTATCAACTCCACGAAAAAAATGTAGGTAAGTTTTTGTCCATCTCTTACGGTTTACCAATTATGCAAAATTCCGTAAAATTCATCCAGAATAAGGAAGTCTTTAGAGGCTATTCCCAGAATATTCAAGATATACATTTTATTTGTCAGGTAAATATCTTTAATATACGACATTTTAATCAAAATCGTTAGAGCCATTTTTTAGAAAATCAAAATTTTCGAAACAAAGTTCCATGTAAAGGGTAGTTTGGGGTGGGGGGAATTTTCTTGAAAATCTTCGTGTCGCATCTTTGGAGGATACCAAACTCAAATACCAAGTTTGGTATTTAACGGTCTTTTCGTTTTTGAGCTATGCTGCCCAGAGACACACACACGGACATTTTTCTAAAAATGTTTTTTTTTATTCAGGGGGTCTTAAAACATGTATTTCCGGTTAAATCTCGGTCTCGAATTTTTGGGTGCATTACAATATTTTCTCTCTACACTATGTACATAGTGCGTATAGAGAAAGTAAAAACGTATTGATGTATAGGTATATATAGGTGTAACAAAAATGTGAGGCACATTAATTGCAGGACACATTCCTCACACGTAGACATAGAAATTATGTTATATGAACATGGATCTGGAAACGCTTTGTTTCCATGTTACAACTCATTTTCTCCAACTCGTTAATCATGGGAAACACACATACGAACAGAACATTAGAATCGAGGGGAACAAGACTCTTGGTTACATTCTGTTTACGTTGATTTTGTTTGACGAGTCGCTGTTGCCATGCGATTTTCGTCATTGCTTGTTGACCTTGGCAAGCACACGATTACTAGATACTACAGTGACTTTCAAATGGGATGAGGTTTGTGCTAGAGAGCCAATCGGAGTGCTGCTGTATTGACATATTGCGCTTAACTGGGGAGTAGCGCTAAGTGAGTCCGTCTCTGATAAATATTGCTTGCGCTAATACAAAATATTTGCAAAACTAATTCACGAGGAAGATAGGGAGCAATGTTCGTAGCAGAACCGTAAAAACCGCAGATTTTTAGCTCAAATAGTTTTCATAATACACATGAATAAATATAATGTCGCCAAGCAGATCTGCATCTTAGTATGCGAGTGAGAGGGAAATATGAAAAGAGTGGGAGTAGCAACCTGGCAACGCAGAGCACAATAATGCATTTCATTCGCTGCAGCGTAGAACTCTTCCCATTTGAAAAACGTTATAGTGGAGTTGATTAGAGACTTGGCTCGTGCAATGGCAGTGTACACAAATGCAGATATGGCAAGCCCATTTGATGTATGACATGATGACATGACTGTCTGGTGAGTGTTTCACGAGGTCCGGCTGTATGCATACCATTTACAGTGTGTGCAGGCACTATCAGCAGCTGATTTTCCTGCACGTATGCGCGTCTGCGAATGGTTTATGCAACAATGCGTCAACCATAATTTTAGTGCAACGATGCTATTCACGGGTGAGGTGTCGTTTCAACGAGATCAGATTGTAAATTATCACAATTGGCATGTATGGGTTAACGTCAATCCTTACGTAATTGTTGAAGTAAGCTCACAAAGATTTTCTGTCAACATTTGGGTGACTGTTTGGTAGGGGCTCACGTTCTTCCACCCAGGCTCAACGGACAAGTTATCATAATTTCGTAGAGAATGTTCTACCTGATCCGTTAGAAGATGTGCCTTTAACTGTGCGACAATGCATGCACTCCATGCACGATGGAGCACTTCCTCATTTTAGTGCTGATGTCCGTCAGCTTGTAAATAACAGTTTCGGTGACATTGATAGGTAGAGGTGGACCAATTGCCTGGCCCCAACGCTCCCCAGATCTAACCCCTCTTGACTTTTATTTGTGGGAACATTTGAAAACTATTGTGTATCGAAACCCGGTACAGATGTTCAGAATCTTCGTGCCCATATTATGGAGGGCTATGAAACCATATGCAAAACTCTAGGGATACATCAGCGTATCCAGGATTCACTACGACGCCGGGTTAATGCATGTATCAATGCTCATGGAGGCATATTGAACATCTGTGAGAAAGAGTTGCATATAGTATACTGGTACGTTCTATTCTCGTGTGTTTCCCATGATTAATGAGTTGTAACATGGTAACAAAGCGTTTCCAGACCCATGTTCATATAACATAATTTCTTCCTCTACGTGTAAGGAATGTATCCTGCAATTTGTGACGTACATTTTTGTTATTTCTATTTACAGAGTGAACAATTTAACTTGAGACTGTAGAATATCCCCAAAACTAAGTGTTATACACTATGTACGTAGTACGTGTTATGTGGTTTCTAACTGTCAATGGTTATTCCGCTTTGGTAAGCTATACAGACCAATCTGTTATGCATCATATATCACATAGCAGGGCATTTGCGGAATGGCTGTCCCAGCAAACCAATGCTACGAATGTTGTATGTTGAAAATGAGACGCCCAATTGGACAAAATTAGTTGCTAGTACCCTACCAAGACAAAGGGTGACTTTACGAGAACAGGCCAAACAAACAGAATCAGAATCCCGGCAAAGCTTATCTAATATGTAGCCAGTGGAGAGCCGAGGCGCAAAGTGCGGCAAAAAATATATTTATTTTGTTAGCCCCGCTGTCAATTGCCACAGCCATATCAGCGCCACCAGTGTGCCGGCATTTCGTCCCGCAAGAGTTCTTTTACACGTCAGTAAATCTACTGACATGGGACTGTCGCTTTTGAGTACACTTAAAAACAATGAGTCTCTGCCGGGTTTGAAGCCGCGACTTTGGGATCAGAAAGTCTACGCTAAATGTGAAGACACCATAAATGAACAAAATGGAAGTTCTTTTACTCCTGAGGGAAACAAAAAACAAAAACAAAAGACTCACTGGTTCCGGAGTAAGCCTTGGTCTGGCGCGGCATGCGGCGGAATTAGGGGACGATTCGAGGGGATGAAGAGAATCGAACTACGTGTCGTGGCGGTGTTGCAAGGAAAGCATGTCCTGATGTCCTAAGAAGCTGACCCTTTAATGCCATGGGAAATAATGACAAAAGAATTGACAGATGATAATGGCATGCCAGAGAACATGCGCGTGGGGTTACACTTACCATGAATGATTTTAGGAGAGACAACAAGAGTTACCAGAAAAAGAAGAATCACCGATTAGAATAAATAAAATTTAAAAACAAACAAACAAAAAAAGCAAGTGATTATAATTAGGAAAATATGTGACATCAGCTTAGCGCCGCGATCGTTCATATGGTGATGATAAGTACTTCAAACTTTGCAACAGTGAATGTTAATTGTCTAAGAAGTGGGCCAAGCAAACCTTGTTAGATTCTATATAGTTTGCAATATATCGCGACTCAGCGCTAGGCGCACCATCTAGCGTGAGAACCTGGCAGAGCTTCACAGCTGATTTTGTGAAGGTTGAACAAGATAGGTGTTGCTCCTCTTATTTGGTTTACATTTTATCGGTATATTGAAGCCCGTTGTTTCATTGCTCTCCTGATAAATGCTTTCCCATAAAAATGTCCAGTAAAATGTGTGCAGTTTACGGTTGTTATAATTACGAGATACAAAAGAACTCGCGTTCTTTTTTCACATTTCCAGCCGATAAGAATGATACTATTCGATCTTTATAACAACTTGAGCAATTAATTCTGCTTTCCCCCCTGTCTTATTTTAATTTACAGCTGGATGGCTAATAAAGTTTAATGAATATTTTTTATTTTCAGATGTGACCAATGGGCATTGAAATGTAGAAGGAGTGACTTGGATAAGGTTTATAAGGGATTAATACAAGATGTAAATACTGATTCCATTAGCTGTATCTGCAAGCAATGCGTTAGTCTTTTTGTTAGAAAATGTTTAATGTGTTTATTCAGCGCTATTTAAATAATGAAAATGAAAAGGACAATAGATTTACAACAATAACTGCAAAAAAAAAAAAAAAAAAAAAAAAAAGTTATACACTTATAACAGCTAGATTTTGTTACATGACTTTCTCTACCTATTCTGTGACAAACTATCCATACAAAAGCTCTTTCTTCTACATTCTTCGTCATAATTGTGATAACCATAACAAATGATGTTTATTACTTAGTTCATTGTAAGTAGAAGCAAAATAAGGAAGTACATTAGGCTAAAACAATAGTCAAATCTTTTAAAAGCTAGCCGTTGAGAAATGGCTAGGAGAAAAACGAAAGAAAAATGATTGAACAATATTCGAACTGAGAAAAGTTTTAAGTATTTTAAAATTGAAACGAATAAGAAATGTCTCTAAAATGGCTGGTCTCCTTCGTGGTGTAATGGTTATCCTGCTTACTTCATATATCATAGGTTGCGGGATCAAACCCGGCGGAGGACGATGGATTTTTTTCGGGCGTAAAAATCCTTAGCATGGCTTGCTTCGGAAGGGAAGTAAAGCCGTTTGTCCCGTGTCGTAGATTTACGGAACGTAAAACAATCTCAAGTCTGATAGAGGCCTCTGAGCAAAATTAAGCGGTCTTTCACGCCCAGTATAGAATCGGACGCTGAGAACCGCAGCAGTTAAAAGCATTCATATATAAAACGTCATTTCATGTTTTAAAATGGTTAACTCCACAGAAAAAATGTAGAAGACCTAAATGGTGTGTTTTAACAGAATCTACATTTTTTGTGTAGTAAGATATTGTCTATCACTTATGGCTTATCAGAAATTATTCATAATACAAAAATCATTCAGAATAAAGAGGACTTAATAGGTTATTCCCAAGAAATTCAGAATATACGTTTTGTTGGGCATAAAAATATATTTTATAAACAGAATTTTAATCAAAATCGTTAGCCATATTTTAGAAAATGTAAAATTTCGAAAAATATTCCATGTAAAGCATAGTTTGGGGCAGTTGATTTTTCTGAAAATGTTCGTCTTGCATCCTTGGAAAATACAAAACTTAAATACCAAGTTTGGTTTTTATCCTGCTTTTCTTTTAATGCTATGCTGCCCACAGACACAATGCCTTTTTCTAAAACTGCATTATTATTTTTGAATTCCATGTGGCATCAAAATATGTATTTCTGGTGAAATCTCGACATCGAATTTTTGGGTAGAATACAATACATACCTTCTCTATCACTATGTACATAGTACGTGTACAGAAAGTAAAAATACCTAAAAATTTAAAATAGTTTACTATCTAATACGACTAAATATCTTATGGTGTAGTTTAACAACATGTGCTATGAAAATGTTAATATTTTTAACCGATTTGGTCGTTAATTAAGTTACCAGTATGGATTAATTTGTTTTAATGGTTATCACGTTCGCAGTTATCGGAAACGATTAGCTGTAACTACGTTTCTTAGGAACGATGTTTTCACAGACTTGCTGTTATTTGAAGCAATCTAAAAACTTGTAAACCTAAAGCTGCTTGTGTAGGGGAAGGTCGGGTAGTATCGGACACTTAAGCTTTTCCAAAGCTATAAAATTTGTTAACGATTAAAATGGAATATACTATTTTCTACTGAAAACGCCAACATGTTATTTCAATATATTTAGAAATTCATTCATGTTAGATAGAGTGCTCTTTAATGGTTTCTTTATGACGTTTTATAAACCTTGCATTTTGACCTTTCTGATTTCTGGAGGGTTGTATCGGATACGGTGTTGTGCTTGAAATAATGCCCTTTTTTTAAATCATAAAACAATTTTTATTGCTAAACATACATGGTTATACAAAATAATATCAAAAGAAGTAACCTCCTATACATTACTTATTATAAGTATAGAAGAATAATATTATAATAATTGAATCGAAGACATGTGTGGTTTTATAGAAAGACACGGCTCACATTCATAATAAAAGCAGTTAATTTCAAGTTCTGCACAGTTTTCAAGGGCCCAACCTTTGTAAATATTGCACACTATTCAGTTCTCTTGAAACTTTTGTTGGAGATAACACTATTAGTCCATCCATCCTCTTCCTGCAATTCTTCCTCAAAGTTCGAAGCTTTTTCTTCAGCTTCAGGTCTACCAGTCTTTTTTACTTAATTTTTATTGACTCTACTTTTGTCCTTTTCACAAACTCAACATGCGGATGTGATTTTGTTTTGCAAATGTGATCACAGCTAGATCTTTGTGGCTTGAGTGACCATCAGCAATTAAAAAAGCAGGATATTTTTCATTTGGATTGGCCCGTTCTGCAAAAACCTTCAGCCACTTTAGAAATCCAGCTACTGTTATCCACCCATTTGGTTGGGCATCAAATACACTTCCTACTGGTGCATCCTTTTTAACTCGTCTAATCTTACCCGCGGGAGAACGAAGTAAGGAGGAATAAACGGATTCCCTGAAGAATTTATTGATAGAAGTAGTGTGAATTTCCTACCTCTTTCTGCTGAGGTAGGTTTGCCTTCTTGCTTTTTGCCTTTGACAGATATGAGTCTGTGTGCCTCTGCATAAAGTCATAGCAAAAGTCTTTTCCAGCTTTCATCGTTATTTTGTTGAACCTATGCTTGATTTGTAGTTTCTCTGCATACTGATAAACTTGGGTTAAAAACTCAATTCTACTCAAAGGCAAGAGCTTAAAGTCTATCACCTAAGGTACTTTTAGGTACACAATATCTTTTACTAACTTCCCTAATTATTATTTCATGAAGTCGAACTTTTTCCACCGCTTCCTTCATGTAATTTTCATCCCAATTATGACTTTTGTTCTCCATCCTAATAAGATAAGGTGATAATATTCAGAACTTGTAACTATTGTCCGGTACAACCCTCCGATTGTTCGTCCGATACAACCCGAACGCTGTACTCCGAAGCCTTGTTTTATAACATATGCATTGTCAGGCCTAAGCGTATTTATCGCTTACAGTATAAAGAATAGTAACACACACATCTAACAAAACACTAAACATTATTCTACTCAATTTCAGGCAAGCTACGTAGCTCCAAAGTTATCTTCGTGCACTAGAAAACTCACAAAAAACAAATATCTGATTGTCATTTGTAAACGCCTTGGCCGCTCGATCCAAAATGGCGAGAGCGGCAGTATTCTACCTTCGTACACACGTTAATGGTTTGACAAGTGCTGTTACAGGCGGCTATTAGTTGTAACCCTACTTGTCCGATACTACCTGACCTTCCCCAATACATGTTTCTAAACAAAGTGTGAACTTTATTTATGGAGCTTAAATTCATTGCACCAATCTGCCATATTAGAATTACTTAATAATAATAGTTCTCTATCTGTGCCAACACTTTGATTACCCGCGACAGAAAAATGTACTTTCGCTTACTTCTACATTACTATATGCGCGAGCGCGCACACTCACACCACACACCATCACGTATACCCTCGCGTTTCGTTCTCTTAATGGATTAAGAAATTCTCGCCTTAAGTGTACTTTTTTGCTTGTTTTGTGTGTATGAAGATTAAAGTACTTTAACCTGATCAGTCATATCGAACTATGAATGAAATGATGCTCAAATGATCTCGGGGTCCATCGAGCTTCAAGTCACTCGACATTCGACTTCTTAGGACAAGGGGAAACCTTATCCGGGTAATTCACCCAAAGCAAGATTCGAACTCGGGACCTGTTGAATACGCTACCACCGCACTATCCAGGCGGACAAGTGCACCTTTTTTAGTACGTGCAGATGGAACAATTGCCAAAAATTCATAAAAATCAAGGTCAAAGGTATGCTGTTGTACAATATTAATAAAGAATGTTCAATTTACAATGTTCAATGTGTTTAGTAATGGGGCAACCCTTTCATCTTGGAAGTTTTATTCCAGAAATATTATCGTACATCTTTCGGTCCTTCATTGTTTGTTATGAAGTCAAAGGAGTAAATATCCATTATAACAATTACAAAGGAAGTTAATCCAATAGTAAATGTTTTTCAATGATAATGCAGAGTCCACGTTAACTTCATCCAATTTTTTTGGTCCTACCTTTCAAATGCATATGTTTAATAACATCACAAAACTGACAAAACTTGTTTTTTTGTTTGGTTAGGTAGAGTTAGACTGAAAAATCCAATGCCATAGTCTGACTCTACCTATCCAACTCCTGTCCTACACATGGCTTGTGTGAAAAAACAATGAAACCAATTGTTTTGTTATTATTTTTTTCAATAACAACTGTCATATTCACCAAATCAGGAAGTTGTCAGTAATCAACTGTACATTCCAGTCCAGTCCAGTGTAATTGGCAGGCTGAGGGCAGCCCGAGGTGTGCTAGACGTGTCCCTGTTCTCGGAGAGAACTTAACCACGTTCTGGAGTGACAGGAGGAGGCAAATATTGCTCCTCGACGGTTGCCTTGATGGTGCAACGGCCCTTGTGCACCGCTGGTGTGTGTTAATGAAAATGTTTGTTTTGAGGTTTTTAATTTTGAATCCAAGCAACTCTTGAAGGATTATAAGGAGCTTAGCCGTAGCAGCTGTTGGTGGTGCTCCTTCGTTACCGGGGATGCCCGCAAGCCATGCGGGGAAGCCGGTATCGCCTGAAGCGGCGGTTTGTGGGATCGTAATCCCCAAGAGACCTAACGAGGGCGCTCCGATGGAATGGTAACCCTTCGTTGAATTTTGTTGCCCGACGCCTAATCTCGTCCTCCAGGTATGGTAGACCAGAGGCTTCGTGCAGAAGTCTCGTTGGAAAGCCTCGAGGCACAGAATAGATAGCCCGAAGACACCTATTCTGTACCCGCTGAAGCAACAGCAGACTGGAGTCTGCCGCCATGCCCCAGATCTCACAGGCGTAGATTAACAAGGGGATTATGAGAACCCTCAAAAGGCGTAACTTAAGGGGAACCGTCATCGAGGACCTCAGCATCGGGTACAGTGAGGCCGCAGCCCCATTGCCCCGGCACCACAGCCCCCTGATGTGCTCCCTAAAAGTGACGCCCCTGTCAAGCTTCACCCCCAAGTAGGTGATGGTGTTGATCCATTGTATCCTTCGTCTGAGGTACGTGAATGTGGGGAAGTTTGCGGGAAAGCGGCGCTTGGTGAAGAGAATAGCGTGACTTTTCTCCGGATTTATGGACAATCGCCAACGCTCGCACCACTCTTGGATGAGGCAGAGGTGTCTCTGAATGGGGTTGAAGGCTCTGCGTGGGTGTTTGTTTGTACAGTATAACAGTACGTCATCAGCATACTGAGCTATGTTGACTTGCTGCACTGTTGGTAGGTCGGCCATGTAGACGCTAAAGAGCGTAGGGGAAAGTACAGAGCCTTCGGGGACTCCGCCTCTTATTGGCCTAGGTGTTGATTTGTGTCCCGCAACTGAAACTACAAAATATCTGTGTTTAAGGTATGAGTGTAGTAGGTGTATGATGTGTGTCGGGAGCTCCAGTCGGGAGTTTGAGGAGCAGACCCGCGTGCCAGGTCGTAGAGAAGGCTTTCTCCACGTCCAGCGACACCGCCGCAGTGTAGGCTCTGTCCTGGAACCCTAGGGCAGCGGCCTCCACCACTCTCAGTAGTTGCTGGGGTGTAGAATGCCCAGGACGAAAACCAAACTGGTGATCTGGGATGGTTTGAATGTCGCCCAAGAGAGGGGACAAGCGGACTAGTTTTAGTCTCTCGAAAACCTTCGAGAGAACTGATAGGAGACTGATGGATCGGTAGTTGGATGGGTGTAACGGGTCTTTCCCCGGCTTCAAGATGCATATCACCTGGGCCTCCCTCCACTCGCGTGGAAAGTGGCACAAGGTGAGGCACATGTTGAAAACCTTGGTTAGAAAGAGTACCGCCTTGATGGGAAGGCATAGGAGCACGGCGGGGGTTAGTCCGTCAGGACCCGCTGCGTTTTTGGGGTTGAGACGCCAGAGTGCGCCATGGAGTTCTCTGGGTCGGATGACGAGAAGTCGGTCCGCCTCGTCGGGGGGACGTCGAAGGTATCGACGCACCTCCCGCCGAGCACGGTCCGAGAAGTCTTCGTCCTGGGGGTCTACTCGTGGCCTCATAGTCCTTTCGAGGTAGTCAGCGAACACATCGGCTTTGGCTCAGGGTTCATAAACCAGGCCTTGGGTGCCTTGGATTGGGGAGGTGATTTGACCTCCGCGGTGTCGGAGAGCTTTGGCAATCCTCCACACGTCGCCATCCTCGAGCCTCAAGCGGGTCATCGTCTCCTCCCACGCTCGCACCCTGTGCTCGCGTAGTCGGGTCCGGACCTCTCGGCGTAAACGCCTCAGGAGTGCTCGGTTATGTGGCGTGCGGTGACGCTGGTAAAGTCTGCGGGCAGCCAGGAACGGCGTACGAGCAGATGGAGTTGAAGGGGAAGGACATCCGGGTGTAGAGGTGCTGGGGTGTGAACGGTTAGGTTATGGGCAGTTCGCACCACGATGGAGGCAAAGGATTGGACCGCAGCCTCTAGGGATGGGATGTCTGTGATCCTAGGGTTCGGCGGGATGGAGTCATTGAGGCAAACCCTGACGCATTCCCAGTCAACGTCGCGGTTATGAACCGAGACGTCATGACTGGCACCCCGTGTAACCTCAGCTAACACGGGATTATGATCGGAATGAAGTGCGTTGATCGAAGTGAGAGATGTATGAAAAGGGAATTGTTTGATGATCGCGAAGTCAATAACGGATGCCCGTCCTTGACCTCGTGGATGGTGTGTGGGTTGCCAGGGGCCCTCTACTCAGAGTTGAGGGTTCGCATCTATCATGCGTATGATATCATTGCCTCGGGCGTCCGCCCGGGGGCCGCAATGCCAACGCGGATGTTTGGCATTGAAGTCCCCGGCCAGGATGACATTAGGATGAAGGGCTAGGATGGAAAGGTAATCGTTTAGTACGAACTGCCTATGGGTGGGTGGTAAACAGACACCAGTAAAACTTCCGTACCGCCTAGGTGAACACAGACAGCCGTGGCTTCCAAGGTTTGAAGAGGCGGGAGCTGGATGGGTTACATTGTAGCTTGTTAACCTCTTTTATACAATCCTTTCAATAATCAAGCTTACCAATAATGAAGCCATAACAAAAATGTTAAATTCTTTCAAGGAAATTTGCCAAACTTATCAAACACCCTCGTATTCGTTGATCATTTGTTCATCCCAGGAGGGGAACGGATTAGGATAGATTGGTTTTGCGAGGGCTCCAGGCTACTTAAGTCCATCTGGCCCTGCCACCATAAAAAGGTTCAACAAAATGTCTTGTAATTATAATGTATGACGCTGAGTCAGTATTTTGAAGAGTGCAATGAGAAGTTCACAACCTAAAACTAAGTTATTTAACAAAGTTAATTCTAATTGTGTATTTTACAGAATACCACAAGCACAAGTTTTAAGAGCATAAATATTAATGAGATTAAATCTTATCCTCAGCAATATGTTACACAAAATAAAAGGTAAAGAATTAACTAACGTGCAAGCATCACTATGTTCACAGAAAAACAATGACTGTTGGCGATGATCCCCAATTCCATCATGAGTTTCTCCATGTAACAACATTTTCTGTCACCTCTCAAAACACACGTTTCAAAATCCTGTTGAGGGACCATTTGTACATTACTGCACCAGCTTTCACAAATCATTATATAGCTTTTAATACTTACATATGAATCACTAACTGTAACAACTCAAGTCTCATTACACTAGGTTTAGTAAAACTAAGAAAAAGTCTGATATGTTCAATTCATATATCTTTCCCTAGCTGTTCGAAACACAAACTATTACAAAATATTATTCTGGTACCTATATCATGCTAATCAAGACAAACATTACTAGAATTGGTCTTATTACTGGCTTCCTTATAAAATAAGGCAATACCTTATGATAAAAAGGCAGTCAGTTCTTTGAAAAGCTGGTTATGTGAAACAATTGAGGTTCGTTTCGCTTTGCATGACCCCTTTTGAGAGAAGTTAGGTAGTTTAAAACTGAAACTAATAACAGGGGAAAAAGACGGCCAACTGAACAAGGAAAATATATTCCATAAATTATGTATTTTAATGAGATCTACATTTTTTTGAGCATTAAGTTCGTCTATCTCTAATGGTTTAATCTTTATGCAACATTCTGCAAAACCCACCGAGAATAAACAGGACTTCAGAAGCTATTTCCAAAAAAATCAAAGATACATTTTGCTTGTGATATAAATATCTTTAATGTGCAGCATTTTAGTCAAAATCATTAGAGCCACTTTTGAGAAAAACAAAAATTTCAACAATTTTTCCTGTAAAGGGCAGTTTGTGGTGTTTTTTTTTTATCTTATCCTTGGAAGATACTATACATACATAGCACGTTTGGTTTATGCTGGGCGCACATGCGCCCACACACCTTTTTCTAAATTTTTTTTTTTAACTCAGAGGATCTTAAAACATATTTCCAGTGAAATATCGACATCAAATTTTTTGGTGGAGTACAATACTTTTTCTAGCTTCTATGTATATTACATGTATATATGTGCTACAGAAAGTAATCATTACTGCATGGCTTCTTAGAACAAGTTGAAACTTAAACTGAGTCTTAAATCAAGTGGAGTTTTATTTACAGACCTTCTTTACAGTGGCAATTCGTGGTCAGTAATTTAGGTACACCGTTCCCTTTGCCATCGTTTTTCTTAGTCTATAAAATATAGTCATCCCTTGTTATACGCGATCTCATTTTACGCGTTTTCGGTAAAGCGATTTTAAATAAATGCTGATTTTTAACACTGTACAAATGACAAATAGATGCATCTGTTTAAAACACATTTTTTTTCGTGTATACCTTGAAATAGCCCTTATCATTATCACATATACTTTACACGTTTTTTGTGTTACGTGATAATTCATGAGAACCAATTACTTGCGTAATGCGAAGGACACCAATATACGTAAATTATTGTTTATTTTAGTAGTAGTACTTACCAGTTTACTGGAATATTAGCTTCAATCGACGAGCTTTCTTCAGAAATAGTTCCATTACAGCTTGCGTCAAATTCTCGAGAACGTCTTTCCGAAGCGTACAAAGTAACTGATTTTCTATGGACATCATTGACAAAGAGAACAATCTTTCTTGGCCCATTGTAGACCTACAGTGAGATTTTACTCGATTTAAAGTGAAAAATGACCGTTCAACTGAAGCTGTAGTTGCTGGGGCAGTTAGAACTAGATAAGCTAATTTGTGAACTTCAAGCCCACACCAGATCTCTTTCGTTCATAATTTTCACTATTTCACCAACTGACTTACCTTCAAAATCTATCTCCAGGCGAGTACACAACACTAAGTTCATTTTTTAGACGTACCGAATCAAAATTTGAGCCATAGACGTCCAACAATTTTGAGCAATGGTGATCAGGAAAAGACGTTCTGTAATTCTTGAATTTTGAGGAATCAAGAAGAGCAAAGGAATGAAAACTCTCATAGTTGGAAACCCTATTTTGTATTTGATAGAGCACATTATCCAAAATTTCATAGAATATCCTCATGAACATAGCTTCAGTAACTTCACTTGGTTCATTGTTCTTCCTTTTCTTTTGTGCATGTTCATTTATCACTTCAGTAGAAATATTTTGGAACCCTTCTCTTCTTAGCTCTTCTAAAGTGTTTTTAGTCTGGATTTCTTTTGAATGGCAATTTGCAATATCCATAGAATTGTCTTGTAATATATAGAAGAGAACGTCGGTATGAGCAAATATTGCCGAAAATGTTTTGAGGAGGAAGACAATATCCAACCGAGTCAAAAAATAAAGAAATTCTTGTGCTTTAATCAATGTATCAGGTTCCCAATCAACATTGTTTTCTGTTTTTGTCATGAATTCAAAGAATAAAATCGGTTATCTCGTTGCTCTTGTACAGTATTAACAAGGCGTGAATTGAAGTTCCAGCGTGTTGGAGCTGCTTTTGGTAACCTTTTATTCATAAAACCACGCAAAGGTTCCGTTCTTCTAGTGGAATTATTAAAGAAATTTGAGAGCCCTGATAGAGTTTGAAAAAAAATTCTGCATTTATCAATGCACATAGCTGCCTGTTGTAGAACCAAATTCAGAATGTGACAGTAGCAGTGAACAAATAATGCTTGTGGAAATGCCTCTTTTACTTTATATTGCAGACCACCTAATTAGGTAGACATTACGGCCACACCATCATATGTCTGAGCGAAAAGTTTCTTACAACTATTAAATTCTTTAACTGTTGTAAATGCATGTTTGTAAAGTGCCTCCGCAGAACCGTCTGCAAAGCTCATGAACCTTTCTTGAACTTTCCCCGATTTGTCCATATAGCGTAAAATTGTAGAGAGTTGGGATTTCTTCACTATGTCTGAGCACTCGTCTAGAGGAATAGCCACAAAATTAGCGGATGCAAGTTCTTTTGTTACACAGTTAACTAAAACACTCCTAACAGTTTCGATTAAATCATTCTGAATGGATGGCGAAGTGCCCCGAAAAATTGTAGCATTTTTTAAATGATCATTTAAGAGTTGATCATGCGTGCTGAGTAAATCCAGTGTTTCTACGTAATTACCTCTATTAAAGAAACTTTCTGACTCGTTGTGTCCTCTAAAAGCTAATTGCTGATTCCCTAAATGACAAACAATATCAACGAGCCTATTCAATTCTTCTCTGTTCTTTTTTACCATTTCATTATGCTTTGAAATTTGTAATGCTTTCTGAGCATTTAGTTACAGGTCTTTTCGTGTAGTGCCAAAAGTAGAAAGAGTGAATGCACAAAATATGTGATTTTTTGTTTTTACATGCTTACTTAATGAACCAGTTAGAGAAACAATATTGTCGAATCTTTCTTGAGACCATGTGGCACTGCTTTTGTCGTTACTAAAAGGAAGACTTAGGCAGCAATAGAGTTTGTTTAATTTGGGGCAACCAGTTAATCACTTGTACCTAAAATAATTGCTAATGCAGAAATGTCTGTTATACTCTCGTTTTCTGTCTTGACATTTTGCAATCAGATTTCGGAAGTGGGCCTGCCGTCGTTTTTTATTTTAAGTTTTTCAGAAAATTCAAAATTCCGAAATCCAGTTTTTAACATATGTTCTACTGTACAGTCACAAGAAGTACTAGCTTCAGTCAAACTTATATCGGTCATTTTTCACAAAAACTTTCAGCAAAACAACACTAATACAGACTAAAAACGATTGTCAATCGCAAAATTTAGCGGTGCATTTCGACAGCTAACGGCGGGCAATTAAACTTCCTCCCCCTCCCCCCGCCTCTCTAGTTGCTGGCCTTGACTAGAGCGGAGAATGCTGCGAGTATGGTTATCGTTTTAACTTGCGGTGAGGTAGATGTGCGTTGAACAGCACAAACTTGCGATCATTTCACATTTAGTTGAAGTGACATACAAAAAATTCTGATTATTTTGCATGTTTATTGAGAGTCGTTTTGAACCCCCTCAAATTTAGTACACTGGCGGGGTATAGCAGAATTCGCCACTGGTACTTTAACGGGTACGGTTCCTAGTGTTCCATTCTATATTGGACGTGAAAGACTTGCTTAATTTTGCTCAGCGACTTGAGGTTCTTTGCATGTGGTAAATTTATGGGAGTGGCGACTGGCTTTACTTCCCTTTCAAAGGTAGTCATGCTAAGCATTTTTACGCATGAAAAAAATCTATCACCTTACTTTGGGTTTGAACCTGCGACCTTGGGAACCAGAGACTAGCATGCTACCCGCAGATCACAGAGGACGACTGAACTGAGGGTGTAGTTAATACGAAGGTTGGGGCAAGTCATGCAACTATTCTTTTTCTTGCAGATGTGTGAGCAGATCAGAAACTTGCTATTTGCCACTCGGATGCTATGCAAGAATAGTGTGTATTCACAATAACAGATGGCTCTGTGATTTCTGGTAGTAGCACAGAGAGTGCTGTGAAATCATTTGTGTGACGAACATTGAGCAAGACGAAAGTAACCTATGTTCACATGGCTACATCAAACTATTCGTTTTCCGAGGGAGAAATGCGAGAGAATGTGACGTGAACTGGTGGAATGCCCTCCCATACCATACAGTAGCAAAATTTCAGTAAGAACGTGTGGCAATGATGATCAGTAATGCTTGGGTTAACCTGTGGTAAGATCTTTCATCGAACAACTTCTGGAGGAAGCACATCATTCCAGAATATTGTGGGCAGCAAAAACTGCACAACATAGTATAGTGGTGGGTACCTCAGAACTGACAGTATCTCAAATATTCAAAATTTTAAACTACATTTTTTGCAACTTGACCTGGAGCAGATTTTAGCTTTAATGAGAGGTTTTCCATTAAAGTTAAGTTTGTGACGAGTGCGCTGTGATGGCTGTAGAAATTCAGTTGAAATGTGACAACGTAAACTAATTCTTTTTTCCCACCCCTACATAGAACACCCTTCACTTCAACAATGCTTTCTGTTTCGTTTTCATTTACTTCTTTAAGTATGTTCTCGTTAATGTCAAAATTGTTATAATAATAATTTGATATAATTGGGGCAGCCTGTAACCAATTCCCCCATCTCGTAATGATCGGTTCAGGAGGAAGTAGAATCCCTGGTGCCAACTGTTTAAACAAACTGATTCTACTCGGAGATTTAAGAAAAAAACTATATTATTAAATTATTAACAATAGAATTTAAGCGCTCAGTTTCACTCAGGCGATGCATTGCATGCGTCAAGCATGTTCCATGAATCAGTCTACTATAAAGCAGTTTTAACCCCCCTCCTGCATTAACCATATATGATACTGCGTCAGATAAAAACAAAACTACATTTTCATACCTAATTCCCTATGGCCATAATAGCAACATTGCATGATTGAATATTCTCGCAATTTTGAATGATTTTTCGTTGCTATTTCTTCCACTGTTAGAAGATTAGCCATTGATAGTTTTCACCGACCGTACCGATAAAACCGGCACGATGTAGAGAGTGCAACTGATCATGAATCTTTTGAGCAAGGGGACGAGACTATAAATATTCTGTAAACTAAGCAAAGCACTAAGGAAGTCAGAATAGATGACACTGAATAGCAGGGAGAAGAAGCTGATAAACATGATGGCCTTAAGTATAATATACAGCTTAGCAGTGTATGCGGAAGTGCCAGGAGGGAAGCAAATCTTGTGGCGAACATGTCCCTTGAATGGTTTTAGATTGGTCAGTATATAAAAACTGGTGTCCTGGAAATTGTGTGCTGCAAAGCTGCGAAAGTTTGGTATATAGGTGTTGCAGAAGTGGTTGATGCAGCCACAGTGGAAAGCGGCGATATTCCCTATGAAAGGCACAGGGAAGTACTGTGTCCAACTTCAACAATAAGTTCCGAAATCTAATTCCTGCAGAAAGCAGCGCTGTCGGAATTTAGCGATAGTGAAAAAACCAAATTGGCACCGAAGAAAGATGAATAGGTAAGGTGACCAGGCAGAGCCATAATTACAGGGAAGAAGGTTTCGGCGCACCCAAAGGCATGGTTCACCGGATACCGCGTATAGGTTACAGGTGGAGCTAATGCGAAAAGCTCCTAAAGATAACAGTACGCGATCAGCACCCCATGAAGTGCTACTAAGTAATTGCATCGAACGAGCAGAGCGCCCACGAAGGTAGAAAATGTGAGGCCCCCAACTATTAAACCGAGAAAATTAACTTTAACAAACGACAGTTCTACTCCACCAAGAGAAAGAAGGGGAGCAGGAAAGTCCTTACGACGCCTAAAATTGAGAAAGCGTATTTTTTCCGCTGAAAATAATAATTTAAAACCATTTTCCAAGCTCCAAGTGTGCAACAAATTGAGAACGCCCTGGAGGCGGCGTTCGGCAAATGCGTGTGCCCAGTGCTACAACAAATTGCAAAATCAACTACTAAGAGATACGGAGTGACTTGCGGTGGAACATTTGACACTATAGGATAAATTGCTATAGCAAAGCAAAAGTACACTCAATACAGATCCCTGCCTTTCTCCTGCCTAAAGTCTATAGATAATGAGGAACTGCTGCAAGAAAATAGGAAGATGACCCAAAAGTTCCAATGGAAGAGCAGGCGAAGAATTCCTATACGTCAGGCGGTATCAAAAGGCCGTTTCCAATTCAAAACAGACTTGTGGCAGTCTGCGCAGAAAAAAATTATAGATGTGAGCCGACAATAAAACCAAGTGGTCGTTAGTAGACCGTCATTGTCTAAACCTACTGTGAAAAGGGTCAACAAAAGAGCCCTAGTTTCAAGAAAACAAATTAATCTCTTAGCAACCATCCTTTCCATTGCCTTACAAGCACAGCTTGTCAGCGAAATGGGCGACAGTGGATCTTTTCCAGGCTTAAGAATATGGATAATTTATTCTCGCCATTGAGAAGGGAAAACTCCATGCTTCTATACGAAATTGAAGGTTATAAAATCCGGTTATTAGGAAGTAAACGTTTAAGCATTTGTGCATGAATACCGTCCGGACCAGGTGCAATATCAGGAGTAACCGACAAGGCGTATTCCAGTTCGGGGAAAAGGAAAAATTCAGACGGTGAAATTGAAACCAGATGACTCAACCAGGTCTTTGACAATCAAGAATTGAGCATCATAGTTGGCACTACTAGAGACAGAATCAAAGACTCTACCCAAGAAGTTGGTTATATGATAAGGATCAATAAAAATGTTGCCATCAATGGAACGCCCAGAGAGAGAGAGAGAGAGAGAGAGAGAGAGAGAGAGAGAGAGAGAGAGAGAGAGAGAGAGAGAGAGAGAGAGAGAGAGAGAGAGTGTTGGAGGTTTACCACATATACGTCGGAGTTTATTCCACACCCAAGCGGATGAGATGTACCGTGACAAAATGGTCACAAATTGTCGCGCCGAATAATTTTCCGAGCCTGAGCATGCAACTTTTTGAAGGTGATCAAATTTTCCAAGGTCGAATGACGCTCAAAGACTTTGAAGGTCTTTCGACGGGCCTGTATAGCTAAACAACAATTCTCCGACCACCATGGAACTAGAGTAAGCCGCCCAGTAAACGACAACTGAGGAAGGGAAAGTTTCATACTACCGATTATCGTGTCTCGGAAGTATTGAATCCGTGCATCAATGTGAGGAAAAGGAGCATTATTATCCATAACCGCCAATCTGCTTTACGGAGCACCCAAGTAGGATTGACGCAAAGTACAACCATATGAAGCACTATAGGATAGAGGCTACTACCGTATGTTTCAGAAACTACAGAAAAATATCCTGTAGAATCACAAAGAAACGCGGGAGGCCCCAAATTGAGGACAATTAAGTGGTGGATGTCTACAATTGCAGCAATCCTTTTACACTCACGAGACGATCCCCACATAATGTGCATTTAAATCACCGAGTGGAGGAAGCGGTTGGAGGAGCTGGGAAGTAGATATATTGTTCCTCAGCTGCAGAAGTATATATATATATGGTAAGGTAATACGTACATTTACGGTGTGTAAATTCATATGAAGCTGAACGGGACTGCAATACAGGTCCCTTGCACTAAAATACAACTCCTAACATGGGCATGACACCATCAGCTATACTCATATCTTTACGAAAAGTCAAATAGCGCCGATCTTCCGGATGCAATTCAGACTCCTGGAGACACACACTCAAAAGTAGAAAGTAAGAAGTCTAGCTCTTCCTAGTTGACACGGTAACCACGTTGGTTCCATTGCAAAACGACCATAGAAAATAAATTAAAAAATCTGATGTGTTCCATTCACATGGCTTTCTCTATATCTCTGTGACAAATTATTAATATGCTTATTCTTGTATTTATTTCATGCTAATCAAGAAAAATTAGCAGAAATAGTCTCATTTCTTGCTTTATTGTAAGTAGAAGCGAAATAAGGGAGTACCATAGGCTAAAGTGAAAGTCAAAAGCTGGTTGCTATGTGACTGAAGTTCGTTTGTATGGACACGAGTTGGTAAATTCCTGTACGAAAAAAGTATGTTTTTTCAAAGCTGAAACCAAAAACAAGGAATATCTAAAAAAACGATCAACTCCACGAAAAAAAATGTATAGGTATAACAAATTATGTGTTTTAACGTGTTCTACATTTTTTATGTGTTAAGTTTTTGTCCATCTCTTACGGTTTAGTAGTTACGCAAAATTCATCCAGAATAAAGTAGTCTTCAGAGGCTATTCCCAGAAAATTTAAAATATACATTTTATTTGTCAGGTAAATATCTTTAGTATGCAATATTTTAATCAAAATCGCTAGAGCCATTTTTTAGAAAATCAAAATGTTCGATAAAAGTTCTATGTAAAGGGTAGTTGCAGGTGGGGGATTTTCTTGAAAATCTTCGTGTAGCATTCTTGGAAGATACCGAACCTAAATACCAAGTTTGGTTTTTAACGGACTTTTCGTTTTTGAGCTATGCTGCCCACACACACATAGGCATACATACATACATACGGACATTTTTCTAAAAATGCGTTTTTTGTCTGAAAACATGTATTTCCGGTGAAATCTCGGTATCGAATTTTTGGGTGCATTACACTACTTTCTCTATACACTATGTACATAGCACATATAGAGAAAGTAAACATTTCTGAAAACTAACCTTAAGGAAAAAGCCTGAGAACCACTTAAAATCAGAATCTGCCTCTACATGCTCAAGTTCTTTAGAAGCATGTCGGAGATGCCGCTCTTGAGCTTAGGATGCCAAATTCTTCTGGGGTTTGCAGCAAATGTGGTTTGGGCAGCTTCTTTTTAGAACTATCAGTAGCACTGACAGAAGTAGACTTATATAATCAGCAGCAGGTTTAGCTGATCTATTTGTCACTATGTTTTCTTAGATTTTTTTATGAATATTTAATATATTTATTAAGATTTCTTTTTAGTATATATTGTCTTCTGGGACTGTGATTTGAGACCAGGTACCCTAAGTACAACAGTACCTGCGGGGATTTTAGTAGTAATTTGGGATAGATCCACCAGAGCACTGGTGGGCAACTCCTGGGAATGAGATGTGGCAATAGGAAAATGCGCTGGAGAAATGTCCAGATCCTCAACATTGTAAACGGAGAATCGAGTTTCACAGAGCTGGCAGAGGTTGCAGAAGACGAAGTGGTAGCAGAAGTCAGAGGCGCACTTGACACACCCAAACAGTCGGTTCTCCCAAGATGGCCGGACGTTGGTAGCGGGCAATAAATTGAAGCTTTTGCAGATGAAGCACCCACAGGGGGCTCAGAAGGTTCCATTCGTAGTGAAGAGGGTCCACATTAGGCCTCTCGGAGGTACCAGAAGGAATGAGCGCCTGGTGCATATCCATATTTGGATCAACAGAATTGTTCCAAAGATAAGGCAACAAACCTATTTGCCACCGTGACAGGCCAGAATGAGGAAAGTTTCCCATGCTGGTGAGACCGTCCTGGCAGGTACCTATTCTGAGCCTTCTCGTTTCATGAGCCGCTTATTTGCGCTGACACATTAGCTAGATAAATACGAGGGCCGTTTTTTTTTTTTTAACCTCCGATAGGCTATAAATAAAAGACAAGTTCATAAAAAACAATTATTTTATTACTAAAAGTTTTGTACACTTATGGTTACTTTTCAACATAATCACAAAAAGAATGAGACATTTACCCTACCTGTGCACAAGCTTTGCAACTACACATGCTTGTGTGTGTGTGTGTGTGTGTGTGTGTGCGCATGTGTGTGTGTGAGTTTTAGTAGTATAAAACTGAAAAAAAAAAAAAAAAAAACCTACAGTTCAGAAAGAAATCACCAGCAGTTGTTTCTAAAGTAAGGCCCCCGATATGGCCACAAAAGTTAAAGGGGCTATATAAATGAAAAAAAAAAAAAAAATGATAATACCCTAATTTTTGCTCCCTTGCATAAAGCTCTACGTTGTGTTCCTGTTGCTTCAGGAAGAATGTTGTACAAGTCACTGCACGTTTTGTTCTAATCTTTATGTTTGTAATAATTTAATTCTTCTGAATCTCCACTGGTTTAATAAAGCCTCTTCCTCACTCAAAAAACACCAAATCTGGTACCAAAACTGCCTATAATTTTTTCAAGAAGCTGCATCTCGCATGTTGAGACACCTGAGGTGCCTAACAAATCATAGGACATTTCATGAAAGTAAGACGCATTTACTTTTTATTTACTCCAAAACCTGAGACACGTGGCGTTATGTAAGCAAGTGAGACAATGGTCATCATGGTCATTCCCACCGAGTTTTATTCATACGAAAGCAAGACTTGTCTTGAAAATTGCAAGTTTTGAGAAATGTTTCACTTTTATTCATACCACCCATTGTGTTGGAGCGTAAGTGACAGAATTTTAAAATTCTATAAGGGTTAGAAATTTTACCATTGGACATGCTAGCATCCAAGTAGGAAATGGTGTTTGCCTATTCAATCCTACTTACAATAATTTTACTGTAAAGTTTCACTATAATTATGTCCATTACTTCCTGGGTGCAATGGTCACTAACTGCTCATGTTACACAGGTTGTGTATAACTTTTAATAACCATGTCCGTGACTAAGAAGGTTCTTTAAATTGCTCAGGCATTCTGGAATGATGCAAATAGAAGTTATCAAGCATAAATATGCAATTAAAAATAATTATATATATATATATACATACATGTACCTTTAATAAATAAAGGGAAATCTAACTATTCATACAAAAGGGTTAATGATGGTAATGTGAAAGCAAAGCTTTATGAGATGCAAATCCAGAAAAAGGTCTGTGTAATTGTAAAGGGAAAGAAGTATGCAATTGCATTTTACTCATACTGTAGCAGCAAAACACACAGAACATAATTTACCAGTTACTTACTCCTTGCTGTTATGAGTTAGACATGATTATATCATTCTGTTTTATAGTGGTTTTCAGTCTTTATTTTTGGATTCTAATGTTTCTCCAAAAAGCTGAGTCTAAGGTACAACAAAAGATTACATTATTTCAAAGAATTTTCATTTGCTTTTACAAAATGCAAATGTGCAGTATTCTAAGCTTATCAATACCCTCCACAGTCCTGGCAGGATTTAAACTGGGGACCTCCCATTCGAGAGTCCATGCTGTAACAATCTTAACTATCCATATTGGTGACATCATAGATATGACAAATGCATTTTTGGGTGGGTTTATAATCTGCATGGTAAAATACAAATTAAAATATTTACTGTCCAAATGTTTATATTAAAGTACAAAAATTCAATCCAGATGCTTTATTAAATGTCAGGTCTTCATTTTTCAGAACAAACAACATCCTAACCAAAGCAGCATAACTAAATTTACAATGTACAAACCTAGTCCTAATTAGTATTAACACTCAACTTTTAGAAAGTATGGTTATTAACGAAAGTATTTTTGCTTCCTATTTGTTTTTTAAAATACCATTTCAGCTTAGTATTTAGTATGTATAAAACTGTTGATGTGTCTCCTTTGTGTTCGCTACTGCAGGACAATTATTAACTTTGTCCATCTGTACGATTTATCTCAGGTATCTCTCTGTATACTGTATCCCAGGTTCCACCAAAATGTGACATAGGGTTCGATTTTAAGTCCTCCAAACACAGTTGCAGAAAAACTTTAAATCTTAAAGTGCGATTCCATTTTTTGTAACCATATTTTTTACCACTCCACCTATTAGGGCTGGCTCTGTTAATCTGTTAAGGCTCTATTAATTTTAAAATGTAATAAAGCTCTACTGCTATAACGAGAAAAAACTCGCATGACTTTCTCTAGCTACTCTACAAACTTCTTACAAAAGATAATTCCTCTTTCAACACCATGTTAATCTAGATAAACATTAGCAGAATTTTATTACTTAGTTCCTTATAAGTAGAATGGAACTAAGGGAGTGCACTAGGCTAAAGTGATAGTCAAATGTTTTAAAAGCTGTCGTTATGTGATTGTCATTGCAAATCGCTTCTTTGCTTGGCCAGGAGTAGAACAAAAGAAAAATGGACACTTCTGAGAAAAGTATAAGTACTTCACAATTGAAACTAATAACAAGGAATACTTCGAAAACGGTAAGCTCCACGAAAAAAATGTATATGACATAACTTGTGTATTTTTGTAAAGTAAGTTTTTTATATCTCTTGCGGTTTACTAGTTATACCAAATTAAGCAAAATTCATCCAGAATAAACAGGTCTTTAGAAGCTCTCCCAGAAAATTCAAGATATACATTTTATTTGAGATAGATATGGCTTTAATAAGAGGTATTTTAATCAAAATTGTTAGATTCATTTTTAAGAAAAACAAAATTTTTGAAAAATTTTCCATGTAAAGGGTATTTTGTAGTGGGGGGGGGGGGATTTTCTTGAAAATCTTCATGTCACATCCTTGGAAGATACCAAGTTTGGTATTTTTTGCACACACATGGACCTGTTTCTGAAAATGCTCTTTTTTGGATTCAGGGGGTCCTATAACATGTATTTCCGGTGAAATCTTGACATTTGAATTTTTGGGTGGAATACAATATTTCTCTATCCCTATGTACACTACATATGGGGATAAAGAAAGTAATTACATATTACTTCTATTAAATTTTCAAATTTATCCTTTAAATCATGTGCTGCTTCTTAATATCTGCCACTTACATTACATAGAATTACATTTTTGTTTTCTTCTGTCCTTTTTTATACGACATCCCTAAAGTTCAACATATTTTATTCAACTTTTTATTCTCATAAAACAAATACAGTTATTAAAGACAATATATAATTACATAGGTGAAAATACTTCTAGCAAAAATACTGAGAATTTATATGTAAAAATGCTGATAGATGTTAAAGAAATATATAACTTTTTGTATTAAGGCACAACAGTATGCACTGTAAAATAAATTACATATTTACAGTAGGATGGAATGATTACCAACACCAATGAAGAGGCTGCAACATTTCATGGAGTCAAACCATCCCCCTGAAAATAAAAAGTGAGGGTTGTTAAACTCAATTATGTTTACAGCCAAATAATTTACAATACCTAAAACAGCAAAGAGGTAAATAAGATATTGAAGTATTTCAGCTAGAGTTCTGAAAACTAATAAGCACAAACATATAAGAGAGTGGTTTACATTAATGGGTTCATTCATAAGAGATTTTCTACTCACTTTCACTTATTGTACAAGGTCTGTTAAAAAGTATCACAAATTTTAAAATTTCTGCGGACTACATATATTCCATTGTTTTGTGGCATTGTGTTGGTACTCATGTCCTTCACTTATGTTGACAAGCTCAGCCATTTTGAATGTTCAGTTAATTGTTGACAGCTATTTTGCTTGGATGTGTTTTGGCTCGTCTTAGATTTTTGCCTGTTCCAAAAAATGGAACAAAAAATCGGTATCAAATTTTGTATGAAAAACAACATTAAGTGTGTGGATACATTCTGAAAGTTGACTGTGGCATATGGTGAAGCTACCTTGGACCAAAGCAACATTTATCGATGGTACAAAATGTTCTAAGGGTCGAGAAGATGTGAACAACGACGAGCATCCCCGAGCCCGAGCTTGTCAACAATATTGAAGGAGTGAAGATAATAGTATTGGCCAATCGTTGAATCACCATTAGAGAATTGCTGAGGACCTAAACATATCGATTGGCTTGTGCCATTCGATTTTTACCAATGTTTTGGGCATGAGACAGGTCGCTGCAAAATTCATACCAAAGTTGCTCAATTTTGACCAAAAACACCATCGCATTAACGTTGCTAAGGAAGTGTTGAACTCTGTCCGTGATGACTCAAATTTGCTACAGAGGGTCATAACTGGTGATGAATCAGGGTTTATGGTTATGATGTGAAAACTAAAGCTCAATCATCCCAATGGATGCTGCTACATGGGTCAAGACTGAAAAAAGCATGCCAAGTTTGGTCAAATGTGAAGGTTTTGCCTACAGTTTTCTTTGATTGCAGGGCATGGTGCATCATGAGTTCTTGCAACAGAGTAGAACGGTCAATAAGGAATATTACCTGCAAGTTATGCATAATTTGCACAAAGCAATCCACCAGAAATGCCGGGATTTGTGGAAGAACAAAAATTGGCTTTAGCATCATTACGCACCTACTCACACATTGTTGCTTGTGCGCGAATTTTTGGCCAAAAACAACACACTTATGATGCTGTAGCCACCATACTCCACAGACCTGGCCCCCTGTGACTTTTTTTTGTACCCCAAACTGAAGAGGCCCATGAACGGACGACGCTATGCCATGATTGAGGAGATAAAGACGGCATCAAAGGAGGAGCTGAACAAGATCACAAAAACAATTTTTTAAAGTGCTTCGAGGATTGGAAAAAATGTTGGCACAAGTGTATGATATCTGGTGGGGGATTACTTTGAAGGGGATAAAATAGATATTCATGAATAAATAAATACTTTTTGAAAAAACATTAAATTTGCGATACTTTTTGAACAGACCTCATATATCTTATCTAAGAACTTTTCGTCCAAAGGCTTACTTTTTAATTGGGATTTTTTATACAAATGGTTTCATTGAAGATACAATAGGTTACAGGATGCTGATTTAATACGTAAAAAGTAGGCTGCTAAATGCTGAAATTCCACCCTTTATATGACCTAACTGAAACTTAACAATGGTAGCAATGGTAATTAAAAAAAAATATATACATTGATACATTACATTCATATGACTTTCCCTACCTTTTCTGCAACAAACTATTCTTACAAATGCTTTTCTTTTATATAGAGATAAATGTGAACAGAAATGGTCTTATTACTCATTTCCTTGCACATAAAGGGAAGTAAAGGTAACTAGACAATATTGATATTCAAATCTTTTAAAAGGTGATCATGGCCAATGAATGTCTGCATGTTAATTTTGATCAGGAGTAAAAACAAAGAAAGACAGAAAGGAGAATGAGTGACGATTTCACACATGAGAAAAGTATTGAAAAATCAACACCAACAACAAGGAAATCTCAGAAATGGTTAACTTCATAAAAAAGTACACTGGACATAAATTGTGCGTTTTAACGAGATTGGTATATTTTGTATCCTAAGATTTTGTTTTTCTCTTACAAGATTCATCCAGAATAAACAGAGCTTCCGAGGCTATTCCCAAAAAGCTAAGATATACATTTTATTTGTGTTGTAAACATCTTTAATAAGTATTTTAATGAAACTGTTATAGCCAAATTTGAGAAAATAAAACATTTTGAAACAGCTTCCATGTAAAGTGTAGAGTGAGTGAATGAGTGAGTAAGTCAGTCTCCCTCTCTCCCTCTCTCCCTCTCTCTCGTCTTAACCATTATACAAAATTATAAAGAAGTAGAAAAGTAGAGTCAGACTGAAAAATAAATGTCATAGCTTACATTTGAACCATAAATTTTCTGTTTTTCCTAGCTAACTGAGCTACCATGACAACATGCTGGCACAACATTAAATTTGCCAATTGGTGTATATGAAGAGAATTTAAGACTATTAGCGAAAAATTCAAGATTAGGCACACTTTATTAAACATGCAATAAGATTAAATATTTTAATGAAATGGAATTTTAAATGAAAGCATTGAAGTGATTTTTGAGAAAATATAAAACAATGACAAATTTTCCATGTAAAGGTAATTTGGGGTAGGTTGAAAAGCCCTGTGTTGTATAAAAAAACAAAAAAAAAAAAAAAAAAAAAAACACACACACACACACACCCCCACCCACCCACACCCACACACACACAAGCACATGCACAGTCACCCAATCCCACATCAATTCTTTTTCTAGAAATTGTTGTCAATGCAATACTTCCCATGCAACAAAAGCTAAATTTTCAGTACAGAGAAAACATAGTTTAAGAATCTGATGTGTTACACACACAACTTTCTCTAGCTGCTCTACAAACAAACTTCTTACAAAAGATTATTCTTCTTTCTACACCATGCTAATCAAAATAAACATTAGCAGAATGTTTTTATTGCTTAGTTGCTTACGCAATAGAAGGGAACTAAAGGAATGTGCAATGCTAAAGTGATAGTCAAATATCGTTCTGCAATTGCCATTGCAAATCACTTCTTTGCTGGGCCAGATAAACAAAATAAAAACGAACACTTCCTGTCTGAGAAAAGTTATAAGTACTTTACAGTTGAAACCAATAAAGAGAAATATCTTGGAAACGGTTACCTCCACAACAAAAATGTAAAGGACATAAATTGTGTGTTTTGACGTGATCTACATTTTTTTGTGCTGTAAGTTTTTGTCCATCTCTTGCAATTTAGCAGTTAAGCAAAATTTGGCAAAATTCATCCAGAATAAAGAGGTCTTCAGGGGCTATGCCCAGAAAATTCATAATATACATTTTATTTGGGGTGTAAATATTTTTAATCTATGGGATTTGAATCAAAATCGTTTTGAGAAAACCAAAATTTTTAAAACATTTTCACTTGTAAAGGGTAGTTTGAGGTGGAGGGATTTTCTTGAAAATCTTCGTGTTATATCCTTAAAAGATACCAAACCTAATTACCAAGTTTGGTATTTCACAGTCTTTTTGTTTTTGAGATATGCTGTCCAAACAGATGACAGACAGACTCATGGACCTTTTTCTAAAAATGCTTTTTTTTTTGGATTCAGGAGGTTCTAAAACAATGTATTTCTGGTGAAATCTTGGTATTGAATTTTTGGGTGGAATACAATACTTCCTCTATACACTATGTACATAGTACATGTAGAGAAAATAAAAATTAAGTACTCTGTTAAAAAAAATGAGAAATTACTGTCATAAAATCCTATTAGTTTAATTTTACCTCACATATGGTTTGTTCACTGTAAGCTGAAAGTAATGTAGTTCTCTGCATTCAGCACTAAGATCCATCTCCAATACATTATTGTTTAGTTAAGTCTCCACGAATGCTCAAGAACAAGAATAATATTCCATCACTTCTCGTTTAGATAAATGGAATTTAGCTTTTCTTTTTGTTGATAAACAACAGTTACATTATTGTCATATCTGAAAGCTAATCTGCCTTCTGCTGATTGTATAACATACAAGAAATACATTTTCAGTTCAGTTCATTCCTTGGTGTACATTAAAATGGTGGGATGGCAAGCAGCTGATTAACAGTTTACGATAAACGTACAGAGTAATGTTGCAGTAACATTATACATTGTGTTATAGTATAATTTTGAGTGTTTTACAGAATGCAAAGAAAGCAGGTTATTTAATTAAGCCTGGACTAAGTTGTGGAAGAATAACAAAGTGCTAAAACCCACAGCCAAAGAAGTTTATTTTGCTACATATTTTTGTTTATATATATTTTTTAATTGTCATGCACTACTACAGAGGTTTTACCTCAATTCCTGCAAATAAACACTAGAGTATATTGATAATTTCATCTCTTCTTCTGCTCTGACTCAAAGCCTGATGATCTTTGGCCTTCTGCATAATCTTCCTATACAAATCTCAAATCTTCCTTAAATATTCTACTATGTCATATAACCATCGTATTTTTGACCTTCCTTTTTTTTTTCTGGGATAAAAGCTTCATTTAAATATTCTTTTTGGGATTCTATCCTGTCTTTCTCTTGATATGCCCAGGTTATTTTATTTGTTGTGCTTTTTTAAATCTCACCATATTTTGCTTATCTATTAGTTCTGTATCTTATTCTGCATTGACATTTATCCTTTGCTGGTCCATAGAATTATTCTCAGTATTCTTCCAAATCTCCACAGTATTGCCTCATTTGTGTTATGCAGGGTCCATGTTTTGCAGCATATGTTATTAATATTTTGTAGAATTTAAATTTTGCACTCATGCCAATTAGCTTAGTTTTAGTAGTTGTATATCAGTATAGTAGGCTAAATTTATGCTTTTGGTTCTTTCTTTTATATACTCATTTATTCTTATATTGTTGTTTACAAGTGCCCCATGATATTTAAATTGTGTCATCTCTTCAAATGCTTTTTCTCCAATTACCAAAATTGTAATTTTTTTCTTCATTTTTATTTATGATCACTTTCATATGTTTTTTTCCCCCCTCCCCCTTCCTCATTTGCTTCTGATCCTATTTCTTTAGACCTTCTTTAAAGTTCCTTATAAACTTGCACTAGCAATTGTTTTATCCCTTGGCACAATAATTCATCTGCACAGACGCATATTTGGCTAGGAATATAGTGCCTTACAATATATTTCAACAATTGCTCTGTTCTGGGCTAAATTAAAAAGTGTTTGCAGACAGTCCATCCCCCTTGTCTTACCACAGTATTCTATTTGAAAACTGAACTTAGTTTATTCATTACTTTTACTTTAGTTTTAGTATTTTCCATTGTTATCTATTAGTCTTATAATTTTTGGATGGAATTTGAAACATTACCGAGTTTCATAGAGAGCTTCTCTATTAAAGTCTAATGCATACTTAAAATCAATGAACAGAAAAAATAAATCTATTCCATTCTCATAAAATTGTTCCACCATTTGCTTATCGTAAATATCTAATCTACTGTACCCTTACCACCTCTAAACCCACACTGGTGCTCATCTTAAGTACCTTCTACATGATTTTTACTTTTTCATTTAGTGTACATGAAAATACTTTATATGCTGCATTTAGTAATTTAATTCCCCAGTAATTGTGGCATCAGTATTTATTCCCCTTTTTACTTTCTCTACACATAATATGTACATAGTATATAGAGAAGGTATTGCACTCCACCCAAAAATTTGATATCAAGATTTCACCTGATATATATGTTTTAGGGTACCTTTAATAAAAAAAAAAAAACGCATTTTCAGAAAAAGGTATGAGTGTGTGTGTATGTGTCCATGTGCACCATAACTCAAAAACAAAGTCGGCAAAATACCAAACTTGGTATTTATGTTTAGTATCTTCCAGGAATGCAACACAAAGATTTGGAGAAAAATCCCCCCACCCCAAACCACCCTTGGTGTGCAACTTTTTTCGAAATTTTTTATTTTCTTAAAAATTGCTCTAACGATTTTGATTAAAATATTGTATATTAAAGATATTTACCTGACAAATAAAATGTATATCTTGAATTTTCTGGGAATAGCCTCTGAAGACTATTCTGGATGAATTTTACAAAATTTTATGCAAAAGCTAAACCGTAAGAAATAGACAAAAACTTACCACACAAAAAATGTAGAGTACATTAAAACACACAATTTATATTATATACTTTTTTTTTTTGTGGAATTGATCTTTTTTTTTTTTTTTTTTTTTTTTTTAGATATTCCTTATTTTTGGTGTCATCTTTAAAAAGTTATGCTTTTCTCATACAGGAATTTGTCAACTCCTGCCCATACAAACGAGCTCCAGTCACATAGCAACCAGCTTTTGACTATCACTTTAACCCACGGTACTCCCTTATTTCGCTTCTACTTCCAAGGAAATAAGTAATAAGACTATTCCTGGTATGTTTTTCTCAATTAGCGTAAAGTAAATAGAAGTATAAACTTTTTAACAATAATTTATTGCAGAAATGTAGAGAGAGTCATGAATGGATCACGTCAGAGTTTTCTATATTGGACAATATTGGTTTTCCAACTTTAGGCATTCATTTATTCCTCCATATTGTTATTACAGGTCGTGTTCTTGACAACTGACATTTATAAATGAGAGATTAGATGTAGTTCACTTACTCCCTTTGCTGTGTATTCTCAAAACATATTTTTAAGGAAGCAGAGCTGATTGTTATTGTAACAAACCATTTGTTGACCTGTTTATCGAAGACAGGCTAGCTCACTGTACCTTCGCTAAAGGTTGTGTGTCTAGAAGGAACAAGTGACCCCTATCAGATTATTTATTGATTTAGTAATTTCCTTCCCTTCAGATTTTATTAACTCATTAACTTGTACAGTTTCACCTGGTGCTTCATTATGTTTTAGATTCTGTAGTGCTATTTTAACATCTGAAAGAGCAGGCTGTTGTTCTTCCACTCTTTCTTCATTTTTATTGTCACTGCTTCTATGTTTTTGAATGGTTAGTTTTGTTTAACATTTCTTTGACTTATTCCAGTATATCTTTTATTTTCTTCTAAGATTTTGGATTCTTTACTTAGGCATTCTCTCATTTTGTTCTGTTTCTTCTTTAACCTGTTTCATTGCTGTGTACATTCCTTTATCAGACTCTGCTGTCATAGTTTTTCTATTTCTTGAATTTGTTTTTCCCAGTATTTTTTTTTCTTTCTTATAAATAGTATTAGCATCTCTTCATAGTTTTCCTTAATTTATTTCTGAAGCATCTTTCTTCTAGCCATATTCTTTTTGTCTATTGCTTTCTCACATTCCTTATCAAACCATTCTGAGTTTGTTTCTATTTTCTTTTTCCTATACTTCTTCTTTTACATTCTCCTTTATCTTTTCCTATCACTCTTCTATATATTCTATTATTCCTTTTTCCTTTAGTTTACTACCCATTAGTTCTTGATTTTTCTTCTTTCTTTCATTTTCATATTCTATTTTTTCTCTGTACTATTGAATGTATGTATTCTCTTGAACTCTTATTTTATTTTCAATCTCTTTCTCACTTTATCCAGAAAATGATTTGAATCGCAATTTGGACCTCTACAACTTCTCATATCTATAATTTAGAGAATGTATGTCTTGCTTTAATAAGCACAGGGTTGATTTGATTTATTATATATGAGTCTGGTATTTTTCATACTCCTTTAGGTATTCCTTTAAGGATAATTCACTTCACTTTTATTAAAATTGAACATAAAAGAGATTGATAGGTTTACAATACCTTATATGCATATAATTTTATTTTAACTTACAAGCACATGAATAATTAAAATGAAACTAACATTTGTATGTGAAAATTAAGTGTTCCTCTTCTCTCCAATTGCACACCATTTATTCGGATTCTTTTCAACTTTCAAATAATAGTTACAAAGTTTTTCACCACCAGTACTGTACTTAAATGAGTTCATTCTTACTACAGCAATGAAACATGAACTCTTTCACATTTGACAGTCTATTTAAAATTTATGTTGATCTCATTTTCATATTAAGCACTAATATAAATGATGTTTATTATTTTCACTTTCACATAAAAAGTAATTCCTTTTTTGCTCTTTTACACAGCTTAATGAGCATCTCTTTTTTACTCACCTTTGAATGGTCAATTCATTGGTTATAAAATGAATCAATTTACATTTGAATTGCTTCACTAAGTAATAAATTACTTGGACATGTTTCACAGGCATATGTTGCCTACATCAACAGATTTCGACTGGCAGGCCTGCTGTTGGTATCTTCTGTGGACTCCTCTCCTTTCTCTGGTGGCTGACAGATGAACTTGTACAGCAGGTTGTCATCCGCGGGAATTCCAAAATTCATAAGGCTAGCTTTCTACTTTAAAATAAAGATCTTTTCCCATATGTTTAACTCTAGCGGTCGCTGTACTGATTTTAGCAAGAGGTCATTATTTTCAATCCTATGGCTACTGTCCCACACATATGAGGCCACTGCTGATTTCTCTATTTGGTTGTTTCTTAAGTGTCCCAATGATCCTTCAACCTGATACTAATAGCAGGCCTGCCAGTTGAAATCTGTTGATGATGTAGGCAACATACACGTGTGAAACATGTCCAGGTAATTTATTACTTAGTGAAGCAATTCAAGTATAAGTTCAACTCATTTTATAACCAATGTGTAATTAAAATAAGAACTGAAGCTTTCCTGGCGACATATTAATTAAAAATCTTCTCGGGCTTCTAGTCAGGTAAAAACTTGGCTTCCCCCTGAAGACGAGGAAGATGCACTTCTTCGAAACGTTGGTGTCAAGCCAAGTTTTTACCTGGCTAGAAGCCCGAGAAGATTTTGAATTAATGTGTAATTATGCGCACTGTGTACCATTTCCTGTATTTTTATTCTTTTGAGAATTTATTTGGCCAATTCATTCTTTTCATTTCCTAATCACTAATGAATTACAAAATCCATTATGGTTTTACAATTACTTACTTCAGCTCTTGCAAGTGCATGTATTCTGATTTATGTGGAATAAGATTGCTCTGTTTATTCTTTCCCCTAGAAGGAGTAAGTTCCATCTTCTGAGAATCCCAGCTGCTAGAGCTGTATGTTTTAGCTCAGGAATGTCACTGACAATTACAACCCCAACTTTTTTTCCCAGATGGTAGATAAATCAAATTCCTCAATTCAATATAATTTCTGAAAAATTAATAGTTTAACATATTCACAATGGATGATTGTTTTCTCCTGACAACTCTTATTCTTGAAACTGATAGAATATTGAAGGCTTGAAATACTGTTCAAGAATAGTAATGCCAGGATCTGCCAACATCAGAGTATGCTTTTTTTCATATGAAGTTGTTCAATTGCAATATTATGAGTACATTGAAAAGTACTTCATTTCTATTCTCAGAATAGTGTCAGTTACAACCTTCAGAAATCAAGACAATCTGTTTGCAAGTTAAAGGAGACTGGTGATGGTGGATTACACAAGAAGTAATCAATTGGTACTGGCCTCCTTTAGTCTTATGCCATATGTACAGATGGGCTTCACCACCACTGAGTTCACAAATGGTAAATTTATGGACCTGAACCTGAAGCTTTAGTTTCTATTGTTTTGATTGTATTGCACATGTTCTGTTTTGGGACACACTTTTGCAGAACTATAATTGCTACCAATTTTTTTCAGAACTAACTCTTTCGCAGCATTTTTTGCTGTTGGTGCAATGTCCTTCAAGTGTTACTTGCATTCATCTTATCTAATTCAAACTCACAAACATTGCACTAGCATTTCTTAGGATTATGGCTAGCTATGTTTTCTAGATATGAATGTGTTTCTTGACTCAAAGTGATAATAGTTCTGAGTGCACCATTCAACATTAAAAATGTGTAGAACAAAAACTTGATTGTTGTATATCTTGCTGGTTCTTTAGGCATTAGCTGAAGCCATTCTTTTACATGTTTAGTTTAATCCCATCTTTCTCTCTTTTTGATAACATACAATCTCAGGCTCTTCCTCATCACCTCCCATGCATTATTTGATTGTGTCCTCTCCTATATTTAAGATATTCAAAAGAAACTTTCTTCACACCCTTACCTTATTTTGGAAGAAAAATGTTTTAAGTATGGTCCTTGTGTCATTTCCTCCATTCCATTTTTCCTCTGCTTTCCACTACTACTTACTCTTTTAATATGTCTCAATTTGGGGCCATGTTTTCTTTGCTTTTCGTGTAAATCTCACTAGTTTCTTCCACATTTATTTTAGTATTTTCTTAGACATTTTGAAGTTGGTTGTAAGATCCAGAACTATATAATTCTATTGCTATAAAACCTCTGCCCTCCTATACACTGATTTTCTTCAATTTTGGTGTCATGCACATGTCACTGTTTTCTGATAAATCATACTGATTTTCTTGGACATCTTGAAGCACAATGTCAACCCCAGAATTATTTGCATTATGTCACCTCTGCCCTCTTCCAAAATATAATTTTCTTCAAAGTTTAGTGCCAATAGTCATCTATCAATATTGCTTTTAGGTAGTCATTTATATGCTTTAGTCAATTCATCATGAAGTATCACAACACTATCATAAACTCACTCTAAACACAAATCCTCAGCTGCAACAATAAGATCATGTTGGTTGGTATCTAATATTGAGCAGTTGGCAGTGAAGGCATTCACTCTCTTGCATTCCAGTGTTTTGATGTTATATTATCATGTTGACTAAAGGTTGAGCAGCGGAGTAGATGGTTTCCATCCATATCTTCTTGAAGTGTACAGAAAGGACACAGAGGAGATCTCGCTATACCAATCCTGAATAAATGTTTATTCAGACAGTCATGGGCTGTAAGGAGTCTAAAAGTTGCTACAGAGGATTTTCTTGGTAATGTAGTGATTCTGGTCGTGTTATTACATAAATTTTCCCATGGTTTTCCTTTTGTTAGTAATACATTATCTTCTTTAATTTTGTTATTATATGCTGATATAATGATTCTTTTGATAGAGTGATAACTTATTGGATCTAATAAATTTGATGTAATTTTACTACCTTTCTTGGCTAGAAAGTCAGCTGTTTCATTACCCTGCATTCCGCAATGTGCTGGTTTCCATTAAAATATTAATCTTTTATTTAAATTCATTAGTTGTTTTATGATTTTGGACATTCTGCAATATTTAGGTTATTAGGTGTTACATAAGATGTTATGGATATGATAGCTGCTTTAGAATCAGATAATAATACAACTTTTTCAAATTTATTTATATGATACAGTAGGTTTTGTAAGCTCTGAAGTATTGCCAAAATCTCTCCACCAAAATTTGTGGTATTTAAACTTAATCTGTTGTAGAAAGAGAAGAGAGGGCATATTGCACCTGCACCAGTACCACTGTTTTTTGGTAAGCTGGAACCATCAGTATATACATGTAGCCATTCATTGGTAGAGTATCTTAAATTTATTATTTCTAGTGCCATTTGTTTCAGAACACATGAAGAGGTTTCAGATTTTGTAAATTCTTCAGCTAAGTGTAGATTTGTTTGTATGTTTTCTTTTAAGAAAGGAAGTTTCAATCTATAATTTACACACATTTCTCAACATTTAAACAATAAGATCATGTATAACATAGGTTTTTTTTTCTGACATGTTGTTTGCTGTTAATCTGTATACCACACACACAAACACATGCACGCACACACAAGATGAATTAATGACATTATTGCTAAATACAAATAATAGGAATTCAAATTACAATTTTCGAAGTCTTGCATTAGCTTTTCATATAAATGAATTACCATCCAATAAAGAAAAAAAAATACACTTTTCAGAACTTCCAATACATGGGCATTACTTACTTAATGGATAAGTATGATTGCCGCATAGCCTTTGCGGGTGATTATAATGTAAATATATTGGACCTCTCACAAGATACCAATGACTTTCTAAATATGTTAAGATCACACAACTTATACTGTGTTCATAATGAACCCACATGTAATCAATCATGTCTCGATAACATTGTAACAAATATACATAGTACACTTACTTGAGCAAAAAATATATTGTCAGATCATGCTAGTATTTGGGTTGAATTTCAGCTAACGAAAAACAATGTACCATATCATCAAATGAAATAGTGCAGTACATTAAGCGCTTAACACCAGAAAGGTTAGGTTCTTTTTAATAAACCTAATGGAAATAGATTGGTCAGAAATATACAACAGTGGTAACATAGAAAATAACTTTACGTTAATTACGTTTTACTTTAGTATAAACTGCCCAGAAAAAAGTATTAGTAGAAAACCAAAATCTCAAACAAGGACACCAAATTGGTTTACACCCGAACTGACCAAAATGCGTAACATACTACTAATTCTTAATGACAAATCCAGACTTAGCATAGATACAGAAAATAGGGATAGGTATAAAAACTTCAAGAAACTATATTAGAAAATGCATCGCAACAGCAAAAATTACAGCACTTGACAATCTAATTCTATCTGCTGCAAACAAATGTTAAACAGCATGGTCCATAATTAAGGGTGCTATTAACACTCCTAAAACAAAATGTGAAATACTGATAAAATCAAATGACTTAAACGAATATTTCATAAATGTTTCTAAAAACATAAGTGACAAAAACTTTATGACTGCAAATACTACTAATAATCATACAGATTTATTACACAATTTTCCACTAGCTAGCATAGTACCAAATAACTTTAAATGGCAGCAAGTCTCACCAGACACTGTTATCAAAGTTGCTAAAGGTCTAAGTACCTCCCATAGCCAGGACATATATGGTTTTTCCAATGAATTATTAAAGAAAATAATAGACAAAATAGCTGTACCATTGACTTTCCTGATCAATCAGATATTAGTTCAGGGCATAGTTACCACTTGTCTTAAGGTTTCAAAAGTCATACCTATCTTTAAAAAAGGTGACAAAACCAGTCCGTCAAACTATCGTCCCATTACAATAGTACCTATATTGAGTAAAATTATTGAATCCTGCATCTTGACCCAACTTTATATATATTTTACAACAAATAATATTTTAGATGACAAGCAGTACGGTTTCAGAAAAGAACATTATACCGAAAAAGCAGTAGAATGCTTAATCACAGAAATATTTAAAAGTTTTGTAAAGAGATAACAGGGGGGGGGGGCTACTTTGATAGATCTAACAAAAGCATTTGACTGCATCTCGCATAATATTCTCTTTGACAAACTTGCCTATTATGGAATAGGAGGGAATGAATTAAAATTATTAATATTGTATTTGGAGCAAAGAAAGGAAATGGTATTTGTAAATAATGAGACATCTAATCTAGAAACCATAATAGCAGGAGTCCTACAAGAGTCTGTGCTGGGACCCTTCCTTTTCCTAATATATGTAAATGATTTAAAATTTAACATTTCTGGTACTTCTATCCTATATGCAGATGGTATCACTTTACTGAATAGTAACAAAGATATGAATATTCTAAAATAACAAACGAACTCCTCCATGGAAAGTGCAAAAATTTGGTTCTCCCTAAATAATTTAACTATGAATGTAGAAAAAACTAACAACATACTATTTACATTATGACACAATGAGGTTAAGAATTCAGTAAAACTGTTAGGAATACATTTGGACACCAGATTAACATGGGAAAAGCTTGCACAAATATGGTATTTGTTACACAAATTGAAGAAGTCAGTAAGTTGAGATATACTACTTTCTTCATACCATGCTTTCTTTCATCCTCATTTGTTACATGGGGTTAGGCTATGGGGAAATTGTGCAACATCAAAAAGCATATTTATCTGGCAAAAGAAAGTTATTAGACTAATGGTAGGATTAGGGCCACAGGAAACTTGTAGCCCTAGTTTCATGAATTTTAAGATAATGACACTACCTCTGTTATATATTCAGTAATATTATGCATGTCAAAGAAAATATTAATGATTTTGTAGATCGATCATCTATACATAGTTATAACACCCGATGCAAATATGATTTAGATACACCACATAACCGATTAACCAAGAGTATCAATAGCCACTGCTACCAACAGCTAAAACTTTTTAATAAACTTCCACCAAATATAAGAGAACAACCACAGAACAGTTTTACTTTAATAGTAAAAAAGTGGCTTAAGAAAACAGCATTCTACTCTGTAGATGAATTTACGGAGTCTAATATCCATATCTCAGATTTTATTTGATTACATGTATGTAGAAGATTAGTCCTAACACTTTTAAGTTTTCTAGAATTAAGTAATATTTGTATTTTTCATATCAATAATTGTAAAACTGTACCATAATACTCATATTGCTTGTATATATCTGCACATATGTTTTTGACGAAACCTATTGCTTTTGTAAAGTCTAATGGTGAATAAAATTATTATTATTATTATTATTAAAAATTGTTGTATAGGAAGCATTGCATCGACAAATATGCAATTATGACATTTTTATTCAGCAGTTTTTGTGAAATCTTGGTTATCAGTTTTTGGGTGGAAAGCAGTAGCTAAACAAAGTTTTAAGATAAAAACTAATAAGAATCTACTTTTAAATCTGTACTGCCATATCATACCAAGCTTATGATTATAAGAAAACCTGATGGCAATGAAAAGAAAAATTCATGCCACAGCTTTTCCTGATATATGGAGAAACATATGAACAATATATTAAGGAATATCATGATTTTACTGATTATAGCAAATTTTCTGAGTGTCAGTCATCTCATGACTGTCTCCATCTGAAACATTACATAATTTTTGTTAGTACATATCCATGAGAATATGAAGTTACTTTGGGTGCAAGCTATGCTTTATCAAATAAGAACTTGGGATTCAAACAAATGGTTGTAAATGGTAATGAGAGATATATGCTGAATCAAAACTGTGTTAAATGATCTGGATTTTGCATCTAGTTCACAAGCTGTGCTGATTTTAGTTAAGGAAAACCTTGGCACGACTTTTCACAATTGTATCAAAAGCAGATGAGTCTACAAAAGCTATGGATGGGAAACTTTCTGCAATATTAAGACAACTTGAGTGCTAAGCCAGCAGTGATAGAGGAAGGTTGTGTTTTGAGAGGTGCTCCTGCGGTGAAGGAAGAAGGATCTAAGTCACGATGGGAGTGGACATTACAGTGTATAGAGCAAGAATTGGACAGTTTAGAAAAGTAAAATTGGTGAATAGTAAACACAGTTTTGGAGAGAAGATGACAAACATATTGGTTTTAGCAAGTGTTATAACTTTGTTGCTAGTGATTGGAGGAATTGAGGTAAACCCCGGCCCTGCAGATATAATAACAATGCTGGAAAACCTGACTGAGAAAATGAACAAAATAGAAGGTATGGAACAACGAATAGGTAAACAATTGGAAAAGATGGCAACAGATATCAAAGAAGATGTTAGAGTTGAGGTGCAGGAAGCAAGAAGGGAAGTTGAAATGGTTAAGGAAAGAATGGAAAGATTGGAAGAAAGGGAGAGAAGATTTAATTTAGTGTTCACAGGAGTTAAGGAAAGAAGGTATAAATGGCCAGCAGAAGAAATATTAGAAATAACGAAGGAAAAGCTGAATTTGGAATTGTACAGATGGGAAATTATTGAAGCTTATCGAGTTGGAAGACAACTTGGCAAGAGAACAATTATAGTGAAATTTGCAACAGCCCAATTAGTACATGAAGTACTTAAAAGAGCCAAGAAATTAAAAGGAACAGACATTTTTATTAATAAAGATTTATCACCTAAGAAGAGAGCTCTGCAAAGAAATTTGGTACAAAAAATGAAAGAAGCAAGAGCCCAGGGAAGAAGAGCTTATATTAGAAATTTCCAATTGTGGATTGACGGAGAAAAGACATCGCATCTGGACAAGAAGGAGCTAAGAGAACCCCAATCAGGCACAGAGGAAATTACTCAGCAAATGTCAACGCCAACTTTAGGAAGCACAACAGGAAGATCAAAGTCCAAACAAAAAGGAATGGATGTGGGTGAAGACAGTGAAAGTGTGTGTTGGAACCGAAATCTACCTGTCAGCATGGATATGAGGACGGCATACGCAGATAGGACGTCATCCAACTTGCCTACGAGAGAAATAACAGCTGACGAAGAAATGACGTCAACAGAGGAAGCAACAGGAGGAGGAGCCACCAGAGTGACGTCACCTAGGAAAATAGTGTCACCGAGAAGAGGGGAAGTAATAGCCGCACGTAATTTGGCTGCGAAGGGAAAGAAGGCGTGGCAACAGAGCAGCGGGGAAAATACAGAAGGGGAAGAAGACAACATCATACCATCTGAACATGGCAGCGTGCTAGTTTTAGATAGAAATAAAACTATTTCTTCCCGAGAAGGGATACAATTAAGGAGTAAAAGGACTCTAGAAACATTTAGATTTAGATTAGGCTCACAATAGGGAAGGGAGAATATAAGGAGGCTTGGATTCTGGAATTGTGAGGGAGTTAAAAACAAAATATATGCGGGGAGTTTAAATCAATTATTGACAAAACTTGATTATCTCGCGGTAGCTGAAACATGGCTAAAAGAGGACCAGGTTTACGTAAAGGATTTTGATTTTGTAGGGATAAAAGGAGATAAGGTAGCAAGAAAGGGGAGGGCATCTGGAGGCATAGGCTTTTTTGTAAAGAAAACGTTAAGTAAAGGAGTTAAAGAAACTTGGTCAAGGAGAAAAGAAATACTATGGATTGTATTAGAGGAGAAACAAATAGTTGAAAATGTTATATGTATAGGCATAGTATACAATCCCCCTCTTCCTTCGCGCTTTCATAATCCGGACCTCCTTAAACACCTAGAGATAGAAATAGAACATTTAAAGGAGAGATATGGTAATTCTGAGATTATATTAATGGGAGACTTTAATATTAGGATTGGCGAAAATGATGTTATTGGAGGGAATAGGTGGATGAGCAATGATACATTAGAGAAACCTGAGAAAATTAGATACAGCAAAGATAAGATAGTTGACAAAGGCTATATGAAATTTATAGAATTCTGTGAATTGAATGCCTTTGATATTTTGAATGGGAAATATGGAGAAGATGTGAATGGAGAATATACGTATGTTAGTAATAATGGTCAAAGTGTGATTGATTATGTATTATGGCCAATTAATATGGGGTATATTTTAAGTAATTTTAAGATACTAAATTTAAGTTCCAACAGTGGGCATTTTCCATTGATAGTAGACATAAAAACATGCACAGAGCAAATAGTCTATAATTTAAGGGAGGAAAAGTGCAACATAGAAGAATACAGTAGATACAAATGGAAGGAAGAGTATTGCAATAAATTTAGGCAGACACTAAACTCTAATTATGGCCAGATATGTCAGTGTGGAATAAGTTTTATGATAAAGGAACAAGAAATTGAAAGTGCTATGGATATCTTAAATATCATTATGCTAAGGGCTGGGGAGGAAATGAAAATGAGAAAGAAGGTTTACAAAAGAGATGAGGGCTGGTTTGATGAAGAATGTAGAGTAACTAAAAGACAAGTCAAACAGCTGCTCATAAAGTGGAGGGAATTAGGAAACATAGAATTAAAGAAAGAGTATATGCAAGGGAGGGATTTATATAATTTATTACTGGAACAAAAGAAAACAAGCTGGATGAAAAAATATGAAAGTAATTTGATACGAATTCTAAATGAAAATAATGCAAATGAGATATGGAAGGTTATGAAATCAATGTATAATAAATATGTAACAAAACCAAGTATAAAACCAGGAGAATGGATGGAATATTTTAAAAATTTGTATGGGGAAAAAAAGAGTAAAAATGAGATAGGAAATTGGGAAATAGGTAATAACTATGTAGATATACTCGATGATATAATAAGAAGTGAAGAAATAATCCAACAGGTGAAAATAATGAAAAGAAATAAAGCAACGGGAATAGATGGAATCCCTCCAGAGTTCCTTAAGGAATGGTGCACTGAAATAAACAGAGTTAAGGTTTTAGTAGACTTATTTAACACAATTAAGGTGAAGGGGTATATACCAGATAAGTGGAGGAAAGCAATCATACATCCAATATACAAAGGCAAGGGTAGTGTTGACAAACCAAACAACTATAGAGGCATTGCATTATTATCAAATGTAGGAAAAATTTTTACTGGTATTATGGCAAGCAGGATACAAACATGGGTTGAAGAATATGATATCCTCTCGGAACTTCAGATGGGCTTTAGAAAAGGGAGGAGGACAGTTGATAACTTATTTATTATAAAAACACTGGTAGATAAATACTTGAAAGACAAAAGAGGAAAGTTATATATGGCTTTTGTGGATTTAGAGAAAGCATACGATAGGATAGAGCTTCAATTGCTGTGGCATAAGTTGTTGACTAAAGGAGTGAGTAAACAAATGGTGGACACCCTTAGAGCATTATATAAGGAAAATACTTTTTGTATAAGAGTGGAGGAAGGGGTTGTAACAAGAGAAATCCAACAAGAGAAAGGCCTTAGACAGGGATGTAAGTTAAGTCCAGTCCTATTCAATTTATATATAGATGATGTATTAACAGAAATTGGGAGAAATAATAATTCGATGCCAGTAATTAATAATATTCAGATTCCAGGATTACTGTTTGCAGATGATCTAGTTATAGGTGCAATTACAGTGAATGGCTTGAAACAATCCTTGCAAACATTAAATAATTACTGTAAAGAGTGGAGTTTAAAAGTGAACCAGGACAAGACGCAGATTGTAGTGTTCAAAAAAGGGGGAAAATTGAGCAAATATGAAAAATGGAAGAATGAGAATGAAAAGGAGTACAGGGTAGTGAGAGAATGTATTTATCTAGGAGTTAAAATTGATAGTGGTGGCAATTGGGAAAAGCAAAAGAAATTTGCATTGGCAAAAGGAAAAGGAGCTTTATCAGCTATTAGAAGTTGCAAATACAAAGCACCTAATATAAATATTAGATGGTTAGAAAAAGTGTACAATATGGTGGTTGAGGCAAAAATGCTATATGGGATAGAAGTATGGGGATTAGAAGGAGGATGGGAAGGCATAGATGAGGTGCATAGGAAATTTTGCAAAGAAATACTGGGGTTACCAAATGCAACTGTTAGGCAGGTAGCACAAATAGAGCTGGGTAGAGTGGCAAGTAAGGGAAAGATTATGGAAAGGGCATTGAAATTTTGGCATAGGATATTGAAATTGGAAGAAAGGAATTTGTTAAAACAGTGTTTAGTATATCAAGAGAAAAGTTTAAAGAACAAGGGATGGGTAGACTGTCTTCGAAATAACCTGGAAAGTAGTGGGTTAGGGGAAATGTGGAGAAGAAGAGAAAATAATGTGAATAACTTCTGGAAGTTGGCAAGGAAAAGATTTGAGGATATAGAAATACAAAAAATATTTAGTGAAATAACTGAAAAGAGATCTTTAGTTTTCTATATACCAATGAAAGTCTCATGGGGAAGGGAAAAGTACATTGATGTGACAAATAAAGAGGAGCGAGAAGGTATTGCATGGCTGAAAGCAGGAGTATGGAGATTAAAAGGTCTAAGGAAAGGTATTCCACAAAATCAATGTCCTATATGTGGCGGAAATGAAGATATAGAACACATTTTATTTAAATGTAAAGGAACTGAAATTTGGAGAAAAAAGTATATTAATAAGAAATGGTTTAAAATAGATAGAAATGTAGTAGTAGTTGAAATGTTTCAAAAAGATAGTAAGAAGATTGGACAATTCTTATGCAAAGTGAAAAATAAATGGATATGGACAGTAAATAGACAAAATGATGCAATAAACTAGAATTAATAAACTATTGTAAAATATGAGTATGACCGGTAAAGAGCCAGGGCTGAACACCGATCATATTCACCTGTATAATGCTTAGCATAAATAAATAAATAAATAAATAAATTAAGACAACTTAAATGGTAAATTACATAAGAGCATCCATTTTTCAAAAGCATCAGCATAAAGCAATAAAGATTAAAACTATTGCTGTTTAAAGGATTTCTAAATATTGACCATTTATTACATGTTGTTTTATAAATTTATTTGTTATTAAAGACAAATTATCTTCGAATACCATGTTGATCCAAGTAGAATTACAGCTTTTGTTACGAAGATGCAGTATCCACACTAGTCTTTGAAACGAGAGCATCAGTATCTGTACACCCAATTAGATTATGAATATCATGATAAATATGCTGTAGCTATTTTCAATGATGCCAAACTGAATATAAGGAAGAATAATGTCTAACACGGCATATTGCATTAGTCACTTTTCACCCAATATTTTGAGCAGAAATATTTTCTCTGCCTGGCCACAATGAAGATAGAAAACATAATGGTACTATGATGCTATTGTTTTGTTGTTATTTTTTTATCTCTTTTACAGTTTAATATAAGATGAAAAAAAAAAAAAAATACAATTCCTTTTGTTTAGGTAGCTGCTTAACTGCAGGCCTTGAGACTCACTTGGTTAAGTATCTACCTAGTTAGGGATTCATAATTGAGCTTGACTTTTTTTAGATTCCTTTACATGTCTAAAGTCTGACATCATGTGAATGTCAGTTCTACATGTGCATTTATAGAGCTCTTACAAACTAACACATTTTTAACTTTGGCTAAAATTTTGTAACTGATTAATTCCATTTTAAACCAATTTCAAACTATACAAAGATAAATTCTTGTATTACTTACCCAATATTTTGCCATCAATAAAATGGTTGTATTTGATAACTTAGGTCCTATGAGCGGATTCATTTGAGCCATATAGCAACACAGCCAACTGGAAACAAAATCATTAAATGATGTATCTTGGTAGTTATATAACAGTTTATAAAATTTGATGGGTTTAACAAATATATGAAGTCTGTATTGAAGGATCACAGCTACATATTAATGCAAATGTGTTGCTTCTGTTCTATCCATATTGTATTCTTACAGACAAGGGCTGTGATATCTAGCAACAATTATTGAAGCTAGTAAATACTTCTTACTTCTATCCATGAGAGTATAAAGTTTACTCTGAACTATAACTTGAAATAAATAAGCACTAAAACAAAACACAGTCAGTGCTTAAGCAAATAAAATGCTTTTTCATTTGGATTCCCCATTATTTTGGTGGTGCTATTTCAATTTGTATAATACTTTCTTTCAAACGGTACTTTACACCCAAAACCTCATGTGCTGGAATCACACTTTACCGACCAATTGAACCTCTCTTATATTTTATTCACTTCCACAATTTTTTGCAGATTTTTATGTGGTGAACCTTATCTATTAATACATAGCTCAATTGGTAATATACTTTTTCATTAATACCTCATATTTTTCTGGACCCCTTGTATGAAATATATTAATTTGCTTACTCATTTATATACAATGTTAAGATATAAAATGCATGGCTGCTGCACACTATATCCTTGCTGTTACAGCACAAAATAGCACACATGTTATCAAATACAGTCAGCAAGCTTATGATTTCTCAGTTTAATCTGATGGTGATGACAGTGAGGAAGTAGGCCTAAATAACAAAAGAGAGACAATTTAAGTTTAGATAGTGATTTCTATCATCAGAAAGCTCAAATGATGACAGTTTTCTGTGATTAGAGGATTTAAATGATGTACTATAGGGTTATATATCCACATCTCTCATATGGAATTGACATATGGGGATGTCCAAGGGTTCATCTGGACAGAGTATCCTTCCTACAGAAAAGGCACATTAGGATAATTTTTAACTTAAAAAGTACTGATTAATGTGTAGATATTTTCAAACAAAATAAAATGTTCACATTGTATTCACTATACATATATAAATCTATTCTTTTTGCTGTAAATAAGTTAAATTTGAGGATTTCTGATGTTCATGATTACAATACCAAAAACAATAATGACTATTTCAGAGAACATACTTATAAAAAGTCAAGTGATAAAGGTGTTTTTGTGATGGGGGCAAATTTTATTTAAAAGATTGCCAGCATCAATTAAGCCACTAAATGGTACTAAACAGTTTCAAAATAAGCTAAAATACTTGCTAATTGATAAATGTTTGTATAAAGTTGATATCTGTACATATCCCTTAGTTGTTGCTTGTGTGTATACTTATGTTTAACTTTATATACTGTATTTCCTATGATAATATATTTTATTCTCTTTAACAATGTCAGAAGCTTGTAAAAGTGTATTGACAACTAATAAAGAATTGAATTGAATCAATAGCATAGTAGAAAGAATAAAGAACTAGAGAAAAACACTTTTTACTTTCTCTAGATGTACTATGTACATAGTATATAGAGAAGGTATTGCACTCCACCCAAAAATTTGATACCAAGATTTCACCGGAAATATATGTTTTAGGGTCCCCTGTAACAAAAAAAAAAACATTTTCAGAAAAAGGCCTGTGTGTGTGTGTCCCTGAACACGATAACTCAAAAACGAAAAGTTGGTCAAATATCAAACTTGGTATTTAAGTTTAATATCTTCCAGGGATGCGACACGAAGATTTTGAGAAAAACCCCCCCACCCCAGACTACCCTTTACTTGGAACTTTTTCAAAATTTTAGATTTTCTTAAAAATGGCTCTAACGATTTTGATTAAAATACCATATATTAAAGATAGTTACCTAACAATTAAAATGTATAACTTGAATTTTCTGGGAATAGCCTCTGAAGACTACTTTAATTTGGATGAATTTTACAGAATTTTGCATAACTGCTAAACTGCACAAAAACTGTACAGCACTTTAAAACACACAATTTATGCTATATGCATTTTTTCGTGGAGTTGATCGTTTTTGAGATATTCCTTGTTTTTGGTTTCAGCTTTAAAAAACTTATACTTTTCTCATACAGGAATTTGTCAACTCATGTCCATACAAAGGTATTTCAGTCACATGGTAACCATCTTTGGACTATCACTTTAGCCTATGGTACTCCCTTATTTCACTTTTACTTACAAGAAAACAAGTAATAAGACTATTTCTGCTAATTCTTGATCGATTAGCATGAAGTAAATAGAAGCATAAGCTTTTTAACAATAATTTGTTGCAGAGATGTAGAGAAAGTCATGTGAAAGGAACACATCAGATTTTTTTTTAAACCAGTGTATAGCACTAGTACTCCTAATTTCTTCTGTTTAATTTAAAGCATTAATAATAGTACTGGTGTCCATATAAGTATTCAAAATTGTGTATTATGATTAATTTTTGTGTGTTTCATTTATTTATTTCTTATATTAAATCATATATAATTAGTAAATCATAACCTGAAATATCTGGCATGTTACATTTACATGATTCTCTTTACCCTCCATTTATTAGTGGTTATACAAATTATTCTTCTGAAAGTTTATTTTCTACTTCATTTTAATCCAGACGAACCTTTACAGAAATATTTATATTACACATTATGTTAGGGCACAGAAGGAACAGTGATAATAACATTTTTAAGAATTGGCCTTAAAATTCCTTACTGTTTTCATGCAATTATAAAAAATAACTGAAAACGACAAAGAATGGCTATTGGACAAATTAAGCCATTAATGACAAACATATTGGGAGTGACTGATGCAACAAAAGTTATTTGAAATAAATTGTTTGTTTTAAAGAATATATCTTTTTTGTGTAGCATGTTTTCATCTACCGCTTAGCATTATTACTGATAAAAAGATTATACAAAGTTCCTAAAATATAAAAAGGACTCAATGGACTATTCCTAGAAAAGCTAATAAATACATTTTATCAGCCAGGTAAACATCTTTAATATATGGTGATTCAATCAAAATCGTTCTAGAGCTATTTTTCAGAAAATCAAACTTTTCAAAAAATGTACCATATAAATGGTAGTTAGGGGTGGGGAATTTTCTTGAAAACTTCATCACATTTTTATAAGCTACACTACCAACAAGTGTAAATTCAGAGGGGGAGGGCCAGGGTTCCCCCATGTCATATCATAGAGCAATTTTACGGTTTAGTGGTCCTGTGCCTACGTACTTCTTGCACTTGCTTTCCATTGCCAAATGGCAATTATGGTTGGTTGGTATCTTATGTTGAGCAGTTGGTAGTGAAGCCATTTGCTCTCTTGCATTCCAGTATTTTGATGCTATAGTATCATGTTCACTAAAGGTTGGGCAGCGCAGTGGTTATCGCCCTCCATGGTGTAATGGTTACCATACTAACTTCATATATCCAAGGTCGCAAGTTCAAACCTGGCTGAGGACGATGGATTTTTTCAGCTGTAAAAATCCTTAGCATGGCTTTCTTTGGAAGGGAAGTGAAGCCGTTGGTCCTGTGTCGTAGATTTATGGCACGTAAAACAGCCTCAAGCCTGATAGAGCACCCTCTGAGCAAAATTAAGCAGTCTTTCACGCCCAAATTACAATGGGACGCTGAGAACCACAGCAGTTAAAGAGATCCATAAATAACACGCCATTTCCACTTTTTCCTGTGAGGCCTTGGTATGTTTTGGCACAATATTATTTATTTGTTCATTTGGTCCCACTTAAGCGATGCTCAGGGACATTAAACATGTCAAACAGTTATGACGTATGCAGCATAACTAATAGTATACTACCTAACATGTATTTTTGCTGTCGTGCTATATATAGTAAAAGATTAAAATTTCTAAACTACCACCATTTCAAAAGTGAACATCCCAATATACATTAATGTTAAGTAAAACTTTAATGAACAAGTGTAAATCATCAATACATGCAATCTGCCCCCTAGATGCAATATTTACTTGTTGCATAACAAATTAAAAACCTCTCTACAGTGAGCATATAGGAATTGTTTTAAAATTTCTCTTGTAAATTTTATGTTGATTAGGATTTTTTAGTAGTTTTAGGTTGACATGGAAATTAACTTTAAATTTGTATTGCAGCATAGTAACATCCTTTTTGGAATAGTTTTAGGCTATTTGCTCAAAAAAGAAATTAATATGTTCAGTATACTCCTGATTATTTGTGTGCGGATTATCCAGTTTGCAGTTTGCACCGAGAAAAAAAGATTGTAGATTGTTCTTCTATAGGAAACAGTAATAAAGGACCCACTGCATGAAAAATGTAATTTCCATTGTTTAAATGATCACTGTGTGACAACAGAGTACCTTTTTCATTGTTATCAGCCTGCCTGTTTCGTGTAAATTAAAAGCAAGTTCAGTGTTTCAGATGTTAATCAGCATGTAAGTGTCAACGAAGCAAGTTGAACTGTAATTCTAATTCTGGATCATCTGCAAGAAAAAGCATGAAGAGAACTACATACGATGACTTTATGTGCTGCTCTTTTACAATGATTCAGCCCAAAACGAGCTGAAGGTGTCATTGTTTCAGGCATGATGTATGCCAAAAAGGCTAAATTTTATCATGAAGCTCTAGGGTTAGACAATTTAATGCTTCATGTGATTCAAACAACAACAACACAGGATTTGCAAACTTCCCGCAAGAAAAGTTCAAAATACTGTGTGAAAAAATGTCAACTCCTCTCAAAAGCAGACCAACAACACAAGCATTTTAAGAAATATACAATCATTAGCCTACAATATCTATGCACAGAAGTAGAATTAACTTTTGAACAAAGAATACATGTTGAAAAAAACTTTTAAACGTAACTTCCTTTTGTCTATGTATGATGTGCCTGAAAAGTTTTCGATTACTCATGTTTATTGATTATCCGTTTTTGTTCTCCCCCACATAACCCTGGATAATCGAAAGTATACTATATATATTAGCAGCAAGAATAAGAATTTTTGGGGGTTTTAAATAAGGGCCTATATGAATTATGGGGGCCCAATGCCTGATAATATATATATGGCCCTTTTTGTAGTATAAACGCTTTATTGCTGGAGTTGAATTATCCTATAAGATTATTCCATATCACAAAAGGGAGTAAAAGTAGCCAAAATAAGCTGTTCTCAAGGTCTTTGTATGAAGGTTATTTTTTAAATTTCTTAAGGATAAGCAAGCAGAGGTAAGTTTTGGTAGCCTAATGTTTATTAGTTTTTTTTTTTCTTTTCCCAGCTAAGCACTACATCTACCTAATTGAAGCCAAAGAAATGTTGCATCTGATACTGTACTAATGGTGTTATAGTTGTAACTGATTACTATTTCATTTATTTGCCCATGATTTGTTTTGAATTAAATAAAATTAGTTTTATCACAGTTTAATGTAAGCTTAAGTAGCTCCAAAACAAATGTTGAGCTGTTCGAGTGCTTTACTGACTGAATCTGTTAATTGCTGATGTTAGTTTTCTGAGCAAGTACACTAGTATCATCTGCAAAGAGCGCCAGTACTGGCATTCTGCTAAGATTACATGGAAAGTCATTTATAAATATTAAAAACATAGCATAGAACACTGTAGGACTCCTTTACTAATAATTCCTGGTTCAGAATCACAACCATTCACCCTAGTTATCTGGATTTTATTACTTTCCAAACACATACTATGTACATAGTATATAGAGAAGCTGTTGTAATGCACCCAAAAATTTGTTACCAACATTTAATCAAAATACTTGGGACCCCCTGAATCCAAGAGAGAGAGTGCGTGTGCGTGTGCGTGTGTGTGTGTGTGTGTGTGTGTGCAGTATAGCTCAAAAATGAAGAGACTGTTAAATACTAAACTTGGTATTTAAGTTTGGTATCTCCCAAGGATGTGACAAAGATTTTCAAAAAATCCCCCCAACCCAAACTACCTTTACATGGAACATTTTTAAAAAATTCTGATTTTCTCAAAAATGGGTAACGATTTTAATTAAAATACCTTATGTGCAAGATATTTTTATGACAAACAAAATGCATATCTTAAATTTTCAGGGAATAGCATCTGAAGATCTCTTCATTCTGGATGACTTTTATATAACTGGCAAACTGTAAGGGATAAACAAAAAATGTAGATCTCATTAATATACACAAAATATGTCATACATTTGTTTTGTAGAGTTAACCGTTTGAAATATTCCAGATTTTTTCTCGTTTCTTGTTTGTTTATTCCTGGCAAGCAAAGAGATTGGAATTTCAATTGTTTCACATAGCAACCGGCTTTTAAAGGATAAGACTATCGCTTTAGCCTATGCATTCTCTTATTTCCCTTCTACTTACAAGGAAGTTAGTACGACTAATTCTACTTATGTTTATTTTGATTAGCATGATGTAGATAACAAATTAATGTTTTGGATAAAAGGTTGTTTACGGAACAGCTAGAGGACATCATGTGAATGGAACACATTAGATTTTTACCCTTCTTAAAAGGAACCAAGTAATAAGGAGAATTTCTGCTAATATTCAAATGGATTATCATGAAGTAGATAGAACAATAAGCTTTTTAACAATAACTTATTACAGAGACATAGAGAAAGTTATGTAAATGGAACACATCAAATTTATTTTAAGTAAGATCTAAACCAACTTACAGAGATTTCATTGAAGTCAAAATATTTTAATTTTTGTAGCTAAATGTTTTCACCTATACTGTCAAATAATTTAGCTAAGACACAAAACATTCCTAACAGTAGTTCATTTTTATCCACGACTGTTAATATAGGACAGCATCTATGTAGTATCTGTAGTTGACTTTTTTCCTACATCCAAACTCAGATACGGAGAAAACGTTTTTGACTCAAAACATTTTATAATTCAATTATATACGACTTTCCCCATTAATTTAGAGAAGGCTGTCAAGAGAGAGATAGACCTGTAATTATATTTGGAGGTCAGTTTTGTATCCTTTTTTATTTTCTCTGCATAATACATGGTACATAGAGAAGACATTGGAATTCACCAGAAAATTTAATACTGAGATTTCATAAGAAATACACATTTATCAAAAAAAATATTTTTAGAAAAAGATTCATGTCCTTGTGTCTGTGAACAAAGCAACTCAAAAATGAAAACTTGGTAAAATACCAAATTTAGTATTTAAGTTTAGTATCTTCCAAGCATGCGATACAAAGAGCTTGAGGAAAATCCCTGAACTCCCAAACTACCCTTTACACAAAAAAAAAATGTTTTATTTTTGATATTATTGATTAAACTGCCATGTATTAAAGACAAATAAAATGTATATCTCAAATTTTCTGGAATAGACTTGCAAGACCCCTTTATTCTGGATTAATTTTGCTGAATTTTTCATAACGGTCAATAGTAAGAAATAGACAAATCTTATTACAAAAAATTAAGATCTTGTTAAAACAATTTACATAATACACATTTTTTTATTGGAGTTGACTATTTCTGAGATATTCCTCGTCATTGGTTTCAAAACAATTAAACTTTTCTCAAATAAGGATTTGTAAACTCTTGGCCATGCAAAGAAATAGATTTTAACCACATGGCAACCAGATTTTAAAAGTTTTTGAAGATCATTTCCTTTCTATTTAAAAGGAAGTAATAAGACCATTTCTGCTAATGTTTATAGCATGAATAACATATTTAATAATAATTTTTAAAATATATATATATATATATATATGTAGAGAAAGTCATATGAATGGAACACATCAGATTTTTGTATAAATGCTTCACAATGGTACATAATTTCTGGAAATGTCCCTAATAAAAGAGAATGATTGCATATATGACTGATAGGCTCACTCAAATCCTGTATGCAACATTTTAATAATTTGGTACTTGTCTCATCCCATCCATGAGAAGTTTTGCTTTTTAGCGAGTTAATCTTTTCTATCTCTTTGGGAGTTGTGGAGTCCATCTCAAATTTACAATTTATTCTGGGATATGACTTTTTCAGAAATTTGATTATAGTTAAATTTGGATCAAATCTGTTTTACATTTAGCTACATTTAGGAAATATCTATTAGCCATTCATGGTAATTAATTACTGACTTAATTTTCCATAGTTATTTTTCAAAACATTTTGAGTCTGCTTTAGAACCCCAATAATTTGAAACTATATCTGCTATGAGACTGTATTGCTTGGTAAAGGGTGTAGACATAATAATGAATACTGGTAAGGCCAAGGCTGAAGTGCATCAAGAGCAATGATTAAAATCTGTATCAAATAACACAATGCACATGTACCTTCTCTAGCTACTATGTATATAATGGATAAAGCATATTTTAAAATGTTTTAAAAAGCCATTACATACAGCGAAGCTATCTTCTTGTACAAATCAGCTTATTAAAATCAACAAATCAGCAACAAGCTATCTTTTGAAAGTAAGAACAGATTTGTACAATGGATCAAGTATTGAAAAATGCAAACCAATAATAGGATATATCTCAGAAATGACTAGTGCTACAAATAGCGGTATTTCAAATAAATTCTGCATTTCAAAGGCATCCACACTTTTTGTCTACCTCATATAGCTTATTTGATATACAAAATTCTTCCCAAATAAAGAGGATTTCATAGAATATTGCCAGAAAATTAATGATTTATATAATTTTTGTGTCATGTTAGTATGCTAAATGTATGGTTGTTGGAGATATTTTGGAGAAAATGAAATATCTCCAAACATTTTTCTATGTAAAGAGGAGTTCTTTGGTAAACACTGAACTTTGAATAACAAGTTTAGAATTCATTGAATATTTTGTTTTAAAAGTTATGGGAATATCTGCGCACACATACAGACCCTTTTTTTAAGAGGGCTTTTTGGACTCAGGGTGCTCACTGCTTGTACTTCCACAAGTGAAATTTCCACAGTGAATATTAGTGTGGAATACAATTTTTTCTCTTACCTAGGTGGCAGAGAAAGTAAGAACAGGATTTATGGCCATATACAGCATTCTCGATCAAGGTTTGATCATGATCATTTCAACATTTGACTGCATTCAATGCAAGTTTTCAGTTAATCCACAGTTATCAAACTTCTAAACTCTTATGAAGAGTATGGGAACAGAAAATCTGAAAAGGATTCCAGATATCAAAGGATACACTGTGATGGCTAGTAAATGAAAAGGATCCAAAGGTTAGAGCATTCACCAAAAAAAGTTAATTCTGGGATGTGCAATAGGGGTAATGTTGCCAACTAAGGGTCTATTGGCCACATAATGTCAGGCAGTCAACCTTTGCATCTGAAATGCATAATGGAGCATATACAGTTGGTATTGTGAAAAGGAGGGAAGACAGCACACTAATAGGGTAGTGCAGAAAGGATGAAGTATGCAATTAACAGTATGGGAAAGCAATATGCTGTTGGCATAATAAGGGTAATGGCAGTGCTTTCATAGTGTGCGGGTAAACGCTGAAATAGGCAATGAAGTACATTAAGAAGAAATTAGGAAGGTAAAAAATGGCACACCCACATGGAGGCCAGGAAATGATTAAATATACAAATAATAATAATAATAATAATAATAATAATAATAATAATAATTATTATTTTGATTTACTACCAATGCTGCTGTGTTTTCGTTAAAAAGAAACAAAACAATTAACAAGTTTTTATTTGTAATAGCTTTGTGTATTAAATTTCTCCTTTAGCCCAAAATATTACTTGGAAATGTATTAAGAGTGCTGCAATTGCAGAGTGACGGTGACAAGGGTAATTTCATTCTCTGATGAAATCACTTTTAGCTAGCTCATGTACCGTATAACCTCAAATAGCCAACAATAGTTGCAACAGGTAGATGAACCTAAAATGGTATACTATCCAGGTCCCTTCATTTCTCCACCATTTTCAGATTCCAAGAAGGATTATTGGTTAATGTATATAATTTATAACTTGTTAATTTTAAAGAATTCCGACAACAAAAATATACTTCATACATGGAACAAGTATGGTTTTATTTCTTTATTGAAGCGATGTGACGAAGGGAATGATAGTTAATAATAAAATGTATTTGATTTTCATTGTTATATTGTATAATTAACTCCATAACCGCGTGATTAACATAGCATAGAACAGAAAAGATAATTAGAGCAGTACTATGGCCCTCTACTGGTAAATATATAAGTATGTTTTTGTTTTTTTTTTATTTTAAATGATAGGAGCAAGGAAAAGACTGTTATTACATAAAATGTATTTGAATTTCACTGTTGTGTTATGTCATTGTCCCCACAAACTGGTGTGTTACCGTATCATTGAATGGGGAAGAAAAATGTATCACTGTTACTGCCATTTAGCAACATAACCGTGCTACTGCCGCCATATTGTGGCTGTTAACTGGTTGCGTTCCCTTTACACTGTCTGTTCATTTCTACAGTGATTTTTCATTTTCTAAAGTTGGTATGGATTTGTGGCATTGCGCTGTAAACAGACCCTTAGTCGGCAACATTACTGCAATAGGAGGTTTTAATATTGTGATTGTGGTAGTCACTGAACAACAGCTTTGTATATTATCAGAAAAATATATCTAAATAATACCTTCTTTTTATCCACGATTTGTATAGTTTTCATCAAAGGCAATATTAAGTTGTGTGATGAAGTGATTTCATCAATTCCATAGCCTTTTGGGTGTCACGGCAATTATAAACACTTTTTTAATACTGCATTAGCAATCATTAAAACGTCAGTCGTGTTAACAACATTGTTGAAACCATACTTTCTTTCACCTTCTCTGCATGTGGTATGTACAGAGTATATAGAGAAGCTATTGTATGGTAATGTTGATGTCTAAGGGTCTGATAACTGTACACCATTGCAAATACATACCAACTTTAGAAATTGAAAAAGCACTGTAAAAACCAGCAGACAGTGCCAAGAAAATGCAACCAGTTAATAGCCACTGGATGGCAGTGGTAGCATGGTTATTTTTGCTAAATGTAGTAGTGCTCCATTTTTCCTCCCCATTCGATGTTAAGGTAATGCACCAGTTTATCATGACAATGATGCGATGCAACAGTAAATTAAAATATATTTGTATGTATTAATTGTCCTTTCCTTGCTCCTATTGTTTAAAATAAAGAAACAAAAACATATTTATTTGAAATAAGAGCTTTCCTGGTGATGAATACCTGGAGTACATCTTACTTATTTGCCGCTAGATGGTCGTAGTACTGCTCTATTTTCCTTCCCCATTCAATGTTAAGGGAATGCACCTGGTTATGAAGCCAATGAAGCAAGATAAGTGAAAATCAAATATATTTTTATGTATGATCTATTGCTCCCTTCGTCACATGTTTAAATAAAGAAATAAAAATGTCTTTGTTTCATGTATAAAATATATTTTTGTTGTTGTAAGTCTCTAAAATGAACAAGTTGTAAACTATGCACTTAGCCAATAATCCTTAGAATCTGAAAATGGTGAATGACAGGATCTGGATTGTATACAATTTAAAATTACTCTACCTATTGCAGATGTTGGTTAGCTAAAGATGATTTCATAAGAACAGGAAGATACCCCTGCCACAATCACACTGCAATTGCAGTGCTCTTAATGATCAAGTAATATTTTGAGTTAAATGGAGAAATTTAATACACAGAGCTATCATCAAAAAATAACTTATCAATTGCCTTGTTTCTTTTTAATGAAAACAGCAGTATTAGTAGAAAATGATGATGATATAATTAATAATAATAATAATAATAATAATAATAATAATAATAATAATAATAATAATAATAATAGCAGTAATAGTATATTACAGTTTCAAGAATAACTCAGCCCAACCAGATCTACTTGCTCTTCAGTTATGTCATTTTAACCTTAAAAATGGCTTTTTTAACATAGAAGAAAATAAGGAAAAAGGTAGAAAAAAGTAGGAATAAAGGAAAGCAAGAGATTTGGAAGAAGTATACATGTTACTTTGTGACTTTCTCCTTAATATAATTCATTACCTATTTCAGCATTTACCTATCACACTATGGAAGTGCTGCCATTACTATTATTATACCAACAGTATCCTTGCTTATCCACGCTGTTAATTGCATATTTCATCCTTTACACACTACCCTATGGGTGCGCTGACTTCCCTCCTTTTTGTAATACCAACTATATATGCTACATTATACAGATCATTGCACTTTTCAGATGCAAAGGTTGGTGCCTGACATTACATGACCAACATATCCTTAGTTTGCAACATTACCCTATTATATTCCACTAAAAAATTTGATACAAAAATTTCAGCGGAAGTACATGTTTTGAAGTCCCTTAGTCCAAAAAATATTTTTAGAAAACAGTCCATGAGCATGTATGTGGACAACATACTCAAACACAAAAGACTGTTAAATACCTAATTTAGTATTTAAGTTTACTATCTTCCAAAAATGCAACGCAAAGATTTTTAAGAAAATCTCCCTACCACAAACTTCCCTTTCCATGGAAAAATTGTTGAAAATTTTGTTTTTCTCAAAAATGGCTCCAACAGTTTTGGTGAAAATACCATTTGCCCACCTGGGTAGTGAGGGGTACATGTCTGCCTCACATTCAACAGCCCACGATTTTGAATCTTGCTTAGGGTGAGTTACCAAATAAGATTTTCTTTTGGGGTTTTCCCATATCCTGAGAAGACGAATGTCAAGTAGCTTTAAGCTCCATGGACCCTGAAATCATTTCACTAATTTCATCCATTGTGACCAACCAGGTTAAAGGATTTAAGCTATAAATATTTGTATCACAAATAAAATATATATCTTGAGTTTTCTAGGAGTAGCACTTGAAGATCTGGTTGCTCTAGATAAATTTTGCTGAATTTTGCACAATTGGTAAACCATAATAGAAAAAAAAAAAAAAAATGACTACACAAAAAATGTAGATCTTGTTGAAACATACAATTTATCTTGCATACATTTTGTTGTAGAGTTCACCATTTCCAAGATATTCCTCATTATTGGCTTCAAGTTTAAAATACCTAAGTTTTCTCAAACATCTCTTTCATCTCGGTTTTGTTTACTGATGAAGTGATGACCTTGTAAAGTGAACCAAACTTTAAATGTTCATACAGCGATCAGCTTTTAAAAGATATGACTATTGCTTTAGCCATATTTCCCTTTTGCTTATAAGGAAGCAAGTAAGCAATAAGACCATTTCTGCTAATGCTTATCTCAATTAGCATGATGTAGTACATAAAAGAATCTCTTCTGTAAGAATAGTTTGTTTGCAGAATGGTAGGGAGTCATGTGGGTGGAACACATCAGATATTTTTTATGTTTAACACTATTAAACAGGGTAGGTCATATAGGATGATGAATACAATGGGTGAAATAATGGTCAAATGAACTTAGGATCTGTAGAGCTTAAAGTTATCCAACATTCATCTTATGACGGAAAGCTTCAGAAAAATCTTATCTAGATAACTGACTCTAACGGTTCTAATCTCTTGAATATTGAGATTTAAAATATGCTGACTTTTAGAACACTTCATGTAAATAGCGCTTCAATATTTTTCATTTGTATTTACTTGGGATGCATATGAGCTAACCCCACACAGCAGAATTCGGCTCAAGAAATGAAAACTATAATAAAAAGTTAAATATTACATATTTTAAATTACAATTTATGTCAATAATAGTATGCATTTTGAGCAAACAAATTCTTCTTTATTATCAAAACACTAGATATAATACAATTTACAAATAAATTTTATTTCATTTTCTGAAAACTTGCTAAACAAAACATACTATTTTAACAAATAGTGATTCATTATTTATTTGGTTATTGGAACCTGCCTGGTGGCATGGTTAAATACTTCCATGCCTCCTGCATGTATTTTAAAGAACATGAGTCCTTTTATTTTCCAATTTATTGAAATACAGGACAGCCAGTTACAACAGAATGTCTTATCTCATCTAAGAAAAATTTGGGGACCTCTTTTTATGTTCTATTTCCTTTTTCCACCAAAAGAATGTCCAGTCATACAATATTTCAAAACAGAACAAAAAACAAAGCAAAATATAAACATGGAGATTGTCATTGTATTTAAACCTCTTTGGCTATTTCGTTGGATGCTTTCCTTTGAGTAATTTTTGTAGAATCATGAGCATACAGCACAGTCAGCTGCGGGCAATCAGTTGAATGAGAATTAACAATTATACAACGCAACTGCAGTTTAACCACAATCAAACGTATGATCATGTTTCAGTGATCCTAGGTCAACAACGATTTTATCAAGAATGGTGCACACGGCCATAAATGTACTTATATTTCAGTGGCTAGAAAATTATATTCTATTTTTCTTTAAGAAATAACAATATTAGAAAGAAAAAATTAATTTTACAGCACTTTTTTTCTTCTGCTTTAGTTAACCAGAAATAAATCATTTCTGAACTCTGCCATAGTGTGTACAGCCAAGTATTCCTTGAGGAAAATTCACGTGTTTCAGGCATTTATAAAAGTTTGGCACACATACTCTTTCCTCCATTTTTAATTACAACAGTTACATACCTCTATTTTAAATTAAAACACTTCTGCACAGTTAAAGTGTAATGTAACCTAATATTTCCTTTAATTTCTCTGTAGAATTGAATGAAAACAAGCTGTCTCTTTACTGTCTTTGGTGCAATACTGCATGACAAATATGTCACACATACCAGACAAATTGTTTTTCTGTTTTAAATGCAAGTTTACTTACAATAACCAACATGTTGCAGCTGTGAGCATCAGCACCACTTGTAAAATCCTGCATCAAATAGAAAAAAATGGAAATCAATACACTTGATATTTATGAATATTTCATGTGAAAATAAAAGACATTATTAGAGGTCTGAAAACATAGGAAATATCTCCAACTACAACTCACTGTCATTAACAGAAACAAGCCAATATGTGCCAAAAGCAATAAAAGATGCACAAGGAGAAATCTCAAGGGGAGAGATTACTGTGTAAAAACATGAAACCATGTAGCTAGACTTGATATTTACATAACTGAAAACATTTTTATATCACAAGCTTATTCAAGCACACATGTCCATATACTTCTAGTACTTCTCCAGTATCTTTTTTTGGTAATTATAGAGAACTTGGGCCCCTCTAGAAATTAAACTAATTGTGGTTTGACTGTAAGTTTGGTTTATACTTGTTACGTTTTCACCAATTTTTTTTATCGGAAAAGCTCTGTAGTTAAGTTAAACACTAATTTATTACGTGCGCGTAGCGATCCTTTTTTGTGAATATTTATGAAGTATGCTACCTAGAAGGAGTAGAATATAAATAAAGAAGTCTTGTAGTACTTTTGCAATGTAAATATATAATAATATCACACACTAAAGTGCCTAAAACTTGAGTTTCATTGTCGGCAGCAGGTGAACAGTGTTGTGGAATGCAACACCGGCATATGTCGCTAGACGCTGTGCTGATGTATGACAAATATGTTTCATGCAGATACAGCTGTTCAGTGAATTTTACTGTGCAAAACTTCGGCCACTCTAAAATTGAATGAAACTAAGTGTGACTGATTGACTTTGTATTTATGATGACAATTTCAAAGTCTGTGGATTTCAAATTTAGCGAGAGGTTAGGTTCCAATCCGTTTAGGTTAGTGTGTGTATATAAATTTATGTTTCTAATTTTATATCGTGGTAGTACCTCATTATCGATATTTCCAACAACTCCTAACAGCGCAATGAATACATTAGCTTTTTAAACCATCTACCCACCCATAATCCCTCTCTAACCACACCGGTCCCGTTAGAGTGCAAAACTGGCATAAGTCGCAGCAGAGAGAGTTAGCGACCCAACTTGTAAATAATTACCCTTTTTTTTTTTGGATCTGGGATTATATGCTTCTTCATTGTTCACTAGACTACACATTTTCAACATACTTCCTCTAAGAATCCAAATTTGATACTTTTGTTATTTGGCTATTAAGGCTGTTTTGTACTTACTTGTTTGTTATAAACTTTTAGGGCCCTAAGTTGCAAAGAGTAACCCAAGATGGAGGGCTCTAAACTACCTGCAAAGTGTAGCTAAGGGATGCTTTTTATAAGTAGAGAAGTAGAGTAGTCTAACTGCAGAGATCTGTGAAGCCAAAACTCCAACGATTAAAAAAAAATTTTAAAAAATAAATAAATAAACCCTCTGCAATCCAGCGAATTTCAAATCTAGGTACAACATTTTTTACTCTTTCACTTCTATATTGCCTGTGCAAGTTTTACCAAAATTTTACCTAATTTTAATTTCTATTACTTTTTTCTTTGAATGATAGAAAAATATATTTGCAAATAAGCCTATATCACTATAATATAATGGGATAGTTTCATATACATTATAAAATCAATAAACTAGTTCATATAAACTTCTGTGGTGACATAAAAAAAAATGATTATGAAATCATGATTTAAGTGATTTTTATATTACCCTGCCAGATATTATCTTTCCATTAAAATTGGGATACCTACCTACTATGACAAAATTCATGCAAATAATACAACTTTTACAAGATATTTGTAATTAATGAATTTGCCTTAAAAAGCTATTGCTAAGGCAAACATGTTGAAATCATGCACATTAGTTCTGCACTATACCATCATCGTGTCAAAACTGTCAAACAAATACATCATGGACACTGTCCTGTCATTTAATAGATAAGTGGACTATTTGATAGCATATGTACCGCCTACTTCCTGTGCTCTGGGAATACATTACTGAAATTAAATTACTTAGGTTTTATTTAACTGCTCCTGTTACCGAGTGTGGAGTAAAAAGAAACGGGGCAAAGAATTAGTTGATATGCCACCTCCGATACTTCGAATAGCTATAAATTGATATATCATATAGGTACTATTTTGTTCCTAAAATGTAAAGAATACACACTAATAACACTTTTAAAATGCTTATTCACCAAAATTTAACTTAAAATTCATGTACAAAGTATGACTTTTTTCACTTCTATCTCTTTAGTTACATTGGAGACAACTGCTGTAATTTTATCTTACCCTCTATTTGGTCCTTTGGGAACCACAAATGGCAAAACGATTCCAACTACAGCCCATAAAGCGGTAAAGACTATGAGAGGAATTGCAGAAGCACCCATTTTTCTTATTTTAATTTTATTTTTATCAACTACACAAGAGCTTTCAGCTATCGAGTCACACCTCCACAATCACATGTCGTCACGTGAAACCGTGAAACTGCATTCAGAAACTTAAAGATCGATTAAACATTTCCTCTTCTTCTTCTTCTTCTGCTGCCAGGTTTGTTTTTAGACACTACTGCCAACTGTAAGATTAGCCAACTGCGTTCCAAAGCAAAAATCCTTCATATAACAAGGAAACTCCCTCAATTTAACATGGAAAAGGCAGACGACGGAGCTACCTTCCAGTCTAGCGGTTTGGAATATACACATCGGATGTTTTAAATTAATTAAAATAATAATGTTACACGCGTCGAAATATTTTCTATTTAAGATCAAAATAAATACGTCAATTCATGTAGGTAACAAACAAGAAGGCAAGCTTTGATATATTTCCAGTGTGGTTTGAATTAACTTTTACAGGTTACACAATAGAAATGTTTATTTCATCTTCATTTAAGCTTACGTACATTATCTGGAATAATAAGAACGACAATAATTTAAAAAATGTGCTCTGAAGCCAATTTTAAAGCATTTATATATTTTCGGTACTGCGAATAAAACCTAATTCTAACACAATTGTTTTGTGCCGAAAATACATAATTCAGGAACTCCCAAGTGTATTTTGGAGAGAAGTCAATTTCGAACCACAGAATCTGTCAAAGCTCAGAAAACCTGAACGAACTTGTGTGCTATTGAAATGGTACTTAAATCAGCTCCTCAGTAGCATGAAGAGCTAATAAATTATATAGTGTTAGATTTTCAGCAATAGTATTTTGGAATGTAACCGTGCCAAAAAAATTTTAACCTGCATTTTTGTGGTTCCCTCAACTGAAACCAATATTTCCTTTAGTTACCAATTTATATATTCAAGTTGTGAACTCCCAATTACTTCCACACGCGATCCTGATTTGGTTATTCTGTCATAACAATCGTTTTGCAATTACTGGTCTATTGCAAACTTTTAGGTACCTATGACGAATAGATAACTATAGCAGATTTCCAATTTGGATATGTTAAACTTTTTAATGCTTTAAAATCTGGATCTCGCTTGACATTTGAGCCTCAGAGCTACCTTAACCTAACAATGTCTATAAAAAAAAACCAACCTCAACCAGCGCATTTAGACACAACTATTGCACATTACGTATGTATTATTACTCCAATAATTGTTGTAATTTGCAATTTGGAGTATTTTCTTAATACGGCTTTATATTTATGACGTTAACGAAATGTAACCTCGTGGAGATTAACTGATCTTGTGCACTAAAACAGTGCTTACATGTCTTTATCTCAAGGAAATCGAAAGAAAGAGACGGCATTTATTTTGCCAGGAACAGTTATGGCAATAAAATACTGCACCCACTTTCCGGTCCTTGGAGGCTTTCATTGCCTAAGATCAAAACAAGTAAAACTAAATGCCTCTTACACCATACTACTTACACAGCTCCCAACAATTCACCAGACCGCTGGTGTTCCTTGTCGTTACTCTCTTTTGGATGACTTTCCTCTATTAGTAATGAAAGGTTTTTAGATTTGCTGTAAAGACCAAAATTAAGATTTAATTTCCATACCAACCACCTCCTATAATCTTTCATTTATCTTCTCGTCTACATCTGGCTTCGGACCAAATTACATTCATTACTAATACAGGAAAGTCATCCAAAAGAAAGTAACGACAAGGAACACCAGCGATCCTAGTGTAGCGGTCTGGTGCATTGTTGGGAGCTGTGTAAGTAGTATGGTGTAAGAGGTATTTAGTTTTACTTGTTTTGATCTTAGGCAATGAAAGCCTCCAAGGACCGGAAAGTGGGTGCAGTATTTTATTGCCATAACTGTTCCTGGCAAAATAAATGCCGTCTCTTTCTTTCGATTTCCTTGAGATAAAGACATGTAAGCACTGTTTTAGTGCACAAGATCAGTTAATCACCACGAGGTTACATTTCGTTAACGTCATAAATATAAAGCCGTATTAAGAAAATACTCCAAATTGCAAATTACAACAATTATTGGAGTAATAATACATACGTAATGTGCAATAGTTGTGTCTAAATGCGCTGGTTGAGGTTGGTTTTCTGTTATAGACATTGTTAGGTTAAGGTAGCTCTGAGGCTCAAATGTCAAGCGAGATCCAGATTTTAAAGCATTAAAAAGTTTAACATATCCAAATTGGAAATCTGCTATAGTTATCTATTCGTCATAGGCACCTAAAAGTTTGCAATAGACCAGTAATTGCAAAACGATTGTTATGGCAGAATAACCAAATCAGGATCGCGTGTGGAAGTAGTTGGGAGTTCACAACTTGAATATATAAATTGGTAACTAAAGGAAATATTGGTTTCAGTTGAGGGAACCACAAAAATGCAGGTTAAATTTTTTTTGGCACGGTTACATTCCAAAATACTATTGCTGAAAATCTAACACTATATAATTTATTAGCTCTTCATGCTACTGAGGAGCTGATTTAAGTACCATTTCAATAGCACACAAGTTCGTTCAGGTTTTCTGAGCTTTGATAGATTCTGTGGTTCGAAATCGACTTCTCTCCAAAATACACTTGGGAGTTCCTGAATTATGTATTTTCGGCACAAAACAATTGCGTTAGAATTAGGTTTTATTCGCAGTACCGAAAATATATAAATGCTTTAAAATTGGCTTCGGAGCACATTTTTTAAATTATTATGTTCTTATTATTCCAGATAATGTACGTACGCTTAAATGAAGGTTAAATAAACATTTCTATTGTGTAACCTGTAAAAGTTAATTCAAACCACACTGGAAACATATAAAAGCTTGCCGTCTTGTTTGTTACCTACATGAATTGACGTATTTATTTTGATTTTAAATAGAAAATATTTCGACGCGTGTAACATTATTATTTTAATTAATTTAAAACATCCGATGTGTATATTCCAAACCGCTAGACTGGAAGGTAGCTCTGTCGTCTGCCTTTTCCATGTTAAGTTGAGGGAGTTTCCTTGTTATATGAAGGGTTTTTGCTTTGGAACGCAGTTGGCTAATACATTTGGAGGTTTCCTGTGGTAATCCTTAGCAGTTATAGATTCTGGGAAATTAAACACTGTGGATACTACGTCTGCCTTCATCCACATGCATCCAAATTTCTCCGTACCAGAGCAGTCTTCAGCAAAGCGTTTTGAGCGTACCTTTGGACAGGTTGAAGAGACAAAATTGTCTCTCTTTATATTTTTTATCCAAACGTTCCTTCTTGTTTTTTTCTTTGGGGAAGCTACATAGGTTATGTAATTTAAGGTTAGACACTTAATTTTTACTTTTTCCATACATTTTTCTCCTACATTTTTACTTTCTCTATGTACATAGTGTATAGAGAAAGTATTGCACCCCACCCTAAAATTCGATACCGAGATTTCACCGGAAATATATGTTTTAGGGTCCCCAATATCAAAAGTAAGCATTTTCACAAAAAGGTCCGTGTGTGTGTGTGTGTGTGTGTGTGTGTGTGTGTGTCCGTGTGTCTGTGAAGACGATAACTAAAAAACGAAAAGTCGGTAAAATACCAAACTTGGTACTTAAGCTTAATATCTTCCAGGGATGCGACACGAAGATTTTGAGAAAAATCCCCCCACCCCAACTACCCTTTATATGGAACTTTTTTTCGAAAATTTTGATTTTCTCAAAAATGGCTCTAACGATTTTGATTAAAATTTCGTATATTAAACATATTTACCTGACAAATAAAATGTATATTTTGAATTTTCTGGGAATATCCTCTGAAGAGTTGTTTATTCTGGATGAATTTTACTAAATTTTGAAAAACTGCTAAACCGTAAGAAATGGACAAACACTTACTACACAAAAAATGTAGAGCATATTTAAACACACAATTTATGTTATATACATTTTTTCGTGGAGTTCGTCGTTTTTGTGATATTCCTTATTTTTGGTTTCTGCTATGAAAAACATACTTTTCTCATACAGGAACTTGTCAACTCCTATCCATATAAACAAAGGAACTTCATTGACATAGCAGCCAGCTTTTGATTATCACTTTAACCTACGGTTGTCCTTTATTTCGCTTCTACTTCCAAGGAAGCGAGTAATTAGACTATTTCTGCTATTTTTTTCTGATTAGCATAAAGTAAATAGAAGTATAAGCTTTTTAAGGATTATTTGTTGCAGGGATATGGAGAAAGCCACGTGAATGGTACACATCAGATTTTTACTTTCTCCATACGCTCTATGTACATAGTGTATAGAGAAAGTATTGCACTCCACCCTAAAATTCGATACCGAGATTTCACCGGAAATATATGTTTTAGGGTCCCCAATATCCAAAAAAAGCATTTTCACAAAAAGGTCCGTGTGTGTGTGTGTGTCCGTGTGTCTGTGTGTCTGTGTGCCTGTGAACACGATAACTCAAAAACGAAAAGTTGGTAAAATACTAAACTTGGTATTTAAGTTTAATATCTTCCAGGGATGCGACACGAAGATTTTGAGAAAAATTCCCCCACCCGCAACTACCCTTTACATGGAACTTTTTTCGAAATTTTTGATTTTCTCAAAAATGGCTCTAACGATTTCGATTAAAATTTCGTATATTAAACATATTTACCTGACAAATAAAATGTATATCTTGAATTTTCTGGGAATAGCCTCTGAAGAGTAGTTTATGCCGGATGAATTTTACTAAATTTTGAATAACTGCTAAACCATAAGAGATGGACAAAAACTTACTACACAAAAAATGTACAGCACATTAAAACACATAATTTATGATATATACATTTTTTTCGTGGAGTTCGTCGTTTTTGTGATATTCCTTATTTTTGGTTTCTGCTATGAAAAACGTATACTTTTCTCATACAGGAACTTGTCAACTCCTATCCATATAAACAAAGGAACTTCGTTGACATAGCAACCAGCTTTTGATTATCACTTTAACCTACGGTTGTCCCTTATTTCGCTTTTACTTACGAGGAAGCGAGTAATTAGACTATTTCTGCTATTTTTTCTGATTAGCATAAAGTAAATAGAAGTATAAGATTTTTAAGAATAATTTGTTGCAGGGATATGGAGAAAGTCATGTGAATGGTACACATCAGATTTTTACTAAATACTGCTTCATAGAACTTTTTAATTCATAACTCTTAGGTTGCGTACGAATACCTGTTTAAATTCCTTTTCCATCTGCAGCATCAGTGTGTGTGTGTGTGTGTGTGTGTGTGTGTGTGTGTGTGTGTGCGTGTGTGTGTGAAAATCACAAATCCTCAAAGTAACGTACGTGGAAGATGATACAGTCCGCCACTGATATTTTTAAAACCTTCGGCTACTCAGGAAATTGGTTCCCAGACAACGGTAGAGCATTTTTTTCGACTCACCGAGTGGGGAACCAAATAGAAACACAATTGCCACATATAGTACTTTATTTCACTGGGAAAATGTCCGTAAGTGTACAAGCACTGAGCTGACATTGTTTTTAAGATAATAGCTAATCTGTCTTATACATACGCAAGCTATTAATCACAAGGAATTCCGTATTTCCGCTTTAATACAATAAGCCACATAGCGCTTTCGAATCACTGCTCTAACGCAGATAGATTTTAATTTTATCAGTGCGCAACAGTAGCACATTCACAGTTTCACACGTCACATATTCGATCGACCTCTTCCACGATACAATCTCGATCATCTCAATTGAGTTCTCTTGTCACACTCACTACAAGACAGCAAACGCGCGCTTGTTTCTTTTTGTTGTACTACTTGTTGTTGTTGTTGTTGTTGTTGTTGTTGTTGTTGTAGTGTTTCTTTAACAGTGTTTAACTCCCGCTTTTATTACTATAGCACCGCTGGCAATCACACTGATGATGCACCGAATGAAGATGGAGTATCGGTGGAATGGGATGTTGGAGGAAACCACATTACCTGGAGAAAATTCGCTCCTGCTCCGCTATGTTAGTAGTATTCAACGCCTGCTTTGACTACTTGTGGCCCCACAAGCGATGACACTGATTAAACGTGGAATGAATATGCACACCGGTGGAATGTGTTGGCGTGGGAAGCCAGAGAAAATCCGCACGTGCGCTTGTTTCCTGAATGCCTGAAATTATGGAATTAAGGGTGAGGGAGAAAACTGTAAAACAACTTTCCCTTTACCTAACAAAGACTCTATGTTCGCAAAATCTTAGATTCGCAAAGACTTCTTAAAACACGCCTCTATACATTGGAATAATCCTCTACATTATCCTTCGATGCATATTATATAAATTAAGATATCAATAACTTACTATGCATCTGAATGTTTTCGCTTCACTGCTTATGCTTACAGTAATTAAAGTAATATATTTTCAAAACAGCAATGCAAGAAAGTAGGTGGGCGTTCATGGAATACTTATGAATGAAAAGATTTTTTTTTTTTTTTTTACTCTCTCTATACTTGCTATGTATATAGTGTATAAAGAAGGTATTGTTTTGCAGCCAAAATTTGGATACAGAGTTTTCATCGGAAATACATGTTTTGGGACCCCATGAATTCAAAAAAGCATTTTAAAAATGTCCGTGTGTCTGACTGTGGGCAGCACAGCTAAAAATCGAAAAATCCGTTAAACACAAAACTTGATATTTAAGTTCAGCATCTTCCAAGGATGCGACGCGAAGCTTTTCAAGAAAATTCCCCCGCCCTGAACTACCCTTTACATAGCATTTTTTAAAACAAATTATTTTATAAAAAATGGCTCTATAGATTTTGATTAAAATATCTTATATTTAAGATGTTTACATTACAAATTAAATGTATATCTTGAATTTTCTGGGAATAGCTTCTGAAGACCCTTTGTTCTGGATGGTTTTTATTACATTTTGCATTACTAGTAAACAGTAAGAGAAAGACATAAACTTACTACACAAAAAATGTAGATCTTGTTAAAACATACAATTTATATCATATACATTTTTTCCGTTGAGTTGGCCGTTTTCGAGCTATTCCTTGTTATTGGTTTCAGTTTTAAAATACTTAAAATTTTCTCATACGGGAACATTCAACGATTGGCCAAGCAATGAAACGATTTTCAATCCTATAGAAACCACATTTTAAAACATTTGACTGACGGTTTAGCCTTGTGTATTCCGTTATTTCCCTTATACTTATAAGGAACTAAGTAATAAGACAGTTTCTGCTAATGTTTTAGCATTAAATACATAGAAGAATAAGTTTGTTAACAATAACTTGTTACAGAGATGTGGTATACCAACGAAAAATTAGTTAAATGTGTAAACTAACCCATGTATTGAAACACATTTCCCTTTCTTTGGTAATATTTCTACTTTTTGGAAAATTACAATCAAACATTACACACATACTGACTGGTTAAAAACTTACACTCTAAATTCAATGCTTAATTGAATATTTAACACCACAAAATCACTTAAATAAGTACCCAACCTATGTATTGAAACATATTTCTCTTTCCTTGATATTGCTTCACTATTCGAGAAACCACAACACTTGTTCACCATTATACGTTTTAAAAACCACAGTCCAAATGTACTGCTTAATTGATATTTAACACGACAAAACCTTATTTTTTAGCGCACATTCAACCCACAAACCCACATACTCTCAGAAGCTTAAAATCAAAGTATGACGACTTGACAAAAACGTGCTTCACCAACCACAATGTATAAGGGTATTTTCTATCTATATCTGTGGAGAGCACTTGGAGTCGCATTGATCACCGGAAGTGGAATGCCAATCTATTTTTTAAACATTGAATTAACCATCTATTCCTTGTTAGTTATATATGACTATAACTGTTATTGTTGTTGATAGTACCTGCAATTGAGCTAATTCTTCATAATCACAACTTATGCAGTATTCTATTTCCCATTTTCCTGGCTATCGGGTGCTAACATTTTGTGAACACACAGAGTGTACACTACACTATAATTATTACAAGCCGAATGTACACTTGTCAATGCTGTTAAGAAATGCCAACACATTGCCTATTGTATCAATAGCGTAGTGAGAAAAAGAGTCTAACAGCTGTTTTATTGCCATTTAAAATAAAATACTTCTAGAAGATACACTCTATAAGGACTGAGGAGGATTTTATAGTATATAACGCCCGGTTTTACTACTTGTGGCACTGCAGGTCAACTGGGGAGGAGGTGTGAGTGACCTAACAGCAAAGATAAATGAACCAAGAAGCTATATCTCAACGATTCCATATTCCCTTATGGACTTTCTCCGAATCCGCTCAATGTATCTAGCATTAATTTTGCACCTTTGCTCCAGTGAAAAAAAAATTAGATACTCTTTGTAGATTATACTTTTCAAACAATTATAAATCTTGGAATATCTTTTCTGAAACGCATTTTACCAAAAGAGGGCACCCCACACTTTGTTCATTTTGAAGCAGTTGACTTTTGTTATTTTTCAAGTGGTGTGCACATAAACCAGTAAGTTAATTTAAATACATAAAAGCATTCACTATTATCACTTATCTGCCACAGAGGAGTATCCACATAATTAGTAAAATGCAACTTAATATCTGAAAATGTATTTATTAAATCTGCATGCTTGAGAGCCTCCTCATGTAGAATCTCTCTTCTTATTTCTCTGTTAAAATGTTTGTCATCATGTGCTCAGGATCTTTTACTTCAATATTTCCACATTTTGTGAAATATGTGGATAGGCCTAAAAATACAGTTAGATAGGTATCTAGCAGTTCGTTTCATTTTGGTGGTAGTTTAATTAAATTACTGGGGCTATTAATAAATGTTTTACCTATTGTAGGGTTCTCTTCGGAGAAATTATTAATGCGCACTACTGATTTTTCATTTGGTTTCCATTGATCCTGATGGATTCTTCGTAAACAGTCTTATTTCATCTCCGAATCAGTGGAAATCGAAAAGTAATACATAACGTTCTTCTTTAGAGCTTTCGTTATTGATCCTACACAGTAATACGTCTCTTTTAGGGTATCTGCAGGCAGAAAAAGAATGGAATCGATTAATTCTGCTATGATATTTTTACATTGTGCCATATAAATCATAAAATTATGAATCGAATGTTACTGGTACCTGCCTTGGAGAAGCATGTGGTAAATGCAGACAAACGCCTTTAACTGAAATATTATTCGTTGCTGTACGTATATAATGGTAGATGTCATAAAGATCACACATTTCAAATTGTTTCCCCTTTATCACCATAAATAACTAAATTGGTTTCGCCTCTGGGAGACAGCTTACTGCGCAAAAAACCTTCGCTAGATATTGCCAAATTTACCAGGTTCTGGCTTGTATTTTTAGACGGCTATGGAACACCACAGTTATAGAGGGAGTCACTGTCTCCTAGAGTTTACAACCCGTGATGTTCATAAATTTGGTAACACTGCACGTAGGCTAAGAAATCTTCAGAAATTAAACAGGTTGAAGCTTCCAATTACATCACGTGTATTTAGAACTAACGTCTTTTGTTTTTCTCTCTCATATTTCTTAATATGATAATCAGGTAGAAAGCTGCAATAGTAAGTATTCTCTTGTATAAATTGCACTTAACTTGTACTTATAATAGATTTTGAAAACTTTCGCGAACTTACTAATTAAAATCTTTTGAAATATATTTCAGATGTCTAAAAAGTGCTGTGTCCCTAGTTGTAAGTCTAATTATGACACCAGTGTAAAGTTACAAGATAAGGCTTGTACTTTTTCATTCCCTAAAGAAGAAACAAGGAGGCAGGCGGGAATTCGTGCTATATCACGGAAAGACTGGTGCTCAACATCGTATTCAGCTGTGTGTACCAACCACTTTGACGTAAAGGACATAATTATTATTACAAACTGGAAACATGAAAATATTTTGTTACAAAACTTGCGTTTCGATTCCCTAAATTAGGAGAAAATGCAGTACCCTGTAAATTCCAGAATTTGCCATCATACTTAATTAGCACTATTCCAACAGAGAGAAGAGATCCGGATTCCAGGAGAGAGGATATTAGAAGAAATGAAGTTAAAAAGTTGGACCTGTAGAAACAAGTTACAGTGAATGATTTTGAAATATTTGTGAATATTTTCGCTGCAAATGTTTGGGGTGTGAGTATTGGTCTATTAAGAGAGAGAAAGGGAACAAAAATCAGTGATGGATATTTTGACTACTTACAAGGAGGAGGACTTTCAGTGATTTAGTTGTGGGCATCTTCTTTCGTGTTGCTGCCATATTTCAATATATAATGAACTCTTCGGACTTAGCAAGTAAATTCTTTACAGTAGGTAATCAAAGGAGCATTCTTACTATGCTAGACCAACGGTGTTTATGGTGACATTGAGGAGTGCATCTGAGATCAGAAAGTCAGAGAAAGTACTTCTAAAGTAGTTTTCGTGTAAACATTACCTCAAATAATTATATTAAGTGTGTAACAACACAATTGATCAGAACAGCAAGAAAAGAAAACTTTAACCTTTAAGTTATTAACTTAAAGTGCAGTAACTTCATTACATATTTGTATCAATGTATCATTTGTTATAAATAGAATTTATTTTGTCCAGAATACATTATACATGTGCACGAACTAATAGAACGTAAATAAATCTAATGTAATGACACATAATTGATTACTTGTTGCTTGAGATTGTCGTCTGCTCTAAGCTGTGCAGTGTTAAAATATCTATGAACATGGCTTGTTAACTGAAGGAGGTAGTGAGGGACTAGATAGGAAATGCCGTATCCTTATGCATTGATGTTGGTGAAGCCGTAGCGTACGCCATTATATCAGACCTTAGAATGCCGTCTGCAAAGCTATTACAATAGATGCAGTTCTAACTTGGCCGTTAGAAGTCAGGTGTTTTCCCTGTCGTTCGTTATGTGTGTTAATGGAAGTATACGCTAATTTGTGGCATATTTTGTTGTAGTGCTGTTTTTATCTTTGTTTTCAAGAATACATTAAATCATCCAAGGATGCGACACGAATACTTTCAATAAAATCCCTCCCCACACCCAACTACACTTTACATGGAACTTTTTTTTTTTTCCAAAAATTTGATTTTTTCAAAAATGACTGTAACGATTTTGATTAAAATATTGTATATTAAACATATTTACCTGACAAATAAAATGTATATCTTGAATTTACTGGGAATAGTATTTGAAGACAACTTTATTCTGGATGAATTTTACGGAATTTTGCATAACTGCTAAATCGTAAGAGTTGGACAAAACGTTACCCCAGAAAAAATGCAGAGCACATCAAAACACAACATTTATGTTATATACATTTTTTTCGTAGAGTTGATCGTTTTTTAGATATTCATTGTTATTGGTTTCAGCTTTAAAAACGTATATTTTTCTCATACGGGAATTTGTCAACTCCTGTGCATACAAAGCAACTTCAGTCACATAGCAACCAGCTTTTGACTATCATTTTAACCTATGGTACTCCCTTATGTCGCTTCTACTTACAAGGAAGCAAGTAATGAAACTATTTCTGGTAATTTTTCTCGCTCGATTAGCATGAAGTGAATAGAAGCATAAGCTTTCTATCAATTTGTCGCAGAGATGAGAAAGTCATGTGAATGGAACAAATCAGATTTTAATTTATATAGCCTCCTTTAACGTCTAGCATGGCTTCCTTTGGAAGGGAAGTAAAGCCGTGGGTCCCGTGTCGTAGATTTACGGCACGTAAAAGAACTTCAAGCCTGATAAGAGAGGCCTCTGAGCAAAATTAAGCGATCTTTCACGCCCAATATAGAATGGGACGCTGAGAACCAAAGCAGTTAAAGAGCGTCCATAAATAACACGCCATTTCCATTTTCCTTTAACGTCTAAGATGATATCGGGGCTTTTCATTAGAAACAATTCGTTGTCTGAAGGTTCTTTATGTTGGGTTAAAATCGTTTTTTTTTTTTTTTTTTACTTTCTCAACACATACTATGTAATATTGTATAGAGAATGTATTGCATTCCACCCAAAAATTCTATACGAAGATTTCACCGGAAATACATGCTTTCTGTCCCCCTGAATAAAAAGAAATTAGAAAAAGGTCCGTGTGTTTGTATCACTGTGTGTCTGTGGACAGCATAGCACAAAAACGAAAAGACCGTTGAATACCAAACTTGATATTTAAGTGGTATCTTCCAAGGATGCGACAAGAAGGTTTTCTCCCCACACCCAACTACCCTTTACATGGAACTTCTTTTTTTTTTCTTTTTTTTTTTGTTTTTTTTTTTTTGTTTTTTTTTTTGTCGCCTTCTGTGATGTAATGGTTACCATGCTGACTTCATGCACCCAAGGTTGTGGGTTTAAACCCTGCGGAGGACGATAGATTTTTTTAGCATGGCTTCCTTCGGAAGGGAAGTAAAGCCGTTGGTCCCATGTCGTAGATTTACGGCACGTAAAAGAATCTCAAGCCTGATTGAGAGACCTCTGAGCAAAATTAAGCGGTCTTTCACGACAAATTTAGAGTGGGACGCTGAAAACCACAGCAGTTAAAGAGCGTCCATAAATAATACGATATTTTTATGGAACTTTTTTCGAAATTTGTGATTTTCTCAAAATTGGATCTAAAGGTTTTGATTAAAGTATCGTTTATTAAAGATATTTACCTGAAAAATAAAATGCATATCTTGAATTTTCTGGGAATAGTCTCTGATGGATACTTTATTCTGAATGAATTTTATGGAATTTTGCATAACTGCTAAACCGTAAGAGAAGGACAAAAATTTACACACCAAAAACGCAGAGCACGTTAAAACATACAATTTGACATATGCACTTTTTCGTGGAGCTGATTGTTTTTTATATATTGCTTATTATTGGTTTCAGCTTTTAAAAACGTATACTATTCTCATACGGGAATTAGTCAAATCCTGTCTATACAAACAAAGGAACTTTAGTCGCATAGTAACCAGCTTTTGACTATCACTTTAACGTATGCTCCCTTATTTCGCTTCTAATAAGAATGTTTCTGCCAATTTTTTCCCCGATCATTATTCTGTAGTGTTTAACGCCTGCTTTTATTATTTGTGGACACTAGGCGATGACACTGGTGATACATGGAATATAGATGGAGCACCGGTAGAATGCGATGAAAACCCAAAAATCTCACATGCGGTCGCTTGGGATCAAATCCGGGCGTGTAAGTGAGAGGTGAGAGGTCTAACCTGTCGGCCTCGGCGCAGCCTTTTCTCAATGAGCATGAATTAAATAGAAGCTAAAACTTTTAAACAATAATTTGTTGCAGAGATTTGTTCACTCTCACTCTGTGGGGGATAGTTAAAGAAAACCTCCCAGCCCCAGTCGGGAATTGAACCCGGGACCTCCGGGGTAGAAGTCAGCTCGCTGACCACTCGACCACGGAGGCAGTTCAGCTATATGCTATTGTTCAAGAAAATCTGACTTAAACGTTAGCCTTTTTTCGTAAGCCTATTACACTATCTAACCGCAATTTAACCGAAAATGCACATAAAGGCAGAAATTGATGTTTTATTTGGCCTAATATACATAATTTTTTATCATAAATATTCTAGTAATGATATAAATGGGGTAAAATCCTTATTTTCGGTCTGACTGTATTTCTTTTAGTGCTAATTGCCTAATTTTGACATTTAGTGTCATTTAAACGCGTGTTAAAAGTACAGGGATAACGTCTGAACTTGCGGCAGCTGTAGAACTATTACAATTTGCCAGTTTTTCTCGGTAAAAGTCGCTTAATTCTAAGGCCTGGTATAATAGCGTAGGTGACGGTGAAGCACGTTTTAGTCAAGCCGCCATATTGTGGCTATAAACATTTCAGATGAGTACGGTTTTTGTGGGTTAAATATGCACCCAAAAATACGTTTTTGTGGTGTTAAATGTCAATTAAGAAGTTCATTTGGACTCTAGGTTTTAAACCAGTATAATGATAAACACGAGGGTGGTGTTTTCTTGTGGTTTCTCGTATTACAGAAGGGGAAAAAAAAAAAAAAAAAAAAACTAGGAAAAGGAAATGTTTCAGCATATAGGTTAGGGTATTTATTTAAGTGATTTTTGGTGTTAAATGTTCAATTAAGCAGTACATTTAGAGTGTAAGTTTTAAACCAGTTAAATATTCATTTCATATGAGGTTTCTCGTATAGCAGATGAAAAACACGTGGAAAAGGAGATGATTCAATTCATAGGTTATGGTACTTAAGTGATTTTTTGGTGTTAAATGTTCAATTAAGCAGTAAATTTAGAGTATATGTTTTAAACCATATAATGGTCAATAATGGTTTTAGTTTTTCAAATACTAGGAGCAAAAGCAAGGGAAGGGAAATTCGTAGACGTGTTTATCAAAACGCCCTGTGTGGAACACTTAAAATGCATTCTCGCGAGCAGCCACCGTATGAAATTCTTAAAATCTATAATGTGTATTAAATGCCTTCAATATTTACGGGCTCCGAAAATCACGTGATTTTATAATTCCATGTTTACAGTATCCAGTTTTGCTCTCTGTTATATTAAAACTCTGTTTTCACAGCCACTGAACTTTGTACTTCGGCACGTTTTCATTTGAGCGACATCTGTTGGTTGTCATCTATGAGAGTTCGAGCAAGCAGTTAATTTCATTGATGATACTATATTTTGTTAATCTAAAGGAAGAGGTAAGCAGAACAGGTTCACAGTAACATTACTTGGAATTATGTGCACCTGAATCCCGTATGAACAGTGAAAATACATTTTCGTTTGTGATGGTCTGGTTAAGTTAGAACCGGCTTCTTAATTCACTCCCATCCAGCATCTGCCAAAAGTTCGTACCTGGCATGTATTTCTTCGAATGGAGAAAAGCTCAAACTTTTTAATACATATATTTGCTTTATGTAGTATGTAATGGTGTTTAGATGTGTAACATACTAAACATCCTAACCAGTCCCAAATCGGCTTTTAAGTTTAGCTTTCGTAGGGAACGATAAAACTGGGATGACTGATTATCACAGGAGGGTTTCATTCAATCAAACAATATTAGTACTGATTAATGCTGGATTTACGCCATTATGGTTGGCAACAGCGATCCCAGAGGACGTCATCGCCCTTCCTAGTAATTGACGGCACCTTTTGTACACCCTTACCGAAAATTGACACCTCTGAAAAATTCAATATTAGAGTTACTCTTTTAATGTATCAATGATAATAATAATAATAATAATAATAATAATAATAATAATCATCATCATCATCAAGAGTAACCAATAATCGTAATTTCTGTATATATCACTGAAAATGTATGTTTTGAGGTCCCCTGAATCCAGGAAAATCAATTTTAGAAAAAAGGCCGGTCCCTGTGTGCGTGCACATACACACACAGCATAACTCAAAAAATGTTTAATACAGTATTTAAGTTCAACTTCTGTCAAAGTTTTTCAAGAAAATCCCTATGCCCCAACCCATTTACATTAGAAACTTTTTCAACATTTTGATTTTCCCAAACATGGCTCTAAATCATTTTTATGGAGATACCATAAGTTTAGGATACTTTAATCACAAATAAAATGTATATTTTGAATTTTCTGGGCAGAGTTTCAAACTCTCTTTCATCTTGATGGCATTTGCATAACTGGTAAACTGTAAGAGATAGACATAAAACAAAAATAGTAGCTCTCGTTATGTCAATAGTAGCTCAATTATTTTGTAGAGTCAACCATTTCTGATATATTCCTTGATATTGATTTAAATTTTACAATACTTACACTTTTCTCAAATGGGAAGTTCTTACTGGTTTTCTTTTTCCTGGAGAAGCAAAGGGAATGGAATTTGAAAACTATCACATTGTCACTTTTAAAACATCTGGGTAGCTTTAGCTTATTGTATTTCCTTATTACTCTTGTATAAGAAAATAATATGTAATGAAACCATTTCTACTAATACTTATCTCAATAAGCATGAAGTAAATAGAAGAATATAAGATTTGTAAGAATAGTTTATTGCAGCATAGGCAGAGAAAGTTATATGAATCAGATGCTTACACTCACTCAAACACTCGTGCTCTCTCTCTCTCTCTCCCCAATATATTGCTAGTTTTGGATTCAGGGGTGTCTAAGCATTATTTCCAGTGATATCTCCACATCAAATGTTTGAGTTAAATACAATACTTCCTCTAAATGTGTACTAGAGAAAGAAAAAAAATAACACAACCTAATACTGTATTAAGGAAAACTTCCGTCAATTTAGGTGAATTTTCTGGTTGTTCCAGAAAACAGTTCTAAACTTGTTTCACGAATTTATGGACAGTAATCAAATGAAATTAATTTGCTAATTTAAAGGATATAAGAAATAATATACCAAATTTTTATTAATTTCTACGAGTTTCTGCTAACAATTTAAACAGAATTAGTTATAAATTGCATTACTTAGACAATATATAGTGTATTAAAAGAGTAAGAAAAGTCAAAGCTGATTGGATTTTTTTTTAAACTAATAAAGAAGTAGTCCACATACTATGTCCGCACATTTTTTTAGGTGCTTGGCTCCCTGATCTCCATTTTGTAGGTTATGCCTAATTTTGGAAAAACAGCAAGGCTTGCAATGTGAAGTACCCTGTACATCATGACATATAATGGCTTTAAATGGTTTATTCTGTCTGAAGATCCCAGAGTTCGTGTATGCTGAGTTTTGTTTAGTAATAAATAAAATGTAATTGATAACACTGCAGAAATACAGGTGGTCAGGCTCTCTCTTCTTTCCCCTCTTTCCCATAAAACCAGCACCCAAGAAAAGGGGTCTGCTTAGTAAACATGGTCATTTAATTTTTTGCATGACAATATTTAAAAGGTTCTAAGGAATAATACATGAGTAATTATAGTAAAAGCTATGTCAGTATACATGGTTATACAGCAAAATCAGATGATCATTTAATAGTTTTTAAGTAGTTATATATTCATTTGTTATGTAGGAATCAAGATATTTTAAGGTGAAATATAGTGAAACATAACTAAATTTGAATTTCTTAGTTAAATTTTTACTAATTTTTACCTGAGGGTCTTTTTTAATATGTATATTGGATATACTAAAGCCAACAAATGCAAATATAAGATGTGTATGGCTGTAAATCTACAAAGAGACCACCAGCTTTACTTCCCTTCCAAAGGAAGCCATGCAAAGAATTTTTATGCCAAAAAATCCATGCCTTCCGCACAATTTGAACCTGCAACCTTGCGAACAAGAGGGAGCATATTGCCCCCAGACCATGGAGGACGACGTGTGAGCTTGCATGGAGCACGCATGTGCATGGACTCAAAAACAAAAACTTGTTGCTGCTATGGGCAGCAATATAATACATGTTAAATAAAGGTTTTATAAAACTAGACACAATATTAGTAAAATAAATATAAACTTAAGTAACATTGTGTCGTCTTCCACGATCTAGGGTTAGCATGCTAGAATCTGGTGGATTCATTCCCAGCAGAGAGCAATGGAAATCGGGTGTAAAGGTCCCTTAGCTTTGGCTTCGAAAGGGAAGAAAAGTCATTATTGCCATTTTGTAGATTTACAGCACATAAAAGAACCTTAAACCTGATGAAGAAGCGTCGTGAGCAGAATTAAGCGGTCTTTGATGCCTTTTATGCTAAGAACTGCAGCAGTTAAAAAGTGTCCATAAATAAAGTTCCATTTAAGTAACATTGATTTACGTATGATAATTTAAAGAAAAATACTGCAGTTTGCTTGCTTAAAAAAAGCAAAAAAAAAAAAAAAAAACAATAAAAAAACTTACACACATGCATGCACACGCACATGCATTCACCCACACACACACAGATATTGCAATCTGTAGATCGTATTACGAGATTAGACTCTATGCCCAAACTGTAGGACATAGATCATGCCAAGAATTACATTTATTCACACTTATTAATACATTTAGTTACAAATAGTAACTTTCACAATGAATTTTCAGAGCTGTCAGTTTTGCATAATTTTCAATGACATGTCTGCTTCCAAAAACCAGCTTGTACACATGCATTTTTAGAATATTTATGTTTATTATATTTACAATGTTACATTATGACTAGTATTTTTTGATTGAAATCCTTCTCTATATAGACGGTGTTAGTAATAAGGTATTTTTTAATTCTGATCTAAATTTGTTTTTGTTCACTTGCATTTCTTTTATAGAAGAGGGAAGTGAATTAAACAAAACTATTCCTGAAATAGCTGGATTTTGGAATAACTGCAATTATTTGTTGATCTATGTAATCCTGCCTATGTTATGAATATCTACATTTTTGTAAACTTTTCTTGGTTATTTATTACAAATGACAATATGGCTAAAATATATTTACAGGCTAATGGTAAAATTCCAAACCTTTGAAAAGTGGTTTGCAGTGAGTTGTTCATCTTTCTCCTGCCATTATTCTTATTACCTTTTTTTGCATAATGAAAATGCAAATTTGCTGAATTTTCCCAAAATATTATTCCATAGGTCATCAATGAATGAAAATATGCATAATAAACACTTTTTAGTGTGCTCTTATTTTTAAGCTAAATTAAAGATCAGATTGCAAAACATGCACAAGCTCAGTTAAGGTAAGAGATAATCAATATAGTAAGAACTATAGCTTTCCTGGCGACGTGTTAATTCAAAATCTTCTCGGGCTTCTAGCCAGGTAATAACTTGGCTTGACACCAACGTTTCGAAGAAGTGCATCTTCCTCGTCTTCAGGGTGAACTGATGACCCTGAAGACGAGGAAGATGCACTTCTTCGAAACGTTGGTGTCAAGCCAAGTTATTACCTGGCTAGAAGCCCGAGAAGATTTTGAATTAATCAATATAGTGTTTCCAATACATGTTACGGTCGATCATAAGACCTAGTATTTTGTATTACAGGTAATCTGATATTTTCATATTCTATCCTTAGGTCTTCCATGTTTTTTGGTTTGTGCAAAAATTAATGTAGTTAGTTTTTTCAAAGTTTATGTGAATTTTGCTACTTTCAAACCAATTGTTTAGTGTGTTAAAGACTTTATTAGATGAATGTGGGAGCTGACTGACATTGTGTTCTTTAATTATAATATCTGTGTCATCCGCAAAAAGAACTGGATGGGCATTGTTGTTTATTACTGCAGGTAGCTCATTTATATACACCAGAAATAATAAGGGATTCAGAATAGAACCTTGTGGGACATATTTTGGACCATTCAGAATATGTATTGCTATTATTTGAAGTATTTATTATAACCTTTTGCTTTCTTTTCAGTAAGTAAGATGCAATCCATTGATACCCTTTGCCCCTAATACCATAGTAAGAAAATGTTGATAGAAGCATTTTATGATTAACAAAGTCAAATGCCTTTGAAGATCACAGAATATTCCTAGTATATTAAGTTTGTCATCTAATGATTTGAAAACTTCATTAGTTATGGCATCACTAGTTGATATGCTATTCTTGAATCCAAACTGCTCTTTTGCTAAAATATTTTATTCATCTAGATGGTGATAAACATAATTTTTTCAAAGATCTTTGAAAAGGATCTGTTAAGAAGGATATGTTACATATATGACTTAAAGGTTTGCAAATAATGTCACCTTAATATTTTTGTGCTTATTTAATCATATCCTGATGAATTCTTGCTTTTGAGGGATTGTATTACTTTTTACTTTCTCTATATGTACTATGTACATAATGTATAGAGAAGGTATTGCACTCCACCCAAAAATTTGATACCGAGATTTCATCAGAAATATATGTTTTAGGGTCTCCTGTATCCAAAAAAAGCATTTTCAGAAAAAGGTCCATATGTGTGTGTGTCCGTGAACACAATAACTCAAAAACGAAAAGTTGGTAAAATACCAAACTTGGTATTTAAGTTTAGTATCTTCCAGGTATGCGACACGAAGATTTTGGAATAATCCCCCATCCCAAACTACCCTTTACAAGGAACTTTTTTTAAAAAATTTTGATTTTCTAAAAAATGGCTAACGATTTTCATTAAAATATCATATATTAAAGATATTTACCTGACAAATAAAACGTATATCCTGAATTTTCTGGGAATAGCCTCTGAAGACTACTTTACTGGGGGTAAATTTTACGGAATTTTGCTTAACTGCTGAACCATAAGAGATGGACAAAAACTTACCACACAAAAATTGTAGAGTACATTAAAACTGACATTTTATGTTATATACATTTTTTCATGAAGTTGATAATTTTTTAGATATTCCTTGTTTTTGATTTCAGCTTTAAAAAAACATACTTTTCTCATATAAGAATTTGTCAACTCGTGTCCATAGAAACAAAGGAACTTCAGTCATATAGCAACCAGCTTTTGACTATCACTTTAACTTATGGTACTTCTTTATTTCGGTTCTATTTGTAAGTAATAAGACTATTTCTGCTAATTTTTTCTCGATTAACATGAAGTAAATAGAAGCATAAGCTTTTTAACAATAATTTGTTACAGAAATGTAGAGAAAGACATGTGAATGGAACACATCAGATTTTTTTATTTCGGTTGCACTTGTGTGTACTATCTCTAAGGATGTAAAATTTTCCATACAGGATTACAGAAGGTACGAAATTGGATCTCTCTTAGGCTGTTTCTTTGTCAGTAAATTTTCTGGCACCTGAATGAAATATTCATTAAATGTATTTGCTTCCTGCATTTGTGGTAACTTTAATTTCTTTTAAATAATTTTTCGAGTGACATTTACCAATCTCTTTTTTAATAATCTTCCATGTAGTACTAAGCATATTGTGAGAGGACTGTATTTTTTTATACAACAAAGTTTTTTTAGCTGCATTTATAATCCTTTTTAGAATTTAGCAGTACATTTTATAGTGTTGATTACAACGACCACACTTACTTTCTCTAGTTGCTAAATAAAGTTCTCTTTTGATATTTTTATACCTTGTGTAAGCCAGTCACTTTTAGAATTGTTATTAATTTTCTTTACGTGGAGTGGAAAACTGGAACTACAGATTCTTACGAAAGTGTTTAAGAAGGAATTAAACTTGTTATTTACATTATTTAGTTTATACATTTCTTCCTACAGCTCCCTAGACAGTTTGGCTTTAAAACACTATAACTTGATAAATGTTTACTGGTTACTTGTCTATGCTAAGAAGGGTGGGCAGAGTGAGACGCAAAGGCAATAGTTATACATCTTATGAATTTGTCACGTTACATGGGTTCTGTTTTCTTGCTTAACAGGTAGTTGTTTTTTTTTTTTTTTTTTTTTTTTTTTTTTGAAAAGGTAAACAAAATCTAGATTTTTTGCTGGTACATTGCTTATTTCATAACTATTTTAGAATATTTTTCCCCAATATAATTTCTTTTGCTTAAAGTTTAAAATGTACATAATGAATATTGTTAGTACCGGATATAGTATTATTTATTTTGTCCCTTATATAATATGTTCTTCTAAATATTTTTGCTTCAAAGTCTAATTTTTTAAATATTTTCTGAGTGAAACCAAAACCACTCAGTGCACCCCCTCCTTTACAGAGCCCTCTGGAGCCACCTCTGGTTTTGATGTTATCACTTGATAGAGAATAACACAAAATTAAATGATTAAAATGATCATTAAAAAATGTGTGTTCCATTCACATGACTTTCTCTACATTTCTGCAACAAATTATTGTTAAAAAGCTTATTCTTGCATTTCTTTCATGCTAATCGAGAAAAAATTAGCAGAAATGGTATTTTTATTTGCTTCCTTGTAATTAGAAGGGAAATAAAGGGAATAGACTAGACTAAAGTAATAGTCAAATCTTTTAAAAGCTGGTTGTCATGTGATTGAGTGGTTTAAATGGTCAGGAGTTGACAAAGTCCTGTATGAAAAATCTGATGTGTTACACTCACATGACTTTCTCTAGCTGTTCTGCAAACTTCTTACTAAGATTACACTTCTTTCTACACCATGCTAATTAAGATAAACATTAGCAGAATATTTTTATTACTTCTTCCATATAAGTAGAAGAGAACATATAGAATTCACTAGGCTAAACCAACAGCCAAAAGTTTTAAAAGCTGCCATTATGTGACTATCATTGCAAATCGCTTCTTTGCTTGGCCAGGAGTAGAAAAAAAGAAAATCTGATGTGTACCATTCACATACCTTTCTGTATAACTCTGAAACAAATTACTATTAAAAAGCTTATTCTTCTATCTACTTCATACTAATCGACATAAACATTAGCAGAAATGCTTCCTTGTAAGTAGAAGGGAAATAATGGGATACACCAAGCTAAAATAATAGTGAAATATTTTATAAGCTGGTAGCCATGTGGATGAAATCTGTTTCTTTGCATTACCAGGAGTTGATAAATTCGCTTATGTGAAAAGCTTTTTAAGTATTTTAAAACTGAGACCAATAACAAGGAATATCTCAAAAATGGTCAACTTCATGAAAAAAAAAAATACATTACGTAAATTGTGTGTTTCAACGAGATCTACATATTTTTTGTAGTAAGTTTTTGTCTATCTCTTACAGTTTACTAGTTATGCAAATCCAGCAAAATTCATCCAGAATAAACAGGTCTTCAAAAGTTATTCCCAGAAAATTCAAGATATACATTTTATTTGCCATGTAAATGTTTTTAATATACAATATTTTAATCTAAATCGTTAGAGCCATTTTTGAGAAAATCAACATTTTCCAGGTAAAGGGTAGTTTGGGATGAGAGAGGGAGGGAGGGAGGGACAGAGGGGGGTGAGGGAGAAAGAGAGAGACCTTTTTTCTAAAAATGCTTTTTTTGGATACAAGGAAACCGAAAACGCCTATTTCTGGTGAAATCTCGGTACCAAATTTTAGTACGTGTAGAGAAAATAAAATTATAGTTAGTTTTAAGACCAAATTTATGTGAAATATTTATACAAATTTATTCTAAATTTCTTTGGAAGGCTAATCCAACAGTGCTTTTTAAAAAGTCTGTTTGTAGGGGAGGATTTAAGTATTATTTGGATTTTTTTAAAATCAAAATATTCTGAATACTAAAGAAGTTAAGATCCAAAATTTATTCCATAACAAACAGACCTTTCTTTATGATATCTTTGAAATTATGCATACTACATTGCATCAGAATAAAGAAAATCTGTAGTTGTTTAAATTTTTTAGGCCTGGTTACAATTAATATTAATTGTAAGTTGTTAAAACAAATTGCCACTATGCAAAAAGAAGGTGAAATGTATTATTACATTTTTTTTACTCACTGTTGTTTAAATTTTATAGGCCTGGTTACAATTAATATTAATTGTAGTACATTGAGATTTCAGATAATGACAGTTTGCTGTACAATTCATTTGTAATAAGTCGTATTCATTAAAATTTCTTTATATGACTCTTTCAATCAAAGAAAAGAGCAGAGAAGGAGGGAAAGAGAGGATGAGTATGAAATGCTAGTCTTTTTCTTTTTAACATTCATTCTTTTGATTACCACATCACTGCAAACATTCTTGAAGTCATGTACATGAACACTTCTTCAAATTAAGTACTTCAGATAATAGCAGATAAACATATAGTACTTTATTGTAATGATAGTGCTCCTCTCTTTTATGTATTGAAAGGTACACAGGGGTAACAGTATTATTAGAACCAGTCGAAAAATTCACTGTCACAACCAGGATTTAAGCATGGTTCTCCCACTCTCCGTGAATTGCTTTAACCATTGAGCCACTGTGAACAACTTGCCGGTGTGGCATTCAATCTTCCAACTGATTATATGTATTTTAACCCAGTTCAACCAACCAGTATGTATCACTACAGAGAACTACTTTAATGGCAACTTACCATCGTAAGCACTTAGTATCCAGGTAATATTAACTATGTTCTCGCCAACATACAGAAGAGTGGGAGAATTGTGAGTAATGTTTCCGTTTAAGGGTCAGTTGGCTGCGTAACGTCAGGCAGCCAACCTTTGCATCTGAAAGGTGCAAGGTTCAGCATTATGGAGCATATATAGTTGGCATTTCGAAAAGGAGGGAAGGCAGCGCAGGCATAGAGTAATGTGGAAAGCATGAAATTTGCAATTAACAGTATATGCCTTATGAAGCGTAACCATAGCAAGGCGGGAAACCCAGATATACACAATGAGGCAATGCATTCTTAGAAAGGTGCGGGAAAGGCTGAAATATGCAATTATATGCGTTAGGAAGCACTATACTATTCTTTTGAATATCTCCTACTGTTCTGCACCTCTTGCATATTTTCTTCAATGACAAAACAGCCTTTTTTAAGGTTACCAATAACATAACTAAAGAACAAGTAAATCTGGTTGGGCTGAGTTATTCTTACAACTAATAATAATTATAATAATACTCATCATCAAAATCATACTACCAACTCCACCACCAATAATAATATTAATATCAATAATATTAATAATAATAACAATATTATTATTATTATTAATAATAATAATAATAATAATAATAATAATAACATTAATATTATTATTAATAATAATTTTTATTTATTACTAATGCTCCTGCTTTTGTTAAAAAGATACAAAGCAATCGATAACTTCTTATTTAACAGTAGCTTTGTGTATTAAATTTCTCCATTTAGCCCAAAATATTACTTAATCAAACGTATTAAGGGTACCGCAATTGCAGTGTGACATAGATGGAGTTATCTTTATGTTTTGATGAAATCGCATTTAGCTAGTTCATGTACCACATAACCTCAAATAACAAACATTGCAATAAGTAGGGGTATTAGTGTATGTTAGATGCCGTCGTGTGCTAGCTTTGCCACGCCCTTCGGATACGTCATATAAGCACCATTTAGCAACATATAACCGTGCTACTACTGCCATCTTGCGACTGTTAACTGGTTGGATTCCTTTGGCACTGTGCGCTCAGTTCTATAGTGGGTTTTCAGTTTCTAAAGTTGATAGGGTTTTGCGGCATTGCACGGCCAACTGACCCTTAAACGGCAACCTTACTGAATTGTGTTCACTCCGGGCTGTGGCATTGAATTTTTCAACTGGTTCTAATAATATTAACTGTTGCTCTGTGTACTTTTCAATATACAGAAGAGAAGAGCATTACCGTTATAATAAAATATAGCCTTTATGTTGGCGAGAACATAGTTAATATTACCAGGATATTATGTGCTTATGATGGTAAGTCACCATTAAGGTGTTATCTGAAGCGAGACATACTGGTTGGTTGAACCATGTAAAACACATATAATCAGTTGGAAGATTGAATGGATTAGTTGTCAGTTGTCAGTGGTTAGAGCAACCACACAGAGAGTGGGAAAACCGTGTTCAAATCCTGACTGTGGCATTGAATTTTTCAACTGGTTCTAAAAATATAGAGTACTGATGAATTGTATGATATATTGGTATCACAGGATACCAATCCTTGTTTTATTGCTGGATCACTAAAAATAGCAGACAGTGTATATAAAGTTCAGTTATTGCTGTGATGCTGAACCACGGAACCTGTGGACAGTCTGATTGACCTCACCTGATTGGTGAGAATGCTCAAGAGACGATGACATTCATCTATAAGTTTTGCATGATGTAACCTATCATTGGCTGGAGTAGCAAAAGATATAGAAGCTTTTCTAAAGTTATTGTTTCTGTTCTTCTCTGGGATATCTCTTGAATATTAATATGAGTGGTTTTATTACATACAGCACAAATGAACTTTTCTGCATTTTGCAATATAGTTTCAGCTATAGCATCTGTTCTTACCATTCTTTTTACCTACTCTCAAATTACATCCACATTTTCATTCCTATGATAAAGAAGTTTGGATTCCAAATAAGCTGGAAAAGAGTTTTACCAGCATTGCTTAAAGTGGCGTGCAGCTCCATTAGAAACCATTTGATAACTTCAGGTAGGGCAGAATCTCCAATTGTTGGAAAAAACACTTATTAATTAAATGTCAATGGAAAATTATTCATGTGTAAGATAAAAGAGAAAGATATATTCTTTGAATCTCTTGACCATACTCTTTTCTAACCCAAGCAACAGTAGTGAAAATGGAAACCTGTTTTTGTTCCAATAGACAGTCTGAATCTCAATTTGTTATGTGTAAGAAGCAAGGAAATATGTTTAGAAATGTTTATATTTGGAAATGCTTATCACTGTGAAGGAAGACGTAATATAAAAAAAAATCTGATGTGTTCTATTCACATGACTTTCTCTATCTATTCTGAAAACCAACTATTCTTACATTTGTCTATGTACAACATGCTATTCAACATGATCTTATTATTTAGTTCCTTATAGTTAGAAGGGCAATAAGTGAGTACACTAGGCTAAAGCAATAGTGAAATGTTTAAAAAGTTGTGGTTATACATTGTCATTGAAATCTGCTGTTTCTCCATGGCCAGGAGTAAAAAAAAGGAGTTATGCAATGGATGTCAGTTTCCCATTAGAGAAAAAGTTTTAAGTATTTTAAAATTGAAAGTAATAAAGAGAATATCTCAGAAACCATTAACTCCACAAAAAATAAAAGTAAAGGAAATAAATTCTATGTTTTGACAAGATCTAAATTTTTGTGCAGTACGTTTTTGTCTATCTCTAATGGTTTACCAGTTATGCAAAAGTCATTCAAAATGAGAAAACTTAAGAGGCTATTCTCAGGAAATTCAAGATATAAATTTTACGTGTTATGTAAATATCTTTAATTACATTTTTTTAATGAAAATTGCTAGAGCCGTTTTTGAGAAAATCAAAATTTTCCAAGTAAAGGGTAGTTGTGGGGATTTTCTTGAAAAATCCTTATGTTGCTTCTTTTGGAGATTCTAAACTTAAATATCAAGTTTGGCATTTAACAGACTCTTTATTTTTTATTTATGCTGTCCATAAATCACACTGACCTTTTTCTAATTTTTTTTATTCAGGGGATCCTAAAACATATATTTCTGTTCAAATTTTTGGGTGGAATATACCTTCTCTACTATTATGTACATTATACATCATGCTAGAGAAAGTAAAAAAATCTGAAATGAACTTCAATATTTACATTGTAAAATTTATGCATAGAAAATATATTACACTTGCCAAGATCTTTAGCATTGAATTACTTTATTCTTTGTGGTTTGTGAACATTTTATTAATGAATATGGCACCTCATATACACTTACTTAAAATGTTGAAGTACTGACAATTTTATCCCTTGATTCCTATTTTTAAGGAATTTCTGTTCAAGTTTTAACAAATTAAATTGAATTTAATTTTATGATCATGATAATGATGAAGATGACAAAGTATACCTAATTGTGCATTTTAAAAGAATCTAAAGATTAATTTAAAAATATAGGTCTGCAAGGATAGTAAATGAAATGAACACAGAGATATTCAAATGAGTCGTAGGGTCACTAAGTTGACAGTTACGAGGGCTGTCCCAGAAGTACCAACCTAACAAAGAAAGCACCAACATTTTTGGGAAAAATATCTGTATTTCTCTGCATAGTTTCCTTTTCCAGCAATGTTCAATAGCTTTGATACCCTGTTTATAGTGAGAACTATCAAGGTGTGCAAAATAGCCATCAACTGCAGACTCCACCTCTTCATTGTTGGCAAATTTTCTACCACCAAGCCATTTCTTCAAGTTTGGAAACAGAAAATAATCAGCTGAATAGAGTGCATGAGGAAGCAATTCAAACTTTAATTTTTTTGATTTTGGCCATGACGATAATGGATGTCTGAGCTGATGTCTTGAAGAAACAAAACTTTCTTTTTTGCTAAATGCTACCGTTTTTGCTTGATTTTATGACTCAAATGCTGGAACAGTTTGAATAATATTTGCCACTGTGTATGTTTTTGAGATAATTAATGAAAATTATCCCGTGTGCGTCCCTGAAAACTGACGCCATGCAGATGGAACTGTCTTCACCTTTTTGGAGCCGATTCTTCCCTTCCAATCCACTGTTTTGATTGTTCCTTTGTCTCAGGTGAGAAGTGATGGACCCAGGTTTCATCCATTGTTATGAATTGATGCAAAAACTCAGCATTATTGCAGCAAAACATTGCCAAACACTCAACTGAAACATCCTCACGATGCTGTTTTTGTTCTATTGTGAGCAAACGCAGCACCGACCTTTCACACAACTTTCTCATATCCAAATTTTTAGTCAGTATGTAATGTACAGAACTTTTTGAAATGCCTGTAATGCCTGCTAGCTTGCACACTTTCGTCGATGGTCATCCAATACCATTTTGTGGATTTTTTTACAATTTCTGGACTGGTAACCTCATTTGGTTGACCACTGCAATGTTTGTCTTGGCAGCTCATACTGCTACGCTTAAATTCTGCCACCCAATATTTCATGTTGTAAATGAAGGGGCAGACTCCCCCAAAGTAGGAAATAGCACAGCTTTAATATTAGTTGGACTAAGATGTTTCAAATGAAAGTATTGTATGACATAAACGATGACCAGTTTTATCTATGTTTACAAATTTGCTGAGAGCATTCACTAATGATTGCTGCCAAACAAATGCTAAACAATGTAAAATTGTCAAACTTAAGCTTTGTAAAGTTGGTACTTTTTACCAGTGTTGTTTGAAACAACAACCACTATTTGTATGTCAGGTCGGGTACTTCTGGGACAGCCCTATAGCAGACTTTTTATAGTTTTAATGTCCTTTAACCTGGTTGGTCATATAGGACGATGAATGAAATTGGTGAAATGATGCTCAAATGATCTCAGTCCATGAAGCTTAAAGTTACTCGACATTCGTGTTCTTAGGATAAGGAAAAACCCTGAAAAAAACCTTATCTGGGTAACTCACCCTAAGCGAGATTCAAATTCACGACCTTTTGAATGTGGAGGCAGACACACTACCACCACTACCCAGGTGGACAGCAGACTTTTGTGTGAACAGGATAAGAGAAAACCTAGAGGGAGGGAGGGGACTTGTCTAAATATGTCACATGAGATTAAAACTTGAGGACTCCAGATTAAAAATCAAACTTGCAACTTCACACCATGGAGATGGGCAATGATGATTGGGAATGAAGTGACGATTGCATATATGCAGAAGCTTCTCCTCAACCAGGAGCTGAATTTGGTGCCATCCAGTAGTGCTGACATAGTATCACAGGGATAGGTTAGTAGGTTTAAGGAAATGAATTATGCATTTTTTGACGGACTGTGATTTAATGTTTCTTTAAATTTCAGATTAGTAACATTTAAAATGCTGCGTCCAGTGACGTTTAATCCTGCAAAATATTTTAAAACAAATGCTGCTTGCAGTGCTTTCTATTCATCACAGTCATGCAAAAATAAGAAAGTGGCAGTGGTGAGTATAAAGATAAGGACTTAATCTACCTTATGTTTACATATAGGTATTGGAAGGGAGGAGAAGGGAGAGAATAAAAGATAATAATTTTATTGTTTTTGAAAGCAAAAGTCTCTTGAAATACTGTGTGGATATAACTTAAATGTCTGCTTTAAATTGGGCTGAGAAGTGTGTGCATGAAATAGACCAGATTTAATACTAACATTATTATAAAATATTAGGAAACATAGGTATTTATATGAAGAAAGGGAAATTTATTACACTTTGTGGAATGTATGGAAAATTAAAGATGGAGAAATAACATTTGGCTTAGGTGGATTAATGTTAATTGGTTTTGAAACCTTTGTTAAAAATATGGTGGTATGGATATTAATAGTTAGGAAGGTGATTTGTAAAAGTAGGAGAAAATGGCTAAGGTAAATGAAAATGGAGGCAAGTTTGGTTTTGATTAAATTCAATACTTATTGAACCTTGATTTTTAGGGTACAAAAAGTTATAAGTAGATAGAGGAATTACGCTTTTAGAATGCAGAAATAAGCAGATTAATTAAATAGCTCTCCTTCCAAACTTTTTTCCTCAAAGTTTTTGTTGTGAGGAAATAAAAAGGAATACTTATCACTCTTACCAACATATCAGATTTACATGAAATAAGACCATCAGTTTTTACTTTTATTTACCTTTTTAATATACAGGTGTTTCAAAAATACGGGGCATAATTTCAGGTATGTATTTCCCACATGAAGATAATCAAAATAGTTCACTATAACATGTGTCCGGAAATGCTTCATTTCCGAGTTATGGCCTTTACAACATTGAAAGTTCCACCTGTAGACAATCAAAATAGTTCATGTCCGGAAATGCTTCAGTTCCGAGTTATGGCCTTCACAACATTGGAATTCACTGGAACGTTTTTCTTTCCGCAGGTCTTTGCCGTCAAAGGAGACATTAGGAGGGCGCTCTGATAGTTCATTCTGAGGAAGGTTACATTCAGTGTTCTTTAGGCGTTAAGACTGTGCGACATGTATTCAAATCAAGAGCTGGCAGAGATACACTTCATGAATGGTAAGGCGGACGGCAATGCTGCGCTGACTCGTCGTTTGTACCAGGAGAGGTACCCACAGCGACAATGTCCAGATTGGAAGACATTTGTACGTCTCCATTCCCGTCTGTGCGAATATGGAACGTTCACCTCTCCTGGTTTGGGAAGGGGACGACCAAGATCTACAACTCCAGAAGTGCAGGAGGAGATTCTGGAGGCTGTGGACAGGACTCCTTTTATCAGCACACGACGGTTAGCATTGCAAGTCAATGTTCCTCATACGACTGTCTAGAGATTGTTGAACGAGTATCAATTGTATCCTTATCATTTGCAACGTGTACAGGCCCTGTCACCAGCAGATTACCCTGCACGAGTTTGGTTCTGTCAGTGGTTCTTGCAGCAGTGTGGTGTAAATCCGAACTTTTCTGCAGTCGTATTATTTACAGATGAAGCACAGTTCACAAGAGATGGCATAACAAATTTCCACAATCAGCATGTATGGTCGCATGAAAACCCACGTGCAACTGTTGTATCTCATCACCAGGTGCGGTTCTCCCTCAACATGTGGGCCGGTATCATTGGTGATCGATTAGTTGGACCCCATGTACTTGTAAACAGACTTACGGGGCAGGCGTACACAAACTTCCTGGGAAACACCATACCTGACGTTTTCGAAGACACTCCACTGATCAATCATCAACACATTCACTTCTTGCATGATGGCGCTCCTGCACACTTCAGTCTTATGGCTCGCCGGTACTTGGAACGCCGGTTTCCTGATCGATGGATAGGTAGAGGTGGCCCAATTGCTTGGCCTCCACGCTCACCTGATCTGAACCCTCTCAATTTCTATGAATTTCAATGTTGTGAAGGCCATAACTCGGAAATGAAGCATTTCCGGACACATGTTATAATGAACTAATTTGATTGTCTACATGTGGGAAATACATACCTGAAATTATGCTCCGTATTTTTGAAACATTCTGTATATCACTGTTTGTAATAGCATTCTTGACTAAAGTCAACTTTCCAACTTCACTTTAAGGATCATATATGCTTATCCGGTTGCCTTTTTGAAGTGCATTCTCTTATTTATAAATAATGCCTAAATCAAAATACTTTGGATGTGAGTACCATTATTACCCATTGAATATACTTCGGAAGAACAAAGTGTAACTTAATTTCTGTAATTGCACGAGAAGGTAATTATGCTCATCCGATTAGTTGCATACAATATTTTATTTGCGACCATTTAATAATGACACTTACCTTGCCTGCATTCATATTACAATCATTGATTTATCAATAGCAGCATAATCATTCAATCAATGTTGTGATACTCAATGATGTTATTCCATTGATCATAATAAAGTTAACTTAAAAACAAAAGAACTAAAAGAATTAATATAGTAACAATGAGTTTACTGTAACAATAGAAAAGTATGGATTATCTGGATCAAAAACATATCTGATGTGTTCCAGTCACATGACTTTCTTTCTGCTCTTTAAACAAACTATTATTACAAAATATTATTCTTTTATCTAATTAATGCTTATCAAATAACATTTACCATAAATGTTTTTATTACATAGTTTCTTATAGTTGGAATGGAAATAAGGATATGGTAATGGATAAGTAGCCACTATTAAATAGCCATGGATAAAAAATGAATAACTGTCAGTGTTTAATGCTGGGGTCAGAGTTATTTTAGAAATCATCCGTTGTTGTTGTTAGACACATTCAAACTAGTATAACTTATCAACAGTTGATAGTTTGTGTGTTAAAAGTAAATAAACAGTAGACTTTATGCTGAAGTTAAGTTTTACGTTTATATGCTTAAATGTTCTAATGTTTTGGAAGTAAATTTCATTTTAGTTATGTTAAAATTAAGAATTAAGGGTAGTTTACATGACATTGCTTAGTTTTACAAGTAAGTTTTGAATTACTTATTATTGCAATATGCATGCACAAAAATTAGTGGTGACAAGTTTTGGCTACTTTCAGCTTTTGGCGAAATAAAACTAGTTGTTCTTGATTTTGAGGTTATGTACATTTGCAGAATGAAGTGGAAAAGTGAAGAAATAATTAAATGCCTGGATTTATATGAGTGCAGAGTAGTTTCTGAGACATTAATTTTAGAATGAAATGTGCTTCTGCACTTGAGTTACCGTTAAGACTTAATTTCTTTAGTTTAACAACTTAATAATATGGATGAAATGACAGTAGAAGAGCTTAAAAGGCAAAATTCACTCCATAAGAAATTCCTACACAATTACAGAGCATCCTAAAAATTGCCTTCTTAGAAATAAAGGTTTGGTCCATATTTGTTTCTTTTGGTTTCCACTTTTTTGTATCTACTTTTACAAACTACCTCTGTAGGAAGATGTTAGAAATCTATGAAACTAACATCTAGTTTTATGAAAATAATTTCGTGAAACTGGTTTTGAAACTTGTACCATCATGTAAACTAGGCTTAACCACCATTTCTTTTTCTATAATAGGCAGATATACAATATTGTAGTAGCAAGTAGGGCATTGTTTAGCCTTGTTTTTGCAAGTGGCAGAAATGTTATGTGCATTCTTTCACTGATGAATAAGAGGAAGCAGGTACTTTAGCATACTGGATATTCAAAAAGGATGATGAGCTGTCATTCGTTTCTTCTGAACCCTTTCTTGAGAGTGACCTGAAAGTACATGTAAAGTGATATACAATAGATAAAAACTAGTGAATGAGTATACAAAAGAGTTTATAGGTTTTGTAAAAATCAGTAAAATTTAGGCAGACTTTAGAGTATCATTAGCAAGTAGATAATAAAGTCAAAAAATTATTTTATAAATAGAAGGGTATTGTACAGATATCTCACACAGATATGGTGCCACTAGGCCAATTAGATGGTAGAATTGTATAGTTAACTCTAGACTAGCTTGTATCCATAGTTACAGGTCAATAGCTTGTATAGTTTTCAAATGACAGCATTTTAAACAAGACAACTAGAGTTTTCACGAAAATGGAGGATTTGGAAAAATAAGCAATGCTTAAATACTTACATTTGAAATGCTTAATGTCTAAAAAAATCAAGGAGGAAATGGACAGTACATTGAAAGACTCTGTCCCTTCATATTCGACGATTAAAAGGTGGGTTGCAGAGTTTAAAATGGGACGTCGAGCACTTATGATGAACCTTATAGAAATCATAACTCCAGAGATCATTGAAAAAATTCATTGTTTAGTACTGGAAGACTGCATATTAAAGTTGTTTGAGATAGCAGAGGCTGTAAACACATCAAAAGAACATGCAAGTAATATTTTAAGTAATGTTTTGTGCTTTCATAAGGTCTGTGCAAGATGGGAGCCGCGTTGTTGATACCTGGTCAAAAGTTGCAAAGAAAAACTGTTTCTGTTAAGAATGTGGAGCTCTACCGTAAAAATCGCAGTGAATTTTTGGGACGGCTTATTACCATGGATGAAACTTGGATACCTCATTACATTCCAGAAAGCAACTCGCAGTCAAAACGGTGGATTGCACCAGGTGAATCAACTCCAAAAAAGGCAACGTCAATTGTGTCAGCTAACAAGGTTATGGCGAGTGTTTTCTGGGATGTACAGGGAATTATTTTTATTGATTACTTGGAAAAGGGTAAACGTATCACTGGTGACTACTACACAAGCTTACCGAAATGTTTGAGTGATGAGGTGAAAAGAAAAAGACCTCATTTGGCAAGAAAAAAATCTTGTTTCATCATGACAATGCTCCGGCCCATCGTTTTGTCATTGCAATGGGAAAAATGTGTGAATCAAAGTTTGAATTGCTTGATCATCCACCCTATTTACAGACCTAGCACCCAGTGACTACCACTTAATTCCCAAACCTCAAAAAATTTCTTGGAGGACAAAGATTTTACAGTAACGAGGTTATTGTTGCAGTAAACAGCTATTTTGAGGACCTTGAAAAATCGCACTACAGAGATGGTTTAATTAAATTAGAACATTGATATGACTAATGTACGAGCCTGTCTGGAGATTATGTTGAGAAATAAAGCAAAAAAAAATTATTAAATGCTGTTTTCATTGAGAGGCCCGGGTCTTATCAGCCGATCCTTGTAATATTATGCTTGTAATGAAACATGCTGCAATAAAAAATAAATAAATAAAAAAAAACATATACCTCTATATTTTTTGTAGTAGCACTTGGGATAAGAGTTTTAAATATTTTTTCTAATCAGTATCAGTTGACTCATTTTAATAAATTTGCAGTAGATGTTTTTGCTTTATTTTGTAAAAGGAAACAAAAATTATTCTGAGATAATGAACATGTTCTACATTAGCATTCCTTTCATTGCCAGGTACTGTCAGGGTGTGGTGTATATGATGGTACAGAAATTCATGAAGCATCATCAGTTCTCATCCATTTAACAAGAGCAGGAGTAACTCCTCAATGTTATGCACCCGACGTTACTCAGATGCATGTTATAGACCATTCAAAGGTATGCTACAAATCTTACTTGTTGGACTGAAATGAGAAGATTTTGAATTAATATATATATATATTTTTTTTTTTTTTTTTTTAACATTTTTAAATTTGTATCACTTAAAACTATTCTGTGTACTATGCATTTTTGTAGGGTGTTCCAGATGAATCTGCAAGTAAAAGAAATGTTCTTATAGAGTCTGCTCGTATTGCCCGTGGAAATATTAGCCCTCTTTCAGAACTTTCGGCATCTAAAGCAGATGCAGTTGTGTTTCCTGGTGGATTTGGAGCTGCAAAAAATTTGTAAGACTTCCTTCTAATTTATATTTTAAACAAGAGTTTAGTACATAGAATTGATGAATAGTTAGTTATTGATATCATTATACTACCGTAGTGGCATTAATTCTGGACACTTTCTGGCTAAATTAACTTTCAGATTACAATATTACATTGAACTTTTATTCAAGATTATTCTTATCTAATACATTAGTCAGAAAGTGCTAGCATAATACATCACTGCACCTTTTACCACAGACTTGAGCTAATTTGGCCCATAATAGGCTGATTAGGGCCAACTTTTGAAAACATATTATTTTATCAATATAAACACACATTCTTTATTTTAATTGCATCTGATGTGAAAATTGGAATTATTGCATAAAACAGCTCAGAATGTAAGGAAATCTTGTAATAGGGTTATGACATTTCAATAACATGAACACCATAATCTTAAATATACTATTATCTTACATATACAAGATTTCCCCCAATTTTGGACCCCCTATTTTATGAGAATAACAGCTATTTATATTTTATATTGTATACAAAATATAATAAAAAAAGGTATACTTGGAAAGTATATTTTTCATTTGATACTGCATCTAACATGAAATATAGTCCATTAAAATTCTTTTATAATGAGTGGCTCAAAATTGGGAAATCTTGTATACATAAGATAACAGTGTTCAGGGTGTTGGAGTGTCATGATCCCAAAATTAATAGATATTGCCAACTTTTATTTTCCTCTATTATACCATGCAGCAATAATTCCAATTCTCACATTAGATACAATATAAAATAAATTATACAAAGTAATATATATTTTTAAAAGTTGAATCAAATTAGCCCATTAAGAGCCAACTTAGCTCCAGTTTTGTATTAAAATGTTTGAAAATGTAGTATGGTAACGCTTCCTGGCTATAATTTATCAGAAAAGAATAATTCTGGATAAGAGTTTGATGCAATATTGTAATATGAAAGTTAATTTAAACAAAAGTGTCCAGAATTAATGCCACTACTGTAGCATCACTTCTTTTTGAATTGCCACGTTTTAGTGTTCATAGACTTTGCTTATTTCAAGGAAGTTCTTAAGTAGTGATTTTCAGTTCACAGACATTAATTACTCTTTTAGGTGAATAAGGAAATGCTTATGCCTATAAGGAAGCTCTGCTTATGTGCACTAAGGGGAGCCTGTTGATCATGCATCAACTGCCTACAGTTATTAAGGCTAATAATAACAATTTTGCTGTGTGTATGGAGTTTCATGATGAAATTGTAGGTACTGTATAGTAATAAGCAGTATTTGCATGATTATAGAATCCTCTTGAAAGTACAGTGATGCTGTGCTGAATTAAAGAAGCGAAATTGTTTTACAAAAGAAGCTGTTGTGACTAATTACTCTGCTAAATAATGTAACCTTGACAAATACTGGTTATGAAGTTCCTGTGATAGATAGTTCTCTAAAATATAACACTGAAATACTATGGAATATTATGCTATAACACTGTGTATATATTCTCTTAATTTATGACTCAAAATCTTTTGATTCTTATTAAACAAAAATTTGCTGCATTGATTCCAAATCATTTCATAAAACCATTAAAATGTGGAACTCTTTCTGCAATAAACAAAGTATCTCTTAAGTGTTTTCTCCGTCACTTGTCTATTTTACCTAATCACTATGAAATGAAATGGCATTTTATTTATGGATGCTCTTTAACTGCTGTGGTTCTTTGCATCTCATTCTATACTGGGCATGAAAAACCACTTAATTTTGCTAAGAGGCCTTTCTATCAGGCTTGAGGTTCTTTTATATGCCGTAAATTTATGACATGGGACCAATGGCTTTACTTCCCTTCCAAAGGAAGCCATGCTAAGGAGCTTTATGCCTGAAAAAAATCCATCATCCCTACTGGGTTTGAACCTGTGACCTGGGTATATGAAGTTAGCATGGTAGCCATTACACCATGGAAGGCGACTAATCACTATGACTGCAATGGATCACTTAAGATACACTTCATTCCATTAATTTGTAAATGTACGAGGGCTGTTCAATAAAGAATGATCATAATTTTATTACGGTCATAATTTCTCGCGCTAAAATTCAATCTTATTGTGTTCTGTTAGCTTAATGTGAAACAAACACGCCGTAGTAGCTTCATTGTTGGTGCTCATGGTTCCTGCCTGTGAGAGGCAGGCAAGCTCACACATGTTTAGTATCGCCTACCGCTACAATGGAGGTAACACGCGAGGAACAAATTGCGGCTTTGAAATTCTGCTTTCGTCTCAACAACAGCTGAGGCCAATGCAATGTTACAGGAGGCCTATGGAGAGTCTGTTCTTCCCTACAGCACATGGAGAGTCTGTTCTTCCCTACAGCACAGCTCGAAAGTGGTTTAAAATGCTTAAAGAGGGGCAACAATCAATTTCAAAGGAAGGTGGACCCGGTGTTCCGGTTACTGCTCTTACGGAAGAAAACATCTACACTGCTGCTGCCATTGTGAGAGAGAATCGACAAATTACCTTAAGCTCACTTTCTGAAATACTGAATATTTCATTGGGTGCCACCTAAATGTTGGTGACAGAAACATTACACATGAGACGTGTTTGTGCATTGGATGCTACACCACGATAATGCGCGGCTGCATATTGCCAATTTTGTTGCTAAAATTCTTGCAAAAATCAACGTGAAGAGCCTCCCTCACCCTCCCTATAGCCTGGATTTAGCCCCATGAGACTTTTTTCTATTCTATTCTATTATGAGGATGTGTAAAGGTATGTTGTCAAAAAAAAATGATCATTTTTTATTGAGCAACCCTCGTACATTGGGTTATAACAATCTTGCACAGAAGTTTACTGATTTCGCAAGTAACCACTTTTCAAAGATTTTAAGTTACTGGGTAATTTGTTTTAAAGCTTACTGATAGGTGGTGTAGTAATTGTATTTGTGGTTTTTCCTTCCATGCTTGTATATGCTCAGGGTGCAGATTGAAGTCAAAGTTTTAATTTTATACTTCACACAATATCCTATTGTCTGCATGCTGCCACACCAACTATTTTAGTAAGTTTCTTTCTGTTACTAAAATGTTTTCCTTTTGCAATTTTTTAGGCCAAACTATTATAACTTGTATAACTAATAGTATAAAGTCTACGTAAATTTACAATTTATTTGATTTTAAACTAAAGGAAACTAATATATGTACTGTTCAAATCTTGCAAATATATCGCTTGCTCGTTAGCTTTTGTGAAAAAAATAACAATGAATGTGGCAATGGCAGCTGGATATGTGATCCCTGCATGCTGGTTTACTATTCCTTTGTGCATTTGAGTGGCTGTGAAATAAAGAATGTGATTTGGAAATAACGAAGTGTGTAATGGGCATAAGTGAAAAATATCAAATGGTAATAAGCATTTCCTTATTCTTCTAAGCAGGAAACATTACATTTAACTGTACTTTGCAGAAAATTTTAAAAAACTAGGTAATAAAATCGTAATTGTCAGAAAATTAGAAATTTGCAAGGCTCTATCTAAACAAGATTTATGAAAAGCTCTTGATAGGGATTATAATGAAATTTGTTTAGGAAAATAAGCAATGTGAAAAGCAGAATAAAATAAAATATCTGAGGTGTTCCACTCCCATGACTTTCTCTAGCTGTTCCACATACAAACTGTTCTTACAAAACATTATTCTTTTACCCACATCATCCTAATCGATATAAACATTAGCAGAATGGCCATATTACTTGTTACTTTTTGAGTAGAGGGGAAATAAGGGGACACACTAGGCTAAAGCGATAACCAAATCTTTAAAAAGAAGTTGCTATGTGAATAGAAGTTAGTTTCACTTTGCATGGCCAGAAGTAAAACTAGAGAGACGAAAGAGGTTTCCTGTTCGTAATTTAAAATTGAAACCAATAACAAGGTATATCTTGAAAACGGTCAACTCTACAAGAAAAACATATAAAATAATGATGTGTTTTAATGGGATCTACATTTTTTGTGTTGTAAGTTTTTGTCTATCTCTTACGGTTTATCATTCATCTGGAATAAAGAAGTCTTGAGAAGGCTATTCTCAGAAAATACAAAGTACCTAGTATACATTTCATTTGTGTTGTAAATATTTTTAATACACAGTATTTTAATAAAAATCGTTAGAACCATTTTTGAGAGAAAAAAAATTCAAACTTTTTTCCATGTGAAGGGTAATTTGAGGGCGGGGGGATTTTCTTGAAAATATTCGTGTTGCATCCTTGGAAGATAGGTACTAACATAAATAACAAACTCGGTGTTTAACGTTCTTTGAACTATGCAGATGCACACATGTGGACCTTTTTCTAAAAATATGTTTCTTTTTGGACTCAGAGGACCTCAAAACACATATTTCTGGTGAAATCTTGACATTGCATTTTTGGGTGGAATATAATACCTTCTCCAGCTACTATGCATATTGTATGTACATATGTGCTAGAGAAAGCAGAAAAAAATGCTTTATAAAGGACAGCACTGAAAAATAGAAAAGAAAGTCCTCTGAAATCAGTGAAAGTTAAGAATAGAACATTAAAAGTGTATTATTTTACATATCTATTATTTATTACTAACTTTTAAATATAAATGCTTCTACAAAAGTTCCACTGTGTTAAGGAGTCAAAAACCTATTTTTGTAGAACATTTTAAGAAGTTTTATATCTCAGGCGCTAAAAGACGAAGTCAGCAGTTCATTTATATGTATTAATTTGTAAGTGTATTGATGAAACTATAGTTTAACAGCCCTTGTAATGACTTAATTTTAATAATTTGTATTTATTAAATTAGGTGTAGTTTCTTTTAAATATATTATTGTAATATTGCTTCGGTTATAAAAGCATACTTGTGTAATCATTTATTATTCTTACTATTTGATCCCTTTTTTCGGGTTCCCTTTCCTTAACATATCTGCTTCTTGTCCGTCATCATCACCATAATCAACTTCATGTTCATGATCAACATTATAAGCTGGTCTTCCTGCTCTTACTCCTCTCTGCAGTCTTGGACCACAAGAATCTCATAATTATGTTCCTGGAAATGTTTATGGAGAACCATACAACATACAAAAAATGAAGGTACTCTGTAGCTTACGTTACTTTCTTATTGAATTATTTGAAAACTTTCTTTTGCCTGGCCAAAACATGTTTGAATTTTAACACATTCCTTAGCAAGAGATGTAGGGTCTATAACACTGTCCATAACCCTCATCCTTAAGAAATAATGCATTCAATTATCATCATCATTATTATTACCACTAAATTTCTGCGGACTTTGGAATTTTGCTCCTGAATAGAACCATGCCATTTTGCATCACTTGTAAAAAACACCTTTCCTGCTAATGATTTTGTCTACATGAAATTTCGGTTTCTTGATTATGATATGGGTACAATCCAAAGCTCCAATTGTATCAGAGAATGTATCGTAGTGCTGCCATATCACTTTAGTTATTTGAAATGCAGCAGCATATGCCAGAAATTTGATCCAATCAAATATTTGTACCCTTGTGTAGTTACAGCAGACCAATTTTCCAAAAAAATTTCGATAGCGAATTCTGAAAGACCTCTGTATCTTCTGCTGCACATACTGAAAACAAGGGTTTACTACCTGCGGTCGAATAGTCAGCATTCTGGCTTCTCATCAATGGTCCCGGGTTTGATTTTTGCCAGGGGCAGGGAATTCTATTTTATTTAGAATCATCTTCTATCCCCCTCTCTGTCACTCTGTTGCTACTTCATCCCATCCATGGCTACAGCACCAAACCTCTCAGTTATTTGGCAGGGACTCTTCTCCTAAATCATCATCATCTTCATTATTGTTTCTAAAGTCAAAGTCATTGTCATTGGCACGTCATTATCATCGCTTATATTTACAATTACAATAGGATTACTCGGTGTCAACTGAAATTGCATTGAGAATTATTTGTTACATCTTGCAACAAGGATGACGTCATTGCTTACATAACATGAATCTATTGGCAGAGGCTTTGTGTGTTTATGTTTAATAGTATAAAATTGAAAAAGCGACAATAAGAAACCTTACAGGTAGCGAGAAATCACCAGCAGTCGTTTCTAAAGTAAAGCCCCGATATAACCACAGAAGTTAAATGGGGATATATAAATGAAAAAAAAAAAATAATGACAGTATTCTAATCTTTGCTCCTTTGCATAAAGCTCCACTTGTTGCTTCAGAAAGAAAATGCTGTACAAGCCACTTCACACTTTTTTCTTTAAATCTTGAAGTGTGTTACAATTAAATTCTTCAGAATCCCTCCTGGTTTAATAAAGCTTTCTTCTGCACTCAAAAAACACCAAAACTGATAGCAAATGTGCCTTAAATAGGCTGCAAGAAACTGCATCTCACATCTTGAGACACTGTCTGAGGTGACTTAACAAATCATGAGAGGCATCTCATGAAAATAAGATGCAGCTACTTTTTATTCATTCCAAAACCTGAGACATGTCTCATTACGTAAGCGAGTAAGACGTTGGTCACGATCAAGGTTTCCTCCATCTTGAGTCGAGACTTATTTATACAAAAGTGAGAGGTGTCTCAAAAATTGCAGATTTTAATCGATACCATCCATGAGTTTATTTACTTTTTATCTACTTTCACTGAAAATCTCAGCTTGATGTGTAACTTTGTGACATGGCCACTTGTGGTGGGAATCTTCATATTTACTGCTTCAGCTTTATTTCATTGTAAATATTTCTGTATTTTCTGTAGCTTTTAGGAATGTAATTGAATAAATTTGGCACAAATTTAAAATTTTACCTACTGTAGTTATCTAAATTTTTAACCCTTCCAGCCCATAATTGTTCCACTACCAAAGGGTACTTGTAGATTATGCAGCATTTTCAGAACTTGGAAGGCTGTCAGGGGAAAATGTCTTGCTTGAATATTAGGGGATTTTTCAACTGTTATTAGGAATATTCTGATCTGTATGCAATTACAGTTATAAGGGTAAAGGGGATGATTCACATCTAAAGTCTTCTAGATCAGTGTATAATTGCATGTAAAATAGAGGTACTTAATGATATTAATGAAATTGTCATTGAAGTGTAAAAGCTACCTGTGTAACATCAGGTAAAGCAACTGTGTGTCTAAGTAATGAGAGTAGGCTAACAGCACAGTGACAAATTCTTATAAAATATGTGTACAAGGTATTGAACATAATTCTTCCTTAAGTTGCTTGTCTATGTTTCTGTTTTTAGTACACATAACTCTGAATTAGTGCCCATACTTTAACAATACTTTCCTGCCTGTATTCTGTGATTGTCTAACATATTGATTGTTCCTGTTTAAATTCATTTTTCTTTGCCTTAACATTCATTTGCTAAATACCACTTACTGTTTTTCATTTATAGGAGTGATTTTGCTGTGAAAGGTCCAGATTGCAGTGTTGTTGCTGAAGTAGAAAGGATACTGAAGGATTTCCATTGTGCCAGTAAACCAATAGGGTTAATATGCATATCACCAATTCTGGCAGCAAAGGTGTTTGGAAATGTCACAATTACTCTGGGAAAGAAAGGTTTGTACTTTTATATTTCGCTTAACAGCATACTATTTCTTAAAAACAGTAGATAAAGAAACAAAAAAAGAAGAATATAAAAAGTAAATGGATCTTTTTGTGAAGCCTCATTATGATGGAGAAAAACAGTTTTTATGCTAGTTTTATAACTGTGGCAGTAAAAACATTCTTGAATTCAACATATCCATTGCAATATCTACATATTACTTCAGAATTTCAGTACTATTGAGTTTCATTTTGTAAAATTGTTGTGTTACATTCTTGGAAGTGCTATATTACCATGTCATACTCTATTTGAAATGTAGATTGCAACAATTTCCATTTTCATATTTCATCAATTTCAAATATAATGCCTCAAAGTAGAACAATGTGTCCTAAATACAAATCCAACTCATGAAGAATATACTGTGTGCAAATCAAAGAATGTTATATATAAAGTATTGATGTACATCTGTGATGCAGCAAAACTGTAAACATAGGATATGTGATTAAAGTGGCCGCAATGGAAATCTTTACATTTTAAATGCAAGGAAAATCTTTACATAGACAATGTGCTCTTCGCCCACCACTATAAAAAAAAAAGGCGGGCGGAGATTCTCTAGTGCACAGCAGCAACTTGCTTAAATTAGCAGTTCAGATCTCAGTCTGCCTCTGGTATTTGCTGTACAATGGTTTGTTTGTTGTGTGTTGTTTTCATCCAATTTTTAACCTGAGTGCTGGTTTTGAAGGTGGATATTTCTGCATCTAATACACAAAATGGGATGCAAGAAGCTCTCTTCTGAGGAGAAGACTTGTGCTCTCTGTTAGAGTTAGGTACCTCTGTAATTCGAGTAGCTGCTGATCTAAAGGTTTCAAGACAGGCTATTTATGACCTAAAAATGCAGCAGCACCTTTGCCATGTGGCACCACATCAAATCAAAAAACAGGCTCAGGTGGTAAAAGAAAGACTTCACCAAGGACTGATGACCTTCTAAAATATGAAGGCTAATCCATGGATTACAGGAGCCAGGTTAAAGAAGAATCATTGTTGCAAATTTATTATGCCCCTTGGCTGTGAGTCAATTTGTTACACATATCTTATTCAATGTGTAACAATTTCCAGTCGGTGAGCTAGTTGAGATTCTTTCTTCTTGAGTATTACTCACGGTAATACGTAGTATTAATTACTTCTCAGGTCGTGGTCTCGAGGGAGATAATTCATTCAAGGTAATATAATATTTATAAATAATACACTGGTTTCACTGGTAAGATGTTCTTGTATATTCTTGGATATTACTTGATACAATAATTATTAAAACTGCAGGATTGCACAGATAAATGAAGATTGCATTCTACAGCACGCGCTCCCATAGGGCGCTACCCTTGTGCCAAGAAATGATGTGCACACAAAGAATGACCAATAACGAATGTACAAAGTTGAGCGTCTATTCAGCTCTTAAATAGGCTCGAAACTTATTTTATATGTTTTTCCTTATTAAACATTCTTTGAGGAAGTATATACTACAGACTTTCTTTTATTTATTAATAAATTACTTTTGATACATATAATATTTATTTCATAAGCTATTTGCACTTAGTGAAAATTTAATTAAGGGTATACAATGCTTGGGGATGTGGTATACTGGAAAGAACACCTTCCTTTTTCAAGCACGTAGGCATGCAATTGTCACTGTTGAATTTTTTAAAATAATTATTTTTTATCACAAATGAAATAATAAAATACACATTACATTCAATATTTTGATATTCACTGAACACTTACAGGCTAATTACTTTCAGTGTGCTAACTCACACTCCTACGTCTCGCTTCACTAAAATTCAAAATAGCGTGGTTTCGCTGAAATTTAACCATGTGAAAGTCTTTAATGGACCCAAGCTTCTTCCAACGGTCAAACACATTTAAACATGAATTTACAATAGGAGAACTGTTGAACATTTACAATACATGAAATAAAATCAAATATATTCCATAATACTTAATTACAATGATTATCATTTCCCTTTGCCAAATTCAATGCACAATTTACTACATAAGAATCTGACAATAATATTAAAATGAGTGATATATGTGATAATAAAATATTAACTAATATTATTAGCAAATAATTAATATTGAAGAAATTTCATAGATATGGAATTTCAGTCTCAAATCTACTGCTTACACTGAATAGATGGTACTGTAATCACAATTACCTTCTATTTTCAGTTTTTGCTACTGTTGTAGACTGAAAGTGGTATTTTGGGTTGTGATATTAAATATCTAACTTGATATTTACCTCTATGAATGAGGAAAACAATGAAAAAACCCCAGCCAAATGTGAACCCAGGATCTCCTATATACAAGCCAAAGACCTTGGCCATCCCTCTCGGTATAACTCTTTTTGTAACACTGATTGGTTGGAAACTTTTCTCTGAGAGTATCTTTCAAGAAATTCTCAAATTATTCACTTCTATTAAAGGTATTAGGACCCATTCACATAGAAATGTTAATGCAAATGCAACACAAACACAAAAGCTTGTAACTAGATTAATAAATGGGGCCATTCAAAATGGTTTTTGTTAACATGAACATTAACACTAATGTCAGATACTCCAAATCTTACAATCTCCAAACTTTCATATTTGCGTTAACAGGATTCGAGAGAAAAAAAACTATTTTAAAAAAAAGAAACTCACAGTGCATAGAAAGAGAAAAGAGGCAAATGGACTAATTTAAAGTGAAGTTAATTATTTTATTTGAAAATTATTATCTTTATGACAAAAAGCATAAATCTTACTATGATAACTCATTAAAACTAAATATTTGGAAACATATTCCAAATGAACTGATCTATGAAAGTAGGTTTTTATTATTATTATTATTGAATTGTTTTTGTTTTTTGTTGATATATAAAATATATAGATTATGAATGGCTTTTGCTTTTATATATATATATATATATATATATATATATATATATATATATATATATATATATACATACATTACCGATTAAACGTTTTTGAAGTTTTTAGGATTTATTGAAACAATGGAATAAAAAAGAAATAGTTTGTAGTCATAACGTATTTTAATGAAAATCAGCAATACATGTTAGATTTTGCTCTCTTTAAAGTAACCTCCCTGCTTTAATTACAGCTGCGCAAACTCTGGGCATTCCTTCTACTAAGTGCGCCAGTGTATCTTCAGAAATAACCCTCCATATATTGTGCACATGACTCCACAATACATTTACATTAGTGGGTTGTTTCTTTCTTACCTCTCTGACCACATGATCCCAAAGTAGTTCAATAGGATTGCAGTCAGGACTTTGAGGGGGCCAAACCATGTTCTTCAAGATTTGTGTCTCTTGCAATCATTCAATGTATCTTCTGCAGAGTGTAGATGTATGCTTGGGATCATTGTCCTGCTGCAGAATGAACCCCTTGCCAACTAACGCTTTCCAGATGGTTTGGCATGGCGTTGGAGAATATTGTGATAATACTCCTTCTTCATCAATCCTTCTATTTTCACGATATCGTCCGTCCTATTGCCACCAAAACAACACCATACCAGCACTGAACTACTTCCATGCTTGACTGTAGTGGATATGCACTGAGGTGCTGTGTTCACCTTTTACACGTCGAACAAACTGGCGACGTTTTGAGCCAAATAGCTCAAACTTAGATTCATCAGTAAATAATACCGTTTTCCACTGATCAACAGTCCAGCTTACATCTTGCTTGGTCCATTGTAATTTTTTCCATTTATTGACAGCTCTCAATGGGGGTTTCTTTGCCGCAATGCAACTGTTCAGATGTGCATCCTGAAGTTGTCTCTTCACTGTAGAAACACTCACAGATTCATCCCTCAACTGGTTCAGTTCTGCTGTCAGCATGGGTGCTGTTTTGAAACGATCACATTTGTTGGTCACTATTAAATGTTTATCCTCACTTTTCAAGGTCACCCTACGCCTCCCCTTTTGATAATGATCCTTATTGCTATTTGTAGTAACATACCTCTTTACAGTGTAATGGACACTTCCCAAGGAAACATGTTCTTGTGCGGTAATTTGACGCATGGTGTGGCCTACTTTATGTAAGCTGACTATTGCAGCAAGTTCTTCTGCTGTAAGCTCCCTTCTTTTACCCATTTCACACTTTTCAACTGCACAATAACAATGTGAATCATTCACCTGCTTATGAAGCACTGAAGTGCTGTTTCGCGGCCAATACCTGTGTACAGATGTCTGTGAATGACATCTAGGGAATCACAGACATACAATGATATCCAAAACAACATTAGGGTAATTAAATCATTAATGGGAATGCACAGTGAAGTAACTAATTAAATAGGAGTAAAAACATAGATTACATTCAAACTTCACTCTTGAAATAAGGTAACTTACTTCGGACATGTTTCGGTGGCTTTTTCCACCATTTTCAACGAAGATTCACTGATGAACTCGTGGTAGCGGCCTGTAGAGGTCTCTCTTCTGGATAGACGAATTTTGAGATGAGTCCATTTGTTTGTGGAATGTCAAAATTTATGACTTTGTTTTTGTTTTTTAAAATAGATTTTCCCAAATCGTTAATCCTATTGGATTCTGTACTAATTTTAATAGCTTGGGCTCGCTGTGAAAATTAAGGTTTTGAGTCCAAAAATGATGTGCAACAGCTGAATTATCTGTCTGTTTGTATTTTAAATATCTCATGTGTTCTTTAAAATGTCCTCCAATGTTTCGTTTTGTTTTTCCTATGTATACCTTCTCACATTCCTTGCAGCTGATTTCATATATCCCTGATTGTTTCAATGGGAGATTTTATCTTTTGCGTTTGTGTGGAGGAGGTTTTTTAAACATCATCCCATGTTTTAATTGGGGCTAGGTTGATGTTCTATTTTTTGAAAATCTTTTGAAATTTTTGGTGTGCCAAAGGGTGACACCTTGTATGAACTGAACCATGTCAGTGTTTTAATTTCAAAATTAAACATGTGGATAATTGATGGATTGCTTCTTGTGAGTAGATTCCTGTAGGACTTGGATGCATTATGTTGCATAATAAAGTGTTCATTATTTATATGAGAATTGAGAAATGTAAAAATACTATTTAGCACTTTCTTTAAGGCCAGTTGAAGATGCTCACTGTTGATTTATAGCTTTTTTTTAATAGGAAAAATGCATCTGTTGCAGATGATGGTTCTGCAAAATGGCCTCATGCAGGAGCTATAGAAGCTGCTACAGCAATGGGAGCTAAAGTGGAATACAAGGTATAATCATAACCCATCTCTATGATGTGCTTTACTTTGGCTAACACCTACTTAGCATGTAGAACTGCTTATTCTACCCAAAAAGTCAATATTTTGAACACATCAGATATGTCCACCAGAAAGAATGGGGTGTTTGTGCATAAGTGGTTTAATTCTCAATATCTGAGAATACTTGAGTTCATATCTGCAAAAAAAAAACTATTTAAGTTAATGTCAGAGTTTTAGGCAAAATGCATGCATATGTGTGTGTCACTCTTCCTCCCTCTCCCTCCCTCTCCCCCTCTATCTCTATCTCTCCTCCTCCCCCACTCTCTTCCCTCTCTCCACTCTCCCCTTTCCTATCCCTCTCTCTCAAGTTGATGCAATTTATAATTTGTGGCCTCTATTATTAGTAAAATATATCAGCAGTAAAAGGACAATAAATCTTTGTGTGCATTTAAATGATTTCTTCTTGGGATGTCAACCAGGTAAGTGTTGGTTTAATTTTCAAGCTTTCAACGACATGCTCTATTGCCATCATCAGGGAACCAGAAGCAGGCTGCTCAGGTGGTGGAATTTATACCTGGAGGGAAAGGTCGAAGGACTGCAGTTCTTTCCGATATTGAGTTAAGCAAGAAAATGGTCTCTGTCTTCTAAAGGGGCTTAACTTCACTCCAATTCCTAAAACCATACCACATAAAGACATCATCAGTAGGGTTGAACATGCCTTTTCAAGCATCCCACAAGAAGCTGTTGAAGAGGTGAAACAAAAGATTTGCAGTTCTTTGAGAAAAGCAAATCTTCCCAAACATAACCTCATCTGAACAGAACACTAAGCTCTGAAGCAGTAAAGACCTCTTAGTGCTTCCTGCAGCCAAGGGCTATACAGTGGTGGTGTTGCCCAGAACAAACTACATAGAAAAAGTAGCCAACCTGCTATCTGATAAAGCCTATAAGCCACTTCTGGATAATCCTACTAAAAGAATAGAAAGGAAAACCATTTCTCTCTGAAGTCCAGCCACCTGAAGCAGTGAAGAAAGTCACCCCACACTCCCCCATTCCACCAAAGGTCTATGGATTACCCAAAATACATGAACAAGGAGTTCCCCTCAGGTCTCATTGTAGATGTCATTGCTTCCCAACTAACATACTGACCACAAACTCATCCAAATTCACAAAAGTTCTTCAAGAAATCAAATTAAGTTCATCAGATATTTTAGTGAGCTTCAATGTGGAGTCACTTTTCATCAGAGTGCCCCCTCAAGGAAACCTTAGGCCACATTTTGACAAGAACATCATCTGCTTATTTCACCACACACTAATCTCAACGTACTTTCTTTTCAACAACCACTACTATGAACAAAAGAGGCGTGGCCATGGATCTCCCTGTCATCAGCCATAGCCAACTTTTATATGTAAGAGTTTGAACATTTGCCACTTACAAATATGTCTTTTGCACCTGTATACTTCTATCAATATACAGATGACACATTTGTAGTTTGACCACATGGAAAAGGCACTCTGACTGCCTTCCTGAACACTTAAGCAGTATCCATCCCAACATAAAATTCACAAGAAGATAAAACAGAACAATGCTTACTATTTCTGGACTTGCTCTTCTACAAAAAAGAAGATAGCCACCTGGGACACAAACTGTACAGAAAATCCATGCACACCCATCTGTATCTCAGCAATACAAACTGCCACCACCCTGCAGAAACTCTCAGTACTTTTTACATTTATACATAAAGCAATAACAGTCTCTGATGTACATAATCTATTAGAAGAAATCCAGCACCTACAGAAAGTCGGCAGAACTTGTATACCAACCGAGATACCAACAAAGCTTTCAGGAAACTCCACCACAAACCAAACGACAATGCACAGAAAAAAAATTTTAAGCCACTAGCCAAAAACAGATAACATCTGGCTCAGTCAAAGACAACATGGGCCTCTGCGTTGTTGGCATATCCTAGATTCCGTGTGAATGGCAAAATTTACATTGGCCAGAGGAGGAGGACTGTGGAAGAAAATCAACACTGCATCAGTTTGGTCTGCAGTGGCACAACATACAATATTGGCCATAAGATCAATTTTTATCCTCCAAAATAATAGAAAAATCTATCGATGACAGAGTAATAAAAGAAGCAATATACATAAAAATAAACAACAATAATTTTAACAAAGACAAGGTCTGCAAATAAGCAAAACCTGGCTACCTATAATTCACAACCATTTGAACCATCCTCCTCAACCCCCATTGGCCAGTGCTGACCAATGACTTTGCGAGTCAGTTCTTTGGTCTTCCCCTCTGCTGTCAGAAAAAATGAAATGGCGTTTTATTTATGGACGCTCCTTAACTGCTGTGGTTCTCAGCATATAGTCCTATTCTATAGCGGGCGTGAAATTCTGCCTTTGCTTCCAATTCCCTGATGATGGTGATAGAGATGTTGTTGAAAGCTCGGGAATTACCTGGCTGACATCTCAAGAAATCATTAATAACTACTACCAGGAAAGTTTCAAGTCCTTGTTTCTTTTTAATTTACAGGATGTTAATGACTTTGTTTATGATGACAAGAACCACATTCTTTCAACTCCAGCATTTATGTATGATGGTGAATTTTATCAAATTTATGAAGGCATTGGTGCTATGATCAAGAAGCTATTGACTCTCATAAAATAAACCACAACCTGACCTACCTGGATGCTCACCTTAAGACTGAACCTGGACTGTTAGGAATGTTTATAAAGGTTGTAAACTACTGTTATATGTTGTCCATTATTTCTCGGAAATGGTGGTGAATCAAACATAATTTTGTGATTCTAAAGTCTCTCACAGAATATTGAGATTGAAACTATAGGTTCATAAATTGAGAACTTGTCATGCTTATAGAAGACAAGACTGTTTTTTTAATCTATTCCAGTAATTTTCCAGTTAAGATGCAATCACCTGCACTCCATTCATTCTCAGTAAACAAATTAAGTATTTTTATTGTTACCTTTTGATAGGAAAGAAATTGTATGTATGAAGCAATATTACCAGTCTACTGCATTGTATTTTGAATGAATAAATAGAAGAAGTAAATAAAGTTCAATCATGAAACTAACGAAGTCAAGTGTACATCTTATACCTAGTGGTGGAAAATTGGCACTACAGTGCAGAAGCTATTTTGCTATGTAATTCTACTGTACAGAGAAACAGGGATGTTCATAATATTGTAACCACTCTATAAGTAGATAGAGTCAATGCCATAGCTGGGATTTGAACCATGGATCTCCCGATATCTAGCCGGTTGCTCTTCCCAGAGCTACCATGGCAACATGCTGGCGTAGCATTGAATTTCTAAACTGACTCGCATGTTTCCCAGTAAAACACAAGGTGATCTCAAATTATTTTTGAGATAACAATCCCAATGGCGATTTACAATGTTGTAAGTCCCAGGATTTATAGTATAGCCAACTATTAAGGTCAAAGGGTATTGGTTTAATTGTTTTTTCACACAAGCCGTGTGTTACCAGGAAATATGCGAATCAGTTGAGAATATTCAATGCTAGGCTGGCATATTGACATGGTAGCTCAGTGGAAGAGCAACTGGCTAGAGATCAGGAAATCCTTGTTTCAAATCCCGGCTATGGCATTGAATTTTTCAGTCTGACTCTACCTATCCAACTCCTATCCTACACATGGCTTGTGTGAAAAAAACAATTAAACCAACGCTCTATAAGTAGTTTGCTCCTGTTTTATACTGTATCTTACTCCCTATCCAGAAAACCTTTATTTTAGTTCCAGCTTTGCACTTAATATGTTCTTTTTAAAATGATGTTTTTATAACTAAAGTAAATAAAGGGAAACAGAGAAGAGTGATACCTGAAAACTGGAAGATAAGCAAACTCATGCTGCTACACAAAGGTAAGTGAGATATTTAAGCCATATAAATTGAAGAGGAAATTTCCTATTTTAGGAAAAATATATGTTGCGATAAATGAAAGTATTGACTCTATTGATGATAACACATTTTATGAAGTAAATGCATTAGGATAATTTAATTTAGCAAAACAAGTGGATAGGTACAGCTATAGTTTCGAAGTAATGTAAATAGAAATACACGTAATGTTCATGAATTTTGAGCGCTGACATTACAAACGGTTAAAAGCATGCGAAACTGCATTGCCAGTAAAATATGTGCAACAGCGCAAAAATGTTTTGAATAAGGTGAAACCACACCTGTGTTTATGTACGAAAATGTGTAATTTACTTGTGCTTACAAAACTTACTTGGTAGAACTTCCACAGGCAATCTGGATTTGAAGGTGTTGGAAATATTAACATGTTCAAATTTGAATCTACTAAATTGCTGAGGTCCTTTTTGGAATCATCACCACATCTCACATTAAAAGTTAAGTATATTTAGTATATATAATTTAAGCTATGCAGTATAGAGCAGATTACATTCAGTTACATACTTAATTTAAACATATTTATAAATAACCATATTTGCTCTGTTCTTTTGTATCTTTAACTACTTAATGGTGTACTACTTAACAAAGTTTCGGTGAAAATAACTACTCTACAAGTTTAACAAATCATACGTAATGAAGACGTACAACATGGTACCTACATAGTTTATGTGCAATGCCCAGAATGCACACCTAAAGTAAACGTACATTTCATGCCAAAATGTGTTCTTGTAAATGAACTAACCTATGCTGTGCTTTTATTTAGGTAAAATATCATATTTAAATGCTAAAAAAAATAATGTGACAGTTATATGCAGTGATTAGGTTTAATTGCTTACAGATCTTAGTTTACAAAATAAATAAAATTGAAGCAACTTATGATCTTTAATTTAGAACTTACATAAATATGCATTTAATAATGTGAACTTTGTTTTTACTGTTGTAATACATAACACAAGAATGGCCTGCTTGGGTAGTGTGATGGTAGCAGCACATCTGCATCACATTCAACAGGTCACAAGCTAGAATCTTGCTTATGGTGAGTTACCCAGATGAGTTGTTTTTTTGTTGAGGTTTCCCTTATCTTGAGAAGACAAATGTTGAGTAACTGTAAGCTCCATAGATTCCGAGATCATTTGAACATCATTTCATCATCTGATATGACCAACCAGGTTAAAGGACATTAGCTTTAAAAAAAATAAATAAATAAAATGTATGTACCTATATGATACTTGTTTTCTTAGTTCATTTACAGCAAAGGGATCTTTCTTTGGCTTCAAATTCAGATAAACTTAGTCTATGCACAAATTTGAGTTTATTCCTTATATTTCTTTACTTATTCTAGCAATTATATTTCAGGTATTAAGCCCCATATTGTATATATGGTTACCAAATGCAAGTGTCAATTTCAGGCTTTTCTGTCAGAAAATCTGCTATATTCAAAATGTGCTAAAATGTTTTTCATTGTAGTAATATTCCCAGTATTAATTTTCAGAAGTTTTGATTTATACACTCGTAAATATTTCATTTGTCTGGTACTGTATGTACCTATATTTTATTCTACTTTTATATTCCTTCACATTGTTACTTATCATCATCATCATCATCATCATCATCATTTATTATTACTGTCTGTTGTTAGTCTTATATAATTATAGAAATGGAAAGGTAATTTATTGATATTGTTATTATATAATCATGAGTGTATAACAGAGGCCTGAATTCATAATCCAGACATGAGTATTGAAGCACAGCTTATCTGTGTGGAAGACATTTTGCACCCAACCAGTTTTGCAACAAAAATAAGTCCAAACTCTCCATGGTGCCATACCATTTGTGAGTTGCTCTTCACAGCCGTCCTCCTCAGATCTATCTTTATCAACTGAGGGTGAATATAGTGAGGTTTTGAATAATGTGGCTGTCGAAACTGGTACTTTTGTTCTTCCTCCATCTTTCACCAGCTCTCCCATTTCTAATGAACAAAAAGTTTCTTGCCAGTTGTTCTTTTCCCTTCTGTTGAGCAATATTGCAATTTTTCTGCTTCAGATAGCAGCCCTCCTGCTCCCTCACTTATTAATATATTTTCCCTTGGTGAACACATTCGTGCAGATGATAATGAAAACATTATGTCTACTAATACACAGAAGTCAGAAAGTAAGAAGAGTTTAGTTCTTTCCAAAAGTAATGCTTTTCTTGTGTTAGAAAGTTAAGTCCTAAAGAGAAAAAGCTTTTTGGCACATTGAAAAACTAGAGGATACCACTGAAGAAGTTGCAGCAAAAATGCAGAAGGAAGATAACTGGCTATGAAAGAGTTGATGAAGGGAATGAAAGATTGTTAAAACTCTCTCAAAGTACATGTCTTCAATGGCAGCAAACTTATCGCTTCACAAGTGGGGAGTGCTAAGAAGGTAGCTAGAGGACGAAGATGGTCTCTAACAGATAAATTGCAAGCTCTCTCCATCTACAAACGTTCTCCAAAGTGTTACACCCTTCTTTGTTCCATTCTTGCTCTACCTTGTAAGAGTTCCCTTATCCATCTGCTTAATCAAGTCACTTTCAGTACTGGAATAAACACACACACATTTTCAGAATGTTATCCAAATCTGTTTCTGAGCTTAAGGACGTTGACTGCATATGTTCTTTGATGTTTGATGAGATAGCTATCAAAGAACATGTACAGTAAGATCTGAAAGCAGATGAGAGGGACCAACATGCAGAGTGGCAAACCAAGTACTTTGTTCATGACTAAGGGTTTGAGACAAAAATGGAAGCAGCTTGCGGCATACATCTTTAGTCGAGGGTGTGTGAAGGCAATTGAGCTGAAGACATTAATGGACGTGCTTGAGGCTTGCTGGGCTGCACATGTTGGTCAGTGCCTGTGACAAGTGTACCAACAATGTAAAAGCTCTGAAAAGCTAGGTATTTCCATGAATAAGCCATTATTTACATTTAGAGTTCAGGAGGTGGTGACCTTTTGTGATTCTACCCATCTCTTTAAGTGCACAAGAAACAACAAGTGCAACTAAGTGTATAGTGTATAGGTTGGCAAAGAGAATTATGTAGTTTTGACAGTTTCCTAGTCTCACATCAAAGAAGCCATCAAACTTGATAGGAACCAGTCATTTCATTGTTTACATAAAATCACCGACACTCACCTAAGTCCAGATGCCTTCCAGAAAATGAAGGGTTTTTTTTGCTGCCCAAATATTTAGCAACAGTATGGCACTGCACTACCATTATCTAAATGGTAAGTGTAATGCAAATGTCTGAGTTCTGCTTTTTTCATGCAGTAGAGAAAAGGGGCAAAGAGAGAACTCCAGTATCAAGTAGAAGAAATAGAAATGCCTAATTTTCTTGGAAATACATTGGACTTTGACTCTTTACTTCTAGCTGAAACTTTAAATCCTTGAATTTATGCAATCTAATGGAAAATAATATATTTTTAAAGTGAGAAACTTAACTTTTAAATTAGCAAATTGCATTAACTCTTTTAGTGCCAATCACGATCTAATTGTGATCCGAAAATTATGTGAAAATTGCCAGTCACAATCTAATCATGATGCCATTTTCATACGTTTTAACTCTTTCCAGCAGGAAAGTCTGTGTACTTTCTACATTATAGCTGTAGAGAAAAATTCTCTGGAGCACTTCAGGACCTTATCTTCACTCCAAAGCACTAAATTAGTTACAAATTTAATTTCTGTAGCCGGTGTTTGTATTTGTATACGTGGTTGAAACATGCTGTCATCTAGCCAAAGGTTGCGAACCGAAGAGAAATTAAGAGGTGCAGTTTGCGATGTGTTAGAAGAAAGCGAGTGATTTTGAGTTTTCAGACCTTGATGAAAATGCATGTGATAACAATAGACCTCATACGCATGCAAATAATCGATGGGTACACTTATCAAAATGGATTTACGGATTTACCAGACGAATGCAATGTGAATCAACCATTCAGCTACGCAATAATACAAGCGCTAAATTGTATAGTAATCTACATTACATTTGTATCCTATTGCTTTATTACCATTTTCATCAATAGTGGTTTCATGCTAAGTGCGGGTTTTTGGTGATTTTTTTTTTCAGTATCAGGTTACGTGAATTCATTTTTTATATTTTAAAACATAAAACACCCAACCAATACAGGATGCTGGTTTAGTAATGAAATATCTATACTTTCATTTAATTAGCCTGAACTTTCTGTGTAGTAAGCTTTTGTATGTCTAATTATTGTTTATTTTTCAAATTTTTCTTTGTTTTTAATTTTTTTAAAAATAATAAGAATTCTCATACATATAATGCATATTATACAGTAGACAAAGTTTTTATTAAAACGAATATATATATATATATATATATATATATTCAGCTCTCTATGTCAATTGGTATTCATTTTATCACTAATAGTTTAAAGCTCTGCATTCTCCTCAAAATTGCTTGGCACTTTTCAGACAGCATTTTGCTATTCAGGCTGGCACTAACAGGATTAATAAGCCTGGAAAATGTAATTGTAAGCCAGAATTATTCATGTTTTTTATGAACTCCACAGTGAAAACTTGTCGAGCTTTAACACTATAGATTTTGAAACTTTATAAATAATCTTGAAAAATCAGTTGTTATTTAAAAATTGCAAAGAATGTGGAGAGAGTTACAATGCAATATTTTAGCTTCTTTTAAGGTTACCTATCTAACTTTTAAAGTATCATAGCCCTGCCTTGTAAATAGCTGTTAAATTATCTTGTGGGTAATCTATTTTGGGGTGGTGTTTCTACTGCACATTTTTTGACACACTGAAGAACATTGTTGACAGCTTCAATAGCAGCAGCAGCAAATCAAAAGAACCAAAGCACCTTAGGAGTAAGCTCAGCTGTAAAAATGAAGATAATTTTTTTTCATTTTGGGATAGCGCAATAGCCAGTCAAAAGCAGTTTTTGAGGCAGTGATCAGATACAAGAAAGGAAACCTCTGATGCTTATTTTGTCTCGGGTGTTTTTCAACATCCATCATATGATGGCTGGATCATCTCGATGAGAGGTGTAAAACATCAATGTTTCCAATATCTGCAGACTAGATGTCTTAACCAAGACTCCCTAGAGCGCTTGTTTGGTTGCATTAAAACCCATTGTGATTCTAATTACAATCGTACAGTGAGCCAGTTCCAAGCAGCCCTGTAAACAAGCATAATAAATGGTTTGTGTTTTATGGATATAAGGGGTTCACCTGTGAACCTGAGGAAGAACCTGGAGAAGTCCTCAATAATTTACGGCAGTTTATTTTTGGGGATCCAGAGGTTCATGATGTTCAAGAGCCCAGCCTTGACATTGATGCAGCTCCTGTTCACAATTTGGGTGTTGAGGTGGGAAAATCGTTTTCCACAGTCTATGTCTCAGGATATATAGCCAGAAGACTCCTTCGACATATCAACTGTAAAATGTGTCTCATATCAGATGGAGTAAGGCTGCGCCGTGACTGAGTGGTTAGACCTCTCACCTAGATGGTTCGATCCCAAGTAACCACATATGATATATGTGATGGACAAAGCAGCGCAGGGGCAGGTTTTCTCCGGGTTCTCCAGTTTCCCCCGCCATTGCATTCCACCAGTGTTCCAACTTTATTTCCATGTATCACCAGTGTCATTGCCTGTGGTGAGAGAAGTAAGGTTTTAGGGCGCCCAACCTATAAGATTATTAGCGCCCTAGAAGATGTAAGAAAACAAAACCCAGCATAAAATAAAACTTAGGCCTAAGAGTTCATGCTATAGAAACACGCATATAGACGCTAAAACGAGGATTAAAATGTAGGAGATAACACTCCGAAAATAAAATATAAAAAACCTAAGGTGGTTAAAAGAAATAGATAAAATTAGTGTCAAAAGCTGTAGAACGCCATTAAAACTCGACACGTCCAATCATAGGGCACTGTCGTATAAAAGATAAAACCCGTTCTACAGCAGTCAGACGATCTGCTAAAATGTCACGCATGCCACTGGGCAAATTCAACAACAGTCGCGTGGCTGCTAAAAATTGACACTCGGTTGAAATATGTCTCACTGTCAAGGTTGCGCCGCACCGACAAACTGGAGCTTGCTCTCCTCGCAATAAATGACAGTGGCTAAAATAACAGTGTCCGATGCGTAGGCGACATAAAATGACCTCTTCTCGGCGGGAGGTGCGACAAGGGGTTTTCCAGGATTCGGGGAGTGCTTTAATTACCCGCAGTTTGTTTCCAGTAGTGCTGGACTATTCAGTCGCCCAACGAGAAAGAATGGTCCCTCGCAACACCGCCTTAAGATCACTAGCGGGAACGGAAGAAGAAAATATCCTGGAAGATGTAATTGATATCTTGGCAGCAGAATCAGCTCTCTCGTTTCCCGCTACTCGTGTGACCAGGCACCCACAAAAACGTTACACTTAGACCTGCTGTCGAAAGCGAGTGAAGGCAATCTTGGATCCGCTGTGTGATTGGGTGGTAAGTATACAGCGGACGAAGACTTTGGAGAGCACTCAGAGAATCTGAACATATTGCAGTGAGTGGTAGCGCATGTCGCCGCACATAAAAAAGAGCCTGAAGAATACCAAATATCTCAGCTGTAAAAATCGAACACTGTCGTAAAAGACGAAAAGTAAAGCAGTGGTTATCAACCACAAAAGCACACCCGACACCTTGATCATTCTTCGACCCGACAGTATAAATAAAAATGTGGTCGTGATGTAAGTCTTTTAAGGGCTAAAAATTGGGATCGAAGGATGAAACCAGGAGTAGTCGACTTCGAAAAACAAGAGGAACCTAGATAAAAAGAGCTGCCAGGGCGAATCCAAGGAGGGAAAGGGGTTTCTCGTTTGGGAAGCACTGTAGGCATGGACATGCTCATTTGCCCTAGAAGCTTGCGAAAACGTACCCCTTGGTGGTAAGAGGGCGAGGGAGCGAGAGGCTAATTAGCGTCCAAAGAGTCATCAAAAAATTATGAATGAGCCGGGCGGTGAGGCATACTGGACAGACGGTAGGCGTAGCTGCACAAGAGAAACTCACGGCGATTATATAGCGGTGGTTCTGCAGCTTCCGCACAGACACTACTGACTGGGCTAGTGCGGAAGGCGCCAGTTGCTAGCCGTATGCCTTGATTATGAATGGCGTTTAAATGACGAAGGATAGACGGTCGCGCTGAAGAATATACGATACACCCATAATCCAACTCGGAACGGACTAATGTACGATAGAGGTATAGCAGAACGCTCCTATCGGCTCCCCAGGATGTGACACTTAAAACACGTAAAATATCAAGAGAACGTGTGCACCGCGCCTTCAAATAAGTTATATGGGCAGACCAACATAACTTCCTATCAAATAGAGCGCCCAGGAATTTCGCTTCTTCAACAAACGGTAGCATATCTGTACCTAGGCGGAGAGAAGGAGTAGGAAACTGCTTCCGGCGCCAGAAATTGACACAAACCGTCTGCTCGGCGGAGAAGTGAAAGCCATTTGCCACACTCTAGGAGGAAATGGAGTCTAGACACCGCTGAAGACGACGCTCGAGCAGACAGATACGCCGAGCTGTGAGGTACACAGTAAAATCGTCAACAAACAGCGACGAAGAAATCCCTGGGGGAAGGCAGTCAACAAGAGGGTTGATAGTTATAAGGACCAGAGTGACACTAAATACTGAACCCTGAGGTACTCCGTTCTCCTGAGTAAAATAGTCAGATAAAACCGAATCCACACGCACACGAAATACCCGGTCTTTCATGAACTCCCGAAAGTGACCACGGAAACCCCACTGATAAATTGTACGGAGAATGCCAGTTCTCCAACATGTGTCGTAAGCTTTCTGTAAATCAAAAAATACAGCTACAGTCTGGCTTTTACTCAGGAACCCGTTCATAATGTGGGTCGAAAGAGACACCAGGTGATCGACAGTAGAACGGTTACGAGAAACCCACACTGAACGTTCGACAAGAGGCCCCGAGATTCCAGCCACCACATAAACCGCCCATTGAGCTTACGTTCCATAACCTTGCAAACGCAGCTAGTTAGGGAAATTGGGCGGTAGCTGGAAGGAAGTTGGAGATCCTTGCCAGGTTTCAGAATGGGAACAACGGTGGCCTCACGCCATGCAGCAGAAAACACACCTTCGAGCCAGATGGGATTAAAGAGCTGGAGGAGAAAGAGCTTACCATCCGTAGACAAATGCTGAAGCAGCGACACTTGTATGGCATCGGGCCCAGGAGCGGTATGCCTAGAAAAAGAGAGGGCATGTTATAGTTCGTGAAGGCTAAAAGGGCGGTTGTAGTCCTCATGGTTATCGGAGCGGAATGACAACTCCTGGGCTTCCAACGCGACCTTGTGGGGAATATAAGCTGGGTCATAATTGGTGGATCTGGAAACTGTCTCAAAGGCTCTGCCCAAGGTGTCTGCGATAAGATACACCTCCTACCCTAAGACCGGGTATAGCGCACGGTTTTGCCTTACCAGCTACACGCCTAAGTCGATCTCACACAACGGATGTGGGCGTAGAGCTATGAAAGCTTTCCACATAGCGCTTCCAAGAGGCCTTCTTACTTTCACGGAAATGCGCCGCGCTCTAGCCCGTAGTCGTTTATAAACTAATAAGTTATCTTCTGTTGGGTGACGTTTGAAAACCCGAAGAACACTTCGCCGCGCACGGATAGCTTTGCCGCATTCCTCGTTCCACCATGGAACCCGGGTACGCCTAGGTTGGGAAGACGTACGGGGAATGGAGCGTTCGGCGGCGGCTAAGATAACGGAAGTTAGGTGCTCAACCATGCTATTAACAGTGAGACATTCGGCAACGGCAAAATGGGCTAGGCGAGTATAAAGTGACCAATCTGCTTTGTTAAACTGAAATTTTGGGGTGCCAGTGGTTGGAGGAGTACAACGAAGGAGTGTAATAACAACTGGAAAATGATCACTGCCGTGAGCGTCAGAGAGAGCATTCCACTCCAAACGGTGTGCAAGCTGTGCTGAACAGACTTAAATCGAGGTGCGAAAGGGTGCCGGTAGAGTCTGAGAGAAAGGTAGGTTCACCAGTATTCAAAAGGGAGAGAGAGATTCAGCTGGTCCAGAAGATCGCTTAGTAAGGTTCCCCTCGCACACGCCCTCGGAGATCCCCAAAGAGGGTGATGGGCGTTGAAATCTGCCACCAGAAGATACGGTGAAGGTAACTGCAAAACCAAATTTACAAGTTCGGCAGCGGCGAGGGGAGACGAAGGTGGAACATAGATACTACAGACTGAAAAACTAAAACCGGGAAGAGAAAGGTGGACAGCAACAGCCTGCAGTTGAGTGGTGAGTGGAACAGTTCGGAAACACATGTCGTCACGTACCAGCACCAGAGAACCGCCGTGTGCAGGAGAGCCCTCATCCGGTTACAGATCGAAGCGAACCGGGGTATACCGACGTAAAACAAAGGTATCTCGAGGGCGAAGTTTGGTCTCCTGCAAGCAAACAAAAAGGGGTGAATGAGACTGGATTAAAATATCCAGTTCGGGCCGATGGGCGCGTAGACCGCGTATATTCCATTGGAGAAGGACATAAGGACGGTAAGAAGGCTGCTGTTCATTATGCGTGCGCCGGTAAGGGAGCAAATTAATGGTTGGCCGGGACCGGTGGGTTCAGTTTAAGCTTTCTCTTTTTCGTTGGGCTTCGGCTCCGTCTAGTGTGGTCGCCAACCGGACACAATTCCAGATTGCCATTGCTGGTATCAGTGTCCGAACAAATCGTGTGGGTGCGGTTAGGAGAGCGTGAACGACTTGTACAACGAACGGGTGATTTACGAATCGGGCGGGCAGAAACAGTGGCAGAAGATGTAAATGGCACAGAAGGAGATGGTGGCGCTACCTCTGGAGGAGAAACGTATTCGGAGGATGCGGTCTGGATACCTATAGACACACGGGCACGAGGACCAGGGAGCGTCTGAACTATAGCATCCTGTTTCCGCACCGGCTGGCGGACAGCAGCGGCATATTTCATAGGAGTAGTCGGGTGAAGGTCGAGATAACGTTTCCGTGCTGCCTGAAAAGTTAAATGGTCTTTGATTCTTATCTCCTGTATGGTCTTCTCGATAAAACGGGAACATTCTTTAGAGTTGGGTGGATTCGCCTCACCACAGTTAACACAAGTGGGGCCTTGAGCGCATACAGAGCCATCGTGTGCGTTTTGCCCACATTGCGCACAAACCGGCGAGTTGTTACAACGTTGTTGCGTATGTCCAAACTTCTGACAACGGTAACAGCGCATTGGGTTTGGGATATAAGGCCGCACGGGCGCTCTTTCATAACCGCACATGATAGAAACCGGTAAGTCAGTTCGCTCGAAAGTCAAGAAGACTGTACGCAGTGCGAACGGCTTGTCATCCCGTTTGCCAATTAATCTATAGGCAGCAACTACAGCTTGATCGGAAAGACCGTTCACTATTTCCTCGTTGGTTAAACCATCCAAACTGGAGGAAGTCACTACATCTTGTTGCATTTGTGACTTTACCGCAAATCCTGTCCAGTTCCTTTTGTATATAAAATGGACTGAGGTCTTTCATTGTCTTGGTTTCACACATCAAACGCATAACAAAAAGAACGTGGTATTGAAGGGATTGAGCGCAGAGGAGCCATGATGGTATAGTCCCCCTTCCGGAACCGTCGGCGTCAGCCTTCCATCCGGGGGATACAAGAAAAGACACCTAAATCTTCCGGTCTGTGCCGGCCAGGAGCACCCGCTACAGGCGTGATCTTAAGAAGTACGTCAGAGGAGTTACCCTCCGACTATCACTACTGACCGGTATGCGACAGTTTCACCGATGGAAGGCCTGACTTTATGCCCCTACCACTGGAATAACCGCCAGTGGCTCCCCACTATAGGCCACGCTGCCTCAACGGGGTCAGAGTGGATTCAGGGGACTTGTGGTTGATTACATCGGGCCCCAGACAGCAGTAACACGTCGGGTCCACCCGAGCAACCCAGCCACTCGCGATCGCCGAGCTGCTCGAGGGGACCCGGCCCATGGAGCTACGTGGGTGTACATGACATCGGAACGGCTCCGCACCTAGTGTCGCACGAAAGGGGTAATGAGGGTCCACTCAACCTTCACATTTGAGACCTCCGAAGAGCACACAAGTTGAAAGCTACGCTGAAACCGTGGGACAAGAACAGTGACGGCGCGTGGATTAAAAATGTAGGTGTTCACAAAATCAGCAATTTACCACCACCGCAGCCACTGCCGCTACTGCTACCGCCGTCGCCGCCACATAAAATCCAGTAATATTAGAAACAATGATAGTGCATAATAACAAGAATTATAAATTTGTTACACAAATCCTCACCCATCCAGCATTGTAAATATGTTGAATTTCTCCGAGAGTTAACAGCAATATGAGGTGATGAAGGGGTGAAGTCCTTTGATGCAGTTCATGTGAAGAATGGTATTTCCAGTGAGTAATATTTACATTGTTTGAATTACGTAATTAACACCAAATTTATTAGTACAGAAATTCCACGCGCCGGTTTTTCAAATGTGCAAACTTTTCTAACACTCGGTGATTAAAGTCTTTTATGCTGTTGACCAGTTTGTTATCAGTATCAAGCATTGTCAGGCTGAAAGTCGATTCTTTTTATTGTGGAAAAGCATATTTCTGGTTCTGATGTAGTCAAGGTCATAGTGCTAACAATCTTCAGTAGCTCGGTTAATTGCAGAAAAGTTTTTTCGTTGAGGTTGTTTTCTGTTTTGAACTGCTTAACTCTCTCTTAAGCTTAACTCTCACATAAAATGCAAATTACTAAGAAAAATAGCGCGTCTCACAAAGACTGCAGTTGCACTTCCGGATAGTTTCAACTAAATCTCAAAGATAGCAGTACCCCCCGCTGATAAACAGAACCCTGGAGGTGTTAATGTGCACGGTCGCACTGTGCTCATTTCTGGCTGTAAAATTCCAAGCTGCTTTGTTGGCCGCGCAAGCGCAGAGCTGCTAAACGTTAGTAATACGCTAGCACACGAGGCCTGTGCTACAAGAGTTGTTGTCATACTCAGGTTCTCGGCTGTGTTCAATCTGAAGGGCAAAGCGCGGTATATTTAAACAAGTGGCACCGGATAGCGCATTTTATTAAATGTTTCTTGAAAGAGAAAAAGAAGATCCATTAAGAAATATTGGAGGTTCACGTGCTCTTGTGCTCCTATACAGCAGCCGCCGCTGGACAGGAACCACGGAGATAGGAAAGATCCCTGTTGGTGAGACAGGAGTTCATAAACCTAAAGACCTATAAGCTAAGAATTTTATAAACCTAGAAGAGGAAGAGGCTATCATAATTTGGAATATAAAGTGTAATATGAAGACTTCAACGTGTCTGTTACAGATGGGAATGAGCGAATGACGATGGGTGTGAATGGCTTGGGCACCCCGGGCACGCCAAACCCTACTAACAAAGTCAGCCCCTGGGGGGTAATAATCCTAAGGGCCTAAGAACTAACGATCTCCATAAGCCTAGAAGAGGAAGATGGTGTTATTGTAAAAAAAAAAAAACAAAAAAAAAAAAAAAAACGAAAAACCAAAAGCAGAAAAGGACGTGGCAACACCGGATGGCAATGAGTAGGGTGAAGTGGCGCTGAGCGGCTCGGGAACCCCCGGGTGCGCCAAACCCGTACCTACCGTAGTAGGCCCCTGGGGGTCATTGCCTGTGGTGCCACAAGTAATAAAAGTGGGTATTAAACACAAAAAAAAAAAAAAAAAAAAAAAAAAAATGGAGTTAGCAATATTCATTTAGGAATTTATCTGAAAGAACGCTCTGATACTCCTCACATATCCTACTGAGGAGTTATGTAGAGCTGTTGAAGCAAGAGCTATTTTTATAGAATGTATGTTACCAGATATTGCTCACTTGTCCGATGTTGCATATTACAGATGCTATGTTAAAAACTGTTGATTTCAGTTGGCTTGGGGAAAAATGTTTGGATCATGCAGTCCCCTTGCGCAATGAAATTGCACAGGCAGTATGTGCTTTCTCCATCCCTTGGTATAGTAAACAGCAAAATTGCAGCCTCAAAGAGAACTGTAAAATCAGGAAATGAAATGGCGTTTTATTTATGGACGCTCTTTAACTGTTGTGGTTCTCGGCATCTCATTCTATATTGGGCGTGAAAGACCGCTTAATTTTGCTCAGAGGCCTCTCTATCAGGCTTGAGGTTCTTTTACGTGCCGTAAATCTATGACACAGGACCCATAGCTTAGCTTTACTTCCCTTCCGAAGGAAACCATGCTAAGGATTTTTACGCCCGAAAAAAATCCATTATCCTCCGCTGGGTTTGAATCCGCGACCTTGGGTATATGAGGTCAGCATGGTAACCATTACATCACGGAGGGCGACTGTGTAAGATCAGGAAATTAAATGTGTTAAGTCATAATTGAATATATGCATACATGTATTGAAAGGGAAGGCAGTTAATATGTATTTAGATCTGTAATATAATGGGAATAGTATATATGATTAGTATTTCACCATGCTATCTCAATTACTTTTTTTTACTTTCTCTATACACACTATGAACATAGTGTATAGAGAGGTAGTGCACTCCACCCAAAAATTTGATACCGAGATATCACCGGAAATATATGTTTTAGGGTACCGTTTATCTAAAAAAAGCATTTTCGGAAAAAGGCGCGTGCGTGTCTCTCTCTCTCTCTCTCTGAACACGATAACTCAAAAACGAAAAGTCGATAAAATACCAAACTTGGTATTTAAGTTTAGTATCTTCCAGGGGTGCGACACAAAGATTTTGAGAAAAATCCCCCCATCCCAAACTACCCTTTACATGGATTTTTTTTCGAAAATTTTGACTTTCTCAAAAATGGCTGCAACGATTTTGATTAAAATATTGTATATTAAAGATATTTACCTGACAAATAAAATGTATATCTTGAATTTTCTGGGAATAGCCTCTGAAGATTACTTTATTCTGGACGAATTTTATGGAATTTTGCATAACTGATAAACTGTATGAGATGGAGAAAAACCTACCACACAAGAAATGTAGAGCACTTTAAAACACACAATTTACGTTAAAAGCACTTTTTTCATGGAGTTGATCCTTTTTTAGATATTCCTTGTTTTTGGTTTCAACTTCAAAAAATTATACTTTTCTCACACAGGTCTTTGTCAACTCCTGTCCATACAAACAAAGGAACTTCAGTCACATAGCAACCAGCTTTTAACTATCACTTTAACCTATGGTACTCCCATATTATGCTTCTACTTACAAGGAAGCAAGTAATAAGACTATTTCTGCTATTCTTTTCCCCTTTAGCATTAAGTAAATAGAACAATAAGCTTTTCAACAATAATTTGTTGCAGAGATGTAGAGAAAGTCATGTGAATGGAACACATCAGATTTTTTCCTATAACTTTCTTTATTGCTTAATATAGATTTTATTTTTTGCCACTACTGATGGTATAATTCTAAGTGAACATACGCTAGGAGTGGATTAAGAGAATTCTTTGAATGATCTGCATTCTGCGAGATTTACAGAAAATTGTTCATGTAAAGGAACAGTGTGAACATATAATTCAAAGTCATGCTCACATATTGGATCTGTGATGTCCCTGCCTGAAATAAATGCTGCATATGGTTTGTGTATGAATACTACAGAAAGCACCAAGAAAACAAAATTGTACAGTAGTACTCACATTATATTGGTTTAAATGATTCTTAATGGTTAAGTTAGCAAGTTACACAAAAGTTCTCTGGAGATGTGGATATTGTATGCTGGAATAGCCACATTCCAATAGCACGACCTTTCATTGCAGTGCTTATAAGGAAGTAATTTTAGTTCCCAGCAACAAAGCTAAAGTAACTGTTAAACTGAATACAGAGTGCAAAGAATTTCTGAAAGAACTTCACATTTTGTAGCATTTTTAACATATTGGTGTAACAAAATCATTCATATGTATAAATTACTGAAGAATCATGGTATTCTATTGGCCTATCAGTACTTGGAGTAAAAGTTGACAATGTATGGGAGTACCAAGCAAGAGAACCCATGCCAACCCAAAATCAACAAAAAAGATATTCCTTATTGATATGAAATGTTTCCCATTGTCAGTATATTACAGTGTTTCTCTACACAAGGAGGTCCGTTATATTTGAGGATGACAATAAAATTTTAGCAGTTAATCTCGGGAATAATAACAAGCAGAAGTGAAAGAAATTGCCTTCTGTGGATGTAGCAGCTGGCACTTGTTGTCAGTAAAGTTTTGGTTATTAGAAAAAGCATTTGGGACAGTAAGGGAATAGTTTTTATCAGCTTTTTATATTGATTATGTATAGCTTTCTTAGCGTTAGTTTTTGAGTTTGTATTCACACTTTAACATAACATGCATCATTCATTTTACATGAACCTGTTTCAAATACCTGCATAGACCAGTGTGTATTTCTTATGTCTGTAGAGAGAGAGAAGCGAGTGAATGTGCATGAGCTCTTAAAGCTTGTATCACATCATTCTTATTTATGGTATTACATGTATTATGTTACACACTTTATCCAAAAATTACTTCAGGTCTCAGCATTTTTACAAAATGATATGAGAAATGTGGCTCAAATTATTTCCATATTCCTAAAACACTTAAGTTTAGAAAAACAAGTCAATTTAAATCACATCTTTGGTTACATGTTTCAGTACCATAGGCACATAAATGACTAGCAGGAAAGCATTGAATTTTAGCATTCAACATCCTTCTGTCATGCTCTGTCTGACCTAAGTTTACTTCTACTACTTATGCATCAATCAGAGGTAGTTGTTGGAAGCAGTAGTAATATAATATTGTTTCCATATCTGTATTTACATATAACTTGCCTATTATGTTATCTAGTATGTATTTAAAAGGCAACAAACTGATGAGCAAAATTCCAATTCAACACTCACACTCTGCTTATGTTAAAGTACTGAAACTAAAAGGGTTCGATAAGAAGTAATGAGAACTCTGCTGTCAACGAACTGGCCTGTTAGTCAAGTTTGTGCAGCAATTGGGGACAGTATGCTGTGACTCTACTGCGGTGTGTAGACTGTCAAACGTCATTTCATGGTGCAACCGCTCTAACATCATGTTCACAAAGGTAGAGCAACGTTACTAGCTCAAAATTGAAGTGGCATGATGTCAAAGCAAGAATGTTTTCAGGGACTGCATGAAGCTTGTGGTGATGCAGCGTTGCTATACAGTATGGTTAAAACATTTAGAGTAGACAGAGAAGCTGTGAAGGATAACCCCCTTACAGGACAACCCCATGTGGAGAACAAAATTGTTCAACTACTTGCTTCCTTGTTGGTTGTTGGTTGTTGATCGTCAATGGACTGCGTGTGAGTTGGGAGCAGAAGTCTAGTATGCCACAAAACTGTGCTCCACATTCTCTGTTACCGCAAAATTGCAGCACTTTGGATACCCCATGAACTTTCCGAGGTGCAACAATGGCACTGTTATGCAGTCGCACAAGATTTGTTGGGCCAGTACCAAAGGGGAGGTAACAACTTTATGCAACAAATCATCACAATGGACTAAACTTGGAGTCGCTCATATGAACCAAGATTGAAACGCCAGTCCAATGAATGGAGGCATCCCAGTTCTCCTTATCCAAAGAAAGTATACACTACACAAAGTGCTGTGAAAGTGATGTTCGTGGTAGTACTGCATCATGCTGTACCACCAAGGGTCATGGTGGACGCTACCTACTACTGCACGTTCCTACACCACCTTCGTCCAGTGCTCAGGAGAAAGTACCCACATTTCCTGGAACAGCACCCCATCATTCTTCATGACAATGCAGGATGCCACACCACTGCTGCTGTCCAGGACCTCTTGCAACACTGGCAATGGGAGATTCTAGAATATCCACTGATATAAGTCCCTGTGATTATGATCTCTCTGCCAAAATGAAAGAAACACTGTGAGATAAAATTATCTAGGCAATAGGGTGATCACTGCAGGATATCAACCAAAATAGATGTGCAGATGGTATACGATACCTTCCAAGCATTTGGCAAAAGGTCATAATTAATGGGGTGATTATATCTAAGGTGTGTAACTATAAGGACCCCAGTCAATAAAGGTATCACAGAGTAAAAACATTGTGCTGATTACTTTTTATTCAACCCTTGTATTTGTATTTTTCCTGCCTTAGATTTGGGGATATTACACTTAAATGCAGAACTATGATGCTAAGTTCACAACATTTTATTTTGGAACTTTCAGGAAATTCTATCACTATACTCAGTATTTACACAACATTCTCAAAATTACCCAGCAGTATATAGATACACCAAATTTTCAATAGGAAATAATAACATTTAATATTTTCACACTCTGAATGAGATGTGTGCAATTATAAAGTTGAACAACATAATTTTGTCTTCTTAATATGCCTATATTATTTACAATAAAAATGATATTGTATTGGTAATGCCGATGATTTCATTTTGCTTCTTAGATGTTTAACCTTTGTTTCTTATGATTTAGTATAGATTGCAGTGTATATTTTCAGTATATGTGCTGCATTAAAAATTATTTTATTTAGTCAGAATTTGCATAACCTGTGTTTACTATATATATAAACATAATGCCAACTTATTTATTCACCATTATATTTCAAAAACTGTGAAGAAAACTTAGTTACATGTGTATGAAATGGAAATAAGAAAATCAAAGCTTATTAGACTGTAAATTAAAGTTTTAAATATACAGATTTAATATTGCATTATTTTTCACTGAAGCCTTCTTTCATATCCTATCACTCTTCCCATTGTGAATTAAGCAAAAATGAAATAAAATACATTTAACAGACCTATTTTTGACAATAGTGCTTAGAGCTCTGGTATATAGTTGCAGATGATTGTAAACAAATTCAAATACATTATTTAATTAGTTTATTGAAATTCTCATGCTGGCTATTCCTAAAGTTACATGATTACCATTTGTGTGTGTGCATGTATGTGTGTGCGCACATGTGCGTTTTTTTTGTTTTTATTATATATGCTATTTCCAGCGTCCTTTTATATTACACTTCACAAATCAAAATTATAATTTTGGAGTAATTTTTCTTAGTAATATTCCTAAGCTATTAATTTTGATTGTTTTAAAATAACTTGACTTTTTACATACAAATCTGTTGCTATCTATTAAATTTTAGGTTGCTTTATCAAAATGTTTCGTAAGTTCTAATACTAAAATCATGTAAAATGCCTTTGTGATTCTGCTTCATCACAAATTTAATAGGATGATATTAAATACTTTACCCACATTTCAGTCATCCAAAGATCTTACAGAAAAAAACTATATATATTGATTGTAAAATTTAAATAAACTTGCATGTAAAGTGATAAAAATGTATATTTAAATAAAGATGTATGTAAAATGATGAAAATATATATTTTTTTTTATCACTTTACGTGCATCTTTATTTAAATTTTACAGTCAATAATTATGCATTAAAGAAATATGTTTTTAAAATACAAAATCAAATTTTTTCCACAGCAATGCATCACTACAGTACTAATTGTAGGTACCTTAAAGCTATAAACACATTACTTTAAAAGTAAGTTAATACCTCAAATATTTAATGCTTCCTGTTAGGAAACAAACTCAGCAAAACTTATTCATTCACTGCTATCTAGTCCAAAAGTAATCAGATGAAAAACAGAAGCTTTTAAATAAAACAGAAATAGCACCACAATAAAGTTGTTTTCACGTCTTCAGCCAGATCAGAATCCTGGGAGTGGTTCAGAAAAAGAAAGAAGAAAACTCTGAACTATTCACAGTATTTTAATTTTGGCTCTGAATGCGAGAACAGCTGGTGGATTGCATATATAGGGGACTGAAACTAGGAATGGGTATGAGGTGGCACTCTATTTATGTGATTGAGCCACTTGAGTTGGCATAAGTTCCTATACAGGTCATGTGAGAACAGTTGGAGGCGCATCAATTGCCGAAAGTGGAATGTGATGCCAATTTTTTAAAATTGAGTTAACCATCTATTGGTTCTTGGTTTCTATGTTGCTGACTGTTCCAAATCCTACTGGTATTCCAATCAAGTTTTTGTATCGTCTCAAAATGTCTCAAGTATTTAAAGCACTATATTTTACACATCAGTAAAAATACCATATTCCAGCACACCTAGACAAACATTGGAAATAGGCTTTCATAGGATAATAATATTTTTATATCCAGTAGGAAGGATAGAAGATAACAAGTAGAAGGAGCTGCTGATAAAGGCTAAACCTTCTGTTTGTTACGTTCATGGGGATTATAGGAACTATTAGATACAAAAAACTTTGAAGAAAAATAAAACATTTATTCAGCCATGATTAAGTTCTTATAGTTTACATTGTATGATATGCACAAATACTGCAGTAACCTTAATAATGTTCACTCTTCTTCTTATATACAAAAATCAACAAAGTAACAATGATAAATGATGTGACATTTGTGTTTCTCTAAAATGTTATGCATATTCTTTAGCCAGTCTTTTGAGACACTAGAAGGGACACATAAGAGCATTGTGTAGCTGCCTCAAAGAGGTGATACATGTAACTGACCTAGGCACAAGCAATTGGCCCCTAGTCTGTCTCAAAAGACTCTGACCAAAGAATACTAACACAAATCAGCCAACACAAGATAGAACTGGAACACAATTGTACAGCTACATCAGACTAAATGATGCAATGTGATCTATATATCTTTTGTATGCAATGCAAGAGAACTTATGCCTTCCTTGTTTTTTTGCTGCTTCTTTCCAGTTCTTACTGTTAAGTTAGATTTAACAGCCATCTCATCTCACAAGGCTTCTAAAACCATTTTTTTGGCCTTTGGTTTATATATCAAATAGAAAAAAAATTGGAGAGTACCTATTTTCATTAGCTATTAGTTGTAAGCTGTGCTTAAATAAAGTTAACATTGTTTTTTTTTTTTTTTTTTTTATGATTATTATCATTGTACAATGGAATATACTGTTTGACCCTGTCCAGCAAAAACCTGTTTTAGAAAATCTGTCTTGTAGGATTATATTCATGTCATGAATGGACATCAGGGAGAACAATTATTGAAAACTGAAGCTTTGTTATTTTGAGCCAAAATGCATTAGTTGGATGGAGTTTCAAAGAACATGTCCATTTTACTGAAGAAAGAAAGAATGGAAAAAAAAAAAAATTAACTGTGGAATATCATAAGAACTTTTGACTCATGTTAATATGAATGTTTGATCCCAGTGTTATGTCATGTTAAGCCATGAAAGATATTTTTAAGAGACTTCCAGAGTGGAAAGTACTGAGTTGTATTTAGATAATAATTTCTTTCTCAAAACCACAAATTAACCAATAACAGTATAATACTTCTATTGTAGGCATGTTTCTGAGAAATCAAATGACAGCTGGAATATAACGTACTGACTACATGTTGAAAGCTGTATAAAACAAGAGCTTTAAGATTTTGTACTTCAGAGTCATCATGACTCATAATTTTGTCATCATAATCATCACTCAAGAATTAGAGAAAAAGTTTGTTCTGTCTTGAAAAACACCATCTTTTTATCAGACTTGGGCACTCCTGAGTGCCTTCCCTTTGGGGCATATGGTAGCCATTTATTTTTCTTTAGACTCTATGTGAGCAATAATTTTAAACCGTTGCCCATATTCTGTTTCATTTTTTTTTTTTTTTGTGCCTAAATTATAACATTTGCAATATGGTTATGATTTAGCTTGGCTAACTCCCTTTTACAGTTTTGATCCTCCTCATCATTGATTCATTCAATCTTTAGGTTTCACTGCCATATATCAGAAATATAACTGCTTATAAAATTTTAATTCTTCCATTCGCCATTACATTTGTTTATCCTCAAGCACCATTTACTATAAACATATACATATGTTTTAAATATTAAGCTTTTCATTATATAATTTAATAAAATATTTTCTTTCTGCTGCTTTTCCTTTGAGTTTTGGTGAGATTTTGGTAATGAACAAAGAATATTGTATTTTAAATATTATATTCTAATTTAAAATTATTACATAACTGATGCTGCCATTGACAAATAGTTTTGTCATTATAATACTGATGTCACTGACAAAGGGTCCTTATCTCGCAGTCTGATGAACAATTTAGGGGAGGGGGATAATTCTGTAACAAAAAATATACCCTAATGCAATACTTCCAAAATGTAAACATCATGTTCTTATTCCCTGCTCCCCCTCTATTAATCCTAGCTTTTACTATATCTTTGGCTTTGAATCTTAAATGCAATCTATAAATAAAAATCTGATGTGTTCCATTCACATGACTTTCTCTACGTCTTGGCTTATGCTTCTATTTACTTCATGCTAATCAAGAAAAAAATAGCAGAAATAGTCTTATTACTTGCTTCCTTGTAAGTAGAAGCAAAATAAGGGAGTACCATAGGTTAAAGTGATAGCCAATAGCTGGTTGCTATGTGACTGAAGTTCCTTTGTTTGTATGGACAGGAGTAGACAAATTTCTGTATGAGAAAAATATTTCTTTTTAAGTTGAAACCAAAAACAAGGAATATCTTAAAAACGATTCACTTCACGGAAAAAATGTATATAACACAAATTTTGTGTTTTAAGCAACCTACATTTCTGTATGGTAGGTTTTTAACCATGTCTTACAGTTTAGCAGTTATACAAAATATTGTAAAATTCATCCAGAATGAAGTAGTCTTCAGAGGCTATTCCCAGAAAACTCAAGATATACATTTTATTTGTCAGGTAAATATCTTTAATATATGATATTTTAATCAAAATCATTAGAGCCATTTTTGAGAAAATAAACATTTTCGAAATAAAGTTCCATATAAAGGGTAGTTTGGTGTGAGAGGGGTTTTCTCAAAATCTTCGTGTCGCATCTCTGGAAGAAACTAAATTTAAATACCAAGTTTGGTATTTTACTGACTTCTCGTTTTTGAGTTATCGTGTTCATGAACACTCACACACATGGACCTATTTCTGAAAATGCATTTTTTTGATACAGGAGACCCTAAAACATACATTTCCAGTGAAATCTCGGTATCAAATTTTTGGGTGGATCGTAATACCTTCTCTGTACACTATGTACACAGTCCATGTAAAGAAAGTAAAAAATGAGTTGAATGATTAAATTTCTGTCTGTTGTAAATAATTTGATTTAGGATAAATAGATTATCATGAGTGAGTTTTTCCAACTTAACCCATAGATTTCTTCCTTCAATAAAGTTTTAGAAATAACTTGAAGAAAATGCCTTTATGTTTCACCTTTCTAAACATTGCAACTATGCCAATAATGCACTCAGCATCCCTTGAGAAGGTTTTGCCTTCGTCTCTGAGTTCACCTAATTCCTTTTTCCTCTCTGTCCCTCTTACCATTTCTTCCTTTCTCTCTGCTCTCCCCATATCTCCATCTTCTGATTAGATAAATCTTACTTATTTGTATTCATAGTGGACATCTGTGAAAGATGCCTCAGTCACAATGACACACATTTGAGTTACTGCAGAGAACAAAAAATATGGGCTACATAATTAAAGTTATCAGTGACTATATATGCACAAATAGTTAATTTTGCATGAATGAGTTTATGACAACAAATATTTATTTTCAGAGATCACATTGTCCTTCAGTTCTATTTTTGAGCTGTATGCTGACAAGTGTTTTGTAGTAGATGCAGTGATATGTAGCACAAAAATATTCATAGCAGCACCTTTAGCATGTAAATACATGCTGTTTCAATATGAATACAGTGGCAAATATTTAAATATTTTAAGCTGCCAGTACCTAGTAAAGTTGTTGAGAAACACAAATGGTTATAGTATGGTTGCAACTTAAACAGTCTTATGCATCATGAAGTTGCATTATCTGCTGAAGTGAAAACAAAAAATAGTGATAGTTCTAAGACATTCTATACTCGTAAAACATTCTTGTAAAAGTATTTAATACAGTAAATTATCAGTAAGTCATAGTAAGCATTTTTGCTGTCAGTGAACTATGTAAACAAACTGTGTGTGCAATATAGATGCATCCAGGTAGTCTTTGTATATTTGTTAGTTGTCTTAGAGGAGAATAATGCACCTGTTTTTGTTATTGATAAGTCTTGCACCAGATATGCATGACTAATATCGCATGCATATATTCTTATATGAGCACTTACTATTATTTTATACAGCCACCAGTGCTATTCGATTTAGAGATTATACATAATCAGTTTAATGATTTTCTTCATGTGAGCATGCATATTCTGTACCTTTGCAACCATCATACACTTCAAAAAAGCAGGGCTGAAAGCATGAAAGTAAAACTTGTGCTTAGAAGGGGTAGTAAAAAGATGCAACTAAAACTGAATAATACAATAGCTTGGAGTAACCTTATGTGGACAGACATGACTTTATCTTGCAAATATTTCCAATTAATAAATATTACTATAAAAGTTTTATTTTTATTTTAAAAAATAATGAAATGCTTTGTGCTTTTTTAAACACCATTAATTTAAATGCATGTTTGGTTTATGTTTACATCAATTTAGTCTCAGAATATGCATTATCCATGCTGCCCTGGCATACAAAAAATAATAACTTTAAGTAATAAAATACTTTTTGTGATAAATGATTCTCCCTTTTCAGTGAATAAATTAATATGTAAAGGTATATTGAATTTAATCCTCATTTTAAAAAATAGCTTAAAATTGTTTTCTTCAATATTAATGGAAACACCTATTTGGTTTGTTTAAAAGAATTTTAGTCTTAGTACATTTAAAAATTAGTCTTTGATAGGCTGCCCTGATGTATCAAACACTAATAACTTTTAGTTATGATTTATGATTTGTGCAGATGACAACCTCTCTCCCCCGCTTTCATTTTTCCTCAATATTATGATGATTACTCTTATGAGTATTTACATTTTAAGCATATGCCCTGGTAACATGTTTTATGATGTATGTGATGAAGAATGTACAATGTATTGTGTTTGTTCGGCTTCCTATACATTACTCCACACTTCAAATTGGCCTGTTAGCAGAACAGTTCTTCAGGTACAGTGTAATTACTTTTAATGTCACTGTCTTGGCAAGATACAGCAAGTTCCTTCACTATCATTGTTGCACTAAAGCCTCATTACTTCAATTAGGAAAACCTGCACTTTGAAATGTGGATGGAACCTTTAGAACTCCATGAAGGAATTTCTCAGCTCAGGGCTAAGAGAGGCTCATATAAATCCTTAGGTACTGCTGAAGTAATTTTCTTTGATTTCTTGTTTTTATTAAATTTCTCTTGATATAAAATAAGCTTTTGTTTTGCTGGTGATAATGTACTTCCAATTTTCTTTGTTACTTTCTCCTGATTTTCCTGAAATGCATCAGAAGATGGTACTTCATATAAACTGGCAGGCACTGCATAATTTTCTTGGCTTTCTCCATCAAGCATTCTGAGTTGTTCTATAATATTTTTTGGCTTAAAGTTTCCTGAAGTCAATACCTTTTGTTCATCACTACCATCATGCCGGCTTGCATTTTTGTTAACATACACAACAACATATTCAGAAAAGGAAGATTTAGGAGTGTTTATGTCAGCAAAGTCACGGAAATTGGAAAAGAAGTCATTTCCATGCTGTGGTCTGGGATTGCCTTGGAAAGCTGGTCGTCCATGTCCATTATTTTGGTAAGAACTATAGATGCCTCCTCTTCCACCATAGTCACGATCTTCATCATCATAGAAGGTTCCTCCACGAATCACTCCAAAGTTTCCTGATCCAAGTAAATTATTTGATTTTGTTTCTGAAGTTACAGGATTGTGAAAGTAAGAATTTTCACGAAAAGCAGTACCAAAGCTTAGGGGCTGAAAGCCATTCTGTTGACTTCGAAGAAGAGGTGTCCTGTGACTTTGAGCTGGTTCTTGGAATAATGAGGGTCGAGAATGACCTAATGGGGGAGGTCCAGGGAACAGGGGTGCAAAAGCTGGAAAAAAATGCTGGGCCATACCAGCCGCATCCGCCTCTCTCATGTTGTTGGAAACAGTAGTTTCTGGAATTTGCTTAGTAGATTCATTTTGCTCTTCCTCCTCTTCTGGCTCAAGAAACATATCACTGTCATCATTGTAGTCATCAGCTGATGATGATGTATCATCTGGTTCAGGTTCTGCTGCTTTTGTCATGTTTTCATTTTGTAGAGAAGCTACAGCAGATTTACTGTTCGCTTGAAGTTCTTCAGATCCATCAGCAACAGATTCCTGTAAAATTAAAACAAAATAAATAGGTATGTGAAAACTTGAACATTTTGTTTTTGGTATTTGCAGTTGATATGATCAGCAACATATAATACAAACATGTGATTAGCTAAGCAACCATGCTTCCTTTAAGGCCAGATTTTATAATTTCTTTAAGATCAAGTAAATATGTTGTTTTATAGCTTTTCAGAAGGGTTTTCATAATTAATAAAATATAAATTTTTCCATCTGATTATGATACTTTCACATTGACTCCTTGTAAGCTAAGGTTAGAAAGCGAGTCAGATTTGAACATTTCATTGCATTACTGGGACACAAACCATGGATGATCTATCAAAATGCAACCATGGCCAAACAGTATTATATTTCTTACATGATTCAACCTTCTAATCATTAGCAGTTACAATTCAAGTAATTGTGTAGTTAAATAAACCCTAGACTTTTTCTAACATCCTTTAACTTGGTAGGTCAAATTTGAAGGTGTATGAAATGGGTGAAATGATGCTCAAATGAACCTGTGATCTACAGAGCTTAGAGTTACTCAATATACAGCTTCTCAGTATAAGGGAAATCCCAAGAAAAGACCTTATACAGGCAACCAAGATTTGAACTCAGGACCTCGAATGTGAGACATAAACCTAGAATTGTAACATTTTTGCACATTGCAAATTGTCTTTAAGTTTTGATATCTTCTAATTAAGATAATCTCAGAGGCTTACTTTTACTGTCAGGTTGAAGCTGATTTTCCTTAGAATGTAAGAAGTAAATTTATTGTAATCAGTTTCAACCTGATAGTAAGTATAATTTTGAATACTGGAAGTGGTACACTGTGAAGCTAGCAATTAGTTTTTAATTGGTAGTCGAATATACACACATGTGCTTCACAAAAACTTACTTTTACGCAGAACTAGTTTCGCATGCGTGTTACATGCATTGTCTACTGCTTTCGACTATCGGATACAACACGAGGATCCTTGATGTATGACTGATAGTAAGTATTAATATGATTATTTACAATAAGAACTGAAATTTTCCTGACAGCATATTATCTCTAAATTTACTTGGTTTTTTATCCAAGCAAATTGATATCCATTGTCTTCAGGATGAACTGATGAAAATAGAAGTCCAGATTTCCATATTTATAGTGCTGGAATAAAGATACATGGCCAAGAAAATCAAGCAATCCAATCAGATGTCAGCTTCATTCCGGAATTTTAAATATGAAAATCTGGACTTCCATTTTCATCAGCTCATCCTGAAGATGAAAGGTTGGCAGAGATTAAATAACATTTTCATTAACCTTGGGTCATTCATCTAGTTCTGTACGCCTCGCTAGAGGTCTCTACTGCCTAGACACGCATCTTGGTGTTTAGAGAATCATCATGAGAGTGCATGGTTCACTATTTGCTGGCTTTGTGCCTGATGTTCCAAGGTCAAGAGTCTTTCTTGCTGGACTGAGTAAGAGAGAAGCTGGTGGGAGTCAGCCCGAAATGCAGTTGAGGGAAGCTAACTAGCAGTTGGTCAACCTTTAAGTTTGAGTGGCAATTATGCTGCCATAGTATTTCATTACCAGTGGAGAACCTTGCAAGCATGTTACTATAAGTCTTAATTAACTGCACAACTGCTACACCTTTGTGATCTGGCTTCGAAGTGGTGAAGGCTTCACAAGGAGACTCGTGGAGCAGCAGGTGGCAAGCTGGCCATTTTTCCAGCTTTCCAAGGAAGTAAAATTCAGGAATGGAATTATTTTCACAAAGGAAGCTACTTCCAAGTTTTTCCTGGGATTGCAAGGACTGTTATGTGACATGGAAGAAAGTTTTCCATTTGGGTGAGAATGTTGTTTGCTTTGTTTCATACTTGTATCTCTCTAAATTTATGTACTGGCTTTTGGACTTCTTAAAATTATCTTGTTACCTAACGTCTCAGAAAATAACATCCAGTTGCATGAACGTGTGGAAAAATATCTGTAAAATTGTAAATGTGAAATTGGTCATGAGTCTTAGAGCCGTTATGTTTGTCCTGATTAGACAATAATACATCACGTGGCAGTAAAGTGTCCCATAAGTCAGTTTGACAAGGAATAAGCTTGCTATTTATATATATATATGTGTGTGTGTGTGTATTGTATTGTAATGTATGGGTGTGTGGAGTGTTTGAGTGTAGTCACCTTTTATTTTTGTAATGTTTTTATTCTTCTCAGGACTCTAGCTCACTATTGGCATGTTAATTAAATCATTTATATTAACAATAATATTATATAAAATAACTAAATATTCCATTTTGTGAATTATCAGAAATTATAAAGGGATTGTACATTCTAAATAATTTATTGAAGATTTGGTAATATGGAGTCTTTTAGATTGCCAATAATTACGATTTCAAAATGTACAGTTTATTAAAGAATGAAAATAGGACTTACACACCCTCATTTATTTAACTTTTGACCATTGATGTGTGATCCAGAAAACATGCCATAACTTTCACATTTGGCAAAAGGGACAACAGGTTCCCTATACAATCCTGTCAATTTGTGTGGTTGAATTTTGGGACATTCTGTATATTTAAGAAGTTTCTAGGGATAGCCTCTGAAATCCTCTCATTCTCAATGACTTTTGTATAACTGGTAAATGTAAGACAGGCAAAATCTTACTACACAACCTAGATCTTGTTAAAGAACAATATATGAGGTACATCCTTTTTATTTTTTTGTGGAATTAACCATTTCTGAGATATTTCTTATTATTTCAATTTTCCAATCTAATGGATTCCCTTTTTTCCTTCCTACTTACAAGGAACTAAGTAATAAGAATATTTCTGCTTTCTTTTTCTCGATTAGCATGAAGTACATATAGAGAATTATAAGCTTTTGCAGAAACATCTTAATACAGAATAGGTAGAGAAAGTTTTGTGAATGGGGCACATCATTCATCTCTATATGTAGAATAGCTCCTAAGAGGATGACATATGCATATTAAGGAAAAATATGATTCACGGACATGGTGGTCTCTGTGGTGGTAGCATGTCTACCTCACATTCAACAGGTTGTGTGTTTGAATCTTGCATAGGGTGAGTTAGGTTGTTTTGGGATTTTCCCTTTTTCTGAGAAGGCGAATGTTGAACAACTTTAAGCTCTATGAGCCCCGAGATCATTGGAGCATCATTTCACCAATTCCATTCATCGTCCAACATGACCAACCAGGTTAAAGGATGTTAAGCTACAAAAAAAAATAAACTGGCAGACAGGTATGGATACAGCTACCAGTCAGAAGGCCTAGGTACTTTGTTTGGAACTGTTCCCTGCAACTGACCTCTCTGACCCATGGGTTTTTTTTTGTGGGTTTTCTCGGGTCACTAGATGAATACTGGAGAGTTTCTACATTCCCCCGAACTTCCTGTTTCTTCATTTCATCCAACTGCTCTCTTTCAGTGTAAGTGTTAGCAAGGATGCCCTCTCTTGGAGGTGACTCCGCTCTCAGATGCTGGATGGCATTGGAAGTTGTCTGTAGTCTCAGGGCATTTGGTCAGACCTGAGGTGCAGGCTCCTACCACTCTCTGCCTTAAGATGAAGAACTGCTTGGAAACTGGGGTCCCTCCACATTGGCTCTCTCCCACTGCTCAATTTCTGCTGCCTGCTGTAAATTACTCTCATCTCATCCTAGCATCCTGGGTTCTGATGTGCAATAAGTCAATAATGGCTGAGTGTGGAATCCCTCCAGCACACCCACAGTGCTATGGATAAAGCTGAACTTAACACCAAGTTAGCACTTTTCTAAACCTTGAAATAATGGCTGCACCATGCCCAAGTGGTCAGACCATTCGCCTCTCACCTAGATGGCCCAGGTTCGATCCCCAGTGCATGTGAGATTTGTGGTGGACAATGTGGCGCAGGGGTGGGTTTTCTCCAGGTTCTCCGGTTTCCCCTGTCATCTCATTCCACCGGGGCTCCATCTTCATGTATCATCAGTGTCATCGCCTGCAGTACCAGAGCAGTAAAAGTGGGCGTCAAACACAAAAAAAAAAAAAAAAATAATAATAATAATTCAAATTCAATAAAAGAAAGGAACATAGACAACTTCTAGAGAAAAATGAGAATTTGGCAGTTTCAGATCCTAACAGCCAACAGTAACCACAGCCAAAGTATTACACAAAACTTAATGTTGTATGAAGTATTTATTCCATTGAGAAGTAAAATAAGGTTATCAGAATTGATATCTGAATGCAGGTTGTTTAAAAACTGTTTCTATAATAGTATGATAATTTGTATTGTTATTGTGAATACTCTGGATTGTTCTGGAATATCTAGCACAAAGAAAGAACCGAAAAGAAGAAAAACCTAAAAAAATTAACAACTAAGGAGTTTGTGAACAAAATTGGTTATTTCCACTATATATATATATATTTTTTTTTTTTTTTCCAGGGGGTAGAAAATGTTATAATGAGGCTTTGCTTTAATTGACCATTACAGATATATTTATGCTTTACACCTATTAAATCCTTTGATGTCATAGTGCCAATAATAATTTTTTCATTCTTTTTGTTTACAGTTTACAGGCAAAAACATTTTGGGAGTATCTGGTGTTGTTTAGCAGTGTTGCAAATATCCAAGTCTGAGTGAAAAAAACATGAAAATGTTCATTTTTGATCAGAAATGAAAGAAATTAGGCAACATATTTCTTATATCTGTCATACCGTAGATTAATTTTAACTGTTTTATGGTACAACTTCTTTAAACATGTGCTTTTTTTACAGTTATATAAAGGGAATAGATGATAAAAAACAAATCATTTTTGAAATAGTTCAAATGGAAAACACAATAAGCATGACATAGATAGATAAAATTTTAATAGCATTTCTTTAGAGGTTGTACTGTCTCCATTACACCTCATGTGCTGCTAAACCTAACTATTGCAACATCACTCTACTGGCAGCGCTTCCATTGATTTTTTCTCACTGCAAGCGAGTGGATCTACTATGCTTCATGAGCACCAAGGGGAGGGTTTAGCTACTCGACGAGGAAACAGAAGTGGTCAGTTGGAAATTCACGACTCGTCGGAACTGTCCTGGTATAGTGCTAAGGGAGTGCCACTCTTCTAGATTCTTCTTGATTCTTTTAACTTAATGGTTCACCTCAATCCTGCCTTTGCCTTTGTACAGATTCCAAACTTGGGTGTGTGTTTCCACAAAATATCAGTACCATTAGAGCCCACTGTGACAAGATGTTTTAAGAACAAACTGTCTTAGATTTTGACTTAGTTAAATTATTCAATTGTAAATCAAATCTTTCCACTACTAATATTTCTGTTAAACCTTTTTATGTATTGGATATATGAAACAATTTGATGTATTCCATTCAGATGACTTTCTCTACATCTCTGCAAATGTGGTTCTATTTACTTCATGTTAATTTAGAAATAATTAGCAGAAATAGTCTTATTACTTGCATCCTTGTAAGTTGAAGTGAAATAAGGGAGTAACATAGGTTAAAGTGATAGTCAAAAGGTGGTTGCTATCTGACTGAAGTTTCTTTGTTTGTATGGACAGGAGTTGACAAATTCCTGTATGAGAAAAGTATGGTTTTCAAAGCTGAAATCAACAACAAGCAATATCTCAAAAACAATCAACTCCACAAAAAATCTCTTAAGGTTTAACAGTTATGCAAAATTCCATAAAATTCACGCAGAATAAAGTAGTCTTCAGAGGCTATTCCCAGAAAATTCAAGATATGCATTTTATTTGTAAGGTAAATATCTTTAATATACAATATTTTAATCAAAATTGTTAGAACCATTTTTGAGAAAATCAACATTTTCGAAAAAAGTTCCATGTAAAGGGTAGTTGGGGGTGGGGGCATTTTCTTGAAACTGTTCGTGTTGCATCCTTGGAAGATACCAAACCTAAATACCAAATATGGTTTTTAATAGACATTTTGTTTTTGAGCTATGCTGCCCACAGACGCACGCACACACGCACGCACACACACACACAGAGATATTTTTCTAAAAAGGCTGTTTTTGGATTTAGGGCATCTCAAAACATGTATTTCTGGTGAAATCTCGGAATCAAATTTTTGGGTGCAATACAACACCTTCTCTATACACTGTGTATACAGTACGTATAGAGAAAGTAAGAATAGTTTTATACAATATAGAGAGAGCTTAGCAAAGTAATATGCACATACAGAATGTTACAGAATTTAACCGACACACTTTTGGGGATTGCAGAGGTGCATTAGGTGAACATTTTGATATAGGACACTTTGGTCTTTGAAGTCACAGCTAGTTGCAACAGATCAAAATTAATAATGAGCCAGTATGCCACTGATAAAACTTTTCTGAGTTGCTGCCAACGGCAAGATAGCCGAGTGGTAAAATTACCGAGACCACAGTGTCGTTTGCATGGTTGATAGCTCAGAGGTTCAAATCGCAACAGGATTATTGATATTTTATCAATATTTCAATTGATGTATCGCACGACACTGAATACAAGCCATTTCAAGTGCTGACAAGTGCTGTTGAATTTAACAGGGGAAATAATTTTAAAGAGCAATGAACACCATAATCTTTGTTTACGAGTGCAAAAGGGTGATGCTAGAGAAAGAAAAGACAACATTAAAGTTGTGTTCTAGTTCACCTCAGGACGGAGGTAATATGAAGGAACATTACACAGAAATAAGTTCCTTGCCCAATAATAAAAAGAAACAATGTATATACATAGATATGAGAGAGAGATGAAGAATAGCTAATAAATAAAGTGTTTCCTTGTCTGCAAATTTCATGTAAAAATTCAGAAACAATAAGGAAATTAATTTTTCTATTCACTCCCCTTATTTGTGGGAATGCAAACAATAAGAAAAACAAATAAGGGAAACAAACAAACTTGTTTTTCACACCTCCAAATGCTCAAAAAGGAAGAAACTTTGGCACAACAAAGGAGAAACCAAATTTAGAATTATTATGCACACTGCAAGTTAAGGATATTCATGATACACAAGAGAATAAAGAAAACCAAGCTTCTTATTTGTCTCTCAAATTGAAGCACATGCAACAACAACAATAATGATAATAACAATAACAGCAACAATAATAACAATAATCAAACTCCTCAAAGGCGAGCATACATGAACTAAAGAAATCGCTCAAAGTGTCATCCTACAGCATCCACACAGAGTCTGCATCTTTGAATAAATCTGTCCTGTATCCTCTCAAAGATGTCTGGAGTGTTATGAATTAGTTACGTCACATTCAGGCTCTACACTCATCAGCAAATCTTATCTGAGTTGATGAAAGTCTTGTACACGAGGCTCTTGCTGTGTCCCCACAGAAAATAATCTGCGACATAAGCAGAACGGGGTGGCCAAGTAATAACAATGCTATATCCAATCCATTGTGCTAGAAATGTGTTATTTAACTGGCCTCAACATTCCTGTCGAAGTGAGCAGGAGCTCCATCATACTGGAACCATATCCGGCATCATGCATTAAGAGGGATATCTTCCAGAAACCCAGGTAGCACATCGACTAGGAACTGTGGTACAAGTTCCCGTTTAACCCCATGGAAGAAGGTAATGGCCAATTATGTAATTTGAAACTATGCCAGCCCATATGTTGACTCCAAACATGTGTTGAACATTTCTTTCAACAATTACATGCAGATTTATGTGGTCTCAGATATGGCTGTTTCTTGGTATAATGTCATTCTTTCCTTTGTGAAACAACTCTCGTCGGCAAGAGCATTCATGAAAAGAAGTCCAACTGTTCTTCATGCCATTCAGAGTTACAAAATTGCCCTAGGGGAGCATTCAGCGGATGTCAAGGCCTGTACCTTCACAAGATGGAACAGATGGAGTCCATTTTCCTTTATCACTCACCATACACCATTTGGGCCCATAGTGTGTGTAATAGCACGCATGCTGCTTGAACGATTGTTGTGAATCCTTTTGAACACCTCCTCCTCGAAACCTGCTGTGCGACGGGTTCATCTTGCACTAGTGTTAGGCCTATGCCTAGCCAGAGATCCAGTTTACTGCAGATGCTGGTGAATAAACCAAAGGTAGAATGATGTGGTTGGTATTGTTGAGGATATCTGACTGTATAGAGCCATGCTGCTTCATGTGAGTTTCCTCCTGCCTCCCCATGAGCAAACTGCAGGTCAGCTAACTCCAAAAAAGAGTATGCCATGGCTGTGATATGAATAACTTGTTCCAATAGCAGACAGAGCAGCAATTCAACTCATGTGCTATTAGTCTGGAATGACTTTGAAAGTATGCATGCATAGCTGTTAGGGGCACATTCTCATACCTGATACCTGCTCATTAACTTGTGCTACAATGCAAATGCAGTAATGTATCCTACAACATGTTCAAGCCCGCCTGCCTCACATTCAACAGGTCACGAGTTCGAATCTCGCTTAGGGTGAGTTACCCAGATAAGGTTTTTTTTCAGGGTTTTCCCTTTTCCTGAGAAGACGAATGTAAGCTTCATGGACCCCGAGATCATTTGAGCATCATTTCACCAATTTCATTCATTATCCGATATGACCAACCAGGTTAAAGGACGTTAAGCTACAAAACAAACAAACAAAATGTTCAAACGCACCATGAGAATACCTAATTGAATTAATTAAAGTGGTACTGTTAACACATGCTTCACTTACTTTTATTGAGTAGGACAATTGTTTCGCAGACCATTGCCCGCATCCTCAGCTGTTGAACCACTGAAGATGCGGACAACGGTCCACAAAACAATTGTCCTACTCAATAAAAGTAAGTGAAGTGTGTGTTAGCAGTACCACTTTAATTAATTCAATTTGATTATGCCTTCACTGTAAGCAGCTTCAAAATTATACATTTATATGAGAATACCTCTGTAAAATTTACTTCATTTTGAGAAAAATACTGTAAATGAAAATTAGGTTCACCCCAAACTTATACCATTCACCTGGTTTGGACCCTGCACCATTTAATTGAAAGTGCCACTCCAGACAAATAAGCTACTTCGAGTAATAGTATCAGAGGTAATAAAAATATCTGCTACTAATCTGAAAGTATCTGTATACCCGATACTAGTAAACCATGTTACAAACCATGTACAGTAACTGCGGAAAGATTTTTCCCTTTTTCTATGCAATATGTTAAAACATATTATCTTCATTACACTGTATATGTTGTATTTCATTATTTTACTGTTCTTCTTTGTTTCATCTGCATGTTCTGTTGTTATTCTTGGCTAATGAATTGTATATTTAAGTGCTATTTGCATTAATAATAATAATTAAAAAAAAAAAAATGTTAAAACATAGCATGTAACTACCTCAATAAAATCACTTCTAGTTTTAAAAAAACACTAAGAATGAAAATTGGGTTCACTCCAAATGTATGCTCTTCATGTGCTCGAAAAAAAAGTTTTAAGACTGAGTGAGGCTTGAACCCAGGCTACTCAGGACTATCAGACTGGGACCCAAGCTCGCTTCTGACTGCTCTATTGCTGTACATAAAAACGCACTTCCCTCTCTAATTTGTACAGTGAAACTGGAGCTCATTGTGCTCTGGTCCTTGCTGATGGAGCATTTTCTTCAGAGTAGCAAAGCTCATAACTTCAAAAATATCACATTGGTAGCTATTTTTGTGCTAGATAAATATTTTTGAATGGAAAGCAATACCACATATGCATTCAATCTTTATGTATAATTATCAGTATGAATATTCCAGTGCAAAAGTGATCCTAAACTATTCCTCTGTAACCCCTGAAGATTTGTCGGTTGAATTCTGCAACACTCTGTATATCTACAAAAATATGTGAGCAAAAACCATGTAATTTAAACATGCTTGTTCCAAACAAGAGCAATGCAGGTATCATGACTGTTCTCTTTCTAAATTATTCTCTGTTTATTATATAATCATAAAAATGTGATAGATTTTATTCCCTGTTTTCACCAAATTATTTCTCCAATAACTATGTCACATCCTTCTTCCTTTCAGCTCTTATTTTATGCTGTAAAAGCATTTCTTTTAGCTGCATAGGATCATGATTCTTTTCTCTTTTCGTAAGGTTGAAATGCTTCAGTGGATGCCTGAAATCTGCAGCTATTGCTTTTGTTTAACATTACAAGCTAAGTGCTCTTTATATTAATGCTTTTCTTTATAAGTATTCATTTAAATACTTAGCAACCTTACGTATGCATTTTAGAGTATTTTTAAAACCCCAAACTTCTGGTGCTCTTGGTGAATATGGCTTCCAGGCACCTGAGGATATAAATGCACATATTCTTCTTTGCTGCTACTAAAGGATGCTTCCTCATAATTTTTGTTTTCTTCCCATTGCTCTCAAACAAATTTAAAATATTAAAATAATTAAGTTCTAAAGTAAATCAAAATGTTTATTTCATACAATTGGTTTAAATAAACATGCAGGAACATTACTGAAATCCCTGAAAGAATATTAATTTTTCCCAAATGTCTAGATATATCATTCTGGTTAAAGAAACATACCAAGGATTTTGTTCTGTATGGCTATATAGTAAATTGTTATTCTTATAACATTGGACAAGGTTACTTTAGAACATTAGTGCATCTTATCATTATGAAGCAAAGATGTTTATAGATGTATCAGGATCACTGTACCTAAAATTAAACAGCCTAATGCGAAAAAATCTATTTCCGTTTTTTTTTTGTTTTTTTGTTTACACATTCTTTGCAGATTCAACTTTGAATTCCAATTGTCAACATTTGTCTTCTCAGGAAAAGGCAAAATTCTGGAAGAATTGAGAATTGTTATAAAGATTTTAACTTCGAACCTCTTGAACATAGGGAGACACATTATCCCCACACTACAGAGGTGGGGTAAGAGCATTATTCTGTAATAATAAGTTATAATATATTTTTCATGATAAGACTACACAATACTATTGCTATCTTTGAATGAAGAAAATATATGTGCTATGTGAACATCAATAGCTGGGCTGTAGCAGTTAAAATGCTTTTGTCCTCCTATCAAATAGATGATGATAAAGTAATGTATTGCCCACCTAATTACATCACCAAGCAGCACACTGAGGTGCACGGTGGTAGAGGTAGTGGTCTTGCCAGTGGCAGTGGCATAAATAATCAAACTGCAGTGGGTTCGGTTCAATAGGGCCTTCACAGTAATTAATATGCAGATTCTCTTATTAAAAAAAAAAGTGCCTAAATCTCACAAAAACTAAACATTACATTAACATATTATACCACCAAATTAATCATAAACAAAATTTAAAAACAAATCTGATGTGTTCCATCCACACGAGTTTCTGTACCTGCTATTCTTCTTTCTATTTCATGCTAATCAAGATAAACATCAGCAGAATGGTCTTATTACTTAGTTCCTTATAAGTAGAGATAATTAAGTGAATACATTAGGCTAAAGTGACAGCCAAATGTTTTAAAAGCTGTTACTATGCAATTGTCATTGAAATTCATTTCTTTGCATGGCCAAGAGTAAAACAAAAGGAACACAGGTGACTTCCTGTTTAAGAAAAGTGTAAGTATGTTAAAATTGAAACCAATAACAAAGAATATGTCAGATATGGTTAACTCTAGAAAAAATACGAGTCTATATGACTCGTTTTGTGTTTTAACAAGGTCTAAATTGTTTTGAATTGTAAGTTTCTGTCTACCTCTTATGGTTTATCAGTTATTCAAAAGTCATCCACAATGCAGAGGTCTTCTGAAAATTCCCAGAAAATTCAAAATCTACATTCCATTTGGTATTTTAACCAAAATTATTGGAGCTGTTTTTGAGAAAATCATAATTTTTAAAATTGTTTCATGTGAAAGGTAGTTGGGGTAGGGGTATTTTCCTGAAAATGTTCATGTCGCAGTATTAACATGCTTTTCATTTTTTAGTTATGCTGCACATGCAGACACACGTACGCGACCCCCCACAAACTCCGAGGCGTTTTTCTAAAAATGCTTTTTTTTTTTTTTATTAGATTCAGGGGGTCTCTAAACATATATTTCTGGTGACACCTTGGTATCAAATTTTTGGGTGGAATACAGAGCTTTTTCTAAAATTGCTTTTTTTGCTCTAAACATAAATTTCCGGTATCAAATTTTTGGGTGTAATACAATTTTATCTACTATGCACATTATACATTCATGTTTGGGAAAGTAAAAAAAACAGAATAAACATTTAGGAAAAAATTGTAATAAATCTTGGTGTCCTTTATTTATTAAAACTAGTATTCCTGAATTATCATGATAAGAAACTGGAAAATTTTTTATTGTTTATTATACATGACTATGAGTACTTTGCAACAAAGAGAAATCAAACGTATAGACAGTCCATCACCATAGCTGTGCACACTTATTTTGCCATCTGGATACAGCATAAGATTAAAATGAGAGCCAAGAAAATGCATGGAGATCATTCAAGGGTCTGGATGCCACAGCACTACCATTGCCATTACCATCACCGCAATCTAGGAATAACAATCTAGACTCTGGTGAGATCATGGGTTCAAACCTGGAAAAAAAATCCTTAGTATGGCTTCCAGTGGTATAGATTTGTGGAGTATAATAGGACCTCAAGTCTGGTAAAGAGGCCACTGAGCAAATTAAGCAGCCTTTCACACCCAACATGGAATAGGATGCTGAAAACCATAGCAGATAAAGAGCATCAAGAATTTAAAAAAAGCCCACCTCTATAATGTGGTGCTAATGTGTCTGCCTCACATTGAAGAGATCCAAGGTGATTGGCTAAGGTGAGTTATCCAGATAAGATTTTTTTCAGAGGTTTTCCCTTATTCTGAGAAGTCAAATGTTGAGTAGAGCTTAGAGCTCATTTGAGGAGTATTTCATGCATTCTTTGGTATGACCTACGAGGTTAAAGAATATAAATTACCAATAAATAAATAAAACTTCATCATAAAAATGTTAATAATAACAGCAGCAACATAATAAACACTGCCTTATTTTTTATTTGGTAATTTAATACAATGCAATAGATTTTAATGTGTACTGTAAACTTAACTTCATGTAACTTAGTCTTAATCCTTCCTGTATGGAGGACTTACACGTGAGTGCCTAGGGGCAAGAAGCTTGTCGAGGTACCAATGACATTTAATCTGTACTGTAAACTTAACTTCATGTAACTTAGTCTTAATCCTTCCTGTATGGAGGACTTACATGTGAGTGCCTAGGGGCAAGAAGCTTGTCGAGGTACCAATGACATTTAATTTGTACTGTAAACTTAACTTCATGTACCTTAGTCTTAATCCTTCCTGTATGGAGGACTTAACACGTGAGTGCCTAGGGGCAAGAAGCTTGTCGAAGTACCGATGACATTTAATCTTAGAATGAAGAACTCAGAATGAGGGATTGAACCATAGTCAGGCATGAGAGTAAGGAAGTAGACGATATGCAATGAAGAGAAAATGGATGATAGGAAAGCTGTGAGCAATTGATAGAATTAATAACAGAGGAAACTGGAAACTATAAAACACATATTCTTTTAATCAGTTTAAATGTAGGTATACTTTTTGTTTCCAAGAGGCAAACCATTAAATATCTTAATTCCTACAGTTTTATCAGGTTAGTAGTTTTATGCAGCATGTAATATCCAGAGCTAAGAAGTTTGTACCTTTTGCCGTCCTGTCATATAGGTTGCGATCAACCATCTCCTAGCATCAAAACAAGTCACTGATAAAAACGCAGGGAAGAGAGATAAACAAACCTGTTGTCAAGTAAACAGTATTGTTTCCAGAGAACAGAACTTACTTGCGAGACATTTGTAAATGCACACTTATTTACATAATTAAGTACAGCATACAAATTGTTACATATATACAGGCTGAGCTACTGATTTGCTTCTTTACATATGTACATTATGAAAACACCAAAGCAATTATAACTTGGATTGTAATATTTACTGATTGAATGTAAAATAATATCCAAATAATAAAATTATTGTCTTAAATATCTTAAGTGTCTTACTAGGTAAAAACCAAAGCAGGAATGACACTAAATCTTTACTCATTGGCAGCCATATTACTGAAAACAATAATGTACTTTCTGAAGCTTTTCAAATAAAAACTCATTCTACGTTCCGACAAATAAGATTTATAATGCAAAAAAGTTTGTTCCTCTTTGCACCAAGTGACTGGGGCATGTTTGAAACATTTTATTCACTTCCGTATCAGTATCCCCAAGCAAATAGCATTTGTTGGGATCTAAAAGTGCAGCTTGTATATACATCACATTAAACCCAGCATTCCTTTAATTACACTTTTCATTTTCATCTTTATTTCAGGTAGGGTGCTCGTGCATTAGTAGATCCATTTTGACAGTTCTTCTACATGCTGCACAGATTCAGTTCAGCTCCATATCTCGGGACTGTAACAGTGTGATAGTTCTAGGTAGCTTTTTGAACAAATTTGCAATTAGTAATATGTTTCTGTGAAGCTGTTCTGTTACTAACGTTTGACAGTTTGTATACTAGAACTGCCATCAGTTCCTATAAAAGTACATGAATAAGTGCACTGCTGTCTGCCTGGGTAGTGTGGTGCCTCACATTCAATAGGTCGTGAGATTGAAAATGAAAAAACTTAAATGGCATGTTATTTAACTACTGTCATTCTCAGCATCCCATTCTAAATTGGGCATGAAAGACCGCTTAATTTTGCTCAGAGGCCTCTCTATCAGGCTTGAGGTTCTTTTATGTGCCGTAAATCCTCAACACAGGACCAACGGCTTTACTTCCCTTCTGAAGGAAGCCATGCTAAGGATTTTTACATCCAAAAAAATCCATCGTCCTCTGCCGAGTTTGAACCCGCAACCTTGGGTATATGAAGTCAGCATGGTAACCATTACACCATGGAGGGTGACACGTGAGATTGAAGCTCGCTTAGGTGAGTTACCTGGAAAAGATATTTTTTGGGCGTTTTCCCTTATGCTGAGAAGACAAATGTCGAGTAACTTTAAGCTCCATGGACCTCAAGATCATTTGAGCATCATTTCACCAGTTTCATTCATCATCCGATATAACCAATCGGGTTAAACTACAAAAAAAAAACACACACACTGCTAGAAAACTTACTATGATTGTAAAACAAATTAATTTTGCTCATATTTTAGCATAACAAAAATATTATTTGAATGCCTTCCTTCCTACCAACAAGGTTGTGTGTTATGCAGTGATATCTGCTTTGCAGTAATGGGTTGTACTCTACACTGACCTTTGCTCGTGCAAGTAGCACAACATGGTATTGCCAACACTAGCCGCTCTTACTCTGCATAAAGATATCGGTACAAACTTCCTAGCTCTGGTAATGTCCAATGACAGATCCAAAAGGGGGAGGGGGATGGGAGGGGCATGTGCCCACCCCTCACCAAGTAAAACATTAATAAATAATAATAAAAAATACAGATTGCAACACATTAATCTCAAATATAGGTTAAAAATGTGAATTATATTAGTAAAATATAAACTTAATATTGATTTACATATGGTAAGTAAAAATATAACTATGTGGTCTGTTTGCCTAACCAAACACACATAGTTAAATTCACAGCATTCTCAGGTCTGCTAAGTTGAGAGTGGAGTGAGTAACTTGTGCAGTAGCAAGGTTAACACTTAACACAATATTATGATTCTGGTGTTTGTGCTATTGTGCCATTTTGTGACGATTATGTTTGCTTTCTGTATGGGAGTGTATTATAAAATATGATCATTTCATAGTTAAGAAGAAGAGGCAATGATTTTTTTTCCACATCTGGAGTTAAGCAAGTAAACATCTTCAGTACAAGAGCTTACAGACGTTGAGGGTATGTCACTATCATCGTCATCATCCTTTTAATGATTTGGTGGGTAAAAAACTCATAAATATGGATTTTTTCTTTTAAGTAGAAAGTGATATTTTTGGGGTAAATCAAGTAGTTTTTTTTAAAAAAATGTAGTTAGTAAAATACTTAGGTTTTATACTTGTATGTTCCTTATATCACAAGTATTTTAGTGTACTTTCTCATCTCTTAATATTTCTCATTAATCAGTTCAAAATGTAATATTTTATTGTTAGTACCAGATAGTATTATTGATTTTGCACTTTTTAGGATATGTTCCTCTAAACTGTTCTACTTCAAAGTCTAAATTTTCAAAACTAAATTTTTAAAACTTTTCTGGAGTGCCCCCAGATCTTCCTGTATACCCCTCCTTTACAAAAATCCTATGATTGCTGACCTTGGTGATATCACTTAAATCTGATTGTTATTCCTTGTCTGGTAGATGTATAATGAGTTTTTCCCTATTAGTGCTGTCATCGAACTAATATTGTAACTTTATGTACTAGAATGTGCTACTATATATAAGTACTGTGTTTTTCTTTCACACTGTGGCCACTGTATGGATTGCTGCCAACAGTTATGAGATATCCCTGTCTTTGCCTCACATTCTCAAAGTAACTATGTGAGGTTTCACCCCTGATCATATGTATCCATGCTTTATTTGCTAATTACTTACAGAAACCAGTAAATAGTGTATCCAAAAATTTTGCTCAAACAAAGTTGTATTACCTACAAGCCCACCTTTTTTGGTGACCTCGCTTTATAGGGCAAACTAGCACTATTTTGAAATACAGCGCTAATGAAAAATTTTCTAAATGTTGTGATTCATTCCTGTTTGCTCTTCACATATCCCTCAGCTAAGCTTTACAGCTTAGAGTCCTTGACTACACTTTGTGGTTTAGGGCCTGCCAATGTTGACAACACAAGGATAGCAGAAAAAATATTTTCATGATGCTTTGGTTGGCATGTGTGTTATATACATGTGATATGTGTTGTGTATGAGGCAGTGAAGTCAATTCAATTCCAGTTACGTCACTCCATGTCAGTGTATATTGGGTCAGCTTTTCACTGCTTTCTTTTTCAGGGAATTTATAGTTTGTGAGTTTGTCACTTGTTTACATGGTGACAAAGGATCAACTCATTTTCAATAGATGACATTACAAGATGAAATCACAATTTGCGGACATTAAAAATGGTAAATTTAGTCCAAGGACCTTTTCTTTCAAGCTATGCAGTTCTTTTACATACAGATAAACATTATACAGAACCAACAACTTTATTTCCCTTCCGAAGTAAGCTATGCTAAGGATTTTACGTCTGAAACATCCATCGCTCTCCACTAGATGGAACCAGCAACCTTGGGTATTAGAGGCTAGTATGGCAAAGTGCAATTGGAACAGAAGTGACAAGTTTATGTTATAAATGTATTAAAACAGTAATGCATGGAGGGCCAGAATATGATAAGGACCTTACTTGAGGGCCAGGAAAATTAATAGTATAACTATATTAAAAATAAAATAAGGCAATGGCAACTTAAGAGCATATTATTTTTAATATTATTACTTGTACAGTGAAGAAATAAGCAATGCTTTTTACTAAGAACAATGAGGTTTGTCAAAATCTTTTACAAAATATTTAAATCCACTTCCAGTTCTGATGTTGTAATTTTAAGAATATGAGATAGCATTGAATCAGTTAATCTATTTCTAGGCTTTGATTTCACTAGTTTCATAGTAAAGAAGACAATTTCACATATGTAAGTACCATCAAATATGGAAGTAAGTTTTAAAGCCCTGTTTCTAAGATGTGGAAAATGTTCCTTTGAAATGAGTTTCCAAAAATCAACACCAATTGCCTCTGTGTTTGAAGAGATGAATCACATTGGAGCTCACATAGTTTTAACTGTAGATCCCCAGGCTGGCAGTCTAAAGTAACATCTCATGGCATTGTTGAAAAGTTCCATCTGTGATCGAAATACTTCAAAATCTTGAAATCTACCATAAATTTTTAAAATCAGATCTATGCAGGAAGTTAAAAAAACGAATAAATCACAGGCTGCCATTTGGCCATCACTGTATTAAAATATGCAATGTATAAGTGAATGAGTATTATTAGTGTGTATTCCTCACATTTTGAAAATGAAATACTTCCACAGATGCATAAGTATTATGGATATATCGATTCCAAGCAATATCATTTATTGGGAGTTTAACAGAGTGACTGCCCACACTGTTTTTTGGGCAGCTATCAGATGATGAATGTCAGTCTGCATTTTGATTGCTATGTATGCAGTTGGTGAATCATCAAGTTTAATTGAGAACATTTTTAAAAATAGGGTAATTCATAAAGGGTTATGGTCCTAATACTTTTATTTAACGTGTGCAATTCTTATCTATGGAGGAACTGGAAAAATAAAGTGGGTGCAACAAATTCCCATTCATTGAAAGAATTAAAGAAAACAGCAGATGCATGGATTGTTAAACATTTTGAATATTGAACTCTTGAGGATGAATGAAACTCTCCTGAGAAGATTTCAGAAATATTGGATAAAAGATAACATTTCCAGCATTTCTTATAATGAGGTACATGCCTATTGTTATGTTATTTGCAATTATAAGAACATGAACTGACTGCAGGGATATTATGATTTTTGGCATAAGTGCAAGTTGTAGTGCTGATATGAGAGCCTGCATGGACACAATGAGAAAAACATTTTCTGTATAATTTCTTGAAATAGTTTATTTGATAAGTTCTTTTTTCTTAGAAATTAAATAACATGTTAGTTTTCTAGTTTTTCAATGTTGAAAATATATTTATGTCTGCAAGTTTCTCTCTAAAGCTTGATGTCCAAGCATCCAATAGCAGCAGTCTGGGGGAAAGAGAGATCAGAAGAGGCACAACTCTCTGCTCTTTGATAACAACCATGATGAAGGTTTTAACAATGAGAGAGACTGTATTGTCATTGTAAAATTAGATATTTACCTCTCTGCTGAACTCTTCTCCTCTTTCAGGCTGCACTTGTTCTTCTTGCTCATGGACTGGCAGTTGAGCAGTTTCTGCTGCACCAGGATATCTTTTGAAGTCATCCTCTGTTTCTGTTGCAGATTCATTGGGTGAGGCTGAAAAAGTATAACATTCTTGAGAATATAATAAAATTAGAATTAGAATAGAAAATGTATGAATAAAAGTGTATATGGATATTATGCACCTGCTTCAAATAATCTATAATACTAAAAGAAAAATCTGATGTGTTCCATTCACATGACTTTCTCTACATCTCTACAACAAATTATTGTTAAAAAACTTCTGCTTCTATTTCCTTCATGCTAATCGAGAAAAAATTAGCAGAAATAGTATTATTACTTGCTTCCTTGTAATAGAAGCAAAATAAGGGAGTACCATATGTTAGAGTGATAGTCAAAAGATTGTTGCTATGTGAATGAAGTTCCTTTGTTTGTGTGGACAGCAGTTGACAAACTCCTGTATGAGAAAAAGTTTTTTAAAGGTGAAACCAAAAACAAGGTATATCTAAAAATGATCAACTCGACGAAAAAATGTATATAACATAAATTGTGTGTTTTAACGTTCAATTCCAGATATACATTCATTTGTTAGGTAAATATCTTTAATATACAATATTTTAATCAAAATTATTAGAGCCATATTTGAGAAAATCAAAATTTTTGAAAAAAAAGTTCCATGTAAAGGGTAGTTTGGGGTGGGGGGATTTTTCTCAAAATCTTTGTGTCGCGTCCCTGGAAGATACTGAACTTAAATACAAAGATTTTTTGTCACACAAACACACACAATGTGCATAGTACATGTAAAGAAAGTAAAAATTTATAGATACTTTTTGGCCAGGTCACTTCCTTATTAGTCCTGTATGGTATGGCTATTGCTAGGCAGAAGATAATGGGAAAGTTCATTTATTATCCTTGAATTTGGTATAAGTCTCATTTTCACCAACATTAGGGAAGAGAAAAGAAAAAGACGCTGACTTTTATACATTGGGGGCGGCAGGATTAACCAATAAAATTGAGTATCAATAACATATTTAATGCAATTTCTAAAGTATAAAGTATTTAATTACACTATAGTATAATTGCTTTCTACTGTCTGGTTCATTGATTTAAAGTTTAAAGACAAAATAATGGTTGGTCCGATGAGTTAAACTGTTTTCTGGCAAATGTGCTGCTATTTTCCTACTGACATGGATGGTTGTAGTTAAGACATAAATTTGTGAACATGTCTGCAGTTCAATTCCTGCAGGGACCATCCTCTGACAAGCAAACATACTGAAGGGCAGAAAAAAATCGTAATTGCTCTATTTGAAGGTATTCACTATTTAAAAATAAGTGCTTCTGCAAATTTTAGCCACTTGAATAACAACCTGTTTGTGAGAGATATGAGTTCATAGAAGAGAGGTGGGAAACATGTTTTCTTCCTAAATGTTAATAATAATAATATTAATAATGATAATAAGAATAAGATTTCTGACCTTAATTAAGGTACATTGTTAGTCTTGAACAAGTGTACTGCAATAATGTTAGTCAGTAAAAAGTACATGAAACATAACTCTTCTGTACACCAACATATTTGATAACAACTGTTTTCTCAAATTTATCACAATGTCCTTTCAAATCTTTGAAACAATAGTTGTGTTCTGAAAATGCTCGCAATGTCTTTCAGCTAAATCTTCCAGTACCCATCCATATTGATGGGCTCGCTGAAAGCACAACTGTTGATATGCCAAGGATTGCAGTTTGAGGATATTGTCCCAGTGAGGATAACATCCGGTTCATCAAATTCAATGCTATGAGTTAGTTAACGTATGACATATGTATTTGTACATCTGGAAGAAAAATCAATTGAGAGGCTGCAATTCATATGTTGTGTTGGCTGGTATGATGTTTATCATCAGTTTTTCAGGGTCATGATGTTCTTCCATAAGTCGCTGAATGTATTATCTATCGCTATGAACCATAAGCAAGAGGCTCTGTGCCCTTGAATACGGAAGGAATGCTTCTTTCAAAAATACATGGACCAACAGTTTTATGATTTTTCCAGAGAAATTCCATTTTACAATTAGATTGCCTTGAACATATTTTCTTCCACTTTCTTACTAATGTCAGATGGTTGTTGAATTACAAATAACTTTGGCATTAGTTTGCCTGATTGAGATACTATAGGCATTACAGTGTGGTTGTGCCCTCTGATTGTACTTCCGTGGTGCCCCTTTTCTCTAATGCTCTCCCCATTGGCATTTCCTTATATAAGCCTGATTCATCTGTATTATATATTTGATCTTCATTGAATGTGTTGGCATGTAATTTAGAGTGCCAATTTGTTACGAAAGATGTTATTTTACAATTCACTATTTTATAGTACTTCTTGAAACAATGTGGCTGTCTCCTCGCTGCACCAAAACAAGTAATTGATAAGAAGACACAGTGGGGAGAGGTAAACAAATCTGTTGTCAAGTAAACAGTACTGCTTACAGAGAACAAAACTGATGTAGGAGGCACACCTATTTTGATCATTAATTATGTACAGCATACAAATTGTTACATATGTAAGGCTCACTCTGATTTCCTTCTTTACATAGCAACATAACGAAAACACCTAAAGAATATAACAGGATTATAATATTTACTGACCGAATGTGAAATAATATCTAAATAATAAAATTTCTTAAATATTTTCAGAATCTTACTAGGCAAAAATGAAAGCAGGAACTAAACTAAATCTTTACTTGTCTGCAGCGGTATTACTGAAAACTATATGTACTTCTGAAGCCTTTCAAAGACAAACCTCATTCTATGTTCTGACAAACAAGATTTGTAATGCGAAAAAGTTTGATTCACTGTGCATGATGTGATCGGGGCATACTTGAAATATTTTATCAGTTCCGAATCAGTATCACCAAGCAAATAGAGTTTGTTGGGATCTAAAAGTGCAGCATGAACCCTGCATTCTTTTCAAATACACTTTTCATTTTCATCTTTATTTCAGGTAGGATGCTCATGGACTGGTAGATCCGTCTTGACAGTTCTACATGGCACAGATTCAGTTCTGCTCCATACCTCTGGACTGTAACAGTGTGATAGTTGTGGGTAACTTTTTGAACAAATTTTCAATCAATAATATGTTTCTGTGAAGCTGTTCTGTTATTAGACATTTTACAGTTTATATACTAGAACTGCCATCAGTTTCTAAATAAGTACAAGAATAAGTGCAATGCTAGAAAACTTACTATAGCTGTAAAACAAATTAATGTTGCTCTCATTTGAGCAGAACAAAAATGTTATTCGAACGCATTCCTTACTACCGACATGGTTCTATGTTATGCAGTGATAGCCGTTTTGCAGTAATGGGTTGCACTCTATGTTGACCTTTGCTTGCACAAGTAGAGTCGCATGGTATTGTCAAGCCTAGCCAGACTTACTCTGCATACAGAAATTGGTTCGAACTTCCTAGCTCTGATTATAACCATATAGTGGCCAGTTGTTGAAATTTTGACTACCACTATTCTCTTTCTATCTATAATGAAATGTGCAATATAGCTATTTCTAGAAAGGTTTATCTCAATTTAAGATGAGTAGATAGAAAAATAAATTTTTGTAAGAATAGTTTGTATACTCAGTAATAAATGATAGAGGGTATAAGGAAAGAGAAAGTCATGTGAATGAACAAATGAGGTTTTTTGAGTGGAAAATAATACTTCTACTACTCACTATATGTAGAGGAAGTATCTAAATATATTGTGAATAGTGTAATGTAGATAGAAACATTACTTTTTATAGGAATGCTATAATACACAACAGACCTATGTGAGTTTATCATGTGTAGAGAAAGTGAGTGTTTTATGTTTTGGGATGTTTCTCATGCTAATGCAGTTTATTATGTTATTAAGAAAATGATAACATGTTAAGCTTATTGTACCTACTACACAGCAAGAAAGGGGGATAATAGAAGGACCAATAGGCAACACAAAAAAAAAAATCTGTCAGCATCCAAACAGGCCATCATACCAATAACTGTTCCCATCATTTGCCACAGCTTCTCTTGAGTGTAGAACATACATTTTCACTAGAATCAATCCATAATCCTTGGTTTGATAGGTTAGCCTCTCCTTCGTGTCTTAGACTTATGATGTCAAGGTTTGTATTATTTATTGGAGTTATCTACATTATCTGTTGGTAAATGGGTTATTTACCATTCATGCACAAGAGGTTATATCATGTCCATATTGCTGAAAGGGTTAAGAATGTAACAACAAGACTCTGTTTGTATTTTGCAAAGTTATTAATATTTTAACATTGCATTTGCACTTGTACAATAAAGAGGATACTGCTGGGTGCCAGTAGTAAGAAGTTAATATATACAAGGTAAGGAAAAGGTCAACTGGTAACCAGTTGGTGGAACTACTGGTTTCCAGTTGGAATAGTGCAACGGTAAATAAAGTATGTATTATATTGTTTAGGTAGCTAAATAGGTGAAGATTTTATCTTTACAATTATGATTGAAAATGATTATGTAACAATTAAATTATACATGATAAATTTCCAATGTACACCCTAGCTTGGATATCTAGATGCCATGATAATACATTCCAGATTTATTTTATGTTTTACTTTCGGACCTTCTACAGCCTTAAAGCAGACCAATTTCCTCTCCCTTCTGGTTCTAAGTTTCATTTATGATTTATGTGAGAAAATTAAAAATATGCATAGAATAAACAAAGCAATAAGCAATAAATGGATATATCTATGCCGAGAACTCTTGCAAAGTAGGTATGTATTTTGATTTGAAAAATGTGTTACTTTTTCCCTAAATTATGTGCAGAATATCAAGTGGTGCTTCAACAAAAATGTTGTTTAATATATTTAGGAAACAATAAAATTTTATGCATCTTCTATTTTCTTTCTGATGGTAGTATATGTATTCACTATAAAATCACAGATAAAGAGAAATGAATGTAAAAACAAAAGCCTTATGTCATATTAATAAACCCACATTATTAAATATAAATATAATAATATAATTAATCAATCTCAAATACAAAAATACTTGCACATAAACTGAATGTTAAATGTACCAAAATCTACCACTATCAATATATTGGAATAGAAAATGAATGATTAGATGTTTTTCAAAAAAATTATTTCTTTTCTTGTTTACAAACACTAAAACAGGTCTGAAGTAACGGGAATTTTTTTACAAATTAGCAGTAACATCCTTAATGTATTAAAAAGCTTAATTTGTTACATCATCTGCCTATCTGTATCCACTGTTGCTTATTTCATATAGGCCCTATAGATTATTCTTGGGAAAGCCTATTTTTCTATTTACTTCATGTTAATCAGGATAAACCTTTACAGAATTAATCTCACTTCACATTTCCTTATAGTACAAGGGGAATAGAGACCATTAAAAATCAAATGTTTAAAAATCAGGTCACTACTATGACTTTAAAATTCCATACACTTTCCATGACATCAAAAGAAACAAGCGAATAGCGACAGTAAAAAAAAAAAAACAGAAATATTGAACTTTTTTTTTTTTTAGGTAGTTTAGCATCCTTTAACTTGGTTTGGTCATATTGGACAATGAATGATAAGGAAAAACCCCGAAAAAAACCTTATCCGGGTAACTCACCCTAAGCGAGATTCGAACTCATGATCTTTTGAATGTGAGGCAGACACGCTACCACCACACTATCCAAGCGGGCTATTGAGAAATTCTAAACAATTATAATAAATATATCGGAAATGGCCAATGACACAAAAAGCGTATTTCAAATAAATTGTGTGACTTCATATTTTGTAAAGTAAGTTTTGTCTGTCTTAAAGTTTACCCATTATGCACTCCTTCTAAATTAACAGAACTTCAGAGACTATTCTCCAAAAATTCAAGCATTTGATTTGTCATATAAATATCTTAAACATACAATATTTTAGTCTAAGTATTAGAGCCAGGTTTAGAAAATAAAAAGTAACAATTTTTTTTCCATGTAAAAGGTAATTTAAGGTTCAAAGAAATTTTCTCAAAAATCTTTGTGTCCCACCTTTGGAAGATACATCAAGGTTTGGTATTTGCATATGAGATTTACCTATACTGTGCATAAAGATACATATACATAATAATCTTTATATAAAAATCTGATGTGTTAATTCTCATGGCTTTCTCCACCATTCCTATAAGTATTCTTGCAAATGCTTATTCTTCTATCAAATTCATGCTTACTGAGATATACATTTGTAGAAATGGTTTTATTATATATCTCCTTTTATGTATATTAGGGATAGGGGAATGCAATAGACTTAGGTAAGTCTGATCTTTTAAAACATTGTCGCAATGTGATAACCTTGAAATTCTATTCTCTTTGCATGTCTAGGGGAAATAAAAAGAAAAACTGAATATTAATCAAACTCGTTAGATCTATTTTTGAAAAAAAACAAAATGTTTGATGTAATGGTCAGTTTGCAGTAGGGTTTTCTTTAAAATACCTGTGTCATATTCTTGAAAGATGGACACTTTAAGTAAGTAGGGTATTAACACACTTTTGATTTATGCTATTCATAGACCACAGACACAAACAGAGATTCAGGGAGCACCAAAATACATAAATAAATAAATAAATAAATATATATATATATATCTCCAGTAAAATCTTGATATTAAATTTTTGGGTGAAATACAACACTTCCCCTACTTATCACATGTAGTGGGAAAGTAACAGGGGCCTCAAAACATGTATTTTGTTGAAATCTCTACATCAAACTTTTGATGAAACAGGATTTTAGAATTAAACACGGACTAGAGCAGAGCTGCATATAGTTCCTTAGGGTCTTTTGCATCTTACACTACCCCAGTGATGGAGGGGAGAGACCTGAACGGTGACAAGCTTGAACGGGGCCCCTAACGGCCTCCGACCCTACCCGATCCCACTCACGAGCCCCGAGCATCCTATTGATCTGCGAGGGGGGCCCAAACCTGAAAGCCCTGAAAGGCAGATCCCAATCGAGCACTTCTGATGATGACTCCAGGAGAAACTTTACAGTGCGCAAACCCACCGAACACAGTCGGTCCCCATGGCCGCATGCCGCGCTCGCCAAGGCTTCGTAGCGCTGGGAATCGTGGGTTCGAGTCCCGCCTTGGGCATGGGTGTTATATGTTCGTGTTTATGTGTGTGTTGTAAAAGTAAGAGAACAGCAATCCAGTAATAATACAGAAAAACAAGGTAAAAATGAAAATAAAGGTAAATAAAAAGTAGGGTATACAGTGCCGGAGTCCCGATCAGACTCCGGTACCGTATTTAAAAAAAAAAAAAAAAAAAAACATCGTGGCCTATGGAGGGAAGTGATTAGGGTGCAATAAACCTTTCCAGCTTTCACCTGGTGGCCTGGGGAAATCCCCGAAAAAAACCCATGGGTCAGAAAGGCCGGTCAATCGAATCGAACCCATGAGCTCCCGAATGAACCATTGCAGCGTATCCTTACTCAGTTTTGGGTGGAATATAATACTTCCTCGTTCCTGGAGGTAAGTGAGGAGAAAGCAAAAGGTCTTAGCAAGCGGAAATTCATTTGAACAATTTTGACCTGCTTATGGTCCAGCCTATAGACACATCAAAGAGGCAGTTTATCTACTGGAATTTTACTATGAAGCTATTCTAGTGGCCTATTTATGGAAGAGTTCTGTGTATCAATTAAAAGATCAAGATAACAATAACGCAGTAAATTACATTTTGGTCACGAATTGCACTATTCCGTCGTCGCGAAGTAGAACTAGCGTTTCAAACACGATTTTTGCTTCCATTGTTCTCCCAGTTGTAATCAGTCATTCCTATTGAATTCTGAGGTAATAATTAAAAGAAAAGACAAACAGTAAGGAACTTGCACGATGGTTTTGTGGAATAAACGATTTTAGCAAGTTCGGTTTTCTGCATTGTTATTTTAAACGAACTCAATGAAAGGATTCATTTTTGATCGGGGTGTGTTCGCAGGCGAGCTTCTGTTGATCGTAGTGGTCAAACTATTGGATAGGAACTCATTTATATGCCTTGCTCTGACTGTAGTAATGGAGGGAGTTTACTAGGTGATTTCTTTTACTTTAGAGAATATCTGGTATTGAGTGTTAATTAAAATAACATTAAATATAATGATATTTAAACAAACTGCACTAGAAATAACCCCAAATAATTAAGAGCGGTGGCAGTCATCGATAAAATTATAAAGTTTTCAAATAAGGCTTTTTTTCAGTGTTTTCTTGCACTTACAATATTAAGGACGCATACACTGGCGGCGGATTTCACAAAATCTTACAAAAGCCAAGACCTACTGAGTTAAATAACTAGATGTTCATTTCACATGAATCCTGCTGTAGTTCACTCTGGCTTTAAATTACGTCACTGTTTTTGGTGCGAGTTTCCCCTCCTTGGGGTTGTAAAAGCGGAGTAGTTTTACATCAAAGAAAATACCTAGTTGTTATGGTGTAACATATCCTATTATGGCTCTCTCTGTTGATAAAACAACCGACTTCTATTTTCACGAGCTACGAGAGGTTAAGTACTGTTTACGTTTAAACTATGCTTTACGAAGCAGTCTGCTTCTTTATTAGCATCTGCATCAGGATGTCTATAACAAAGTCAGCCTTCATTATTGAATCCTACATAAGAACACGGGAAGAGGAATGAATATATACGAACCATTTTGTAATTGATATTGTTGAGGAATGTCTCCGGTTTCAACGGAGATTTCGAAAGAATGAAGAGGAAACTTAAAAATTGAGTTAGTTTAGCATTTATATCTTTGTGTACTTAAAATATTTCGTTGTACAACATTTAAGTTAAAGCAATCTGTCACTTATACTTACTGAATCTTCCTTATTTGTTTACAATAGGTGCATTGCTCACTTATGAGAAGCAGGATCTATATGGCGGGAAATATGAGTAAGATGGCGAGGGGCACTAATAGATAGTGTTTTGCTAGAGATGCGGACCATTATATATTATATTACATTAAATTGTAATTCATCAGTAGCCCTCACTGCCTTTCGATGTGTCTACACACTTTTTCTCTGAGTAAATTTGCTAAACGGCCTGAAAATTCGAACCAGCTGCTGAACTTCATACTTCAGGAGATGACTTTTACTTATTGCTTATTTTGTGTGTAGATTTTATATATATTTTCCGAATATAATATAATGCTTCCATTGTTCTCATTAATTCGTCAAAACGTCAAGGTTTTTAAGTTGAAATGCCACTTTCGGGAAGACTTGTTTAAGTTACCTCTGCAACACCTCTTCTCTCAAGGATTCACAGAAGATGCCTGTTTTATTATTAAAAATCTCCCCTGAGCTCTTAATAAGAGACTATGTTACCTGGTTGAGTACATCTCAAATGTACATCTCTTACTCAACTATTTAATCTCGAATTCTTCTTTACTTGTATTTTAATAACCATATTCTGACTTTTTCATTTATTTTATGTGTAGTCTCACCGTTGTCATTTAGCCTCATTAGCACACCCTTATTAGGCCACATCGGCATATGGAATATTTTATTTAATATATATAAATATCAGTGGCGGCTCGTGGCCAAATTATCTGGTGGGGCACAATTTTAAGATTGACTAAAATGAAAATTAAATTGAGTGTTATTTATGCACGCTCTTTAACTGCTACGGTTCTAAGCGTCCCATTCTATTTTGGGCGTGAAAAACAGCTTAATATTGCTCCGAGGCTTTTATCAGGCTTCAGGTTCTTTTTACATGCCGCAAATCTACGATACGGCAACATCATCTTTACTTCCCTTCTGAAAAAAAGCAGCCGGGTTTGAACCCGCGACCTTGAGAACCAGAGGCTAGTATGTTACCCCTAGACCACGGATGAGACAGACACAGTGGAAATGAAATGCTAATTTGTGTATAGGACACTAGCCATTCTGTTTGTAGATGAAATCCATTCTTCGATCCTTTGTTGAGAAATTACTTTGATGACTCTGGTTTAAGTCAAGAACTGAACACGATATGTTCCCAGAAATTTGAACACGAACTGTCACCTTCACATGTTTATCATATGTCAACAACATTATCAAAGAGGTGATCCTGCTGCAAATTGATGCATAGCTCGTCTTTACAGCTGATGCACTTAAGTTTGAAAGATTCCAGTCTTCAATACTACCCTTCACAACTATAATAGCTTATGCATCTCAATTACAACGTTCACGATGTTTCTTTTCACTCAGAAAATTATGGAAACCACCCTAAGTAGAGTAAATAGCAGGGGGCGGCGCGTCCTATGTGTTCATCGGTTCAGTGAACCCCCGGAAAAAATTTGCATTTTAAAATACATAAATTTATAATTTACATATTTATCCTTTCTCGCATTATTCATTTTATTTGCATTTTCAAACTATTTTATCGAATGAAAAGCCTTCAAGTCTTTGCAATAGCCGTATACGTTCCAACGTGCTGCCCAGGTTCAATCTCTCTTCTGAACCTCCGAGAATAAGTTTGCTGGTGCTTCTTCGGAGGAGAGGGGTAAGGGGAAACGTCGCTAAAATACTGGATTTGAGCTGGAGTGATGACCAGCACTGCTGCGAGTCGGCTCTGGCGGAAACGCACGAATTAATCCGAAATGAAGAGGTGTTTTCATTGTAATAGAGTTGTTTACTGAATAATATACACATGTAACAGTGCATTCGGTAATATACTTGTACTTTGGTGTTCATATGCATGTTCATCTGTTCGTGTTTGTTTTCAAAGAAGAATGAACAGCGTTCAATACCTTTTAAAAACAAACTTCACAGCTTTAAGCTTGGAAGAGAAGTGTAAAGTTAAGAAGCTTGGCAGGCCAATACCTCAGCTCGAATTAAAATAAGCGCAAACCAGCCGAGGTAAGACATTTTGCAGGTATTTCAATGTAAATATATACAAAAGAAATAGTTGGATTTGCGGTTGTATTACTACAAATAAGCTATTTTGTTTTCCGTGCTTACTGTTTGCTAAGGGCAAAGATACAAACTGGACATGCCTTGGTGTGTCAGATCTAAGTCATCTAACACAGAAAATTAAAAAGCACGAGGAATCTATTGCACATAAGAATGCTTATTTAGATCTATTAGTCCTTGGAAAAATGGAAATTAGGCGGCAACTTAGCTCGGCTTTTAGACAGAACATAGAAAGACACAATGACAACGTAAGGAAAAATCGCTATTTTCTTTCCAAAATAATTGATTATATTAAGTTCTGCGGTGAGTTTGAACTTGCCTTACGTGGACATGATGAAACAGCAGAATCTAACAATCCTGGTGTATTCAGAGGGCTAATAAATTTTACTTCAGCTTTAGATGCAGTTGTAAAAGAGCACATGAGCAATGCTATAGTCTTTAAGGGTACATCCAAGGATATACAAAATGATTTACTAGAATGTATGTTACATGTGTGTCGTGAGGAAATTAATGCTGAAATAGCAAAGGCAGACTTCGTGTCTGTGATAGCAGATGAAACATCTGATGTATCTTCTAAATTGCAATTGGTTATAATATTTCGTTATCTGTTATCTACTGGAGAGCCTGTTGAAAGATTTTGGACATTGTTAAATCCACCTGGTAATGACGCTTCCTCCCTAGCAGCTTGCATTAAAAATGTCCACGCCGATATTGTACAAGAAAAGAAAGAGAAATTAATATCTCAAAAGTTATGATGGTCATGCGCGGCCAACATGCAGGGGTGCAAACAATCGTAAGAGAAGAGTATCATTTCGCGTATTATGTACATTGTTATGCTCACCAATTGAACTTAATTCTTGCCACAGCTACCAGTCAAAATAAACACGTGAAACTGTTTTTCAATACTATTGCAGAAGTGCTAATATTCTTCTCTCATTCACCTCAAAGAGTGGCTGTTCTAGATGCAATTGTGGAGCGAAGAGTCCCTCAGGGATCAGCCACAAGATGGAACTTTAAATCCAGAACAGTTCTTACAATTCATGAAGTCAAAGAGGACATTCTGGAATGTCTCCAACAAATTGAAGACACCAGCAACCACCAAACGACAACTGTCAATCAAGCCTATGGTCTAAGGTTGAAACTGCAACAGCCAACATTTTCCTTTTGGTTAGAGGTATTTTATAAAATAATGCCCCACGTGGATATCTTGTACAGCCAATTACAAAAGCGCACCACTGATCCTGTATCAATAAAGCAAGCAATAGCAGCATTCGAATATGAAATTTCGAAAATTAGAGACAATGTTGATAATATCATAATCAAGGAAGAACCAAATGTAGCAAAAAGAAGATGCGAGGACGTGTACATAACACGGAATATAGCAGCTAAAGAAGTATGTGACATAATAATTCAGCAGAGCAAACAAAGGTTTGAATTCTCCAGCCACTTATTGGCCTCTAATTTACTTGACCAGCACTTCTTCGCTTCACTGAAGAATACATTTCCTGAAAAAATGCTTTCTGCTGTTGTGCAGTCTTATCCATTTTTAAATAAACCTAAGTTAAAAACAGAACTACAGGTCATTTATTCTCGAGATGATTTTCAGGAAATGAAAAGTTCAGTAGCACTTCTGAAGTTTTTAATTGAAAATAACCTTCATGAACCCTTTGGAGACGTTATGAAATTGCTGAAATTGGTAGCTACTGTCCCAATGACAACGTGTGAAGCAGAGAGGTGATTCTCCACTTTGAAGCGGATAAAAACGTTTCTTAGAAGCACCATGGATGAAGATAGGTTGTCTACTCTTGCCATGTTATCCATTGAAAAGGAAATGATCCACAAGCTTCCACATTTCAACGACAGAGTCATAGACAGATTCGCCACGAAAAAGGAAAGGAGGATGGATTTTCTCTATAAACATACCTCTACAGGAGATTCACACCCATCAACGTCTTCAGGATCATTTTAAGGTAATTTTAGAATTATAGGTATATTTTAAATAATTTAGAAAGTCAAATTATTTGGAAAGGTAAACTTCATTAAGCATAAAAGTGGTGAACCCCCTGTCATTTAAGTCACCAACCGCCACTGGTAAATAGTGATCGTGGTATTGTCTTAACCATTTTCTTTATAAGCAATTGTATACTTTACAAACCATAGCACAAATCAAATATACTTAAGTGTTTAGGGTTTTCCCTCTTAATGCGAGTTTTAACACTGCGGTTTCTTTGGACACTAGCAACTGATAGATCGGCATATTATTCTGCAGTTTATCTCACCAAATTATTCCCCAGCACATTCGAATTATGTTTCATTAACATGTGAAATACATTCACGGCACTGTTTCACCACACCACTTCTTATCAGTTTCCTCTTGAGGCGGGTTTTGTAACTCCCAGCACTCATTTTCACAACACTAGCCACCAATCCTCTCTCGCAAATAAGGCGTAATTTTATTGTTTGCATGTCCAGAATTTCAATAACTATTGGTTGTTTGGCCTTTTCCTGTTTTCAAATGAAGCTTTAACTGGATCGTGAATCTATTTCGCAGTAAACGTATAGTTATACAACACGTTACTTGTACGTATTGAACGTTGGCGCGCGAGCGTACCTTGTCGTCTGCTTGGTACCAAGTACCAGCATTGTAAATTTTTACCACGCAAGCTTCTTTATGTATATTTCGTTCGGGAGGTTTATAGATCAACTTTGTTTTCAAATAAGAAAACATTCAAACTTAAGAGATGTTTCTTATTATTTAATCTTACACGTGAAGAAATCTTTGGGTAAATATTTTTGTCAGGGATTTCACCCAAACTTCAATTTTTGCTTATTGTTGGTTCGTATTTTTTCTTTAAGCATGCGTGGCAAATGACCATAGAGGCTTTCGTGCCTTAAGAAAACCTTCCTCTTTCAGTCTTTTGAACTCCACACCAACAAATTAACTACATCTGAAAGTACTGAATTCTTCTGCGCATGCGCACAGGATGACGACAAAATTGCTTGTGTCCGAGAAATGCGGCCGGTTACTATTTCCGACAGTCATCTTCACCACAACTGTGCAGTGCTTAAAAAATTCATAGTAGGTTTTAATTTATACAGAATGCGTTATAGATTGTAGCATTTAACCTGATAATATAACGGAGAAATTACTGTCTGAAAATTTTGTAGGAAGGGCACGTGCCCCTTAAGGCCGGCATATATATATATATATAAACACAGTTACCTAAATTATTAGAGATTATAAACAGGGAAATTTCTAGCAGTTAAAATTCGTGTACTCGGGGCATAAGAAACTAAGCTTGAGAAAGGAGACTTCAATAAAATTCTACTGAACATTATAACAATCATTTTATGGTAGAGATGCCAGGTAATAAAGATTAGAAATAGCCTGTTTTACAAGCAGCTGGTTTGGATTTTATGGCCGAACTCCATGGAACAACAATCCCAAGTATATACTGGAAAAAAATAATCGCGACCAGTATCGGGTGTAACTGTATAAACTTAAAAGATGTTGCTGATCCCCAACTATGGAATGATTAGTAAACTATCATTATTAAGTAAGCAATTATTATAGAGTCAAGCTTTTTAAGTTAACCTGCATACCAAGACAAAAAATAACACGTAATACCAAGAGGTACCAGAGTACCTACCCCAAAGCAAAATGTATTGTTAGTCAGAAAAACTCAATCATATAAAATAACACAACAATAGAAAAAGAATAATCCTTCACAATAAAAGTGTAATTAAAAAAAAACTATTTTAGTGTGTTGGCAATAAATTGTGTATTTTTTTTCCAGCGTCGAGTTTATTGATATTTCCACACGTTGCAATTCAAATAAAGCAGTTTTTGCATACCTTTCGGTTTTCATAGCCGCATGTTCACTACATACAAAAGAATAGCACTTACCACATTTTGTTTTACACCTCCTGTGACACAGTCTGCAACGTCCAACATTAGCAGTTCCTTGCAGAGCTTCCAGTGAATTGATTGCTCTGTCATTGGGTTTGCATCTTCACCAGCCAATAAATTATTCTTCATTGCTGATTTCGTGTTTGCGGGCATTCCATTCAGCTTCTGCATTCTTTGCATTACGTCATAAGTTCTTGTCCTATATATAACAAAATTTGTCTCCTGCCGTGTGCAAGAGCCTTGCAGTCAGGATTTTTTGTTTCCAAATGAGGTAAGCATTTATGGCTGTTACATCAATCATGTTCAAGAATAGCATACATGCCAATTGCTTGGTAGTCCTATTGCATGAATGCTCATTTATCATAATGTCCATTGTATTAACAGCACCTCTGGGTTTTTTGTGATGCAGAATTATACCGTGTTTGAATTCCTCCTTTTCTATGCCATAATGATTATGATGTTTAGAACTCAACAGGCTCACTGCCTTGTTCTTTTTAGGCACGTATTATAACAGGATTTTCATTGAAGGCAAACATAGTTGAAAAGTGTGGTTTCAATGGCATTAGTTGACGTTCAAATGGAATTTCGGGCCTGTTTTTCTAAGAGTACCGGTCAAAGAAAACCTACTAACTGAAGTAATACTTCATAACGTGCATTTATAGCAGGGGTCACCAATTGGTTGCCCTTTGAATAAAACAGAGAGAAATGTGGAGAGAAAAGTTAAAGTTAGATGATACCAAAACATTATTAGGAGAAACACGGAAATATCAAAAGAACTTAAATGCCTGGGTGCGCGCCAAAGAGCAGCGGAGATGTGCCTGCAGTATACAACACAGCTCAACATTAACGGCAAACTGTCGTCAGGCTATGAACTTTGTTCAGTGAATTGTGTCTACCACGCTCCCCCTCCAGCGGTTCCGAGGACTGTTGTTGCATAAGGGTACGTACTCTCACTCGTAATTGTGGTCGTATTAAATTCACAGTTATTTTATAAAGAAATAATATATAGAGAGAAATTATTGATAAAAGAATATTGCTAAAATAGCACAAGTTACAAAACTTGCTGCTAGGTAGAAGCATTTGTGAAGTCAAGTTGCGTTGAAAGAAGCATTCAGCTCGAAGTCACAATAGTAAAGGTAATACAGTTGCAGGGATCTCATTAAAGAAGAAAACCCATTTTGTTCATCCAATTAGTGGGTGTTGACTTAAGAGAAACTTAAAGGCGCACGTAAGACATTTCTAAGAATTAGCAAAGTGTAATAATACTTGGATTTGAACAGTCAAAGAGAAAAAAGCGTGTCTTAGACGGTAACATGAGGTGTAAAATTTAGCAGTATAGAACATAGGAGCCATGGTGGGTTAGTTAGCTGCAGGCAGGACTTAGGTTAATATAAAGACACGTATTTCACTATGGCACCTCTTGAATTCAAGTGACATATTCTTGCGCTTCAAGTCTCTTGCTATACTGATCATAGCGCGGTAGGCTCATAGCCCTTTTAGTGGAGATTGAAAGGGGATTAGCCATATTTCTTAAACATATTAGCGAGACTTGTAACTAAACCCTTTATTTTATTACGGAAATACATTTTACCTCAGTGTGAATTTCTTAATACACTGGAACTTAGCAGATGTAATACGACGCGGTTATAATTCCTCGTATTTAGATTCAGGAAAGGTTTAATGATATACATCTTAAAACATTTAACAACTCGTTGCACACAGGTCGGTTATTCGCCTCTATTTAACATTCATGCATTTTAACTGATGTCCATTCTTGTCAAACCCACGCGCGTCCTGATATACAAAGATACCACTAGAACAGTTAGCACAGCAAAATAATTGTTACAGCTGAGATTCATTTCATAATCCTACTGTAAGTAGAAAGTTTAAATTACAACATAAACGATGACACAAAGAATTGGTTTGTGTAAAGATTTAAAGTATATAATTACTTTCTCTACACGTAGTGTATAGAGAAGGTATTGCACTCCACCCAAAAATTCGATACAGAGATTTCACCGGAAATATATGTTTTAGGATCCCCTGTATAAAAAAAAAAAAGCATTTTCAGAAAAAGATCCGTGTATGTATGTATGTGTGTGTCCGTGAACACGAAAAGTCGGTAAATTACCAAACTTGGTATTTAAGTTTAGTATCTTCCAGGGATGCGACACGAAAATTTTGAGAAAACCCCCTACCCCAAACTACCCTTTACATGGAAATTTTTCAACAATTTTGATTTTCTCAAAAAATGGCTCTAACGATTTTGATTAAACTATCATATATTAAAGACATTTACCTGACAAATAAAATGTATATCTTGAATTTTCAGGGCATACATAGCTTCGTAAGACTACTTTATTCTGGATGGGTTTTATGGAATTTTGCATAACTGCTAAACCGTAAAGACAAAGACTTACCACAAAAAAAAAAAAAAAAAAAAAAATGTAGAGCACGTTAAAACACACAATTTAAGTTATGTACATTTTTTTGTGGAGTTGATCGTTTTTTAGATGTTCCTTGTTATTGGCTTTAAAATTTTTTACTTTTCTCATACAGGAAAAGTGTCACTCCTGTCCATGCAAACAAAGGAAGTTCAGTCATATAGCAACCAACTTTTGACATCACTTTAACCTATGGTACTCCCTTATTTCCCTTCTACTTATAAGGAAGCAATTAATAAGTCTGTTCCTGCTAATGTTTTCTCGATTAGCATGAAGTAAATAAAAGCGTAGGCTTTTTAACAATAATTTGTTGCAGTGATGTAGGGAAAGTTATGTGAATGGAACACATCAATTTTTTTTTCAATAGAAGAAGACGATGATAAATATTTGGAAATCTTAAGTGTGTGTTTCAGAGGCCTATAGTGTAATTTCACTAGAAAATTATTCTTGAGGTGCAAACTTTTTCTTCTGTAGAGAATATAAGATTGACCTTGTAGGAGCGTTCGCCGCTTCATTCGATATTTTGCAAACTGATTTCCTCTTCTTAAATTCTCTAGTGTGTTTCATGAAATATAACTAACTTATGGAAGCTATTCCCGAACCACTCAGCAAATTGAAAACATTCGAGCTTCCGAAGAACTCCACCTTTGACTCCACCCCTGGTATGCAAATCGACTTCCTCTCGAGAACTCTTTCTTTTCTGGTATTAGCTCCGCCTTGAAATAGCACTTTCACGAAGGGGCAGGTTTGGAAACAAGAACGAGATGCTAATGGGCTAGAAAATATGACATATACATGCCGCCCTTGTTCCTCCAACGACATCTAGGAGGGCCTAACAAGCAATGCCAATTCTTACCGCGCCACTTTCTTTTTACTCGAGTAGGTATATAATTCTAGAATCTGGCATGTAACATTTAACACTAATCTTGGGCATGTCTGAACTCTCAGAAAGACACGCCTGTAATTGTTTTGTTACTTTCTCTACACGTACTATATACATAGTGTATAGAGAAGTTATTGTAATGCCTCAAAATTTTGATACCGGGATTTTACCGCAAATACATGTTTTGGGTCCCCCTGAATCCAGAAAAAGCATTTTTGGAAAAAGGCCCATGTGTGTGTCTGTGGACAGCATAGCTCAAAAACGAAAAGGCCGTTAAATACCAAACTACGAGAACATAGAACTTTTTTCGACAATTTTGATTTTCTCAAAAATGGCTCTAACGATTTTGATTAAAATATCGTATATTAAATATATTTACATGCCAAATTAAGGGTATGTCTTGAATTTTCTGGGAATAGCCTCTGAAGACTACTTTATTCTTAATGAATTTTTACGGAATTTTGTATAACTGCTAAACCGTAAGAGATGGACAAAAACTTACCACACAAAACTGTAGAGCATGTTAAAACACACAATTTATATTATACACATTTTTTCGTGGAGTTGATCGTTTTTGAGATATTCCTTGTTTTTAGTTTCAGATTTGAGAAACTTACTTTTCTCATACAGGAATTTGTCAAGTCCTATCCATACAAACAAAGGAACTTCAGCCAAATAACAACCAGCTTTTGACTATCACTTTAGCCTATGGTATTCCCTTATTCTACTTACAAGGAAGCAAGTAATAAGAGCATTTCTGCTAATTTTTCCTCGATTAGAATGAAATAAATGGAACCTTAAGCTTTTTAACAATAATGTGTAGCAGAGATGTAGAGAAAGTCATGTGCATGGAAAACATCAGATTTTTGTTTAAAAGTTCTGCAAAAACTGGAAGAATTGTAGTCACAATTACTTCTATAATTCCGTTATTAGTTCCTGACTCACAGGTCAGCATTTCTATTCGAGGTCGTTTTAACGTAAGTGAGCAGTACGGTGTAAGTCTGTTGTAGAATAATAGATGTAACACCCGTCCACTTATTTACATTGGTACTCTAGCCAGGAATATAAAGAAAGCCCGTTAGCGGCTATGCTACTACTGTTTGAGCGCTTAGAGGTAGTAAAGAATAAAAGAGATAAACGAGTGGGTTGTTGACCTTATCAGATTGAATATTGGAAAGGCGGACAGGGTATTTGTGACCATGAATAAGAGAAGGCGAACTTGCAATACATTTAATAAATGCTAAGGCGCTTTATATTAAGCGGACAAGGTAGCCTGAACAAACGGAAATTACACCTTAAGTGAGTTGAATTACCACTGCTCTTAAAGTATTCAATTGCTTTTCGACAAATTTATATTAATTATTCTGTAAATCATTATTTAAAGTGGTTGTTTGCATTAATAGCTTATGTGGTTGAGTGTATAAAAATGATTTCATCCAGCAGAAATAGCCTTCAGAGGATATTCCTAGAAAATTCAACACATACATTTTATTTGTCAGACAAATATCTTTAATATACGATATTTTAATCAAAATCGTTAGAGCCATTTTTGAGAAAATCAAAATTTTCGAAAATTTTTCCATGTAAAGGGTAGTTGGGATTGGGGGGGATTTTCTTGAAAATCTTCGTGTCGCATCATCAGAAGATGCTGAACTTAAATACGAAGTTTGTTAACCGACTTTTTGAGCTATGCTTTTCACAGACATACACACGGACCTTTTTCTGATTTTTTTACTTTCTCTACACGTACTATGTACATAGTGTACAGAGAAGGTATTGTATTGCACCCAAAAATTCGATAACAAGATTTCACCGGAAATACATGCTTTGGGTCCCTCTGAGTCCAAAAAAAAAAAAAGCATTTTCACTTTGTGTGCGTGTGTGTGTGTGTGTGTGTGTGTGTGTGTGTGTGTGTGTGTGTGTCTGTGGACAGCATAGTTCAAAAATAAAAATACCGTTAAATACCGAACTTGATATTTAAGATTTTCATCTTCCAAGGATGCGACACGAAGATTTTCAAGAAAATCCCCCATGGAACTTTTTTTTGAAAATTTTAATTGTCTCAAAATGGGCTATTAACGGTTTTGATTAAAATATCGTAGGTAGATGAAAGATATTTACGTGACAAAGAATATGTATATCTTGAATTTTTTGGGAATAGTCTCTGAAGACTACTTTATTCTGGATGAATTTTACGAAATTTTGCATAACTGCTAAACCGTAAGAGATGGGCAAAATCTTACCACACAAAACATGTAGAGGAAATTAACACACACAATTTATGTTATATAATTTTTTTCGTGGAGTTGATCGTTTTATAGATACTTTTTATTTTGGGTTTCAGCTTTAAAAAAACTTATACTTCTCGTATGTAGAAATTTGACCACTCGTCTCCATCCAAACAAAGGAACTTCAGTCACATAGCAACCAGATTTTGACTTGGTATTTAAGTTTGGGATCTTCAAGGGATGCGACACGAAGATTTAAAAAAAATCCCCCACAAACTACCCTTTATATGGAAAAATTTTCGAAAATTTTGTTTTTCTCAAAAATGGCTCTAACGATTTTGATTAAAATGTCATATATTATAGCCATTTCCATCACAAATAAAATTTATATATTGAATTTTCTGGGAATAGCTTTTGAAGATCTGTTTATTCTGGATGAATTTTGCATAGTAAACCGTAAGAGATAAAACAAAATCCTACTACACAAAAAATGTAGATCTCATTAAAATTCACAATTTATGTCACATACATTTTTTCGTGAAGTTGACTGTTTTCGAGATATTCCCTGTTATTAGTTTCAGTTTTAAAATAGTTATACATTTCTTATGCGGGAGCTTTTCAGCTTCTGCCCACGCAAAGAAACGAACTTCATTTCCATAGCAACCACATTTTAAAACATTGGAACGTCGGTTTAGCCTAGTGTATTCTCTTATTTCCCTTCTACTTACAAGGAACTATGTAATAAGACCGTTTCTGCTAATGTGTAGCTCGATTAGCATGCAGTAGATAGAGGGATAACAATAATTTGCTATAAAGACGCAAAGAAAAGGCATGTGAACGGAACATATCAGATTTTTATCTATCCCATGAGAATGTTTGCATGCAAGTGGCTTCGATAAATGATATAACAAAACACTCCGTGGAAGTCAGAGCCTCAGGCTTCCATTTCCTACGTCTGAGCTCAATTCACTGATAGAATCGAAAATGCTCTGGTTACGTTACATAATGTTAGTTTAAAGTCTATCCAGTCACACATCATTTCCACCTTAATCTTCATTCTCATCTTCACATGGCTGGCATAATTAGATACATCGAAACAGGTGGAATTCGAATTTGGAATCGTATTTTTGACGTCATGAATATTTATTGCTCAGTTTTAGGTGGTTTTTCATTTTAGGTTTGAAAGAAGGACCACTGTCCTTATTTTGCACCTTACACCCACGACAAATAACCCAGCTTGGCAAGACAAGAATTTCTGAAGATGACAACACGTTACATTCACATTACTTTCTTTAGCGAATATACCTCATATACATTCTCATCTCATGAAAACACATTTTTCTTTCTATTGCATGTTAATCGGGATAAACTTTTGATGAAATATTTTCATCATAAATTTTGCTGTAATTACAAAGGGAGATAGGGTAAAAATTATACTTAACTATTTAAAAAGCGGGTCACTACATGCTGGTTTTGAAATTTCATATTCCTTTCGTAATATCATGAAAAGTACTACGGCGTAGGTCTTCAGGGACTCAAACCAACAACAATGATATTTCGGAAATGGCTTATGTTACAAAAGCTATTGGAAATACACTGTATAATTTTATTTATTTCTTATGGTTTACTAATTATATAAAACTATACAAACTTCATTCCAAATGAATAGGAGGACCTGTAGAAAATTCGAAATATATACCTTCGTATTTTGGTTGTCATGTTAACATCTTAAACAGATATAGGCAACTTTATTCAATGTCATGATAAAGTAAACAATTGCAATATCTTACATGTAAATTATACTATGGCGTAGGGGATTTTATTGACAATATTCTTGTAGCATTTTTGGAAGATATTTAATATAAATGCCAATGTTTCGTTCTTGAAACATGCTACTGTCTCTCACATACACACACACTTTTTACTAAAGGTGATTTTAAACATATATTTACGGTGAGGTCTCAATATGGAATTTGTGAGTGGAGTGCAATAATTCTACTTACTAGGTACATGGTAAAGAAGGCAAATATTCCACTGAATATTTCAAGAAAAGAAAGTCAGCAATGTTATTTAAAAGCAAACATATTTTGCCAGTAAAGCAACAAAGTTCAATGAATGTTGCGTTCATCCTAGAGTGGGAATCAAGTACAGTGTGAAACCAACTAACGCAAGCTGACTGCCTATAACTATAACCCGATATCAGACTTTAGGAGTTATTCTTCATTCATTAGACTTTCAAGTTAGTTAACTGCATTAATTAAAAATAATAAAACTGATTTTTCAATGCTGAAAAATATATTAATATTGTGCCCAAGAGCAATACTGTTTACCATCGCGGGGACAAACATACTGTGATGCAACTATGGACCTCAGTTATCTGTAGAAGGCGGCGACCAAGCAACCAAGGGATAGGCCGGGTGAAGAAATAATTCACTCTCAGCCAACACCAGAGATGCATTTGATATAAACAACAGAAAAAATGAATTGTTATAGAGAGATAACGGAATTGTTCTTTACCCCACCTCCCAAACATTATAGAAGTCTCTGAAAAATTCCAGCAGCTACATAAGCGAGCGTTCTCGGAGTGAGTTAATAAGTGCGTTTCTGGTGCGACATAAAGGGCGTTTTCCGAGTAAAATTGTAACGTCATTTGTGACGTATAATGAGTACTGTTACTGCGAGAGATTAGAAATGTCATGTGTTCGATCCCCCAGCGAGTGAAGCGGAAAAAGAGGCGCATGTTTCATACGTCCTGAAGAAAAATGAAATGATAGGGAAAAGTGACTACACAGTCACTTCAGGTTTTTTCTTAGGAATTATAAAATCTGATAACATGGACTACATAAATGACAGTAAGGCCTCTACCTATATAATATACATATTAATTTGTTTAGTCAAAAACATGGACATATTATGTGGAGTGCAGTATAATAAAAATTCTAATGTGTTACATTCACATTATTTTATCTATCTATTATCGTTTATTTTTTTATATTGTTTCTGCAAAATATTCCCATAAACACTTACTTTTTCTATCCTTTTCATGATAATCGACACAAACCTTTGCAGAAATAGTTTCATTACATATTTCGTTGAAGATACTATAGGAATAGAGGAAATTGATAGATGTTTAAAAGTTTTTTTTCGGGAGTTTCCCTTATCCTGAGAAGACGAATGTCCACGAAATCACTTGAGCATCATCATCCGATATGACCAACCTGGTTTAAGGACGTAAAGCTACTCACCCCACCCCAAAATTCTCACAATATAGAGGTCTTCACAGACTCGGAAAACTCAAGATATAATCTTTAGTTGCATGGGAATTTCTTAAACACAGTATTCTAATCAAAATCGTCGGAATCATTTTGAGAATTCTAATTCCGAAAAATCTTCAATTTAAAGAGTAGTTTGGGATGACAGAATTTTCTTGAAAATTTTCGTGTTCTGCCTTTACAAGTTACTGAACTTAGACACCACGTTTGTTATTTATGTAAATATAAGTGCAATGACGTCATTGCACTTACAAAACGAAATAAAAATTGACTGGGGTAAAGAAACATGTATGTTAAAATTGGGTATGAAACAAAGATCGGGAATAGCGTGGCTCAGATTGGCAGGGTGGAAAACTCGTAAAGGTAGTTGATGAAGCCGGTAGGCGGATTTGCCCATTATGCGGGGATCAGGAAGACTGGACGCATATTTTGGCAGATTGTGTGCAGATGGAGGATGTTAGGAAAAAATTATTGCCGGAAGTATTCTTAGCTTCAAACAGACGAAGGACAGCATTCTGGGATTTGATTCTAAACAGCCAAAACTGGCCAAGCCTGGACACATACTTAATGGAAGTACGTGCACTAAGAGATAAAATATTTGTGTAAATATTGTATAGACTTATTTGGTGTTTGACTAGTCTATATGTATGAATACGCGGTGTGGTTGTGAGTGCAAGTGTATGTATGTGTGTGTGTGTATTTTCAATGCTGCTAAGATATCTATATATGTGTGTGTGTAGGTAATATTTTAAACTCAATTATGTTTAGACAGCATGTACGGTCACTCGACCCATGCGACTGTGTGACGCAAATATTGTATTATTGTAAACTTAATTAAATACCACCACCAGTACTACCTTCCACCACCACTACTACTATTTATGTAAATGGCGTTTTATTTATGGACTCTCTTTAACTGCTGTGGTTGTCAGCGTCCCATTCTATACTGGGTGTGAAAGACCGCTTAATTTTGCTCAGAGGCCTCTTTATCAGGCTTGATGTTCTTTTACGTGCCGTAAATCTACGACCCGGAATCAACGGCTTTACTTCCCTTCCAAAAGAAGCCTTGCTAAGGATTTTTACGCCCGAAAAAATCCACCGTCCTCAGCCGGGTTTGAACCCGCGAACTTGGCTATATGAAGATGCCATGGTATTTTGTGGTATTTATTTTTTTGAGTTATGCTGTTCAGGGAAAATGCACACACAAACACACATATATCACAAGGTGTCTCAAAACATATGTTTTTGGGAACATCTCGATATCAAATTGTTAATTTAGTTTAATTACTAGTTACATGTTAAAACAATAAACATATAGACTGTATGTGGTTGAATGGTCAGCAAACTGGCGTCTCACAAGGGGGTTCCGGGTCCAATTCCCGGCTGGGTCGGGGATGTTTCTTTAATCAGAAATATTCCCTATCCATCTCAGAGTGTGGAAGTATGAATGTGGGAGTGAATGTGTGCGTTTAGTGATACAAAAGTGATTAACCCAATGTTCTAAATCTACAGTAATAAGTGTTGTTTTGCAAGACAAATCCCCCGATATGGCCATTCAAGTTAAAGGGGGGTCATACAAATGAAACAATAAAAGAAAATAAATAAAAATTAAATATAAACATATACATTATTAAAAGCAGAATTACCCAAAGTCCATTTGCTTCGACAACTGCTGAATGATATTTTTGCAGATTAATAGGATACATGAAAGTATGTTCTAATTATAGAGCATTAAGTATGGTTTCACATGCAGCAAAAATATTGCTAAATATAATAAAAATATGGATTAAAATTGAAATTGATAAGCAATTAAATGAAAATCAATTGGGATTCAGGGCAGTAAAGAAACAAGAGGTATACTTTAGATAGAAGATTAGATATAAACATACAGAAACACAATTATTGCGTTTGCTGATTTAGAAAAGGCATTTGATTGTGTCCCATAGATTCAAATGCTCCAAATTTAAAATATATAAATTAAATTGGTAAGCAGAAGATTGATATATAAATTATAAATAATACTAAAACAATTGAAATAAACAATAATCAGAGGAAACGTAAAATTAAAAAGGTGTTAGACAAGAATGTTCCTTATCTTCTTATTTATTTAATATAATTACAGAAGGTAACAAATAAAATTAAGTATAACATAAACCAAAAAAGATAAATGAAAAACACATTCATTGTATACGATTTGCAGATAACATAGTATTATTAGATAATAATGAAACATATCTAGAAAATATGCTATAAGTATTGTCAAGAATAATAGGAGATTATAAAAATAAAATAAATATTAAAATCATGGCAATAAAGAAGATAAACGCTGGGGTTAACCTAAATGTGAAAATAGGAACAAATCAAATAGAACAATTGAAAATATATTGCTAACTAAAATAAAAATACTAAGGAAATTAAAAAAGAATGTTAATGAAAAATACACAATAAATAAAAGAGTTTATAAAATAAATATTAAAATCATGGCAATAAAGAAGATAAACGCTGGGGTTAACCTAAATGTGAAAATAGGAACAAATCAAATAGAACAATTGAAAATATATTGCTAACTAAAATAAAAATACTAAGGAAATTAAAAAAGAATGTTAATGAAAAATACACAATAAATAAAAGAGTTTAGTGGTAAACGTTTCCATAAGAATAAACGAAAGGAAATATTTATTATAAGTATATTATGGTATGGGTTGTTATATGGCTGCGAAAGTTGGATTATTAAAAAATCGGATGAGAAAAAATCTGATGTGTTACACTCACATGACTTTCTCCAGTTACTCTACAAACAAACTTCTTACAAAATATTCTTCTTCTTTCTACACAATGTTAATCGAGATAAATAGCAGAATGTTCTTATTACTTAGTTTCTTACAAGTAGAAGAGAACTAAAGGAATGGGCTATGCTAAAGTGATAGTCAAATGTTTTAAAAGCTGCCGTTATACGATTGTCATTGCAAATCGCTTCCATGCTAGGCCAGGAATAGAACAAATAAAAAACGGACACTTCCCGACTGAGAAAAGTATAGGTACTTTACAATTGAAACTAATAGCAAGGAATATGTCGAAAACGGTAAACCCCACGAAAAAAATGTATATGACATAAATTGTGCATTTTAACGAGATTTGCATTTTTTGTAGTAAGCTTTTGTCTATCTCTTACAGTTATACAAAATTCAATAAAAATCATACAGAATAAAGAAGCCCTTAGAGGCTATTCCCAGAAAATTCAAGATATACGTTTTATTTGACAGGTAAATGTCTTAAATATAAGAGATTTTAATCAAAATCGTTAGACCCATTTTTGAGAAAATAAAAATGTTCGAATTTTTTACCATGTAAAGGGTAGTTAGTTCTTGAAAACCTTCGTGTCGCATCCTTGGAAAAACTTAAATATAAAGTTTGGTATTTTACGACTTTTCGTTTTTGAGTTATCATGTTCACAGACACACACACAAACACTCACACACACTCACACTCTCACACACACACACACACACACACACACTCAAACACACGGAACTTTTTCTGAACATATTTTTTTTTATTCAGGGGGTCATACAACATGTATTTCCGGTGAAATCTTGGTATAGAATTTTTGGGTGGAATACAATACCTTCTCTATCCACTATTACATTGTACATAGAGAAAGTAAAAATTGAAAGTTATCCTGATGTGGTTATGATGAAAGTTAAACGCACAGATAAAAAGTCAAATAAAGAATATTAAAAGAAATAGATGAAAATATAGACTTCCCATTAGCAATTAATACAAGAAAAATCTTATGTGTTCCATTCACATGACTTTCTCTACGTCTCTGCAACAAATTATTTTTAAAAAGCTAATGCTTCTATTTACTTCATGCTAATCGAGAAAAAATTAGCAGAAACAGTCTTATTACTTGTTTCCTTGTAAGTAGGAGCGAAATAAGGGAGTACCATAGGTTAAAATGATAGTTAAAACCTGCTTGCTATGTGACTGAACTTCCTCTGTTTGTATGGACACGAGTTCACAAATTCCTGTATGAGAGAAGTAAGTTTTTATAGCTGAAAGCAAAAACAAGGAATATCTCATAAACGATGAGCTCCACGAAAAAAAATTATGTAACATACATTGTGTGTTACTTTTTTGTGTGGTAAGTTTTTGTCTGTTACGGTTTAGCAGTTATACAAAATTTCGTAAAACAATCCAGAATTTTAGTAGTCTTCATATGTTATTCCCAGAAAATTAAAAATATACTTATTATTTGTCAGGTAAATATCTTTAATAGACGACATTTTAATCAAAATCGTTAGTCATTTTTGAGAAAATCAAAAAATTTAAAAAAAAGTTCCATGTAAAGGGTAGTTGAGGGTGGGGGGATTTTCTTGAAACTTTTCGTGTCGCATCCCTGCAAGATACCAAACTTAATTACCAAGTTTGGTCTTTTCGTTTTTGAGCTATGCTATCCACACACACACACACACACACACACACACACACACACACACACACAGACCTTTTTCTAGAAAGATGTTTTTTGGATTCAGGAGGACCCAAAACATGCATTTCAGGTGAAATCTCGGTATTGAATTTTTGGGTACATTACAATGTACATAGTAGGTGTACAGAAAGTAAAAATACAATATTTTGGACATATTTTACCTATAACAAATGTTTACAAAATATTTTGAGGGTAAAGGAAGAGGAAACTAAAGGAAGACCTAGAAAGACGATCTATGAAGAGTTATGAAGAAATGAAAAGAGTAGCAGAAAGAAGAGAAGGATGTTAGTAGTGACAGGACCTTAGTCTTCAGAAGGTGATGAGGACCAATGCTAAACAGTTGGCAAATTTAAAACGTAATCAGTTTTGATGATTGATCTCGAAACCAAAGGTAATTTATTGATATTGTCCTTCAATATACAAAATTCTTCTTGCTTTATGCTGCTCTAATGGTTATAACAGTGAAGCGAAAGCAGATATTTAGCACGAGAATGCACGAACATAATGAAAGCATTATAACGAAACGGAAACTTAATCTGCATATTTCCCATATTAAACAATAGTTTACCTTAACACAGTTCCCTTGTTCTCTCAAGATTTGTCACGTTAGAGGTCGTCTCCTTAGCACGGTGGTAGCGTTGCTGCTTGCCAAGCAGGGACCTGGGTTCGATTCCCAGTACTTGCGTGGGAATTTTTCATTACCTGGGAGACCGGGGTGCGCTCAGCCTCATGAGGTCCCTGGGGGAGGGGGCCAATTGAGGAGTTACTTGATGGAGAAGTAGCGGCACCAAGTCGTGAAAATCGCATTACCCAATACTGCACCCCATCCATGACGTCTGTAATGGAGCGAGATGGGGGACGCAGCGGCCGGGCGGTGAACCAAGGCTCTTAGTGAGCTTTGCCCGTAGTCAAGAGATTAGACACCTGAACTATTTTAAAGGCGAATTTCTTGACAGACAAATGGAATGCCATATAAAATTACTAATTAGATTCGACTTATAACGCTGTGGCCTATGGGATTCATCTGGAGGCCGCGCAACCAAGGTGGCCTCCAGGATCACGTTGATGGTGTTTAACGCCTGCTTTTACTATTTGCGGCACCACCGACGATGACACTGGTGATATATGGAATGAAGATGGAGTACCAGTGAAATGCACCGGCGGGGGAAACCGGAGAACACGAAGAAAACCCGCCCTTGCGCCACTTTGTCCACCACAAATCACACAAGCCGTCGCTTGAGATCGTACCCGGGCCGTCTAGGTAGAGGCGAGGAGTCTAACCATTCAGCCATGGCGCGGCCCAATTTACTGAATGCAGTGTTATTAACAGGGTCGTCTCCTTAGCGCGGTGGTAGCGCAGCTGCTTACCAAGCGGGAGACCTGGGTTTGATCCCCAGTACCGGCGTGGGGATTTCCGCCCCCCGCTGGGAGACCTGGCCCGGGGTGCACTCAGCCTCGTAAGGTCCCTGGGGGGCCAATTGAGGAGCTACTTGATGGAGAAGTAGCGGCTCCAGGTCATGAGGTCCGCATTAACCGGCCGGAGGGACTCGAAGCGCTGACCACGTCTCACCCTCCAATACTGCACCCCATCCATGACGTCTGTAGTGGACCGAGATGGGGGACGCAGCGGCCGGGCGGTAGGCCAAGGTTCCCCGTGAGCTGTCGTGCCATGGAGTTAGTGTTATTAACAGATAATTCGCATTTGGAGAGAATTTAACCAGTTTTTGTATAGACCGTTACTTGTATATTTAGATGCAGCATAAGTAATTGTATATCTCTCGATATCTCTCGACCCATGGTTTCACACTAAAAGTAAACATCATATAGAAGTTCATCGATATAATAATAGTAACACTTATTTCTAATATGGTCTAGAATATAAACATTTAAATGTTCATACCTACCTCTTATACCTACTTGTCATTCTGGTCCATTAAATATTTACAAAATTTGGTTCTAATCCTTTTGGCAGGTGTATCATATGTTTTATATATAAAATACATATTTTGAATTTTCTTTGAATAGACTGAAGACCATTTCATTCGGTTGCTTTTTATTCCATTTTTAATTAGAAACACATCTTAAAAGCATAGGCAGAATCTTATTGTATAAGAAACCTAGAGACTATTTAAATAAGCAGCTTGTGCAATATAAATCTTTCATAGCGCTGACCATTTTCGAAATGTTCGATGCAGGTTGCCATTTCACGAAGTTGATTGTTGCTTATATCCCCCTTTCCTCTTCTTTAAATCACGCGAGCTTGACCACTGTTTACACATGTCTAATTTAAAGGCATTCCTAAGCAAAATATACCGTGAGTAAGGTAACGCGAATAAAAGAGTCACTTTTTATATGATACGTCAATACATAATTGGTATTTTGAATTTACAAATTGGCAGAGGAAGTCATGCAAATACATCTCATCCTTTTTTGTTTTTTCATGAGTTATCTTAAAACCCCCTAAAAGCTCATGATAGTGTTAAAGAAATCTTATTCTATCATTTATATTTAACATTATTATAAGGTATTATCCCGCTCTGAATTTAAATATTCCTAATAAAGTTCTTGTTTCTAATTAGGTAAACATTAGTATGGAATATGACTATTGAATCGTAAGTTCAACTACTTTGGCTGGAGGATCTGTTCGCCAACGTTTTCCTTTGGCATGCTATGTACGTTTATAATAACTAAATAACTTCATGGCACGACAGCTCCCGAGGAACCTTGACCTACCACCCGGCCGCTGCGTACCCCATCTCGGTCCATGACAGATGCCATGGATGAGGTGCAGTATTGGAGGGCGAGACGTGGTCAGTGCCTTAATCCCTCCCTGCCGGTTAATGCGGTCCTCATGACCGGGAGCCACTTCTCCATCAACTAGCTCTTCAATTGGGCCCCCAGGGACCTCACGAGGCTGAGTGCACCCCGGTCCAGGTCTCCCCACGCCGGTACTTGGAATCGAACCCAGGTCTCCCGCTTGGCAAGCAGCAACGCTAAGGAGCTATGTATGTTTAGTCCCATATAATGTTAACAGGTAAACTATTTTAGTTGGTTATGTACTGGAAACGCATAAATGAACTTTCTCATTGTATTATTTTCATGATTCTGCTATTATTTCAGAAGTAATAATCCTCTAGCTTAAAGATCTCGTCTAGGGCCACTGACAAAGTTTTCTAAAATGCAATCTGAGTTTAAAACACGCAAAGAAGGATATTCCATAGAGTGCACTTTCGGTTAAATTTTGTATATGTTCCTTTCAAATTGTCAGCTTATACAAGTTGCAAAACGTGCTATTAGATACGCTGGTCTCACCTAAGTCGAGGAGTTTCTCCACAGTTTGCCTAACACCTGTATAGAAACAGGAAAAGACTGCATATGGAATTAAGAGGAGAAAATAAATACATGAGAAATTAATAGAAAATCAATGCGGAAGTTGTGTGTTTTAGAATTCCTTGGTATGCGCCCACGATTCACAAACGTGTTTTCTATGTCTACGTGTCCTCTAACAAAGATCTAATCTAATTTATGGCTGCCCGGCGCCTGAATTGGTGCATATTTCCCTTCGCCTTTCACCTTTGGTGGGCTCGGAATGAAAGTGAGGAGTTGTAAGGGCCTCTCAAAATGCGTACACAGCCTACTTGTCCAAATCGTAGATCGCATTTATCAGAAATATAAAACTAATGTAAACTTCTTTAGTTTGTTAAGGATTATTTAAATCCCGGGTCACCGAACTTTTCCAACTAACTCACTACTTTCTAAGTCCCTGTGTTGGTTCAAATGTACCAATTTATCATTCCTTTTAGCGCTCTCTTCCTTAAATCCCACAGAAATAAGAAAATGACGTCCATATCGGTTGTTTGTAGCCTTCAGATTATTATCAGCTCTACTGGTCCTTACACAGATGCCACATAATTCTTGTTGTTTTTCTATTTATTTTACCTCGCTTTAGCTACTTGATCATATCGTGATGGATCTGTTTGTTGAGCTTACTCGTGGACAGTAGTCTACATATCGTACCACTTTGCTCCGCGACAAGCGGATGGCATTGGGGTGCCGTCCGGTATACTGCTTTCTCTTTACGAGGATAGATAGCGTGGTCGCCATTACCATCTATTTTCAGTTTTACTATTGCTTTAGACTGAAAGTGAAACGTTGAGTCGTGGTATTAAATAGATATTTAATCCGATATTTACTTCGGCGATGAGGAAACCAGGATAAACCCTCATCAAGATTGGCTGGCTCACGAGGGATTGAACCCAGGACCTGCGAATGCAGGCCGCAGACGTTGCCGCTTGAGCCGTCGGTCTAATTGTGCTTTATTAATTACTTTTGCTGATCGGATAAGCTATTAGCAGCATGAACCTTTCACTAAATACGAGGAGCGTTTTTTTTTCCATCCTCCGATAGGCTATAAATAAAAGACAAGTTCATAGAAAACAATTATTTTATTACTGAAGTCGTAATGTTTCATGACGTCTAAATCACATTTTAATGTGTTTTGAAAATGTGATAAAATGTGAAAGGTATAGTAAAATGCCATATAAATGCGAAATCGGCGATTTTTTAAATTTTCTTTCTTTCTTTCTTTTCTTCCAGAAATTGCATCTGATGAGTTTATGCACCCTTGGAATGTTCATGATTCTGATACTCTCGTCCACCGTACTGATCTGGAATGCGGAACTATCCCTCAGCTGTTTATAATATACATATTATAAATCTGAGCTTGGCATACAGAAATAAATCAATTTCGTAGTTATCAAATATAAATAACAATCATATTTTCTTGTTAACAAATATTAAAAAAGGTACTCTACTTTATTTACAAAACTTTGTATACAAATTTGCAAAAAAAAAAAAAAATATAAATAAATAAAAAATCATGTCCTCAAATGAGGACACTGGTCTTATATAAACATAATTGACACATGATTTTCATCTCATATGCTTACTGCAGCAATATTTTATTGTTTTGTCATTGTTATTTGTATCAGTGTCATTGTTATTGTTGAGAGTTCAGTTCTGTTTCCTAATAGTGTGTTATTAATGTCACATTAAAACTTCTTCATGAGACAATATCTGCTTTTAAGAATAAATTCAAGATGTATGTTTTTCTTCAAAATTCTATAACATGATAAACTGAACATGTATTAATGCTACAAACTTTTACACAAGTAAAAATGCTACATTTTTATTTCAAAATGGTAAAAATCACCACCCCTAGGTATCATGTATCCAAATATCTGTATCTAATATCAGTCGCCCTCCGTGGTGTAATGGTTACCATGCTAACTTCATATACCCATGGTCGCGGGTTCAAACCCGGCGGAGGACGATGGATTTTTTCGGGCGTAAAAAATCCTTAGCTTCCTTCGGAAGGGAAGTAAAGCTGTGGGTCCCGTGTTGTAGATTTACGGCACGAAAAGAACCTCAAGCCTGATAAGAGAGGCCTCTGAGCAAAATTAAGCAGTTAAAGAGCGTCCATAAATAACAGGCCATTTCATTTCATTTGTATCTATATCCCTAACGTTATACAGGGTTACTACAAAAGAAATAGACAACTTCAACTGCCTGTAAACAAAAACTATTAAAGATAGCAACCTAATTATTTTGGAGGTATGTTGAGAAACTCTCAAAGTTTCGTTTGTTACTATTGGTAACGCTGTAGTGTTTTGTTTGTTGTTGCAGAAGCTGAAATGGCGGAAAATCCTGTGGAAAAGGCATATTGCGCGTTGGAATTTGCTAGAACGCAATCAGCAACTGCTGTCCAACGACATTTTAGAACACGTTACCACAAAAATGAAAAGATGCGCTCACAAAGACCAGCATCGTCTTCATCATGTCGCAACATGTCGATGCAAAAGTCACGCCTTATGACTTTATCTTCTTCACTCAGAAACTGCAACATCTGTAATCTGTAAGGCATCATGTGCAGTCGCTTCCGCAAGATTTTCCATACAGTTTGCTGTGGAATTTGTAATTGCATGCTTGCCCTAGATGTCGATTTCTGTGGGCTTCTTATGTAGGCAGAACGAACACGTTCAACGTTTTCTTCCGAAACTCTTGGTCCTCCCGAGCTCTTCCCTTTGCACAAACATCCCGTTGTCTCGAATTTTCTATACCAGTCGTAGATTGACTGTCTAGTCGGTGGCGTTTTGTGGTAACGTGTTCTAAAATGTCGTTGGACAACAGTTGCTGATTGCATTCTAGCAAATTCCAACACGCAATATGCCTTTTCCACAGGATTTTCCGCCATTTCAGCTTCTACAATAATAAACAAAACACTACAGCGTTACCAATAGTAACAAACAAAACTTTGAGAGTTTCTCAACATAACTCCAAAATAATTAGGTTGCTATCTCTAATAGTTTTTGTTTTACAGGCAGTTGAAGTTGTCTATTTCTTTTGTAGCAACCCTGTATATACGATAAATGATTGTTTTAGTTTAACCTCATTTAACTTAGTGGGTCATATGGGACGATGAATGAAATGGGTTTAATGTTACTCCTTTGTCGCCCTCCGTGGTGTAATGGTTACCATGCTGACTTCATATACCTAAGGTCGCGGGTTAAAACCCAGCGGAGGACGATGGATTTTTGCGGGCGTAAAAATCCTTAGCATGGCTTACTTCGGAAGGGAAGTAAAGCCGTTGGTCCCGAGTCATAGATTTACGGCACGTAAAAGAACCTCAAGCCTGAGAGAGAGGCCTCTGAGCAAAATTAAGCCGTCTTTCACGCCCAATTTAGAATGGGACGCTGAGAACCTCAGCAGTTAAAGAGCGTCCATAAATAACACGCCATTTATTTTTATGAGCCTGAGATCCATAAAGCTTAATCGTTATGCGACATTTGTCTGCTCGGGATAAGGGAAATTTCCTGAAGAAAAGAAGAAAAAATCTGACGTGTTCCATTCACATCACTTTCTCTACATCTCTGCAACAAATTATTGTTAAAAAGCTAGTGCTTCTATTTACTTCATGCTAATCGACAAAAAATTAGCAGAAATAGTTTTATTACTTGGTTTCTTGTAAGTAGAAGAGAAATAATGCAGTACTATAGATTAAAGTCATAGTCAAAAGCTGCTATATGACTGAAGTTTTTGTTTAGCTCTTACGGTTTAACAGTTATGCAAATTCCGTAAAATGCATCCAGAATAAAGCAGTCTTCAGAAAATATAAGATGTACATTTTGTTTGTCAGGTAAATATCCTGAATATACGATATTTTAATCAAAATCGTTAGAGCCATTTTTGAGAAAATCAAAATTTTCGAAAAAAGCTCCATGTAAAGGGTAGTTTGAGGTGGGGAATTTCTTGAAAATCTTCGTGTCGCATCCTTGGAAGATACCGAACTTAAATATAAAGTTTGGTATTTAACGTTCTTTTCGTCTTTGAGCTATGCTGTCCAGAGACATACACACACGCGCGCGCGCGCGCGCACACACACACACGGACCTTTTTCCAAAATTGTTTTTTTTTTGGATTCAGGGGGACCCAAAACATGTATTTCCGGTGAAATCTCGGCATCGAATTTTTGGGTGGAATACAATACCTTCTGTGTACATCGTACGTGTAGAGAAAGCCAAAAAAAGAAGTGTTACCTGGGTAACTAAATCATCTTAAACTCTCAGGCATGCTACCACCACACCACAAAGACACAATTAGTAATATTATTCGATCTGGAAGCTTAGCAAGTCCTGCTGTTCAAATATGAATGGATAGGCCCATTTTCAGCGTTAATTTATCCTCAAAGATTATAGAACATTTGTTAGCGCACAGGTTATAAGCAAGCAGTTTTTTTCCAAAAATGTTTCAAATTTGGTGCATAAGTTCAGTGTCCTCCAAGTACGCAGTAGGAATATTTCCGAGAAAGTCCCTGCAAAAACGCTATACATAGAAACAAATTGTTTATTTTTCTCTCAAAACTGCCTACAATGATTTTTATTAAAGTAGTTATAGGATATTTAAGATATTTGCCTTACAAAAGAAAAAAAATTACATCTTGAGTTTTATGGAAAAGCTTTTTAAGTCCTCTTCATGCAGTTGTATAATTGGTACAACATACGAAATATAAAAAAATCTGATGTGTACCATTCACATGACTTTCTATACATCTCTGCAACAAATTATTGTTAAAAAGCTTAAGTTTCTACTTACTTCATGCTAATCGTGAAAAAATAGCAGAAATAGTCTTATTACTTGCTTCCTTGTAAGTAGAAGCGAAATAAGGGAGTACCATAGGTTAAAGTGATAGTCAAAAGCTGGTTGCTATGTGACTGAAGTTCCTTTGTTTGTATGGACAGGAGTTGACAAATTCCTGTATGAGAAAAGTATGTTTTTTTAAAGCTGAAACCAATAACAAGGCATACCTCAAAAACGATCAACTCCACGAAAAAAATGCATTTATCATAAATTGTGTGTTTTAACGAGCTCTACATTTTCTGTGTGGTAAGCTTTTGTCCACCACTTACGGTTTAGCAGTTATGCAACATTCTATAAAATTCATCCGGAGTAAAGTAGTCTTCAGAGGCTATTCCCAGAAAATTCAAAATATACATTTTATTTGTCAGGACACAAACCTGGATATACGACATTTTAATCAAAATCGTAAGAGCCATTTTTGAGAAAATAAAAATGTTCTAATTTTTTCCATGTAATGGGTGGTTGGAGGTAGGGGGATTTTCTTGAAAATCTTCGTGTCGCATCCTTGGAAAATACCAAACTTAAATATTAACTTCTTTTTCTTTTTGAGCTCTGCTGTCCACAGACACACACACAAGGACATTTTTCGAAAAATGCTTCTTTTTTTTTATTCAGGGGGTCTCAAAACATATATTTCCGGTGAAATCTCGGTATTGATTTTTTTAGTGCAATACATTACCTTCTCTATACACTATACACGTAGTACGTGTAGAGAAAGTAAAAATGTTAAGGCACAACAATTATATTTTATTTACTTACTATTTGTGTTCATGCAAGGAGAATTGAATTTCAAAGCCACCATACACTGACTCGGCTTTGAAAAAAAACTATCTCAAAACAAATTATGCTGTTATTCTTAAGGCAAATTAATATTTTAATGATTATTATGGTTCATAAAACTAATTACACCATTAAACGTTAAAAATATTTTATTTTATCTTATAATCACCCCAATTAAATAAGTTTACAATAATTGAACTTACTTATTAACTCAAATAATTGCTGAATACGTCTTACACCTAAAATGTAACCGAAATGTATGAAATATGTAACCGAGTGTTGAGTATCTGTCAGCACAAGCAGTAGATAGCAGAATCAACTTTTGTAAGGATACTTTAAAGGTCATTGACTAGAGAAAGTCATGTAATCGAACGAATTGAATTTTTTCATTTATCTTCCTGGACATGGTATTTTGGCTGTATATATTGTGCGTGGAAAGTATTTAAATTATTCAAGGAGATCATGAACTATAGCCCGGTTTGCACGCCTCCAAGTTTTAAAAACAAAACCGGAAAAACAAACAATAGAAAACAACATAGAAAAAGCCGTTATAAACGTTTTAGAATGAAAATTTCACAAGAGGGCTAGAAATGGTGAAGTTTTGACCTTTAAAAGAAATGTTTATTGTATATATATTTCGAAACAGAGGTCGCGGGTTCAAACCTGGCCGAGCGTGATGGATATTTTTGGGCGTAAAAATCCTTAGCATGGCTTCCTTCGAAGAGAAGTAAAGCCATTGCTCCCGAGTCGTAGATTTACGAAACGTAAAAGAACCTCGTTCTTAATCAAAAGGCCTCTGAGTAAAATTAAGCGGGATTTCACGCCCGATATAGAATTGGACGCTGAGAACCACAGCAAACTTGAAGGTGTTCACGATGCACTGTTTCTGTGGCATCAGTATTTTAGTTAATGCCATTAGGTAACAATGCGGCAGAAGTCAAGGTCATTGGTAACTGCTTTGTTAATGCTTCTTAAGCATTAATTCTGTCATCTAGCGACCTTGGCAAAAGGGGTAACTTCATCAGCGCAGAACGCATATATCAGACCATTTATATTCTCAACTGCAATTAAATTTCCACATTGCTTCAATGTTGCCTTAGAACGCTGTATTTAAAGTTGAGCTTAAAACATCCACAAAAACTAGACCTTCTTTTGTAGGACGGCTTAGGTATCGTTATCTTCATCTTCCCCGTTGTTGTTGGGATCGTCTTAAGTTTTACCATTCTACAACGTACATACAAACATAGAGAGTAGAGGAGGTATGTTATTCCATCCAAAAATTCGATACCGAGATTTCACCAGAAATACATGTTTTGAGGAGAAATGAATAATAAAATGTTATAAAAAGGTGCGATGTGTGTGTGTGTGTCTCCATGAGTCTGTGAACAACATAAATCAAATACGAAAAGTCGGTTCAATACCAAACTTAATATTTAAGCTCAGAAGTTTCAAGGATGCGACACGAATATTTTCAAGAAAATCTCCTATCCAGTACCACAATATGGAATATTTTTCGAAATGTTCGATTTTCTAGAATAAAAAAAAAAAGAAAGTCCTAACGATTTTGATTAAAATGACATATATTAAATTATCGCCTGTAACGTGCCTTTACGACTACACGCTAATTTTATCCTTGGAATTTGGGTGGTGCCAGCTACACAACTGCGCATGCCCAGACGCACCTGGCGAAGGGAAGGCAAGATCTACCGCACGCGACATCATTCGCTTTAGTCTTCCAGGAGGGAGAAAAGGGTCAACGTTGAGGATAGTAGTATAGGCCTGGCCGTTTTGCCTAAGTCTGGGGCGAGCATTTTTTTTTTACATCGCGCATTTATCTTGGCTAAATTTGTAACCTTGTTCGCAACCAGAGTAACGTTAATTTTCTTGATCAGTCAGAAACTGCTAATGGCAATGTAATTAATTTGTTGTAATTCTGTGCACGCATTTATTTATTCAAAGTAGTGCTGTCTTGAGTTTTTAATATCGGGAAATGAATACTTTGTATTTTTAAATTGTGAATACTGTTTGCCTTTATTAAGTAAAATGTGTTGAATTTGGATTTTACTTAATTTTAACAAAGTTCACTTATTACGTGCCTTTTATCCCTGAGCATTCTTTTATTTTTTATTGTTGTGCCTTCCTTCTTATTTATTTATTACCACGATTAGGGTCTAGCGTAACACTTCATGCGAAATAAAATGATATATCGAATGTTCTGGTAATAGTCTCTGGAGCCCTTGGACAACTTTTGCTTAACCGGTAAACCGTAAGAGGTAGATAAAAATCTTACTGCACAAAAATGTAGATGTCGTTAAAACACACCGTTTATGTCAGATATGGTTTTCTTGTGGCGTTTAACCATTTCCAAGATATTTCTTGTTATTTGCTTCAACATTAAAATACTTATATTTTTCCTAAACAGAGAGTTACATTCGTTTGTTTTACTCCAGGCCATGCAAAGAGAACTGAATTTCATTATCATCGCATAGCAACCGTTTTTAGAGGATTTAGAGGATTCAAAAGTCAATGCTTGTTTCGGGAAATACAAAGCTTATCGACCTATTGAACTCTGTCCATGGTTATTTCAATAAGTAGCCACTCACCTCATCCTAATATGCTCGCTCAAATAAACATCCCTCGTTACCTCAGTGAGGAAGATTCAGCACTCACACTTGAGTGAGTGACGAATGAGTGAAGTATGAGTGACCCTCAAGTAAGGACTATGGATTTGACCCCTAATTACCACGCTATTTCTAAAGTAATGCGACTACATTAATTATTACTTTCACCAGCTGATATTTTATGTTTCTAAAAGGGTGTGTTTATTTAAGCATGTGCTTGTTGTGCTGTTTTAGGAATAGGAATAGAACAGGGACGGAGGGGACTCCACACCGATGTTGGTTATTGTACCTATGTCCCAAAAGAGGGCACCCGTGAGGGAAGGGTGAGGTGAGATTGTATACCAGGCAGCCGGATCCCGGAGCGACGGCACAGCAGATAGCTTAGTGTGCAGAAAAACAAAATATTCTACTAAGGACAGGCAGACCGGGAACCGCACTTTACCTGGTCCAAAGCCTAAATCGGGGGACGGAGAGAGTCACTATGAGCATCCTTTTTCTCTGCCACGCTGCACCGACCACCATTGCCGACACCTCCGACTTTAAAAGAAACTATCGGATGAAGGATGAATAACATGGCAATGGAAACAACAAAGAGGGAAAGAAAAAAAAAAATACCCGGAAAAACCATCGATAAAAACCTTGGTTCAGACCTCCCGAATGAACCCGCCTGAACCTTCCCGTCCAGTTGTTAGGCTGTCTTAGTTTACATTCAAGGATACTGAAAAATGGTAGGGGGGGGCAACGTGACTTGTCGCGGATCCAAAGGGAGGCGTCAAGAAGATCGGATCCTCTAACTGGATTGTGTGACTGCATTTTTGTAAGCGAATTTTTCATAAAAATTTATTGAACTTGTACTAATAGTCTCAAAACTTCCATTTTTCCTCTACCGAGAGGACCTCACCCTCCCGCGCTAGTTACATCTTTGTAGAATATTGTATTTGTTTGCACACTAAGTTTATTCTTTCTTTATTTGCTTTCACACACATCTTTTCTATACTTCATGAAGTTTAATTTTAAAAAATGGTATGTGTTCCATTCGCTTGACTTTCTCTTCATATCTGCAACAAATTATTATTAAAAAGCTTATGCTTCTATTTACTTCATGCTAATCGAGAAAAAAATAGCACAAATAGTCTTATTTCGCTTCTATTTACAAGGAAGCAAGTAATAAGGGAGTATCATACGTTAAAGTGATAGTTAAAAGCTGGTTGCCATGTGACTGAAGTTCCTTTGTTTGTATAGACAGGAGTTGACAAATTCCTGAATGAGAAAAGTATACGTTTTTTAAAGCTGAAACCAATAAAAAGGAATAGCTCAAAAACGATCAACTCCACGAAAAAATGTATATAACATAAATTTTGTGTTTTAACGTGCTCTACATTTTTTCTGTGGTAAGTTTTTGTCAGTCTCTTACGGTTTATGCAAAATTCAGTAAAATGTATCCAGAATAAAGTAGTCTTCTGAGGATATTCTCAGAAAATTCAAGATATACATTTTTATTTGTCAGGTAAATATCTTTAATATATGATATTTTAATCAAAATCGTTAGAGACATTTTTGAGAAAATCAACATTTCCGAAAAAAGTCCCATGCAAAGGGTAGTTGGGAGTGGGTGGATTTTCTTGTCAACCCACGTGTCGCATCCTTGGAAGATAATAATTCTATGGCACAACAGCTCACAAGGAACCTTGGCCTACTGCCCGGCCGCTGAGTCCCCCATCTCGGTCCATGATAGACGTCATGGATGGTGTGTAGTATTGGAGGGTGATGCATGGTCAACGCCTCGATCCCCCCGGCTGGTTAATGCGGTCCTCATGACCTGGAGTCGCTACTTCTCCATCAAGCAGCTCCTCACGAGACTGAGTGCACCCCGAACTAGGTCTCCCACCGGGGTAAAAATCCCCACGCCGGTACCGGGAATCGAACTTAGGTTTCCCGCATGGCAGGCAGCCGCGCTAAGGAGACGACCATCCTTGGAAGATACCAAACTTAAATACCAAGTTTGGCATCCAACGGTGTCTTCGTTTAAGAGCTATGCCGTCCAAAGACATATACACGCGCGCGCGCGCGCGGAGCTTTTTCTAAAAATGCTTTTTTTTTTTTAATTATATTCAGGGGGATCCAAAATATGTATTCCCGGCAAAATCCCGGTATCGAAATTTTGGGTGAAATGCAATACCTTCTCTATACACGATGTACATAGTACGTGTAGAGAAAGTAAAAAGTAAACTTTAAAGTATTCGTGTTGTGAGATTAGAATATATTGGTCACTCTCCTCAGTAGTGTGGTCTTCCATGGTGAACTAATGGACATCCAACTGAGTCTAACAATTACTGGGAAAAAGAGAACGCAACACAAATTTTACTTTTCCTTCTTCAAGAATGGCACAATACGCACAGCTAGTGAAAGTGAAAGGTATTGTTGTCGACTTTACCACAATACGAGTAAGGCAGGAAGTCCTGCAGAGGATGCATACCTTGATCCACGTCGACGGACGCCATGTTGACCAGCGCCTGTGCCGCAGATAGACTTCTTCCTGAAAACAAAACAAGAACTGGTAAACAAATGCTCAATAAACTAAATAAATATAATGTCTCTCAAGGGAAAGTAAAAGATTAAACAACGTGCTGGAAATTACAATAATGCAGGTAAATGCACGAATTTAATCACTTATACTATCAAATACATGTTAACACAATGTTGATTTAGAATGAAAAAAATCTGATGTTCCATTCACATGACTTTCTCTACATCTCTGCAACAAATTATTGTTCAAAACTTCATGCTAATCGAGAAAAAATTAGCAGAAATAGTTTTATTACTTGCTTCCTTGTAACTAGAAACGAAATAAGGGAATACCATAGGTTAAAGTGATAGTCAAAAGCTGGTTGCTATGTGACTGAAGTTCCTTTGTTTGAATGGACAGGAGTGACAATTTCCTGTATGAGAAAAGTGTATGTTTTTTGAAGCTGAAACCAATAACAAGGAATATCTAAAAAACGACCAACTCCACGAAAAAATGTATATAACAAATTTTATGTTTTAATGAGCTCTACATTTATTGTGCAGTAAGTTTTTCTGTATCTCTTACGGTTTACCAGTTACGCAAAATTCATTCAGAATAAAGAGGCTCTGGTATACCCGGAAAATTCAAGATATACATTTTATTTGCCATATAAATATCTTTATTATACGATACTTTAATCCAAATCGTTAGAGCCATTTTTGATAACATCAAACTTTTCGAAAATTTTTCCATGTAAAGGGTAGTTTGGGGTGGGGGAAATTTTTTAAAACCTTCGTGCCATATCTCTGGAAGATAATATAGGTACATAAATGCCAAATTTGGTATTTTACCGACTTTTCGTTATTGAATTATCGTGTTCACAGACACACACATACACACACACACATATTTTGATACTGTTGTGCTCATATTTCAAGAGCTTTTGCTAGATAAATCCCCTAATGTTGATTTTCAGGAAAAATGTAATGTTTGTCCTCTAGAAAAAGGCGAGCAAGAGGGATGTACTGAATAAAAATTTTCTTCCCTGGCAAAGTACGATGCACGTTGTCAGATAGCTCATGCGCTAGCAATAAGAACCTGGAAGTACATAATAATACTTCTCGCAGCATTGGTGACTTACATACACAAACACATTCCGTAATAAACAAACCAATAACGAGAGCAGATAGCCCCCTTTCAGACTTCGATCCCGCCTGCCTTCATCTCGTGGTCCAACAATACTGGCATCTCTTACTCAAATATTATTGAGAGCAATAACACATATTTTTGTATATTACTTTCTCTACACGTACTATGTACAGTGTATAGAGAAGGTATTGTATTGCACCCCAAAATTCCATAACGAGATTTCACCGGAAATATATGTTTTGAAACCCCCTGAATCCAAAAAAAAAAGCATTTTTAGAAAAATGTCCGTGTGTGTGTGCCAGTCTATCTGCTTGTCTGTCTGTCTGTGGGCAGCATAGCTCAATAATGAAAAGACCGTTAAAAACCAAACTTGGTATTTAAGTTTGGTATATTCCAAGGATGCGACACGAAGATTTTCAAGAAAATCCCACCACCCCAAACTACCCTTTACATGGAAAAAGTTTCGAAAATGTTGATTTTCTTAAAAATGGCTCTAACGATTTTGATTAAAATGTCGTATATTTAAGATATTTACTCGACAAATAAAATGTATATCTTGAATTTTCTGTGAATAACCTCTGAAGACCACTTTATTCTGGATGAATTTTACGCAATTTTGCATAACTGCTAAACCGTAAGAGATGGACGAAAACTTACCACACAGAAAATGTAGAGCACATTAAAACACAATTTATGTTATATACATTGGAGTTGATATTCCTTGTTATTGGTTTCAGCTTTAAAAACATACTTTTCTAATACAGAAACTTGTCAATTCATGTCCATATAAACAAAGGAACTCCAGTCACATAGCAACCAGATTTTGACTATCACTTTAACCTATGGTATTCCCTTATTTTGCTTCTACTTACAAGGAAGCAAGCTATTTCTGCTAATCTTTTCTCAATTAGGATGAAGTAAATAGAAGCAGCTGTTTAACAATAATTTGATGCAGAGATGTAGAGAAAGTCATGTGAATGGAACACATCAGCTTTTTTTAAGTTGCCTTGTAGAAATGCTATCAACAGTATACTATGAAGTTCATTTACATTAAACAAAGATAATATTAATTGTGCATGGAAAAAATATCTATAAAATTCTTCAGAATATGCTACAGAGAACCTGTTTAGATAAATATGACAAAAGAAGATTTTTTAACAATACAAAATTTTACTTATTTATAAAATCAAGGAACTAATTATTCGAGTTATTGCCAGCTAATAGTATTTAGACATAACTTTAATATAATTTACATACTGTAGCATATATTTTAAAATACCTGATTTACATTAAACACGTACCAAAATATATTTTACTTCTTATTTGAATATGTGGTAGAATACATCGTGGTTAATAAGTAGTGAGTTGGCCTTTAAATTCTAGAGATATGAGTTGAAATCCTCGTTAAGGTGAAATATCTGAAGGTTTTTTTCTTTCCTCTGGGGCTTTTCTTTTATACTACGAGTACTATAAAATAAACGAGGAGCATTATTTCAAAATGGGTTAAATTCCCGAATCGTAACTTTACAGGAATCGCGTTTTTAATCTAAACGGTTAGGAGAATACGCAATTTTTAGCATTCTGCACATTTATTAGCCATTTTAAACCTATATTCATGACCACTGACATAAAAGTAACATTTTAATGAGCGCAATTTGACGTTTAAATTATTATTTAATTCGTTTAGAAAGAACACAATGGGTTTAATACGTTTTGATTCAATACGTTTGATTCTGTGGAAAATGTTTGGTTTATTGACATCTTTGGAACAGTTACAACTTAAAAACGCTTAGAAAGTAAACTGAATTGCACTTTAAGATCCTAATTTTCTGATTAAATGAATATTTAAAATTAAAACTATAATTTTCCGTTATTAAAGTGATTGGTCTTTATATTTTGTGATTCTTCACAACTTTAACATGCAGGTTGTACAGTATTACGGAAAACATACACTTTCATAGTCTTTCAAAACCCGACTCTTCAAGAAGACAGTCACATGTTCAACAAAGTCATTAGTGTCAGTAGAGCATTCTATGTCGAGCCTCGGAGCAGAAGCTCCAAACATCGCGTTCTTTCTAATTGGCTCCAAACCTTGCTGTCAGTAGAGGATCAATGTCTCTTTTTGGAAAATTTCCTTGATTGGGGGCTCTCGTATGTTTTACTCCTCGCTTCGCAATAGAATTCTCACATCTAAATCCGGGTTCCATTTTTAAAGCAACTTACTTTACACGTACTTTCTCTACACGTACTATGTACAGTATATAGAGAAGGTATTGTAATGCACTCAAAATTCGATACCGAGATCTCACCGGAAATACATGTTTTGGGACACCCTGAATCCAGAAAAATCATTTTTAGAAAAATATTTGTGTGCGCGCCTGTGTGTGTGTGTGTGTGTGTGTGTGTGTGTGTGTAGGCAGCATAACTCAAAAACGAAACGACCATTAAAAACCAAACTTGGTATTTAAGTTTGGTATCTTCCAAGGATGCAACACAAAGATTTTCAAGAAAATCCCCACACCCCGACTACCCTTTACATGGAAACATTTTCGAAATTTTTAATTTTCTCAAAATTGACTCTAATGATTTTGATTAGATGATCTCTTATATTTAAGATATTTATATGACAAATAAAATGTATATCTCCAATTTTCTGGGAATAACCTCTGAAGGTATGTTTATTCTGGATGAATTTTACGAAATTTTGCATAGTTGGTAAACCGTAAGAGATAGACAAAAACTTGCCACACAAAAAATGTAAAGCTCGTTAAAACACATAATTTATGTTATATACATTTTATTCGTGAGGTTGGCCATTTTGGAGAAATTCCTTGTTATTAGTTTCACCTTTAAAATATTTACACTTTTCACATACAGGAATTTGTCAACACCTGTCCATACATACAAACAAAGGAACTTTTGACTATCTCTTTAACCTATGGTACCCCCTTATTTCACTTCTACTTACAAGGGCGCAAGTAATAAGGCTATTTCTGCTATTTTTTTCTAGATTAGCATTAAGCAATGAGAAAGAGAAAGTCATGTGAATGGAACACATCAGAGTTTTAAGACTGGTTTTTCTGTTAAACAAACACAGTTCATGTCTTTAATTCCATTCGCCTTCTTAAACTAAATAGATAATGATTTGTAATTGCGAACTGTCTAAAATTCTTTTCAAGGGATTTAAATATTCCAAATTCTTTATAGATGACCCTATAATCAGGAGTAATTATCTCTGAGTTCTTGCATAAAGCTGTGTCTACTACTCCAAGCCACTGTCAGTCGGTAAAAAAAGATCCCATAGTGGAAAGTACATTGCAAATATGATAGTATGCTTTGTTTGAAGTCAAAAGGTCAAGATCGTGTATGATGTGCATATTATTTTGCCTGCCGCAGTCGTCAAAAAGTTTTATATTAGCATCCTGCTGCAAGCTGCTTTCTTCAAGAAAAACTATTCCCGATGGCACTTCGTTTGCTCCCCTTTCAGCCCGAGTCTCGTCCCAAGTGTAGCATTTTGAATTTTTAATCTGAATATCAGTAAAATACAATACATAAAATGTAATTTGTCTCGAGTAATAAGGCTCATTAATTGACAATTTCGGCAGTGCTGTAAACCAAAACAGAATGCAACTGTCCCAGAGTGCCACCCATTAATTTGTAGAACTGTTTAGTTCTACATTTGTGAACACCGAGGTCACAACAGCAAATACTGTTTTGAAGTCACGTCATCTGTTGCATCTTTTATTTTTCAAGTCATGCGAGAGAAATAACTACATATATCGGTTGCCGGAGTGCCAAAGCCCAAAACCGATGTGGAAGTGCACAGGAAAAATATTTTGAGAGTATCAAAATTTACCTTCAGTTCTGGTGTAACCTTAAAATGGTGATTAATATTTAAATCAAAATAAATCCTTCTGCTCTTGCTCCGACCATAATGAGATTCAGTTGGCTCTTTTCAGTTGTAATGGCTTTTCTTTTTTTGAGCGCAATTGTTTTTTAGGATTACCGCCTCTGTTATCAGCAATTCTTATTCCAGATTTGATCCCTTTAGCAATGGTATTAAGTCTTGTCTGGTCAAGGCCGAATAACTTTTTAACAAATTTAGAACAAACAGGTCCATAATCTCCGATTTTCACCAGCAATGAAATAAAAGTTTCTCAAACCCTTGTGACGAAATATTATTTTTATTAATGATAACGGAATTTTATTTATGGACGCTCTTTAACTATGGTTCTCAGCGTTCCATTCTATATTGGGTGTGAAATACCGCTTAGTTTTGCTCAGAGGCCTCTTTATCAGACTTCAGGTTCTTTTACATGCCGTAAATCTACGACTCGGGACCAACGGCTTTACTTCCGTTCCGAAGGAAGCCATATTAAGATTTTTACGCCCGGAAAAACCCATCTGGGCTTGAACCCGCGACCTGGGGTATATGAAGTTAACAAGGTAACCACTACACCACGGAGGGCGACTTTATTTTCATTATAAATAATGTAGCTTAACGTCCTTTAACCTGGTTGGTTATGTCGGACGATGAATGAAATTACTGAAATGGTCCTCTTATGTACTCGGGGTCCATGGAGCTTAAGTTACTCGACATTTGTCTTCTCAGGATAAGGGAAAACCCCGAAAAAAACCTTATCCGAGTAACTCACCCTTAGCGAGATTCGAACTCACGACTTGTTGAATGCGAGGCAGACACGCTACCACCACACTACCCAGGCGGGCTGATACGTAATTAAACAAAAAAATTAAGTTTTCAAGGAGAGACAACAAAAGATTGTTCAATATTCATATTAATCTAGTAATCAATTGCTATCTGCTGTTCTTAGGTCTGTTTTGCAAGCACTTAGGTTTAATAAAATATCAATAATTATGTGACTACACTCCTCACTTCATTTTATTGTTATAATAGTAAGGCGGTCAGATTAAGTTGATAATCACTCGACCTTGAACTTGTATGTTTCTGAGGCTGTAATAATAGAGAATTCTACTGCTGCTGCCGCTACTAACCAAAGCTCAGAAAATGCAGGAAACTTACCACGATCTGAACCGATCGGTTTCGGGAACTTAATCAGACAAATGAACTTTTATGTTTAAAAACCATAGCAAAACACGATTTAATCAGACAAATGAACTTTTATGTTTAAAAACCATAGCAAAAAACAGAAATTGCTCCAATTTCATTGCAGAATTCAAAGACGCATTCTTAAAACAGCTAAATCGTGTCTATCCAATATCTTCTAGATAGGTAGGACCTCACAACACCACTGTGACATCACGTACAAGAAGCGACCGCTTGCTTAGCATTGACATGTACTCCGTCAATGATAAATACTGGCTTATGTGCGCAAAACACATGAACAATAATATTTTACTCATCTTAATATACAGAAGTCAGTGTATGTATAATAGAATTCTATATGGGGGCCGCGCCGTGGCCGAGTGGTTAGACCACTGGCCTCTCACCTAAAAGGCCGGGGTTCGATCCCAAGCGACCGCATGTGAGATTTGTGGTGGACAAAGCGGCGCTGGGGCGGGTTTTCTCCGGGTACTCCGGTTTCCCCCGCCATCGCATTACACCGGTGCTCCATCATTCATGTATCAGCAGTGTCACCGCCTGCGGTGCCATAAGTAGTTAAAGCGGGCGTTAAACACTACAAAAAAATCTGATGTGTACAATTCACATGACTTTCTCCATATCCCTACAGCAAATAATTCTTAAAAAGCTTATACATCTGCATCAGAAAAAAATAGCAGAAATAGTCTTATTACTCGCTTCCTTGTAAGTTGAAGCGAAATAAGGGACAACCGTAGGTTAAAGTGGTAGTCAAAAGCTGGTTGCTATGTCAATGAAGTTCCTTTGTTTATATGGATAGGAGTTGACAAGTTCCTGTATGAGAAAAGTATACATTTTTCATAGCAGAAACCAAAAATAAGTAATGTCACAAAAACGACGAACTCCACGAAAAAAATGTATATAACATAAATTGTGTGTTTTAATGTGTTCTACATTTTTTGTGTAGTAAATTTTTGTCCATCTCTTACGGTTTAGCAGTTATTCAAAATTTAGTAAAATTCATCCAGAATAAACTACTCTTCAGAGGCTATTCCCAGAAAATTCAAGATATACATTTTATTTGTCAGGTAAATATGTTTAATATCCGAAATTTTAATCAAAATCGTTAGAGGCATTTTTGAGAAAATCAAAATTTTCGAAAAAAGTTCCATGTAAGGGGTAGTTGGGGGTGGGGGATTTTTCTCAAAATCTTCGTGTCGCATCCCTGGAAGATACTAAACTTAAATACTAAGTTTGGTATTTTACCGACTTTTCGTTTTTGAGTTATCGTGTTCACAGACACACGGACACACACACACACACACACACACGGACCTTTTTGTGAAAATGCTTTTTTTGGATATTGGGGACCCTAAAACATATATTTCCGGTGAAATCTCGATATCGCATTTTTATGTGGAGTGCAATACTTTCTCTATACACTATGTACATAGTGCGTATGGAGAAAGTAAAAAAAAAAAAAAAAAAGAATTCTACACTGTTGTTCCGATTTCAACCAAACTTGGCGCAAATAATTTTTGACACAAGGCGAAAAATGCTGTCTAGCTTATAATTCATATTCCGTTCTATATTTCACTCACATGACTTTCTCTACACATTCTCCAGCATAACACGGGTTTATTCTTCATGTTAATCAGATATCCATTCACACAAATCGAACAGATTTAACCCTTAGTTATTTTAGATTAAAACTCCATGTTCCGTTTGATGTTACATTCACAAAACTTTCTCTACACATTCTCTAACGACTATGATGATAAGGATCATTCTTCATGCTAATTGAGGTATCAATTTACAAAATTCCAACAGAGTTAAACCTTAGTTACTGTCTCGCTTACAATTCGACATTCCGTTCGATATTACATTCATAGGACTTTCTCTACACCTTTCCAACACACTAAAGCAAGAACTTGTTCTTCACGTTAATCGAGGAATCAATCTACACTCGTTCAACAGAATTGGCCCTCAGTTTCTGTCTAGCTTAGAATTAGATATTCGTTCTATGTTACGTTCACAGGAATTTCTCTACACATTCTCCAACACAGTATGCTATTTTAATCAAGATTGCGTATTTTATTGAACATTAGACACCAAGATAGACCTGCAAATTTCCTAAAGATTTGTGATGATAGATTTAAAGATGGAATAGTTGTTCAATAATAGTATACTTATTTTTGGGCAAGTGCAACTTAAACTATGATGTAGGTATAAATCGTCAAACTATGAACAACACCGGTGACTTTGGCTAGTTAAATTGAATAAATAAAAAAGGAAAAGGAAAGTAACAAGGAAATCGGTTAAACAGGATCCCACGTAAGCTTATAATGGTTGCATTTATCACTTACTTAAAATTAAAATAACATTTAATAAGCGAAAGCTTATACAAAATGGCCTTTAAAGGCATTATGCTTACCGTAAAAAACGTATTTAAAAATGAATTTATTAACTTTGATATTTTTTTTGTTTGCGATTGTTATCTATCTATGACCATAAAGCTTAATGCATGTCTGCATGTTCCTGCATATTTATAACTATGTATTCATACCAAATCCGTCATTCATATTTCTTAGAGAAACAAAAAACACTATACCGACATAAAAATGCAGAATGGACAGAAAAAAAAAAGTGGAAAGAGGAATTGGGGGATTTTCAGTACGAATGCATGTATTCTTTTATGCTCAAAAATTCTAATCTAGTTAACAAGGAAACTTTCTCAATGTAAACCCATGTGGAGAAACAAAGGAAAAACAATGCTGCACTTAACAACAGTCAATATATTTTTGGCTAGGCACAGAAAAAAATCTACAGTAGCTAAATACTAGCGCAAACAAGAGATACGATTTTCAGTGACAGGGATAAACTTCTGCTGGATTTGAAAGATAGCTGGGTAGATAAAATATTCTTTTTAACAACTTAAATGCAGAAAACACATTAAAATTATATATTTTATAAATTAGGAAAGAATAGAGAATTTATGTATGCCAAAAATAAAAACTGCCAGATTTGATCATCTACTCAGTACCTTTAAAGTAAAATAAATTCCCTTATAGCTTACTAAATTTAACAGGTTAAGCTTTATCATCACCTAGAGGTTTTTCTAAAATCGTGAGGTAGCTTAATAACCTCAGTGATTTGCTAAATTTCACATATTGTCTTTTTCTTTTGCAAAATTAATTCCTTAGTGGTTGCTAAATCTAACAGGTTATGTTTTATCGTCTACAGGTTTTCTTACCTTGATGATTTGCTAAATTCAAAACGTTAATTTTTGTTTGTAAAAGTATTTCCCTTATGGCTTGCTAAAACTAACATGTTAGGTTTTATCATCACCTACATGTTTTTCTAAGGTTATATGTATCGCTTAATATCCTCAGTGATTAGATACATTTCACATGTTAGTTTCTTTTTTTTTAAATTACTTCCCCTAATGGCTTACAAATCTAACAGGTTAGATTTTATCATTGCTTACAGTGCAGTAAGATTAATTCCCATACGGTTTGCTAAATGTTTAAGGTTATATAGGTGGAGCTAAGGTTATGTTAGCATTACCTCCCCAATGGACTCAATTGATAAATCTGAACAGGTTAGGTATAATTATTGCTCGATATTGTTATAGTTTGCTTTTAATCTAGAATCCTACAGTGATGTTGAATATCAATTTCAGCTGCATTTAAGGTTTTTTAGCATTACACTACCAATGACTTCCTGAACTAAATACAGAAGAGGTTAGGTTAACTACCTTCCGGTAATTGTATTGCTCTAAACATTGTAATTATTATTATTATTATTATTATTATTATTATAATTGTTATCAATGGTCACACGTTATTGTTATTTATAACTGTAGACATGTGAATAGCACTATTAAACTGCACTGGCTTTCTAAAGGCAACAGGTTAGGTTTACATGCTATAATATGGATTCGTATCACTATTTGCAAAATTCTTGAATTTCTAATAATTAATATGTTAAATATGTTGTAATTAATCTTACCACAGAATAATTCATAACTTTATAGCTTTCCCTTGGAATGGCATGCAATCATTTCTGTCACATAACCTATAGTTTCGAAAACTTGAACACAATTTTATTGTCCAGATCATAATTTCTCTTGCAGTTCGGCACACAACACATAAGCACCATTATTACACTAAATAATGTACTACAATAATCACATACAATTAGTAAGAATACTAAAACAATACTCTTAACAATCCTTCAAACGAACTTTGCAGAATCGTAGTTCGCCTCCGGGTAATGACGTCACAGGAAACGGTAAAGGCAGTTGTTAGGCCTTCCAGTATCTAGGTCTATCTGAATATCGATGAAGGAAGTACCTACTATATATTTTTTGAAAACGATGCTCCTCAAATGTCGGATAACTCTCCGTTCTTAGATCTCTGGCTCATTTGTGCTTTTTTTGTTTATGATCACTGTGTGTCCGTATATTTAAAATCAGACTTAAGATCTTAAATACACATGCGAGCGCGTTATTAGATTAACAAACTGCATTTTTATTCCTTTCATGACAGCGTGGTGTGGTTTTAATATTTTAGGGAATGTTATGAATTCACTTTCAAAATAATTTTAGACCAATTCAGAATTTATTTAAAAAAATCGAATGTGTTCCATTCACATAACTTTCTCTACATCTCTGCAACAAATTATTGTTAAAAAGCTCTTGCTTCTATTTAATTCATGCTAATCGAGAAAAAAAAATGGCAGAAATAGTTTATTACTTGCGTCCTTGTAAGTAGAAGGGAAATAAGGGAGTACTATAGTTAAAGTGATAGACAAAAGCTAGTTGCTATGTGACTGAAGTTCCTTTGTCGTATGGACAGGAGATGAAAAATTCCTGTATGAGAAAAGTATAAGTTTTTCAAAGGTGAAATCAAAAACGAGGAATATCTAAAAAACGATCAACTCCAGGAAAAAAAATTTATACAACATGAATTGTGTGTGTTAACGTACTCTACATTTTTTTGTGTGTTGAGTGTTTGTCCATTCCTTACGGTTTAGCAGTTATGTAAAATTCCGTAAAAGTCATCTAGAATAAAGTAGCGTTCACAGGCTATTCCCAAAAAATTCAAGATATACATTTTATTTTTCAGGTAAATATCTTTAAAATACAACATTTTAATCGCTAGAGCCATTTTTGAGAAAATAAAAATTTTCGAAAAAAGTTCCATGTAAAGGATAGTTTGGGGTGGGGGGATTTTCTTCGTGTCGATCCTTGGAAGATACCGAACTTAAATACCAAGTTTGGTATTTAATGGACTTTTCATTTTTGAGCTATGCTGCCCACAAACACACACACACACACACACACACACACACACACACGGATATTTTTCTAAAAATGCTTTTTTTTTTTTTTTGGATTCAGGGGGTCCTAAAACATGTATTCCGGTGAAATCTCGCTATCGAATTTTTAGGTACATTACAATACCTTCTTTATACACTACGTACATAGTACGTGAAGAGAAAGTAATATATTTTAATGCGTTACAAAGCTTTAAGATACTTTAAGGGCTGAGCTGAATTATGATTGCACAATTCAATATTATTTCGATTATTTTTTGTATGAAATGTATTTTAAATAGTATCTAAGAAATAACCTTTTACATAGGTTGTGAAAAGTTCTGGAAGAACCCTTGTCTAATAAAATTATCCATTATTCACAATTGCTCCCACTGTTCTGTTGAGCTTTCTTCTAACTTGTTTTATACTACTTCTAACATCTTTAATACTTTCTGATTTTATATTATGGCTATTCTCATATTTTGGGGTCATGACGACTTTTGAGAACTACTCACCAACGACACAACTTTCACAAAGACATTAGTGAAAAGAAGCGGGAATCTTTGTTCGGAGAATCCAGCTTTAAAGATAAACCGGTAGATGTCGGTTTCCAGTCACTGGTATACAAGCATCTTATCTAATTAATGTTGATTGTCTATACAGTCCTGTCAGCACGTTCTCTTAAGAACACGAATGCGATGTGACAGTTCCAAAGAGGTTGATGCAGATTGGAAAGAGTGGTTATTAAGAGAAATGCGGCGCCTACTTTACAAGACAGACGAAGAAAAGCAAAAGAGAATCGTCACGAAATTTCAGTCACGATAAGCTCATTAAATTTCTCAAAGCTGAACTAAAACTGTTTCTATAAGACAGTGCAGTGTAAAAAAATCTGACGTGCTCCATTCACATGACTTTCTCTACATCTCTGCTACAAATTATTATTAAAAAGCTTATTCTATTTACTTAATGCTAATCGAGAAAAATTGGTACCAAGAATCTTATTACCTGCTTCCTCGTAAGTAGAAGGGAAGTAAGGGAATACACTAGGCTAAATTGATAGTCAAAATTTTTAAAACCTGGTTGCTATGTGATTGAAGTTCCTATGTTATTATGGACAGGAGTTCACAAATTCTCGTATGAGAAAAGTATAAGTAGTTTAAAGCTGAAAATAATAACAAGGAATATCTCAAAAACGGCCAACTCCACGAAAAAATGTGTGTAACATAAATTGTGTGCGCTTTAGCGAGCCCTACATTTTATCTCTGGTAAGTTTTTGTCTATCTCTTACGGTTTACCAGTTATGCAAACTTCCGCAAAATTCATCCAGAATAAACATGTCTTTAGAGGCTATTCCCAAAACATTGAAGATATACACTTTGTCACACAAATATCTTTAATATAAGTGATTTTTATCAAAATCGTTGGAGTCATTTTTGAGAAAATCAAAATATTCGAAATGTTCTCCATGTAAAGGGTAGTTTGGGGTGGGGGGGATTTTTCTGAAAAGCTTCGTGACTCATCTCTGGAATAATACTAAGCTTAAATATCAAGTTGGGTTTTTTCCGACTTGTTGTTTTTGAGTTATCGTGTTCACAGACACACTGACACACACATACACATACGGACCTTTTTCTGAAAATACTTGTTTTAGATATAGGGGACTCTAAAAACTTATATTTCCGGTGAAATCTCTGAATCGAAATTTTTTCGATATTTTGATTAAAAATTTTAGACCCATTTTTGAGAAAATCAACATTTTCGAAAAAAGTTCCATGTAAAGGGTAGTTGGGAGTGGGGGGCTTTTCTTGAAAATCTTCGTGTCGCATACTTTGGAAGACACCAAACCTAAATAGCAAGTTTGGTATTTTCCTTTTTGAGCTATGCCGTCCACCGACACACACACACACACACACACACACACACACACACACACACGCACACACACACACGCACACACGTACACATACATGCACCGACCTTTTTTCCAAAAAAATGTTTTTTTTTTTTTGTATTCACGGAGACCCAAGCTATGTATTTCCGGGGAAATCTCGGTATCGAATTTTTGGGTGCATTACAATAATTTCTCTATACAGTATGTACATAGTATGTGTAGAGAAAGTAAAAACAAATGAAAGTATATATACGTTTCTCCGAAACCATCGGAACAACACCCGAACATCCCGAGGATTTAACCTTTACGAAATCATTTACTGTCTTCTGCTTTAGTTCCACTACAGATCGGCAGTACCGCAATCACCAATAGTCATGCAGGAAAAATGGCCATACCAGCTTCAGTAGAACGGTATTTAAACCGTGTGATTTAGACAGTATAAAAACTAAAGTATGCATAGCCTGGCTAACTCGCCAACGAAGGTGGTCTGAAAAGTTCTCGGCCTGATATGATTCATGCTTTCAAAGTAGTTTTATTTTTCAACATAATCTACTCTAATATCAATACAGTTTGTCTAGCAGTGTTCCAATGCCACTATCCCCTCTCTGTAGTGTTCCTCTGGAAGTGCTGCAAAGTACCCATTTACAGCCGCAATTGCTTCTTCATTGGACGAATAGCGCCTACCAGCGAGGAATTTCTTCAGTTTTGGAAACTGATGGAAGTCCGAGGGAGTCAAATCTGGGGAATAGGGTGGATGTTCCAGCACTTTATACAGCAGATCTCTCAATTTTCCCTTTGCCAGAACACTTATGTGGGCAGGTGCATTGTCCTGATGGAAAACAGTTTTTTCTTTTTTTAACCCAGGTCTGTTTTCACAAATGCTTACATTCAGTTTGGTTAGAAGTTGAGAGTAGAATTCTCCAGTAATGGTTTTACCTTTTTCAAGATAATCAATCAACAAAATTCCTTTGGCATCCCAAAACACTGACGTCATGAACTCTCCCGCCGATGGCACCATCCTCGCCTTCTTTGGAGCTGAAGAACCAGCTTCTGTCCATGTCTCGACTGCTGTTTGGATCCGGGTGTGTAGTGGTGAGTCCATGGTTCAACTACTGTGACGTATCGGCGCAAAAAGTCACTTCTGTTCTTCTGAAAATGCGCCAAGCGCTTTTCAGAAAGTGTCGTGCGAACACGTTTGTTATCCATAATGAGGATACGCGGCCACCATTTTGCGCAAAGCTTTTTCAAGTTTAATTCCGGATGCAAGATGTGACCAATGCGTTTCTTTTTTTTTTGAAATTCAAAGAGAGCAATTTGACGCACCTGTATACGCCAATCTTTTTCAATGATTTCCGGTGTGGTTACAGTTTTTGGACGTCCTTCGCTTGGATGTCTTGGACGCTTTGACGGCCACGTTTAAAATCGGCCGTCCATTTCTTCACAGTGGAAACTGAAGGTGAAGAGTCACCATACACATTTACAATACATAAATGAATTTCTGTAGGTGTTAAACCTTTTACGAAGAATTTAATCACAGCACGATATTCGAATTTCTCCATTTTCAAAGCAATATACACTTCCACTGCTTCAAACAACGGCCTACAGTCAACTATTGCCTGGAATGACTTGTAATTTACATAGGGTCTACTAACATGTGTACCAACCCAAAGAAAAGAAACACAAGTAATGCCGTGATCTCTGGGTGAGGCCGAGAACTTTTCAGACCACCCTGCAGTAAATGTGGCAGACTGGATGGAGTGAAATACGTTTAGTTTCACGTGGTATGGCTGCACAGCAATACTCAAGGTAATTTCTCCATATTATGTAAATCCCAATTATTACTTTCATACTCACCTAGTGATGCATCCTACATCCACTGGTTCAAAGCTGTTCAGATTTGGCTAGCAGCTACAAATTCATCATACAACATACAGATGCTGCAGCGGACAGCGAATTTGACCAGTTACTGCACCCTCCTAGAATATTGGTTGCAGATCTGAGACTTGTATTATCTGCTTGCTTAGTTTAGAATATTTATTTTAAAGAAACAGTGCAAAACAGTTAATAAAAGCTAAAAATCTTCAATGTATTTCCAGTTTTTAACTATCTCTTTATTGCTTCTATCTAGTTCAGATTTTCTCTGGTACTTCTTTTCGTTATTACCAGAGCTAGGAAGTTCGTACCGATTTCCTTATGCAGAGTAAGAGCCGTCCAAGGGTGGCAATACCATACGGCTCTACCTGGGCGACCAAAGGTCAACACAGAGTGCAACCCATTACTGCAAAACAGCTATCACTGCATAACATAAAGCCACGTCGGTAGGAAGGAAGGTATACAAATAATATCTTTGCTCTGCTCAAATGTGAGCAGAATTAATTTGCTTTATGACCATAATAAGTGTTTTAGCAGTGCACTTATATTCAGAAATCGATGACAGTTCTAGTAAACAAACTGTCAAACGTCTAGTAATAGAACAGCTTTACAGAAACATGTTATTGATTGCAAATTTGTCAGAAAGTTACCCACAGCTATCACATTGTTATAGCCCAGAGATATGGAGTTGAACTGAATCTGTGCGGTATGTAGAAGAACTGTCCAGACGAATCTAGTAAGCCACGAGCACCTACCCGAGATAAAGATGAAAATGAAAAGTGTAAATGAAAAGAACGCATGGTTCAGTATGAATATCACATACAAGCTGCACTTTTAGATTCCAACAAATGCCATTTACTTGATGATACTGATGCAGCATGCGAGGTGGAACGATCTTTCTCGCATTACAAATGTTGTTTGTCGGAACGTAGAATAAGGTTTTAAAAGGCTCAGAAGAATATATAATTTATAGTAATACTGCAGACAAGTAAAAATCAAGTTTAATTCCTGCTTTCGGTTTTACCTGGTAAGAGTCTGAAGATATATAAGAAATTAATTTTATTTTTTACATATTACTTTATATTTGATCAGTAAACATAATTCGTGTTATAATTGCCTGGATGTTTTCATAATGTACATATATAAAGGTGGAAATCAGTCAAGAGTCAGCCTTATATATGTACAATTTGTATGTTGTACATAATAATTTGCTTTTACGAATGCCTCATAAGTAATTTTTGTTCTCTGGAAACAGTGTTTACTTGACAACAGGTTTGTTTACCTCTCCCCCCTTCGCTTTTATCAATGACTCTTGATGCATTAAGATGGTCGGTTGCAATCTATACACGGAAGGCGAACGGTACGAACTTCCTAGCTCTGATTATCATTGATATTTTACTTGCTTTGACTCTTAAATTCCCCCCTGTTATTACTTTCTCTAACCCCGTATGTACAATGTACACAGGGATAGAGAAGTATTGTATTTCACCCAAAATTCGATGTCGAGATTTCACCAGAAATAAATGTTTTAGGACCACCTGAATCCACAATAAGTATTTTCAGAAACAGGTCCGTGTGTGTGTGTGTATGTGTGTGTGTGTGTGTGTGTGTGTGTGTGCATGTGTATGGGTCTGTGGACAGCATAGCTCAAAAACGAAAATACGGTTAAATACCAAACTTGTCATTTAAGTTTGATATCTGTCAAGGATGCGACACGAAGATTTTCAAGAAAATCCCCCCACCCCTAACTACCGTTTACAAGGACAAATTTTCGAAACTTTTGTTTTTCTTAAAAATGGCTCTAACGAGTTCGTTTAAAAGTCCACACATTAAAGTAATTTCTATCACAAATAAAATGTACATCTTGAATTTTCTCGTAATAGCTTCTAAAGACCTGTTTATTCTGGATGAATTTTGCTTAATTTGGCTTAACTAGCAAACCGTTAGAGATAGACAAAAACTTACAATACAAAAATGAAGATCTTGTTAAAATACACAAGTTACGTCATATACATTTTCTTTGTGAAGCTTACCGTTTTCGAGATATTCCTTTGTTTTTAGATTCAATTGTGAAGTACTTAAAGGGCAATCACATAACGACAGCCTATTAAAACATTTGACTATCATTTTAGTATAGTGCACTCCCTTAGTTTCATTCTACTTATAAGGAACTAAGTAATAAAATTCTGCTAATGTTTATCTCGATTAGCATGGTGTTGAAAGAAGATTTATCTTTCGTAAGAAGTTTGTTTGTAGAGTAGCTAGGGACACTCATGTGAGTGTAACACATCAGATTTTTTTCGTTTTCTTCCATGAGTCGCGTGATGAAATACTTACGACCTAGTCTTTTCTTGTGGATCTTCACTCGAATTTACCACAAGACCTCTCTTAATGTATCATAGTGGCAACACTCAGTATACTCACAGCGGTCGTCACGAACTCGCTCGGATAATGTCTTTTACAAAAGTTAGAGAAAGCCTTTCTATACTAAAGATTTAAATCTCGCTAAATCACATACCTTTGCAAATCAACATTTTTGTGGAGTCAGCTATTTCCGTATATTCTTATTGTAGGTTGAAATATCAACTGCTCGATATTTGTTACTTTCTGTAACACGTCGCAGCAGAAACGCATTCGTCACGCGAGAATATTCGCTTATACTATAACAACTGATATCTCCGCAGAACATTCTCGTTCTGGAAGCGGGGGGAAAAAACAAATTCCAAATATTCTATATGACTCTCAATAATATGGTGTTTGTGCTGCGCGGGACCGCTGCTATCTTTGTTTATTTTACCCGCCTAGTTGGTCGCACCAGCCACTTTTTTTTTTTTTTAATTTTTTTACATAAAAAATATAGTCCCGGAGTCTTGTTAGAACTCCGGTGCTGTATTCCCCTTTTTTATTTCTTTTTCCTTTTTTCCCTCTTATTTTTCCAATTAACTATATTTCTTTTGTATTTCTATTTATTTTACCGTCTTCATTTTAGTATACATACACAAACATATGCACACTTACAAACAAACAAATACCCATGTCCAAGGCGGGATTCGAACCCACGATCACCTTGGGCCGATGTCGGGGGTGGACTAGCGACCTCTGGCATCCTTGAGTAACAGATATCTTGCAATTGAATTTTCCCTGGACGAGTCCTGCATTGTGCAGAGCTCATTTGGACAGTAATGGATGGTTTAGCACCTTAGACTGAATGGATCCAACTTTAAGCAGGTTTTTGTACGCAGAGAGGTGGGGGATGATTCACGATAACAGAATCGCCTCCTTTAAACCCTGGATATACAAGCTATTATATATCAATCCTGACTGTTATATCGACCCTGAATTACCTTGGATGCGAGATGTTGCATTCCTCATCTTTCTGTTGGCCTGTTGTAATGTAGAGCACCTGGTCCTCCTGAAATAAATAAAATTCCTAGCTCCCTAAGGGGAAAAAATCCCATTAAAAATATAATGTGTTCCATTCTCATTATTTTCCGTATATCTCTGCAACAAATTATTGTTAAAAGCTTATGCTTCTGTTTACTTCATGCTAATCGAGAAAAAATTAACAGAGATAGTTTTATTACTTGCTTCCTTGTAAGTAGAGCGAAATATGGGAGTAGGGCTAAAGTGATAGCCAAAAGCTGGGTGCTATGTGACTGAAGTTCCTTTGTTTGTATGGACAAGAGTTGACAAATTCCTGTATGAGAAAAGTGTAAGTTTTTCAAAGGTGAAACCAAAAAACAAGGAGTATCTAAAAAAACGATCAACTCCACGAAAAAAATGTATATTACATAAATTGTGTGTTTTAACATATTCTCATTTGTTGTGTGGTAAGGTTTTGTCCATCTCTTACGGTTTAGCAGTTATGCAAAATTCCATAAAATTCATCCAGAATAAAATAGTCTTCAGAGGCTATTCCCGAAAATTTAAGATATACATTTTATTTGTCAGGTAAATACGTTTAATGTAAGATATTTTAATAAAAAACGTTAGAACCAGTTTTAAGAAAATAAAAAGTTTCGAAAATTTTTCCATGTGAAGGATAGTTGGGAGTGGGGCATTTTCTTGTAAATCTTCGTGTCGCATCCTTGGATGATACCAAGTTTAAATACCAAGTTTGGTATTTAATAGTCTTTTCGTTTTTGAGCTATGCTGTCCACATAAACAAGGACCTTTTTCTGAAAATGTTTTTTTTTTTTGGATTCAGGGGGCCCCAAACATGTATTTCCGGTGAAATCTTGGCATCGAATTTTTGGGTGGAGTGCCATTACTTCTGTATACACTATATACATAGTACGTGTACAGAAAGTAAAAATATAATTTGCATGCTTTCGTTTTGATATAGAAGGTTCACTCCAGAGCTTATCGTTTGGAAAGCAGGCGAAAAGGCTGTTTGGTCTGAACGAAGCACGTCTCCAACTTGATGACAGTGGACAAGACCATGAGTAGCAAGATTGTGATCTCTCTTCTCCTTGGAGAAAGTGGCGCTAGGATCCGCTTTCCTATCCGGAGAAAGAAAATAATCATTTGTCAGTTTTCACACGCAGCACAATAATAATAACTCTCATAATTCAGCAATGCTTGAATAATTTCTCGTCATAACTTTACCGTAACATATCAGTCCCCTGGGGCTTCTATAAGAAGATATAAGCTACACAGCGTGTGTTTACATTCCAAATTTGAATGTCAGTTGCAGAGAGAACATGGATGTCGACCAGTTAAAATGAATTATTAGCCCAACGTAGCATAAGCGTTCATGATTTCAAATCATGCAGCAATTGTTTACAGCATTATGATTCCAGTACGTTCGTTATTATTGAATAAAAATGTCATGTGAACCATTCTATTGACTCTCTCTACATCTCTGCAACAAATTATTGTTAAAAAGCTTATGGTTCTATTTAATTCATTCTAACTGAGAAAAATAGCAGAAATAGTCTTATTACTTGCTTCCTTTCAGTAGAAAGGAAATAAGGGGGAGTACTATCGGCTAAACTGATAGTCAAAAGCTGGCTGCAATGTGACTGAAGTACCTTTGTTTGTATGGACAGGAGTTGACAAATTCCCGTATGAGAAAAGTATTAGTTTTTCAAAGCTGAAACCAAAAACAAGGGATATGTGTAAAACGATCACCTTCACGAAAAAAAATATGTATATGACATAAAGTGTGTGTTTTAAGTGCTCCACATTTGTGTGTGTTAAGTTTTGGTCTAGCTCTTACGGTTTAACAGTTATGCAAAATAAAGTAATCTTCACAGACTATTCCCGAAAATTCAAGATATACTTTTTATTTGTCAGGTAAAATATCTTTAATATTTGACATTTTAACTAAACTCGTTGGTATTTTCGTTTCTGAGCTATGCTGTCCACAGACACACACATGCACACACACGGACCTTTTTGTAAAAATGCTTTTTTTGGATTCAGGGGGACCCAAAACATGTATTTGCAGTGAAACCTCGGTATCGAATTTTTGGGTGGAATGCAATACCTTCTCTATGTACTATGTATATAGTACGTGTAGAGAAAATAAAAATCTGACGTGTTACGCTCACATGGCCACCTCTAGCTGTTCTACAAACTTCTTTCTGCACTTTGCTAAACGAGATAACCTTTAGCAGAATGTTCTTATTACTTAGTTCCTTATAAGTAGGAAGAAAATAAGGGAATACACTAGCCTAAACCGATAGTCAAATGTTTTAAAAGCTGTCATTATGCGATTGTCGATATGCAAATAGCGTCTTTGCTTGGCCAGGAGTAGAACGAAATAAAAATGGACACATTGCCTGAGAAAAATATAAGTGCTTTACAGCTGAAACCAATAAACAAGGAATATCTCAGAAACGGTTTCTCGACAACAAAAATGTAAAGGATACATATTGTGAGTTTTGACGAGATACATTTTCTGTGTAGTAAGCGTTTGTCTCTCTCTTACGGTTTAGTAGTTAAGCATAATGTGGCAGAATTCATCTAGAATAAAGAGGTCTTCAGAGGCTATTGCCAGAAAATTCAAAATATACATTTTATTTGCGATGTAAATATCTTTAATCAAAATCGTTACAGCCATGTTTTAGGAAATCAACATGTTTACCGGTAAAAGATAGTTTGGGGTGAGGGGATTTTCTTGAAAATCTTCATGTCACATCCTTGGAAATTACCAAACCTAAATACAAAGTTTTGTATTTAACGGTGTTATTCTGGATGAATTTTACGGAGTTTTGCATAACTGCTAAATCGTAAGAAATGGACAAAAATTTACCACACAAAAAATGTTGAGCACGTTAAAACACCCAATTTATCTTATATACATATTTTTTCGGGGAGGTGATCGTTTTTTAGATATTCCTTGTTTTTGGATTCACCTTTAAAAAACTTAGTTTTCTCGTGCAGGAATTTGTCAACTGCTGTTCATACAAACAACGGAACTTCAGTCACATAGCAACCAGCTTTTGACTATCCTTTTAATCTATGTTACTCCCTTATTTCGCTCCTACTTATAAGGAAGCAAGAAATAGGACTGTATCTGGTATTTTTTTGCTCGATCAGCCATGAAGTAAACAGAAGCATATGCTGTTTAGCAATAATTTGTTGCAGATATGTAGAGAAAGTCATGTGAATGGAGCCCATTAGATTTTTCAATAAGTGCAATGCATTTTAGTTTGCTATTCTTCTTTCTTCACGTATTAGACATTATTGTCTGTAGCAATCTACATATTTTTAGGTCTCATAAATCTTAAAATGAAATGGTAATCTGTTATCCATTCTTTATACATGGCTTATCCGTTAGCTTCTTATCCTCACTTATTTGGTGGTCTATTTTCCTGTAACCAGCAACTGCTCTGCTCTTAAATCTCATTTCATTTCCTTCAAGTTTACTTTTATCGTCTCTGTCATGACGCATGTTTCACTCCTATACGATCATTTTGGCACATACATTACTTTACAGAATGTTAATTTTATGCTTTTTCTTGCTTTATTTTTCAAACTTATTTTTATAGTGCAATTAAGATAATTAAATACCTAATTTTTAATACAATATATTGCATTTTAAGCATTTAAATTCTGTAACTAGTACCACGATAGTTTTACTTCAGTTTTAATCATCAGTACTGTCATAGACTGCCTCCGTGATCGAGTAGTCAGCGAGTTGAACTCTTATCTGGTGGTCCCGGGTTCGATTCCCAGCTGGGGTGAGAAATTTTTCTATAGCTGGAATTATTCCCTATCCCCCCACAGAGTCTGGAAGTAAGTATTCTAGAGTGAATGTGGGTGTGTCTGAGGAAAAGAAAATGATTTAAACCTACAGTCAACGAGTTGTTTCAAGTGCAAAGCCCCCGATATGACCTTATATGTTATAAATTAAACAATAAAAAAAATACTGTCATAGGCATTATAGGTATTATTTTGCTTTTTTATTTAATATTTGTATTGCATTCTGCAAATTATCTTTAGAATTAGATGTAATAATCTGATCATTTGAAAACATTAAAGTTAGAGCATAATATTTTCTTTTAAAATTATGGGAATAAAAGTGTATGAAATTCACCATTGTCTAACCATTTTGTCAATGCAAATGTTAAAAATCTGACGTGTTACACTCACATGACTTTCCCTGGCTGTTCTACAAACTTCTTATTAAGATTACTCTTCTCCTAATAGAGATAGTCATTAGTGGAATGTCCTTATTACTTAGTTCCTTGTAAGTAGAAGGGAATACATTAGCTTGAAACGATAGTCAAATGTTTTAAAAACTGTCGTTATGCGATTGTCATTGCAAATCGCTTCCCTGCTTGGCCAGAGGTAGAACAAAAGAAAAACGGATACTTCGTGTCTGAGAAACGAATAAATACTTTGCAACTGAAACCAATAACAAGGAATATCTCGGAAACGGTTACCTCCACAACAAAAATGCAAAGGACATACATTGTGTGTTTTGACGAGATCTACGTTTCTTGTGTGGTAAGTTTTTATCTATCTCTTACGGTTTAGCAGTTAAGCAAAATCCGGAAAAATTTATCCAGAATAAAGAGGCCTTCAAAGACTATTCCCAGAAAATTCAAGATATACAATTTATTTGGGATGTATATATCTGTAATATACGGTATTTTATTCAAAATAAATTTATTTGGGATGTATATATCTGTAATATACGGTATTTTATTCAAAATCGTTAGAACCATTTTTGAGAAAATCAAAATGTTCGAATTTTTTTTCATGTAAAGGGTAGTTTTGTGTGGAGGGATTTTCTTTAACATTTTCGTATCACATCCTTGGAAGATATTAAACCTAAATATTGGTATTTAGCAGTCTTTTTGTTTTGAACTGTCCACAAACACACACGGACCTTTTTCTAAAGATGTTTTTTTTTTAATTCAGGGGACCCAAAACATATATTTCCGGTGAAATCTCGGTATCGAATTTTTGGGTGTATTACATTACCTTTTCAATACACTATGTACATAATACGTGTAGAGAAAGCTAAAAGCAGCATTGACACATTGTCTGCTGGTGTTAGGCCGATATTATTTGCTTTATTACTTTATCCACACTTGTCTATCTCTTACGGCTTACTAGTCGTGCAAAATTAAAAAAACCTCAGAATAAAGAGATCTTTAGAGGCTATTTCCAGAATGACGACAAAAATTTTATTTAACCTGTAAATATCATAAATATAGAGATTTTAATATAATGGCACTAACAATTTTGATAAAAAAATACCGTACATTAAATCTATTTTCATCACAAATAAAATGTTTACCTTGACTTTTCTGGGAATAGCTTCTAAAAACTTATTCATTCTGGATGAATTTTGCTGAATTTGGCATTACTGGTAAACGTAAGACTTAACATCTCTCTCTTTAATTGATGGACCTTGTTTACTAGATAACTAAAATTTCAAAAATTTCACGAAAACTCTTGCTCACAATATAACTACTTATTTGTATGTGTGTGTGTGTGTGTGTGTGTGTAATAATCCGTCCTTACATGTTTTCATCTATTAGAGTGCTCTGAACTATTAGGGAGAAGCAATCTTTTGCAGACATGTAAAGGTCTTCTTTTTTAAATCTTACTTCTCCATTTTCGACCCACAGAAACTATTCTCAAGCAAAACTGCAACTTCTTGTGAAATTAGTTTACCAAAATCACTACTTGAAGCTTCTGGTGTTTACCCTCTTCTTTGAATGCGTTATAGGAAGCCACTTTGCAATTCTGCAAGCATCAACTGCCATTAATTAAAGTTAGGGCTGATAATATGTTGCTCAAATAGAAGCCAGAGAGACACTTAGTATTGAAATGTAAATCATGGTACTAGCACCTGCTGGAATTTGAAAGAGAGCTGAATAAATAAATTTCAACAGAATCTTCAAAACGGTTACCTTAAAAGGATTGTAGGTGCGGCTAGGAGGTGTCAGATTAGCTTCAGAAGCCATGTCCACTTTGACTCTATGTTCCCACAGGACTTAAGGATTGGGCTGAGGGCGGATCTGTCTGTGGAAGTGATGCCTCACTGCTCGCCATTAAGTGCACACAAGTGACGTAAAACGCCGATTGCATCATCTTCAATGAAGTGTTTCATATTTGAGAATATAGTACTCGGTTTAAAACTAATAGAGCTGTCCGCCACGCAGTCTTCACTTGTATACTGAGGACATAACGCTGTCATTTCTTTGTCACTCATGCATGCAAAGTAAACATATCGCGGGTGCTGAAAAGAAGATAGATGGTTTGCTGGAAGTGTAGCGACGCGGTCATAAACAAGTGTCATTCTTTAGAGAAACACATCCGTTATGGCAACCCACAGAGCTGCTGCCACAGTAAACAAATGAGTTGTTGACTTCTTATTAACGAATTATATGATAGTATTAGCAAGCTTGGAATGCTACTGGATACTGTAATAACTTTAGGATTCTTTTTCTTTAGATCATTGGAACAGAGTATAACATAATATATGCCATAGGAGATTATAGACAATAAGTTGCTTGCGTTAAGGTCATATTGAACATTTCTTACAATTTTTCTTGAACATATTGATCATCTATTTAGGGTGAACGAGCAGCAAAGCTTGACTGTAAGTTATAAGCCCCAGACCAAGTGCTACAGGGTTTAAGGGGGCACAAAGTAGTTAGTGATACTGACAGAAAAACAGTATCCATCTGCACATGTCAGATTAGATACAGCACATGTAACCTCGAAAATCACTTATAAGTACATCCCTGGTTATGGCTGAGCTGGGTGCAAGGTGTTTAATACTGGGGTATCGCTTATCATTATAATATTCCATTGTTTTCTGTTCAGCTGCAATGAACAAACGAAAGTTACATAACTCTTCCCATCAGCACGTTTGGTGATGTTGTCAGTTGTCACTGAACTAACGTTTGGTATAAATGGTGCCAATATGAAGAATTTCGTAATAAAGCATGTTACAGAAACTTCTGAAAGATTTGTGTACCCAGTCCAATCTTGTGAATTGTCTTTAACACATATGTTTGTTTAAAAATTGTAGTATTCAAATAGCAAATTATAAGTGGGTTAAGTGCTAGGGGCCAAAATTGCCAGAGCTCCATTATGAACCTCATGGCGTAACACGTTCCTCGTGTTTTCCATTTGTAGAATATTGGTTCAGTTTTCGTATGCCTACTGAAGTGTACATATGCAGAAATACTTAAGCTAAACATATAGAATGAAACATATCAGACGTCGAACTGGGTTGGGCTTAAAAGGTATTTCGCAAAAAGGTTGAACTGCCTCTGCGGGTCCATCAGAATGGATACTCCTTGAACCAGGCGCCAGGAGCAAGAACAGGCCATCCGAGTTTACTAGGGTGGAGGGTAAATTGTCACGGTTTTATTATGAATTTACCAGTGCGAATTAATAGATTTAAAGTCATAAATTAAGCATGACTTTTGTTTTACTGCTGACAAGGGTATTTGTTTCCGGGTCGATGGTGCTGCCTCTACTACCACTTGTCTTTTGTACGATGTTATAGGTGGCATAAGGGAGTTGCCTATTCCCGGAACGCAGGGAAGGAAGACCTTTTCGTCATGCCTGCGCTACAATAAACCATTTTATCAAGACACCGTGGCATTCGGTTTTCACTAGCTTATGGAGAAACGGATTTAAATTTGATCTGATCACTTTTAGCTAACAGATGGATTTTATGAATATTGGGACTGTGTTAATACAATAGTACATTGGGTTTCCATTTTTAAGCCAACCTCCGTTTCCCCAAAGTTGCAGCACAGTGAGTTGATGAGTTTTCCTCGGATCTGCATTTGAATCTTTACATCCAGCAGAATTTCCATTTAAGGATCATCGGGTAAAGTAATAAATTCTTCGTACCATTCGAAGTGTATGCAGTTATAACTATGCTTTCTCTGTACTTTAGCGGGTAACTTAAAATAACTTTCCGTGTTATTAGGGCAACAACAACAAAAATATAGTTCTCGATATTATAATCACTCAGTTCCCGTGTCAGAAACATTGACGACGTATAAAAGTAATTTTCACAAATGATCTTGTTACGACTCCCAGAATTTCATTCTGTGTCAACAGATATCTTTCTTAATGCTTTCATCTTCATGAAGGAACCTTAGAGTATTAATATTAGCTGGCTGTCCCCGCATGTGATGGCATCTGTCTGTGAAATGAAACACTCAAGGTGAAACACTTGACGGGATTCCCAGCAAGCTCTTACCAAGAAATCTCTCATGAAATCCTTTGGGAACATTGAGAAGAATTTGATGGAAAACGTGATCGCGAAAACAGTACATACGTAATATGAAGGACATCTTGAAAAAATGTCGCCCTCCGAGGTGTAGTGGTTACCAGGCTACATACCCAAGATCGCGGGTTTAGACCCAGCGGAGGACGATGGATTTTTTAAGGCGTAAAAATCCTTAGCATGGCTTCCTTCGGAAGGGAACTAAAGTTTCCTTTCTCTGTCGTAGATTTATATCAAAGAAAGAGCCTCAAACGTGATAAAGGGGCTTCTGAGCAAAATTAAGCGTTCTTTCACGCCCAATATAGAATGGGACGCTGAGAACCACAGTGGTTAAAGAGCATCCATAAATAAAATTCCTTTCCCGCTTTCTGAAAAAAAAAATTGTGTTATATGAAATCCTTTGGGAATATTGAGAAGAATTTGATGAAAAGTAGAGACTGGTGATCACGAAAACCGCACATACGCAGATATACCTGAAAAAAATCCTCTGCGTTAAATTAACATGAAAAGGAATTTGGCGACCTTTTAGTGATGCTATTAAATTCTTTTGTAAGGACCATATTAGGTGGCTCAACTGCCCCGTGCAGACATGCCTTCGTGCATTAAAACAGTTGAGAACTCAACGGTGCAATTTCAAGTTTAAACCGATAAATGGAGAACTGGCTGAGTGACGTTCATTTTCCCTCGTTTGTTTATCGCGGAGACGGGTCGCACATTGTCAAAGGGGCAAACGAAGGAATCTCTTTGTAGTTTCCCATTGGCTGGTTTTAACTTGAAATAACACCGTTGATGTCTGCAACTCTTTTGCGCATGAAGTAATAGCTGCACACGCCAAATACAGAACACCAGATTTCTTCTTCGCCCATTCTTTAGCGCAGAAGCGCATTCATCTACCTATAGTTCATGATTTAATCAAGATGAAATTAATATGTGTAAAAATTGTTTATTACACATTTTCTTAAAGATGCAATGGTAATAAGGGAATACTTTACGCTTAAGCGACAGTCAAGGTTTCAATTTCGCTATCATTTTATGAGCAGGAGAGAAAAGTGAATTACGAGATCATTTGAGAAAATTATAAGTTATTTGAAAATTCAAACCAATAATAAGAAATATCGAGGGAATTGTTACGCTATGTAGTCGGCTTACCCTCTCGGTATGTAGGACAAACAACCTCTCCCTTAGTATTCTCAAGCGGGAGCCCAGGAGTCAGAAGCCTAGTGGGGAGGCAACGGTACGTAACCACAGAGTGTAGAACCTGGAACGAGGGTCGGCCGGTAGCCAGGCATAAGCGTGAGGAAGTGGATGATATGAAATTCAAGCAAAATGGATGATGGGAAGATGATGATGATGGTGGAGCAATTGTTGGAATGAATGGGGGGGAAACCTGAGGACCCGGAGAAAACCCGCACAGGCGCCGTTTCGTCCACCATAAATCCTACATACGGGCGCTTGGAATCAACCTGGGCCCCTAGGCGGGCGGTCCAATTACTCTGCTACTCTGCCTTCGTAAATTGTTACCTTCCTAAAAACATTAAATAAATCCTGTACTTTAACGAAATCTACATTGTCTTTGAAGCAAGATTTTGTCTACTGTTTAATGGCTATGAAACTATAGTTATACTATAGATAGTATAGTTAGTCGCCCTCCATGGTGTAATGGTTATTACGCTAACTTCATATACCCAAGGTTGCGGGTTCAAACCCGCGGAGGACGATGGCTTTTTTCGGGTGCAAAAATCCTTAACATGACTTCCTTCGGAAGGGAAGTAAAGCCGTTGGTCCCGTGTTGTAGATTTAAGCACATAAAAAAACCTCAAGCCTGATAGAGAGGCCTCTGAGCAATATTAAGTGATCTTTCACGCTCAATTTAGAATGGACGCTGAGAACCACAGTAGGTAAAGAGCGTCCATAAATAACACGCCTTTTAATTTTAATAGTATAATTATATATAGTGAAACTAAAGATATACAAAAGTCATTCAAATGAATGAACATCTGAGGTTATTTCTGAGATTCTCAAAATATCTATACATTTCATTTGTCGTGAAAAGTATCTTAATCCTATTATTATAATTAAAACTGTTAGAATCATTTCTGAGAAAACCAAATTTTAGAAAAATGTTCCGGTAGAGGGTAGTTTATGTAGGAAGAATTCTTGAATCCTTAGAAGATACTGATAATATTTTAGTTATTCTGTTTACAGACACGCGGACACACACACATATGTGCGCGCAGAGAGAGAGAGAGAGAGAGAGAGAGAGAGAGAGAGAGAGAGAGAGAGAGAGAGAGAGAGAGAGAGAGAGAGAGAGAGAGAGAGAGAAGCACACAGACATTTTTACTTTCTCTGCACGTACTATGTACATAGTGTACAGAGAAGGTATTGCAATTCACCCAAGAATTCGATACCGAGATTTCACCGAAAATATACGTTTTAGGGTTCCCTGAAACAAAACAAAAAAAAGTATATAAAAAAAATGTCCGTGTGTGTGTGTGTGTGTGTGTGTGTGTGTGTTCTTTGTCTGTGAACACGATAACTCAAAAACGAAAAATAGGTAAAATACTAAACTTAAATACCAAGTTTGGTTATCTTCCATGGTTATCTTCCAGGGATGCGACAAGAAGATTTTGAGAGAAATCCCCCCACCCCAAACGAAAAAAGTTCCATGTAAAGGATGTGGGAAGATTTTCTTAAAAATCATGCCGCATCCTTGGAAGATACCAAACTTAAATACCAAGTTTGATATTTAACGGTCTTTTGTTTTTGAGCTATGCTGCCCACAGACACTCATGTACGAGTATACACAGTGGACCTTTTTCTAAAAACGTTTTTTTTTGGATTCAGCGGGACCCAAAACATGATTTTCGGAGAAATATCGGTATCGAATGTTTGGGAGGAATGAAATTCTATCTGTATACACTATCTACATAGTACGTGTAGAGAAAGTAAACTTTTGAAAAAGGTCAATATGTGTGTATGTATGTGTCTGCGGACAGCACAAAACCTAAAAGCCGATTAAATACCAAACTTGGTGTCTGCCAAGATTACAACACGAAAATGTTCTGGAAAATCCCGCACCTCAAGCTTCGATCTTCTAAAAATGACTAACGATTTTGATTAAAATGTTGTATAAGATGTTTACATGGTTAATATCCTGAATTTTCTGGGAATAGCTACTGAAATCCACTCCATTCTGAATGACTTTTGCATAAACGGTAGGAGATAGACAAACACATACTGCACAACGATGTAGATCTGGTTAGAACACACAATTTATGTCATAGACAATTTTTTATATTTCTTTTGTTTTACTCCTAGTCATGGAAAGAGAAGCTAATCTCAATGACACTCGCATAGCAAAAGCTTTTAAAAGATTGACTCTCGGTTTAACCTAGTGCATTACGTTATTTCCCTTCTACCTATAAGGATCTAAGCGCGTTACTCATACTAAGAGCGTTTCTAGTAACGTTAAGCTTGATTAGCATGATGAGATATAAGAATGGTCTTTTGTAAAATAGTTTTTTCTGAACAGATTGAGACAGCTATGTGAATGAAACACATCATTTTTTAAAGGTTTTCAGCTCATACATGAATTTTGCTTGCTCATGATAGCTACGAATTAAATAGGTTATCTATGAAGCGAAACGTGTGAAACTTTGGCATTAACCATTAAACGATTTAGCTAATGTGAAATAGACTTTCATCTATCTTGTTTCATAAAATATAGTCTGAATATTTAATTATTGTGATAATATTAAACGCCCAATGATTGGTATAAGTTTGAAAATTGCATTATATTGCGTTTATTTTTACCTTCTCTACATAATACAAGGTACGTAGGTAGAGAAGTTATTGCACTCCACCCAGAAATCTGATGCCGAAATTTCACTGGAAATACGCGTTTCCCCGGTATCCAAAAAAAAGAAAAAGGTGCATTTGTCCGTGTATCCGTATGTCTGTGAGCACGATAACTCAAAAACGAAAAGTCGGTAATACCAAACTTCATATTAAGTTTAGGATCTTTCAAGGATGTGACACAAAGATTTTGAGGGAAATCCTCCCAAACTCAAACATTTTATTTTATCAAAAATGGCTATAAAATTTTGAATAAAATAATGTATATTAAAGATATTTACATGAATATCCCCTGAAGAGTTCCTCATTCTGGATGAATTTTGCATAACTGCTAAACCGTAAGAGATAGACAAAAACTTACTTCACATAAAAATGTAGATCTCGTTAAAACACATTAATTTCTACCATATACATATGAAGTGACCATTTTCAGATATTCCTTGTTATTGATTTCAGTTTTAAAATACTTAACTTCTTTCATACGTGAATTTGTCAAAGAATTTGTCCTAGTATGCAAAGAAACGGATTTCAACCACATGGCAATCAGCTGTTAAAATCAGATTTTCTGTTAATGTTTATCACAATTAGCATGAAGTAGATAGAAGAATAAGCATTTTAACAATAATTTGTTTCAGAGATGTATGGAACACATCAGATTTTTTCTCAAGTATTTCTAAGAACAAATTTAAAATATTTACAGTGCATATTTATTGTCTTTATTTATAAATAAAGCATTCTATAAGAAATGTGCAGGCAGTATTCTACTGAGTACAGAAGAGGTATTTTAGTAAACTATACAGTTTAAGGTTTATTTCCAAAACTTATAACCTAGTTTTTGTCGTCTTTTATGCCACTTATTTTACTGAAGTAACCACCCAGATTCCACTGACAGGACGAAAATTGGTAAGTTTTCACTAAGAATGTGTAAAGAAGGCAGTAAATCAGTGATACTTATTTGACCTAATCAACTCTCTATTCCACCTTTTTCGTTCTCGCTCTTTCACACACACACACACACACACAGACACACACACACACACACACACACACACACACACTCTCTCTCTCTCTCCCCCTCTCTCTCTCTAAGACTACCACATTTCTTATTCCCCTTCTGTTTGTGTAGTTCATGTGAGTTGGGATGGCTTAAGATATTAGAGCAACCTCATTTTTATGAAGGAGGAAGTGAATAAAAAACTAAGAAACACTGACGTTTCCGTATTTAAGTGGAAATCAGGTTAATAAATTTAATACAAGAACAGCTCTACCGAGGACATTCATGTAGTCTAGGGTATAATACGTACAATTTATTCAGCTGTTTTATTTTACCGCCGCAGTAATGGTAACCTTTGAAACCAATATCTAATAATTTGTCACGAGTTTATTATTCATGTTTCTACATTGCTTACCATTCGTTTCTATCTAGCTGAATTAGGCACGCTCTTTAAACAGTGATTTTAAAACAACTTTGAACCAGAGTTACATAAGAATCCGAATAATAACGTAGTTTTTTATTTTAGTGAGCAGTATTACAGAAACATAAGAAAACGACATGCAACTTTCACCTCAACTATGTACAACATTCTTTTATATAGTTTTTGAAGTGACGAAAAATGAGAAAAGCAAATAATGTGAATATAAATGGGATCTTCCAGTGGCAGTCCGAGCATAAGTAACCATCAGCATCTTTGTCATCTCACAAGCAAGGACGAGACAGACTTCTATTTCAATGCTGTGTAAACTCTGGGACTCAACACATCTTTTACTTGCCCTACACGTAATATGTACACAGTGTATAGAGAAGGTATTGTATTCCATCCAAAAATTCGATACCGGGATTCACCGGCAATACATGTTTTAGGTCCCCCTGAATCCAATTTTTTTTTTTGAAAAAGGTCTGCGTGTGCGCGCGCGCCTGTGAACAGCAAGACTCAAAAACGAAAAGACCTTAGGATGCGAAACAAAAATCCCCCACCCTAAACTTCCCTTTACATGGAAAAAATTTCGAATTTTTTTATTTTCTCAAAAATGGCTCTAACGGTTTTGATTAAAATAGCATATATTAAAGATACTTACATCCCAAATAAAATGTATAGCTTGAACTTTCTGGGAATAGCCTCTAAAGACCTCCATTCAGAATGAATTCTTTATGAAGTTTACATAATCGGTAAACTGTAAGATATAGACAAAAACTTACTACACAAAAAATATAGACCTCGTTAAAATACACAATTTATGTCGTACATATTTTTTTTTTTTTCGTGGAGTTTACCGTTTCCGAGATATTCCTTGTTATCAGTTTCAGTGGTAAAGAACTTATACTTTTCTCAGACAGAATGTCCGGTTTTGTTCTACTCTTGGCCAAGCAAAGATGCGATTTGTAATGACAGTCGCATAATGTCAGCTTTTAAAACATTTGATTATCACTTTAGCATGGCACATTCCTTTACTTCCCTTCTACTTATATGGAACTAAGTAATAAGAACATTCTGCTAATGTTTATTTCAATTAGCATTGTGTAAAAAGAAAAATAATATTTTGTAAGAAGTTTGTGAGAGTAACACATCAGATTTTTAGAAAAAAAGTTTCTGTGTGCGCGCACGCATGCGCGACACCTGTCTGTGGACCACATAACTCAACAGAAACGAAAAGTGTGTGTAAGTCCCAAATTTGTTATTTAGGTTCAGTATCTTTCAAGGATGCGACATGAAGATCTTCTGGAAAATCCCCCACCCCAAACTTTACATGGACAAATATTCAAAAATTTTGATTTTCTAAAAATGACTTTAGCTTTTGATTAAAACATACATATTAAAGACATTTATAAGACAAATAAAATGTAATCTTGAATTTTCTGGTAAAAGCTTCTGAAGACCTCTTCCTTCTGGATGATCGTACCTGGTAAATATAAGGGCTAGGCAAAAACTTACTAGCCTGCCTGGGTAGTGGGGTGGTAGCGTGTCTGCCTCACATTCAACAGGTCGCCTGTTTGAACCTCATTTAGGACGAGTTACGCGGATAAGTGTTTTGGGGGGTTTTCCCTTATCCCTATAGAACGAATGTCGAGTAATTTTAAGCTCCATGGACTCCGAGATCAATTGAGCATTATTTCATCGTCGATATGACCGACCAGATTAAAGGACGTTAAGCTTCATAAAAAAAAAATAACAACAACAAATCTTACTGCTCAAAAATATACAGTTTTCGCTAAAACACACAGTTTATGACATATATTTTGTTTTAGACCTAACATTTCCGAAATATTCCTTATTATTGATTTTTTGTTTATATATGATTTCCAATACTTTAGATATTTCTCAAATGAAAGGCCGTTATTCGCCGTTTTTCATCATCAGAATGGAATTTCAATTGCATCACTGCGCCAGTCATATAACTTTCTCTGCTGTTCCATGTATAAACTATTCGTACAAAATATTTTTCTTTGATCAACATCATGTAATTGAGATAAACATTAGTGGAATGGATCTTATTATTTGCTTCCTTGTAAGTAAGAGAGAAATAAGGGAATACACCAGGTTAAAGCGACAGTCAAATCTTTTAAAAGCTGGTCGCTATGTGAAACAATTGAGGTACGCTTCGCTGTGCATGGTCCCGTTTGAGAAACGTTAATTAGTTTAAAATTGACACCAATAACAATGAATATTTCGAAAACGGTGAACAATACAAGAAAAACGTACATATATGATATAAATTATTTGTTTTAACGACATCTACATTTTTATGCAATAAGTTTTTTCTATCTCTTAAGGCTTAACCGTTTTGCAAAATTCTGCAAAACTCGCCTAGTATAAAGAGGCCTTCAAAAGCTCTTCCCAGAAAATTGAAAATATACATTTTATTTTTGATGTGAATAATCAAAATAGTTTGAGCCATTTTTGAGAAAATCAAAAGTTTCGACAAATGTTCCATGTAAAGGGTAGTAATTGGGGGTTGAGGCTTTTCTTGAAAATTTTCGTGTTGCATCTTTGGAAGATTCCGAACTTGAGTACCAAGTTTGGTATTTAACCGACTTTTCGATTTTGAGCTATGCTGTTCACAGACAGACACACTCACACACAGACCTTTTTTCTAAAAATGCTTCTTTTTTTTTTTGGACTCAGGGAACCCCAAGACATATATCTGAAATCTCGGTATTGAATTTTTGTCTATTCAATTGCTACATTGTAGATACATGGGGGCTAGAGAAAGTAAAAATCTGACTAACGCTTTAGTCTACTACATTCCCTTATTTCCTTCCATTTAGAAGGAACTAAATAATGCAACTACTTTTACAAATTGCATTTCGATATGCACGAAGTATAGAGAAGTTAGGAAGAATAAGATATTTTAAGTATAATTGATACAGAATTGACAGAGAAAGACAGGTGAAAGGAACACGTGGTATTTTCTTTCTCTCACATGTCTTGTCGTTAGTTTTTAAACGATCGACAGTCATTTGGGCACACGACATATATGCACGATTGGTTATTTTTTCAATTAAAATAACAAGTTTGAGTAAAAGTTGCGGTTACCAGCGTATCTTCAACTCCATGGATATTGTGAATGAAAATTATTTTGGTGAAAAATATGCCGCCGCTGTACAAGATAATTGAACACAGCGATTTGTCTCATAAAACATTTTTCTAGTAAATAGTTTGGTAGCTTGCTGAAGTCATTTACTAGAATATATATCTTGGTAATTCTGGAGTCATTTCTGTTGCTAATATTAATATATTTTGTTTTTTGAAACAACTAAAGAATGGGATATTAACATTCAAATTATCTCTCATATATTTTAGGGATTTAGTAGATGAAGCAAAAGTGTATTCTCAACTTTTCACTGGTGAAGTTATACAGCAATGTATAATTATTTGCACTTATATGAACTGGTAGGTATTGTACGTCCCGTAAGACCCTTTGTATAATTCGTTGGTAAAGTTTCGGAATGGAAAGTTAAAATTCGTGTTTCGTGTATTAGCCATGACAAATTTTAAAGTCCAATTTGACTTTCTAGCGATGATTTTATTTATTTTGCTATTTTCCTTTATATCATTTACATGGAAGGACCTGAATATATCTGGCTCTACACAGAGAGTTTAGCATAGCTAATCTGGCTTAGTGTATGAAAGTCATATTGTTGTTTTTTCGTAATTACCTACAGCTTATGTCAAACACTGCTTTAATTTATTAGTGTTTAACACCCGGTCAGACTACAAGTGGCACCACAGGTGGCGGGTACTGATGATAATTACCCACAATGAAATTATTTTTAAAACGTATTTTGGGAAGTAAATGTTCCAGACTTACGTTACGGGTACTTCGTCACCATTTTCCAGGACAATCATTATGATGGTATTTTGTTACTTTTGTTAGGAAAATTTATGTACATTATGGGCCTCTCCAAGTTCATTTTCATTGTTAACTTGAGAAATGAAAGTTTTTACTTTCTCTACACGTACTATTTACATAGTATATAAAGGAGGCATTGTATTCCATTTAAAAATTCGATACCGGGATTTCACCGAAATACATGTTTTGGTCCCCCTGAATCCGAAAAAAACATTTTTGGAAAAAGGTCCGTGTGTGCGTGTGTATCTGTCTTTGGATAGCATAGCTCAAAAACGAAAAGACAGTTAAATACCAAACTTGATATTTAAGTTTGGCATCTTTCACGGACGCGACACGAAGATTTTCAAAAAAATACCCCCACCCCCAAATACGCTGGAACTTTTTTTCGAAAATTTTGATTTTCTCAAAAATGGCTCTAACGATTTTGATTAAAGTACCGTATATTAAAGATATTTACCTGACAAATAAAACGTATATCTTGAATTTTCAAGAAATAGCCTCTGAAGATTACTTTATTAGGAGGAATTTTACAGAATTTTGCATAACTGCTAAACCGTAAGAAATGGACAAATACTTACCACTCGAAAATGTAGAGCACATTAAAACACACAATTTATGTCATATACATTTTTTTTATATCCCTTGTTTTTGGTTTCAGCTTTAAAAACTTATACTTTTCTCATACAGGAATTTGTCAACTCCTGTCCATACAAAGGAACTTCAGTCACATAGCAACCAGCTTTTGGCATTCACTTTAACATAGGGCACTTCCTTATTTCGCTCCTACTTACAAGCAAGTAATAAGACTATTTCTGCCAATTTTTTCTCGATTAGCATGAAGTAAATAGAAGCATAGTTTGTTGCAGAGATTCAGAGAAAGTCATGTGAATGAAACACGTCAGATTTTTGTTATATGGGTACAGATGTGCAATCTACAGTTTCCTATTGCCCAACATGCTGTTTCTCGGGCAAAACATACCAATCTTAGGAGTCACGTATTTCATACACCACGATTCGTTTCAGCTCATTATATACAGTCTTATTATTATCGTCATCGGGGTCATCTCTATTCATGCTGAAGAAGGAAAACCAGCAATTATGGAATGTTCACCTCAGAAAATAATTAGACATTTGCTTTAATTGCTTTTTCACAAAAGCCGTGTGTAATTCAGGAGTTGGATAGGTAGAATCAGACTGAAGAATTCAATGCCATAGCCGGGATTTGAACCACGGATCTTTCGGTCTCTAGCTTCCACTGAGTTACCATGGCAACATGTCGACATAGCATTGAATTTCTCAATTGTCTCGCATGTTTACCCGTTGAACCACAAGGTGATCTCAAATTATTTTGAGATGACAACCCCAATGGCGACTTACAATGTTGTAAGTACTTTAAATCCCAGGATTCATAGCCAAATATTATGGTCAATTGTTATTGGTTTAATTGTTTTTTCACACACGCTTGTGTACGACAGGAGTTGAACAGGTAAGGTACAATAAGGAGCACCCATAACCTCACTTTTGAAGGCCAGAAACGGTACTATAGGTAAACGTAGACTTGCAAAAATACATAATTTACACAAATTGAATATATTGATTCGTATTGTGTTACATTTTCATAGGTGGCACTAGAGTTATTTTCGCAGAAATATATTCTATATTAATAGACATAAGTTAAATCCATGTTTATTTACTTTTACAAAATAAAATTACCCCAATATAGGATTAAGTCATCTTTATTCTTTGGTGGACTAATCCTACTTTATACTTGTTAGCTTTCCTTGCATTGGTCAAAATAATGTGCACCTTCTTAAGAAGATGTTAGACCACATTCTAGTTCAGTGTCATTTGAATTTCACACTTTATCCAATTCAAATAATGTTTATACCGTATTCAATGTTCCATATTTTGTTCAAAATCAAAAATCCTCTCTCTAAGGAGAAATTTGAGCCAGAATATTCAGTAAATATAAATTAACTTAGTGATATCCAATGAAAGTTGATTACTGAAAACACGAAATTCTTTATTTTTTCGATTCCCGATATATATTTTACTGCAGCCTATTTTTGGTTTTACCACAAGCAGGTTAGTTATTCTGCTGGGATCATCATTAAACACATGTTAAACGTTACAATCACAACTACAACTTCCTCACTGTTTATTCTTCCTCACAAATAAATTGATTATTTTCTGCTTGGGAGAGCCATGCTTGAACTGCATTCACCGTTGCGGGTAACAGAGACATGACGGTTGCAAATGTTACACTGTGCTTTAAAACGGGGATAGTCAAGAATCTGTTTTCCCTGTTTTGTTAAATAAACAAAGTCAAATTATCTTACGGTGGAAATAATCCATTTTCTTAAAGTAAGTAGCAAATAACAAAAAATCTGATGTGTTCAATTGACATGACTTTCTCTACACCTCTGCAACAAATTATTGTTAAAAAGATTATGTTTCTATATACTTCATACTAATAAAAAAAATCAGCAGAAATATTCTTATAACTTGCTTCCTTGTAAGTAGAAGGAAATAAGGGAGTTTCATAGGTTGAAGTGATAGCCAAAAGCTGGTTGCTATGTGACTAAAGTTCTTTTGTATGGACAGGAGTTGACAAATTCCTGTATGAGAAAAGTATGTTTTTTTAAGCTGAAACTAAAACGAGGAATATCTTAAAAACGATCAATCCCACGAAAAACCGTATATGACATAAATTGTGTGTTTTATTGTGGTCTACATTTTTTGTGAAGTAAAACTTTCTCTATCTCTGACGGTTTACCAGCTATGCAAATTGAATAAAAATCATCCAGAATAAAGAGGGCTTTAGAAGCTCCCAGAAAACTCAACATATACATTTTATTTGGCATATAAATATCTTAAATACTAAATATACTTAAATATCTACGTATAATAGATTTTAATCAAAATTGTTAGAGGGATTTTTGAGAAAGTGAAAACTTTCGAAAAAAGTTCCATGTAGTTTGGGGTGGGAGATTTTTCTCAAAATCGTGTCGCATCCCTGGAAGACTCTAAACATAAATATCAAGTTTGGCATTTTACCGACTCTTCGTTTTTGAGTTAGCGTGTTCACAGTCACACGGACACACACACATTGACCTTTTTCTGAAAATACTTTTTTTTTGGAAATAAGGGACCCTAAAACGTATATTTCCGATGAAATCTTGGTATCGAATTTTTAGGTGGAATGCAATACCTTCTCTATACACTATGTACATAGTAAGTGTAGAGTAAGTAAAATACAATGTTACGTATATAAATGTATTCTCAATTCACCATGCGACTTGAATAAATAACCAGCGATATTTATGAAATATGGAATTTTTGATGTCCCGTATGATGGTATGATCCTCCTCGAATATGGGAAATTCCGTATAAGCGAGTCTGACTCTAGTTTTCCAACTCCTTTCCTGTACACACCTAGCGTATAAAAACAATTAGCTGATCACAGAATGTTGTTTCACACTTGCCAAATCTACATAACCCAAAATTGAAAAGCTGATTGAGATTCGTAAACAATTCACAGTCGTATTGAAAACCACGACTCTTCAGCGTGCCCTTGAAGACTAACGAAGCCCGGAAATGAAAAGTTAGAGGACCGTTTTTATTTTCACCTCCGATAAGCTACAAATAAAAGACAAGTTCATAGAAAACAATTATTTTATTACTAAATATTTTGTACACTTATGGTTACTTTTCAACATAATCACCGAAAAGATTGAGACATTTATCGTACCTGTGCACAAACTTTGAAATAACCGCTTCAAAAAATGTTGTCACCAATGATTTCAAATGACCATTGATGTTGTTTTGAAGATCTTCGTACTTTACGTCGTTTGCAGAGAGCCATTCAAAACAAACGAAGAGCACTGTTGACTTCAGGAATTGTGTTGATCCATGACAACTCTCGTCCACACACTGCTGGCATAATCCATCGGCTCCTTGAACAATTTCAATGGGACATTTTTGATTATCCGCCGTACAGTCCTGAACTGGCATTCAGCGAGTTTCACCTTTTCCCTGAACTGAAGACGTGGCTATGAGGGCAGCACTTTCAACCCAACGAAGATCTTCAAAACAACGTCAATGTTCATTTGAAATCATGGTGGCAATATTTTTTGAAGCGAGTATTGCAAAGCTTGTGCACAGGTACGATAAATGTCTCAATCTTTTCGGTGATTATGTTGAAAAGTAACCATAAGTGAACAAAACGTTTAGTAATAAAATAATTGTTTTCTATGAACTTATCTTTTATGTATAGCCTATCGGAAGTTGGAAAAAAAAAAAAACTCGTATTATGTTTACAAGTAATCTTTAAGGTGTAACATCTCACAGTAACGTAGCTAACGTCCCCTGAGAGATGCGGTGTTAAGGCATTCGAGAGAAGTGTGGATTGTTCGAGGGTAACATTACGGTGGCACATGGGCACTGCATTGCGTAGTAAGTTGCAAGTCAGCTCTCTGATTTTGTACTTTTAAAATCTGAATCAGCTTTCCAATTATACAGGTATTCAGCTATCAGATAATAGAATGTATGAGTTGACTTGCCTAACGCTTCACTGCGACTTCGAATAATGGATGATACTGTGTCGGTCAATCGGTTAGTTTTGGACATTTGGATGGGGTCCTCGCGATCTAGGACCTACCTTATAGCTGTGGTCAGGCTTTGATGGCCACAAGCCTATCCTTTCCCTTCTTGCGGTTCTAATGATTAAACTACAATATGGAGGGTTTATGTTTTCTATTATGTTCAGGTCATTAGGACCGCAAGAAAGATGAGTTAACCTTTACAATCTCATGGAATGTGGCCGTCAAGGTATGGGTATGTTTTAAGAGTTAGGGGAAATCAAGCGGAGGTACCTTCAGTAACTGAAGCACAGCACCACAATAGGCTACATGGACTATTTTTACTTCCAACGTAACCCTTGAAGGAAGGAATGAAAGGAAGCCGTGAATGGTCACCAGATCCCAAGGGAATGTGTTCTAGCAAGGACAAGATCTCTAATGACTCCAATGTGACATCATCCTGACTTCGGTTAAAGCTGCCTTATCCATCACCCAGAGTTCTCGGAAAGGAGTTAAGAAAGGAAGGGGACCTCAGCAGTCCCGCAAGGCGCCAGGGTGATTTTTTTCCTTTAACGCGAACATTCCACAATAATGCCTCAAGGACCGCGCCGTGGCCGAGTGGTTAGACCACTCGCCTCTCACTTAGCCGGCTGCATTTATCATTTGAGGTGGAAAAAGCGGCGCAGGAGCGGGGTTTTTCCAGATTCTCCGGTTTCCCCCACCATCACATTCCACCGGTGCTACAGGTTCACTCCATGTATCATCACTGTGGCGTCTTGTGTAGTAAAAGCGGGCGTTAAACAGTATAACAAACTTGCCTCAACACATCAGCCGCGTCGCCTGGTCGAACGTTGAAAGATAATAGCAAATATTAGGAACAGCACCTACCGATAAAGGGTACTATGAACGGCTGAACGAGAATGAATGCGGGACCCCTAAGAATCCAATCCGCACACGATACTACGTAGCTATCTCTCTCAGTATGCACTTACTCATTGTTCTAACGTGGTTGACAACTTTCTATACAGAAGATGTTTTCAAAGTAAAAGATATTTTTACTTTCTCTACACAGTCCCTTCTAGTACATAGGTAGAGAAGGTACTGCACTCCACCCAAAAATTCGATACCAAGAGTTCACCGGAACTACACGCTTTAGGGTTCCCTGTATCCAAAAACAGCATTTTTAGAAAAAAGGTCCTATGTGTGTGGTGTCCGTGTGGGGTCTATGGTCTGTGAACACATAACCCAAAAACAAGAGTCAGTAAAATAACAAACTTGGTAATTTAACTTTAGTATCTTCCAAGTATGCAACACAAAGATTTTGAGGAAAATCCCCTACACCAAACTACCTTTTACATGCAACAAAATTTAAAAATTTGGATTTTTTAGAAAAAATGGCTCTAATTTAGGCGAGAAAAAATGTATATCTTGAATTTACTGGGGTGCATATCTTTATTCTGGATGAGTTCTACTGAATTTTGCGTAACTGGTAAACCGTAAGAGATAGACAAAAATTACTGCACAAAAAATGTAGATCTCGTTAAAACACACAATTTATATCATATGCATTTTTTTGTGGAGGTAGCCATTTTTCAAGGTATTTCTTGTTATTGGTTTCAATTTTAATTTGGTTTAACCATACGGGAATTTGTAAACTTCTGACTATGCAATGAAACAGATTTCAATCACATGGCAATCATCTTTTAAAAGATTTGACTATTGCTTTAGTCTGCAGTCCCTTATTTTCCTTCTAATTACAAGGAAACAAGTAATAACACAATTTCTGCTAATGTTTTTCTCGATTAGCATGATGTAAATAGAAGAATAAGCATTTTAACAATAATTTATTACAGACATAAGAAAAAGTCATGTGAATGAAACACATCAGAATTCTTTTAAGTTTCAGTGTAACTGATGCGTAACACATTTTCAAGCATATTTTTCACTGAGTTAATTTTAACCTTCAATGCGCATAATGTAATTTACCTCCTAGGAGCGGTCCTATTGGACACTCTCCGAACATTCATGGTGCACCAAAGTGAGGTTGGAACACGTTTTCTATTCTTGCTCAGTACCTTAATCCCCAATGCTGCTGCTCATAAAATATACATATCATTAAATCATCTTCCGGTACTCCGCTAGCCATAATTGTTTTCCAGCAAGAGATTAAAATTACTTTAAAATGGGTAATTTCACGCTTTAGTCAAAACCCAGATTAATCACATGGAGGGAAAGTTAGATACCTGGAGGTATGATACGCGAGACAAATTAGGAGTTACGTACTGTAATAAAAAGTACTGCCGAAGTAAGAGGCACTTCAATCCTCCGTGGAAAACTGTACCGAAACTTCGTATATGTTACAATCAATGTGTCTGAAAGAGACTATTTTATAATGTGCTTTATGAAACATAGTAGCAGAAAGATCACACGTTAATATTAACGCCTAACAATTCAGAATTTGGTTAACTGCTAGGCAACTGATTGAGGGTACTGTGTACTTTGTGCAATATTAATTTATAAAAGAAAAATTGACGTACTATCATTGCAGCCATGTCAAATAAAGAAATCCTTTTCAATCTAATATTGAACGGGGAGAATGTAAAATTCTAAATAAGCGCTTTTTATTACGCTTATACATCATACATTAAAGCAGTGTTTTTGATTTAGATCTTGTACACAGTGCCGCAATGTAAATCAAATTTCCCTAAAACTTTTCAGCACGTTTCAGTACCTTAAACGTGTTAGATGCTCCAATACTAAAATATATTTGAGAACTTCAGGAACTGACAGTTCATATTTGTTATATACTTTGTTAGTTTTAATCCCTGAAATGAAAGAAATGCGGGTGGTACATACAGGGATCAGCACACAGGTTCCTACTCAACGGACTAGGTAGAGAAAAATGTAAAAACAAATTATCTTCCTGGTGCAAGGGATATCATGTTAGCTGTTAATCAGCTAATAAGAAGGAATGCATCTCACGGCGCTGTATAGCCAATACTTTTTATACTACTGCCTGCACCAACCCCTGGTGAAGTTACTAGGGTTGGCAGATAAGTCCCGGGCCTCTCAATGAAAGCAGCATTTAAAAAAATTTCTTTTGCTTCATTTTTCAACATAACCTCCAGAAAAGCAATACATTTGTCATATCGGTGTTCTAATTTAATTAAACCATCTCTGTAGTGCGTTTTATCAAGGTCCTCTAAATAGCTGTTTACCTCCTCGTTGCTGTGAAATCTTCGTCCTCCAAGAATTTTTTTGAGGTTTGGGAACAGAAGGTAGTCACTGGATGCTAGACCTGGCGAATGGAATAAATGTTCCAAGCAATTCCAACTTTTAATTCACATATTTTCCCCATTGCAATGCCTGAACGATAGGCCGGAGTATTATCGTGATGAAACAAGTTTTTTTTTTTTTTTTTTTTTCAAATGAGGTATTTATTTTCATTTCATCACTCAAACGTTGCAGTAAGCTTGCGTAGCAGTCAACAGTGATACTTTTACTCTTTTCCAAGTATCAATAAAAATAATTCCCTGTGCATCCCAGGAAACACTCACCACAAACTTGTTAGCTGACAAAATTGACTTCGGGTTTTTTTTTTTTTGAGTTGGTTCATCTGGCGCAATCCGTCGTTTTGACTGTGATTTTCTGAAATGTAGTGATGTATCCAAGTTTCATCCATGATAATAAGTCATCTCAAAAATTCACTGAGATTTTAAAGGTACAGCTCCACATCCTTAACAGAAACAGTTTTTCCTTGCAACTTTTGAACAGATATCAATAAACTCACACTCATCTTGCACAGACCTTGTGAAAGCCCAAAACATCACTTAAAATATTAAGTGCACGTTCTTTTGATATGTTTACAGCCTCTGCTATCTCAAACAACTTTAATCTCCAGTACTAAACGATGAATTTTTTCAATGATCTCTGGAGTTTTCACTTCTACAGGCGTCCAGAGCGAGGCTCATCATTAGTGCTCGTACGTCCCAATTTAAACTCTGCAACCCACCTTTTAATTATTGAATTAGAAGGGGCGGAGTCTTTCATTTTCTCCTTGATTTTTTTAGGTGTTAAGCCTTTTAAATGAAAGTATTTAATCACTGCTCGTTTTTTCAAATCCCCTATTTTCGTGGAAACTCTAAAGTTGTCCAGTTTAAAATGCTGTCACTCGGAAACTAAACAATCTATTGACCTGTAACTATGGATACAAGCTAGTCTAGAGTTAAACTCTACGATGCTACCGTCTAACTGGCCTAGTGGCGCCATATCTGTGCGAGGCCCGGGGCTCATCAGCCAGCCCTCGTACACAATTTCTTAATCCCGCAAACTTGGTTAGTGTGGGAGGAAAGCCATGGTTAATATCAGAGTGGATGTAAAAACCAAAAGAGATTAGAAAGTGACTGGAGTCAGTGTGTAGGTATTGGCGTCTTTAAAATACTTATCTATTTACTAAAACAATATGACAATTTTTCCACTTCGAAGACAATTTTTTTTTCGACAGATTTTTCTGCAGTTTATTCTCAGAATACAGCCCGGGAGAGTTGATGCGCGAATTCTTGGATAGTCAGACTTTGTGGAAATGAAAATTAGTTTTGCTCTCTCATAGACTAAATTCCTTACTTATAGCCAACTTTTGGTGCTTGTAATATTTATTTCTGTATATAAAGTAAAATTCCTTCTATCCTTATGTGGTGGGTGCAGAGAAGAAATTAATTAATTTAAGGGGGATTAAAAATCCTATCCTATCAATTTTAAGTCTGCAAAATTAATGCAGGTTACTTCAGAAACGTTTTATGGTGACTGAATTGCTTCCAGAATGCGCATACATAGACACCTTCTAAGTTTACTGGTGTACTTCTAGATATCAAATAAGTTTATACATTAAATGAGATAGGATTATTTTTAATTAAAATATATTTGCATTCTTCTTATTAAAACAGCTGAAGTATTCCATTCACATGACTTTACCCCCTTAATATGCGGCAAACTATTTTTATAAAAACTTATCTTTCTTTCTAATTCATGCTAATCGAGAAATTAACAGAAACTGCCTTATTAGTTATTTTCTTATAGGTTCGTGGAAAATAAGGGAATACACTAGGCTGACGTGACAGTCAAATCTTTTAAAAGCTGGTAGCTATGTGAACTTAGAATTCTTTCTCCTTGTATGGCTAGGAGTACAATGAAATAAAGAAAATAAAAGAATGGCGACTTTCTGTTTGAGAAAAGCATAAGTATTGGACATTTTAAATAATTAAGAAATAACTTGGAAACTGTTAATTTTACGAAAATGTATAACACGTGAATTGCCTGTTTTAATGATATATACAGTTTTTGTTCGGTAAGATTTTGTCTATCTCTTACGGTTTACGAATGCAAAAGTCATCCACAATTAACCGGAATTCAGAGGCTATTCTCAGAAAATTCAGCATTTGCCATGAAAATATATTAAACCTGTGGAATTTTAATACAAATCACAAATTTCGAAAATTTGTCCAACTAATGGATATTTGAGATCCGCAGATTTTTTTGGAAATCTTCGTGACGCATCCTTCAAAGAAAGCTGGACTTAGATATCAAATTCAATTTTTAATAGACTTTTAATTTTTGAGTTATGCGGACGTTTTTTTAAAAATTATTTTTTTAATCAGGAGACAGCAAAAGTGTATTTCAAGTGTAATATTGGTATCGATTTTATTTCTGCTTGCTATACACATGCAGTAAAGTAAAATAATTAATTACTGCCATGTTATTAGAACGAAAATAAATTCACAACAAGACATTAGGGTTGTTTTTATCATCAGGACATTTAAATCAGCTGTTTCCAACGGTTTCTAAGAAAACAGGTTATTTTACCAGAAAACATATTTCATCATGAAAGCTGTTCAAAAATATATGTTCAGAGAAAAAAGCCATTTGACTCAACTATACAGGAGCTGACATGCAGTGGCTATTCCAGAAGTACCCAACCATAGAAAGTTTAAGTTTGACGATTTTACATTGTTTAGCATTTGTTTGGCAACCATCATTAGTGAATGCTATATGTGATACAATACTTTCATTTGAAAGGTCTTAGTAACTCCATGGCACGACAGCTCACGGGGAACCTTGGCCTACCGCCCGGCCGCTACGTCCCCCATCTCGGTCCACTACAGACGTCATGGATGGGGTGCAGTATTGGAGGGTGAGACGTGGTCAGCGCCTCGTATCCCTCCCGGCCGGTTAATGCGGTCCTCATGACCTGGAGCCGCTACTTCTCCATCAAGTAGCTCCTCAATTGGCCCCCCAGGGACCTTACGAGGCTGAGTGCACCCCGGGCCAGGTCTCCCACGCCGGTACTGGGGATCGAACCCAGGTCTCCCGCTTGGTAAGCAGCTGCGCTACCACCGCGCTAAGGAGACGACCGAAAGGTCTTAGTCCAACTAATATTAAAGCTGAGCTAGATTCTACTTTAGGGGAGTCTACTCCTTCGTTTACAACAGTTAAGTATTGGGTAAGCAGAGTTTAAGCGCGGCCGTACGAGCTGCCAAGGTGGGTGCCGCTCTTGCTCACCATAGAACAAAAAACGGCGTCGTGAGGATGTTTCAGTCGAGGGTTTGGCAATGTTTCGCTGCAACAAAGCTGAGTTTTTGCGCCCATTCATAACAATGAATAAATCCTGAACCCATTACTTCACACCTGAGACGAAGGAACGATCAAAACAGTGGATTGGAAGAGGAAAATCAGCTTCAAAGTAGGTGAAGACAAGGTCATGGCGTCAGTTTTCTGTGACGCACGCGGGATAACTTTCATTGACTATCTGAAAAGGGAAAAGCAATCAATGGCAAATATTATGCGAACTTGTTACAGCATTTGAACAATTAAATCGAGCAAAAAATGGCCGCATTTAACGAAAGAGAAAGTTTTGTTTCATCAAGACAATGCACCAGTTCACACGTCCATTATCGCCATGGTCAAAATCAAGGAGTGCGAATTGCAGCTTCATACACCCTATTCGCCAGATTTAGCTCCCCCCCACCCCCGATTATTTTCTGTTTCAAACTTTAAGAAACGATTTGATTTGCCTTGCTTGTACAATATTTCCTAACAATGAAGAGGTGGAGTCTGCAGTTGATGGTTATTTTGCAGACCTCGATAGTTCTCACTATAAACAGGGTATCTAAGCTATTGAACATCGCCGGGGAAAATGTATCGAGCTGAGAGGAGACAATGTAGAGAAATAGATGTTTCTCCCCCAAATTTTTGTGCTTTCTTTGTTAGGTCGGATACTTCTGGGACAGCCCTCGTATATGACCAATTTTTACTTTTTCTATTTACGCACTAACTATACATAATGTATAGAGAAGCTATTGCATTCCACCCAAAAACTCTATACCAAGATTTCACTGGAAATTCATGCTTTAGGATCCATTGTATTAAAAAAAAACAGCATTTTTACTCTTCACGTACTATGTACATAGTGTATAGAGAAGGTATTGCATTCCACCCAAAAACTCTATACCGAGATTTCACCAGAAATATACGTTTTAGGATCCCTTATGTAAAAAAAAGTATTTTCAGAAAAAGATCGTGTGGTGTGTCTATGTGTCAGTGGGTCCGTATGATAGATGTCTGTGAACACAACACAAAAACGAAAATTCGGTAAAATATCACTTTTGGTATTTAAGCTTTGTATTTTCCAAGGATGCAACACGAAGGTTTTGAGAAAAATCCCCACACCCCAAACTGCCCATTACATGGAAAAACTTTCGAACATTTTGATTTTCTCAAAAATTGCTCAAACGATTTTGATTAAAATGTCTTATATTAAATATATTTATATGACAAATAAAATGTATATTTTGAATTTTCTGGGAATAGCTTCTGAAGATATATATTTATTCTGAATGAATTTCACTGAATTTTGCGTAACTGGTGAACTGTAAGAGATAGGCAAAAGCTTACCACACAAAAAATGTAGATCACATTAAAACACACAATTTATGTCATTTATATTTTTTCGTGGAATTAATCGTTTTTGAGATATTCCTTGTTATTGGTTTCAGCTGTAAAATACTTACACTTTTCTCAAACAGGAATTTGTCAACACCTGTCCATACAAACAAAGAAACTTCAGTCTCATAATAACCAGCTTTTGACTATCACTTTAAGCTATGGTACTCCCTTATTTCCCTTCTACTTATAAGGAAGCAAGTAATAAGACGGTTTCTGCTAATTTCTTGATTAGCATGAAGTAATAGAAGAATAAGCTTTTCAAAAATAATTTGTTGGAGAGATGTAGAAAAGGTCATGTAAATGGAACATCAGATTTTTAGAAAAAGGTCCGTTGTCTGTGAACGCGATAACTCAAAAACGAAAAATCGGTAAAATACAAACTTGGTAATTAGGTTTATTATCTCCCAGGGGTGCGACACGAAGATTTTGAAAACAATCCCCCCCACCCCAAACTAACCTTTACATGTAATAAATTTCGAAAATTTAGATTTTCTCTTAAATAGCTGTAACGCTTTTGATTAAAATACCGTATATTAAAAATAAGTATAGCGCAAATACAATGAATATCTTGAATTTTCTGGGAATAGACCTCCTTATTTTGAATGAATTTTGCTGAATTTTGCGTAATTGATAAACCATAAGAAATAGACAAAAACTGACTACACAAAAATGTAAATCATCTGAAAAACACGTAATTATATCATTTTACGTTTTTTTCATGGAGTTGACTATTTCTGAGAGATTCCTTGTTACTTTTTTTTTAATTTATCTATTTAAAGTCGCTTTAACTGCAATGGTTATATCGCGACTTCTCAATAGAGTTACGGTACATTAGTTGAATACATTCTCAATGCAAATTTAAACAGACATATACAAGGTATACATAAAAAGTAAACTCAATGCAATATTTTACAGTAAGAGGAAAGTTATTTTATGTTTGCTGTGAACTATGACAATATTTAGCATTTACTTTAACATTTTGAAATATATAAAAAATATATAAATCGAAACAAGAACTTTAGATTAAATTTTATGATACAATTGGATTGCTTGTAAGAAGTTCAAGACTTTGTTGGAGAATTGTAGTTGGTCCAGGGCTGTCGGGAGTTCGTTTGGCACGTTACATGTGGTTCGTTGTTCCTCATAGAGTCTGCAGTTGGTAATGATATGTTTCACTGTTAGCTGGCAGTTGCAAATATTACATATCGGTGGGTTTTCACGAGACAGAAGGTATGAATGTGTGAGTGATGTATGTCCAATAATTGTTACTTGTTTCAGATTCAAAATACTTATTTTTCTCACACGGAAAGTTGTAAACTCCTGGCCCTGCATAGAAATGAATTTCAACCACATAGCAACCAGCTTTTAAAAATTTGACTAGTTTTAGCCTATTGTAGTCCCTTATTTTCCTTCTTTCTTACAAGGAAGCAAGTAATTAAGACAAGTCTGAATGTCTATCTCGATTATTATAAAGTAGATAGGAAAATATGTTTTTAACAGTAATTATTGTTATAATTATTATTGTTAATTATTATTATTATTATTGTTATAATTATTATAATTGTTATAATTGTTATAATTATTATAATTATTATTATAATTTGTTACAGCGATGTGGAGAAAGTCATGTGAATGGAACACATCAGATTTTTACTTTCTCTAGCACGTAAGTACAACGCACATGGCAGATAGAGAAAGAATTGTAGGTATTCCACCCAAAATAGATAGCTAGATTTCACCGAAAAGATGTTTTGACACCCCTCAGTAAAAAAACATTTTTAGAAAAATGTCCGTGTGTGTATGTGGGAGGGGGCAGCGTAGCTCAAAAAACAGAAGTCCATTAAATACCAAACATGGTATTTAAGTTCAGTATCGTCCAAGGATGCGACATGAAGCTTTTCAAGAAGATTCCTCCCCCGCCCCCCCATTCTTTACAGGGAAAAAATTTAGAAAATTTTTATTTTCTCAAGAATAGCTCCAATGATTTTGATTAAAATACCGCGTGTTTAAGGTATTTTTACGACAAACGAAATGTATATAGAACTTCTGAAGATTCATTCTTGATGCATTTTGCTGAACTTTTAAATAACTGGTAAACAGTAAGGGATATCTTTAATGTAATATGTGGTTTAAAGCTATAACCAAAATGCTTCTATTGTAAACATATATATATTTTATCTAGTACATAGTACATTAGGCAGGGAAGATAGTGTATTCTACGCAAAAATTCCACATGGAGATTTCACTGAAAATACACATTTTAGGGTCTCCTGTATCCAAAAAGCATAATAATACACTATAAGAAATCTGATGTGCTCCATTCACATGAATTTCTCTACATTCCTGTAATAAATTATTGTTAATAAGCTTATTTTTCTATTTAATTTAGCAGAAACGGTATTATTACTAAGTTGCTTTATAAGTAAAAGGGAAATAAGGGAATACAAAATGTGGTTGCTATGGAATTAAAATCCGTTTATTTTCGTGACCAGGAGTTGACAGGTTCCCATATGAGAAAAGTTACAAGTATTTTAATGCTGAATTCAATAACAAGAAATATCTGCAAAATGGCCAAACACCACGACGAAATGTATATGACATAAATTGTGTACATTTTGTGTAATAAGTTTTTCTCTGTCTCTTACGGTTTACCATTTATGCAAAATTTCGCAAAATTCACTCTGAATAAACATGTCTTCAGAGGCTATTCCCAGACAATTCAAGATATATTTCATTTGTCAGATATTTTATTCAAAATCGTTACAGTCATTTTTAAGAAAATCAACATTTTCGAAACTTTTTTCATGTAAAGGATTTTTCTTGAAAATCTTCATGTCGCATCCTTGGAAGATACCAAATTTGAATACCAATTTTGGTATTTGACGATCTATCCGTTTTTGAGCTATGCAGTCCACACACACGGACCTTTTTCCAAAACATGTTTGTTTTTTTTTGGATTCAGGGGACCCAAAACACGTATTTTCGGTGAAATCTCGGTATAGAAATTTTGGGTGGAATGCAATACTTCTCTGTATACTATGTGCATAGTATGTGTAGAGAAAGTAACAAGCCATCAAGTTTTAAAATAGTAATGTTGGTTTCTCCAGCTGTCCTCAACCCTCTTGTGAAGAAATGCTGGTGCCTCATCCTATGGTTTCACTGGGCGTTTTGAAACGGTTAATGAGATGGTGATGAAGGAACGAAAGTAAAGCTGTGCATTCTTTCCGGGTACTTTTACCTTACGCAAGCCGCATTATCAAGAAGTCTTTATGCTGATGTTTATAAACTGCAGCTAAATGGTAACAATAACCGATCAGCCTTGCGGTGCTCAATAAGAATTACCATACAATTCCTTCACAGTAAAGAATCTGTAATGAAGGGGCGTTCTTACTACTTGATTCATGCAATTTGCAATTTAGATATATCTCGTACACAAGCGTTTGTCTAGGAAGTGTTTAACTCTCCTGATGACGAAACGACTTTCATTCCATTTGATGACGAAGATCTTTAAAGAGTAATTGATTCTGATAGCTGCTTGTGCAAATTCATTCCTCGCCGGAAGCGATTCCGGAATGTTCCTACACTGGAACATTTTCTACTTACAAAATGGTAAAACGATCAATTTCACTTACTGACAGGAGTTCTAATACCAGATATTTTCGGCAATGTAGTAGGCACGTTAATGTATTTTAAACTAAGGGAAAGGACGGTGCAGAGGTAAACCGCAATGGACAGGTTTTGCACTAACGCTAACCCGACAATTTCACAAGTTATGCTGCATTCACAATGAGATGCAAGCGCAGACGTAACGTAGCATAAGCGCAGACGCAAGGAGGCACCATTCACAATACAATCGTAAGAAGTTGACACGGGTTTCTAGATCCGCAAGTTACATGCGAATATATTCCAAGCTCTCCGCAAGCTACTAACTGAATAACATAACCAACAATACATATCAGAAAATTTCCTCAATCTTTTACATATAAATATGTTATAAAATTGCATACTAACAACTGACGCTCGCGGCACTGATGTCACTCTATTTGCTCATTCAAAATTATTGAAGATAATACAAGCAGAAAGTGATAAAGCTACACATTTAATGAACTAAGAACTATCTCTTTGCGCCTTCGATTTCTGAGAACCAAGAAATTTAGATACATGATGGTTACATCCATTAAATCAAAGAAGGATTCGCAAGGAGACTGTCATGACCTCTTGAGGGAAATTAGAGATGGCGCGGCACTGCACGGCCAAATAGAAGAGCATGCATGTACAGCAGGCCCTGTAAAGTCTCGCAGTGCGATCGTTTGTTATTTAATTCATAGGAAATGCATAGAGAAAAGAAGCAGAATTCCTCCTTTTTACACGCAACGCAAGGATATAGTTTGGAGTTTGCACTGCATTGCGTTGCGTCTTGCGTGTTTCTATGTAAATACTTACATTAAATAATATGACTCCAACTCTTGCGCTTACGTTGCGTCTGTGCTTGTATTTCATTGTGAATGTAACATTAAGGACATGATAATTAGAATCACCAAACAGGTGTAAACACAAATTGTGAAAAAGTTTAAAATACACGTCAAAGCTAGAGCTCCCCCCGAAATTGAGGGTATTTTAGATTTGTACTGTGTATTTGTCTTAACTTGAAACTTGGGAAATATAAAAATCTGATGTGTACCATTCACATGACTTTCTCTACATCTCTGCAACAAATTATTGTTAAAAGTTTATGCCGCTATTTACTTCCTGCTAATTGAGAACAAATTAGCAGAAATAGTAATTACTTGTTTCCTCGAAAGTAGTCAAAAAAGCTGGTTGCTATGTGACTGAAGTTTCTTTGTTTATATGGACAGGAGTTGACAAATTCCTATATGAGAAAAGTAAGTTTCTCATAGCTGAAACCAAAATCAATGAATATCTCAAAAACGATCAATTCCACGAAAAAATGTATAGGATATAAATTGTGTGTTTTAACGTGCTCTACATTTCTTGTGTAGTAAGTTTTTATCTAAATCTTACAGTTTAGCAGTTATGCAAAATTCCGTAAAATTCGTCCAGAATAAAGTAGTCTCCAGAGGCAATTCCCAGAAAATTCAAGATATACATTTTGTTTGTCAGGTAAATGTCTTTAATATATAATATTTTAATCAAAATCTTTAGAGCCATTTTTGCGAAAATCAAAATGTTCGAAAAAAGTTCCATGTAAAGGGTAGTTTGGTGTGGGGGGATTTTTCTCAAAATCTTCGTCTCGCATCCCTGAAAGATACTAAACTTAAAAAGCAAGTTTGGTATTTTACCGACTTTTCGTTTTTGATTTATAGGGTTCACAGACACACGGACACACACACGGACCTTTTTTTGTGAAAATCATTTTTACTTTCTCTATACGTACGATGTACATAGTGTATAGAGAAGGTATTGCACTCCACCAAATAGTCTCCAGAGGCAATTCCCAGAAAATTCAAGATATACATTTTGTTTGTCAGGTAAATGTCTTTAATATATGATATTTTAATCAAAATAGTTAGAGCCATTTTTGCGAAAATCAAAATGTTCGAAAAAAGTTCCATGTAAAGGGTAGTTTGGTTCGATACCGAGATTTTGCCGGAAATATATGTTTTAGAGTCCCCTGTATCCAAAAAAAAGTCTTTTCAGAAAAAGGTCCGTGTGTGTGTGTCCGTGTGTCTGTGAACACGATAACTCAAAAACGAAAAGTCGGTAAAATACCAAACTTGGTATTTAAGTTTGGCATCTTCCAGGGATGCGACACGAAGATTTTGAGAAAAATCCCCCACCCCAAACTACCCCTTACATGGAACTGCTTTTCGAAAATTTTGATTTCTAAAAAATGGCTCTAATGATTTTGATTAAAATATCGTATATCAAAAATATTTACCTGAAAAACAAAATGTATATTTTGAATTTTCTGGGAATAGCCTCTGAAGACTACTTTATTCTGAGTGAATTTTGCGGAATTTTGCATAACTGCTAAACCGTATGTTCCATTCACCTCTACATCTCTACATCTCCACAATAAATTATTGTTAAAACGTTTATTATTCTATTTGCTTAGTGCTAATCGAAAAAAAAAATAGCAGAAAGGGTCTTATAGCTTGCTTCTTTGTAAGTAGAAGGCAAATAAGGGCGTACCATAGGCTAAATCGATAGTTAAAGCTTTTAAAAGCTAGTTGCTATGCGATTGAGGTACCTTTGTTTATACGGACAAGAGTTGACAAATTCCGGTATGAGAAAAGTGTAAGTATTTTAAAGCTGAAACTAATAATAAGAAATATCTCAAAGACGGTCAATCTCATGAAAAAGACAAAACTTTATGTAACATGAATTGTGTGCTTAACGAGCTCTACATTTTTGTGTAGTAAGTTTTTGTCTATCTCAAAATTCCGCAAAAGTCATCCAGAATGAAGATGTCTTCAGAGACTGTTCCCAGAAAATTCAAGATAAACGTTTTGTTTGTAGTTTAAATATCTTAAATATACGATATTTTAATCAAAATTGTTAGAGCCAGTTTTGAGAAAATTAAAATTGTCTAATTTTTTTCCATGTAAAGGGTAGTTGGGGGTGGGGGCATTTTCTTGAAAATCATTTGAGTCGCATCCTTGGAAGATACAAAATCTATACACCAAGTTTAGTGTTTAACAGACTTTTCGTTTTTGAGCTATCACACACACACACACACACACACACACATGGCCCTTTTTCCATTTTTTTTATTTAGGTGGGACACAAATCAAGTAATTCTGGCGAAATATCGGTATCGAATTTTTAGGTGCAATACAATACCTTCTCTGCCCTTAGTGTGATGGTAGCGTGTCTGCCTCATATTCAACAGGTCGTCAGTTCGAATCACGCTTAGAGTGAGTTACCCGGATAAGGTTTTTTCGGTGTTTTCTCTTATCCTGAGAAGACGAATATCGGGTAACTTTGAGCTCCATTAGATAGATCAATTGAGCATCATTTCACCAATTTCATTCATCGTTTGATATGACCAACTAGGTTAAAGGACGTTAAGCTACAAAAATAAATACCTTCTCTATACATAGTACGTCTTCAGAAAGTAAAAATGGTGATATTTCAACATAAACCACACGTATTGCAGTCCTTACCAGCTCTTCAAGGTGACCAGAATATAGAGGTACGTCCCTCTAATACGTGGCGGGTATTAATCAAACTTCTAATGAATTACGATGTGAAGTAGCGGAGATTTCGGCCACGCTACAAAGGGATTCTCCACTTTATCAATTAGCAGCATGTGTGGGTGTCATGTAGTAGGCATTTTGCAGGAAAGACAAAACGAAAGTGGTCACAATTGTCAAGAATAAGCGCTTTTTACAAAAGGCTTTTAATTGCCGAAGACCTTACTGAAAGCTTGCCTTATTTCATAATAACCTGAATTTCGTCTGTCAAAATCTAATTGGTATTTTATGACAGGAAACTTATTCTCTAGGTATTACTTGGACGAGTCTCTGACTTTTCTTCTTGTAACTAATATATGTTTGGGGCAATGGATACTGTTTCGGCATGATCAGTTGAGAACGGAATCATTTACTTCTGTAAACAAAAATGCATTTCCATAGAGCACGCTATTCACCACATGATAATTGACTATTAAGATGATCAAGTTTCACAGATTAGTTTTCCACGAACGAACTGACCAGGCTAACTTCATATACCTAAGATCACGGGTTCAAACCCGATGTAAGACAATGCATTTTTTCGGGGTGTAAAAATCTTTAGCATGGCTTCCGTCGGAAGGGAAGTAAAGCCATTGGTCCCATGTCGTAGATTTACGGCACGTAAAAGAACCTCAAGTCTGATAGAGAGGCCTCTGAGCAAAATTAAGCGGTCTTTCACGCCTAATATAGCATGCCCCGCTGAGAACCACAGTAGTTAAAGAGCGTCCATAAATAACTCGCCATTTACACTTTACGAGCGAACTAATCATAAAATGTGGGCATAAATTTAGATGTTTGTTTATCTTTGCCAATAACCTACACAAGTTATTGTTGCTACTAGTTTTGACGTTTCTACAAGAAAGCAGAGCAAATCACAGCTGCGAATTTCCTCAGTAGGTGCTGCAATTGCTTTCAGCAAAAATTTTCTGTAATACCTTGTCAATACAAATGTAGCTTCAAAATGTTCACTTCCCGTCCGGCAGAGGAAGTATTATTTCACCCAAAAATTCGATACAGAGATATCACAATATATACACAATTTGGGACACGATGAATAAAAAAACCTAATGTGTTCAATTTACATGACTTTCTCTATATCTCTACAACAAATTATTGTTAAAAAGCTTATTCTTCTATTTACTTCATGCTAATTCAGAAAAAATTAGCACAAATAGTCTTACTTGCTTCATTGTAAGTAAAAGCGAAATAACGGAGAACCATAGGCTAAAGTGATAGTCAAAAGCTGGTTGTTATGTGATCAACTCCATGAAAAAATGCATATAACATAAATTGTGAGTTTTAACGTGTTCTACATTTTTTGTGTGGTAAGCTTTTGTCCATCTCTTACTGCTAAACAAAATTCCGCAGAATTTATCCAGAATAAAGTAGTCTTCAGAGGCTATTCCCAGAAAATTCAAAATATACATTTTATTTGGCATGTAAATATCTTAATTATAACAGATTTTAAACAAAATGTTAGAGCTATTTTTGAGAAAATCAAAATTTTCGAAATAAGTTCCATCTAAAGGTTAGTTTGGGGAGGGGATTTTCTGGAAAATCTTCGTGTCGTATCCTTGAAAGATACCAAGCTTAAGTACCAAGTTTGGTATTTAATGGCCTTTTCGTTTTTGAGCTATGCTGTCCACAGACACACACATGGACCTTTTTCTAAAAATGCTTTTTTTGGATTCATGAAACCGAAAACATATACTATCGAATTTTTTGGTGAAATACGATACCTTCTCTATGTGTAAAGAAAGTAAAAATATCATTTTTAGAAAAAGGTGCGAATGTGTGTGTGTGTGCGTGTGCGTATGTGAATGAAAAACTTAACTCAAAAACGAAATGTCCGTTAAATAGTAAAGAAAGTAAAAATATCATTTTTAGAAAAAGGTGCGAATGTGTGTGTGTGTGCGTGTGCGTATGTGAATGAAAAACTTAACTCAAAAACGAAATGTCCGTTAAATACCAAACAAGATCATCCAAAGATACAACACGAAGATTTTCAAGAAACCCAAATCCAAATACCCTTTACATGGATGAACTGTTTAAATGTTCGAATTTCTCGAAAACGGCTCAACGACTTTGATTTTAATACCATACACGCCGGTTTTTACTCGAAAATGAAACGTATACCTTAAATTTCCTGGGAATAGCCTCTGACTTCTTCTTCATTCGAAAGGAATGTTGTATAATCTTGTACAACCATTAAATATTAAGTAACAAACGAAATTGCTCTACAAAAAGTTTTAGATCTGTTGAAAACACATATTTTTTTTAAATTACATTTTTTTTTTTTTTTTTTTTTTTTGATGCCGTAAGTCATTTCCGAGATACCCTTATTTTTGGTTCGAATAGTTTAATACATTGCATTCTTTAAAGCTCTGTCCATATTCAGTTGTATCTCGCGATTGCATGAAAAAGGTATTTAATTTTAAGTAGCACATAGCGTCTACTTCTTAAACATTTGACTATCGATATTTCCTTTCCCTGTAACGTAATGTGTAATTCTTAAATGTGTGTCTCGTTTAAAATAAACAACAACAAAAAACGTTCGTAGGAATAGTTTGTATAACCATTAATATATCATTATGATGCAGTTTAGTGAAAGCCGTGTGTATATAATGCATCAGATTTGCCTTTTAAATTGTAACATTTTTCAAGGATTAATATAAACTCTGATATATTAGTTAACCCTTCATAATAATTTAAAGATAAATTCCAATATAGCTCGTAGAGAAGGAATTATTCCGAATTGTAAGCCACGAGTTTTAGGATTTAACTACGCAAGTCAATGAAGCATAGCCTGCAGGTTGTATCTGTTTGTGATAGAAGATCACTAGATCATGAAGACAATAGCGAAACACTTGCGAATCAGGAAATACACCAGCGGAACTTACGGGAGCAAGAGTGTATGATGATGAAAAGTGAGAGTTAAAATAGTGCTTTACCGCAATTTCACGCTCTTTCAATCTAAGCAGGATTTCGTTCAGCTACGAATATTCACCGCAATATAAATTGTCTTCCTGACTTGAAATAGCCTTCCTACATGGTTCAATAACACTGAAATCAATTAGAATAACTTCAAAGGAGGCCAAAGGGAAACAGAGATACATTTACAATAAAATCCGCAAGAATACGCAACAAAGGCTTGCACTTGTGCAAATATAAAATGTGAGTGACTAGCTCAGTAGCTCAGTGGATGGGGCACCTGCCCGCTGTGCGTGGGCTCCTGCTTCGATCTCCGGGAAGTTTTCTCCAGCCAAGAATATTCCCTATCTTTCCCAGAGTCGGGAAGCATGAATGAAAATCTGAATGCATGTTTGCGTGATAGAATGATGAAAAAACTAATATGTTCCATTCACAAGACTTTCTCTACATCTCTGCAACAAATTGTTCTTACAAATCTTATGGTTCTATTTACTTCATGCTAATCGCATGAGAAAAAATTAGCAGAAATAGTCTTATTACATGCTTCCTTGTAAGTAGAAGCGAAACAAGGGAGTACCATAGGTTAAAGTAATAGTCAAAAGCTGGTTGCTATATGACCGAGGTTCCTTTGTCTTTATGGACAGGAGTTGGCAAATGCCTGATGAGAAATGTATACGTTTTTTAAAGTTGAAACCCAAAACAAGGAATATCTAAAAAATGATCAACTCCACGAAAAAAAATGTGTATAACATGAATTGTGCTCTACATTTTTTCTGTGGTAAGTTTTTGTCCAAATCTTAAGGTTTAGAAGTTATGAAAAATTCCGTAAAATTCATCTAGAATAAAGTAGTCTTCTGAGGCTATGCCCAGAAAATTCAAGATTTAATTTTTGTCGGGTAAAAATCTTTAATATCCGATATTTTAATCAAATTCGTTAGAGGTATTTTTGAGAAGATCAACATTTTCGAAAAAAGTTCCATGTAAAAGGTAGTTTGGGGTGGGGTATTTTCTGAAAATCTTCGTGTCGCATCCTTGAGAGAGAACAAACTTAAATACCATTTGGAATTCAACGGTCTTTTCGTTTTTGAGTTATGCTGTCCACAGACACAAACACACACACACACACACACACACACACACACACACACACGGACATTTTTCCAAAAATACTTTTTTGGATTCAGGAGACACCCAAACCACGTATTTTCGGTGAAATCTCGGTATCGAATTTTTGGGTGGAATGCAATGCCTTCTCTATACACTATGTACATGGTACGTGTAGAGAAAGTCAAAAAGTAGTAAAAGGGAAAGAGGAGGGGTAAAATTATCGTCACACAAATTAATGCTTTCGTGTACATACCAGAAGATATGGCTAAAACGATGGGACAATTTTCTGTTCAACCAGCACATGTTGATCGTTTTGTTTTGAAGTTTTCAAAAATAAATAAATACGTTAATAATAATATTAAATATAATAATCACATAATAAAATAATAATAATAATAATAATAATAATGAAATAATAATGAAATAATAATAATAATAATGAAATAATAATAATAATAATAATAATAATAATAATAATAATAATAATAATGAAATAATAAGTTTAAGAAACTACCAATTCAGATTAGTTTTAATATTCCTGTAGCTCACTGTGCAATATATTTTAAGTTTTTGGTGTAATGATGTATTTCTAAACAATATGCTCAATATTCGGAACAAATATGTGAACTTCCACTATAATAAATCGTATCTTGTCGTATTGGACATATTTGCCTACAATATTTTGGTTCATCCCGCCTTTCAGTATGGTATTACAGGATGGAGGTTTTCACTTGTAAAACTATTAGTTTATTATAAAAATCTGATGTGTTCCACTCACATGACTTTCACTACATCTCTGCAAAAAGTATTATTAAAAGGCTTATGCTTCAATTTACTTCATTCTAATAGAGAAAAAAATATTAAAAATAGTCTTATTACTTGCTTCCTTGTAGGTAGAAACGAAATAAGGAAATACCATAGGTTAAAGTGATAGCCAAAAGCTGGTTACTATGTGACTGAAGTTCCTTTGTTTGTATGTATGGACAGGAGTTGACAAATTCCTGTATGAGAAAAGTAAGATTTTTAAAAATGAAACCGAAAACCAGGATTATCTCAAAACATCAAATTAATGAAAAAATGTATATAACGTAAATTGTGTTTTAACGTGCTCTACATTTTTTGTGTGGTAAGTTGTTATCCATCTCTTACGGTTTAGCGGTTATGTAAAGTTCATCCAGAATAAAGTTTCTTCAGAGACTATTCCCATAAAGTTAGAGATATACATTTTATTTATCAGGTAAATATCTTTAATGCAATATTTTAATCAAAATCGTTAGAGTCATTTTTGAGAAAATCAACATTTTCGAAAAATTCCCATGTAAAGGGTAGTTTGGGATGGGGGGGATTTTCTAGAAAATCTTCGTGTCACATCCTTGGAAGATACCAAACTTAAATAACAAGCTTGGTATTCCACGGTCTTTTCGTTTTTGAACTATGCAGTCCACAGACACACACACCGACAGATAGACGGACGAAAGACAAACTGACAGACACGCTCACAGACCTTTTTCCTAATTTTTTTTATTCAGGGGGTCCCAAAACATGTATTTCCGTTGAAATCTCCTTATCGAATTTTTGGGTGCATTACAATACCTTCTCTATACCTTATGTACATAGTACGTGTACAGAAAGTAAAAATATGTTTATTTTCAGCATTACAGTATCTTCAAGTTTAAGAAAGACATTTAAAAGAAGTTAAGGAATAATATATTTAATGGGTATACTTATTTGAACTGCATTAGCTTTAATTGTCAAGTATTATTTACCAAAACAATGTACATAGTGGCTAGAGAAGGTTGAGTATTCCATGCACAAAGTCTATGTCGATGTCTCACTGGAAATATAGGTATTTTATTTTGAGTCCAAAATAAAGCATTTTTAGAAAAAGATCCATGTTGTTTGTGGAAATTGTAACTGTGTAACTGAAGAACGAAAATACTTTTAAATACCATACGTATTATTTATGTTTAGTATCTTACAAAGATGTAACAAGAAGATTTTTAAAAAAAAAATTCCCCATCCCAAACTACCCTTTACACGGAAAAATGTTTGAAAATGGTTTTTTTCTGAAAAACAGCTCTAAGGATTTTAATTAAAATACATATATTAAAGCTATTTAGACCACAAATAAAATTTGCACATAAATGTAGATCTTGTTACATCATATTCACTTTTTCGTGGAGTTAGTCCTTTTCGAGATATTCTTTGTTGTTAATTTCAATTTTAGACTGCGTAACCTTTCTCAAACGAGAAGTAACCTTTCGTTTCATCTCTATTGTCTTACTGCTGTGCATGCAAAGCGAACCGAACTTCAATGGTTTCACATAGTGACCAGCTTTTAAAGGATTTGACTATCGCTTTAGCCCAGCGTGTTTCTTTATTTTCCTTCTACTTATGAGGAAGGAAGTAACAAGACCAATTCTGCTAATGTTTATCTCGATTAGCATAATCTTTTCTTTTGGAACAGCTAGAGAAAGTCATATAAATGGAACACTTACGATTTTTACTTTCTCTACACGTACTATGTACAAATTGTATAGAGAAGGTATTGCACTCCACCCAAAAATTCCGAACCGAGATTTCACCGGAAATATATGTTTTAGGGTCCCCTGTATCAAAAAAAGCAATTTCACAAAAAGATCCGTGTGTGTGTGTGTGTGTGTGTGTGTGTGTGTGTGTGTGTGTGTGTGTGTGTGTCTGTGAACATGATAACTCAAAAACAAAAACTCGCTAAAATACCAAACTTGGTTATTAAGTTTAGTATCTTCTAGGGATGCGACACGAAGATTTTAAGAAAAATCACCCACCCAACTACCCTTTACATGGAACTTTTTTGAAAACTTTTTATTTTATAAAAAATAGTTCTAATGATTTTGATTAAATTTTCGTATATTAAAGATATTTACCTGGAAAATAAAATGTATATCTTGAATTCTCTGGGAATAGCCTCTGTAGATTACTTTATTCTTGATGAATTTTACGAAATATTGCATAACTGCTAAACTATAAGAGATGGACAAAAACTTAGGACACAAAAAATGTAGAGCACGTTAAAACACACAATCTATGTTGTATACTTTTTTCGTGAAGTTGATCGTTTTCGAGATATTTCTTGGTTTTGGTTTCAGCTGTGAAAAACTATACTTTTCTCACACAGGAATTTGTCAACTCCTGACCATACAAAGGAGCTTCAGTCACATAGCAACCAGCTTTTGACTATCACTTTAACCTATGGTACTCCCTTATTTCGCTTCTACTTACAATGAAGCAAGTAATAAGACTAATTCTGCACTTTTTTCTCGATTACCATGAAGTAAATAGAAGCATAAACTTTTTAACAATAATTTGTTGCAGAGATGTAGAGAAAGTCATTTGAATGGAACACATCAGATTTTTTTTTCTTTTAAACGAGTTTTTAATTACTAAACAATTTGTATAAAAGGATTAGCATTTATTAATTGAAATACTAGTTTAGTTAATAATTATTGTTTTATAATGTTATCATTTTTATATGTTTGTCATTATAATAATCATTAAGAATATTGAAGAATTCATATTTCTCAGCAGCACACTGTACCATTACGGCCTTAACTGCTCTAGAACAATTGACTTGCATTAAGGACATAAATGGTTAAGAAGGGAAATGAAAGTTTTTGAAGTAGAGGTTTGCTTCATTTTCAAGGTTATTTCCTCAATTATTATGCATATGTATGCACTCTCGATTGTTATAAGCAGTGGCCACAGGGACCTCTAATTCGAGTGCTAAGTCTGGCAAAACTTGTTTTGATAAACTGTATCCTTATGAGTTTCTACGTTTTCAAGGCTGGAGTAGGGAGTATTTTGGCAATTTATCACCAATTCGGTCCTGCCACGTTTTTTATGTGAAGCTATTCATATTTTATATTGATAATTTAAAAACTACCACTCACACGATAAGGGACAACACATCACACATAATTTTGTTAACTTTCTTCTGTGAGTGTTAACAATTTGACTTTAACTTAAATTAAATAATTATTGTCATTATCAATATCTAGACATGAATATAAATTATTTCATATGTTCCACTGCTATGTAGAAAGTATGTTTCTTACCTTTCTTGCGCTTCTAAAGGCCCTTCAAGAATTTGCACATTAACTGCCTAGAATTACGTTCTATTTTTAAACAAGTCACGTGACTTTCGTAATCATTCTCTTTAAAAAACGTATTCCTCTTCACGTTAATCCATACAAATATTTGCATAAATGTTTGATTACATGCTTCGTTGTGGATAAATGGAACAAGGAAAAACACTAGCTTAGGCGATAGGCACATATTTTCAAAACTTGCCACTATAACGTTTAATCCTTTTTAGTGAAACACAGCAGGTACAGTTATTAATATGCAGCATGTCCCCTCTGTGACGTCAGATGTGAAATTAAACGGCCTCTATTTTAAATGATTTTTTACTTTTGCGAACCGATGCTTTTGGTGACGTAAGCAAGAACAAAATCATTTAGTATGTTTTAATATAATTTTAAGAGTTTCATAGTTAAAATCGCTGAGCTTCATATAGTTTTTCTTATCTTTACTTTCTCTAGAACATACACAATGTACATATACAATTAGAGTATGTGTGTGTGTGTGTGTGTGTGTGTGTGTGTGTGTATGGACAGCATAGCTCAGAATCGAAAATTCGGTTAAATACCAAACTTGGCACTTAAGTTCAATATCTTGAAGATTTTAAAGAAAACTGCCCACCCTCAACCCTTTACTGAAACATTTTTCTAAAATTTTGAATTTCTCAAAAATGGCTCTAATGATTTTTATTAAAATACCACATGTATAAGAAATGTTCTTGACAAGCTAAATGAATAGCCTGAATTTTTTTTGAATAGCTTCTGAAGGGCTCTTCATTCTGGATAACTCTTATATATCTGTAAAACCGTAAGAGATAAACCAAACTAACAGCATAAAAATATAGAGCTCGTTAAAACACACAGGTTATATCATATGAATTTTTTGTAGAGTTAACCGTATCCAAGATATTCCTTGTAATTGGTTTCAATTTTAGACTACGTAAACTGTTCTCAAACGGAAAGTCATATTTCGATCTATTAATCTTTTTTTGCTCCTGGCGAGCAAAGAGAACCGCATGTAAATTGTTTCACATAGCGACCAGCTATTAAAGGATTTGACTGTTGTTTTAGCCTAGTGTATTCCCCTCCTACTTACAATGAAGCAGTAATAACAAGAATTCTGCTAATTTTTACCTTCTCTACACGTACTATGTACATAGTGTATAGAGAAGGTATTGCACTCCACCAAAAATTCCATCCTGGGATTTCACCGGAAGTACACGTTTTAGGTCCCCTGTATAAAAAAAAAGCATATTCAGAAAAAGGTCCCTGTGTGTGTCCGTGTGTCAGTGAACACGATAAGTCAAAAACGAAGTCATTAAATACCAAACTTGGTATTTAAGTTTAGTATCTTCCAGGGATGTGACACAAAATTTTGAGAAAAATTCCCCCACCCCAAACTTCCCTTTGTATGGAAAAAATTTCAAAAATGTTGATCTTCACAGAAATGGCACTAACGGTTTTAATTAAACTACCGTATATTAAAGATATTTACATGGCAAATAAAATGTATATCTTGAATTTTCTGGAAATAGCCTCTAAAGACCTATTTATTCTGAATGAATTTCGCGTAACTGTCAAACCGTAAGAGATAGACAAAAACGTAATACACAAAAAATATAGAGGCGTTAAAACACACAATTTATGTCATATGCATTTTTTTTTCGTTGAATTGGGCATTTCTGAGACATTCCTTGTTATTAGTTTCATATTTAAAATACTTGTACTTTTTTCACACTGAAAGTTGTAAACTCTTAGCCTTGCGTGGAAACGGATTTTATCCACACAGCAAGCGGCTTTTAAAAAATTTGACTACAGGTAGTTTTAGCCTAGTGTATTCGTTTATTTTCCTTCTATTACAAGAAGGCAAGTAATTAAGACGATTTCTGCTAACGCTTATCTCGATTATCTTAAATTAGATAGAAGAATATGCTTTTAAACAATAAATTTTAATAGCGATGTAGAGAAAGGCATGTGAATGGAACATCAAATTTTTACTTTCTGTATTAGCTGAATGTAGATAATCTTTGGTAAAAAAGTTTGCTTGTGGAACAGCTAGAGAAAGTCATATTAATTGAACACACCAAATTCATTATATGTTATTATTAAAATTACTTAAAACTATCCAACTAAATAAGTATAAGATATTTTGACTTAAATATATATTTCATAATATTTGTGATGTTGTTCTTCATGTTTTCATATTTTGGTAACATTTCAGTAATTTTTCACATTTTGCATTCAAAAAGTTGTTACTTATCCTGTTTCTCTAAAAGACATGCTAATAATCGACTAAGTTTACTGCCTGCGAGGATGAGGAAGAAGATATTAAGAGAAAGGTAGAGAAAGGTGTTATGATGAGAAAACAGTAGAATTGCAAACCAGTATAGGAGAAAGTGGCAAATACCAAGCTTTATCTCCAGCATCAGCCTGAGGCGCGTAGGAGAGTGACAGTCGAAGGACCGGTTTCAGCGTGCATTGCCAAGGTCACGAGGTATCGGGGTCGTTCTCAGCATGTGTGGAAATGTGATACGACCAGCCGTTAAGTGAGAATCCAATATATAAACAGCCATTCACATTGAAAATTAGGCGCACTGACAAAGAATATAGACGCAGGATTAAATCTACAATGAGCATTTTCAATGACAAATGAAAACGTAGGCAATAACCAATCAGAAATTAAAAATAAGTGAAGTGCGCCTTGCGAGTGAATAGCAAACTAAAATGGCTGGCAGAGATGAGAGTGTGGCAGCTTTCGTGCATATGCTAACTAGATTAGCCTGGTGTTTTAGGTTGATTTTAGATGTGAATGACCCCTTAGTCGTCAAATAATGGACGCAATTACTCTGTAAGACTCTTGCGGTGAAAAGCGGTGACTTTCGAACGTGGGTGACGTCTCTGGAATGATGCGTGCTTGTACGTGTTCAGCCTCTTCATGAAGAGAAGCTGCCATGAAGCGAAGAAAGTTGATGTTCAACTAATTTATCTCCTTGTTTTATACATTGCTGGCATTTGTTTCCTTCGTTACACTCACACTAAACGGACAAGCTTTCAGGTGGTAGTGTTTTATTTCATCATTTCATGAATACAAAATTACCATCTTTGGTATGTACTTACACAATATAACTTTTATATAAGCTTTTAAAACTACTAAAGATAAAAATCCGATGCGTTCCATTCATATCACTTTCTCTGCCTGTTTTGCAAACAAACTGTTCTTAAAAATTATAGTGTGTTACTCTGACATGACTTTCTCTAGCTGTTCTACAAACTACAGCTTTTTTTAAATACAACTAACATTTCTAGAATGAGCAGAAGTAATATTGAAAAGAACAAAATTATAATAACACGAATAGTAATTTTTTTTAAAAAAATATATTTTTTATGAACAAACTATTCAATTTAAGGATTAACATTTCTAATTCTTTTACAAAATTATAATCTTCCGCAGTCAAATTTATTGAAATATCTCCGGTAAATATTCACTCAGAAAATGTCAACCAATTTTCTAAAACTTTGAGGCACGTGAGATATTTTGGTTACGCAATATATTTGCACAATAAAATGTATGAAATAATGATATATTACTAAATATTTATCCAATTTAAATGGCATTCAGTATTAATATTAACACAACAATGCTAACACAGTAAAATTTTCAGAAAAGCTACACAAAAGTATAAAAAGTTGAAATTTCACTCTCAATGTCCCTTAAATATTACAAGTGAAACGCAAAATCACTGTTTAGAATGAGACAATAGTTAGCGTAAGTATATTAATACACTTGGAAAATTTCTAAAATATAAATCCGGTACTATCCTCGTATGTCATACTGCCGATTATTTTATGTGAGCTCACCCTATCCTAGGGGAGAAGGAGCACAAGCAAATTTTCGGCCATAAAATAAGAGCTGTTTTCAGGTAGAGCGAGAGAGTGAGAAGAGAGGTTGGGGGGGTAGACACGCCCAAATATACGCATGTGTGTGATTTTTACTTTCTCTACACGTGCTATGTACATAGTGTATAGAGAAGGTATTGCACTCCACCCGAAAATTCGATACCGAGATTTCACCGGTAATACTCGTTTTCAGGGTCCCCTATATATAAAAAAAGCATTTTCAGTAAAAGGTCCGTGTGTCTATGAACACGATAGCCCAAAAACGAAAAGTCGGTAAAATAACAACACGAAGATTTTGAAAAAAACAATCCTTCCCCCCCCCCCAACGCCCAAACTAAACTTTACATGGAAACAATTTCGAAAATTTTGATATTCTCAAAAATGGCTCTAACGATTTTGATTAAAATACCGTATATTAAACCTATTTCTATGGCAAATAAAATGTATTTCTTTAATTTTGTGGTAATAGCCTCTAATCATATGTTTATTCTGGATGAATTTTGCGGAATTTTGCATAGCTGGTAAACCGTAAGAGATAGACAAAAACTTATTGACAAAAACTGTAGATCTCGTTAAAACACAGTTTATGTTATACTTTTCGTAGTTGACCGTTTTTGAGATATTCCTTATTATTAGCTTCAGCTTTAAAATACTTGATTTGGACATTTGTCAACTCCTGTTCATATAAACAAAGATACTTCAGTCCATAGCAACCAGCTTTTAAACTATTTGACTATCGATTTAGCCTATGGTACTTACAACGAAGCAAGTAATAAGACCTTTTCTGCTATTTTTTTCTCGATCAGCACTAAGTAAATAGAAGAATAAGTTTTTTAAAAACTATTTATTGTAGAGATATAGAGAAAGTCTTGTGAATGGAACACATAAGATTTTGTATGTACGTCGGACATTTATTCTGGTCGGTCTCGCCCTTGCGAATTTCGGAGAATAAATAGGCTACAAACGCTTTATGTAAAAGAAATTGGGTATTAGTGATTTATTTACTTGCCTCTTAACCCACAGCTCCCTAGAGGGAACAATTTGTATTACTTTCTCTACACGAACCATGTACAGTGTAATACGAAAAAATTCGATACCAGGATGTCACCGGAAATACTGTTTTGGGTGCCCCTGAATCCAGAAAAAGCATTTTGGGAAAATATTCCGTGTGTGTGCGTGCATATGTGTGCGTTGTATGTGTGTCTGTGGACAGCATAGATCATAAACGATAAGATCGTCAAATAGCAAACTTGGTATTTAAGTTTGGTATCTTCCAAGGATGCGACACGAAGATTTTCAAGAAAATCACCCACCCAAACCACCCTTTACATTCAACTTTTTTCGAAATTTTTAATTTTCTCAAAAATGGCTCTAACGATTTTGAATAAAATCTCTTGTGTTTAAGATATTTACATGCCAAATAATATGCAAATCTTGAATTTTCAGAGAACATCCTCTAAAAAAGTGTAATTGGCGCGTTATTTATGGACGCTCTTCAACTGCTGTGGTTCTCAGCGTCCCATTCTAAATTGGGTGTGAAAGACAGCTTAATTTTGCTCAGGTCTCTCTATCAGGTTTGAGATTCTTCTACGTGCCGTAAATCTACGACAAGGGACCAACGGCTTTACTTCCCTTCCGAAGGAAGCCATGCTAAGGATTTTTACACCCGAAAAAATCCATCGTCCTCCGCCGGGTTTGAACCCGCGAACTTGGGCATATGAAGTTAGCATGGTAACATTTACACCACGGAGGGCGACGAGCAGCCTCTGAAGAATACTTTATTCTGGATGAATTTTACGGAATTTTCCATTAATACTAAACCGTAAGAGATGGACAGAAACTTACCTCACAAAAAATGTAGAACACGTTGATATACACAATTTATGATACGTACACTTTTTTCGTCGAGTTGATCGTTTTTGAGATATTCCTTGTTATTAGTTTCAGCTTTAAAATACTTGTACTTTTGTCATTTGGACATTTGTGAACTCCTGTCCACAAAAACAAAAGAACTTAAGTCACATAGCAAACAGCTTTTGACTATCACTTTAACCTATGGTACTCCCTTATTTTGCTAATACTTACAGCGAAGCTTATACTATTCCTGCTAATTTTTTCTCGATTAGCATGAATTAAATAGAAGCATAAGCCTTTTAACAATAATTTGTTGCAGAGATGTAGAGAAAGTCATGTGAATGGTTCACATAAGATTTTTTATGTACGTCGGGCATTTATTCTGGTCGTTCTTGCTACTTTCGGAGAATATAAAGGCTACAAATGTTTTATGTAAAAAAAAAATTGATATTAGTGATTTATTTACTTGCCTCTTAACCCACAGCGTCAGAGGGGGAGTAATTTTTATTTAGGTTAGGAATGTTGCTCATCCTCCCCAGATTCATGATAATGTAAATGTGCGGTTCAAAGTTTGAAACCAAATACGATAAAACCTCACACCAAATGTAGAAGGTTAAAGTTAAGGTAGATGAGTTTCTTTCAAAAACAAAGTCGCCTTATGGCCTTGGATGTTAAACATTTAACGGAAGGAAGAACGAAACAAAGAAAAAGAAAACAAATACTGAATTGTTAAGTTGAACGCTGATTTTAAAATTCGGGAATCTCTTTAATTTTTTTTCTTGAAAAATACATTTACACCGCCTCTTTAGTATGGGATGGCGTATCTGCCTCACATTCACTTGGCTTTGAGTGCGAATCTCAGCTAAGTCGCGTTATCTGCATACATTTTCCGGGGTTTTCCGTAATCCTAAGAACAAGAATGTCAGGTGACTTTAAACCATATGGATCCCGGGCTCATTTCAGCATAATTTTGTCGATTTCATTCATCGCAGTATGAACGATATGACCTCCAGATCAAAAGAAGTTAAGTTACAAAAGCCTTTACCTTCTCCGTATTCCTTTATTTGACAAACATTCTAAATGCATGTTAACATTAAAGGCTATTTGTCTACTAATGATATTGCTGTTTTGAATATTCAGATTTCACTTATATTCATCCCTCAAAATGAATTAGCGCCTTAAATGTATTCAAGAAATGTTCTGCCGTAACATACTGGTCTAAACCTGGGTCAGCTATCAGAATTGCTACCTCTACTATCTATCAGTGTTCACACTAATTTTCTAAATTTAACGATATCATATTTGTTTGCTCTGGGTCAGGCTCGACTCGACTCGTCTAAATCAGAGTACTCATGCGTACTCAACCACAAACCTCAAGAGCGTGATAGTCAATACGTTACTGGACGAAGGTCGTAGCTTAACGCTTGCACTTTATGCCAGTCCATTCCAAGTTGAGTGTATTAAATCTCCAGATGTATTGCATATTGCAGGCAGACCCCTGTAAGTCATAAGCAGAGCTAGGAAGTTCGTCCCGTTCGCCGTCCCGTAATATAGGTTGCGACCGACCGTTTCGCCGAATCAAAGCAAGTGGTAGATAAGAACGCACAGTGTAAACAAACCTGTTTTCAAGTGAACAGTACTGTTTGCAGAGAGCAATGACTTATGACACATTCGTAAAAACACACCTATTTGGATCATTTATCATGTACGATATAGAAATTGTTATATACAGACTGACTCTGACTGATTTCCTTCTTTACATATGTATATAATGAAAACAGCAAAGCAGTTGTTAACATGAATTTTAATATTTCCTGATCGAATGTAAAATAATATCCAAATAATAAAATGAATTTCCTAAATATCTTAAGACTCTTACTATGTAAAAGCCAAAGCAGGAATTAAACTAAAACTTTATTCACCTGCAGTCGTATTTCTGAAAACTATATGTACTTCTGCAGCATTTCAAATGAAAAACTCATTCTACATTGCGATAAACAAGATTTGTTTTGCAAAAAAGTTCGTTCCACTTCGCATATTTGAAATATTTATCAGTTCAGCTTCAGTATCGCCAAGAAAATAGCATTTGTTGGAATCTAAAAGTGGAGCTTACTGCGATACATTACACTGAATTCTGCTTTCTTTTCAATTACACCTTTTATTTTCATATTTATTTCAGGTAGGATGCTTGTGGACTAGTAGATCCGTCTTCTACATGCCACACAGATTCAGTTCAGCTTCATACCTCTGGACTGTAACAAGTGTGATAGTTGTGGGTAACTTTTTGAACAGATTATCAATCAATAATATGTTTCTGAGAAGCTGTTCTGTTACTAGACGTTTGACAGCTTGTGCACTAGAATCGGTTTCTAAGTAAATACATGAATAAGTACACTGCTAGAAAACTAACTATGGTTGTAAAACAAATTAATTTTGCTCACGTTTGAGCAGAACAAATATGTTATTAGAACGTCTTCCTTCCTACCGACCTGGTTCTGTGTTATGCAGCAACACCTTTTTTACAGTAATGGGCTGCACTCTATGTTGACCTTTGCTCGCACAAGTAGCGCCGCAAGGTATTGCCAAACGTGGCCGCTCTTACTCTGCATAAGGACATTGATACGAACTTCCTAGCTCTGGTAATAATTAACTCGCTGCTATTTTGGTGCACATCCAACCTGAATCAGCTTGCTCTAGAATGTAACCATGATGTTTGTTCTTCTGGATGAAGCAGAAACCCTTTGTGAATTTCCCAGCGATGAACTCCAACTTTTTATTTCTTTTGTTAATCTCGTTTATAAGAGAATAATATAATGTTTAAGATCTGTATTCTCAATGGCAGCAGTCCGTCACAGCGGAAACTGTATAAATATTCCTTGGTATGTTCAGAGCATTGCTCCATACTAAGGAGAATTGTGGTCTCATAACAGCTGTTCCAAAAGTAGTCGACCTTAGTGGTCAAGGGTAACATGACTGCCTCTGATTCCCAAGGTGGCTGCTTCAAACCCGGCGGAGGCCGATGGATTTATTTTCGGGCATAAAAATCCTTATCATGGCTTCCTTCGGAAGGGAAGTAAAGCCGGTCCCATGACGTAGATATACGGCACGTAAAAGAAAATTAAGCCTGATAAAGAAGTCTGAGAGCAAAATTAAATGGTCTTTCACGCCCAATATAGACCGGGACACCAAGAACCACAACAATTAAGGACAATAAAACTGACTTTCAGTTGACCAAGAAGTTAATTTTAAGCAGGAGCGGGAAGTGTTCTCGTGTCATATTAATTAAATAAAGCACAATTGTGCATTTTTAAACAAAGTATTTGTATTTCAAATGTGCCATCTACATACAAGAATATTTCCCAATATGGATTGTAACAACACGCATAGCGTTAGCTATTCAGAGAAGCTAAACAAGACGCAACATTAGTATACCACTATTCTCTAGCACGTATGTACTTCTCAGCCTTATCTTGGACAGCCGGCTTACATGGGGTGCCCATCTCTCCAGTCTAGTGCAGAGGATTCGTCATCGCATCCGGTTCATCATCTTGTGTCCGGTTCCTCGCCATTGCCTTTGTGGTACAATCGTCTTGTTTACACCTCCTAAATTCGGCCCATACGGCAATATGGCTCCGTTGCAAACCATCAAGATCCAGCGCACACAGAACCGTTTTCTCCGTGGTACGTGCTCAACTCAACTCTGCACGCTGATATAGGCCTGCCAAGCTGGAACGCATCGAGAGTCACTTTCTTCATCCGCCTGCCAAGGACAGCGAAGACCGGTGCTCACGGCTGGGGTCTCTTGAGGCTTCGGTTGTGGATGTCCGAGAGCTGCAGCATCAACTGCATCAATCCATCTCCAAGCAACTCCACGACCTTCGGGAAGGACTCGCCGTAGGCATTCTCACCCACATCGGAATGGCTCCAACTTCCAGGAGAAGGAACAACCGTTAGAACAGTCATCATCACCACAGGGAGAGAGTGGCAGCTCTCCCTGCACTCCAAATTCCATTGTCACTATCCAATCCAACCAGCACAGCCTACAACTTCCTCACAACTCCTCACCTATACTACCGCTACGGGGGCTGGCTGGGCCTCGGTCAAGCCGGCCTGCTAGCAGAACCCTCTCCCCTGGCGGCCGCACAGCGGGCCAGTTTTCACCTTCACCTTAGACTGCGCGGGTGCAACAGCGGTACCGCAGCATCCTCAACTTTCACTACCGGTGGAGGGTTTTTTTTATTCGGTAGGCCCTTTTAGGGAGACCCCAACACTCCGGGCTTGCCAGTCCGGGTTAATCCTTAGGGTGAATTTTCCTCCTCCACTTGAAACTAAAAAAAGCCTGCTTAGGACACAGCATGGATCCAGTGGTGAACTCAGCCTAGGCTTCTCCCAGCACCACGCTTGCAGCAGAGCCGAGTTGGAGGCCCAGCTAGGAGAGAGGATTCGCCGGAACCGTTCCAAGAGGTTGGAGCGCCTCGCCGCTCAGTGTGGAAGCGCACCCGGCCCCTCCCCCAACGCCGACAGCACCCCTGGAGCAGGTGCCTCCGCAGCCGACATCCGCCGCCGCACCGGAACCCAACCGGGAACCAGCCCGGCCTTCATCACCACTACCCGCCGAACCTATTGCTCCACCGGAGCCTGGCAACCTAGCAAAGCAGACACACACAGTAGTTATCTGCGGGATTCCGCGGGACCTTCCTTTGCGCTAGATGACGCACACCACATTTGGTCCCAATCGCATATCCTCTTCCCGGGGTCCCACACCGCTGGTCCGTCTATACCTGGGGTCCGCGTCAGAAGCTTCCTTGACATCACGTCTACCCTTATTAGGGCAGCAGTTGCGTGTCGAGGCCAGCAGAAGTGAACGTCCGGCCCCCTGCCGACGCTGCTGCGCCTACGGAATCCGTATGGAGGAGTGTCACGTAGCACCTAGGTTCCACTATTGCGGGGCAAGCTCGCTCACAGTCGCTTGCCTCAGCCATGATCTTCACCGCCGACGCCGCTACTGCGCCAGCTGCTCCCGGAACACACACGTCACAGGGCAAGCCAAGTGACCCCTGTATCCTCGGAGCAGGCTTACACCGCAGCAGCACCATCATAATCACCAATACAGAGTTCACCACCTACTGCATCACCAGACAACTCCTTGCTGCAGGATTTACTGACCGGCATTACTTCCATCCAGAAGGCAACACAAGACCTGGGCCTTCGCCTTGAGGAGTTTCGGCGGGAAACCAAAGAGCGCCTCGAGGCAGTGGAGGCGAGGATACTATCCCAGGCAGCAGTCGAAGATGGCGGGGCTCTTGCGTCTGTCTAGCGCAAGCTGGTTCACATTGAGTGTCGTCTCGCAGATCCGACTGTCCAAGACTGCAGCGATGACCGGTCCACGTGGCTAGGGTCCCTAGAAGCTTCGGTTGCGGGGATCCAAGACCTACAGCAGGAAGTTCACAACTCCATCATCCAGCATCTTCAACAACTACAGCAAGGCCCCCAGAACTTCATGGAGCAACATGCGCCGTTGCCTCTACCACCGACCACCAATAGAACCAGGAAACACCACAGGTAACCATCATCATCACCACAGGGAGAGAGTGGCAGATCTCCCTTCATTCTCAATCCCACTATCACCTCTAAACTTCCTCTCAAATTCCTCACCTACACTTGGCTACAGGGGCCGGCTAGGCCTCGGTCAAGCCGGTCTGCTAGCAGAACTGTCCCCCCCTGGCGGCCGCACAGCGGGTCAGGCCACTTTTACCTTAGAGAGCGCGGGTGCAACAGCGGTACCGCAGTATCCTCACCATTCACTTCCGGTGGAGGGACTTTTTAGTCGGTATGCCCACTCTGGGAGACCCCGACACTCCGGGCTTGCCAGCCCGGGTTAGATCCTTTCCACTAAAAAAAAAAAATAATAAAAAAACAAAAAACAAACAAAAATTGAAGCTGCATCGCTCCCGATTGCGTCACCGGAATCCTCTTCTCCGCCATACTTATCTTCCTCCTGAACCTCAACGACGAGGACTGAAGCACTCCGATCTGCGACTGAACTTTTAGCTCTCTTTTTTCTTTTCTGTGCTGTTTTCTCTAGTTTCTGTGCACTGTTTCTTTGGGCCCATAGCTGGATGGTGCCCCAGCCAATGTTACTGCTGTTCTGTGTCTAGTTTAGCTCAACTGTATTGTACCTAATTGTACAAAAGTTTTCTTTCAATAAAAAACAACAAAAAACAAAATAAAAAACAAAAAACGGGTGTATGTATATAGTAGGGAGCGCGCGCGTGTCTGTGTGTGTGTGTGTGTGTGTCTGTCGTCGCGCTCGCTCTCTGTGTATGTGGGGCAGCATAAATAATAAACGAATAGCCGGCCAAATTACATTCAAATATTTTATCTTCCAAGAATGCGACATGAATATTTGCAGAAAATCCCCCACCCTACCCTTTACATACAGCAGTTTTCCAAATTTTCGATTTTCTGAAAAATGGCTCACACGATTTTGATTAAAATGTCGACAATGACAAATAAAATGCATATTCTGAATTTGTTGGGAATAGACCCTGAAAACCTCTTAATTCTGAATGACTTTGTAAAATTGATAAACTGTAACAGATAGACAACCACGTGCTACATAAACATGTAGAGCACGTTAAAGCACACGATTTGTCACATACAGTTTTATTATTTATTTATAGAGCTCACCATTTCAGAGATATTCCCTGTTAAAATATGTAAACTTTTCTCAAACCGAAAGTTCTCATTCGTTTCATGTCTCCTCTTTTGTTTTGCTTCTGGACATGAAAAAAATTGAATATCAATTACAATCGCATAGCGACAGCTTCTCAAACATTTGATGTCGCTTCAGACCTATTTTCCTTTTTACTTATAAGGGACTAAGTAATAAGACCATTTCTGATAATATTTATCTTGAGTAGCTCACTGTAGATAAAGTAATATGTTATAAGAATAGTTTGTTTGCAGAACAAATAGGGCAAGTTATGTGAATGGTACACATCAGATATTTTGAATTCGTGCCTGAGTGGCAGTAAAACTTCTATCATCCACAGAAGAATTCGAGGCTTGCATGCCTGTACTTGTGAGGGGAAACAGGATAGCATAAGCGTAGTATCTAACATGGCTCCAGAAAAACACCATGTGCAACTAGAAGTAGCAGTATTGCGTTGTACTAAAGAATTTTGTAAAATATGAACTGAGGCACTCACCGACATCGTGCATTTAGGACAAAATATTAATTTGTTTTACATCTGCCAATTGCTCCTATTTGTTTTATCATATTTGAAATTAAAAGTTAGTGAAAGGGAGTATAAATATTTTAAGTTTTAAACTAAAATACAATACTTATTAACATTTCTTTAAGAAATGTAACAGAAAATAACTAGTTTCTGTACTTAAATTACACCTTTGACACTTAGGTACCGGGAACCATGCGGGTCAGTTTAGAAATTCAATGTTATGCCGGCATGTTGCCATGGTAGTTCAGTGATAGAGCAACCGGCTAAAGACCGGGAGATCCGTGGTTCAAATCCCGGCTATGGAATTGAATTTTTCAGTCTTGATTCTACCTATCCAACTGCTGTCCTACACACAGTTTCTGTGAGAAAACAATAAAAATTATCACAATATGTTCCACAGGGAAATACCGCCAATGGGACCATGCAGCTAAAATCGGAGTATAAATGGAAAAATAAAAAAATCTGATGTGTTTCATTCACATGACTTTCTCTATATCTCTACAATGAATTATTGTTAAAAAGCTTATTCCTCTATTTACTTAATGCTAGTCGAGATAAAAATAGGAGAAAGGGTCTTATTACTTGCTTCCTTTTAAGTAGAGAGAAATGAAGGAGTACCGTAGGTTAAATCAATATCTTTTAAAAACTGGTTGCTATGTAATTGAAATACCTTTGTTTTTTTGCACAAGAGTTAACAAATTTCCATATGAGAAAAGTGTAAAGCTGAAACTAATAACAAGGAATATCTCAAAAACGGCCAACTCCACGAAAAAAATATGTATAACATAAATTGTGTTTTAACGAGATCTACATTGTTTGCTAAGTAAATTCTTTGCCTATTTCTTACGGTTATGCAAAATTCCGCAAAATTCATCCAGAATAAGCATGTCTTTAGAGGCTATTCCCAGAAAATTGATGAAATTATTTTATTTGTTATGTAAATGTTAAATATAAGAGATTTTAATCAAAATCGTTAGAACCATTTTTAAGAAAATAAAAATTTTCGAAACTTTTTCCATGTAAAAGGTAGTTTGGTGTGATGGGATTTTTCTCAAAATCTTCTTGTCGCATCTCTGGAAGATACTAAACTTAAATACCGAGTTTTGTATTTTACCCACTTTTCGTTTTTAAGTTATCCTGTTGACAGACAAGTGGACACACGGGTGTTTTCCAAAAATGCTTTTTTTTAAACACAGGGGACCCTATTTCCGGTGAAATCCCGGTATCGAATTTTTCAGCGCAATACAATACCTTCTCTATGCACTATGTACATAGTACGTGTAGAGAAAGTAAAAAATGCTGAGCATAAAGTATTAGAGAAGGCAAAACAAAAGACTTACTTCGGCCACTCCCCAGTGTAGACATGAAGATTAAGTCGCAGCAGCTGAAAGAAAGAAAAGACCAGCCGGAGAAATCCGCTCCGCCCTACCAAATGGTTTTCAGTGATCTCATCTGTATGCATGTTACCCTGGCAGCTGACCAGGATCTTTAACATTAATCTGGTTGTCAGTCACAGGATGTTCGTCTAACACTTCCGGCAACACCAGTTCTTTGACATATCTCATGTGGGCGACCAAAAACACAGATGCTATCTTAATGATCATAAATAGACAGGGAAAGCACTCAACTCAAACACTTTCAATGGGCTATCGTAAGCCACCAATTGTAGCACGGATGAAGAGAACTTCGTAAGCTGTTTCCAGAAAATTAAAGAGACGCATTTTATTGGTCATGAAAATATCTTAAAGAAATTGCATTTTAGTAGAATCGTCACGCTCCAGGTGACTTGGTTGGTCCCAAGATCGCGGCGTCAAACCCAGCAGCTCAGACCGATGGTTTTTAAAGGGGACAAGGTACTCTGAAATGGTAAAAAATAACTTTTTGTTTTGTTTTAGACACTAATAAAAGTTCTATTATTTCTAGTTTCAGAAAATATATACTTTTGGTGTTTAAGTGGATTTTAATCAGTGCAAAAATAATTTAAATGCTAGTCAGCATTTCTTTAAAGCTATTATGGATACTTATGTACCTTTTTCTCAGAAACTATGAGAGTTGAAAAACCACATTTATACAACACATAGTTGAACTTTCTGAACCACAGTCGTGATGTTATAGTATATATTGATCATATTAAGGGGGCAATACCATTGCAACTTTTCAACATTTTACTTTTTTGTATTTGCAAATATATATATATATATATATATATATATATATTTTTTTTTAATTCCTACTGATTTTGTATCAACCTAACAGAACATAGCTGGTTATACTAAGAACAAGTATGCAAAAGTGTGATTATGTATTGCAAGTAGTATCAGAGAAAAAGGTATTTGAATTCACATGTTTTAAGACTATGTTTTATTGCTTTTCTGCTGATGAAATACTTTTTATAGACTCAACCACAGAAGCTATTAATACAAAGAACCACTTAAAATAACTTTCATGATGTATAGAATAATCCATACAAATTTCTTGAAAAAAAAATGGAATACTTTAAGAGCAGTGGTAATTCAACTCACTTAACGGGTAATTTCTGTTGTTTCGACTATCTTGTTCCCTTAAGTGTGCTTAAAAGTGACAACAGATTTACTGGCATGTGAAAGAATTCCTGTGGGACGAGCTTTCGGCACACCGGTGGCACTGGTATGATCCTAGCAATTGGCAGTGTCGCTAACAAACAAATAATTTTAATAATAAACAATCGTTAGAGCCATAATAAAACTACTACATACTTTTCCATGTAAATGTTAGTTTGGAATGGAGGAAATTATCTTGAACAACCTTTGCATCTTTGGAAGATTCTGAAAACTTAAAACATTTATTGGATTCCTCGTTTTACTTTCTCTACACGTGTGTATAGAGAAGGTATTGCACTCCACTCAAAAATTGGATACCGAGATTTCACTGGAAATGGACGTTTTAGGGTCCCCTATACCCCCCCACCACTAACTACTCTTTACATGGAAGAAATTTAGAAAATTTTGATTTTCTCAAAAATGGCTCTAACGATTTTGATTAACATAACGTATATTAAAGATATTTATATGGCAATAAAATGTATATCTTGAATTTTTTGGGAATAGCCTTTAAAGACCAGTCAATTCTGAATGAATTTTGTTGCATTTTCCGTAACTGGTAAACCGTAAGAGATAGACTAAAACTTACTACACAAAAAAGTTTTGACATTAAAACACACAATTTATGTCACATACGTTTTTTCATTGGATTGACCATTTCCGAGATATTCCTTGTTGTTTGTTTCAGATTTAAAATACTTGAACTTTTTCACACGGAAATTTCTAAACTCCTGCATAGAAACGATTTCATCGACATGGCAACGAGCTTTTTAAAGCATTTGACTTCGCTTTAGGCTAGTGTATTCCCTCACTTTCCTCCTACTTACAAGGAGGCAAATAATCAAGACTATTTCTCTATCTCGATTATCATAAAGCAGATAGAAAAATATGCTTTTTAATAATAATTTGTTACAACGATTTAGAGAAAGGCATGTGGATGCAGCACATCAGATTTGTTTAGTTGTGTTTACACACACACACGGCATTTGTTTTTTATTTATTCATTTATTTTTTATTTTTTGGATGCAATATAAATACTTTCTCTAACTGCGTAATAGAGAAAGTGAAATGAATGTATAAGTGGAAACTTAAATATTATATCACTAAATGATTGGAAAAAATACATTGGATAATATGTAAACCGAAAACCGCTACCCAAGGTCGCGGGTTCAAACCCGGCGGAGGACGATGGATTTTTTCGGGCGTAAAAATCCTTAGCATGGCTTCCTTCGGAAGGGAAGTAAAGCCGTTGGTCCCGTGTCGTAGATTTACGGCACGTAAAAGAACCTCAAGCCTGATAGGGAGGCCTCTGAGCAAAATTAAGCGGTATTTCACGCCCAGTATAGAATGGGACGCTGAGAACCACAGCAGTTAAAGAGCGTCCATAAATAAAACGTCATTTACATTTTCGAAAACCGCTAGATTGTCAAAATAGCGATGTTGAAAACCAAAAAGATAATAATAGCTGAACTCTGTGAAAGCTGGAACTGGACTAGGTAAAATAAAATCATCTAAACTATGAGATTGTTCTTGATGATTGTGGTGAAGGCCGCAATAAGTCTTTTGTAATATAACTGTGGGTTTAGAACGAGCATACTAGGGTCGGTTGATAAGTGGCGGGCCTCTCAATGAAAACATCATTAAAAAACAATTTTTACTTTCTCTATACGTACTATGTACATAGTGTATGCAGAAGGTGTTGCATTGCACCCAAAAATTCGACACCGAGATTTCACCGGAAATACATGTTTAAAGACAACCTGAATCCAAAAGAAAAACATTTTTAGAAAAATGTCCGTGTATGTCTGTCTGTGTGTATGTGTGTGTGTGTGTGGGCAGCATAGCTCAAACACGAAAAGACAGTTAAATACCTAACTTGATATTTTAGTTCAGTATCTTCCAAGGATGCGACACGAAGACTTCAAGAAAATACCCCCACCCCAAACTACACTTCACATGGAAAAATTTTCGAAAATGTTGATTTTCTAAAAAATGGCTTATAACGATTTTGATTAAAATACTGTGTATTAAAGATATATACCTGACATATATTATGTACATCTTGAATTTTCTGAGAACAGCCTCTGAAGACTGCTTTATTCTGGACGAATTTTACAGAATTTCGTGTAACTGGTAAACCGTAGGAGATGTAAGTACCAAACAAAAAATGTAGAGCACGTTAAAATACAATTTATATTATATACATTTTTTCGTGGAGTTGATCGCTTTTTTAGATATTCCTTGTTTTTGGTTTCAGCCTTGAAAAACTTATAATTTTCTCATACAGGAATTTGTCAACTCCTGTCCATACAAACAAAGGAACTTCAGTCGCATAGCAACCAGCTTTTGACTATCACTTTAACCTATGGTACTCCCTTTTTCGCTTCTACTTACAAGGAAGCAAGTAATAAGTCTACTTCTGCTAATTTTTTCTCACTTAGCATGAAGTAAATAGAAACATAAAGCTTTTTCACAAAAATTTGTTGCAGGGATGTAAAGAAAGTCATGTGAATGGAACACAAGATTTTTTTTGCTTTATTTCTCAACATAATATCCAGAAACGCTAATCCATTTGTCATATCGGTGTTTTAATTTAATTAAACCGTCTCTGAAGTGCGATTTATCATTGTCCTCAAAATAGCTGTTTACTGAATCAATGACCTCCTCGTTGCTGTGAAATCTTCGTCCTCCAATAATTTTTTTTTTTTTTTTTTTTGAGGTTTGGGAACAGATGGTAGTCACTGGGTACTGGCGAATGGGGTGGATGTTCAAGCAATTCGAACTTTAATTCTCTCATTTTTCCCGTTGCAATGACTGAATGATGGACCGGTGATTTGGCGTGATGAAACAATTTTTTTTTTTTTTTTTTTGGGCCAAATGAGGTCTTTCTCTTTTCACCTCATCACTCAAACATCGTAAGCTTGTGTAGTAGTCACCAGTGATACTTTTACCCTTTTCCAAGTAATCAATTAAAATAATTCCCTGTGCATCCCAGAAAACATTCGCCATAATCTTGTTGGCTAACAAAATTGACTTTGCTTGTTTTGGAGTTGGTTCACCTGGCACACTATACTGTTTTGACTGTGATTTATTTTCTGGAGTTTAGTGATGTATCAAAGTTTCATTCATGGTAATAAGCCATCTCAAAAGTTCCCTTCGATTTTTACTGTAGAGCTCAACATTCTTAACAGACACACTTTTTCTTTGTAACTTTTGATCAGGTGTGAGCAAACACCGCACCCATCTTACACAGACTTTGTGAAATCCCAAAACATTACCTAAAACATTAACTGCACGTTCTTTTGATTTGTTTCCAGCCTCTGCTATCTCAAACAATTTTAATTTGCGGTCTTCCAGTACTAAACGATGAATTTTTTCAATGATCTCTGTACTTGTCACTTTTATAGGGTGTCCAGAGAGAGGCTCATCACTAGTGCTCGTACGTCCCGTTTTAAACTCTGCAATCCATCTTTTAATCACTGAATAAATTAAGGGGCAGTGTGTTTCAATGTACTGTCCATTTCCTCCTTGATTTCTTTAGTTAAGTCTTTCAAATGAAGTATTTAATGACTGCTCGTTTTTCCAAATCCTTTGTTATCGTGAAAACTCTAAAGTTGTCTTATTTAAAACGCTGTCATTCCGAAACTAAACAAGCTATTGCCCTGTAACTATAGATACGAGCTAGTCTAGAGTTAAATTATACGATGCTACCGCCTAACTGACCTAGTGACGCCATATCTGTATGAGGTCTGGGATTTATCAGCTGACCCTCGTATATTCATCGAACAAGAAACCAAGTCTGATATCTTGCTTTCTTTGTTCTGGAAATATTTGAAAAACAAAAGACTGCCCGAAAACATGTGACAAGTAAAGGGGAATGGGCGTTTATCGACTCTCCCACATCGGTGTTACGTTACAATATGCGTTGAAATTCATTTAGCAGAGTATTGCCCGCAGTGTAAGGCGGAGGAAGGTATGCCTCATTGCAGCGTAATGAAGCTGCTATAAAACACATCACCTGCCAGATAAACAGATAGCGGTTGTTGTAAACTGGTTCTAAGTGCCAACTTCCTTTTCCGGCGGTCGCACTGTGGGAATACGGCTACTTTCACGATGTAAAATCGTAGTTTTTCTTTCTCAGTGCATTGCACATTTTCTCGATTCAGTGGCAAAAGCTCTTCTCTCTTTTAAAGTACTATTGCACCGCATCAATAAGGAAACATTCTCTACCACCCACCTTAGGTAAAGACGGTAAGTATTATGTTCGAATAAAAAAAAGCTGATGTGTTCCATTCACATGACTTTCTCTACATCTATGCAACAAATTATTCTTAAAAAGCATATGCTTCATAAGCTTCTATTTACTTCCTGCCAATCGAGAAAAAATGAGCAGAAGTAGTCTTATTACTTGCTTCCATGTAAGTAGAAGCATAGGTTAAAGTGATAGTCAAAAGCTGGTTGCTATGTGACTGATGTTCCTTTGTTTGTATGGACAGGAGCTGACAAATTGCTGTATGAGATAAGTATACGTTTTTTAAAGCTGAAAACAAAAGCAAGTAATATCTAAAAAAAGGATCAACTCCACGAAAAAAAATTATAACATAATTTGTGTGTTTTAATGTGCTCTACATTTTTTGTGTAGTAAGTTTTGTCCATCTCTTACGGTTTAGCAGCTATGCAGCTGAAGGGTAGTTGGGGGTGGGGGATTTTCTGGAAAATTTTCGTGTCCCATCCTTGGAAGACACCAAACTTAGATAGCAATTTGGTATACAACGGTCTTTTCGTTTTTGAGCTACACACACACATACCCACCCACGGATCTCTTTCCAAAAATGGTTATTTTTTTATTGCGGGGGACCCAAAACATGTATTTGCAGTGACATCTCGGGATCGAAATTTTAGGTGGAATGCAATACCTTCTCTAAGCACAGTGTACATAGTATGTATAGAGCAAGTGAAATCGATGATAAAAGCAACAAAATACATTGATTAGTATATTCTTAAACAGCGGTATACAAAAAATTCAATATAAGTAAGGTTCAGCGCGGACTATTGAATAACTATGGTACTGGAATATACTAATACCCCAATTAGAATTCAATTTGGTGAGTCAGTAACTGTGTCTGACTTTGCTGTTTTCTGCAAATTAGCTTTTTTAATTTTCAGGAACATATTCTCAAGAGCAACAAACAGAGCTAGAAGAATGAACTTTTGCATGAAGCTTAAGCCATATATATATATATATATATATATATATATATATTCAACTGTAGTAAGTTTATAATAAATAGCAAACATTTTTATTTTCATTTATGTTTTCAGATTTTTTTAAAATCAGAATTTGAACTTCAAAAAATGTTATCTAGGTTTATAGCTTTTAAAACACATACATTTTACCTGGGTATGTTGATGATGGTTTGAATATTGTGTAAAATTTAAGAAGATCCATTTAATATGTTCACTAAAACATGCTCCTGTATAGCTTATAATATTAAAGTTATAATATTAACTTATAATTAAAACTGTTACTAAATGAATATATTTATAGCATATAAAATAATTCAAATAGAATCATTAAAATTTCAGGAGTCATTCACAGAATAGGATTTTACATGTCTGCAAAATTTCAATATCATATATTTTATACATCTTATAATTTTATTAAATACGTAACATTGTCCAATCTGGTCAAATGGTGCCTGTGAGATGTACCTGTTCCCTTATTACCGGAAACATGAGTTGAGGCCCTCCTGCGAACCCAAAAATAGCATTTAGGAAAATGTCCTTAATGTAAATATGTGTGTGTATGAGAGAGAGAGAGAGAGAGAGAGAGAGAGAGAGAGAGCACGAGAGGGGGGGGGGAGCAGCATAGGCAACTTAAAAGGAAAAGTCAGATGGATAGCAGAATCTGTGAAGATTGCGACAAGGAATTTGCCCACTCCAACTACGCATAAAAATTGTCAGTTGAAGTTCATGAAGAATTAGAAAGAATGTCTAAAGAAATAGGATTAGAAGTAAACGAAAAAAAAATATAAATAAACACCTGAAAAAGACAGCAGACAAAAACAAAACAAAACAAAAAAATGGCGTTTTATTTATGGACGTTCTTTAACTGCTGTGGTTCTCAGCGTCCCATTCTAAATTGGGCGTGAAAGACCGCTTAATTTTACTCAGAGACCTCTCTCTCAGGCTTGAGGTTCTTTTACGAGCCGTATATCTACGACACGGGACAAATGGCTTTACTTCCCTTCCGAACGATGCCATGCTAAGGATTTCTACGCCCGAAATAAGCCATCGTCCTCCGCCGGGTTTGAGCCCGGATATATGAAGTTAGCATGTTAATCATTACACCACGGAGGGCGTCCAAAAACAAAAGAATAATTTCAAATCTAGTAGTTGGAGACAAAACATTTGACGGGGTGTCCAAATTTAGATATTTAGGAGCACTTGTAAATAATGATAATAATTTAAACGAGGGCATAAAAGAAGGAATTCAAAGTGGGAATGCATCCTATTATGCAAATTTAAAACTATTAAAATACATTTATTAGTAAGGACAAAATACAAGATCAATAAAACACTAATAAGACCAATAGTAACGTATGCTGCAGAAACCTGGACCCTAAACAATGCAGATGAAGAAATACTACGAAAGGAAAGTACTTATCCTGTAAAGGATAAATACCAATGGAGAATAAGATATAATTATGAGATAGAAGAACTAATTAATCAGAAGGATATTGTGACATTTATAAAGGCACAAAGAATAAGATGCCTAGGGCACATAGAGAGAATGACGGAAGATAGAATGTCAAAAAGAATATTGAAAGGAAGATTGTACGCTAGAAGAAAAAAAGGAAGACCAAAAAGAAGATGGTTAGATAATGTGAAGGAAGACCTAAGAAAGATTGGAATCAGAGAGTGGAAAAGTAAAGCAGAAGGAGGAGGATTGCGCAGGAGGCAAAAGATCACCAAGGGTTGTAGAGCCAGAACTACCCATCAAAATGACCATGTGTGAGATATTGACATGGATAAAATCTGCATCCTATATTATGTTCTGCAAAAACCAGTGCAGTACTCGTAATTATGCTTTAATTATTTATAATTTTGTATAACTGGAACACTGGCTAGTCACAAAGTAACCCTACCAAAACTACTGATTGGTAGATCCTGTATAGTAGGTGCATTATCTGTGTTAACGTGCGGTTTCGTTTGGTGACTGGAGCAATCGCCATCATCCACTCTACGTGGAGCAGAAAAGCAGCTGTATAACAAGTACGCTCCCATTGGTTACAAGAGGCCATTGGAAAAACACTAAATAAGGTTCCTGATGTCTAACACCTTGTTTCCGCATGGTGGTAATGACTTCTCAAAGACAACTGAAGTGTAGCTGTTTCTTCATAATAGATATAGGTATGCTACCATTGGTTTATACGAGAAACGCCATTTGACAAAGACTAAATGGGATTCCACCTCCTACCCCCGTCATCACAGTAGGGACATGGCTTTGTTAACGAGGCTTTTACACAACTTGTAAAATCAGGGATGAATGGGGTACAGCTGTCAAGAACATTTTTAATTGTTTGGTTCATGTGGTACATAATGAAAGTTTCTCGTTTCTTTGAACGAGTTTCGCTCGAATATACCGAACTGTTCAATTCAATTTGAGTTTTACTTATGGACGCTCTTAACTGCTGTAGTTTTCAGCGTTCCGAATTATGGTTGAGTTTGTGTTTCATATACGCTCTTGGGAAATGGGAGTTACTACTTTGTATGTTCAGTAAATACAGACTGATGCTATTAAAACTTCATTATCAAGAATCGATTTTGTTCAACTTTTTCTCCTTCAGTGTAGTCTCCATTAAGCGCAGTACACACATCCACCTTCTCGCCCACTTTTAGAAAATGTCCTCATCCATTTTTGATAACCTGGTCTAGGTGTCACATGCTAGCCTCTGGTTTCCAAGGTCACGGGTTCAAACCTGGTGGAAAGCGATTGATTTTTTTCAGGCGTAAAATTCCTTAGCATGACTTCCTTCGGAAGGCAAGTAAAGCCTCGTAGATTTACGGTTCAAGAATCTTAAGCCTGACAAAGAGGCCTCTGAACAAAATTGAGCGGTGTTTCACGCCCAGTATAGAGTTGAACGCTGAGAACCATATTAATTAACCAGCGTCCATAAATAAAACTCCATTTCATTTCCCGTACGGTTTCCAGATTCAGGTATCCTCTACTCCGACTAGCTGGTATCGGTTCTCTGAGTGACTCCGCCAGAGAGGTTATAGACAACTAGCTTGTAATGGACAGCATGTCCAGTCTCTATCAAGCTTAAAGATTCTTTTATGCGCCGTAAATCTACGACACATTACCAACGGCTTTATTTCCCTTCCGAACGAAACCATACTAAGTATTTTTATTCCCAAAAAACCCATCACCCTCCGCCGGATTTTAACCCACGACCTTGGGTACAAAAGTAAACACTCTTACAGAGGGAAGAGCGACCTATATGCATATCAGTGTACATAAACAGAGTTACAATGTATTCTTCAACAGTAGGAGTGAAGATTCGATTGTCAATATACCCTTTGGCCTCGTTACATCAAACAAGCACTCCGACCAGAAAGTAGGAGTCTATATGTCGGAGTGTGAATTGTCGAGTGTGCCACTACATTGTTGATAATAATAATTGTTCGCTAAAAGGGAAAATTTACGAACTCTTAGGTGAAGTCGAAATGGGATTTTAATATTTTTTCCCATTTTCATGTTTTAATTGCATATGAATATTTCCAATCTCCCGGTCATTTTGGTAAAACTTTCATAGAAGTACCCTAATTTAATTAGTTTAAACATATTATTGAAAGTAATCCTGCGTAGTGATTTTTTAGAACATTAAGGTACACTCACATGGTAAAACATCCAAACTTTGTAACTGTTAGTGTTAGAGAAGATACTTTTTTTATTTTGATAGGAAAGTTATACTTTGCCTATTGCCAGCATTGGCAACCTGCTCATATTTTCTGCATGCGAATGTTTTGAAGTACTGCGAAGTTGTGTTTGGGAACTTAGGTTAATTTTTTTTATATGTTATGTTTGAAACGAGTTTCTGAAGAAGAAAAACTGTCTATACATGTGCCCCGTTATCTCAAAAGTTAATTGACACTAAGAGCTGACATTTTTATCACACATTTGCACCTGAATAGGTTTTATTTTGACGAAAAGGATATTAAGTATATGTATTAATTATTTTTTTAAAACTTAAAAGTCAGCTTTCAATAAAATTTCAGAGCTATATTTAAAAAAGTCATACCTTTCCTTCTAATCAACAGAAGTGTTCTATTTTTCATCAATCAACAGTAAAGATATTGCTGAATTTACTTTGAAAAATTTAGCTCATCTTAAATAGTTACTGAGATAGTGGGGCAAACTTTAACATTGGCAAGATAGGGCACCACCACCACCACCACCACCACCACCAACACCACCATCACCACCGCCACCACCGCCACCGCCACCATCACCACCACCACCACCGCCGCCGCCAACACCCTCACCATCACCATCACCACCACCGCCGCCATCACCATCAACACCACCATCACCACCGCCACCACCACCATCACCATCAACACCACCACCACCACCACCGCCACCACCACCATCACCACCACCACCGCCAACACCCCCACCATCACCACCACCGCCGCCATCACCATCACCACCACCACCATCACCACCGCCACCACCACCATCACCACCACCACCACCGCCGCCGCCAACACCCCCACCATCACCACCACCGCCGCCATCACCATCACCACCACCACCATCACCACCGCCACCACCACCATCACCACCACCACCATCACCACCGCCACCACCACCATCACCACCACCACCGCCGCCGCCAACACCCCCACCATCACCATCACCACCACCGCCGCCATCACCATCACCACCGCCGCCATCACCATCACCACCACCGCCGCCGCCATCACCATCACCACCACCGCCGCCGCCAACACCCCCACCATCACCACCATCACCACCATCACCACCACCACCGTCGCCGCCAACACCCCCACCATCACCATCACCACCACCGCCGCCATCACCATCACCATCACCATCACCACCACCGCCGCCGCCAACACCCCCACCATCACCATCACCACCACCGCCGCCGCCAACACCCCCACCATCACCACCACCGCCGCCATCACCATCACCATCACCATCACCACCACCGCCGCCGCCAACACCCCCACCATCACCATCACCACCACCGCCGCCAACACCCCCACCATCACCATCACCATCACCATCACCACCACCGCCGCCATCACCATCACCATCACCACCGACGCCGCCGCCAACACCCCCACCATCACCATCACCACCACCGCCGCCATCACCATCACCATCACCACCACCACCACCGCCGCCGCCAACACCCCCACCATCACCATCACCACCACCGCCGCCATCACCATCACCATCACCACCACCGCCGCCAACACCCCCACCATCACCATCATCACCACCACCATCACCGCCGCCAACACCCCCACCATCACCATCACCACGACCGCCGCCATCACCATCACCACCGCCGCCGCCAACACCCTCACCATCACCACCACCGCCGCCATCACCATCACCACCACCACCGCCGCCGCCGCCAACACCCCCACCATCACCATCACCATCACCACCGCCGCCGCCGAACACCCCCACCATCACCATCACCACCACCACCGCCATCACCATCACCACCATCACCACCACCGCCGCCGCCAACACCCCCACCATCACCATCACCACCACCGCCGCCATCACCATCACCATCACCATCACCGCCGCCAACACCCCCACCATCACCATCACCATCATCACCACCACCATCACCGCCGCCAACACCCCCAACATCACCATCATCACCACCGCCGCCGCCAACACCCCCACCATCACCATCACCACCACCGCCGCCAACACCCCCACTATCACCACCATCACCACCACCATCACCACCATCACCACCATCATCACCATCACCACCATCACCACCACCACCGCCGCCGCCAACACCCCCACCATCACCACCATCACCATCACCACCATCACCACCATCATCACCATCACCACCACCACCGCCGCCGCCAACACCCCCACCATCACCACCACCGACGCCGCAAACACCCCCACCATCACCATCAACACCCCCACCATCACCATCATCACCACCACCATCACCGCCGCCAACACTCCCACCATCACCACCACCGCCGCCATCACCATCACCACCACCACCATCACCACCACCACCGCCGCCGCCAACACCCCCACCATCACCATCACCATCACCACCACCGCCGCCATCACCATCACCATCACCACCACCACCACCGCCGCCGCCAACACCCCCACCACCACCACCAGCACCACCACCGCCGCCATCACCATCACCATCACCACCACCACCACCGCCGCCATCACCATCACCATCACAACCACCACCGCCGCCGCCAACACAACCACCACCACCAACACCCCCACCACCGCCGCCACCACCACCCCCACCACCACCACCACCACCATCACCACCACCCCCACCACCATCACCATCACCATCACCACCATCACCACCGCCGCCGCCAACACCACCACCACCACCACCACCATCACCATCACCATTCTTTACATTATTAATATTATTATTTATTTTTTGTTTTTATCTTAACTCGCTACTTCACCTCACTATGGTTACACCGTCTTTTTTGCAAAAATATTTAATGCATAAGGTGAATAACGACCATACATTAAATTAACCAAAGATATATGAAGACCGATAAGAACGGGTTTGTTAAATATGAATAAAATAAATATTAGTTAATATTTGTTACAATTAGCATAGTAATAATTCTGGCAGACACACAAATTCGCACGTGCTTCGAGATACTTTATCACATTCTGCATTATCAATTATTCTTTGTGCTTATTCACCCAGAGCGGCTAACTAAATGTCTGTTATTAAAATATGCTGCAAACAGCAAAAGTTTTACCTCAGGCACTCTTCGTGCTTTCACTTTAGAACTGTGAGCCATGCAAGAACTAAGATCCGGATTCTTTGGTTTTAACCTATTTTTGCTCCTTGCCAATTAATCAAAATTAACGTGTTTTATATTAATAAAAGTTATACATTTCATAGGACCTAAACTTCCTATATCTCCGTTTTCAGTTTTTCAGATGAAAACTGGAGACTCACTATTGTTGCTTCGCATGCGCATACCAAGGCACATTATGAATGCAAGGTTTCCAGAAAACATCTGATAGATTCTATTCACATGAATTTCTTTACGTCTCTGCAACAAATTATTGTTAAAAAGCCCATCCTTCTGTTTACTCCATGCTAATCGAGAAAAAAAAAATAGCAGGAATAGTCTTTTTACGTGCTTCCTTGCAAGTAGAAGCGAAATAAAGGAGTACTATAGGTTAAAGTGATAGTCAATAGCTGGTTGCTATTTAACTGAAGTTCCTTTGTGTGTTTGGACAGGAGTTGACAAATCCCTGTATGAGCAAAGTATAAGTTTTTTAAAGCTGAAACCAAAAACAAGGAATATCTCAAAAACGATCAACTCCACGAAAAAAAAAAAAGGTATATAACATAAACTGCTTGTTTTAACGTGTTCTACATTTTTTTGTGCTGTAAGTTTTTGTACAGTTTAGCAGTAATGCAAAATTCCGTAAAATTCATTCAGAAAAGTAGTCTTCAGAGTCTATTCCCAGAATACTCAAGATATACATTTTATTTGTCAGGTAAATATCTTTAATATACGATATTTTAATTAAAATCGTTAGAGCCAGTTTTGAAAAAATCAAAATTTTCGAAAAAAGTTCCATGTAAAGCATAGTTTTCTCAAACTCCTCGTGTCGCATCTCTGGAAGATACTCAACTTAAATACCTAGTTTGATATTTTACCGACTTTTCGTTATTGAGTTATGGTGTCCACAGACACACGGACACACACACACACACACACACAGACGTTTTTTTTTAAATACTTTTTTGGATACATTGGACCCTAAAACATATATATTTCCGGTAAAATTTCGGTATCGAATTTTTGGGATGGGTGCAAGACCTTCTCTATACACTATGTATATAGTACGTGTAGAGAAAGTAAAAAACCTGATGTGTTCTATTCACATGACTTTCTCTACAAGTCTGTAACAAATTATTCTTAAAAGGCTTATTTTTCTATCTACAGTGTGATAATCGACAAACACTATCAGAAATTGTCTTAATTAATCGCTTCCTTGTAAGTAGAAGGTAAATAAGGGAATACCTACACTACAGTAAAACGATAGTCAAATCTTTTAAAAGCCGATTACCATGTGGCTGAAATGCATTTCTATGCAGGCCCACGAGAAAAGTTAAGTATTTTACATGTGAAACAAATAACAGGGAATATATCAGAAACAGTCAATTAAACAAAACAAGATATATGAGATAAATTGTGTTTTGACAAGATCTAAATTTTGTGTGTAAAAAGTTTTTGTCTATTTCTTGCGGTTTATAAGCTACGAAAAATTCAGCAAAAATTCATTCAAATAAAGAAGTCTTTAGAGCGTATTCCCAGAAAATTCAAGATATACATTTTATTTGCCATCTAAATATATTTAATATTCTGTATTTTAATAAAACTTTTCGGAAAAAAGTACCATGTAAAGGGTAGTTTGGGGTGGGGGATTTTTCCCAAAAGCTTTTTGCCAATCCCTGGAAGATACTAAACTTAAATACAAAGTTTGGTATTTTACCCACTCTTCGTTTTTGATATATCGTGTCCACACACACACACACACACACACACACACACTTGGACATTTTTCCAAAAATGCTTCTTATGGATTCAGAAGAGCCCAAAACATGTATTTCCGGTGAAATCTGGGTATCGAAATTTTGGGTGCAATACAATACCTTCGCTATACACTATTTATATCGTATGTGTAGAGAAAGTAAAAATAAACTGAAAATTATCCCCAGAGCCTGCAACTATGCTACAGTGATGTTATTTTCTATGGCGAGAAGCTTTTCTTTGACAGTAAGTATATGCTGCATGCTGTTAGGAAATTCTTCACTCCTGAAATTTGGGGGATCCATGTAGTTATTTATTACAACAGTGATAAAAAAATAGAAGCAGTGAACTCAATTTTCTTGTGAGTAGAGCCGTTTTAGATGGGGCGAACCCTTGTGAAATATGTGCCTTTAAATACATTTTATTAAAGTAAGAGTAACAGAAAGTGATAACAGAACTATCTGTCGATATAAATATTTGTTAATACAGGTATCTAATATTTTGTTCAGTTACTTTTCTAAAGATTTAGTAAAATATATTCAGTGTGTTTTATTAATTCATTCATAAGGTTTATTTTTATGAAACAAGTTCACAAGTAAATGTTACTAAAATAAAAAAATATGATGTGTTACACTCAAATGACTTTCTATAGCCGTTCTACAAACTTCTTACATAAGATTATTCTTCTTTCTGCACCTTGTTAATCGAGGTATTCAGCACAATGTTCTTATTACTTAAAAGTAGGAAGAAAATAAGGGAATATACTAGGCTAAATCGATAGTCAAATGTTTTAAAATGATAGTCAAAAGTCATTACAAATCGCTTCTTTTCTTGGCCAGGAGTAGAACAAAAGAAAAACGAAAAAAGTATAAGTACTTCAACCTGAAACTAATAACAATGAATACCTCGAAAACGGTAAGCTCCACGAAAAAAATGTATATGACGTAAATTGTGTATTTTAACAAGGCCTACATTTATTGTAGAGTAAGTTTTTGTCTATCTCTTACGGTTTATTAGTTATGCCAAATTAAGTAAAATTCATCAGAATAAACAGATCTTTAGAAGCTATTCCCAGAAAATTCAAGATATACATTTTATTTGTCAGGTAAATATCTTTAATATACGATATTTTAATCAAAATCGTTAGAGCCATTTTTAAGAAAATAAAAATTTTCGAAAAAGTTCCATGTAAAGGGTAGTTTGGGGTGAGGGGATTTTTCTCAAAATCTTTGTGTCGCATCCCTGGAAGATATTGAACTCAAATACCAAGTTTGGTATTTTAGCTACTTTTCGTTTTTGAGTTATCGTGTTCACTGATACATGGAGACTCGGACCTTTTTCTGGAAATGCTTATTTTGGTTTCAGGGGGTCCTAAAACATGTATTTCCGGTGAAATCTCGACATCGAAGTTTTGGGTGGAATGCAATACTTCTCTATCCCTATGTACATTGTACAAACGGGGCTAGAGAAAGTAAAAACCAAAAATTTGATTGGTATTAGCAATAACCCAGAAACAAAACTATATAAGAGGAATACAAAATGTAAAACAAAAGCTAACAAGACTAAAATTGCTCTTTTTGTGGACCACAGAAATAGTGTTTTATCAAGTAAAACCTTTACTCTACAGTAGTGTATACATTGATGGGATATTAACTACTTGGAAGTTATTTTACTGAATATTCACTCATTAGATGCTGGTGAAATCGGACAGCTTATTTATTACATCATATAATATATACACATATTCATTACATGTAATGGAAATTGCCATGCATTGCATAATTGCATTTTAATTGAATTACACAGAGAACTTTTAAGTATTGCATTACATACCCCTTCACCACCTAAAGATTCTAATGTGAATAATTGCTAATGAAGGTCTTTAGCGGAAACGTCCATCCATTTATGGAGATGAACATTAGCAGCACTTGAAGTGCACTGAAATGTTATGATTTGTTTAGGGTATTGTAAACTAGTGTCGCAGAGTTCAGGAGATCAACAATATTACTCTCACTTCAAGAGAAACGGTGCAGCATCACCAACTCCAAACAAATTTTGGGGAGGTTGACCTATGTCAAAAAAAATCTGGTACATTCCCTTCACGTGACTTCTCTGCAGCAAACTATTGTCAAAAAGCTTATGCTTCTCTTTACTTCATGTTAACTGAGAAAAATTAGCAGAAATAGTCTTGTTACTTGCTTCCTTGCAAGTAGAAGCGAAATAAGGGAGTACCATAGGTTAAAGTGGTAGTCAAAAGCTGGTTGCTATGTGAATCAAGTTCCTTTGTTTGTATGGACAAGAGTTGACAAATTCCTGTATGAGAAAAGTATGGTTTTTAAAGCTGAAACCAATCACAAGAAATCTCTTAAAAACGATCAACTCCATGAAAAAAAAAAAAAAAATGTATACCTATAACATAAATTGTGTGTTTAAAAAGGGCTCTACATTTTCTTTTAAGTAAGATTTTCTTTGTCTTTTACAGTTTGCCAGTTACACAAAAATTCCGTAAAATTCATCCAGAGTAAAATAGTCTTCAGAGGCTATTCCCGGATAATTCATTTTATTATATAATACATATTTTATTTGCCAGGTAAATATCTAAAATATACGATATTTTAATCAAAACCGTTAGAGCAATTTTTGAGAACATAACAATTTTCGAAAATGTTTCCATGTAAAGGGTAGTTGGAGGTTGGGGGATTTTTTTTTTAAATCTTCCTGTCGCATCCTTGGAAGTTACTAAACTTAAATACCAAGTTTGGTATTCAACGACCTTTTCGTTTTTTAGCTATGCTGCCCCCCCACACACACACACACACACACACGGATATTTTTTTCCAAAAATGCTTTTTTTGGATACAGGGGGATCCAAAACATGTATTTCCAGTGAAATCTCGGTATCGAATTTGTTGGTGCATTACAATACCTTCTCTATAGACTATGTACATAGTACGTGTAGAGAAAGTAATAAAAGAAGGTTTGGGCCGTATTTAACAAGAAAATTGTCTTCAGCTTGCGTACTTGTTTGGCATTTTGAATGCATCTATGTCACCGCTACTAGTCTTGCACTGAGAGCAGAAGGAAAAATGGCCACAGGGCAGTGTCTGTAAAGTTATTGGGATTTTCAGAAATATTTTATATAGATACTGATGTAATGTGTGTTTTGACTCAAGGAGTATCTAATGTCAAATGTTTCTATCTTGCCGCTCTTCAAGGATCTTCAAATATTTTGCGTATTACATTTTAAAGAAAACGAGAAACGGGAAGAAAAAATTCTGATGTGTTGCATTCACACGACTTTCCCTACACCTCTGCATCAAATTATTGTTAAAAAAATTATGCTTCCATTTACTTCATTATAATCGGGAAAAAAATTAGCAGAAATAGTCTTATTACTTGCTTCCTTGTAAGTGGAAGCGAAATAAGGGAGTACAATAGGTTAAAGTGATAGTCAAAAACTGGTTGCTATGTCACTGAAGTTACTTTGTTTGTATAGCCAGGAGTTAACAAATTCCTGTATGAGAAAATTATAAATTTTTTAAAGCTGAAACCAATAACAAGGAATATCTCAAAAACGATCAATTCCACAATATGGATATTACATAATGTGTATGTTTTATCGTGATCTACATTTTTGTGTGCGGTTTACCAGTTATACAAAATTCAATAAAAATCATCCAGAATAAAGTAGCATTTAGAGACTATTCCCAAAATTTTCAAGATATACATTTTATTTGGCATATAAATATCTTACATATAATCAACATCGTTAGAGCCATTTTTGAGAAAATCAACGTTTTTGAAATTTTATCTTGTGAAGTGTAGTTTGGGGGTGGGAGGATTTTCTTGAAAATCTTCATGTCGCAAGCTTGGAAGATACCAAACTTAAATACCAACTTTGGTATTTAACGGACTTTTCGTTTTTTAGCTATCGACAGACACACACGCACACACGGACCTTTTTATAAAAATGCTTTTTTTTTTTGGATTCAGGGGGGCCAAAAACATGTATTTCCGGTGAAATCGCGGTATGGAATTGTTGGGTGGTACTATGTACATAGTACGTGTAGAGAAAGTAAAATGTAGCTACTCAGACCCAAACAAATGAAATTAAATTTTTCTTCGGAATACTGTGATTGAAGAAACACACAAGTAACATATTTTTGCAATCAAATTGTATGCTTTAAAATGCGCATCAGGAAAATCGAATTCGGGCTTGTTCTTACAATCTACCCAAAGAGAGGATTCCAAAATTAAAAGTTATGTGCAACGTAGGTAAGCCTGTTTGGGGCGTCCTGTCGGTGCTGGGTGAGAGGGAGTACAAAGTACAATAGCTTCCATTGCCCCTCTAGGTATCCTTTTATTAACGACTTCACCTTTATCCCTGCCACTCCTATCTTAGGATTCCCACGAGTTCCTCTCTGTATGTCGGGAACCAAAGAGGAAAATCTCTCAACGGGTCATGGATACCTGTTCACGTCGTTTTAGCTGCGTTGTTTTTACTGTTTTTTTATGGACTGACCTATACTTCTGGTTTTCCCCAGGACAGTTTGAATTTAACCTGGATTTTATTTCTTTACCTGATGATTTACTTATGGATTTTATCTCTTGATTTTAGGTACATACATTTGTTTTTGAACGGGTCACATATTCAACTGCTTGGCAACGGTTTTAAAGGCATCCTGCCTTATTTTTTAATATTATTCACATTGTTATTCCTGTTTTGCCACACGTTATATTTAAATCTAGACCCTAAAGCTAAAACGTACAAGAATCCGGAAAAAAACAACTTTGCACACTTTGCCAAACACACCGTCGATTTCGATTTGTGAGAGCGTGCTGGAAACATTTTAATTTTGCAACATTGGCGTAATGAATACGAATATTTATTTCAATTATTGTTATTAATGGTAGATGTGCTTATTAAATGGAATTCTAACCTGCAGTAACAGGTTTAAATGGAATTTGCTAGTCACGGAAGATTGAAGGATAACTAAAATCTGATGTGTTACATGCACATGACTTTCTCTACATTTCTGCAACAAATTATTGTTAAAATGATTATGCTTCCATTTACTTCATTATAATCGAGAAAACAATTAGCAGAAATAGAAATTATTACTTGCTACGAAGCGAAACAAGGGAGCATAATAGGCTAAAGTAATAGTCAAACTTGGTTACTATGTGACTGAAGTTATTTTGTTTGTATGGACAGGAGTTGAGAAAAGTATGTTTTTCAAAGCTGCAACCGAAAACAAGGTATATCTAAAAACGACCAACTCCACGAAAAAACGTATACAACATAAATTGTGTGTTTTAACGTGATTTACATTTTTTGTGTGGTAAGTTTTTGTCCATCTCTTACAGTTTAGTAGTTATGCAAAATTCCGTCAAATTCATCCAGAATAAAGTAGCCTTCGAAAGCTTTTCCCAGAAAATTCAATATATATATATATATATATATATATATATATTTTATTTGGCAGGTAAATGTCTTTAATATACGATATTTTAATCAAAATCGTTAGAGCCATTTTTGAGAAAATCAATTTTTTTTTAAAAAAGTTCCATGTAAAGGGTAGTTGGGGTGGGGGGGATTTTTCTCAAAATCTTCGTGTCGCATCCCTGGAAAATACTTATCTTAAATACCAAGTTTGGTATTTCTATTTACGTTTATCTTGATTAGCATGAAATAGTAATAAAATCTGATATGTTACTCTCACATGACTTTCTCTAGCTACACTAAAAACTTCTTACAAAAGATAATTCTTGTTTCAACATCATGCTAATCGAGATAAACATTAGCAGAATTTTATTACTTAGTTCCTTATAAGTAGAATGGAACTAAGGGAATGCACTAGACTAAAGTGATAGTCAAATGTTTTAAAAGCTATCGTTATGGGATTGTCATTGCAAATCGCTTCTTTGCTTGGCTAGGAATAGAACAAATGAAAAACGAACACTTCCGTCTGAGAAAAGTATAGGTACTTCACAATTGAAACTAATAATAAGGAATACCTCGAAAACGGTAAGCTACACAAAACAAATGTATATGACATAACTTGTGTATTTTAACAAGATCTACATTTTTTGTAAAGTAAGTTTTTGTCTATCTCTTATGGTTTACTAGTTATACTAAATTAAGCAAAATTCATCCAGAATAAATGACTTTAAAATCTATTCCCAGAAAGTTCAAGATATACATTTTATTTGTGATAGACATGCCTTTAATATGTGGTATTTTAATTAAAATCGTTAGTCTTATTTAAGAAAAACAAAATTTCGAAAATTTTTTCATGAAAAGGTAGCTAGGGGTGGGGGGATTTTCTTGAAAATCTTCGTGTCTCATCCTTGGAAGATACCAAACTTAAATACCAAGTTTGGTATTTAAATGTCTTTTCGTTTTTAAGCTGTGCTGTCCACAGACTCCCCCACCCCCAAACACACAGACCTGTTTCTGAAAAAAAAATGTTCAGGGGTCCTAAAATATGTATTTTCGGTGAAATTTCGACATGGAATTTTTGGGTGGAATACAATACTTCTCTATCCTTATGTACATTGTACATATGGGGCTAGAAAAAAGTAAAAATAGTAGTAAACAATAATAGTAATTTGTTACAGAGATGTAGAGAAAGTCATGTGAATTGAACACATCAATTTTTTTTTAATATTAACACCTTATAGTTTTCAATCATCAGGGGTAATTGGTTGATTTAAGGAGTAAAAGGACATTGCAGAACTAAGAGTAAAGGGAAATGACATAGTTTGGATGTAATGCTTTGTTCCATTGGTTAGTTTAAAACTTACTTTCAATACCACCGTCAAAATATTATACAAACCTTACGCCAAGCCTGGTGCTCATTCACCTCACTCTGTAATAATGTGCTCACTGAATGTCGCTTGTTCCATATCTTCATGCTGTACATTGTGGATTTTAAATGACCCCCATCGAGGATTTAGATAGGTAGAGTCTAACTGAAAAATTCAGTGCCATAGCCGGGATTTCAACCACGGATCTCCCGGTCTCTAGCCGGTTGCTCTACCACTGAGCTACCATGGCAACATGCCGGCATATCATTGAATTCCTCAACTGACTCGCATGTTTCCTGGTAAACCACAAGTTGACCTCAAGTTATTTTGAGATGACAGTCTCAATGGTGACTTACAAGGATTCATAGTGTAGCCAACTATTATGGTCAATTGGTATTGGTTTTAATGGTTTTTGCATACAAGCCGAGTGTAGGACAGGAGTTGGATAGGTAAATCAATTGTATTTAAATACCAATTTTAGAAGCTCGGGGACCTCTGAATGTGAAGCAGATACGCTACATCTACACTACAGAAGCGGACACGTGTGTACTCTGATCAAGAATCTTGGATGCTAGTTCGAATCTCGGTTAGGGTGATAAGGTAAGGTTTTTTCGGGGGTTTCCCTTATCCTGTGAAGATGAATCTGAAGTAACTAAGCTCCAATTGCCACAGGCTCATTAAAGCATCATTTCACCAATTAAATTCACTGTCCGATATGACCTAACAGGTTAAAGGGCAAAAATAACAATAATGAAAAAAATCAAATAAAAATATATATTATATTCATATGACTTTCTCAACATCTCTGTAACAAATTATTCTTAATAAGCCTTTTCTTCTGTCTATTTCATGCCAAAACATTAGCAGAAATTGTATTATTACTTAGTTTCATAAAAGTAGAAGTGAAATAAGGGAATGCACTAGGTTAAACCGACAGTCAAATGTTTTAAAATATGGTTGCTATGGGATTGAAATCCGTTTCTTTGCGTGGCCAAGCCTTGACAAGCTCCCGTATGAGAAAAGCTTAAGTTTTTTAAAAATTGAAATCAATAACAAGGAATATCTCGAAAATGGCCAACCCACGAAAAATAATGTACATGACGTAAATTGTGTGTTTTATCAAGATCAACATTTTTTTGTGAAGTAAGTTTTTGTCTATCGCTTACGGTTTACCAGTTAATCTAAATTCAATAAAAATCACCCAGAATGAAGAGGTCTTCAAAGGCTATTCCCAGAAAATTTAATATATACATTTCGTTTGTCATAACAGTATCTTAAACATACAGTATTTTAAACTCAATCGTTAGGGCCATTTTTGAGAAAATCAAAATTTTAAAAAAATGTTCCATATAAAGGATGGGGATATTTTCTTGAAAATGTTCTGTGGCATACTTGGAAGATACCAAACTTAAATACCAAGTCTGGTATTAAACGGTCTTTTCGTTTTTTTAGTATGCTGCCCTCAGAAACACACACATACACACAGACACACACACACACACACATACACACACACGGATCTTTTTCTGAAAATACTAAAACGTCTATTTCCGGTGAAATCTCGGTATCGAATCTTTGGGTGGAATGCAATATCTTCTCTATACACTATGTAGGTACATAGTACGTGTAGAGAAATTAAAAGGAAAGGAGAAAAAAATTAACGCTGACTATTAATGCGAAGTATTAAATCTCAGCAATAAATCGATTTTTCGCGTTTTTCTAAGCATAAAAAATACGAATCGTAATAATTAGCCTGTTATTAATACATGCTAATAAATGAGATATTAATTCTCCTTTACTTTCAGATTTTTAAAATAAGAATTCGAAAAGTTTCTGGATTAAAAATGTATACTTTCATTTTTTATACGAATGGAAAATTGCAATTCACTTCTAGAAGAGTCTACGGTTGAGTGGATGAGTTCGGCAATCACGACACATTTTAAAACAGTTCTTCATGCTTCATTTGTCATGCCATCTTAACACTTTCGCTTCAGCTCGTATAACACGTTGCCTAATAGCGATGTGTAAGAACTGAGGAAGGGATTACACTTTTTCCAGTGCCAAGTACACTGTTGCCGTTTAATCAGCGTTGCGTTGTGCTGTAATACTGGATGACGAAAACAATTGCATCAAGGAATTGCTGAAACCCGATTGGCACAAAAAGCAAAGAACGACTTCTGCAACAATTCAATGAAGTTAAATTTTTCAATGAATCTTGGTTTGTTACTTTCTCTATACGTACTACGTACATAGCGTATAGAGAAGGTATTGTATTCCATCCAAAAATTGGATACCGAGATTTCACTGGAAATACATATTTTGGGTCCCCCCAAGTCTAAAAGAAGAATTTTTGGAAAAAGGTCCGTGTGTGCGTGTATGTGTGTGTGTCTGTGTGTGTGCTGGACAGCATAGCACAAAAACTAAAAGCCCGTTAAATATCAAACTTGGTACTTAGGTTTGGTATTTTCCAATGATGCCACACGAAGATTTTCAAGAAAATCCACCAACCGCAATTACCCTTTACATAGAATTTTTTTTTGAAAATTTTAATTTACTCAAAATGAGTAACGATTTTGATTAAAATATCGCATGTTAGCGATATTTATCTGAGAAATAACATACCCTTTGAAGACTACTTTATTCTGGAATAATTTTACGGAATTTTGCATAACTGCTAAACCGTAGGAGATGGAAAAAAACTTACCACACAAAAAATGTAGAGCACGTTAAAACACACAATTTAAATCATACACATATTTTTCGTGGAATTTATTGCTTTTGAGATATTCCTTGTTTTTGGTTTCAGCTTTAAAACATACTTTTCTCATACGGAATGTGCCAACTGCCCATAAAAACAAAGGAACTTCAGTCACATAGGAACCAGATTTTGACTATCACTTTTACCTTATTTCGCTCCTACTTATAAGGAAGCAAGTAATAAGACTATTTCTTCTAATTTTTTCTCTATTAGCATTAATTAAATAGTAGCATAAGCTTTTTAACAATAATTTGTTGCAGAGATAAAGAGAAAGACATGTGAATGGAATACATCAGATTTTTTTTCTATATGTTTTATTTTGGTAAATTGTTCTTCATATTTTGCCTGGCTGTAATACATGACAGAGTAGGAGCATATTTAGGGTCTTTCAACAAGAGTGTCATATCTTTTAACTTAAATAAAACACGTTCTATAAATGATAGGTTTATTTCTTTTTTTATTTTGGAACATAATTAATGTCATTAGTGTGGAAGAGAATATCAGTTAAGTGACCGCCGCGACTTCGTTGGGTTGACCAAATTTTCATTGACAGAAGAACGTAAATTAGATCCAACTTCACGAATAACACGCGTAATGTTTCTGGCTTGTTGGCATAAACTCGAGATTTAGCATAAACCCACAAGAAGTAATCCAACGGCGTTAAATCACAAGACTTCGGGGGCCAGTTAACATCAACACCACGGGAAATGATGAAACCTCTGAACTTATCTTTCAAAAGATCGATTGTTTCGAGAGCAGTATGACATGTAGCACCATCTTGCTAGAACCAGATGTTTCTGAGATCCATACCATCCAATTGAGGCCAAAAATAGTCCCTTATAAGAGCCCGGTATTTTCTCCATTGACAGTTACTGTTTCTTCATCTTGGAAATGTCACACGCTGTTGGACGCTGTAACGTTCATGGCTATTTGTCAATAACAACTGTAACCACATGAAAAAAAAAATGACTGCTGTAACTCCATAACAACGGCAGCTATCGCATGTTAAAGATAGGACACTATTATTGAAAGACCTATACCTCGATATAGGAATATCATGTTTGATTTCCGTCTATGCAAGTAGTATGTTACAAAGTCAAGTATAAACTAACAAATATCAGTGTATCGTTTGAAGAAATCCAACGCCGTCAACTTCTTCCTGGATTAGCGTTGGAAATTTCGAGTGATGTGGAAAGTTGCGCATGTCCTCGCCAGATTGACTTTTCCGTGGTTCACCAGTTGCGGTACTTAATGAAAGTTACATAAAACAAGGAACCATTGTTAGGTCCGCTCTTTAATATCTTTATTGCGGTCATTCTGTTTGCTAAGCTGGCATTTCAAAACATTCGGTGTTGCAATATTCATCTTTCGGATTCATTTCTTTAGCGTGGTGTCTAAAGCAGCTTCCATCATCATGTACCCAGTTTTGCTCTCGTATATATATATATATATATATATATATAGAGAGAGAGAGAGAGAGAGAGAGAGAGAGAGAGAGGAAGGAGAGGGAGAAAGGGGAGAGAGAAATGATAAATTGTTTGGTTTTTCAGTGAGAATTTTACAGAACGACATGAAGAAATGAGGAAAAGTTACTGTCCAATTTTATAATATTAACTAAAGTAAATCAGTGCATTTGGTAGCCACTCGCCTGTGGTGCGAGAGCTCTCAAGTTTGATTCCCGACTGGTGTTGAGAGCGTAGCCGGTTATTTCCAAACTCATTAGTGAGGGGCTCGCATGGACTAGACTAGGGAGCAGGGAGGAGCAAAACATTGCTGACGAGAATGGTATGATAATCTGTCCCATTTGCGAGGAGGGAGAGTCGTGGACCCATATCTTGGCAAGATGTAGGGGCACGGAGGAATGGCGGAAAAATATTTACCGGGATTCTTTACCACCGCGAATGTAGATCTAGAAGCATGTTGGACGCTACTGGCAGGCACGAAGACGTGGACGGGCTAGGTAAATTTCTACTTAAGGCAAGACAGCAGAGATCTGAGAAGGCTGCCAAAGGGGATAAGAACAGCTAAAATTAGTGACTACAATGTTTTAGATACATTTATTCTATATCATACTTATGTCATTGTTGTGTAATGGTTTTATATTTTATGTGTATATATTTCTTTTAAGTGTATTTATCTATTATAATAGGGTACACTTGTGCATCTGAATAAGCTGTTCTCTGTGCTGTAAATTTAAATTGATATATTTGAATATCTTTGTCTTTTTATTTTTGTGTTTACCCTTTTAATCCTTTGTTGTTTTTGTTTTAATATTGCCTTTTATTTTGTGTATTACAAAAGCACGTACGGTCTGTGGACCCGTGCCAATGATGAAGTTCTATTTATGATATTGTTATGTCAATAAATATACTTGTTCATTCGTTCATTATTACCGATTAGCCATATTGTACATTTAAGGATATCCACAATGCAAAACTTTAGTACACGTTTCGTCCATATACATAGAATATGCACATATTTAATCTAGAATTGACTCAACAGTAAAAATAAAAATAAAATAATATCTATACATTAAACCCTGATAACTAATTACTTAAACCAGGGTAAAATATACCAAACTTTATACATTTATTATTATTTACCAATTAAACTTTTAATCATACAGTTTGAACTTACAGATACAGGCTTAACCTAACTTAGTTTAAAAAAACTCAACAGTAATGCAAGAAAGTTAGTATTCTAAAATCAAATCTTTCGTTATTTTATTAGTTATTTGTTAACTTGAATCGTTAGGCACTTGTACTTGCGCTTTGAAATTCAAAAGGAACACCAGCTCGTGCTCGGGCGGGTTCAGCCTTTCAATTAACACACACGAGTAGAAAACTATATACTGGATGGAGAATGCAAAATGATAAGCATCATAAAGCTTAAAATTTAAGTGGAATCATTTTATATTCTAGTTATAAAAGCTTTGCATTATACAGACTGTTTTAAACGACACCAAACGAAGATAGCAGTCGACTAGCTTACACTTTGACTTGTCCGAAACTTGATGTCGCAGCTTTCAAACTCTTCTATTTAAAGTTTTATGTGTGTTTAAAAATCGCACACATTTAGGATTAGGAAGCGAAAGAACAACGGTTGTCATACGCCACGAAAGAACGTGTTATACGAAACACATAACAAAACCCACATGCTAGTTTTCTATTTATAAGGTGACCTGTGCCGCGCCGGCGTGAGTATCAAACCACGCCTACACCACGCGACTGAGACCTTTGCTACAACCGGCATCTCTCTTGGAGAGGGCCAGGCACGTGCCATTTGGTTATTGCGACTGCCTAATCCATGGAGATTTTTTGTGCCGAATTTAGAGCTGAAAATTATATTCACATATCACGTACGGTATGACCAACTTCCTTTGGTGTCGTTTTGAAATACCCTGTATACTAGAAAGTTGAGTCGTTTATAGGGCGTTGGGAATTTCATTAGGTAATATATTTGTGTGTGTTTTCAACTTCCAGTCGTGTTAATTCCACTTGGGTAGACGTTAAGTATGCAATACGAAAAGTGTTTGGGAGGCCTTTATTGACTGTTTAAGCTAAGTTGAAATCAAGAACCGAAAAAAAATATCATCTGAAAACATCAACCAGATTCAGAAGTTAAAATACTGCATAGGTAATGTGTTCCATTCACATAAGTTTCTCTAGCAACTCCACAAACAAACTTTCCTTATAAAATGTTGTTTTTATCTACGCCATGCCAATCAGGATAAACAGTGCCAACATTCATCTTATTACTTGCTTCATTGTAAGTAGAAGGGAAATACGGGAATACACTAAGCCATAGCGATCATCAGATCTTTTAAAAACAGATGGCTAAGTGAAACAATTGAAATTCGGTTCGCTTTGCTTGCTAGGAGTAAAAACAAGAGACGAAAAAAATATGTCTCCCGTTTGAGAAAAATTTAAGTAGATGTCTTAAAATTGATACAATAACTCGGAATATCTCGAAAACGGTTAACTCTACAAAAAACATATATGACATAAAGTGCTTGTTTTAATGACATCTCTTACGGTTTACCAATTATAATGATATACAAAAGACATCCAGAATAAAGAGGTGTTCAGAGGCCATTCTAAAAAATTCAGGAGATACATTTTATTTGTCATGTGAATATCTTAGATATACAGTATTTTAATCAAAATCATTAGAGCAATTTTTTAAAATATTAAAATTTTCGAACAAATTTCCACGCAAAGGATAGTTTGGGTGGGGGGATTCGTGTCGCATTCTTGGAAAATAATAAACAAACTTAAAGACCAACCAAATCGTTTTTGAGTTACGTGTTCCAAGACAGGACACTCACACGCACCCCCGGGCGCGTGCGCGCTCGCGGACCATTTTATAGAAATGTTTTTTACTTTCTCTCCATCCACGTACTATGTATATACATAGTGTATAGAGAAAGTATTGCACTCCACCCAAAAATACGATACCGAGTTTTCACCGCAAATTTACGATTTAGGGTCCCCTGTATTAAAAAAAGGTCCGTGTGTGTCCGTGTGTCCATCTTTCCGTATGTCTTTGAACCGATAACTCAAAAACGAAAAGTCAGTAAAATACCAAACTTGGTATTTAAGTTTACTATCTTCCAGGGATGCGACACGAAGATTTTGAGAAAAATCCCCCCACCCCAAACTACCCTTTACATGGAACTCTTTTAGAAAATCTTAATTTTCTCAAAAATGGCTGTATACAATTTTAATTAAAATAACGTAAATTAATTATATTTACATGGAAAATAAAATGTATATCTTCAATTTTCTGGGAATATCCTCATAAGACCTCTTTATTCTGAATGAATTTTGCTGGATTTTTCGTATCTGATAAATTGTAAGTTAGACAAAAATTTACTATAAAAAATGTAAATCAGGTTAAAACACACAATTTGTCATATAGATTTTTTTTTCATGGAATTGACCATTTCTGAGATGTTCCTTGTTATTTGATTCAGATTTAAAATATTTAAACTTTTGAGAGTTGTAATATCCTGCCCCTGCATACTCGTAGAAACGGATTTCAACCACATGGCAACCAGCTTTTTAAAGATTTGACTATCGTAGCCTAGTGTATTTCCTTATTTCCTTTCTTCTTACAAGGAACCAAGTAATTAAGGTAATTTCTGCTAATGTTTATCTTGATTATCATAAAGTAGATAGAAGAATACGCATTTTAACAATAATTTGTTTAAGCGATGTACAGAAAGTCATGTGAATGCAACACATCAGATTTTTAAATTCAAAGGCCTCGAAAATATTTACTTCCGGTGAAATTTTGGTGTTAAATTTTTGGAGGGAATGCAATACCTTCTCTACTACCATGTATGTGGTGGAGAAAGTAAAAAGAGAGAAAGAAAACAAAACTAAATTAAAATAAGAACTATAGCTTTCCTGGCGACGTGTTAATTCAAGATCTTCTCGGGCTTCTAGCCAGGTAAAAACTTGGCTTGACACCAACGTTTCGAAGAAGTGCATCTTCCTCGTCTTCAGGGTGAACTGATGGTTTGAGCTTGCGAAGACTGGTATTTATAAGAGCTGGGATGAAGCTAACATCTGATTGGTTCGCAAGATATTATGGCCTGGTATTTAAGATGACTGAGACAGACGAGGAAGATGCACTTCTTCGAAACGTTGGTGTCAAGCCAAGTTTTTACCTGGCTAGAAGCCCGAGAAGATCTTGAAAAAACTAAATTAGTTCACTACATTTTGTTATTAATAATAGAATTTTAAATAGCTGCTAATGTTACTTATAAAGTATAATTAATTTTCTGAGACGCAATTAGTTTGTGCATCTGGAATAGTTTCTAATGAGTGATTTATTCAAATCGCAAAAGTATAATTTCAAAACTTTTCAGCACTTTTCAGCCTCTGAAAGTGAACTTAACAATTTACTATCATTGTTATTTATTGAGATAGGAATTTTAACCTCCCAATTTTTTGTTCCAACAATCCATCTTTTACCCAATAATCATAATCAACAATTGGTTTTAGTGTTTTCAGTTGTATCATCTCTCGCGTTAAATAACACTTCGACAACATTATGACTATTTCGCATATTTTCCGATATGCCTGGTCGCGTTGTAGCTATCGCAGCAGTTAGACGTCAAATGAAATGGCGTTTAATTTATGGACGCTCTTTAACTGCTGTGCTTCTCAGCGTCTCATTCTATACTGGGCGAGAAAGACAGCTTGATTTTGCTCAGAGGCCTCTCTATCAGGCTCTCTGGCTCGTTTGCATAATAGAACGTACATAGTAGGTAAGGAAGGTATTGCATTGCACCCAACATTTAGATACTGATATTTCACCGACAATACAAAGTTTGAGGAACCCCTGAACCACAAAAAAACAAACAAAAAAAAAAACAATACATTTTTAGAAAAATGTATTGGTGTGTGTGTATGTGTGTGGACAGCATACGAAACAATACGAAAATCCCATTAAATATCAAACTTGATATTTAAGTTCATTATTTTTAAAAGATACCCTTTAATATCTTTCGAAAATTTTGATTTATCAAAGATACCTTTTGATTAAAATCACATAAGTGTAATATATTTTAATGGCAAACGAAATGTATAGATATGTTGGATTTTCTAGGAGAAGTCTCCGAATACCTACCTCTTCGTTCTGGATGGTTTTTGTACAATTTATAAACCGTAAGAGATGTTCAAAAACCTACGACACAAAAAAGCAGATGTCGTAACAACACACACGCACACACACACACACACACACACACACACACACACACACACACAATTTATACCCGAGTTAACAATTTCCGAGATTTTTCTTGCTATTGGTTTCAATTTTAAAATACCTAAACATTTCTCAAACGAGAATTCCTCATCCGTTTCGTATTTATTTTGTTTTACTTCCTGCCATGGAAGGAGAAGGGAATTGTAATGTCAGTAGAGTAGCGACAGCTTTTAAAAGAAATAACTGTGGCTTTAGCCTGTGAAATGAAATGAACGCTGTGGTTCTCAGCGTTCCATTCTCTACTGGGCGTGAAAGACAGCTTGATTTTGCTCAGAGGCCTCTCTATCAGGCTTGACGTTCTTTAACGTGCCGTAAATCTACGACACGGGACCAACGGCTTTACTTCCCTTCCGAAGGAAACCATACTAAGGATTTTTTACGCCCGAAAAAATCCATCGTCCTCCGCCCGCGACCTTGGGTAAATGAAGTTAGCATGGTAACCATTACACCTCGGAGGGCCTCTGTTAGTTGTGACAGCATGGGTAACTCATACATACACACATTCATACATTTCGTAGTAAATAAGCAGACCAGTAAATGAGTTATAAGCCTCTCTCTTGCCTCAAACCGAGGAAGTCTCAGAAATGTACATTGTATGCCATTACAGAAAGGTCTTTATTGAACATCTCTCACAAGTATTATTTCATACAAGGGCGGTTAATACTAAATAACTTTAATAAAGGCTTAAATTGAGTAAATTTGGGAACTGACAAAAGAAAGAAAACGAAAATCATGATGCAAGAGGCATACATAATTTGGTTGCCACTTAGCGCCGGCCGAATAAAGTATATCAGTTTTCATTACATGGAAGTTACTAATGTGCCAACTTAGAATAAAATCATATGCACTCCTCTTCACGAATGTTCACCCTCTCACATGCGGCATTAGCCATCTTTGTTTTAGTAGCCTCTCGTAGGCTGTGCACTATATTAACCCTAGAATGAATACTGGAGTTGTGCGTAGCCCCATTATAACGTTCTATTGCTAGGAACTGTTTCATTGTTATGTTGATAAACTGGTATTCACCAACAATGAGACACACTTCCTGTTAACGGTTGCATGAGTCCACATGTGCAGCTGTGCATTGCAAGAAGCCGCCTGTTGGGTGATCAGCAACATCTGTATGATATTTAAGTTGCATTATTTCTTAGAATGGCCGTTGAAAGAGTTTGTACAACTGATCCCAGCTTTGAAGAAAAGTTGATTCAGTGGTTCAACGAGAGGGATAGCGACAATTCAAACATTAATTTGGCTGATTGTGACGATAATATCTCCGTAGAAAGTGAGCACAACGTGTTATTTCAGAAAGTGAGCTCTCAGATAATAGTGCAGAGATATTTACGTCTATGTACATTATAAAAAGAAGAAATGGTTTCACCTGCAGGTTCAATGAACCTCGATCATCTAAAACACCACAAAGAAACACCATTCTTAGGATTCCTGGAGGCAAAGCAGCTGCAAAACATGTAGATATCTTCAGAACTGGAAAATCTACTGTTCAACGTTACTATGATTTCAAGTATCACACGTTTTGGAGATTCAGGGCCAGTCAAAAGAGAGAGAGAGAGAGAGGTTTCTTTATCACCACCACCAAAGATGTCTAAGCAGACAAGATGCGCCTTCTGTGAAAGAAGCATGGACCGCAAAACAAAGACATCGTGTTGTAAGTGCAAAATGCCAGTGTGTGCTGATCACAAAAACGTCTGCCTTAATTGTGCAAACTGAAAATAATTGTAAATGAACGTAAGCATAAGTGTTGTTAATCATGTATTTCCTAAGTTAATAAAGATTTTTTTATAGAAATGCCTATTTTGCTGAAAAAAATTGGTGGGATAGCCAGTAACCCCATGTATGCTCTAATCTGTGCATTTATCATGTATCCATTCCAGGGTTAATAAGAATGATAAGATTTGGAAATTAACATTTCAAAATAAATATAGATAAATGTGATGAGGGGATGTAAGCATGTAAAATAATCGTTTTCTAAACAATAGTGATATAAACAAGTATTTTCTTTAAAAGTCACGTTTCTTTGTTTCCTGTTTTCTGTAACGCTTGCAGTAATTTATCTCAACATTCCTGCTGCAGCTCATTTCCTGTCCCATCATTTCTCGAACCCATACCAGAAACATAAAGTTTAATTTACGACATGTGGAATTTTTCCCTTGGTTTTGCGCGGCAAATTTCCGCATGACTTCCTTCGACGCGAAACTTTCATTTACCTTTTAAGGTAGAATGAATTGGTACTGAACGCGGAATGCTTTCATCGCCATACTAAACGTCAAATTAACAGAAATTAAGTTCAAGAAAGTCACAGTTTTTGGACGCTTAACTTTCTTTTTCTGATGTTAAGAACTAAAGTTTAAATATAAAATGGACATCTGCAGTGATACAGGAAATTATAAAACTTTCGAAGCGAAACTACCATTTACCTTTTAAGGTACCGAAGGCGGATTGCTTTCGTCAAATGATCCAAAATGACGTTCAAGAAAATTACAATTTCTTTTAGAAGCTTAAGTTGTTTTTGCTGGTTTTATCAAAACACTAACGCTTATATACCATATATTGATTCAAGACACACTAGCTTCCTGGAAAGTAAGTAGAGCTATTTATTGATTCGATAAACGGTATTGATCCTCATGTCTATGGTGTCGACTATATTGCCGGAATCTCTGGGTTCGATAGAGAATAGTGATTAATTTTCAGGGAGAGTTTACATCATATTAGTTTGCAGTGAGATGCTCTAGTCTACTTTTTAATTTCCCAAGTTGTTTTTTTTTTTTTTTTTTTTTTTTTTTTGCATCAAGCCATTAATCTTCGTCCTGTTCCATGAACTATAGAATAGGGTACGGCCGGAGGGGACCCATTACCGAACCTAAGGTGCTCGTACCCCGCCCCTGTAAGGGAGGGATGAAGTGGAAGCATTCACCGGGAAGCCAGAACCAGGACCGACGACACATCACCCTATACAGACAGACCGGGACTCCCAGGAGTCCAACGCCCGCACCAGGAGCGTTCCTCATCCCGGCAACCAGCAGAAGATGGGCATAGTCACTTTTACCATCATATGACAATAGGAACATGGAAGGACAAGCAATTTGGGGGATGAGAGAAACCTAGGCAACATTCATCTGGTGACCCCGAGAAACTCTCGAAACAATCCATGAGCCAGGTAGACATTCCACAGGAAGTGAACACGCGGGCCACAGATGAAACCGCCCAAGCCAGCCGGTTCCCATCCGGTCCCCATGACCACGCTCGCTAGAGCGCCTCGCAGGGGATCATGAGTTTGAGTCCCGTCTTGGGGATGGGTGTTTGTGTGTTTGTGAATGTGTATATGTATGTCAGAAAACGGTAAATAAAGTACATTTAGGGAAAAGGGGAAAAAAGAGAGAAATAAGAACAGGAACTGTATTTTAAAAGAAAAAAAAAAACATGCCACTCGATTGCCGGAAGACCAAGTTCTCCTTCTTGTTTGTCTCCCTCTCTTCATATCCATGTGCGAATTCATGACTCACATCAATGAAAATAAACAGTATGGATGTTTATCTAAACACCCATTTTATCCAGGGTGTTTCAAAAATACGGGCCATAATTTCAGGTATGTATTTCCCACAGATAGACAATCAAATTAGTTCATTATAACATGTGTCCGGAAATGCTTCATTTCCGAGCTATGGCCTTCACAACATTGCAATTCACTGCAACGTTTTTATTTCCGCAGGTTGTTGTCATTACAGAAGATGTTCAAAATGTGCACCTCCTGCATGAATACAGACCTCACATCGATGTCTCATTGACCTGCGAACACGATCCCAAACTCCAGGAGTATTGCGTATGTCCTCACAACTTGCCACAATTCGATTCCGAAGGGATTCCAAATCCGGCACCGGAGACGAATAAACCAATGATTTTAAATGGCCCCACAAGTAGAAATCGAGAGGGTTCAGATCAGGTGAGCGTGGAGGCCAAGCAATTGGGCCACCTCTACCTATCCATCGATCAGGAAACCTTCGATCCAAGTACCGGCGAGCCGTAAGACTGAAGTGTGCAGGAACGCCATCATGCAAGAAGTGAATGTGTTTATGATTGATCAGTGGAGTGTCTTTGAAACCGTCAGGTATGGTGTTTTCCAGGCAGTTTGTGTACGCCTGCCCCGTAAGTCTGTTTACAAGTACATGGGTTCCAACTAATCGATCACCAATGATACCGGCCCACATGTTGAGGGAGAACCGCACCTGGTGATGAGATACAACAGTTGCACGTGGGTTTTCATGCGACCATACATGCTGATTGTGGAAATTTGTTATGTCATCTCTTGTGAACTGTGCTTCATCTGTAAATAATACGACGGCAGAAAAGTTCGAATTTACACCACACTGCTGCAAGAACCACTGACAGAACCTAACTCGTGCAGGGTAATCTGCTGGTGACAGGGCCTGTACACGTTGCAAATGATAAGGATACAATTGATACTCGTTCAACAGTCTCCAAACAGTCGTATGAGGAACATTGACTTGCAACGCTAACCGTCGTGTGCTGATAGAAGGAGTCCTGTCCACAGCCTCCAGAATCTCCTCCTGCACTTCTGGAGTTGTGGATCTTGGTCGTCCCCTTCCCAAACCGGGAGAGGTGAATGTTCCATACTCGCACAGACGGGAATGGAGACGTACAAATGTCTTCCGATCTGGACATTGTCGCTGTGGGTACCTCTCCTGGTACAAACGACGAGCCAGCGCAGCATTGCCGTCCGCCTTACCGTACATGAAGTGTATCTCTGCCAGCTCTTGATTTGAATACATGTCGCACAGTCTTAACGCCTAAAGAACACTGAATGTAACCTTCCTCAGAATGAACTATCAGAGTGCCCTCCTAATGTATCCTTTGACGGCAAAGACCTGCGGAAAGAAAAACGTTCCAGTGAATTCCAATGTTGTGAAGGCCATAACTCGGAAATGAAGCATTTCCGGACATGAACTATTTTGATTATCTACAGGAGGGACTTTCAATGTTGTAAAGGCCATAACTCGGAAATGAAGCATTTCCGGACACATGTTATAATGAACTATTTTAATTGTCTTCATGTGGGAAATACATACCTGAAATTATGCCCCTATTTTTGAAACGCCCTGTATATTGCTCACATACAGCACGTTAAAGGACTTCCATCTTCACTGTAGTAACTAATTTGCATTAGCATCAACATTTATTCCAAAACTGTAATTCGGTTAATTAGATTTTGCAGCTTAACTAAACCCGCAACCTTGGGTATATGACGTTAGCATGGTAGCCATTACATCACGGAGGGCAGATCAGTAAATCCTTACTTCAGCATGTTCGAAAATGGAATGTTGAATGTCCTAGATGCCTTCCACATTCCCATCCTATTATTAACAGCAAATATTGATTTGCTAAGATCATCGGAACTCCACTGGGAATTAGTAGTGGCTCTCGCTCTATTTCGCGGAATCTCTGAATAAATTTCCTTTGATTAAGCTTTTTACTTTCTCAACACGTACTATGTACATTGTGTATAAAGAGGGTATTGTAATGTACCCAAAAATTCGATACCGAGATTTCACCGTTTTACATGTTTTGGGACCTCCTGAATCCAAAAACTCTGATGTGTTACAGTCACACGACTTTTTCTAGCTCTTCTATAAACAAATTTCTTACAAAAGATTGTTCTTCTTTCTACACAATGCTAATCGAGATAAACATTAGCAGAATGTTCCTGTTACTTAGTTCCTTATTAGTAGAAGAGAACTAAAGGAATGTGCTATGCTAAAGTGAGTCAAATGTTTTAAAAGCTGTCGTTATGCGATTGTCATTGAAAATCGCTTCTTTGCTTGGCCAGGAGTAGAACAAAAGAACGGACACTTCCTGTCCGAGAAAACTACAAGTACTTTACAATTGAAGCTAATAATAAGAAATATCTTGAAAACGGCAAACTCCATGAAAAAAATGTATATGACAAATATTGTGCACTTTAACGAGAACTACACTTTTTGTAGTAAGTTTTTGTCCATTTTTTACGGTTTACTACCTATGTAAAATTCAGCAAAATTCATACAGAATAAACAGTCTTCAGAAGCTATTCCCAGAAAATTCAAGATATATATTTTATTTGCGATGGAAATGGCTTGAATATGTGCTATTTTCATTAGAGCCATTTTTAAGAAAAACATTTTCGAAACTTTTTCCATATAAAGAGTAGTTAGGGGCGGGTCTTTAAAATCTTCGTGTCGCATCCTTGGAAGATACCAAACTTAAATACCAATTTTTGGTATTTAACCGTCTCTTCGTTTTTGACATACATACAGACACACGGAACTTTTTTTTTGAAAATGCTTTTTTGGATTCAGGGGGTCCTAAAACATGTATTTCCGGTGAAATCTCGGTATCGAATTTTTGTGTGGAATACTGTACATTCTCTATCCACTATGTATATTGTATAAACGGGGCTAGATAAAGTAAAACAGCATTTTTAGAAAAAGGTCCGTGTGTGTGCGTGCCTGTGGACAGCATAGTTCAAAACGACCGTTAAATACCAAACTTGGTATTTAAGTTTAGTATCTTCCAAGGATATGACACGAAGATTTTCAAGAAACTTCTCCCACCCAAAACTACCCTTTATATGGAGTATTTTTTCGAAAATTTTTATTTTCTAAGAAATGTCTAACGATTGTGATTAAAATACTTTATGTATAAGATATTTTTATAACAAACAACATATATATCTTGAATTTTCTTGGAATAGTCTCTGAAGACCTCTTCATTCTGGATGACTTTTATATGACTGGCAAACAATAAGAGATATAAAAAACGTACTACCTACACAAAAATGTAGATCTCATTAATACACACAATTTGTCATATACATATTTTTTGTAGAGTGAACCGTTTTAGAGATATTCCGGTATATTGGTTTCAATTTTAGGCCACTTAAAGTTTTCTCAAACGGGAAGATATCTTTTACTCTTTTGTTTACTCTTGGTTAGCAAAGAAATTGGAATTTCAATTGTTTCACATAACGACCGGCTTTTAAAGGACGACCCTATCGCTTTACCTGTGCATTTTCTTATCTCCCTTCTACTTACAAAGAAGTTAGTAATAAGACTAATTTTACTTATGTTTATTTTGATCAGTATGATGTAGATAACAGATTAATGCTTTCAATAAGAGGGTTGTTTGCCTAACAGTTAGAGGACATCATGTGAATGGAACACATTAGATTTTTACCCTTCTTCTTACAAGGAACCAAGTAATAAGAACAATTTCTGCTAAAGTTTATCTGGATTATCATGAAGTAAAAAGAAGAATAAGCTGTTTAACAATAATTTGTTACAGAGATATAGAGAAAGTCATGGAACACAAAATATTTTTAAGTGACTATACCGATCAACTGATCCCATTGCATCGTTTGTTTGACTGTTGTGTAACCCCATACCACCATTTTACTTCTTAGCGAGCTTTTCGTTCACAGAATCAACGTAAATACAAATCATATTATTAAATGGCACGATCTTTACGATGTTATTAATGAATTAAACTTTACCAGTACAAAGATGTGCGTAGTCTCTGTGTAACAATGTGAGAAGTTAAGATCAACTGAGGCACAAACACCTTCAGGTTTCTAAGGACACAGAGCGTCCAAGAAAGATGGCTTATATTGAATTAGCGCAATATGACTGACACTACTATCTGTCCATCCTTACTTCACCGGTGACGTAAACATATCGGAATGTATTCTTCCGCAAACGCTCGGGCTCACACCACGTGGTGCTAAGCTGGTTTGTCTGCCATACGTTTGTAAAACCGCAAACCTACGTTTGACAGGAAAGAAATAGCTACCTGCTTTCACTGCTCAGATAATAACTCTATTAAATGTATAATAAACAAAACACAACAAAACAGGTAGGCGAGTATATTCAGTACAAAATGTAAATTTCTCGCGTAAAATGATAAAATACAGGCATTGTTTTAAAAGTTTGCAGAAGTATTACATCGAATATCACTCCAAATGTTTTTTGCGAATATTAGCATTCACATATGGGCAACTAGACACTGTATATTTCTTTAATATAATGCCATAATGCAGTGACTTACCAGAAGAGCTAATCTGAAGATGAAACTGGTCCCACTCCTTATAGATACGAGTCATTTGTTGCAGTTGCAAACGAACTGTTTCAATCATCACAGACATTGATAATTAGTGGACCAACGATAATATCGACCACTCCTGCGAAATCTTACTTTGTTTACTCTTCCCGAACAATGTATTATACACATTCACTGCATTTTTCGGCTGTCACTTGTTGAAAACTTACTTACACAAGATGTCGCACCTTGGCTAATTTAAGAGTTTTGCACGCTTTGTGCAGCTTTCGGAAACACCAGCAAATTCTACCGTTAAACTAAGAATACTGTTCAACGAAAAAGTAAGGCTCTTTTCATAAAACTTATTATACACACTAGGAGTAACTCTTTCCTTGCTTATGTTTCACTATACATACTAGTATTGCATGATTCCGCCATTACTTGCTTACTAGAAGAAGCCGTTGAATTAATTTAAGAGGAACTATTTTGTGATGGAGAAAAGCAGTAAAACGTTCAGCAACCAATAACAGTCATTGCAACCTGTGGCTTTCGTTTACATAACCGGTGAAGTAAAGCTGGACAGAAAAAAGATACACTGACCACTCAAAACAGCATACACTCAAGTGACCGACACTATCCAAGTATCCAATTGATCGACAATCGACTACCCTCCGTAATATAGGTAACTATCTACAACTATTTAAGTATTCTATTGACAAAGCTCTGGAATTGTGAGTAACAACACTGTTTGCGAATAATTTTATTTAATGATGACATAAATAGTGTTAGACATGAATCTATGAGCTGAATAAATCGAATTTGTTTTCTTTCCTGTGATGGACAATCAAAGAGCTGATGGACGTCCTGTATTGGATGTGAACCTAAGCAGTAGCATTATTAGAACTAATTATTTTAAAACGTTCTAGATATGCACCGAATTTACCATGACCATTCACGAGTTGTGTAATTACAAATTATGGCTGAAAATATTTTAAAGTGATTATCATGAATTGATGGAAGAACAAGCTTTTATAACGTGACGTTTACTGTTTTCTGGCCACAATAAATTCCAGTGGTTGTACAGTTTTTCTTTTAAAATTTTCTTCACTAGATAAATTGGGTATTTGTAATAGGTATATACTGTACACGTATTTGAAGCAGTCTTAGCAAGTTGGCCAGTTCTTTCATTGCCTTAATTTCCAGTATGACTGTACCCATTAGGGATTTTTGTGTTTATTGTATTGTCCGTTTGATGTCAACAACGTAGTGGGAAGGTTATATCTGCTATTAATTGCACCATGCGCAGACTGAGAATTTGAACACTGTATGGACTATTCACACGGTGCTCTATTGCTTTCTTTAGGGCTAGAAGCTCAGCTATGGTAAAATCTTCCAAAAGTAAAAGGTAGCAGAAAAACGTATGTAATTGAGTTATACAGAGAACGTTTCATATCTCCCTTCCATAACCATTCTAATATTACTATATATTTCAATTATATATGCTTTATAAAACACGGAAGTGCTTAAGTGTATGCTGGACATAACATTTCTTACCAATGGAGTTAACCAGAATGAAAGAGAAAGGTGATGAACCCTAACACGGGCCACAGAAGCCATAATAAATGAGTGAAAACTACATGGAGGCAGTTCTGTGTAAAATACATTTCTAGGTAATTTTTGTGATGTGGGCTGCTAACACAGAAAATTACCACGAGCTATCAATTTCACCCGCATATGATGGAACACTGTTACTTACTATTACGCATTGTTAGAAAGACTCGATGGGAAAGGCTTTCACTTTTCATATTGTGATTTTATTACATAAATGGGTTTGTGAAACATGAGAAAGCGAAAAGTGAAGTTTCCATCTTCCCAAAGATAGCAAGCGCCGCAAATAAACTATTGCTGATATACGAGGGTCGGCTGATAATTCCCGAGTGTCACACAGATATGGCGACACTAGGCCTGTTAGACGGCAGCATCATATAATCTAACTCTAGACTAGCTTGTATCCATGGTTACAGTTCAATAGCTTGTTTAATTTTCGAATGACAGCATTTTAAACAAGACAACTTTAGAGTTTTCACGAAAATGAAGGATTTGGAAAAACGAGCAGTGATTAAATACTTCCATTAGAAAGGTTTAATACCTAAAGAAATCAAATAGGAAATAGACAGTACATTCAATGATTAAAAGGTGGGTTGCAGAGTTTAAAATGGGACGTGCGAGCGTTAGTGGTGTGCCTCGCTCTGGACGCCATGTAGAACTGACAACTCCAAAGACCATTGAAAAAATGCATCGTTTAGTACTGGAAGACCGCGGATTAAAGTTGTTTGAGATAGCAGAGGCTGTAAACATATCAAAAGAACGTGCAAGTAATCTTTTAAGTAATGTTTTGGGCTTTCACAAGGTCCGTGAAAGATGGGTGCCGCGTTTGTTGACATCTGATCAAAAGTTGCAAAAAACTTAAGATGTTAAGAATGTGGAGCTCTACCGCAAAAATTCCAGTGAATTTTTGAGACGGCTTATTACCATGATGAAACTTGGATACATCACTACACTCCAGAAAGTAGTTTTCACAGTCAAAACAATGGATTGCGTCAGGTGAACCAACTCCAAAAAAGGCAAAGTCAATTTTGTCAGCCAACAAGTTTATGACAAGTGTTTTCTGGGATGCACAGGGAATTATTTTTATTGATTACTTGGAAAAGAGTAAAAGTATCACTGGTGACTATTACGCAAGCTTACTGCAACGTTTGAGTCATGAGGTGAAAAGTAAAGGACCTCAATGCTCCGGGCCATCGTTCTCATTTTCATCATGTACTTTCTATAAGATTTAACTATTTTTACTTCCTCCATACGCACTATGTACATAGTGTATAGAGAAAGTATTGCACTCCACCAACAATTCGATACCGAGATTTCACCGGAAATATATGTTTTAGGGTCCCCAATATCCAAAAAAAGCATTTTCACAAAAAGGTCCGTGTGTGTGTGTGTGTGTGTGTGTGTGTGTGTGTGTGTGTGTGTGTGTCCGTGTGTCTGTGAACACGATAACTCAAAAACGAAAAGTCGGTAAAATACCAAACTTGCTATTTGAGTTTAGTATCTTCCAGGGATGCGACACGAAGATTTTGAGAAAAATCCCCCAACCCCCAACTACCCTTTACATGGAACTTTTTTCGAAAATTTTGATTTTCTCAAAAATAGCTCTAACGATTTTGGTTAAAATTTCGGATATTAAACATATTTACCTGACAAATGAAGTGTATATCTTAAATTTTCTGGGAATAGCCTCTGAAGAGTAGTTTATTCTGGATGAATTTTACTAAATTTTGAATAACTGCTAAACCGTAAGAGATGGACAAAAACCTACTACACAAAAAATGTAGAGCACATTAAAACACAATTTATGTTATATACATTTTTTTCGTGGAGTTCGTCGTTTTTGTGATATTCCTTATTTTTGGTTTCTGCTATGAAAAACGTATACTTTTCTCATACTGGAACTTGTCAACTCCTATCCATATAAACAAAGGAACTTCATTGACATAGCAACCAGCTTTTGACTATCACTTTAACCTACGGTTGTCCCTTATTTCGCTTCTGCTTACAAGGATGCGAGTAATAAGACTATTTCTGCTAATTTTTTCTGATTAGCATAAAGTAAATAGAAGTATAAGCTTTTTAAGAATTATTTGTTGCAGGGATATGGAGAAAGTCATGTGAATGGTACACATCAGATTTTTTCATTACATCTTGCAGGTATATCCAGAATTACTACTATTCGCCAGATCTAGCACCCAGTGACTAGCAACTGTTCCCAAATCTCAAAAACTCTTGGAGGACGAAGATTTCACAGCAACGAGGAGGTTATTGACGCGGTAAAGAGCTATTTTGAGGACCTTGATAAATCGCACAATGGTTTAATTAATTTAGAACGCTGATATGAGAAATGTATTAGCCTTTCTGGAGATTATGTTGAGAAATAAAGCATACAACATTGTTAATTGCTGTTTTCATTGAGAGACCCGGAACGTATCACCTATGTAAATCAGCCGCAATATTCAACATACGCTTCGACTAGTTGAACAGCTGCTTCCAAAACAAGTAGGAATGGCAGTAGTGAGAAGCATGAATGCAGAAATGATGGTTATCGTAGAAAAACAAATGTGATATGTTTGAGGACTCGAGATTAATATAGCAAGAGAACATCATCTGATGTTTAGGATAGTATCGCAGTGGTAATAAGTTACAGGAAGCTTTGTTAAGTGGCTTTAACAGAAAGACACGCTTTTTCTGCAGACAATTAAATAAAGTGCTAAGGCAGAAAGTAAACAGAAACGGTTAAAAGAAATGATTTAAGAATTACTTTTAATAATTACTTTTTACGGTGTGGAAACTTTAAAGTTTCGACGAAGTGAGGAAATACCGTAGAAAGGTTTAAAATGGTATTGTAGTGTAAACTACTGTTTTTAAAGTAAAGAAACGTATGAGAAAAGTATAAGTACTTTACAGTTGAAACTAATAACAATGAATATCTCGAAAACAGAAAACTCCACAAAATAAAATGTATATGACAAATTGTGTATTTTAACGAGATCTACATTTTTGTGTGGTAAGTGTTTGTCTATCTCTTACGGTTTACTAGTTATGCAAAATTCAGCAAAATGCATCCAGAATAAACAGGTCTTTAGAAGCTATTCCCAGAAAACTCAACATATACATTTTGTATGTGACGGAAATGGCTTTAATATGTGATATTTTAATCAAAATCGTTAGAGCCATTTTTAAGAATAATAAAATTTCGAAAATTTTTTCATGTAAAGAGTAGTTAGAGGAGGCGGAATTTTCTTGAAAAACTTCGTGTCAGATCCTTGGAAGATGATAAACCTAAATACCAAGTTTGGTATTTAACCGCCTTTTCGTTTTTGAGCTATGCTGTCCAGAGACACAAATACACATACATACACGGACCTTTTTCTGAAAATGCTTCTTTTTTTTTTGGTTTCATGTATTTCCGGTGATATCTCGTATCGAATTTTTTGGGGGGAATGGAATACCTACTCTATCCACTATGTGCACTGTACATACGGGGCTAGAGAAAGTAAAAATACAGCTAAGTTGAAAAGTTCTACCTGATATTGCATATACTTCCAACAAAAAATATAATCCTCGGATTTATTTCTGCCAAAAGGTTTGCTGTTAATCCGGACAGAGACTAGCGTATGCTTTCTTCTCTCCCCGCTCATGATCACGTGTTCATCATTCACAGCAATTTCGCCGTAACAATTGATTGACAAATATGGAAGTTATGACACCTTTGCTCCCGTGATGGATTGAATTCCATCAGTACTCGTACTTCCGCAAACGTCGAACATTGGAACATACTGCTCGTGGACCAGGTGTCCCTCTGACCCCATGTTTCATAACAACCGGTCATTATCTGATGCTCATCGCGGAAGTGAGATGGCGGCCACACATGCGCAAGTCTGCTCTATTTCTTATTGCCAGGAAACTCTCACAGAGCGATGTGTACCATATGCTCACAGCCGTAGTAAGTGCTCCAAACATTTTATTAAACTTCTCTTTTTATCTCTCTTCTTTGATCTTAACTGTATTTTCCTCCTTAGTATGTTGCTCGTATACTTTTACTTTCTCTACACGTACTATGTATATAGTGTATAGAGAGGGTATTGCACTCCACTCAAAAATTCGATAGCGAGATTTCACTGGAAATATACGTTATAGAGTCCCCTGTACAAAAAAAAAGTCTTTTCAGAAAAAGTTCCGCGTGTCGTTAAAATACCAAACTTGGTATTTAAGTTTACTATCTTCCAGGAATGCGACACGAAGATTTTGAAAAAAATTCCCCCATTCAAAACTACCCTTTACATGGAAAAATATAAAAAAATTTGATTTTCTCAAAAATGGCTCTAACGATTTTGATTAAAATAACGTATATCAAAGCTATTTAAATGGCAAATAAAATGTACATTTGAATTTTCGGGGAATATCCTCTGAAGAATACTTTATTCTGGATGAATTTTACGGATTTTTGTATAACAGCTAAACCGTAAGAGATGGACTGAAACTTACAACACAAAAAATGTATAGCACGTTAAAACAAACAATTTATGCTATACGATTTTTTTTTCGTGGAGTTGATTGTTTTTGAGACATTTCTTGTTTTTGGTTTCAGATTTAAACATTTATGTCTTTCTTATACAGGAATGTATCAACTCCTGTCCACACAATCAAAGCAACTTCATTACATAGCAACTAGCTTTTGACTATCACTTTAAGCTATGGTACTCCTATATTTCGCTTCTACTTACAAGGAGCAAGTAATAAGAATATGTCTGCTAATTTTACTCGATTAGCATGAGGTAAATAGAAGCATAAGCTTTCTAACAGTAATTTGTTACAGAGATGAAGAGAAAGCCATGTGAATGGAACACATGAGATTTTTCTGGAGTAACTTGTCGCTAGATGTGTTCAGATGCATAGTCATCATCGTCTGTCAACTATCTTATTGCTGCTGAATTAATCGGAAAACGACCTTTAACGACCTCTGCTATTCTTGAGTCCTGATACTCTGTTGGTATGAGGATGGGCGTAATGCCTTATTTTTAGTCATTTCTCCTATTATTAATTTTATTTTTACCATGTTGAGTTGATTGTAATAAAATAGCAATATTTGTGTTTGTCTTGTGACTGGAACACCACGAAAATGAGCCAATAATTGAACTTGTGGTTACTATTCGAATTATTCCTTCATACATTTTATTTCGTACTGATATCCTAGAATTTAAAAGCAATTCTGCTCTTAATAATTACATTAATTAGGTTCTTAAGCTAACTTTTAAATAGAGTGAAACGAATTTTATTCCCCATTCATAATCTTCATACTCTATGATAGAAAGGTAATAAACTTATTTAACTTTTTACTTTCTCTACACGTACTATGTACATAGTATATAGAGAAGGCATTGTAATGCACCCAAAAATTCGATACCGAGATTTCATTGGAAATACATGTTTTAGGATCTCCTGAATCCAAAAAATCTTATGTGTTCTATTCACATGGCTTTCTCTACATCTCTGCAACAAATTATTCTTAAAAAGCTTATGCTTCTATTTACTACATGCTAATTGGGAAAAAATTACTACAAAGAGCCTTATTACTTGCTTCCTTGTAAGTAAAAGGGAAATAAGGGAGTAACATAGGTCAAAGTGATAGTCAAAAGCTGTTTGCTATGTGACTGAAGTTCCTTTGTTTGTATGGACAGGAGTTGACAAATTCCTGTATGAGAAAAAGTATAATTTTTACAAAGCTGAAACCAATAAAAAGGGATACCTTATAAACGAGTAACTCCACGAAAAAATGTATATAGCATAAATTTTGTGTTTTATCGTGATAAACATTTTTTGTGTAGTGAGTTCTTGTCTATCTCTTACGGTTTACCGTTATGCAAAATTCAATAAACATCATCCAGAATATAGAGGTCTTCAGAGGCTATTCCCAGAAAATTCAAGAAATACATTTTATTTGTCATTTAAATATCTTAAATATAAGAGATTTTAATCAAAATCGTTAGAGCCATTTTTGAAAAATCAAAAATTTTCGAAATGTTTTCCACGTAAAGGATAGTTGGGGGTGGGGAGATTTTCTTGAAAATCTTGGTGTCGCAGCCATAGAAGATAACAGACCTAAATACCAAGATTGGCATTTAACGGTGTTTTCGTTTTAGAGCTATGCTGTCCACACACACACACACACACACACACACACACACACACACAAAGACATAGTCCTATTTCCAAGAATGCTTTTTTTTGGATTTAAGGGGACGCAAAACATGTATTTTCGGTGAAATCTGGGTAGCGAATTTTTGGAAGGAATGCAATACCTTATCTGTACACTATGTACATAGTGCGTGTAGAGAAAGTAAAAAATATTTTTAGAAAAATGTCCATGTGTGTGTCTGGTCTTAGAGGACGAATATTTCACAGCAACTTGGTCATTGATGCGGTAAACAGCTGTTTTGAGGACCTTGATAAATCCCACTACAGAAATGGTTTAATTAAATTAGAACACTGGCATTTCAAATATATTAGCCTTTCTGGAGATTATGTTTAGAAATAAAAGAAAACAAATTAAATGCTGTTTTCATTGACAAGCCCGGGACTTATCACCCAACCCTAGTAAAACAAGGCGTGTATCTAAGAGTGTTCAAATTGTTATAATTATAAACACTTACGTCGTCATGACTAATGAATTACATATACCTATATCAAATAAATGTATTCAAAGCCTGTATATGAAAAATTAAATTTATATCATTTTTGTGGTTTTATATCCCAATAAGTCGCTAAAAGGTGTTCTTACGTCATGTATAAATATCTATCCCTATATCCATCTTGAATTTGTGTTTCCTGCTGGGAAAAGAGCAGTTCCAATCCGAATTTATTTCACAAAATGTATTTGCTGCGACACCTCCATGGTCAAGGACAAGGAGAAGCCTTGATGCGGACCAATGATTTTTCTTCCGTGTGAGGTATGATTTCTAAAATATGCAGGCTGAAATGTCCCAAGGCGAACTGTCACCGTGACCTTGGGGTCATGGCTATGACTCTTGATTATTAGACTGATACTTCTTATGTCCTTCTTTTGTAGATTTCCCAAATTTGAGGTCATATGATAAATGCGTTTGGATAAGCTTCAATAGTTTCTCAGTAACCATTGCAAATTGCAAATTTCATTAACATTTCGCTTATTACCGTTTTACGTCCTTAACACAGTTTTTCTTAGAGTTCAGTTCTGTATCCTGTGTGCTTTCCTAAATATTTGCGAGTTCATATGAAGCCGTTTTTTTCCACCTCCGATAGGTTATAAATAAAAGACAAATTCATAGAAAACAATTATTTTATTACTAAAAGCTTTGTACACTTATGGTTACTTTTCAACATAATCACCATAAAGTTTGAGACATTTATCGAACCTGTGCACAAACTTTGTAATACCCGCTTCAAAAATGATTTCAAATGAGCATTGCCATTGTTTTGAAGATCTTCGTACTTTACGATGTTTGTGGAGAGCCATTCAAAACAAACGAAGAGGAATGCTGACTTCGGGAATTGTTTGTTCCATGACAACGCTCGTCCAAACACTGCTGGTACAACCCACCGGCTCCTTAAACAATTTCAATGGGACATTTTCGATCATCCGCCGTACAGTCCTGACCTGGCAGCCAGCGACTTTCAGCTTTTCCCTGAACTGAAGACGTGGCTAGGAGGGCAGCACTTTCAAACCAACGAAGATCTTCAAAACGACGTCAATGCTCATTTGAAATCATTGGCAGCAACATTTTTCAGAAAATCAAACTTTTCGAACCTTTTCCCATGTAAAAAAACTCTTCTCCAGGCAAATCCTCCGAGGTTAAACTCTGGCATTTGATGACTGGTCAGTTATGTTATTAGTTAAGCCACAGAGCTGTGATACACAGTTATTATTATTGTACATTGTATTTGCTTTTGTTCTAGAAAAATTCACAAAAATATAGATACCTTTGGTGTTATATATCCAACTTTCGTATTATATATTAACGCAATAAACTAACTTGCTCGTCTGCAATTTTCTTAAAGAGACTAACTGTTGTCTTGGCAATTATTACTTTCTCTAGTAATGCATGCACAATGTACATGGTGGATAGAGAAGGTATTGTATTCCATTCAAACATTCTATATCGAGTTTCGCCGGAAATACTTTTTTAAGATTCCCTGAATGCAAAAAGAATATACAGAAGGTATTGTAATGCACCCAAAACTTCGATACCGATATTTCACCAGAAATACATGTTTTGGGTCCCCCTGAATCCAAAAAAGATATTTCTGGAGAAAGGTCCGTATGTGTGCACGTGTCTGTGGACAGCATAGCTCAAATACCAAACTTGGTATTTAAGTTTGGTATCTTGCAAGGATGCGACATGAAGATTTTCAAGTAAACCCCCCCCCCACCTTCAACTTCCCTTACATGGAACTTTTTCGAAAATTTTGATTTCCTCAACAATGGCTCTAACGATTTGGATTAAAATATCGTATATTAAAGATATTTAATATGTTTATCTTGAATTTTCTGGGAATAGTCTCTGAAGATAACTTTATCCTGGCTGAATTTTACGGAAGTTTGTATAACTGCCAAACTGCAAGAGATGGACAATCACTTACCATACAAAAATGTAGAGCACAATAAAACACACAATTTATGTTATATAATTTTTTTCCTGGAGTTGATCGTTTTTGAGATATTCCTTGTTTTTGGTTTCAGCTTTAAAAACATACTTTTCACGTACGGGAATTTTTCAACTCCTGTCCATACAAACAAATGAACTTCAGTCACATAGCAACCAGCTTTTGACACTTTAACCTATGTTACTCCCTAATTCGCTTCCATTTATACGGAAGCAAGTTATAAGACTATTTCTGTTAATTATTTCTCGATAAGCATTAGCTTTTTAGCATTAATATGTGGCAGAGATGTAAAGAAAGTCATGTGAATGGATCACATCAGATTTTTAGAAACATATTCGTGGGTGTGTCTGTGTGTGTATGTATGCCTGTGGGCATAGCTTAAAACAAAAGTCGATTAAATATGCACCTTGGTATTTAAGTTCAGTGTCTTCCAAAGATGCGACACAAAGGTTTTCAAGAAATTCTCCCCATTCTTATTTTTTTGTAGAGTTAACCGTTTTGGAGATATTCCGAGTTATTGATTTCAGTTTTAAGTTACCTAAACTTTCCTCAAATGGGAGCCATATTTATTTTCGTCTCTATTTTTTAGACTCCTGGCAAGTAAAGAGAATCGAATTTCAATTATTTCACTTAGCCAGCGACCAGCTTTTAAAATCACTGACTATCGCTTTAGCCTAGTGTATTTCTTTGTTTGTGTTCTACTTAAAAAAAAAAAAAAAAAAAAAAAAAAAAAAGAAAAGCAATAAGACAAATTCTAACAATGTTTGTCTTGGTTAGCATGACGTAAATAGAATAATATGATTTGTAAGCAAAGTTTGTTTGTGGAACAGCTAGAGATAGTCATGTGAATTGAATTCATCCGATTTTTATTTTTTCTGTAAAACAGAAATGTGCATTATTGGATAAAGGAGAGACGTATAGCGTTTGTCTCATTAATGAATACGAAAATATAGTTAATTACTCCTTAAAACGAGAGTTATTAAATGTTTGAAATTAACACATATACCAGTTTTACCTAAATAATAAGAGCTGTTTAAACAAGGCAATAGAAAGAAACTTGCTGTGGCATAAATGAATAAATAATATTTCTTTTGATCATATATAGGGTTTGAGAATGCTTTTAGCAGAAAGGTTGCTTTCTTAAGCTAAATTAAGTTGAAATAACAAGGCACATTAAAGTTAGTTGTATACCAACGCATAAATTAATTGATATACTTTCTTCAACTTTATCTAAGGGCTAACACGACTTTCATACTGTACAACATTAAACAGCTATTCAAATCATACTTCTTAGTTTCTCTATAAGTACGATGTACATAGTGTATAGTGTATAGAACAGGTAACCCAAAAAATTAATACCGAGATTTCACCGGAAATACATGTTTTGGGTTTCCCTGAATTCAAAAAAAGTATTTCTGGGAAAAGGTCCATGTGCGTGTGTGTGTGTACGTGTGTGTGTGTGTGTGCGTGTGTGTGTGTGTGCGTGTGTGTGTGAACAGCATAGCTCAAAAACGAAAAGACCATTAAATACCAAACTTGGTATTTAAGTTTAGTATCTTCCAGGGATGGGATTCGAAGATTTTGAGAAAAATCCCCCCACCCCAAACTACCCTTTACATGCAACACTTTTAAATTTTTTTTATTTTCTCAAAAATTGCTCCGAACAATTTTGATTAAAATTACGTGTATTAAAATATTTACCTGACAAATAAAATGTATATCTTGAATTTTCTGGGAATAGCCCCTGAAGACTACTTTATTCTGGATGAATTTTACGAAATGTTGCATAACTGCTAAACCGTAAGAGATGGACAAAAATCTAAAACACAAAAATGTAGAGCTCGTTAAAACACACAATTTATTTTCCATGCATTTTTTCCGTGAAGTTTATTATTTTTGAGACATTCCTTGTTTTTGGTTTCACCTTTAAAAAACTTACACTTTTCTCATACAGGAATTTGTCAACTCCTATCCATACAAATAAAGGAACTTCAGTCACATAGCATCCAGCTTTTTACTATTACTTTAACCTATGGTACTCCGTTATTTCTTTTCTACTTACAAGGAAGCATGTAATAAGACTGTTTCTGCTACTTTTTTCTCGATTAGCATGGAGTAAATAAAATCACAGGCTTTAACAATAATTTGTTGCAGAGATGTAGAGAAAGTCATGTGAATGGAACACATTAGATTTTTATCTATAAAAGTGCCACGCTCAATAAATTATTAGTATTTTAAGATCCACAACGTTCTTACAATATGCAAGCAAATATCTCTTAAGCTCTTCATGATCACTTCTGAAGCTTCCTGAGGCTTTCCGGAAATGAAGGGTTTATTGAAAGCATTCGGGCTGCACTAGTTTCATGTTAAAGACATAAGTAATAATGCGAGTCAGTTGAGAAATTCAATGCTGTGTCGGCATGTTGCCATGGTAGCTCAGTGGTAGAGCAACCGGCTAGAGACCGGGAGAACTGCGGCTCAAATACCGCCTATGGCATTGCATTTTTCAGTCTGACTCAACCTATTCAACTCCTGTCCTACACACGGCTTGTGTGAAAAAACAAAAAAAAAATGAAACCAATCCAATTGACCATAATAGTTGGCTATACTCTGCATTTTGGGATTTATAGTACATTGTAAGTCGCCATTGTGGTTGTCATGTCAAAATAGTCGCTCTCCGTGGTGTAATGTTTACCATGCTAACTTCATATACCCAAGGGCACGGGTTTAAACCCGGCGGAGGACGATGGATTTTTTCGGGCGTAAATTAAGCGGTTTTTCACGCCCAGTATAGAATGGGACGCTGAGAACCACAGCAGTTAAAGAGCGTTCATAAATAAAACCTCAATTTATATCTCAAAATAATTTGAGAACCCCTTGTGGTTTACTGAGAAACACGTGTATCAGTTGAGAAATTCAACGCTGTGCCGGCAGGTTTCCATGGCAGCTCAGTGGAAGAGCAACCGGCTAGAGTCCGGGAGATCCGTGGTTCAAATCCCGGATATTGCATTGCATTTTTCAGTCTGACTCTACCTATCCAGCTCCTGTCCTACACACGGCTTGTATGAAAAACCAATTAAACCCATAAACTCAATAAAGTTTATGACATACAATTAGCAAACACACCGACATTAGTCGGTGCTCTTCCATTAGATTTTGCTATCATTTGGAACAATATAATTATAAAGCGAGATAACTTTAAAAAATGTGATGTGTTCCATTCACATGCTTTCTCTACATCTCTGCAACAAATTGCTGTTAAAAAGCTTATTGTTCTATTTACTTCAAGCTAGTTGAGAAAAAATTAGCATAAATAGTCTTATTACTTGCTTCCTTGTAAGTAGAAGTGAAATAAGGGAGTACCATAAGTTCAAGTGATAGTCAAAAGCTGGTTGCTATGTGACTGAAGTTCCTTTGTTTGTATAGACATGAGTTGACAAATTCCTGTATGAGAAAAGTATGTTTTTCAAAGCTGAAACCAAAAGCAAGGAATATCTAAAAACTGATCAACTCCACGAAAAAAATGTAGATAGCATAAATTGTGTGTTTTAGCGTGCTCTACATTTTTTACATGGTAAGTTTTTTTTTTCCATCTCTTACGGTTTAACAGTTATGCAAAATTCCGTAAAATTCGTCCAGAATAAAAGTAGTTTTCAAAGGCTATTCCCAGAAAATCCAAAATATACATTTTATTTGTCAGGTAAATATCTTTAATATACAATACTTTAATCAAAATCGTCATAACCATTTTTTAGAAAATCAAAATTTTCGAAAAAAATTGCATGTAAAGGGTATTTTGGGGTGGGGGATTTTTCTCAAAATCTTCGTGTCGCATCCCTGGAAGATACTAAACTTAAATACCAAATTTTGTATTTTATCGACTTTTCATTTTTGAGTTATCGTGTTCACAGACACACGGACCTTTTTCTCAAAATACTTTTTTTGGATACAGGGGACCCTAAAACATATATTTCCGGTGAAATCTCGGTATAGAATTTTTTGGTGGAGTGCAATACTTTCTCTATACACTATGTATATAGTACGTTTAGAGAAAATAAAAATGTACACTTTTTATTTGCAAGGCGTAGGCTTGCAAATCATTTTGCAATTGTGTAATCAACCTGATCTTACACATTTATATTGCATTGTTTATTCACTTTTTAAACCATTCTTAGTTTAAAATAAAGCATTAACAACAGACAAGACTAAAGTACTCAGCACATTGAAATAAAATGCTGTTCGAATATTATATAATATATTGTACAGAAACAAAGACCGGTTGTTGCCACCGAACATGTTCTGGTAACGCATTCTAATCAAGCTATGGCTCAGCGATGAATGCTGCATTACTAATAGGTACTAACGAACATTGATGAGGAAGCAGAAGGTGGTAACGCTAGTAAAATATCCCCGCGTGTTCTAGGTTCTCTAACTGGTGGGTCAACTCTCTTACAGCCACACATTTTGTAATAAAACCCTTTCGGAAACACAAGAATGATTCTCATCTTCCTTGACAGCAAAGCCTGGATGTTCACTTTATTCAACTTTCACCAGGTCTTGTTATAATTGTATAACGCCTAAACCGGGTGTTAACGGAATCTTCAGATGACACTTTGTTCAGAACCCAAACTGCTGGTTTATCCACAACGGGTTTGACATTCGGAAGGTAACAAAGACATGTGATACAGATGTTATGAGCTCTTGACAATACACTTTCTAAATTCCTGGGCTGAAAAGATGGCATTCCTCGCCGCATTTTCAAAGACATTGTAAGACCCTTGGTAAGCGATGTTGGTTTTCTTAACTGAAGCAATGCTAGAGCATGGTTGAGGGCTTATTCGTAAGTAAAACTAAAAAACAAGTAATGATGTCTTGAACCGCTTCTAGTAACATGAAATTAGCAGTTTTTGCTGACGTTAACTACAAAATACATAAACAGACAAAAAAAATCTGATATTTTCCATTAACATGAATTTCTCTAAATCTCTGCAACAAATTATTGTTAAAGAGCTTAGGTTTCTATTTACTTCGTGCTAATCGAGAAAAAATTAGCAGAAATAGTCTTATTACTTACTTCCTTGTAAGTGGAAGTGAAAAAACGGAGTACCATATGTTAAAGTGATAGTCAAAATCTGGTAGCTATGCCACTGAAGTTCCTATGTTTGTATGGATAGAGCTGAAAAATTCCTGTATGAGAAAAGTATAAGTTTTTTAAAGCTGAAACCAAAAACAAGGAATATCTAAAAAACGATCAACTCCACGAAAAAAATGTATAGTATAAATTGCGTGCTTTAAAGTTCTCTACATGTTTTGTGTGGTAAGTTTTTTTCCATTTCTTACGGTTAAGCAGTTGTGCAAAATGCGGTAAAATTCATCCAGAATAAAGTAGTCTTCAGAGGATACTCCCAGAAAATTCAAGATATACATTTTATATGTCACGTAAATATCTTTAATATACGATATTTTAATCAAAACCCTTACAGCCATTTTTGAGAAAATCAAAATTTTCGAAAAAGTTCCATGTAAAGGTTAGTTGGGAGTGGGGGGGATTCTCTTGAAAATCTTCGTGTTGCATCCTTGGAAGATACCAAACCTAAATACCAAGTTTGGTTTTAAACGGACGTTTCGTTTTTGAGCTATGCTGCCCACAGCACACACACACACACACACACACACACACACACACACACACACACACGGACATTTTTCTAAAAATGTTTTTTTTTTGTATTCAGGGGGTCTCAAAACGTATATTTCCGGTGAAATCTCGGTATCGAGTTTTTGGGTACAATACAATACCTTCTCTATACACTATGTACATAGTAGGTACAGAGAAAGTAAAAAATGTGGATTGGATTTCGACATATCCCTTGAAGGAAGATAATCTATGGAGGAAAATATATGGAAGGGCTTTTCCTCATGAAATATTTTAATGTTCAATATTTTTAATGCGGTGCCGTGGTTGATTGGTTAGACCGTCGCTTCCACCTAGGTGGACCGGATTCGATCCCAAGTGTGCTTGATTTGTGGTGGGCGAAGCGGTGTCTGCACGGATTTTCTGTGCAAACATTAGTTTATGTATTAAATTAGAAGTATTGGCTTATATAGAAGTATATCTTGAAACAAATAAGATTATTGTTCATACGAGAAAAAAAAAAAAATCGTCTATGTTGAAAAAGACTCGTGGCTTGTATTATATTAGTGAAGATTATTACTGATGGAAAATATCATGCATTCTGTCAAGAAAGTACCGGGAATTGATCATTTCAAATCCTGTTTAAAAGGGGATTCGAAAATATTGATTATTCGTTGGCATAAATATATAATTTCAGAAGGGCGATAAAATAAGATTATCATACTTGTCTTATAGAATGATTTATTAAACTTTCTTGCCGGCAGCTTATGTTTTGGACATCTGCCTTCACCCAGGATCCATAATTGTCGATCATTCCTACACTCGCTGCAATCGCCGCACACGAAGAGTTAGTTTTGAGGGCGACGGAGCGTTATGGCGGGTGCAAGAGGAGAAGTTACCTAACATAAATCTAGTTTTATAAGATCCAAGCATGCTTCTAATTGACTACAGGTCATTATAAATGCATGAGCGTATATCCTCGGTGATTAGTGGAATAATATGATTTGATAGCTCTCCAGCTTTCTCTCGTGTCATTTTTCTCAATATATATATTTGCTTTCATTGGGATTCCATATAAGTTTTTGCTGTCACTTTTTGGTTCCTTTACTAGAAAAGGAACTGGGATAGAAAACATCTGATGTGTTACACTCACACGACTTTCCCTAGCTGCTCTACAAACTTCTTACAAAAGATTCTTTTTTTTCCACACGATGCTAATCAAGATAAACATTAGCAGAATGCTCTTATTACTTAGTTCCTTACAAGTAGAAGGGAACTAAGGGAATGCGCTAGGCTAAAGTGATAGTCAAATGTTGTAAAAGCTATCGTTATGCAATTATTATTGCGAATCGCTTCTTTGCTTGGCCAGGAATAGAACAAAAGAAAAACGGACACTGAGAAAAGTATAAGTATTTCACAATTTAAACCGATAGCATGGATTATCTTGGAAACGGTTACTTCCACAACAAAAACGTAAAGGATATAAATTGTGTGTTTTAACGACATCTACATTTTCTGCGCAGTAAGTTTTTGTCTATCTCTTACGATTTAGCAGTTAAACAAAATTCGGATAAAATTCATCCAGAATAAAGAGACTTCAGAGGCTATTCCCAGAAAATTCAAGCTATACATTTTATTGCGGATGTAAATAGTTTTAATATACGGGATTTTTATCAAAATCGTTACAAGCATTTTTAATAAAATCAAAATTTTCAAAACATTTTCCATGTTAAGGGTAGTTTGTGGTGGGAGGATTTTCTTGAAAACGTTCGTGTCGCATCCTTGGAAGATACTAAACTACCAAGTTTCGGTATTTAACGCTCATTTTGTTTTTGAGCTATGTTGTCCAGACACAACGCTAACACACACGGATAAAATTGCATTCAGGGGAACACAAAGCATATATTTCCGTTGAAATCTTGACATCGAATTTTTTGGTGGAATACAATACCTATGTACATTGTACATACGAGGCTAGAGAAAGTAAAAAATCGGCAATTGAAATTTCCTTTTTATGTGAAATATACTAATGTAAAATTATGATGGACTTATTAGTTCTGTATGTGAAATAGGCATTTAAAAATGTATTGTTTCTATTCACATAAGTTTTTCTTCCTATCCTGCAAAAATTATCCTTACAAAAGCTTACACTTCTATGTGCTAAATGCCAATCAAGATAAACGTTAACAAGAATGGTCTGATTACTTAGTTTCTTGTCGGTAAAAGGGAATCTAAAGTGATAGTGAAATCCTTCCAACTGGACTTCTCTGAGTCGGCGTATACGCGCGGACTCAACCAGAAAATTCGGAGCAGTGCTGGAGTGGGAGCGCGGTAGTCAATACGTTCCTGTACCACATACTTGCGCCCTCTCAGTTCATTTCCTACCCTCAATGTAGCGCGTATTGTAGGTTGGAGGTATATTTTTGTGAATCGCGAGTTATTCGCTGGTCCCAAACTTTAAAAACTATCGATGCACTGACATGCAATTCGGTTATTTTTGCTGGCCACGAGTAAGCTAAAGAAAAACGAATGACAACTTCCCGTTTGTAAAAATATAAAGTATGGAAAATTGAAACTAATAACAGAAAAGTCTCGTAAATTGTTAATTACACACACGCACAGACACATATATGGATAAATATACACGTATATTGACAAATTGCTTGTTATAACAACACCCAAATTTTTGTGAATAGTAAGATTTTGTCTATCTCTTTAGGTATACCAATTTTACAAAAGTTCTACCGAATAAGGAGGAACTTTAGACTCTATTTTCAGAAAATTCAGATGTCATATTTTATTTTCAATACATCTGTTATACCTATATGACATTTTAATCAAAATTGTTAGAACCATTTTTGAGAAACTCCAAAATTTCGAAAAAAAAATGTTTCGTGTAAAGGGTAGTATGAGGTGGGGGGATTTTCCCGAAATTCTTCGTATTTCATGTTTTTGGAAGATATTACATTTCAATATCAAGTTTAGTATTCAACCGAGTTTTCGTTTTTGAGATGTATTGTTCACAGACACAGATGGACCGACACACAGACTGACGCAACACACACGAACCTTTTTCTATTTTATTTCTATTTAGGAGTCCGTAAAACACGTATTTTCGGTGAAATCTAGATATCAAATTTTTAGGTGCTATGCGATACCTTCTTTACGTAATGTGCATTGTTCATGCGTGGTAGAGAAAGTAAAGATGTATATGACATATATTATGTCTTTTAACGGGATCTACATTTTTACTTTCTCTGCACGTATTACGTGCATAGTGTATAGAGAAGGTATTATAATGTACCCAAACATTTGATACCGAGATTTCACCGGAAATACATATTTTGGGTCCCCCTGAATCCAGTAAAAGCATTTTTGGAAAAAGGACCGTGTATGCGCGTGTGTATCTGTGTGTGTGTGTGTGTGTGTGTGTGTGTGTGTGTGTGTGTGTGTGTGTGGACAGCATAGCTCAAAAACGAAAAGTTCGTTAAATACCAAACTTGGTATTTAAGTTCGGTATCTTCCAAGAATACGAAACGAAGATTATCAAGAAAATCCCCCACCCCTAACTACCTTTTACATGCAACTTTTTTCGAAAATTTTGATTTTCTCAAAAATGACTTAACAATTTAATTAAAGTCTCATATTTAAGATATTTACATGCCAAATGAAATGTATATCTTGAATTTTCTTGGAATAGCCTCTGAAGATTACTTTATTCTGGATGGATTTTAGAGAAACTATTAAACCGTAAGAGATGGACAAAAACTTACCACACAAAATACGCAGAACACGTTAAAATACACGCATTATGTCATATACATTTTTTTCGTGGGGTTGATTGTTTTTGAGATATTCCTTTTTTTTTTTTTTTTTTTTTTTTTTTTTTGGTCTCAGCTTTGAATAACATACATTTTTTATACGAAATTTGACAACTCCTGTCCATACTAGCACGTAGCAACCAGCTTTTGACTATCACTTTAACCTATGGTACTCTCTTATTTCGCTTCTACTTACAAGGAAGCAAATAATAAGACTATTCCTGCTAAATTATTCTCAATGAGCATGAAGTAAATAGAATCATTAGCTTTTTAACAATAGTTTGTTGCAGAGATGTTGAGAAAGTCATGTGAATGGAACACACAAGAATTTTGTTACGGTTTACCGGTCATGTAAAATTTTCTAGAATGAAGGAGACCTCAGAACCTAGAAAATTCAAAATATACCTTTTATTTGTCATGGGAATATCTTTAACATATGCTATTTTAATCAAAACCTTGAGAGCCATTTTATTTATTGAGAGTTATTTTGGTTTTGATAGAAAATGAGTTAATATAACAAAAATAAAATATCACGTGTTACACTCACATGACTTTCTCTAGCTACTCTATAAACTAACTTCTTACAAAAGATAATTCTTCTTTCAACACCATACTAATCGAGAGGTTATTACTTAGTTCCTTATAAGTAGAATGGAACTAAGGGAATGCACTAGGCTAAAGTGATAGTCAAATGTTTTAAAATATGTCGTTATGCGATTGTCATAAAGATATCTGTCGCTTCTTTGCTTGACCAGGAGTAGAACAAAAGAAAAGCGGACACGTAGAATAGTATAAGTACTTCACAATCGAAGCTAATAACAAGGAATACCTAGAAAACTGTAAACTCCACTAAAAAATGTATGTGCCATAACATTTTTTGAATTGTAAGTTTCTGTCTATCTCTTACGGTGTACTAGTTATGCCAAATTAAGCAAAATTCATTCAGATCTTTAGAAGCTATTCGCAGAAAACTCAACATATGCATTTTATTCGTGATAGAAATGGCTTTAAATATGGTATTTTAATAAAAATTGTTAGAGCCACTTTTAAGAAAAACAAATTTTTCAAAAATGTTTCCATGTAAAGGGTAGTTAGGAGTGGGGGATTTTCTTGAAAACCTTCCTGTTGCAATCCTTGGAACATACCAAAGTTTGGTATTTAACCGCCTTTGCGTTTTTGAACTATGCTATCCACAAACAAACAAACACACAGACGGACAGACAGACAGACGCACACACATCTATTGCTGAAAATGTTTTTTTTATTCCTGGAGTTCTAAAACATGTATTTCCGATGAAATTTCGACATCGAATTTTTGAGTGGATTATAATACTTCTCTATACATAAAGTAAAAATTACACTACATTAATTACACTAATTAAAAGGGTTGATCGCGGCATGCTTCTCGTTAGAATAATGTGATAGTTCTGTATTGTTATATAATGCGAATGGAATTAATCCATTTCACGATAATCCCCCACATTGATCATGCAGAAAGCTTCGTAAATTGAAAGTAATTGCACGATTTTCACATTTTACAAACTATTGGAGAGGTAATTAGTAAAGCTTTCAAAAGAAAGTCACGGGAATAACTGTGGATGTTTGAAAACTGAGTGGCAATGCTCTTAAGAATAGCTTCAGAGAAGTCCTTGACTGCGTTCATTTACTGACTATAAATAAATCACAACCATTTGTCATATTCTCGCTGGTGAAAACATTAGGTTTAGAGGTGTTAAAACTTTTACCAAAGGTAATTAATCTTCTTAAACCCTGTGAAAACGTTTAAAAAAGGCGTGAAACGTTACAACTATTTCATTAACGCCACCTGATTTCAATTATCTTCAACACCTAAGACGAAGATAAATGTTTTCCTGTTGATACTGATTAAATCTGTTTCATACCTAAAGAATAAATAGCTGCCCGTTAATTATACACAACTTAAACTATTCTTTAGAAAGCATAATGACTTTCGTTTTCAACATTAGGCAGTGTTTGTTACCGTGGGCACCAGTTCCTTATTACTTTCTCTACATAGTGTATAGAGAAGCTATTGTAATGCGCCCAAAAATTCGATACCGAGATTTCACCGGAAATACATGTTTTGGGACACCTTGAACCAAAAAGAGCATTTTTAGAAAAATGTCCGTGTGTGTCTGTCTTTCTGTCTGAGTGTGTGTATGTATATGTGTGTGTGTGTGGGGGCAGAAAACCTCAAAAACGAAAATTCTGTTAAATACCAAACTTGGTATTTAGGTTTAGTATCTTCCAAGAATGCGACACGAAGATTTTCAAGAAAATTCCCTTACCCCCAACTACACTTTACATGGAAATTTTTGAAAAAAATTTGACTTTCTTAAAAATGGCTCTAACGATTTTGATTAAAATGTCATATATTAAAGATATTTACCTGACAAATAAAATGTATATCTTGAATTTTCTGGGAATAGCCTCTGAGGACTACTTTATTCTGGATAAATTTTTACGGAAATTCATATAACTGCTAAACCGTAAGAGATGGACAAAAACTTGACATACAGAAAATGTAGATCACATTAAAGAACATATTTCATGTCGTATACATTTCTTTCGTAGAGTATATCGTTTTTGACATATTACTTGACATACTTTTCTCATACACGAATTTAACTCCTGTCCATACAAACAAAGGAACTTCAGTCACATAGCAACCAGCTTTTGACTATCAGTTTAGCCTATAGTACTCCATTATTTACCTTCTACTTACAAGGAAGCAAGTAATAAGACTATTTCTGCTATTTTTTTTCTCGATTAGAATGATGTAAATAGAAGCATAAGCTTTTAAACAATAACTTGTTGCAGAGATGCAGAGAAAGTCACTTGAATGGAACACGTAAGATTTTTTACTTTCTCTACACGTACTATGTACAATGTATATAGAGAAGGTATCGTAATGCACCTAAAAATTCGATACATGTTTTTATTAGAAAAATGTCCGTGTGAGTGTCTGTCTGTATGTATGTGTCTTTGTGTATGTGTGTGAGTGTGTGTGTGTGTGTGTCTGTGGACAGCATAGCTCAAAAACGAAAAGTCCGTTAAAAATCAAACTTGGTATTTAGTTTTAGTATCTTCCAAGGATGCGACACGAAGATTTTAAAGAAAATCCCCCTTGTTTCGAAAAATTTGATTTTCTTAAAAATCGCTCTAACGGTTTTGATTAAAATCCGGTATATTAAACCTATTTATATCCCAAATAAAATGTATATCTCGAAGTTGTTTGGAATTGCCTTTGAAGACCTCTTTATTCTGGATGAGTTTTGCCGAATATTGAGTAACTGCAAAACCGTAAAACATAGAGACAAAAACTCACTGCACAAAAAATGTACATCACGTCAAAACACACAATTTATGTCCGATACGTTTTTGTTGTGGAGGTAACCGTTTACGAGATACTCCTTGTTATTGGTTTCAATTGTGAAGTACTTAAACTTTTCTCAGACAGGAAGTGTCCGTTTTTCTTTTGTTCTACTCCTGGCCAAGCAAAGAAGCGATTTGCAAAGACAATCGCATAACGATAGCTTTTAAAACATTTGACAATCACTTTAGCCAAGAGCATTGCCTTATTCCCTTCTACTTATAAGGAACTAAGTAATAACAGAATTCTGCTAGTGTTTATTTCGATTACCATTGTGTAGAAAGAAGAATCTTTTATAGGAAGTTTGTAGAGCAGTGAGAGAAAGTCGTGCGAGTGTAACACATCAGATTTTTCTCTCTCTATTGGTTAGCTGTATCAAGTAGAGATCGCATTACATTCTAACCAAAAATTTGACACCATGATTTCATGGAGATTTTTTGATTCACTGAATAAATAAATAAAAGGCATTTATATAAAAAGTTACCTACGTGTGTTGAAGTGTAGTACATATGTGTTGAAAAAATACCATTCACAAAGGTGAGTAGACTATAGTGGAAATGCAATCTGCTCCGCTTGTAATCTAAGTGCCAACTCCAAAATAGAACATATTATTAAGAATGTCAATGTAAAATAATTGATTGAAATAAATTTAAAACATCTGATGTGCTCCATTTACACGACTTTCTATACATCTCTGCAACAAATCTTTCTCTGCATCTGCAATAAGTTATTGTTAAAAAACTTATGCTTCTATTTACTTCATCTAATCGAGACAAATTAGCAGAAATAGTCTTATTACTGGCTTCCTTGTAAGTAGAACCGAAATAAGGGAGTACCGTAGGTTGAAGTGATAGTCAAAAGCTGGTTGCTATATGACTGAAGTTCCTTGTTTGTATGGATGGAAATTGACAAATTCCTGTATGAGAAAAGTTTAAGATTTTTAAAGTTGAAACCAAAAAGAAGGAATATCCAAAAAAGGATCAACTCCAGAAAAAAAAAATGCATATAACATAAATTGGGTGTTTTTAACGTGCTCTACATTTTTTGTGTGGTTAAGTTTTTGTCCATCTCTTACGTTTAACAGTTATGCAAAATTCCGTAAAATTCATCCAGAATAAGGTAGTTTTCAGAGGCTATTCCCAGAAAATTCGAGATATACATTTTGTTTGTCAGGTAAATATCTTTATTTAATGATATTTTAGTTAAAAGCGTTAGAGCCATTTTTGAGAAAATCAAATTCTCGAAGAAAAAAAAAGTTCCATGTAATGTGTAGTTTGGGGTGGGGTATTTTTCTCAAAATCTTCGTGTCGCATCCCTGGAAGATACTAAACTTAAATACCAAGTTTGGTAGTTACCAACTTTTCGTTTTGAGTTATCGTGTTCACAGACACACGGACACATGAACACACACACACACACACACACTCACGGACCTTTTTTTGATAATGCTTTTTATTTTTGGATACAGGGGACTCTAAAACATATATTTCCAGTGAAAATTTGGTATCGAATTTTTGGGTGGAGTGCAATACCATCTCTATACACTATGTACATAGTACGTGTACAGAACGCAAAAACGGAATATCAAGAGTTGCTCTGCAACAAGTAAAACCTCAAGATTTGGTTGCTTTAACCAGATTAAGAAATGGCAATAGCAAGATCGCTCATATTCACCTCTATCCAAGGAAGCAGCTCCCACCTGTGTGTTTACCAAATACTTCTCACGTTTTCTCTAAACGTTCCAGAAACTTAAAATCGCGGAGAAACTAACATTCCAGCAATACTATAATTTGTAAAGGTGTCTCATTTTAGGAACTACACTGATACTTACATAACTAATGCTCTTAAATCAGTTCTGTTGTTAATAATAAATGTTATCACAAAATACCAATAAACCCTTGACTCTTATGAAGGTTGTAACAAGGAATTGTAATTACTTACTATTATGTTAACAAAACATTTTGCAAATCACAAAAAACACCTCCTTATTTAGAGTCATACCCAAAGGGAAATAACTAGAATAGAAAATACCTCTAAATGGGAACGAATTAAAAATAAAGACCTACTTATTATCATAATTTTATGAATTAATAAAACAAGTCGTTAACGTTGTGTTAAAGCAATCATTCTTCCTCGTATACCAAGAAATGAACCTTTTCCATATTTTGTAAACTAGGGTTTTTTCAGCTTTTAATGAAATACACGCTTGGAACATCACTAAATCAAGCAAAGCCATTGATATCAGTCAGCAAATATCGCTTAGAACCTGCCCCTTTGAGCCGTAGTCGGGTGCTTTAGATTACACGTTTCGCTCACGTTGCCCAGTCTTGATTTACTGTCTCAGGTTCGAACAAAGCTCTACACTAACATATAACTTTAGTTCATTTTCATGGACACAAATCTTACCCTTAAATTTTCTAGTATTTTATACGTTATGTTATTTTATTTCGTGTCTCTTCTCCGCTATGTTATTTGTAGGGCATTCGCAATGTGCATTCTGATTGCTGAAAGTATTATGAGTTTTTCAACGTTTCCTACCGGTTTTCATGGACAAATAACTAAGAAATAACTATATAAAATGCTGTAGTGTCTACCATTACATTTAGTTTTCACAATATAGTACCAGTGGGAGTTTTATCATTAAGATATATGAGGGTCGGCTGATAAGTCCCGGGCCTCGCACAGATATGGCGCCAGTTGGAGGTAGCATCGTATATTTAACTCTAGACTAGCTCGTATCCATAGTTACAGGTCAATAACTTGTTTATTTTTCAAATGACAGCATTTTAAACAACACAGATTTAGAGTTTTCACGAAAATAGAGGATTTAGTAAAACGAGCAGTGATTAAATACTTCCATTTGAAAGACTTAACGCCTAAAGAAATCAAGGAGGAAAATGGACAGTACACTGAAAGACTCTGCTCCTTCATATTCAATGATTAAAAGGTGGGTTGCAGAGTTTAAAATGGGATGTACGAGCACTAGTGATGAGCCTTGCTCTGGACGCCCTGTAGAAGTGACAACTCCAGAGATCATTGAAAAAATGCATGGTTTAGTTCTGGAAGACCACAGATTAAAGTTGTTTGAGATATCAGAGACTGTACACATATCAAAAGAAGGCAGGTAATATTTTAAGTAATGTTTTGGGCTTTCACAAGACCTGTGCAAGATGGGTGCCGCGTTTGTTAACACTCGATCAAAAGTTGCTAAGAAAAACTGTTTCTGTTAAGAATGAAGACCTCTACTGTAAAAATCCCTATGAATTTTTGAGACGGCTTATTACCAAGAATGAAACTTGGATAAATCAATACATTCCATAAAGTAAATCACAGTCAAAACAGTGGATTGCGCCAGTTGAACCAACTCCAAATAAGGCAAAGTCAATTTTACAGCCAACAAGGTTATGGCGAGTGTTTTCTGGGATGCACAGGGAATTATTTTTATTGATTATTTTGAAAAGGGTAAAAGTATCACTGGTGACTTCTATGCAAGCTTACTGCAACGTTTGAGTGATGAGGTGAAAATAAAAAGACCTCATTTGGCAAAAGAAAAAAATCTTGTTTCATCACGACAATGCTCCGGGCCATCATTCAGTCATTGCAATGGGAAAAATGTGTGAATTAAAGTTGGAATGGCTTGAACATCCACCCTATTCGCCAGATCTGGTAACCAGTGACTACCACCTTTTCCCAAACCACAAACAAATTCTTGGAGGACGAAGATTTGACAACAACGAGGAAATCATTGATGCGGTAAACAGCTATTTTGAGGACCTTGATAAATTGCTCTACAGAGATCGTTTAATTAAATTAGAACACCGGTATGACAAATGTATTAACCTTTCTGGAGATTATGTTGAGAAATAAAGGAAAACTTTTTTTTTAACACTATTTGCATTAAGAGGCCCGGGACTTATCAGCCGACCCTTGTATCTACAGAGAGAAAGCATGTATGAGGGGGGTAATTTGATGAGTTCTCGTGTGTGTGTATGTGTGTGTGTGCGCGCGTAGAGAAGATGTTTGTCCAAGCATCCGGTCACAGAGGACATCCAGTTTGTCTGGTTTTCTACGGAAGCTTTCTACTCGACAGAAGAAATCTTCTCTCACGCTACACTTAGTATTCAAGAGACATTACACGCGGTAATTTTCAGAAATTAGTCTATTACATTATTTTACCACATGATACCGCATTATTTTCTCCCGGTAATATGTTTACTTTTTATATAAGCGGGAGAAGTTAAGTGAACCTAAATTAATATGATTGGAATACTTCGAAAATTGTAATCACCATGTTCCTCCAACAAACGACGTCTTTTAAGTACCTAGAGGAAGAAGTACTCGTACTAACTCAGGATATGAGGCCACAGAATTTATATTTTCATACCGAAATATTAGAAATTTGCCACACAGCGCTGACAAATCTTAAATATTGACACATTAAAAGAATAGTTATTTAGATTAAATAAAGCATAGTAGATACCGTTTATATCTGCTGTTTGTTTAAGGAAGTAGAACGTAATGGTGGATAGAATATCCGCAGCATTAATTCTTCAGAACATTAAATTTATTGATGTTACTTTCTCTGCACGTACTATGTACATAGTGTATAGGGAAGGTGTTGTAATCCATCCAGAATAAGGTAGTTTTCAGAGGCTATTCCCAGAAATTTAAAACAAAAAAAAAACATTTTATTTCTCACGTAAATTTCTTTAATATGCGATATTTTAATAAAAATCGTTAGAGCCATTTTTGAGAAAATAAAAATTTTTGAAAAAAACTTCCCTGTAAAGGGTACTTTGGGGTGGGGGATTACTATCAAAATCCTCGTGTCGCATCTCTGGAAGATTCTAAACTCAAATACCAAGTTTGCTATTTTACCCATTTTTCGTTTTTGAGTTATTGTGTTCACAGACTCACGGACACAGGACCTTTTTCTAATCAAGCTTTTTTTGGGTTGAGGGGGACCCAAAACATATATTTCGCATAAATGTTGATATTGAATTTTAGGGTGAAATGCAATATCTTCTCTATACACTATGCACATAATACGTGCAGAGAAAGTAAAAATCATAGGATAAGATTATACATCTGATTTCCGTGGTTCTATTCATTTATTTGGAATTCGAGTAAAAATCTGATGTGTACCATTCACATGACTTTCTCTACATCTCTGCAATAAATTATTTTTCAAAAGCTTATACTTCTATTTACTTCATGCTAATCAGAAAAAAATTGTAGAAATAGTGTTATTACTTGCTTCCTTGTAAGTAGAAGCGAAATAAGGGAGTAACATAGGTTAAAGTAATAGTCAAAATCCATGTCACTGAAGTTCCTTTGTTTGTAGGGACAGCAGTTGACAAACTCCTGTATAAGAAAATTATAAGTTTTTCATAGCAGAAACCAAAAACAAGGAATGTCTCAAAAACGATGAACTCCACGACAAAAATGTATATAATATAAATTGTGTGTTTTAACGTGCTCTTTGTTTTTTGTGTGTTAAGTTTTTGTCCATCTCTTACGGTTTAGCAGTTATTCAAAATTCCGTAAAAATCAACCAAAATAAAATACTCTTCAGAGGCTATTCCCAGAAAATTCAAGATATACATTTTATTTGTCAGGTAAATACTTTAATATACGATGTTTGAATCAAAATCGTTAGAGCCATTTTTGAGAAAATCGAAATTTTCGAAAAAAGTTCCATGGAAAGGGTAGTTGGGTGTGGGGGGGGGGGGTTCTGTAAATCTTCGTGTCGCATCCCTGGAAGATACTAAACTTAAATACCAAGTTTGGTATTTTACCGAATTTTCGTTTTTGAGTTATCGTGTTCACAGACACACACACACGGGACGCAGCGGATGGGCGGTAGGCCAAGGTTCCCCGTGAGCTGTCGTGCCATGGATATAATAACATCAGAGTTTTTTATTTCAATTTTAGTAACCAAGATGTGAATTGAAAAGTCTTCTATCTGATGATAAGAATGCATACAGATTTATGGCGAACTTGCCTCTCTTAGCTACAAGCTACAGTAGCTACTTGCCGAATGAACCTGAAGCCGTGTAGAAGAGAGTGCCGCTTAAAATTGATGTTCACTTTTGTTTATATTGCTTCCAGAGGAATGCAAAACATCCTTAACTGGTTTAATAGCTGCATGGTAATGTAAATTAGGCCAGAGCTTTCTCTTACACGCTTCTTAAGCAAGAATGCGGGACATTTATTGAAAATACTGGCTACTTAGTATTCCTTGGCTTCGATTCCACCCTTCATCAGGTAAAGCTAATGTAGAACAAATACTGCTAGTAAGCATCTGATGTGTTACATTCACATGACTTTCTCTACATCTTAGCAACAAAGTATTGATAAAAAGCTTATGCTTCTATTTACTTCATGCTAATTGAGAAAAATTAGCAGTAATATCTTATTATTGTTTCCTTGTAAGTAGGAGCGAAATAAGGGAGCACCATAGGTTAAAGTGATAGTCAAAAGCTGGCTGCTATGTGACTGAAGTTCCTTAGTTTTCATGGGCAGGAGTTGACAAATTGTCGTATGAGAAAAGTATATAAGTTTTTTAAAGCTGAAACCAAAAACAAGGAATATCTCTAAAGCGATCAAATCCACGACAAAAATGTATATGACATAAATTGTGTGTTTTATCATGATTTACATTTCTTGTATGGTAAGTTTTGTCTATTTCTTACGGTTTACCAGTTATCAAAATGTATTAAAATCATCCAGAGTAAAGAAGTCTAGGCTATTCCCAGAATATTCAGGATATACATTTTATTTTCCATGTAAATATCTTATATATAAGAGATTCTAATGAAAATCATTAGAGCATTTTTGAGAACATCAACATTTTCAAAATGTTTTCCATGTAAAGGGTTGTTTGCGGAGGGGGAATTTTCTTGAAAATCTTCGTGTCGCATCCTTGGAAGCACCAAACTAAATACAAAGTTTGGTATTTCACGGTCTTTTCGTTTTTGAGCTATGCTGTTCGCAGACACACACACGCACCTTTTTCCAAAAATGCTTTATTTTTTGGATTCAGGGGGACCTAAAACATGTATTTTCAGTGAAATCTCGGTTTCGAATTTTTGGGTGGAATACTATACACTTTGTACATAGTACGTGTAGAGAAAGTAAAAAGGTGGCGAAATCTCAAAACCCTTATATAAATAAAACACAAGAACATAAATAAGAGAGTGAAGATATTTGAAGTAGCTTACAGTTACATATTCCAACTGTCGACATACCAGGCCTAGCATAGGTGACTATTTGAACCTGGAATGGCGAAATAATTAATTGAATTTATTCCTATTTTATTAATGTACGATAATTTACATGTTAATCGCTCCTAGGCTGCAATATTCCTCATAACGGTATGAAATATCAGCAACATTTATGTCAGATTTTCCAAACCAGTCCCAATAATCTTACAACGTCTGGAAAAGCTATTTAGACTGTATTTTCTAATAATGACATAACTATCGGGACGGTGGCATACTTTTAGTTGAACCAATTATAGACAAATTTAAACTTGTTTACGTTTTCTTTTGTCTCGTTTTATTAATAAGATTTAAGATTATGATTCCACAAATTCACAAAATGCAAAAAGCATTAATGACAGTGAACAAAATCGGCGAATATGAAGAATCGCAACTCGTATAGAAATAATAATACATAGTTACTAACTGCGACAAAATTTGTTACGTTCCATAACAGCTTATTGTTACAAAAGTTTATTCTTATCTCTATGTGTGTCGCAACCCAGGAAGATACTAAACTTTTGAGTTTAACGTGTTCACAGATACAAGGACACACGAACAGTGGACCTTAAAACGTACATTTCCGGTGAAATCTCGCTATCAAATTTTTGGGTGGAATGGAAAACCTTCTCTATACACTATGTACATAGCACGTGTAGAGAAAGTAAAAATCTGATTTGAACCATTCACATGACTTTCTTTAAATCTCTGCAACAAATTATTCTTAAAAAGCTTATATTTCTGTTTACTTCATGCTAATCAGAAAAAAATAGCATAAATAGTCTTATTACTTGCTTCCTTGTAAGTAGAAACGAATTAAGGGAGTACCATAGGTGAAAGTGCTAGTCAAAAGCTGGTTGCTATGTCACTGAAGTTCCTTTGTTTGTATGGACAGCAGTTGGCAGCTTCCTGTATGAGAAAAGTGTAAGTTTTCCATAGCAGAAACCAAAAACAAGGAATGTCTCAAAAACGATGAACTCCACGAAAAAAAATTGTGTAACATAAATTGTGTGTTTTAACGTGCTCTCCATTTTTTGTGTAGTAAGTTTTGTCCACTCTTACTCAAAATTCCGTAAAATTCATCCAGAATAAACTACTCTTCAGAGACTATTCCCAGAAAATTTAAGATATACATTTTATTTGTCAGGTAAATGTCTTTAATGTGGGACGTTTTAATCAAAATCGTTAGAGCCATTTTTGAAAAAATCGAAATTTTCTAAAAAAGTTCCATGTAAAGGGTAGTGTGGGGTGAGGGGATTTTTGTCAAGATCTTCGTGTCGCATCCCTGGAAGATACTAAACTTAAATACCAAGTTTGGTATTTTACCGACTTTTCGTTTTTGAGTTATCGTGTTCACAGACACACACACGTACCTTTTTGTGAAAATGCTTTTTTTTGTTACATGGGACCCTAAAACATATAATTCCGGTGATTTCTCGGTATAACATCTTTGGATGGAGTGTAATACCTTCTCCATACACTATATACATGTACGTATAGAGAAAGTAAAAGTTAATACTCAAATATAAAATCCTGTCTTCTTTTGTTAAAGATACAGACGACTTAGTAAAATAAAATGTTTGAGACTTCAATATGCGCCCTTAGGTGTTTCGAATACGTAACTGCCTTTACATACACGAGGTATCCTTGGACATTGAGACTGGAAGTATCGGAAGTAATTCGCTTACGCTGAAGGAGGAAGCATCTCTAATAGTTGAAGGTTTCAATAGAAAGTGGTATTATGTATATGGTTTTTCAGTCCATAAACCTGTGAACGGAGTTGGAATGCTTCAGAGCCCGTCTGTGGTCACATGAAACTGTCAGTCACGATAGCAGCTGGCCTGACTTCATCACGACCTATTGCATGCTGTCGGTGAGGTATTGGAAATACTCCGCCTCCCACAAGCATTGCGGTATTGTCTGTTTCGTGATCCCTGGCCATAGCCACAGAATATAAATGCACCAATGAGCTTTTTCTTGAGCAATGCACTCTGGCAGCATTAAATGTGCCAAGTTTTGTAATTTCTTTTCAGTGACATACATACATCCGCTTCCTGATGATCGAGAATGGGTGGAAATGAAAGTACGCGGCCCAAACGGCATTTGCCAAACTTTTACACTGCATTATTCAACCAATTTTTTAAAGGTTTATACACAATATATAGTTCGTAGTTTTCTTAATTATTCGTTTTGACTTAATAACTTGTAAATGTAAATGTAGTTTTATTTATGGACGTTCTTTAACTGCTATGGTCTTCAGCGTCCCATTCTATACTGGGCGTGAAGCTCAGAGGCCTCTCTATCAGGCTCGAGTTTCTTTTACAAGCCGTAAATCTACGACACGGGACCAACGGCTTTACTTCTCTTCTGAAGGAAGCCATGCTAAGGAATTTTTCGCCCGAAAAAAATCCATCGTCCTCCGGCGGGTTTGAACCCGCGAACCTGGGTATATGAAGTTAGAATGGTAGCCATTACACCATGGAGGGCTTGAGGGTCGTTTTCGCTCCTTGAGGAAATTCTATTATTTTCTTCAAATTCTTGCAGTTCTTTGGATTTAAGTAAGGGTTCAAGAACATGACATGATCACATTGTGATCCATCAAAGAGTATCAGTGTTAATTTTTAATTTTTCTGCCATTATCTTAATCAGAGAAAGAATGTTATTTGACCAAACATTCTGTATGAATAGGAAAAAAACTCTACTGCCACAAAAGAAATTCGTACTTGTGTCTACCTCTCTATATTAGTTTGCGAACAATGTATTGCAGTTTTTAATATAAAAAAACTCTAATAATCTATTGCATAAAACATTCTCTTATTGGTTTCAAATTATTTGCTATTTTCTGGAAAAAAAATTAAATAGCTTTAAGATAATTAGGAAGTTAAACAAAATGTATGACCAAAATTGCAGTAAATCACTTGTAGAATTATTTTCTTTTTCTTAGTGAATTTATGATATACAGACTATAACTTACGGCAGGAAAATGAGGTTTAGTTAAAATACACAATGTTGTCAACTGAAAGTTTTGTGATAACCACTTGCAAATATTGGCTCTGATTATACATTTCTTTCCTCAATATAGCTTGCCTGCTTCTTTTGTTTTTAATGAACTCATACCCAGAGAAGAGCCCTCATATATAAACGTGTACGTACGATATATGCATGTATGTATGTCTGTATGTCTGTCTGTATGTATGTATGCATGTATGTATGTATGTATGTATGCTCGTTATAGGCCTCTAAACCGTTGCACTGAATTCAACCAAACTTTTCATAGATAACCTTTGACTCAAGGTAAAAATTACTGTCTAGCTTAAAATTACAAATTTGGTCCCATTTCATAGGATTTATTATTTAATTTTATGTAATGCCTGCAAAAGCTCCAATAAAATATTTACCTACTTAGACTTTCACGGCCTCACAAAATAACAAGAAACAGCGAATTGGCATATTATTAATTACTCTATTATCTGACATTAATCATGGATAAAATAATTAATAAAATAGTAAGGTAATTACAACAGCTCTTGTGCTTGGACAAATTTCTCGTTGCTGAGAAATCTTCGTCCTACCCAGACATTTTTTGAGGTTTGGGAGCAGGTGGTAGTCACTGGGTGCTAGATCTGGCGAATAGGGTGGATGTTCAAGCAATTCCAACTTTAATTCGCACATTTTTCTCATTGCAATGACTGAACGATGGTTCGCAGCATTGTCGTGATGAAACAAGATTTTTTTTTTTTTTTTCAGCTCACCACTCAAACTATGCAGTAAGCTTGAGTAGTAGCCACCAATGATATTTTTACCCTTTTCCAAGTAATCAATAAAAAAAATTCCCTGAGCTTCCCAGAAAACAATCGCCGTAACCTTCTTGGCTGACAAAATTGACTTCGCCTATTTTGGAGTTGCTTCATCTGGCGCAATCCGCTGTTTTGACTGTGATTTACGTTCTGGAGTGTAGTGATGTATCCAAGTTTCATCCATGGTAATAAGCCGTCTCAAAAATTCACTGGGATTTTTACAGTAGAGCTCTACATTCTTAGCAGAAACTTTTGAACAGCTGTCAATAAACGCGGCACCCATCTTACACAGACCTTGTGAAAGTCCAAAACATTGCTTAAAATATTACCTGCACATTCTTTTGATATGTTTACAGCCTCTGCTATGTCAAACAACTTTAATCTGCGGTCTTCCAGTACTAAACGATGATTTTGTCAATGATCTCTGGAGTTGTCACTTCTACAGGACGTCCAGAGCGAGGTTCATCACTAGTGCGCGTACGTCCCATTTAAAACTTTGCAACCCACCTTTTAATCATTGAATATGAAGGGACAGAGTATTTTAATTTACTGTCCACTTCCTCCTGGATTTTTTTAGGCGTTAAGCCTTTCAAATGGAACTATTTAATCACTGCTCGTTTTTCCAAATGTTCCATATTCATGAAAACTCTAAAGTTGTCTAGTTTAAAATGCTGTCATTCGAAAACTAAACAAACTATTGACCTGTGACTATGAATACAAGCTAATCCAGAGTTAAACTATACGATGCTAACGTCTAACTGACCTAATGACGCCATATCTGTGTGAGACCCGGGACTTATCAGCCGACCCTAGCATGTTCATTTTCGTTTCTTTTTCTTTCTTTTTTCGTTTTTTGGATTTTGATAGTAGTTTTATGTATGTTAAATTACTGAGAATAAATAAAGATATGATGACGTTACTTAAACTGCTATTATTTCTTACCAACTGAGATTTTCTCTGTAAATAGCGACGAGTCACTCCATATATGACAACGCGAAAGTCACAACAGCATTCACGAACTACCATCTTTGTAAACTGCGATATTTGTTGACGTTCAACCGTTTTTTTTTTTTTGTATATCATTTCCTCCGTCACTTTCCTTTTTAATAGTGTTATACATTTGATAATTCCTAAACATGTCCGACGAAACGCTGGTTATTGGAAAAATTCAATCCAAAGCTAAATGTGGTAAGGATAAACCATCAAACCACGGGCAAGGATAGGTATTTCAACCAGTGTAATATAAAGGTTAGCATGCCAAGCTGCGTTTTAAAATGTTGAAATGTCTCAAGCTGTCGTGTGTTCTTGTAATCATTTCTGACAGTTATTATGAGTGACAAGAAGAAGGTAGAAAGTAACCTATATCGGAATATTGTCCTTTCATTAGTTATATCAAAGATAACGATAAAATTTGGGAGGAGTCATATGATGGACACATTTTTCTCTTCACAGTATACCTTTGGTAATAGTGGTTCAAAACTCGGATGTGTTCCATATCTTTTAAAAATTGGCTGCTAAGGAATTGAAATCCGTTTCTTTGCATTACCAGGAGTTACAAATTCCCGTATGTGAAAAGTTTTAAGTGTTTTAAAACGCAAAACAATAACAAGGAGTGACCCGCCTGGGTAGTGTGCTGTAGCGTGTCTGCCTCCCATTCTAAAGGTCGTGAGTTCAGATCTCGCTTAGGATGAGTTATTCGGATATGTTTTTTTTTTTTTCGGGGTTTTCTCATATCCTGAGAAGACGAATGTCAAGTAACTTTTAAGCTCCTAGGACCCCGAGATCATTTGAGCATCATTTCACCTATTTCATTTATCGTCCGATTTGATCAACCAGGTTAAAGGACGTTAAGCTAAAAAAAAAAAAAAATAATCTCAAAAATGGCCAACTCCACGAAAGATATATATAATTAGGTATTTTAGCAAAATATACATTTTTGTATAATAAACTCTTGTTTATCTCTTACATTTATGGAAAATACAGCAAAATTCATCCTGAATAAAAAGGTTTACAGAGTTTGTTCCCAGCAAATTTTGGATACATATTTTATTTTCCATGCAAATATATTTAGTATGCGGCATTTAAATCAAAATAGAGCCATTTTGGGAAAGTCATAATCTTCGAAAATGTTTCAATGTAAACGGTATTTTGGTTTGGAAGATTGTTCTCAAAATGTTTGTGTAGCCTCCTTGGATGATACTAATCCTAATGGCAAGTATTCGAGTCATCGTGTTCGGAGTCACACACACATATACACGGACCTTTTTCTAAACGTATATATCTGGTGAAATCTCGTTGTCGAATTCTTAGGTGGAGTGCAATATCTTCTATAATTAAGTACCATATAGTATTATATACAGAAAATAATCTGCTCTTTGGTTTCTAAGTTATTTCAAGATTATGTGATCTGCATGTATTCTGCATGCTTTTTGCTTTGTCTACACGCACTATGTACACAGTGTACAGAGAAGGTATTGCACTCCACCCAAAAATTCGATACCAAGATTTCACCGGAAATATATGTTTTAGGGTCCCCATATGCAAAAAAAGCATTTTCACAAAAAGGTGTGTGTGTGTGTCCGTGAGCACGATAGCTCAAAAACGAAAAGTCGGTAAAATACCAAACTTAGTATTTAGGTTTAGTATCTTCCAGGGATGCGACACGAAGATTTTGAGAAAAATCCCCCCACCTCCAACTACCCTTTACATGGAACTTTTTTATAAAATTTTGATTTTCTCAAAAATTTCTCTAACGAGTTTGATTAAAATTTCGTATATTAAAGATATTTACATGGCAAATAAAATGCATATCTTGAATTTTCTGGGAATAGTCTCTGAAGAGCAGTTTATTCTGGATGAATTTTACTGAATTTTGGATAACTGCTAAACTGTAAGAGATGGACAAAAACTTACTACACAAAAAATGTAGAGTACATTAAAACACACAATTTATGTTATATACATTTTTTCGTGGAGTTCGTCGTTTTTGAGACATTCCTTATTTTTGGTTTCTGCTGTGAAAAAGGTTTTTATTTTCTCATACAGGAACTTGTCAACTCCTATCCATATAAACAAAGGAACTTCATTGACATAGCAACCAGCTTTTGACTATCACTTTAATCTATGTTAGTCCCTTATTTCGCTTCTACTTGCAAGGAAGCAAGTAATAAGACTATTTTTGCTATTTTTTTCTGATTAGCACAAAGTAAATAGAAGTATAAGCTTTCTAAGAATAATTTGTTGCAGGGATATGGAGAAAGTCATGTGAATGGTACACATCAGATTTTTTAATATTTACACTGTGCACGTAATGCTGAGATATGTCGCAGCATACAGTCAGTTGTTAAGAATTATAAACCCCATATTTCACAGAATAAGAAAATAAATTAACCGCAATCTTTGGCCATACCTGAGAATTTAAGCTAAGGTAGAAATTACAACGCCCTTTTGATTTCACTTCCTTCAAATTAGTCAAGATTAGCTCGTCTTTTTTTATAAGCAGTAATTTGTGCCTTAAAGAATTTTATTTGCACACATTTTTACTTTCTCTAGCCCCTTATGTACAATATACATAGGGATAGAGAAATATTGTATTGTACCCAAAAATTCGATACCGAGATTTCACTGGAAATACATGTTTTAGGACTCCCTGTATCCAGAAAAAGCATTTTCAGAAAAAGGTCCGTGTGTATGTGTGTATGTCCGTGTGTCTGCGAACACGATAACTCATAAACGAAAAGTAGCTAAAATACCAAACTTGGTATTTATGTTTAATATCTTCCAGGAATGCGACACGAAGATTTTGAGAAAAATCCCCCCACCCCAAACTACCCTTTACATGGAACATTTTTCGAAAATTTTGATTTTCTTAAAAATGGCTCTAGCGATATTGATTAAAATATTACATATTAAAGATATTTATGTAACAAATAAAATGTATATCTTACATTTTCTGGGAATAGCTTCTGAAAACATGTTTATTCTGGATGAATTTTGCTTAATTTGGCATAACTATTAACCGTAAGATATAGACAAAAACTTACTATACAAAAAATGTAGGTCTTGTTAAAACAAAAAAGTTATGTCATATACATTTTTCTCGTGGAGCTTACCGTTTTCGAGTTATTCATTGTTATTAGTTTCAGTTGTGAAGTACTTATACTTTTCTCAGACTGAAGTGTAGGTTTTTCTGTTGTTCTACTCCTGGCCAAAAAAAGAAGCAATTTGTAATGACAATCGCATAACGACAGCTTTTAAAACATTTGACTTTTGGTTTAGCCTAGTGTATACCCTTATTTTTTTCCTACTTATACGGAACTAAATAATAAGAACATTGTGCTAATGAGTACCACGATTAGCAAGGTGCAGAAAGAAGAATCTGATGTATGAAGTTTGTAGAATAGCTAGAGAAAGTCATGTGAGTGTAACACATTACATTTTACTTTGTCTATACATACTATGTACATAGAGTATAGAGAAGGTATTGCACTCCACCCAAAAATTCAATTCCGAGATTTCACCGGAAATATATGTTTTAGGGTCCCCTGTATCCAAAAAAAGTATTTTCAGAAAAAGGTCCGTGTGTGTGTCCGTGTGTCCGTTTGTCTGTGGACACGATAACTCAAAAACGAAAAGTCGGTAAAATAAAAAACTTGGTATTTAAGTTTAGTACCTTACAAGAATGCGATACGAAGATGTTGAGAAAAATCCCCCCGCCCCAAACTACCCTTTACATGGAACTTTTTTCGAAAATTTTGATTTTCTAAAAAATGGCTCTAACGATTTTGATTAAAATATCGTATATTAAAGATATTTACCTGACAAATAAAATGTATATTTTGAATTTTCTGGGAATAGCCTCTGAATACTACTGTATTCTGGGTCAATTTTACGTAATTTTGCATAACTCCTAAACCGTAAGAGATAGACAAAAATTTACCACACAACAAATGTAGAGCACTTTAAAACACACAATTAATGTTATATACATTTTTTTGTGAGGTTGATTGTTTCTGAGATATTCCTTGTTTTTGGTGTCAGCTGTAAAAACATACTTTTCTCATACTGGACTTTGTGAACTCCTATCCATACAAACAAAGGAACTTCAGTCACATAGCAACCAGCTTTTGATTGTCAATTTAACCTATGGTACTTCCTTATTTCGCTTCTACTTACAGGGAAGCAAGAAATAAGACTATTTCTGCTCTTTTTTTTCTCGATTAGCATGAAGTAAATAGAAGCATAAGATTTTTAACGATAATTTGTTGCAGATATGCAGAGTAAATCATGTGAATGGAACACATTAGATTTTTATTATTTCATTGGGTACGATTTATGCGCCGCATGAATGATTCACTAAACAGTAAACACAGCATTAAAAAAATCTGATGTGTTCCATTCACATGACTTTCTCTACGTCTCTGCAACAAATTATTGTTGAAAAACTAATTCTTCTATTTACTTCATGCTAATCAGAAAGAAATAGCAGAAATGGTCTTATTACATGCTTCCTTGCAAGTAGAAGCGGATCAAGGGAGTACCATATGTTAAAGTGATAAGTCAAAAGCTGGTTGCTATGTGATTGAAGTTCCTTTGTATGGACACGAGTTGCAAATTCCTGTATAAGAAAACTATACGTTTTTAAAGCTGATAACAAAAACAAGGAATACCTCAAAAACGACCAACTCCACGAAAAAAAATTATGTAACATAAAGTGTGTGTTTTTTGTGTGGTACGTTTTTGTCCACCACTTACGGTTTAGCAGCTATGCAAAATTCCATAAAATTCATCCAGAATAAATTAGTCTTTACAGGCTATTCCCAGAAAATTCAAAATATACATTTTATTTGTCATGTAAATAAATGTAATATACGCTATTTTAATCCAAATCGTTAGAGCCGTTTTTGAGAAAATCAAAATTGTCGAAAAAAGTTCTATGTGAAGGGTGGTTGGGGGTTTGGTATTGCATGGTCTTTTCGTTTTTTTTAGCTATGCTTCCCACAGACACACACACGCGGACCTTTTTCTAAAACTGCTTTTTTAGATTCAGGGGACTCAAAAAAATGTATTTCCGGTGAAATCTCAGTATATCGAATTTTTTTGGGTGCATTACAATACGTCCTCTATACACTAGTACGTGTAGAAGAAGTAAATATAATAATTAAACGGCAATCTTTGCCCATACCTAAAAATTTAAACTAAGGTAGAAATTTCAACTCCACTTTCGAATTCACTTCTTTCAAATTAGTCAATATTAGATAGTCTTATTTGTATAAACAGTATTTTGTGACTTTTATTTGTATGCAGTTTTATTATTTTGCTGATATGATTTAGCGCCGTATAAATGATTCACAAGACAGTAAACACAGCTGATACTGGTTTCGGAGGCGTTGCTAATTTTATAGCACAAAAACATGTGTACTGCCTACATATTTAATCACTTTACTAAACGAGTTATTGCCGGTGTTATGTGGAGTTGGAAACACGTGTAATATTATACATACTGCCTGCTTTGCGCTGTCATATGTTTTATAGTCCTGGTTTATTTTTTGCTTTTTTCCAACCTATAGGAATCACTTAGAGGATCGAATACTAAAGCAATCTATATTGTTCCTGAAGTTCGGGTTCTTCTTATTCGTCATAGAAGAAGTATCTGCTGAGGCTATGGTGCGTTTTATGTTTCAAATGTGCAACTTATAGACTTTTAAAAGGTAGCTATCAGGATTTAACATGTTAATATGCTCAATAGAGGTTGTTACACAAAATGTTAGCAATGTAGATTGGTTTATTCGAAAGCTTTTTCTTCATTTGTTGCTTGAACATCAACTTTTCCCAGTTACAAAGTTCACTTCCTAAACTACACCATTTTTACTTTTTCTACACGTACTACGTACATAGTGTATTAGAAGGCATTGCACTCCACCCAAAAATTCGAAACCAATATTTCACCGGAAATATATGTTTTAGGGTCCCCCATATCCAAAAAAAGCATTTTCAGAAAAAGGTCGACGCTTGCGCACGTGTGTGTGTCCGGGAACACGATTACTCAAAAACGAGGGGTGGGTAAAATACCAAACTTGGCATTTAAGCTCAGTACCTTCCAGGGATGCGACACGAAGATTTTACCTGTCATTTACGGTTGTCTTTTTTATATTTTGAAATAAATAAATATATATATATATATATATATATATAAAGTATATACATGTTTAGAGAACATTTTGAATAAATAAAAATTTTCCTATAGGTGATTCTAAAACATCTTATGTGCTATATTCACACGACTTCTATCTATTCCGTAACAAACTATTCTTATAAACACTTATACGTATTTTTATCTACTTCATGCTGATCAAAATAAACAATTAGTAGAAATGATCAAAATGCAAAATTAAGTCGGATGACGACCTCTTATTTGGTAGCATTATAACCATTAGGATAATTAATGCCAAAAATAAGGAATATCTCCGAAATCATTAGTAGAAGTTTTTTCTATCTCTTATTGCTTATAAATTAAGTAGAAATCATCCAGGATAAAGAAAACAGTTTTCAGAGTCTATTTCCAGAAAATTTAAGATATGCATTTTATTTGTGATGTAAATGTCTAAAATATGATATTTTAACCAAAATCATTAGAACCATTTTTGAGAAAATTGAACATTCCGAAAAAAACTTCCACGTAAAGGGTAGTTCGGTGTGGGGGAAATTTTCCTGAAAATTGGTATCGCATCCTTGGAAGACACTGAACTTGGACTTTCGTTTTTGAATAATGCTGATTATAGACACAAGACACACATTCTCTCTCTCTCTCTCTCTCTCTCTCTCTCTCTCTCTCTCTCTCTCTCTCATACACACACTCAGTGGCCATTTTTTTAAATATTTGCTAATTTTATTCAGGGATCTTCAAAATATGAATATCCGATGAAATACAATACCTTCTCTATCTACTGTGTACATTGGACATGGTGAGAAAGTAAAGAAGTCTGATTTGTTCCTTTCACCTAATTTTCTCTAGCTGTTCCAAATACAACTATTCTTATAAAAGATTATTCTTTTATCTACATCGTACTAATTGAGGTAAAATGAGCAGAATTATTATTATTATTATTATTATTATTATTATTATTATTATTATATAATTATTATTATTATTTGCCACATTGTAAATGGAAGGGAAATTAGGCAATACATTATGCAAAAGCGATAGTCAAATCTTTTAAAAGCTGGTCCCTATGAGAAACAATTGAAGTTCGGTTCGCTTTGCATGCTCCCGTTTGAGAAAAGCTAGGTAGTTTAAAACTGAACGCGATAGCAAGGAATATCTAGAAAGGTCAACTTTACAAGAAATGTATATGTCATACGTGATGTATTTTAAAGGAGATGTACATTTTTTGTGTATTAAGGTTTTATCTATCTCTTACGGTTTAACCGTTATGCAAAACTCATTCAGAATAAGGAGATCCTAAGAGGATATTTCCACAAAATTCAAAATAAACATTTTATTTGAGATGAAATCTTTATTATACGTTATTTTAATAAACATCGTTAGAACCAGTTTTGAGTACAACAAACATTTCAAAAAACGTTCCATATAAAGGGTAGTTTGTGGTATTTTTGCTTTCTCCACACGTACTATGTACATGGCGTATAGAGAAGGTATTATATTGCACCTAAAAATTCGATACCGAAATTTCACTGGAAATATACGTTTTGGGTCCCTCTGAATAAAAAAAAAACATTTTTGGAAAAAGGTCCATGTGTATGTGTTTGTGTGTGTGTGTGTGTGTGTGTGTGTGTGTGGACAGCATAGGTCAAAAACGAAATGACCGTTAAATACCAAACTTCGAAAATTTTGATTTTCTCAAAAATGGCTCTAACGATTTTGATTAAAATCTCTTATACTCAAAATATTTACTCGCCAAATAAAATGTATATTTTGAATTCTCTGGGAATAGCCCCTAAAAACCTCTATTCTGGGCGATTTTATTGCATTTTGCATAACTGGTAAACCGTAAAATACGGACAAAAACTTGCCACACAAAAATGTAGAGCACGTTAAAACACACAATTTATGTCATATACATTTTTTTCGTGGATTTGATCGTTTTTAAGATACTTCTTGTTGTCAGTTTCAGTTTTAAAAAACCCTATACTTTTCTCATATAGGAATTTGTCAACTTCTGTCCAACAAAGGAACTTCAGTCACACAGCAACCTATAGTACTCCCTTAAGTCGCTTCTACTTACAAGGAAGCAAGTAACAAGACTATTTCTGCTATTTTTTTCTCGATTAGCATGAATTAAATAGAAGCATAAGGCTTAAAACATTTTGTTGCAAAAATGTTGTTTTTGTACTCAAGAGACCATAAAACATATTATATTTTCGGTGAAATCTAGACATCGAGCTTTGGGTGGAATACATGCCTTCTCTAGCTACTGTGTATACTGCATGTATATACGTGCTAGAGAAAGTAAGAATGGAAGAAAACGCACCTGTATTTGAAGAGTTCCATTTCCCAGGTGTATTACCGATATAGATATAGAGAATACTTGCAAGCTTCGAATAGAGGCCAGCATTTACATGATAGTCCATATTTGTTTCTTCTCAGTGATACAGTAATGTTAGTAGATGTTCCACAATAGCAAATTCACCTCGTATGCATACAAACCGGGAATTTACAAAGAAGGAAGGAAGGAAATCACAATAAATACGGTGAGGGTGAGGGAGAAAATGGTCAAACAAAGTTTTTCTACAACGCTAATTTACCTCCTCTCCGTTTCTCGAGTTTAAGAAATAAAATATATCACAATGATCTAAGGCCTGTTTTTCAGATCTATTAATATATCATGGACCTATAATACATACTCCTGTTTTTATGTTAAACATACCTGTAAATACGCAAGTTCATACTAATTTTCCGCGTCTCGCGTCGATGGAAACGCTTACCTGAAAGTAAATAAAATACTGGTTAGTCATATTTTATGATGTTTCAAGGTTTATTTACAAGTCAAAAACATGTCCCTTCCACTTCTTAGGGTAATGAATAATTCATTCTTATATTAAAAATCTGATGTGTTCCATTCACATAACTTTACATCTCTGCAACAAATTATTGTTAGAAAGCTTATATCTATTTACTCCATGTTCATCGAGAAAAAATTAGCAGAAATAGTCTTATTACTTGCTTCCTTGTAAGTAAAAACGAAATAAGAGAGTACTATAGGTTAAAGTGATAGTCAAAAGCTGGTTGATATGTGACTGAAGTTCCTTTGTTTGTATGGTCACGAGTTGACAAATTCCTGTATGAGAAATGTATAAGTTTTTAAAAGTGAAACCAACTATAAGGAATACCTCAAAAACGATCAACTTCACGAAAAAAATATGTACGACATAAATTGTGTGTTTTAACGTGATGTACATTTTTTGCGTAACCAGATTTTTATCTATCATTTACGGCGTTCCAGTTATGCAAAGTTCAGTAAAATTCATTCAGAATAAAAATATCTTTAGAGCATATTCCCAGAAAATTCTAGATATACATTATATTTGCCATATTAATATCATTTATATACAGAGTTTTAAACAAAATCGTTAGAGCCATTTGTGAGAAAATAAAAAAAATTCGAACTTTTTTCATGTAAAAGTGTAGTTTGCAGTTGGATGATTTTCTTGAAAATCTTCGTGTCGCATCCTTGAAATGTTTGGTTATTTAACGGTCTTTGCGTTTTTGAGCTATGCTGTCCACACACAGACAAACACACACGTGCGCGCGCGCGCGGACCGCACGGTGGCCGAGTGGTTAGATCACTTGCCTCTCACCTAGACGGCCGGGGTTCGATCCCAAGCGACCGACTGTGAGATTTGTGGTGGACAAAGCGGCGCTGGTGCGGGTTTTCTCCGGGTACTCCGGTTTCTCCCGCCATCCCGGTGCTCCGTCATCATTCATGTATCATCAGTGTCACCGCTTGCGGTGCCATAAGTAGTTAAAGCGGGCGTTAAACACTACAAAAAAAAAACACACACACACACACACACACACACACACACACACACACAGACCTTCTTCTGAAAATACTTTTTTTGGATACAGGGGATCCTAAAACGCTTATTTCCGCTGAAATCTCGGTATCGAATTTTTGGGTGGAATGCAATACCTTCTCTATACATCATGTATGCAGTATGTGTAAAGAAAGTAAAAACATAAAGGAGCCTTAAATTTTCAGGCATGAAACGTGTCTGCAGTTTGTTTCCCTGCAAGTAGGTAGCTGCTGCTCACATTGAATGAATTCTGAAATGGTGCAGATAATCGATTCATATTTTTACATGGTTGTCAGGAAATTGTATGACTTATGTAAACAGTATTGCTTTAGCAGTTTTTAGTGTTGGAAAATATAATACGAGTGTGTCTTGTCAAATCCCAAACGCGCATAACATCGGGCAGCAATCTTTAGAAATAAATTATTTGTTTGTTAAGGACTCTGTAAATTGCCAGGATTATATCAGTGCCGTCGATGTATAGGAATGTACTGACCAGGGCTGCGCTCTTAAGCATGGGTATGGGCTGGGTTTGAACCCGCAACCTTGGGGTCAGAAAACGTCTAACCAACTGAAGTACCCAGATCGACAGCTATTTTTAGTTTGGCAAAGTATTTTTACTTTCTCTATACGTAACTATGTACCTACATAGTGTATAGAGAAGGTATTGCATTCCACCCAAAAATTCGATACCGAGATTTCACCGGAAATACATGTTTTGGGTCCCCCTGAATCCAAAAAATGCATTTTTGGAAAAAAATCCATTGGTGTGTCTGTGTGTGTGTGTGTGTGTGTGTGTGTGTGTGTGTGTGTGTGTGTGTCTTCGGGCAGCATAGCTCAAAAAACTTGGTATTTAAGTTTGGTATCTTCCAAGGATGCGACAGGAAGATTTTCAACAAAATCCCCCACTGCCAACTAACTACCCTTTAAATAAAACTTTTTTCGAAAATTTTGATTTTCTCAAAAATGACTAACGTTCTTGATTAAAATATTGTATATTAAAGATATTTACCTAACAAATAAAATGTATATCTTGAATTTTCTGGAAATAGCTTCTGAAGACTACTTTATTCTGGATGAATTTTACGGAATTTTGCATTAACTGATAAACCATAAGAGATAGACAATAACTTAACACACAAAAACTGTAGATCACGTTAAAACACACAATTTATGTTATATATCTTTTTGTCGTGGAGTGGATCCTTTTTGAGATATTCCCGGTTTTTGACTTCAGCTTTAAAAAACTTATACTTTTCTCATACAGGAATTTGTTAACTCTTGTCCGTACAAACGAAAGAACTTCAGTCACAGAGGAATCAGCTTTTGATTATTACTTTAACCTATGGTACTCCCTTATTTCGCTTCTACTTACAAGGAAGCAAGTAATAAGACAATTTATTTTAACTTTTTCTCGATTAACATGAAGTGAATAGAAGCATAAGCTTTCTAACAATACTATGTTGCAGAGATGTAGAGAAAGTCATGTGAATGGAACACATAAGATTATTTAAATTGAGATGCGCTGGTGTTTATTAAAAACATGATTACTTGAAGGTATATTGAAGCCCAATTAAAATCTCTCCATAAAACACAATAAAATGGAAGAGAATAATACCAGAGTAATCAAAATTAATCATTTTTTTCCCTCGAAGCTTCTTTCGAATTTGCGTTCAGCCGTTCAGTTCATTTCGCTGTATTATTGTTGAACAATGTAATGACTGAACAAAGTATTACAATATTATATTAGACCATTGCTTACTATGGTCTTTCCGAATTAGCCGCATGCTACCAAGCGAGGTGGCGTAGGGGTAACCTGAAGGTCCCGGGTTCGATTCCAGGTGACCGTCCGCACTGACCCATGGATTTTTTCGAGGATCTCCTCAGGTCGTTAGGCCAATGTGAAGTGATTTGTCTCATAGGGGCCACGCCGTGGCCGAGTGGTTAGACCACTAGACTCGCCTAGACGGCCGGGGTTCGATCCCAAGCGACCGCATGTGAGATTTGTGGTGGACAAAGCGGCGCTGGGGCGGGTTTTCTCCGGGTACTCCGGTTTCCCCCGCCATCGCATTCCACCGGTGCTCCATCATCATTCATGTATCATCAGTGTCACCGCCTGCGATGCCATTAGTAGTTAAAGCGGGCATTAAACACTACAAAAAAAAAAAAAATTCTCTCATAACCGAATTTCCTGCCGCTTCATATCACTCCATTAATAATTTCATTCATCCTTCACTGCAATTGGTCAGTTTCAGGGTTGGAAGTACCGGCGTGGCAGGAGGAAAATATGCCTTCTGTTTCTCCGCCTCTCAACCTTCGGCTAGTTGCCCTGGGGGGGGGGCATTAGCCCCTCTAGATCGTGCGGGTGTCATCGTTCTGACTATACGACAGTCGAGGTGCCTCATTCCGGAGATCGCAGCGACCCTGTGATTGCGTTACGGTCACTCTTTGTTCCGGCCTCCCGGTGTCTCCTCTCACCTCATACCTCTCTCCCAGCAGCGGCCCTTCCTGGAGCATAGATACAATTCTTATCTGGATACATACCAAGTTCCTGCACCTGTTCAAAGACTAGTCTTGTGATTGAAGCATTTCCGATTTCAGCAGAACCTATCCTTTCTTCATTCAAATAACTATAGTTTATTTATTTCTTCATTAAAGGAATAAGGTGCTCTGAAATGGTAAAAAATAACATTTTTTAGACACTAATAAAAACTATTTCTAGTTTCAGAAAATGTATTCTTTTGGGGGGTTAAGAGGATTTTAATCAATTTAAATATAATTTAAATGTTAGTCTCCATTTCTTTAAAGCTGTTATGCAATGCCCCTTTTAAGAACATATGTATCTTTAAATTCAACTTTCTCAAAACAGAATTTTTGGATGCTTATGTACCTTTTCCTCAGAAAGTATGAGAGCTGGAAGTATGAAATTTTCAGCACATATATACAACACATAGTTGAACTTTCTGAACAACAATCGTGATGTTATAGTATATACTGATCATATTAAAGCAACAACATTGCAAATTTTCCACATTTATACATTTTGAATTTGCAAATATTTATTTTTTTAATTTATACTGAAATGGTATTATAGCTTAAGACTTAAGGTTCATAAGATAGCTTATTATAATAAGACAAGCATGCAATAATGTGATTATGTATTGCAAATGGTATCGGAGAAAAAAGTACACGAATTTTAATTATTTTTCTTCTGAATGAAATTCTCTTTATAGGCTCAACCACATTAGCTATTAATGCAAACAACCACTTGAAACAATTGTTATTATTTATAGAATACTTCTGGTAAAACAATACTTTAAGAGTAACTTACTTAAGGTGTTATTTCCGTTGTCCCCTTAAATTCTTAGATAAAGCTGTTTTTGCATGACACGCAGTAGATTTTACAAGTTGCGCAGAAATCCATACTGCCATCTTGCACTATTGGCAGATTGTGTGATGTGTGCCTTCTGTGCACAATAATTGTCATGACCTTTGGAATCACTTCGCTCGTTTTAATCCATAATTTAGTAAGGAAGCCTGTTCATAACTCATTCGTTCTATAACTTGCCATTAGTCTTATCTAGTACGTAAATATATTTTATTTTTAGAGTATCCGTGTAAAATTACTGCACAATGCATGTACAGAAGTGAAATATCTTTCAAGTAACAGGAAAAGGACAAGTTGAATATGTTCAGTGTAGCGAGTTGTTACAACATCCTTGGTGTTAAACTTGGAATTCTTTGGAACAGTTTTCACAACTAGCACTTCCTTTTCATCCGCAACATTAGTGCTGAAACTCCGGTAATGCCTGATTACACACTTTAAAGGATAAACTACGTTGGAAGCCCGCTACAACGTCTGCGGTTGCAGCGAATGGTGGGCACAGTAAAACGGTGCCAAGGAGAGGTAGTAGTAGTAGTAATAATAATAATAACAATAATGACATTTAAAATGATACCGCTACTACTACTACCGCCGCCGCCGCCGCCACCACCACCACCACCACCACCACTACCACCACCACCACTACTACTACCACTACTACCACCGCTACCGCTACCGCTACCGCTACCGCTACCACTACCACTACCACTACCACTACCACCACCACCACCACCACCACTACTACTACCACTACTACCACCGCTACCGCTACCGCTACCGCTACCGCTACCACTACCACTACCACTACCACTACCACTACCACCACCACCACCACCACCACCACTACTACTACCACTACTACCACCGCTACCGCTACCGCTACCACTACCACCACTACTACCACCACCACCACCACCACCACCACCACTACTACTACCACTACTACCACCGCTACCGCTACCGCTACCGCTACCGCTACCGCTACCGCTACCGCTACCGCTACCGCTACCGCTACCACTACCACTACCACTACTACCACCACCACCACCACCACCACCACCACCACCACCACCACCACTACTACTACCACTACTACCACCGCTACCGCTACCGCTACCGCTACCGCTACCACTACCACTACCACTACCACTACCACCACCACCACCACCACCACCACTACTACCACTACCACTACCACCACTACTACTACCACTACTACCACTACTACCGCTACCGCTACCACTACCACCACTACTACTACTACTACTATTACTACTACTACTACTACTAATAATAATAATAATAATAATAATGATAATAATAATAAGAACGGGTATAGAAGCCGTTATTAATTCACGCCTCATATTGTAGGACGAGAGCTCCACTGCACGACACCCAACTCATTTCCTCAACGGATGATGTTTGGATATTAATTATATTTATCTGAATTATTTTTAAGCATCAACTTGAAGTAGTTTCGCCTCCAGCAGCAGACTAATGAACACTTCCAGAATATTATCTCCTTCAATTTCACAACTTCCATTAAACCAAGAAGTGCCAATGGGATGAAACAGAGTAGGAGAACTGGTTCTTTTACAAGAAAATTGAAAATGAGTTTTATTTATGGACGCTCTTTAACTTCTAAGGTCAGCGTCCCATTCTATATTGGGAGTGAAGGAGCAGTTAATTTGGTTTAGAAGCCTCTTTATCATCCTTGAGGTTCTTTTATGTGCCATAAAAGTACGATACAGGACAACCGGCTTTACTTTCCTTCCGAAGGAAGCCAAGCAAACAATTTTTACGACCACCCACCAAAAAAACCTATCCCCATCCACCGGTTTTGAATCCGGCACCTTGGGAACCAGAGGCCAGGTTTTACCCCTAGGCTACATGGGAGGACTTCCACAAGATATTTGGAAGAGATAATAAATGGCAGGGATGGACAGATGAACTGTGCTGCTCAGGAGTAGCGACGTCAAACTGGCCATAGAAATGGAGTTTGACCAGAGTGAGGAGGATGTTAAGTAGGGAAGAATCTTTGAACTACAGGAAAAGAGGAAGTTGAATGTATTTCTTTTAAATTGTTTGTATTCGTATTTTTACTTTCTCTATACGTACTAAGTACTTAGTGTATAGAGAAGGTATTCTAATACACCCAAAAATTCGATACCGAGATTTCACTAGAAATACATATTTTGGGTCCCACTGATTCAAAAAAAAAGATTTTTGGAAAAAGGTCCATGTGTGTGTGTGTCTTTGGACAGTATGGCTCAAAAACGAAAAGACCGTTAAATACCAAACTTAGTATTAAAGTTCAGTATCTTCCAAGGATACGACATGAAGATTTTCAAGAAAATCCTCACCCCCAACTATCCTTTACATGGGATTTTTTCGAAAATTTTGATTTTCTCAAAAATGGCTCTAGCGATTTAGATTAAAATATCGTATATTAAGAGTATTTACCAGATAAACTAACTGTATATCTTGAATTTTCTGGGAATAGCCTCTGAAGACTACTTAATTCTGGATGAGTTTTACGGAATTTTGCATTACAGATAAGCCGTAAGAGAGGACGTTAAAACACGCAATTTATGGTGTATATTTTGTTCGTGGAGTTCATCATTTTTGAGATATTCCTTGTTTTTGGTTTCAGCTTCAAAAACGTATTCTTTTTCCCATACAGAAATTTGTCAATTTCTGTCCATACAAACAAAGGAACTTCAGTCACATAACAATCAGCATTTGACTATCACTTTAACCTATGGTACTCCCTTATTTCGCTTCTAGTTACAAGGAAGCAAGTAATAAGACTATTTCTGCCGATTTTTTCTCGATTAGCATGAAGTAAATAGAGGCATACACTTTTTAACAATAATTTGCTACAGAGATGTAGAGAAAGTCATGTGACATAAGAATTTTTGCTTTACATTCCCCATTTTCGCTTTTACCCTTCTTATCTTTCCCAGCTGTTTTGTTTAATTTATTAACTTTCCTTTTAACTATGGTTGAATGTCTTTCTGCTTTTTAGTCTAGTTTTAATTCCTGATTATCTGATAATTTCAGCAATTACAAATGGGCTACTTTTCTTCAATCATTAATTTTAATTTTTATTCTAGAATTTTAGACCTTTATTTTAGATCGTTTCCTTATTTTACCTAATGCCTTATTTGCTCATTTTGTGATCAATTGTTTTATCTTATTTCATTCATGTTAATGCTGTTATTTATTTTGGTTGTAATGTAGTTTTAATCCGATAAAGCAAACCGACACTATCTTCTTTGAGAAAATGAACTTTAAATACGGTGATTTTTTTAGGGCATAGTTTTTCATTTCTTTTATATTACTATTTTAGCAACAATTAAGAAATGATATGATGAATTAATGATATATCAGGACTTCTAAAGGGTCTTGATTCTTGTATTGCAGGTCAAGTTAAAAGAATCTGACGTGTTCCATCCACGTGACTTTCTCTACGTCTCTGCACCAAATTATTGTTAAAAGGCTTATGCTTCTATCTACTTCATGCTAGTACAGGCAAATTAACAGAAATATTCTTATTACTTGCTTCATGTAAGTAGGAGCGAAATGAGGGATGTTAGAGTGGTAGTCAAAAGTTGGTTGTTATTGACTAAAGTTCCTTTGTACTCGAGTAACAAATTCCCGCATGAGAGAAGTATGTTTCTAAAGCTGAAAACTAAAACAAGGAATACCTGAAAAACGATGAGCTCCACGAAAAAATGTATATAAAATAAATTGTGTGTTTTAATAAGTTCTACATTTTCTGTTAAGTTAGCTTTTGTCTATCTCTTATGGCTTAACAGTTATGCAAAATTCCGTAAAATTAATCCAGCATAAGTAGTCTTCAGAGGCTATTTGCAGAAAATTAAAGATATACATCTTATTGATCGTGTAAATATCATTAATATACGATATTTTAATCAAAATTGTTGGAGCAATATTTGAGAAAATCAAAATTTTAGAAAAAATTCCATGTAAAGGGCAGTTGGGGGTGGAGTGATTTTCTTGAAAATCTTCGTGTTACATCCTTGGAGGATTCCAAAATAAAACTTAAATACGAAGTTTGGTATTCAGCAATCTTTTTGTTTTGAGCTATGTGCTGTGCACAAACACAGACACAGACAGACAGACACACGCGGACTTTTCTCCAAAAATGTTTTTTGTGAACCTATAACATGTATTTCCGGTGAAATCTCGATATCGAATTTTTGGGTGCATTACAATACCTTTTCTATACACTATGTATACATAATACGTGTAGAGAAAGTAATACAGGTAAACAATAATACTGGTCACAAGTGAAGACAAATATATAATGGAGATAGAAGTATATTGTTAAAGCATCATCTTAATTTAGAGTAGCTGCCAACAATGATCTTGACTGAATCCAGTTTATAGTTGTTCCATTTATCTTCTTTCTGGTCGACCTCATCTTCGATGTCCTCTTTTAAACACATTGCATTGCTTTATAAGCTGTGCCTTTGTCTTCTATCCTTCAGAAGTTGCATCGATTTCTATTGTAACCCTAAAGCAATCAACATAAAGAGTTTAATTAATACTCCTAACTATTCTTGGATATTCTCCTTTGTTGGTTTGTATAAGAAAGCCTATTCAATCACAAATCCTAGTAAGTTATTTAATAAGAGAGTCCAGAATTCCGAAATGGATATAACAATATCATCACCATTACTTAATAACATTTAAGCTATTTTATTAACGTATTGTAGAGTGAATTAAAACGTTGCTTTGCTTCTGATTTCCTATAGAGGTTTTGTTTTATGTAAGCAGAATCTGATTATCATCTCTGTTGCACACCAACTTGGGGAAGCTAATCTATTATCGGTGTGATTTTAAGCCAGACGTAGTGCAAAAGGCGAAAGAGGAGCAATAAGAAACATTTCACCTGAGTGGCTGAAATGCATGCTTCACAAACGATGGTTCACACCAGCCCCTGAATGAATTCGTCTCGTGTTGGTTTGATGTCAAATGTATGATGCTAAATATTACAGGTTAGTTTCAAGATCAGGATCGAAGGCAAATCAGGGAGTAGAACCAACATTAAATGGAGTATTAGAACCAGCTAAGGGGTGAGAACTGTGCGTGGCGGAGAAGGTTTAATATGTTCTGACCGACATAAACCACTTTGCATTTTTCGCAGAAATGTAAATGGAGTTTTATTTATGGATGCTCTTTAACTGCTATGACTCTCAGCGTCCCATTCTATATGAGCGTGATAGATCGCTTAATTTTGCTCAGAGGCCTCTCTATCAGGCTTGAGGTTCTTTTACGTGCCGTAAATCTACGACACGGGACCAACGGCTTTACTTCCCTTCCAAAGGAAGCCATGCTAAGCATTTTTATGCCCGAAAAAATCTATCGTCCTCCGCCGGGTTTGATCCGCGACCTTGGGTATATGAAATTAGCATGTTGACCATTACACCACGGAGGACGACATTTTCGGCAGATTCCAAGTGCTCGACTGTAGAATTAACAAATTTACCAGCTGTAAAATTACAGGATTTTGATATGCTTACATTATATAGAAGGTCCAAAAGTCCTAGGTTGTGCTTGAAGATACATCCGAAGTACGAGGGTGGTCTGAAAAGTTTTCGGCCTCACCCAGAGATCGCGGCACTACTTGTGTAACTTTTTTCTTTGCGTTGGTACACATGTTAATAGACCCTATGTAAAATTACAAGTCATTCCAGTTCACTGTAGGCAGTGGAAGTGCGCTTTGGTTTGAAAATGGAGAAATTCGAGTATCGTGCTGTGATAAAATTCTTCGTAACAGAAGGTTTAACACCTACAGAAATTCATTTTCGGATTGTAAATGTGTATGGTGACTCTTCACCTTCACTTTCCACTATGAAGAAATGGGCGGCCGATTTTAAACGTGGCCAAGACGATCCTCGCGAAGAACTTCCAAAAACTGAAACCACACCGGAAATCGTTGAAAAAGTGCACGACATGATTTTGGAAGATCGGCGTACAAAGGTGCGTGAAATTGCTAATGCTCTGGAACTTCAAAAGAACGTATTGGTCATATCTTGCATCAGGAATTAAACATGAAAAAGCTTTGCGCAAGATTGGTGCTGCATATCCTCACTGTGGATAACAAACGCATTCGCACGACACTTTCTGAAAAGTGCTTGGCGCATTTTCAGAAGAACAGAAGTGACTTTTTGCGTCAATACATCACAATGGTTGAAACATGGACTCACCACTACACACCCGAGTCCAAGCAGCAGTCGAAGCAGTGGACAGAAGCTGGTTCTTCAGCTCCAAAGAAGGCGAGGATTATGCCATCGGCGGGAAAGATCATGACGTCAGCGTTTTGGGATGCCAAAGGAATTTTGTTGATTGACTATCTCGACAAAGGTAAAACCATTCCTGGAGAATACTACTCTCTCAACTGAATGCAAGCATTTGTGAAAACAGACCCGGGTTAAAAAAAAAAAAAAGGTTTTCCATTAGGACAATGCACCTGCGCGCAAAAGTTTTTTGACAATGGGGAAATTGAGAGATCTGCATTATGAAGTGCTGGAGCATCCACCCTATTCCCCAGATTTGGCTCCTTGGACTTCCATCTGTTTCCAAAACTGAAGAAATTCCTCGCTGGTAGGCCTTTTTCGTCCAATGAAGAAGCAATTGCAGCTTTAAATGGGACTTTGCAGCACTTCCAGAGGAACACTACAGAGAGGGGATAATGGCATTGGAACACCGCTGGACAAAATGTATTGATATTAGAGGAGATTATGTTGAAAAATAAAACTACTTTGAAAGCATGAATTTTTGTTTTTCACTATCAGGCAGAGAACTTTTCAGAGCACCTAGATATCATAAATAAGCTTGTATATAGTTTAACAATGTTGGGAGTGAGGGGTACAAAAATGCATTTTTGCTCTTAACCTCACTTAATTTTCTGGTAGTTTAAGAATCTTGGTCAAGGTTTTAACTCGTTGGATTTTGTTTCGTTGCTTAAGATTTCGCTTAATTAGCATAAGTATTATATTATCTCTCTTCGGGATCTTGCGGAACCAAGAACTTTGCTGAAGCGCAGAGAGAAAATGGTGTCACTGTCCCTAACCTCTCTGGTTATAGAGATTATTATCAAAATTTACATGTTAATGTTTATTGTTGTAGATCATATCTTTGTTCGGGACTCACGTTATTAAATGTCGTTACAAAGCATTAGTCTATAATGCTTCTGTACGAACCAAATGCTAAGGTCTGCACGAAGAGCTGCTGAAGAAAGCAAATGCAAATTAGGATGCTTCTTTATTTAACGTACCACATACAAAAATATATTTGTATAGATCTTACAACACAAAACTGTGCAGACGCTCGAGTGAATGTCAGCTCTTTATTTGGAAGATATTGCGTTAGAAGTTTTGGATCATAGATATAGATAATGCAGTATTTTTGAAACATTTAAAGTATAACATATGAAACTGTTTTAGAATTTTAACGAAATTGCTCATATAAAAACATGATACGACTTTTTCTATTGTTTATTAGTAGCCATAGCAATTATTTTAGAAAGCTTTTTAATTATTTGAATAGAAACTTTGGTGGCATAGCTGCGTTAGACTTTTCACAATAGATACAAAGGTAATAGGGGTAGTCAAATGTTTAACATGTACTGGCCTTAAAATTCCATGTTGTATGCATATAATCGTGAGAAACAATATCGAAGAAACTTTATAAGAATGACAAGTATATTGAAAACTTCTATGTCCCGGCAGTGGTTCACGACACAAATAAGTTGTATAAAATGAATCGTCTGTTTTAGACAGGTCGTGAAGACCGCATTAACTGGCCGGGGGGAGGTCGAAGCGCTGACAACGTCTCACCCCCCCCTCCAATACTGCACCCCATTCATGACGTCTGTAATGGAGCGAGATGGGGGACGCTGTGGACGGGCGGTAGGAGAAGGCTCTTAGTGAGCTGTGCCAAAGAGTTTTAAAGAGAACTATATATTTTGTGGTAGGTTTTCGTCCGTCGTTTAACATTTGGCAGTTATATGAGATACACATTTATTTCTGAATGAAGAGGAAATAAATGGCTATTGCCAGAACAGTTCAAAATACCTATACTATATTTTTTACATAAATAACCTAAATGTATAGCACTATTACCAAAATGATTAAAGCCATTTTTTAGACATTCGAAAATTTAGAAAAACCTTTCTTGTGAGTAGATACCGAGTTTAAATATAAAGTTTGACTTATAGCCAATTTTTCGTTTTCGTCTTGTTTACAGTCGCATACATACAGACCTTTTTCTAAGTCTGATGTTTTCTATTCAAATGACTATCTCTATACCTCTGCAACCAATTGTTGTTAAAAAGTTTATTCTTCTATTTATTTAATGCTAATTGAGAAAAAATTGACAGAAAGGGTCTTATTACCTGCTTCCTTGTAAATAGAAGGAAAATAAGGGAGTAGCATAGTTTAAATCGATAGTAAAATATTTTAAATGCTAGTTGCTATGTGAGTGATGTACCTTTGTTTGGAGGGGATAAATTCCCGTATGAGAAAAGTACGTATAAGTATTTTAAAGCTGAAACTATTAACAATGAATATCTCCAAAATGGTCAACTCCACGTAAAGAATGTATATAATATAAAGTGTGTGTTTTAACGAGCTCTACATTTTTTTGTGTGGTACGTATTTGTCTATCTCTAATGGTTTACCAGTTATCGAAATTCCGCAAAACTAGAATAAAGATGTCTTCAGAGGCTATTCCCAGAAAATTGAAGATATACATTTTATTTGTCGCAATAAATATCATAAATATAAGAGATTAGGAATCGTTAGAGCCATTTTTGAGAAAACTGTTTCATGTAAAGGGTAGCTGGGGATGGCGGATTTTATTGAAAATTTTCGTGTCACATCATTGGAAGATACCAAATTTAATTACCAAATTTGGTATTTACGTTTTTGAGCTATGCTGCCCACCACAGGCACCCACATATTCACACACAGACAGACACACACACACGGAGATTTTTCTAAAAATGCTTTTTTGGATTCAGGGGTCCTCAAAACATGTATTTCCTGTGAAATTTTGGCAGTGAATTTTTGGGTGGAATACACAATACCAATTTACTTTACTTACTGCAGGTGAGCAGTAGAGAAATTAAAAAGGTGTGCGCGAAATCTTAGCTGTAATACAGAATAAAATGACACGTTGTTCTTTGTCCAATCAGACAGCAGCTGCGGTAACGTGTGAGATTATGTTCCTAAAACTTAGGTATATAGGAAACATACGCTTAAGGATGTTTTAGTATCACATAGGTTTCATCTCCCATCCTGCCTCGCTTCATTTGTACTGTTCATAGCTGTTTAACTCAATACTACTAAAACAAAACCTGTGTTCCATTCACATGACTTTCTCTACATCTCTGCAACAAATTATTGTTAAAAAGCTTATTCTTCTATTTATTTCATGATAATCAAGAAAAAATTAGCAGAAATAGTCTCATTACTTGCCTCTATGTAAGTAGAAGGCAAATAAGGGAGTACTATAGGTTAAAATGATAGCCAAAAGTTGGTTGTTATGTGACTGAAGTTTCTTTGTTTGTATGGACACAAGTTGACAAATTTCGTTATGGGAAAAGTATAAATTTTTAAAGCTGAAACCAAAAACAAGGAATACCTAAAAATGATGAACTCCACGAAAAAAATGTATAACATGAATTGTGTTTTTTAACGTGCTCTACATTTTTTGTGTAGTAAGTTTTTGTCCACCTCTTACGGTTTAGCTGTTATGCAAAATTCCGTGAAATTCATAAAAAATAATGTAGTCTTTAGAGGCTATTCCCAGAAAATTCAAGATATACATTTTATTTGTCAGGTAAATATCTTTAATATACGATATTTTAATCAAAATCATTATTTTTGAGAAAATAATGCATTTTGAAAAAAGTTCCATGTAAAGAATAGTTGGGGGTGGGGGATTTTCTTGAAAATATTCGTTACGCATCCTTGGAAGATACCAAACCTAAATGACAATTTGGTATTTAACGGTCTTTTTGTTTTTGAGCTATGCTGCCCACAGACACACACCCACACACACACACATATATGGACATTTTTGTAGAAATGCTTTTTTTGGATTCAGGATTTCTCAAAAGACATATTTCCGGTGAAATCTAGCTATACCTTTTCTATACACTATGTACATAGTGCGTGTAGAGAAAGTAATATATATAGAATTTAGTGCAGGTATGGGTGAACTCTGAAGCATTTCACACCCAACCCGATAAGTTGGATAATCTTTATTTCAAATCCAACGTTAGTCTTGCAGGTTCGACATGCTCAGAATTTACAAAAGGATCAAGATCATTCTTCAGCTAATCGTGAGATTTTCTTGTAAGGTAATACACTAATAATAACCTGCTCACGTTTGTATTTGCAAAGAGGGAAAATGATATAGCTGCCCATCGTATTACTGACCTTTCGCAGTTTCAACTGCATGGCAATGGTTTTAATTGTACCCTACGTGTTCTCTATACCAGATGGTCTAATGATCCGTATTTGACTTGTGCAGATATCCTTTCCTGCGTTAAAAGAGACGCAGAACTCAACGGGGTTATTTTCAAGCTAAAATTCGTCAATGCAGAACTGGCCAGACTTCCACGACTTGCTAATCAGCAGGGATGTAATCGGGTCACGCTCATTGCGAGGGATAAAACGAAGGTCGGATTCACCAGTTCTTCACTGTCGGGTTTTAACTTAAAATAATCCGTTGAGTTCTGCAACTCCATTAACGCACCACGAGATACCTGTGCACGTCAATACGAGGCAGCTGGACTACCTGTTATTTTGATTTCTTTCTGTTAGTTAAGCTCATTTAAGCATGTATTTATTTATTTTCTGTCTTTCTAGAGGACTTAAGTTCCAATTACAAAAGTAGTTTATCAACAGGTCATCTCCTTAGTGCGGTGGTAGCTTGCTAAACAGGAGACCTGGTTTCGATTCCCAGTACCGGCGTGGGGATATTTTTTCCTCCCACTAGAAGACCTGGAACAGGGTGCACTCAGCCTCGTGAAGTCCCAGAGGGGGGGGGGCAAATTGGAAGAGCTACTTGATGGAGAAGTAGCGGATCCAGGGTCATGAGGACCCGCCAGGGGGGGGTGGGGTTCGAGGCGCTGACCACGTCTCGCCCTCAAATATTGCAACCCATCCTTGACGTCTATACTGGACCGAGATGGGGGACGCAGCGGCCGGGCGGTAGTTCAAGGTTCCTTATGAGCTGTAACGCCATAGAGTTCATAATTTATCAACAAAGATGGCCAAATCTTTATATACAAGCTGCCATCAAGAATCTGCAATGACCTGTCGCTATGTTACACATAGGCTTACCTGTGACGTACACCGAACCTCTGTAACGGCATCTACTGTCGTACATGTCAAGAGTCACATGTCCTTGTTCCGCAGTCTTCATCTTTCCGTCCCGTTTCCCGCCAGCATCAGTACTACGAGAGTCAGTCAATAACTGATGCCTCCTATTTTTTTCTATTTTAATTTGAAAGAAAGTTAAACTTTGATTACCCAGCATGAAAGCCACAAAATTGAGGATTGTCACTTTTCAATGTAATCTCCATCCTCTGGTCCACCTTTTAACAAGGGCATGTATGCCAATGTGGTAAAATGCAAGTCTTGCTTCCGAAGCCATTGACGCACAGATGTTCTCACGGCCTGTACATCTTCGAAATAAATCCCACGATGAGCTTCCTCTAGCGGCCCAAACAGATGCAGTCTGATGGTGCAAGGTCAGGGCTGTATTGAGGATGAGGCAAGACTCCCCATCCAATTTTCACAATCGCTTCAGTGGTGTGATGGTTAGTTATTGACTGACCCTCGTATATTACATCCTTGCAAAAACCAGTTTATCATGCAATAATAAAGTTCTCAATGATTGCAATTTAAACACATATTTAATTTCCTTCTCTCTTCTGATGCCCAAATAGTTTACACCAGAAGATCAATAATGTATAAAAAATAACAAGAAAGAAAAGAAAAAAAATCTGATGTGTTCCATTCACATGACTTTCTCTACATATCTGTAACAATTTATTGTTATAAGCTTATTCTTCTACATACTTTATGATAATCGAGACAAACATTAGCAGAAATTGTCTTAATTATTTGCTTCCTTTTAAGTAGAAGGAAAATAAAGGAATACACTAGGCTAAGACGATAGCCAAATCTTTTAGAAGCTGGTTGTCACTTGGCTGAAGGGCCAGGAGTTTGCAACTTTCCGTGTAAGAAAAGTTTAAGTATTTCAAATCTGAAACAAATAACAGGAATGTCTCAGAAATGTTCAATTCCAAGAAAAAAATGTATATGACATAAATTGTGTATTTTAACGTGGTCTATGTTTTTTGTGTATTAAGTTTTTGTCTATCTTTTATGGTTTGCCACTTACGCAAATTTCAGAAAATTTCATTCAGAATAAAGAGGTTTTTAGAAGCTATTCCCAGAAAGTTCAATATATGCATTTTGTTTGGGATGTAAATAGCTTTAATATACGGGATTTTAATAAAAATCGTTAAGAGGCATTTTTGAGAAAATCAAAATTTTCGAAAGTTTTTCCATATAAAGGGTAGTTTATGGTGAGGGGATTTTCTTGAAAATCTTCGTATTACATGCCTGGAAGATACTAAACTTAAATATCAAGTGTGGTACTTTACCGACTTTTCGTTTTTGGGTTATCGTGCAAACACACACACGAACACACGCATACACGGATCTTTTTATGAAAATACTTTTTTTTTGAATACAGGGGATCCTAAAATGTGTATTTCCGGTGAAATCTCGGATTCGAATTTTTGGGTAGAATGCAATACCTTCTCTATGTATATAGCACGTGTAGACGGAGTAAAAACGATCTAGATATGGTTCCAAACAAGAAAATCCTTTAGGATAATAAAACATGAACCATAATCTAAAAATCTGATGTGTACCATTCACATGACTTTCTCTATATCCCTGCAATAAATTATTCTTAAAAAGCTTATACTTCTATTTACTTTAAGCTAATTAGAAAAAATCTGATGTGTTCCATTCACAAGACTTTCTCTATATCTCTGTAGTTTTTGTCCATCTCTTACGGTTTGGTAGTTATGAAAAATTCATCCAAAATAAAGTAGTCCTCAGAGACTATTCCCAGAAAATTCAAAATATACATTTTATTTCTCAGGTAAATAACATTAATATATGGTATTTTAATCAAAATCAATAGAACCATTTTTTAGAAAATTAAAATTTTCGAACAAAGTTCCATGTAAAGGGTAGTTTGCGGTGGGGGGATTTTTCTCAAAATCTTCGTGTCGTATCCCTGGAAGATACTAAACTTAAATACCAAGTTTGGTATTTTACCGACTTTTCGGTTTTGAGTTATCGTGTTCACAGGCACACGGACACACACGGACCTTTTTCTGAAAATACTTTTTTTGGATAAAGGGGACCCTAAAACATATATTTCCGGTGAAATCTCGGTATCGAATTTTTGGGTGGAGTGCAATACATTCTCTATACACTACGTACATAGTGCGTATAGAGAAAGTAAAAACGTAAGCGTAAAATAGTGTAGGTATAAACAGAACCTATTAATTTAATTAACTGATTTCTTTAAATGTTAGTTTAGCACAAATCTGCAGTAATGTGTTTAAGAACCACCAGTAGTATGTTTTTATCTCCGACGTGTAATGAAGTAGTCCATGTTCACGACTTACCACACAAACTGGTGAAGAGAACGTTATTTATTTAATGCCGTGATGTGATTGTTAACGGCATCGCCGGTCGTGCGCCATGCACAAAAACCGCCGTTTTGTAACAGTACCACGTGAATTCCTGCTGGTATGGTTTAACTTTCCTTTTATTATTACTGTCGTGAGTATACGTGTACTTTTGTAGAGTTATTCCTTCTCTAGAACCACAAATGAGGTGTCAGAGGTTAGAAGACCTTCTTTTGTTCCATCTCGGACATAAGCAGGGCACAAGCTACTAATAGAAGTTTGATGTGTTGGACTCAGATGAGTTTATATACTTACTACTTTTTATTTCATGGCTTCCCCCAAACTATATCAAGGCATTTTCTATCTACTTCAAGTCAATCAGATAAATATATATTTTTTAAATTGTTGCATATGGGCCGCCCTTAACTGCAACGATCATATTAGTGGCCTTACCTTTCGTCGATGACGTCCAGTTCTTACTTGAGTGTATCTCTTTGGGTTTTTGTACATTAGCTCATTCACACATTCATACATCCAGACTCTGAGGGAGGATAGAAAATAATCTTGACTAGAGAAAAGTTCCATTTCCAGCCGGGAATCTGAGTTTCAAAAGGCGTTTCAGTCATTTGTTTATAAAATACGCACACGCTAAATTTCAGAAAGGTGTAAAAATCTCAATTATTTATAAACAATGAGTACCCCCAGAAAAATATTATTTTTATTCTGCTCTAATTAAATACATAAAGCACATTATCACTACTATGCTCTACCTTTAGCAGACGTGTTGAAGGTGGGGGAGAGGGGAATTTAACTTTGAGGCTACTTGACACATAAGTAATTAAGCAAGAATGTCTCTGTGGAAAAGTCATTCAGCACATGTGTTCTGCACCCGAAATTTTGGCTAAAATACAATTCTTCCTCTACTTACAAAAAGTATGATAGAGAAATAAAAATAAGGTATTTACTAACATATGCAGCACCTTTAGTTTCCTTAACAGCAGTATAAAACCCGACCGAGTTAAATTAGTATTCATTCTTCAGGTCATGTAGTGAGAGTGAATGCAGACACCATTCCTAAATTACTTTTGGGGATCATGATTGGGGTGAAAATTCACTCTGAATGTAAGAGATCACCTCTCAAAGAAATTAAGAAGTGGACTACAGCTCAGATATTATTGTAATTGATGGAAGTTTACGAGTCTAAAGATCATTTATTATTAGATTAATCAATTTAAACGTGGTCGTGCGAATACTGCTGATGGGTGTGCGTTCTGGACGCCCAATTGTGGTTTGTTCTGAAGAAATGGTAGATAAACTTCATGACACCGAGATGGAAGAGCGCCGCATTCAGATGCGCCAGATTTCTGGGGTAGTATAAGGTCATATGAACAGGTGCATCTTTTCCTGGATAAAGTCCTGCACATTAAAATAATAGATGTGCGAAGGGTACCACGTTGTTGACTCCAGAGCAAAAATGTTCAAGAAAGAATACTTCAGTATCGTGTTTGGAAAAGCTATAACACAATTAAGTACTTCGTCGTTATGTAATTGTAGATTAAACCTGGATTCACCCTACACCCCTGCTACTATAAGGCAGGCAAACCAGTGTGTTAGAGAAAGGGAAAATAGTTTGGAGAGCAATAAAAGGGATGATTACATATTGTCGGACTCTCAGGGAATCATTATGATTGACTATTTGAACAAGGGTAAAAAAGTAACTGACGCTATTGTGCAGCTTTACTGCACCGCCTGTATCGTGAGCTGAACAATAGCACCCAGAAAAGTACATCAGCAAATATATCTGCCTTTGCAGTGACAAAAGTGGGCTTCCAATTAGTTTCTCACCCACGTCATTCTCAGGATTTTGCACTATCTCACTTTTTTATGTTTCCAAACCACAAAACTTAGGTTGGAGGAACGAAATGCTCGTAAAATGAGAAGGTTATTTAATTATTGAGTAATACGCACAATTAAATGGAATGTGTTTCCTGAGGTAATTATAAAAACGGAATTTCTTTGGACCAAGTGAATCGAGTACAAAAGAACTTATTGGTTTTGAAGAATAAGTTATTTACTAAGTTTTACTACACTGATCAGTCCAACCAGTTGTAATCGCTGGACACCTGATTTCACTGGGACTAGAAAACCACACCAAACGATAACCATGGAGTCTTCAGGAGTTTCAGCAAAGAAAACAGATGCGGATTGGAACTCTGGCTCTCTATGTATCTTTAAAACTGTTTAGTTTAGTTTTGAATATTAGGAACATTCACTGCTGGTGACTAATCACCTACTTATTTCTATTCATCAGGGGATTTAAAATTTAATACATGGTTTTCCACAACTATTCGCTAATTTATATTTTTAGAAAGTCTAGAAACTTCACCCATGAACTGCGTCTCCGTCACAGTTGATTGAGTTTATACAATTGAAAATGACAAATAACTGTTACAACAGTAATTAAATAAGGGAGTTGTATGGAGACAGTAATGCCTAATGCCACTTCAACTCAGAGAACTTCAACGATAAAGAGGCGGGCAGCTTACAAATCTCAAAACTCCTGTTACAGGTACACATATCGAAAAATATTTGCAGCTAGCTTGAACTTCTTTCATGTATATATCTAACTAACTTTAGACAGACTTAAACAAAACAAAAGTACTCAAATTTTGATTTAAGTGCCGAGTCAAGGAACAAAAAATCAAACAAGCACTCAAAAGGCATAGTTATGGGTGCCGAGTGTCGTAAATAAGGTTTTCTCCTAGTATTATCGTGGCCCAACTACGCAATTCTTGACCACAAAATCGGCATGTCGCTGTTGAATTCTCGTTTATTCAGTATGAAGCAAGGGTAGACGAAACCTCTTAAACAAACGTTTATACCTGTTTTTGTGAGTATAACAATGCTGTTACCTCGAATCACTTAGAAAGTGGTCTTCCTCGGACGTTCTGAAATGATGTATTGAGCTTTTTGCGTAACAGATTTTCGAATTTTTTGGCGAATGAATATTTCCTACTTTACTTATTGGTGCTTATGGTGCAATCTCGAACGTAAACATAGCGTTATTTGAATACGAGGTGTGATCAAAAAGTTGTCGGAATGGCTTTACAACAATACTGACGCTGAGGTTTCTGTAATTCTTACCCAGACTGTAAATGCAGCGTTCCTTCCCGATAAAAATGACAGGTCACGTGACTTTTTGTGACTATGTAGTGACGAGGTAGACGCTCTGAAGTGAACACGTGTTTTTAATGTGCTGCGATTTTTCCGCGTAGCAAAAATGTCAGATTACGAAGAACAAAGAAAGAACAGCTAATGTTGCTTCAAACTCAGTAAAACTGCAACAAATACATATGAAATGTTAAGAACAGCTTATGGGGAGGAATTTATGGGCAAAACTCAAGCATTTGAGTGGTTTTCGAAATTTAAAGGTTGTGTAACATCAGTTAAAGATGCAGATCATTCGGGGCGACCCTGTTCCAGCAAAACTGATGAAAATATCAATCAGGTGAGGGAAATTGTCTTAAATGATAGGCGCATTGCAATAAGAGAACTTTCTGACTCATTAGGACTCTTCTTTGGAAGTGTTTAAAAAATTTTGAAAGACAATTTGGACATGAGAAGAATTGCCGCCGTGTTCGTGCCCCGCCTGCTTTCAAATAACCAAAAGGAAAGCCGTGTGATTTGCCTGTACAGATCTTAAAGAACAGCTACAAAATGACCCACAGTTTATGGAGAAAATTATTACTAGTGATGAAACAGGATTTATGGGTATGATCCAGAAACGATGCAACAATCTTCATAATGGAAGAGTGCTTCATCTCCTCGCCCGAAAAAGGCCAGACAAGTTCAATCCAACGTGAAGTCAATGATGATTGTGTTTTTTTTGACATTAAAGGAATTTATGCCACAGGTCAAACAGTGAATCAAGTGTTCTACAAACAAGTGCTGCAAAGATTAAGGGAGAATGTGCGACACAAACGACCGGAGAAATGGAGGAGTTGTGTATGGTTCCTGCATCATGACAATGCGCCCGCGCACAAAGCCCTTTCTGTTCGCCAAGTTTGGGATAAAAATAGGATGAATACTGTTCCCCATCCCGCCTATCCTCCAGATTTGGCACCAGCGGACTTCTTTCTTTTTCCGCGACGTAAAATGCGACACCATTTTGAGAACATTGATGTCATCCATCACGAATCGCAGAAGGCGCTGAACATGTTGAAAGAAGAGAACTTCGAGCAGTGGCAGAAATGCTGGGACAAGTGTATCAACTCCCAAGGAGACTACTTTGACGATGTCATCCATCACGAATCGCAGAAGGCGCTGAACATGTTGAAAGAAGAGAACTTCGAGCAGTGGCAGAAGCGCTGGGACAAGTGTATCAACTCCCAAGAAGACTACTTTGAGGTGCTTCCAGCAGTGGCAGAAGCGCTGGGACAAGTGTATCAACTCCCAAGGAGACTACTTTGAGGTGCTTCCAGCAGTGGCAGAAGCGCTGGGACAAGTGTATCAACTCCCAAGAAGACTACTTTGAGGTGCTTCCAGCAGTGGCAGAAGCGCTGGGACAAGTGTATCAACTCCCAAGGAGACTACTTTGAGGTGCTTCCAGCAGTGGCAGAAGCGCTGGGACAAGTGTATCAACTCCCAAGAAGACTACTTTGAGGTGCTTCCAGCAGTGGCAGAAGCGCTGGGACAAGTGTATCAACTCCCAAGGAGACTACTTTAAGGTGCTTCCAGCAGTGGCAGAAGCGCTGGGACAAGTGTATCAACTCCCAAGTAGACTACTTCGAGGTGCTTCCAGCAGTGGCAGAAGCGCTGGGACAAGTGTATCAACTCCCAAGGAGACTACTTTAAGGTGCTTCCAGCAGTGGCAGAAGCGCTGGGACAAGTGTATCAACTCCCAAGTAGACTACTTCGAGGTGCTTCCAGCAGTGGCAGAAGCGCTGGGACAAGTGTATCAACTCCCAAGGAGACTACTTTGAGGTGCTTCCAGCAGTGGCAGAAGCGCTGGGACAAGTGTATCAACTCCCAAGGAGACTACTTTGAGGGTGACAGTGCAGATTAAACAAAACAAACTGTTGTGTAGTGTTTATGACGTCATTCCGGAAACTTTTTGATGACACCTCGTACGTCTTAATTTCAGATTTCTCTTGTAATAACAACGTCACATTACATTGTCCTTCAATATTTTATAGTAATTGATGTCCATTAATCTCTTCACTCTCGTTTCACCTTCTCCTCAATGCCAGCCATATTGACACCGCATCCTCATTAATTTGAAGTGTGTACACAACAATCATAGGAAGGCCTTCAGCCTTTCACATTTCCTATACATTGCTTTTTTCTGCGCAAGAGGCGGAACTTTTCAGATAGAGTTCTATCACTATGAAACGATATACGCAACATAAACCTATTTACAGAACGGGCACTTGCACACACACTTGGAACCCTATACTTTGACCACATTATGGACACACAGGAGGCACTTTAGTTTTCTCAACTTTTCCGCTTTTTGAGAAGTTGTTTCTCCTTGTCTCTATGCTGATCATTATTTATGCTGAGATAGTTTTGGTGCAGCTGCATTACCATTCACATGTCAACATCCTTTTAAACAAACGGATATTTAAATAGTATAAAGTGAGAACTTGGTAGATCTGAAATACGAAAATATCATTCTTTAATTTTTAAGTATAACATTTTTATTTCAAAACGGTGCAATGTGTAGTCCTTAAACAGTCTAAGCATTTTCTTCCATCATTTACCCTTAGGCGCATAGGCTTACCTTATATTCACCTTTTAATACCGGGGCAACTCCGGCGAAGGTGATCTCTACCAGGGATAAAACTTAACTTTCGAACATGCACTATTTTCGTGATAGTACTTACATTCTGGGAACATATATTGGATGTGTGTGTAAAAATCAAAGCACATATGAAGACATTTTCGGATAGCGGGGAAACAACCCTAAAGCAGCTGTTACAAGCCGACGTTGTCGCATGGATGACGGTGACCGTCTGGGAAATATGTTGGACTATTTCGAATCGACATTATACGAGGGCCTTTTTTTATCAACCTCCGATAGACTATAAATAAAAGACAAGTTCATAGAAAACAATTATTTTATTACTAAAAGTTTTGTACACCTTTGTTTACTTTTCAACATAATCACCGAAAAGATTGAGACATTTATCGTACCTGTGCACAAGCTTTGCACAGCCATTCAAAACAAACGAAGAGGAATGCTGACTTCAGGAATTGTGTTGATCCATGACAACGCTCGTCCACACACCCAACAATTTCAATGGGACATTTTCGATCATCCTGACCTGGCGACTTTCACCTTTTCCCTGAACTGAAGACGTGGCTAGGAGGGCACTACGTTCAAACCAACGAAAACGATATTATTTTATTGTTCTATCTCTATGTGGAATATGTACGAATCAAGAATGTATATAGGACAAATAATATAAGTGAGGGCTGCCAGAATGCTTCCATATTGTTGTGTGTAAACACCATCCTACAATATGTATAATTTATAGAGCTCACAAAGAGAAATCAGAAAGCGAAACAGATCTTAAAGAGTTAGCTCTAAGATTACAACCGCCTACCCAAAATAACAATAACAGTAAATGAAATGTCAAAGCAGAGATGTCCGTGTCCAACAACTATGAATTACGAATATTCCTCAAGTGAGGAAAGACAACTGGAATGTCTCAGAAAACCTTGGACCATAGCGTCCATATTTGTATTCAGCGTTAGTAATAGGAGGTGGCATTGTTACGAAACATTTGTTAGGAATTTATATTTCGAAAAAATGTTGTTGAATAATTACATTTTAGAAATAAAAACAATGTGTAAAATAAAATTAGGAGAAACACATTTTGGGAATTAAATCTATTAGGAATAATTTATTCGAACACGGATATTAATTAAACCATTCAAATATACTTAAAGGACAATGGAAGTGATATTTAAAATTTCTATATTTCAGAATAAATATTTCTTAAAATATTGTGTTGCTGTTATATTAACATAAGTACCAAACTACATTCCAATTGGATAAATTACTTTGCAAGATACAACGTATTTAATAAATTGTATTATTTAAGTATATTGCATAATTAAAACGTTCCACACACCTCAAAATCTGAGAAAGTTAATTGGACTTTTTTGAATTAGAGCTTTTAAAATCGCACAAGAAATGTACATGGTGATATTTCAATAACTTTGAACAAGAATATTTGTTTTAAACACTTAGAAATTTTAATCTCTAAAATTAATCATTTTGCATAAAATATTATTTTTGTAAGTTTACTAAGGATAATCTTATCAACTATAACATTACAATAGATATTTCTATATATTCTGGGACATTTTAGTTATTTAAAAGAAACTGAGACAGGGAACATTTTGTTGGTATAAAAAGGTAGTTTTGAGAAAAACGCTCTATTATAAAACAGTATGCTAGGAAACAGATCTTTAAATAGCTGTAGAGCCCGAAGCAAGGGGAAACAGCTAAATCTTGTTTCTCTATCGATACACAAAGGTTTCAACAACCATTTGCTATAAAAAAGCGAGTTTCGATTTTTTTAGCCAGTGCCTCTTAAGCTTATGAAAAGCAAAGAGCATGAGTAGCTCAAAACTAAAGTGATAACCCTAAAGAAACTTAACCAAGCACAGACTTACACCTCATGGAAGAAAAAATCTGACGTGTTCCATCCATATGCCTTTCTTTACATCTCTGCAACAAACCATTATTAAGAAGCTTATGCTATTTTACGTCATGCTAATCGAGAAAAAATTAGCAGTAATAGTCTTATTACTTGCTTCCTTGTAAGTAGAAGGGAAATAAGGGAGTACTAAAGGCTAAAATATTAATCAACATTTGGTTGCTATGTGACTGAAGTTCCGTTGTCTGTATGTATGGACAGCAGTTGACAATATGAGAAAAGTTAAAGCATGTTAAAGCTGAAACAAATAACAATGGATATCTCAAAAAGGATTCACTTCTCGAAAAAATGTTCATATAATAAATTGTGTATTTTAACGCGCACTACATTTACTTTTAAGTGAGTTTTTGTCTATCTCTTACGGTTTATCAGTTATGCAAAAATTCTGTAAATTTCATCCAGAATAAAGTAGTCTTCAGAGGCTATTCCCAGAAAATTCAAGATATACATTTCATTATTGTAAATATTCCTATCGTATCTTTGGAAGATGCTAAACTTAAATACCAGGTTTGGTATTTAACGGACTTTTCATTTTTAATGTATGTTGTCCACAGACACACGCACACAAACAGACTTTTTTTCCAAATTTTTTATTTTGGATTCAGGGAGACCCAAAGCATGTATTTCTGGTGACATCGAATTGTTTGATGCAATACAATACCCTCTCTATACACTTATGTAGGTACATAGACCCTGAAGAGTACTTCATTCTGGATGAATTTTACGGAATTTTGCATAACTGCTAAACCGTAAGAGATGGACAAAAACTTACTCCACAAAAATGTAGAGCACGTTAAAACACACAATTTATGTTATATACATTTTTCGCGCCGAGTGGATCGTTTTTGAGATATCCCTTTTGTTTGGTTTCAGGTTTAAAAAAACATACTTTTCTCATATGGGAATTTTCAACTCCTGTCCATTAAAACAAGGAACTTCAGTCACTTAGCAACAAGCTTTTGACTATCACTTTAACCTATGTTACTCCCTTATTTCGCTTCTACTTACAAGGAAGCAAGTAATAAGACTATCTGTGCTAACATTTCTCAATTAATATGAAGTAAATAGAAGCATAAGCTTTTAACTTTAATTTGTAACAGAGATGTAGAGAAAGTCATGTGAATGGAACACATCAGAGAAAGTAAAAACGAAAAGCTAAGTTCAACTAATTTGCACGTGTGTGTAAACAATTTAATTCAAGCTATTGTATCTGCTGATGTTTTCGTGGCAGACATTGAGAAACCCTATATGTACCAATAGTAATTCATTTTAAAGTGTTATTGTTTTTGCTCATGTGCGGTAACAATGATGTTAATGAAGTAGATGGTGGTACCATTGTGTGCCAGACTTCCTAGTGTTGTATAGCGATGTTATCTTACCGGGGGTTGGCAAACCCGTTTCCGTTACTTGCTTTCTAATTGCACTACTTAAATACTGCACGGGCTCTTCACACTTTGTAATATCCGCCGGTATTAGCTGACTTCATCAACTTTCTTCACTATGCTACATTATATTTGTTAGCCGTGGTCTAATAAACATTAGGGAAGAAAGGAATCCCTTTCTGCGCTATATGCTTCTTCAGGCTACCTATTTATACTTTCTCTACACCTGCAACATATATATATATGTTTTGGGTCTCCCTGATTCCAAAAAAAAAAAGCATTTTTGGAAACAGGTCCGTGTGTGTGTATATGCGTGTGTGTCTGTGTACAGCATAGCTCAAAAACGAAAAGACCGTTGGTATTGAAGTTGGGGATCTTACAAGGATTAGACACAAAGATTTTCAAGAAAATCTCCCCACCCCAAACTACTCTTTACATGAAAAAAAATCGAAAAATTTGATTTTCTCAAAATTGCCTAACGGTTTTGATTAAAATCTCTTATATTTAAGATATTTACATGACAAATAAAATGTATAGCTTGGATTTTCTGGGAATAGTCTCTGAAGACTACTTTATTCTGAATGAATTTTACGGAATTTTGCATCACTGCTAAACCGTAAGAGATGGGCAAAAATTTACTACACAAAAAATATAGAGCATATTAAAACACACAATGTATGTAATATACATTTTTTTCGATCGTTTTTAGATATTTCTTATTTTTATTTCAGCTTTAAAAAACTTATTTGTTTCTCCTACAGGAATTTGTCAACTCCTGTCCTCACAAACAAAGGAACTTCAGTCATTTAGCAACCAGCTTTCGACTATCAATTTTTTTTTTACTTTATAGAGAAGGTATTGTATTGCACCCAAAAATTCAATACCGAGATTTCACCGGAAATACATGTTTTGGATCTCCATGAATTCAAAAAAGTATTTTGTGCGTGAGTGACTGTGTGTGTGTGTGTGTGTGTACAGTATAGCTCAAAAACGAAAAGACCGTTAAATACCAAACTTGGTATTTAATTTGGTATCTTGCAAGGATGCGACATGAATACTCTTTACATGAAAAAAAATCGAAAATTATGATTTTCTCAAAAATGGCTCACGATTTTGATTAAAATTACTTATACTCAAGATATTTACATGACAAATAAAATGTATAGCTTGGATTTTCTGGGAATAGCTTCTGAAGAAATGTTTATGCTAGGTCAATTTTGCGAAATTTTGCATAGTTGGTAAACCGTAAGAAATACACAAAAACATATTGTATAAAAAAAGTAGATCACAATTAAACACAAATTTACGTCATATACCTTTTTTTTGTGGAGTTGGCCGTTTTAGAAATATTCCTTGTTATTGGTTTCAGCTTTAAAATGCTTAACTTTTCTCATAAGGGAACCTGTGAACTGGTCACGCAGGGTTATGGTATCTCTCACATTTCCTTCTCGACCACTGACCAACCTAACACTGAATACTCGTCACATTGACAAACAAAGGAATAATGATACTTGGAATGTATATTTTATAACTAATATTAGTAAATGCATGTCGTGTAACATTGTATTTACAGTCGAGAGCACGGAAATATGCTAAAATGTTTGATTTCCTATAGCTCTTTATTTTGTGTAATGTTTGGCAGAACATTCTTATTATCGATTTCAGGCTCAGTAAAGTAATAGGTCTGGCCGTGGTAGAAGATTTTAAATTTTGCTTACCAGTACAAATCACTAAGCGTTGTATGGGCACGATTTATCGACTGTACTGATAAGTTGTGCCACGAGGAAAATTTATGAAAGCACTACGCAAACTATTTTAAAAATGAAAGAAATTATAAGTGATCAAACAGAATTTAAAACCATAGTCAGTTTTTAAAGGTATATATGAGGAAAACGTTTTTATTCTTTGTTGTTTTTTTCTTAAGTACCTTAAATCCTTAAATCATTTGTAATAATTAAGAAATTTATCACTTTAATTCAAAATAATCAACATTTTTAAAATAGCTAATTTTTGGAAGTTAAAACATTGCATTGAGTAATTTATTTCGATGTGTATGTATATGTATATAATAATAGTGCACTGAAATAGAGTTAAGGTTTTCGTAGATTTATTTAATACAGTCATAGTGAAGGGTTTTATTTTTCTTTACACATATACTGACCTTCAAACGTGACCTATTTTAGGGCAGAAGAGAGAGAATGACTGAGATAACACACAGACACACACTCGCACACAGAAACACACCACAAACACCCATGCCGAAGGCGGAACTGGAACCCACGATCCATACGTCCAATATATAAAGGCAAGGGTAATGTTGCCAAATCAACTATAAAGGCATTGCATTGCAGTCAAATAATAGGCACAATTTTTAAATTTTTGGTGACCAACATGGGTCGAAGAATTCAATATTCTTTCAAAATTTCAGATAGGCTTTCGATCAGGGCGGAAAATTGTTGATAATTAATTTAGTTATAAAAACACTGGTAGACAAATACTTGAAGAGGAAGAGAAGAAGGGTTTTGTTGATCTAGAGAAAGCATATGATCGGACTGAGCTACTGTGCGACATAAATTGCTGAGTAAAGAAGTGAGTAAACAAATGACAAACATCCTTAGGACATTATATAACGATAATACATTGTATATAAGCGTGGAAGAAGCGGTTGTAACAAGAGAAATCCAGCAAGAGAAATGCCTTAGGCAAGGATATAAGTTGGATTACATTTTGCAGATAATGTAGTGATAGGTGCAAGTCATTATAGTTAATGTTTTTAAACAATCATTACAACAAATAGACAAACACTGTAGAGAATAAAGTTTATAAAAATGAACCAAGATAAGTCACAGATCGTGTTGTACAGGAAAAGGGGAAAATTGAGTAAACATACTCGTGTATCCCCGCCGCTGAATCTTTGCACTTATCAGTTAGGAGTTAAGTTGGTACACCCACAGAAAACAGATGAAAAGCTTTACCCGTTTGACTTTCTGAACCAATCACAAAGCTGCATTCCGGTCTATCGGAAATGGATCTAGATGTTGCACCGATGCAATATCTGGCTATTTCCAACCACGTGCTCAGTTTGTGAACTCATAACACGTGCGTTGAGCTGTCTGTACAAGCTAGTATTTTTCGTTGATAGTGTTGTTGAAGTTTGTACGTGAGGGAACATAAGACTTTCACAATTATAGAGGTGGTTAGACTTCTGCGGGAAGGTGTGGCGAGGGTGGACGCGGCTTCATGGAACAAGAAAGTGAATCGTGTGCACAAACTAATACGAAAAACATTAGATGGAATCATCAATGAACGTGAACCACAAATGATATGTCTTGTTGACGATGACGATGATACTTCCGAGAATGATGACGACGGAGACTTGGATGGAATTGAGTCAGTCAAGTTCTAAACCGGTGAAAACCACTTTGTTAAATCTTTCTCTCATTGTAACAAGATAGTTTGCACTTTTGTTCAATATTGTCGTAAATACGTATGTATGCCTCATACGATATACGAGGGGCATACTGAAAGTCACGAGCAACCCATTGTAAAAATTTAAATTTCAACAATGTAACGAAACGAATTGCAGGATCGTAATCTACAGACTTTAAGCCACATGTTGACATATTGTGACGTCATTAGCTTCTATCACGTGACCACAGACGGTGTTTGAAAAATGGTTGACATTGATGTTTCGTTTCGACAGCGTGCTGTCATTGAATTCCTTGTGAAAGAAGGAAAATCTGCTCCTGAAATTCATCTCAGATTTCAACGTGCATATGGAGGTGTCTGCATGGGTGCCAGCAGTGTTAGAAATGGGTGAAACATTTCAAAGATGGAAACACGAGACTGCAAAATGTGCCTCGTAGCGGGCGTCCTCGAACTGCCTCTACAGAACGCAACAAGGAAAGAGTTGATGAGCTCATTACAGGAGATGGCGTTTCACTGTGAATGAAATTGCTGCGCAACTTGGAATAGTACATAGTGCAGTGCAAGAAATGATCCACAGCTTGGGCTATCGAAAGGTCTGTGCCCGTTGGGTCCCCCGTTTATTGACTGAAGACCACAAACTTCAGAGAAGAACCATTGCACAAATCCTTCTTCAGAGATTTCATAATGAAGGTGATGAATTTTTTATGTGTATTGTGACTGGAGATGAGAGCTGCATCCATCACTGTGAGCCAGAAACGAAACGTCAGAGTATGGAATGGCACCACTTGGACTCAGCATCGAAGAAGAAAGCGAAGACAGTGCAGTCTGTAGGAAAAGTTATGGGAAGTGTCTTTTGGGATGCACAAGGTTGCATTCTGGTTGGCTTTCTTGAACCTGGACAAACCATAAATTCTGCCCGCTACATCAAGACACTTCTGAAGCTCCGTCGGGCTTTGCGTGATAAACGCCCTGGAAAGAGGATTATCCTTGGAGAAGATCAGGGCATTAGGGTGGGAAACTCTTCCACATCCTCCCTACAGTCCCGACTTGGCACCCTCCGACTACCATCTTTTCGGTTCTGTGAAGGAGCAGATGCGTGGCCAACGCTACGAGACGCTGGAGGATATTCGGAAAGCAGTGCGTCAGGGTCTGCGGGCAGCTGGAACGGAGTTCTATCACAAGGGCATTTTCAAACTTGTAGAACGATGGGAAAAATGTGTGCAAAACAATGGAGACTGTCGAAAAGTGAAAGAAAGTCTGTAGGTTATGATGATGTATTTGGTTTGGCTTAAAAATAAATATCAAGATTGTAAAACAGTGTTGCTCATGACTTTCAGTGTGCCCCTCGTAGTATCACTGTTATTTTTAATCAACATCAACGAACTAGTTTCGTTATTCATCAGCATTCATTTACTATGTACACTGCTATATTCGTCTTAACACATGATAGACATTTGTAATCAGCTGTTGTTCTTTACTAGTAAATCTGGCAAAGCCGCAAAGGCAGCATAGCCAACCTAACACGAAACCACCCGAACTATCAAGGGCAAGGATTCAGCGACGGGGGTTATAGGTTAGTGAGATAGTGCAATTATCTAGGATTTAAAATATGGTGGCGCAGATAGCTAAAAACAGTAAAGACTTGCACTGGCAAAAGGAAAAGGAGCTTTATCAGATCTCAGAAGCTGCAAATACAGAGTACCTAATATAAATGTTAAATGGTTAGAAAAAGTATATAATATGGCGGTTGAGGAAAAAATGTTAAATGGGATGGAAGTATGGAGGTTAAAAAAAGAACAGGAAATCACAGGATATTCTGTGAGAAGTACTAGCTACCAAATGCAACTGTTGGGCAGGTAGCACTAACAGAGCTCGGCAGAGTGGCAAGTAAGGAAAAGATAATGGAAAAGGCATTCAGATTTTGCTATACAATATTGAACTTAGAAGAAAGGCAAGTATATAAAATACTTAAAAGAACAGTGGATGTGTAAATTGTTTGAGAAATAACTTGGAGAGTAATGGGATAATAATGATTTGATGAAGATGAAAAATAATGTGCATAATTTATGGAAATCGGTGAGAAAGGTATTTGAGAATCCCTTTAGATATAGAGATCTTTAGTCTCTTATATACCAATGAAAGGATCATTAAGAGGAGCAAGAAAGCATTGTATGGATGAGGAAAAGGTGTATGGAGGCTAAGAGATATCAGGAAGGATATTCCACAAAATCAATTTTCTATGTGTGGAGGAAATGAAGATCTGTAATACATAATGTTTAAATATAAAAAACTCGAATTTAAAGAAAAGAGTACATCAACAAGAAATGGTTTAGGTTAGAGAGAAATACGCTGTAATTAAAATGTCCCATAATCAAATAAAGTGAAAAATAAATGGATATCGACAGTAAAAGAGTCAAAGAACAAAATATACATGAGGTAACAAACCAGAATGAAGGAGCTATTGTAAACAGCATGACTGTTAAAGAACGTCATATTCTCCTGCACATAGCTTGGCATAAATAAATAAATATATGTATATGAAATAGTGGAGAAACATGGGAGAAGTTAAGCTACATGATATAAGTGACCAGCATGAATAGTCAGTACTTGGCTTTGTGCGTGATGGCCCGGAGCAGTTGCACATAAAATAATTACAGCGATTATCACAGGTGACAGAATCCTGTCACAGAGAGCAGAGAACAAAAAGTTTCTTGCACTTGCGGTATGACATTGATATACAGGTTCTTGTGATTCAATAACTTGTGTATGTTTGCAAGGAAATCCTCAATATCAAATTAATCATTGAAACGAAAATTTATATTAGAAGTGCAGATCATACATTCAGGAATATGCACGACAACGTAATTTTGCGCAAATATGAGCTATTATGATAGAAAATTTTAAGTATAATACCAAAACATCATACATTAAAATGCTATTTAATCTGCAGAGACAATAACGCATTATGGTATTGATATCACCGTTCAGAGGTGGTTTTGCCCAGAAAGAATTGAACATCTTTTGCTACGTAAAACAGGATGTTTATTTCTCTTTTATTTGGTGTATGGTGTAAGTGCAGCTTTTGAGTAGCGTACATATCAAAACATTTTGATTTTCTGAACAATTTGAATTTTGACCAAACAGAAAGGCAATATATGTGTATATTTTCTCTGTGCACTGTTACATCACAGCCCTACAACAAATTGTTTATTCAGAAAACCTGAAGTCAGAAAGAAAAGGATATTGCCATGACTATAACTTTCGACGATACATTGGAGAATCTGCACTGGAAGTAAAACATATTGTAACATTTGGCAAAGTTTAAATGCCCAATTGCTTTCTAATGTCAAGCCATTATAAAAATACATTTCCATTTCTAACTTCTTTAAGATCTTTCAGTTGAAACTTTGTTAAATATTTACTGATACTTAGACATTCTTCAGATGATTGCGAATGAAACAATGCCAATAATGAAATTATGAATCATTCGAATAAAATCTGTGCCCGTGCATCAATAAGATTAAAGAATTTTTGAAAATTTCCACACAAGTGTGGCAAAAACTACTACGAGAGACAGGAAGACAATATTCTTCCTCACACTCTCTTTGCAAATACGACTGTAACTATCCGTTCTCACTTTTGTATCGCTGTCTGCTCGAGAGCAAGATACTGCGCATTACCGTCAGAATTTATTCAGACGTGTACGTTAATTTTGTTGCGCGTTTGTCACTTATTTCCTTGAAGGTTTATAGTAAATAGCAAGATGCACTCAGAAGATTTATGTATGAGGTGTCTGAAAATGGGCTTGGTCATTCGCTGAAGAAAAGAGAACGTTACGTGATATGACTTTCACGGAGTGATGAAGCAAATGGGAAAGAGAAGCTCTAAGGTGGTTTGTTTCTACTGACAGGTGTATGCAAACTTTTCATGCGATGCACAGCGACAACTTGACGCTCAAGAAATAAATTCTTCCTCGTATACGAGGGTTGGCTGATAAGTCCCGGGCCTCACACAGATATAGCGCCACTAGGCCAGATAGACTCTAGACTAGCTTGTATCCATAGTTACAGGTCAATAGCTTGTTTGGTTTTCGCAATACAGCATTTTAAACAAGACAACTTTAGAGTTTACACCAAAATGAGGGATTTGGAAAAATGAGCAGTAATTAAATATTTCCATTTGAAAGGCTTAACGCCTAAAGAAATCAAGGAGGAAATCCACAACATTGACAGACTCTGCCCCTTCATGTTCAATGATTAAAAGGAGGGTTGCAGGGTTTAGAATGGGACGTACGAGCACTAGTGATGAACTTCGTCCTGTAGAAGTGACAACTCCAGAGATAATTGAAAAAAAAATAATCGTTTAGTACTAGAAGACTATAGATTAAAGTTGTTTGAGACAGCAGAAGCTGTAAACATATCAAAGAGCCTGCAGGTATTATTTTAAGTAATGTTTTGGGCTTACTCAATGTCTGTGCAAGATGGGTGCCGTGTTTGTTAACACTTGACCAAAAGTTGCAAAGAAAAACTGTTTCTATTAAGAATGTGGAGCTCTACCGTAAAACTCTCAGTGAATATTTGAGACGGCTTATTACCATGGACATCAAAACACTCAAGAAAGTAAAACACAGTGAAAACAGTGGATTGCGCCTGTTGACCCAACTACAAAAAAGGCAAAGTCAATTTTGTCAGCTAAAAAGATTTTGGCGAGAGTTTTCTGGGATACACAGGGAATTTTTTTATTGATTACTTGGAAAAGGGTAAAAGTATCACTGGTGACTACTACGCAAGTTTACTGCAACGTTTGAGTGATGAGGTGGAAAGAAAACGAGCTTATTTTGGCAAAAAAAAATCTTTTTCATCCCGACAATTTTCCGGCCCATCATTCATTCATTGCAATCGCCAACATTTATGAATTAAAGTTGGAATTGCTTGAACATTCACCCTATACACAGATCTAGCACCCAGTCACTACCACCTGTAATAAAACTTAGTCTTAAAACATGTGAATTCATGTAACTTTTTCTCTGGAACTACTTGCAATACATAATCACGCTTTTGCATGCTTGTTTTTATTATAATCAGCTATCTTTGAACCTCAATTATTTAGCTACGATACATTTTCAGTAGAAATTAAAGAAAAATTATTTGCAAATTCAAAAATATAAAAATGTGGAAAGTTTGCAGTGTTTTTGCTTTCTTATGGTTAAGAAAGTAGTTGTATATATGTGCTGAAAATATAAGCTTTACAGATCTCATAGTTTCTGAGAAAACAGGTACATAAATATCCAAAAATGCTCTTTTGTGAAAACTGAATTTAAAGATAAAATGTTCTAAAAAGAGGCATTGCATAACAGCTTTAAAGAAATGCAGACTAGCCTTTAAATTATATTTAAATTCATTAAAGTCCTCTTAACCCCCCCAAAAGTACACATTTTCTGAAACTAGAAACAGTAGTGGCTTTATTTGTGTCTAGAATCAAAACTTTTTTTTTTTTTTTTTTTTTTTTTTGCCATTTCAGAGATCTTTGTTCCCTTAAAATTTAAGAGATGTGGGATTTCGAATTAAAAACTTTTTCTTGAAGTGTAGGATAAGTCATTATTAACAATAAAATAAATAATTTAACAAACTGCAAACAACTAAATGTTGTTGATTAAAGACCTGGAAATGTGTTGTACAGGAATTAAAAATTAATGAGAAATAGCCGGCGCAAATAAAGGGATAAGAAATAGTAGCAACACAAAGCAAAAGCGCTCAGATTAACCATAAACTTTTGAAATATTAAAGTACCTATTGCATTACTTTCTCTACACGTACTATGTACATAGTGTATAGAGAAAGCATTGTATTGCAGCCAAAAATTCGATACCGAGATTACGCCTGAAATATATGTTTTGAGACACCCTGAATCAAAAAAAAAAAAAAAAAAAAATGAAGCAGTTTTAGAAAAATGTCCATGTGTGTGTGTGTGTGTGTGTGTGTGTGTGTGTGTGTGCACGCGCGCGCGTCTTTGGCAACATAGCTCAAAAACGAAAAGACCGTTAAAAACCAAACTTGGTATTTGAGTTTGGTATCTTCCAAGGATGCGACACGAAGATTTACATAGAAAACATTTCGAAAATTTTTATTTTCTTAAAAATGGCTCTAATGATTTTGATTAAAATCTATTATATTTAAGATATTTAGTTACTAAATAAAATGCATATCTTGTATTTTCTGGAAATAGCCTCAAAAGACCTCTTTATTCTAGATGATTTTTTTTAAATTTTGTATAACTGGTAAACCGTAAGAGATAGACAAAAACTTATTGCACAGAAAATGCAGATCACGATAAACACACAATTTATGTCATATACATTTTTTTCATGGTGTTGATCGGTTTTGAGATACCTATTCCTTGTTATTAGTTTCAGCTTTAAAAAACTTATACTTTTCTCAAAGGAACTTCAGTCACAGAGCAATGAGCTTTTGACTATCACTTTGGCCTATGATACTCCTTTATTTCGCTTCTACTTACAAGGAAGCAAGTAATAAGACTATTTCTGCCAACTTTTCTCAGTTAGTAGAAAGTAAATAGATGCATAAGCTTTTTTTAAGTACCGTATAACGTAAGTTTACATTTGGAGTTCTGTTTACGTCTTAAGATACTATAAACAGATTATTTCAAAATTGTTATATTATGATTTATGACACAGATAGTTTGTGATATAGAAATAGCACAATTCAATAGTTATTAAGAGAGACTTTAAACAACGTGTAGTTTAAATCAGAGGAGCCTGATTTATATAACGGTGTGTAACGTGATCTCTTTCACAGATGGCTTATGCTTAGTTTCTCGAAGCTAGGAAGATGTTGAGTGGTTCTGAAGATGCCACATTATGTAAATGATGCACAAGTCCAAATAGGAACTCTCGCAACTGTCGTGACAACTTTTCTTTCTACGCTGATGTTTACACTAACAATTTGTTTGGCGTGGATCTAAAATCGCTCTTATCTGATTTTACAGTTGCTAGAGCGTTACCTCAAAAGGTTAATATTCGGAACGTGCTTGAGAAGTTGCGAAAAACAGAAGTAAGTTCGGTAACTTGCGGAACAAGATGTGTGGAAGCCTGAGTCACAGGAGTTACCATCTCCCCTAGGAGACCAGACAAGCTCGTGGAATCCAGCAACTCTTTCCTCACTGGGCTTCGTTGTCACCGACCCAGGAAGTTCTTCTTGCTAAGACTTATAACTTTAGTTTTAAGGCGCAGGTTCGCCAGGTGCTTTATTACCAATTTTACATTTGAGAAAGTTTCTAAAGAATTAGAAAACCCGCATTCCCGCATTCACACGACTTTCTCTACATCTCTGCAACAATTATTGTTAAAAAGCTTACGCTTCTATTTACTTCATGCTAATCAAGAAAAAAAATTGCAGAAATAGTCTTATTACTTGTTTCCTTGTAAGTGGAAGCGAAATAAGGGAGTGCCATAGGTTAAAGTGAAGTCAAAAGCTGGTTGATATGTGACTGAAGTTCATTTGTTTGTATGGACAGGAGTTGACATATTCCTGTATGAGAAGACTTAATTAAGTCTTTCGAAGCGCAAACTAATAACAAGGAATATCTAAAAAACGATTAACTCCACGAAACAAATTAATATAACATAAATTGTGTGATTTAATGTGCTCTACATTTTATGTCTGGTAAGTTTTTGTCCATCTCTTACGGTTTAGCAGTTATGTAAAATTCCGTAAAATTCATCTAGGATAAAGTAGTCTTCAGAGGATATTTCCAGAAAATTTAAGATATTCATTACAAAGTTTGGAATTTAACGGTCTTTGAGCTATGCTGTTCACAGAAACATACACGCGGACTTTTTTCCAAAAATGCTTTTTTTGGATTCGGGGGGTACCAAAACATGTTTTTTCGGTGAAATCTCGGTATCGAATTTTTGGGTGCATTACAGTACCTTCTCTTTACACTATGTACGTAGTATGTGTAGAGAAAGTAATAAAAATCTTAACTTCTGCTCCGCTATGCACGATTACTGTCCATGCGGCTCTTTCTAAAGTGTAGATATTGACAAAGATGAGCAAGTCATACTCGAATCCTCGAAATGATATGAGACAGTCGCAATATGACGGTTGTCAAGGAATAAAACACTAACATTTGTATTTGTAATTTATGAATATATAAATTCATAAAACGAGACAATATATGGGTACCACTCATACTGCACACCTTCATTGCCTTGGTTGATGTTTTCAAATGGGAAGTCGGTATTCATTTTCCTTTTTCCAGGTCAAGCAAAGAGAACGGTATTTCAAAAAACATCACATAGCGACCAGATTGATTATCGTTTAAGCTTAATGTGTTTCCCAATTCATATTGTGCGTATCTACAAGGACATATGAAATAAAAGTATATCGGCAAACACTACTCTGTATTAACGTGAAGTAGATGAAGGAATCAATTTTGAAAGAATGATTTATTAGAATGGGTAGAGAAACTTATATGAATGTAATGCATCAGAGAGAGAGAGAGAGTGTGTGTGTGTGTGTGTTTTAAGTTTACAAATTGCTAAAAAATACAAAACTAATGGTCACAGAATCCAGAATGTTCCAGAATTGTCGATGGACAAAATATGGATCATAATTTCCTGTTATGGGATGTACTGCACGTCTGTACTGCATTGTTTATCAAATAATTCAGTCAGAAGCGTCAATACTAAAACCATTATTTTTTCAAATTGTTTTACTGAACGCAGAATATACTTTTTCGTATTTAGAAAACTAGAGTTGGTTTTAATGTTATATCATTTTCTTGTGTATTAAACAAGTAAAGGACTTTCAACTAAGCAAATAAATCTAAACAAATTCCAGGTGCTTTTCTAACCGGCGTTTCATTATGCAAACATTAAAATAATTTATTAGTACTATCGATATGAGGAATACCTTTTATTGCTTTTTTACGATAAGCTTTGTTAGCTGGTTTCATCTCTGTGTAATATATTCTGGTATTATTACCTATGAAACACCAGGTCCAGGTAGCGCGCCAAAGTAAACTTCAGTCGAAATTACAGACACTTATCTACCTTCAAGTTCTCAGATGCAGGATTACGATAAGGAAACGTCATTGCGAAATGTACAAAACAATTGCTTTTACAAAATGATTGAGAAGAAAATCGATTCAATTTAATTTAAGCGCACTTTTATTGGCCAGCAATGACGCCATATTGTGATACTGTTATAGTACTTAATTCAGTGTACCATACAAAAACACCCAGCTATTGTGGTTTCCCCAAATATTTTGACCTTAAAAAGCTCAGCTTACCAACAATAAATACGTAATATTTATTGAAAAACGGGTTGTGTTTTGCTGAAAGCCTATTATAAATTATTATCGCTGATGTTAAAGGATAAATAAGAATATAATTGTTTAAAAAAGAATATTATTTTTTTTAAAATAAGAGTATAATTTTATAAATGTTGGACACGAAAAAACATACAATATAATTAATTGCCAGAAACTATGGAGTATTCTAGATCAATATAACATAAACTCCAACTTAATGCTATAAAAACATAATAAAGTCAAACCTAAATATCAATAAACAAACAACCAATTTAATACGTGTATAGAATGTACAGGTGAAGAGGGCATAGGAAAGGAAGTGGACATTTACCATTGTGGCTCATTCTATACGTAATTTTGATAACTGAAAAATTGACAGTATTAAACCCTAAAAGTATCAGCTTAAGTACAACACATTATACCAAATATATATGATCTACAGAGATATGTGAATAAGTTAAATTCTGTGGCAAAAGAGTATGATATGAAAACATTACCTGGAAAAATCTGATGTGTTCCATTCACGTGAATTTCTCTATAGCTCTGCAACAAATTATTGTTAAAAAGCTTATGTTTCTATTTACTTCATTTAATCGAGAAAAAGATAGCCCAAATAGTCTTGTTACTTGCTTTCTTGTAAGTAGAAGCGAAATAAGGGAGTACCATAGGTTAAAGTGATAGTCAAAAGCTGGTTGCTATGTGAGTGAAGTTCCTTTGTTTGTATGGACAGGAGTTGACAAATTCCTGTATGAGAAAAGTTTTTAAATCGGAAACCAAATCCAAGGAATATCTAAAAAAAAAAACAATCGATTCCACGAAAAAAAATGTATATAACATAAATTGTGTGTTTTAACGTATTCAACATATTTTGTGGGTAAGTTTTTGTCCATCGCTTACGGTTTGTCAGTTATGCTATTCCCAGAAAATGTAAGATGTACATTTCATTTGTCAGTTAAATATCTTTAACATACTACATTATAATCAAATCGCTAGGGCCATTTTTGAGAAAATCAAATGCTCGAAATTTGTTCCATGTAAAGGGTAGTTAGAGTAGGGGAGATTTTCTTGAATACCAAGTTTGGTATCCACACAGGCACACACACACACACGTAGACCTTTTTCTAAAAATGCTTTTTTTGGGGGGGATTCACGGGGCCCAAAACATATATTTCCTGTGAAATCTTGGTATCGAATTTGCAATACCCGCTTCAAAAAATGTTGCCGCCAATGATTTCAAATGAACATTGACGTTGTTTTGAAGATCTTCGTTGGTTTGAAAGTGCTGCCCTCCTAGCAACGTCTTCAGTCCAAGGAAAAGGCGAAAGTCGCTGGGTGCCAGGTCAGGACTGTATGGTGGATGATTGAAAATGACCCATTGAAATTGATCAAATGCCCATTGATGGGTTGTACCAGCAATGTATGACGAGCGTTGTCATGGATCAACACAATTCCTGAAGTCAGCATTCCTCTTCGTTTGTTTTTTGAATGGCTCTCCGCAAACGTCGTAAAATATGAAGATCTTCAAAACAACGCTCATTTGAAATCATTGGCGGCAACATTTTTTGAAGCGGGTATTGCAAAGGTACGATAAATGTTTCAATCTTTTCGGTGATTATGTTGAAAAGTAAACATAAGTGTACAAAACTTTTAGTAATAAAGACTTGTTTTCTATGAACTTGTCTTTTATTTATAGCCTATGGGAGGTATAAAAAAAACCGCCCTCGTATGATAGTTATAATAGTGATTATGATACTTCTTTAGGGTTTATTCTATGAACAGCAATATGTTGCACACGGGGCATGTGGTGCGCAGAATGGTACGCGCATCAACAACAAAGAGCTCTCTCTCAATGAAAAAAAAAAAAATAAATAAAAGGAGGAGGAAATAGTGTGAAAAAATACTAAAAGTATTGTTAAGAAAAACAGTTTTTTTTATTATTTGTTTCTTAATATAAAATTCGACACAGGCTTCACAAACCGATCAAATAAGAAAATACCAATCGCAGCTGGAATACCGCGTTATTCTCAGTAGAGGTAACATTTTCTTCCACACGTAAGCGAAAAGTGACTGTTTATCCTCCAAAAGGGGATCCCGATACGATGCGATTCCATCATGCTAATACTCGATAGTATTTTGGTTCCGTAAGGATGAAATATCTTGTAATCCAGTAATCTCGAAAGGTTTTAAGACAGGCAGAATTTCAAAGTGGTAGACTGCGAGAATAGGTGGGTTGAGGTGAAAAGGGAGCTGCGTTTCAATTTGGTAAATTGGTAATTTTGGTAATTGTACTTGGGTGGAGGACAAAAGATGGCTTCTAGACACAAATTCAGGAAGTCTGGAATCTTGTAGTTTCTTGTCCACATTACTGCAGATGTTTAATTTTGTCTAACTTTAGTTATACGGGCTGAGGGCTCATATACCCGATAATTATGTTGATTTTTTGAGTTTTAGTTTTTGAAGATAATATTTTATTTACATATCTTTTTAGTTATTTAACACGAGTGTTAGTAGAATTATGTTTTGTGTACTTAGATAGGTCCATAACTTCAAATACCAAATTTATATTAACGCAATATTATACTCTACATATCTATTCATAAAATTAGCAAACCAAAAAAATCTAATGTATTCCATTCACATGACTTTCTCTACATCTCTGCAACAAAGGATTGTTAAAAACTTATACTCTTTTTACTTCATGCTAATCGAGAAAAAATTAGCAGAAATAGTCTTATTACTTGCTTCCATGCAAGTAGGAGGGAAATAAGGCTAAAATATTAGCAAAAGCTGGTTGCTACGAGATGAAGCTCCTTTGTTTCTATGGGCAGGAGTTGTCATATTCCTGTATGAGAAAAGTATAAGTTTTTAAAGCTGAAACCAATAACAAAGAACATCTAAAAACGATCCACTCCACGAAAAAGTCTATGTTACACAAATTGTGTGTTTTAACAAGCTCTAAATTTTCTGTTCAGTTAAATTCTTGTCTATCTCTTACGGTTTGCCAGTTATACAATATTCCGTAAAATTCATCCAGAATAAAGTAGTCTGCAGAGGCTATCTCCAGAAAATTCAAGATATACACTTTATTTGTTTGGTAAATATCTTTAGTATACGATATTTTAATCAAAATCTTTAGTCATTTTTGACAAAATCTAAATTTTCGAAGATTTTTCCATTTAAAGGATAGTTGAGGGTGGGGATATTTTCTTGAAAATGTTCCTGTCGCAGCCTTGGAAGATACTGAATTTAAATACCAAGTTACGTATTTAAAGGACTTTTCGTTTTTGAATTATGCTGACACACACCCGCAAGCACACACACACTTGGACCTTTCTTCAAAAATGTTTTTTTTTTGTTTTTTTTTTTGGATTCAGGGGGACCCAAGACATGTATTTCCCGTGAAATCTCGGTACCAAATTTTTGGGTGCAATACAATACCTTCTCTATACACTATGTACATAGTAAATACAGAGAAAGTAAAAAGGCAAGTAGTGCAAGAACTTATGAGTGCATTCTTAATCGTTCGGCCACGGTAAGGTTGTGTTTTGACCTGTTTTCAGCACTCATAAGTTAAGTAGTACGCTGGCAGTCACAAACCATTGTACAGTTTTTCCGTGTGCATTGTGAACACAGCTTTTACGAAGATATACGACGCTCTACGATCGACACATGGAATCTGAGGATGACTCATTTTTTGTGTCTATGGGTGTATTTATCAAAAGAAATGGAAAGAACAGGTTATAAGAATGCCACCTTGCAGATCACTTGAGCAAGCTTTACGAGTATTATATAGCCTGGATGGAACGAGGAGTTTCAGAAGATGGAGTGATCAACACGATTAACTTCGAAACGGGTTGTTAGCAAACACTTTGCTTTGGAAAGATAAAAAGAAAATCCTGATGTGTTCCATTCACATGGATTTCTCTACATCTCTGAAACAAATTATTGTTAAAAACCCTATGCTTCTATTTACTTCATGCTAATCGAGAAAAAATGAGCAGAAATAGTCTTATTACTTGCTTCCTTGTGAGTAGAAGCGAAATAAGGAAGCACTATAGGTTAAAGTGATAGTCAAAAACTGGTTGCTATGTGACTGACGTTCCTTTGTTTCTATGGACAGGAGTAAATTTCCGTATGAGTTTTTCAAAGCTGAAACCAAAAGCAAGGAATATCTCAAAAACGACCAACTCCACGAAAAAATGTATATAACATAAATTGTGTGTGTTGACGTGCTCTACATTCCGTGCAAAATTTCGTGAAATTCATCGAGAATAAAGTAGTCTTCAGAGGTTATTCCCAGATAATTCAATTTATACATTTTATTTGTCAGGTAAAGATCTTTAATATACAATATTTTAATCAAAATCGTTAGAGCCATTTTTGTTTTGTTTTTTTATTGTAATTTAACGTCCTTTAACCTGGTTTCGTCTTATCGGACGATGAATGCAATTGATGATATGATGCTCAAATGATCTCGGAGTCCATGGAGCTTAAAGTTGCTCGACATTCGTCTTCTCAGGATAAGGGAAAACCCCGAAAAAAAAACCTTACCCGGGTAACTCACCCTAAGCGAGATTCGAACTCACGACCTTTTGAACGTGAGGCAGACATACTACCACCACGCTACCTAGGCGGGCATTAGAGCCATTATTGAGAACATCAACATTTTCGAAAAAGTTACATGTAAAGGGTAGTTGGGGGTGAGGGGATTTTCTTGAAAATCTTCGTGTCGCATCCTTGGAAGATACTAAGCTTAAATACCAAGTTTGGTATTCAACGGTCTTTTGTTTTTGAGCTATGCTGTCCACAAGCACACAGACAGACAAACAGACAGACAGACACACACACATACGGACCTTTTCCAAAAATGCTTTTTTGGATTCAGATGATGATGGTGTTTAGGGCCGCTCGACTACTATGGTCATTAGCACCGTTATAAAAACAAGTTCGAATAAAAACACCAGAGGTAAAAGACAGTGTAAAATACCAACATAAACTAAAAAGGAAGGTTAGGTATAAGATCCAGATAATAATACTCATGGCTAAGGCCACGGATGCACTTAAAACGGGTTTTGTTAAAACGGCCAAATAGGATCAAAAGTGGTGACTAAAACCAGCTCCTTGGTTAAAAGTAACCTGTGGGAAACAAAATGCACGAACTGTCGCTCCATTAAAACTGTCTGGATAAAATAAATAAAACCTAAACCCTTATTGGAATTGTCATTCGAGATAAAAACGACGCTGTGGTCGTGGGCAAGAACCTCCTTAAGGGTTGAATTTCAGAGGGAACCAAAACATGTTTTTCCGGTGAAATCTCGGGATCGAATTTTTGGTGCATTGCAGTACCTTCTCTATACAATATGTATATAGTACGTGTAGAGAAAGTAAAAATTCAGGACGCAGCTACTGGAAAAAAAATATCATGAACCTGTATAAAACAACCTATACTCACAGGTCTTGTGTGTTTTAGATGTAATAACTCAATATTACACACCAGTTCATTTTTTAGGATATCCTCATCAAATTAAACGGTCGGCTGATAAATCTCGGGCCTCTCAATGGTTTGGGAACAGGTGGTAGTCATCTGGCAAATAGGGTGGATGTTCAAGCAATTCCAACTTTAATTCGCATATCTTTTTCCCCATTGGAATGACTGAACGATGGGCCGGAGCATTGTCGTGATGAATCAAGATTTCTTTTTTCTTTTGCCAAATGAGGTCTTTTTCTTTTCACGTCATCTATCAAACGTTTCAGTAAGCTTGCATAGTAGTCACCAGTAATACTTTTACCCTTTTGCAAGTAATCAATAAAAATAGTTCCCTGTTCATCCCAGAAAACACTCCCCATAGCCTTATTAGCTTACGAAATTGACTTTGCCTTTTTTGGAGTTGATTCACCTGGCGCAATCCACTGTTTTGACTGTGATTTACTTTCTGGAGCGTAGTGATGTATCCAAGGTTCATCTATGGTAATAAGCCGTCTCAAATGCATTGGGATTTTTACGTAGAGCTCCACATTCTTAACAGAAACAGTTTTTCTTTGCAAGTTTTGATCAGGTGTCAACAAACGCAGCACCCATCTTGCACAGACCTTGTGAAAGCCCAAAACATTACTTAAAATATTACCTTCATGTTCTTTTGATATGTTTACAGCTTCTGCTATCTTAAACAACTTTATGCTGTGGTCTTCCAGTACTAAACGATGACTTTTTTCAATGATCTCCGGAATTGTCACTTCTACAGGGCGTCCGGAGTAATAACTTTTCACCTCAGGCTGAAGAGGTCTCTGGAGGCTATTTACAGAAAATTCAAGATATGTATTTTATTTATCATGTAAATATGAGGCGTGTCCGGAAATTAAGTACCGTTTTTGGAAACAGGTATAATATATTCATTTTCAAATTTATTTGTACATGAAAGAGCATTCCTTAGCCTACTTTTCGACATAGTAGCTACCATTGTTCAGGCATTTGTCATAACGTGTAATCAGCTTTTGTGTACCCTCTTCAAAAAATCTGCGGCCAGTGAAGACAGTCACTGCTGAAAACAAAGAGTTTTGTGGAAACACTCAACAAAGCATTCGTGTTGTGAACCTTGTTTTCACGAATTGTCTTATTCAAATGTTCAACCAAACCATCATTGACAACAGAAGGCCGCGCACTCCGTGCCTTGTCTTGAACATTGCCTAACAAAGCTTCTCACCATTCAATATGTCATTAGATTTTCATCTTAAATCTCTACAGGTTGATAATGAATTTAAGTTGGCTTTACATTCCTTGCGTTCAAAAACCGCTTACGGTGCCCACTTCACAGATGGCGGGATCAGAAATGGTCTTAAACATTTTGAACGATCGTTAGCAACTGTAAACACAACACAATCTGGCTGTAATGGTGTCATTGGACAGGCAATGAACGAGTGCGCATGCGTGTTACAGCGATATTAGCGTTGCTGTGGCGATAGAACAAAATGGTACTTACTTTCCCGACACCTCTCGCATCACCTTAGTCAAAATCGTTAGAGCTATTTTTGAGGAAAACAAAATATCGAAATTTTTTCCATGTGAAGGGTAGTTTGGGGCGGGAAATTTTGTTAAATATCTTCGTGTTGCATCCTTGGAAGATACTAAACTTAAAAAATAAGTTTGTTATTGAACGGCCTTTTCGTTTTTGAGCTAAACCATGCACACTCCCACCCACAGACAAAAACATATCCACGGATCTTTTAAAATTGTTATTTATTCAGAGGACCTAAAAATATACAAAAGTGGAATTTGGACATCAAAAATCTTCAATTCCTGCTATGTGTACAGTACGTTGAGCCGCAAGATCGCTGCACACACACAGCACAGTGAAAGAATCCGGAAAACTGACGCAGGATTTAATGCTAAATAAATCAAGCCAAGAAAAGAATTAAACAATACTACCCTAAAATAATGTTATAATTTTTTTTTTTTTTTTTTTGTAGTTTAACGTTCTTTAACCTGGTTGGTCATATCGGACGATAAATGAAATTGGTGAAATGATGCTCAAATGATCTCGGGGTCATGGAGCTTAAAGTTACTCGACATTCGTCTTTTCAGGATAAGGGAAAACCCCGAAAAAAACCTTTTCCGGGTAACTCACCCTAAGCGAGGTTCAAACTCACGACCTGTTGAATGTGAAGCAGACACGCTACCACCACATTACCCAGGCGGGCTATATTATTTTGCAATTAAGCCAAAGAATTGTACGTATAAAAATGGCAGCGTGACGACATCGCCTCACGATAAGCACAAAAATAGCCTAAAATGGCGTGCTTTTACGAAAATAACAAGCCAAGGTTAAGTAATGAATACAGCGCATTATAACGTATAGCTAAGAATTGATGTTTAGAAAAGCATATCAATAATAAAACATAATTAAAGTAGTAATATGAGAGGAGAAGAAGACGAATAAAGGTAAACGAGATACCGGATGCTGTAAATAATTTATACTGGTAACAAGGCATAAGAACAGAGTTAAACAAATAATTGATTTATAAGAACATTTTCATATAAATTATGCAAGTGTATTAACTTTAATTATTATGAGTGTGTAAACATGTATTGTAAATATCTATTTCACGAAATGTGGAACAAGAAAATCTGTCATCCCTGTGGTGAACGACAGATTACAATGTTAGAAAACAATGATCAACTATATATACAGAGTGTTTCAAAAATACGGGGCATAATTTCAGGTATATATTTCCCACATGAAGACAATCAAAATAGTTCATTATAACATGTGTCCGGAAATGCTTCATTTCCGAGTTATGGCCTTCACAACATTGGAATTCACTGGAACGTTTTTCTTTCCGCAGGTCTTTGCCGTCAAAGGAGACATTAGGAGGGCGCTCTGATAGTTCATTCTGAGGAAGGTTACATTCAGTGTTCTTTAGGCGTTAAGACTGTGCGACATGTATTCAAATCAAGAGCTGGCAGAGATACACTTCATGTACGGTAAGGCGGACGGCAATGCTGCGCTGGCTCGTCGTTTGTACCAGGACAGGTACCCACAGCGACAATGTCCAGATCGGAAGACACTTGTACGTCTCCATTCCCGTCTGTGCGAGTATGGAACATTCACCTCTCCTGGTTTGGGAAGGGGACGACCAAGATCTACAACTCCAGAAGTGCAGGAGGAGATTCTGGAGGCTGTGGACAGGACTCCTTCTATCAGCACACGACGGTTAGCGTTGCAAGTCAATGTTCCTCATACGACTGTCTGGAGACTGTTGAACGAGTATCAATTGTATCCTTATCATTTGCAACGTGTACAGGCCCTGTCATCAGCAGATTACCCTGCACGATTTAGGTCCTGTCAGTGGTTCTTGCAGCAGTGTGGTGTAAATGCGAACTTTTCTGCCGTCGTATTATTTACAGATGAAGCACAGTTCACAAGAGATGACATAACAAATTTCCACAATCAGCATGTATGGTCGCATGAAAACCCACGTGCAACTGTTGTATCTCATCACCAGGTGCGGTTCTCCCTCAACATGTGGGCCGGTATCATTGGTGATCGATTAGTTGGACCACATGTATTTGCAAACAGACTTACGGGGCAGGCACACACAAACTTCCTGGAAAACACCATACCTGACGTTTTCGAAGACACTTCACCGATCAATCATCAACACATTCACTTCTTGCATGATGGCGTTCCTGCACACTTCAGTCTTACGGCTCGAAGGTACTTGGATCGAAGGTTTCCTGATCGATGGATAGGTAGAGGTGGCCCAATTGCTTGGCCTCCACGCTCACCTGATCTGAACCCTCTCGATTTCTACTTGTGGGGCCATTTAAAATCATTGGTTTATTCGTCTCCGGTGCCGGATTTGGAATCCCTTCGGAATTGAATTGTGGCAAGTTGTGAGGACATACGCAATACTCCTGGAGTTTGGGATGGTGTTCGCAGGTCAATGAGACATCGATGTGAGGTCTGTATTCAAGCAGGAGGTGCACATTTTGAACATCTTCTGTAATGACAACAACCTGAGGAAATAAAAACGTTCCAGTGAATTTCAATGTTTTGAAGGCCATAACTGGGAAATGAAGCATTTCCGGACACATGTTATAATGAATTAATTTGATTCTCTGCATGTGGGAAGTACACACCTGAAATTATGCCCCGTATTTTTGAAACACCCTGTATATACAAGTGTGTAAAAATGTTAGAGGTTCCGGGACGAAGTCTACAAGATAGAAGACAATGATGCAGACGCTAAGAGTTAATCTCGTAAATCGAGATCTCTAATACAGCAATTTAGTGTGAAATATTGTATCTTATTGATTATCAACAAGAGATTTATTGTAAGTACGTATTACAAAGTAAATATTTCGCACAGTTTACTCAAAAAGAGACCAGTTTAAGTAGCGTGCCTTAATTCACTACAATGTTTCAACGATTTACGAAATGAAAGTTTAAAATTAACAAAAAATCCTTTACATTAATTCTCTACTAAATCCTACCATCCAAGCAAGGAGATTAAGATTCTTTACTCACCGACTAAAGCTAGCAAACATATAATGGAAAACGTGGTCGAACTGTACATAAATAAGTAAATTCGTCGCAGATAATAGGCTTGCAACTGCCCAACAATTAAGTCTGTGCGCAAATAGGCAAATCCAGTTTCGCCAACAGCAAGAGCTACCAACTTTATACACAGCGGAAAATTTAAACTCGTAAAAAAGTTTAAATAAACACCACACCGAGACGCCCAGCATCTGTACAGCAGCCCTGAGACTCGCATCTACACTGCAGACCTCGTTATCGCCCCAAAACTAATAACTTTGGAATACTTGGAAGAGGTTGCAATAACATTATCTGAGGAAATGGGAAAGATACCTGACAAAGGGTTAAGTCACACTGGACAACCAATCACCGGCTCCAAAATGAATTAATTTCAAATTGAGAAATTAGATTCTTAAAATTTTTCAATCCAGCTGGAGTAGTTAAAATTGCACACAAATGAAAAAAAAAAAAAAAAAAAAAAAAAACACACAAACCCAATATGATACTGTAATCCTTGATAAAATCATCAAACTTGCAAAGCCAAGAACTAACTGCGTCTCAAAAGAAAGTATTTTCCACTTATAAATAAAATCAAGCAAGGAAATCAAGCAAGCATTATATGAAGCTTGAAAGCAAATTATTTTATTACTTTTCCGTTCTTTTTAATTAATTTTTATTTTCTCTAGCCCCATATGTACAATGTACATAGGGATAGAGAAGGTATTGTAATACACCCAAAAATTTGATACCGAGATTTCATCGGAAATATATGTTTTGGGGTCCCCTGAGTCCCAAAAAAGCATTTTTAAAAAAAGGTCCGTGTGTGTGTCTGTGGATAGCATATGCCCAAAACAAAAAGACCGTTAAATACCAAACTTGATATTTAGGTTTAGTATCTTCCAAGGATGCGACACGAAGATTTAAAAAAAACCCTCCACCACAAACTACCCTTTACATGGAAACATTTTCGAAAATTTTGATTTTCTTAAAAATGGCTCAACGATTTTGATTAAAATCCCGTATATTAAAGCTATTTATGTCCGAAATAAAATGTATATCTCGAATTTTTTGGGAATAACCTCTGAAAACCTCTTGATTCTGGATGAATTTTGCTGAATTTTGCTTAACTGCTAAACCGTAAGAGATAGAAAAAAAACGTACTACACAAAAAATGTACCTCATAACAAAACACACAATTTATTTCCTTTACGTTTTTGTTGTGGAGTTAACCGTTTCTGATATATTCCTTGCTATTGGTTTCAATTGTGAAGTACTTAAACTTTTCTCAGACAGGAAGTGTCCGCTTTTCTTTTGTTCTACTCCTGGCCAAGCAAAGAAGTGATTTGCAATGACAATCGCATAACGATAGCTTTTGAAACATTTGACAATCATTTTAACATGGCGCATTCCCTTATTCTCTACTTATTAGGAACTAAGTAGTAACATTCTGCTAATATTTATCTCTATTAGCATTGTGTACAAAGAAGAATAATATTTTGTTGGAGGTTTGTAGAGCAGGTAGAGAAAGTCATGCGAGTGTAAAACATCAAGATTTTTTTTAATGAATAGCATAAGTTTCGGAAATACTACCTCAAAACAAGAGACGGCCATATAATAAATTCCCAGGAATAGTTTAATCCCAGGCTAATGTTAATTAATCTTCCATTAAAGGAAGTCAAGAAAACCTACAACTTGAATTTATTTTTCTTGTTCTTTTGTTCAAGTTAAAAATCCACAGGTTAAAAAATAATTGACTGATGAATGAGTAATAACTATTTCCAAAAAGGGAAGGAACAATTACCTAACAAGCCTAAAATTCTTCTAACATTCCTAAAGTTTTGTTCAAATCGGATCTCTACCTTTAAGAATGTAATTAGTTTTATAGCCACATAATCAAGACACAGCAAATAATATGTAAATTTCAGTTAATACCCAATTAATTAGAGAAAAGTACTACAGCTGCAAAGGAACGAAATTAAGTAACCAACTGATCTATATATCTGTCTATCTATTTAATCGAGATGTAAAACAAAAATTTAAAGAGGAAGAATTAACTGTAAATAGTAACATAGAATAGAAAATAATTTCCCAAACAAGCTATCAGGAAGCACTAAAATCCCACCGAGTAATATAACACAAACATAAAAAAGATCCCATCAAACAACACTAAATCACACCAAGTAATTTAGTACAACTACCCATAGAAGAACTCCCTAAGAAAACCACGCAGAAGCTCACAAAAAAGTATTTAACTTGGCAAATGTAATACCTCCCTATCAAAGATTTGCATTATCTCCATGTAATCATGTATTTGATTTAAATGCATTTAAAGTAGAAGAGTCCAATTAAATTTAAAACTGTAATCTACAAATACAGGAATGTTCATAAATAGTGAAGAACTTCCCTTATAAAATAAGTATTTAACACGTAATTATATATTAGTTCTATTTCAAGTTTTCCTAATGCACGAAATAGTGCTTTTCACTTTGAAATGAATATACATATTCATTCACGCTAGCTTTCATTCTCAAATTATTGAATCATTAACTTATTTTTGCTTGCACTTGGTAAATTTTATAAGAAAAGTGCTTTCCTATTGACTAACAAATTTTCACTGAAAAAAAAATCACGTAAGGTATCACATATCTCTTTCTACGTCTTTTTTAGCTTATCCCAGGCATAACAGTTAAATTAGTTGAACTGGACAAAATTTACAATTGCCACAATACATAGAATCTTCTAGCATTAAAAAGAATACTTATTGAAATTAACTCTTGCAATTCGCGAAATTCTAAAAGACATGTTATATTTTATTCCTGTACGGAATTAGCAAATTGCATCTATTAAAATATGCCCCATACATTGATAAAATTACAAGGGAAAATTACTCACAAGTATTTTTAAAATAACCACATGTGCCACATAGCTCTGACACATTAAAAAAAATCTAAAATAAATAACAAAACACGCCGAGTCTGGTATCAAATTGCCCCATAAAATTTCATGCCCCTGCTTTATATAGGAATGTTTCAACTCAATCGAGAAGGCAGCTCTGTAACAACTTCTGTATTCCTACCAAAAATTCAATACGCTTCCAACAAACATTTTTAGAAAGAAAGAAACACCGTGGAACCAATCTTCAAACTGTTTGAATTTCAAATTGAATGTAGGTTCCAAGGCAAAGTCTCACGTTCCCAAAGCACGAAGTTCTTCTAATACGTCCTAGGTCCCATTGCAATGTAGCAAATACCGATGCTCTTCGTGCCCCCCCCCCCTCACGGTATTGACGACGAAAACATACGCACAGAGCCAGAACCAATCACACCCAACAGCTGGGGTAAAGAAAGGGGAAAGTTCAAGTTGAAACTCTCAAGTATTTTCGAAGACAGATGCGAAAAAGAAACAAGGCATAATGATTGTTTCAGCGTGTAGAGAAATTAAATATGGTGAGTGGCTGGCCCAACGTTAATCTTAACTGGCCATTATCATTCTACCTGTTCTTAAAACGCTTAAGATTCTTATCCTCAGTACAACACTTATGGTTGAGATAATATTGGGACGAATATGTAAATTTAATACTTTTACGTAAAATTCATCCTTTAATTAAAAGTTCTAATAACGCTTTAGTTGATTTACCAACACCTTCAAATATTTCATCCTGATGACATTTTGGTTCGAGCAAAATATTTACCTAATTGTTCATATTTATATGTTAATTAATCTACCTTACATAAATTAAATATTTAATACTTTTTGTTGTTATATGTAGGACTTACAGATTCACTTCACTTCGCAGTTAAGGAGAGTAAAAATGGATTTTCGTAATTTTTTCCATTTTCTATAATTAATTGCATACAAATATTTCAAATCCCCTGCTCATTTTGGTGTAACTTACACAGAGGTACGTTAATTGTAAATAGCTTTAAAATATTATTGAAAACAATCCTAGTGGCTTTTTAAACAATTTTGGCACACTCACTTGGTAAAACACCAATAACTTTATAATTATTAGTGTTAGAGAAGAGGTCTTATTTTTATTTTGATCGGAAAATTTTAGTTTAGCTATTTGCAGCATTGGCTTTTCGCTCATATTTCCTTCATGTGAGAGTTTCGAAATACTGTAAAGTTATTTTGGAAAGTTAGATTACATTTTGTTTTAATTTTATCTTTGAAAGCAATTTCTGGAGAAGTAAAAGTTTCTGTATAAATGCCCCATTATCTCGGAAACTAATTGACAGTATGGGCTGACATTTTTATCCCAGATTTGAATCTAAATAGGCTTTATTTTAACAAAAAAACGTATGTATAAGCATTAGTTATTTTTTTAAAATTTAAAAATCATTAATTTTAATAACATTTAAGAGCTTTATTTAAAAAAAACACAGCTTTTCTTCAAATGAACAGAAATATTCTATTTTTCATCAATCAACAGTAAAGGTATTGCTGAATTACTGAAACATTTAGCAGACACACATACTCACACACATGCACATTTTTCTAAAATACTTTTTTTTATTATTTTTTTATTCTGAGGGTCTGAAGCATGTATTTCCGGTGAAATCTCGGTGTCGAATTTTTGGGTGTATTACTATACACTGTAAACTATGTACATGTACGTGTAGAGAAAGTAATTATGCTGTTATCCCTAAAGTAATTTCATTTTTTAGTAATTATTCATACAACTAATTACAATATTAAAATTTAAAAAGAGTTTATTTTATCTTTTTATATTAAAGACTTTAAGTTAAAATAAACTAATATCCTACAAAGCTATAAATAAAGAATAGAGGAAATAAATAAAAGGGAGATTAATAGTTCTAGATTAATTAGTCGAGGACGTCAAAATATTGCATAGCCTCAAGGACAGGTTTTTCGCGAAGCAAAGTGAAAGTATTCATAATACGCCAAATTGGAGGGAAAGCATCTTCCAACACAATGCTCCGTCATTTACAGACTGGTTGAAACTGTTATAAAGACATGCAAAGTGTGCAGGATTTTCCATTCAGTCGCTTGTTTTCTTTCAGCCTATTCCGTGACAATGCACGCCCTCGGCAGTTAGCATATCATTCAATTTCATGTCGATTGCATGTTTATGCGGAGACTTAATTAGCCTGAGAAAAGACCTAGGCATCGAAAAAGAGGTCAATGTAGGATCACAGTGATATTCTGTTTTAGGTTAGAGTATAGGAATACGAATGGGGAATAGTAGATAGTCCAATGCGTGTTCAGTCTTAAAGGGACAGTGTACTGTGAGATGCTCAAATATAACTTTTTTTTTTTTGTTTTTGTCTTAAAAATTCTCTGAACTTTCCTGAACAAAGTAATATATCATTTATGTTTTTGTACAATTATTACCATTTTCATAAGGGTTTTAAGCTGAGCATGCTGCTCTTTAAATTCAGACACACCATTTTGCCTCGCCCCCCAATTAGGTTCATTCAATCCAAATTTGTGTGTCTTTGGTCTTTGGTGTGAAAATTTTCTGTGGTAAATTTTGTTTTCATCCTAAGATGTTGTGGCTGCATTGCAGCTTGCTATTTGGTTTCCTAGTGTGCTTCTGTACGTTGTGAAAAGTAAACAAAAGTAGTATTTGCACTTTTTTCACATCAGTGCTTGCTTCTGTTAGATAATTAATTGCAGCAATGTGCCTAGGAGTGCAAAAGCATATAAAATCGCAAGTATTGTGGAAACTAACACACATTTATTGAGAAAACTGAACTGCCATAACCTTCAAGTTTCACCAGAACCAAGTGCTAATAGTGGGAACAGTGAAGCTGTGTCTGAAGCTGTATGGTTATAGTTATCAGTAGACCCCGGATGTTTTGGCATTTATTTTGGTTACAATAGGCAGGCATATAGGCACCAGAAATAGAAAAATAGTAAAATAGGCATTTGTTAATCACGGAAACATTAACAAATAGACAACTATCTCATATGCACTCACTTTGTTGAAGTATAGAATACCTTTTCTCATGGTTAATTGTTTTTTCACAAACTTTGCACATCAGACCAGACCGTCGATAGATAGCGTATCTGAATCGAATTTGCGAACATAACCATGCAGTTGACTACTAAACTGTGCACTCACTTTCGGCATGATCAATATTGCAATAATCGTGGAGTTGTTTAATACAAGTTCATTCTCAAACTAACACATTCAGCCTGCTGAGGCCTGTTTCTGTCTACTTTCTTTCAGAGATCGGGAAAATCCGACTGTGTATTGTCTCAAAAAGAGGGATGCGAGAAGAGATTAGAGAGTTCGAAGTACGCAATAACGGGATCTGGAGAAACAAAGGTAACTTTGCAGAGCTACTTGGCTTGAAAAGGAATGAGTTGGCCAATGGGCGAGGGAGGCGAATAATACAAATGTTACACTTGCAAACATGCGATCCTTTCTACATCTTCTACGTAATGCTTTCTTTCGCTGGTAAACTTCGAAGTAACTTGTGACGAACACTTCTTGGAAATACATGTATTGCTGGAGAATAAAATTCTGAGCAAATATCTATGTGAGGGGAATACATATTTTTAATTCGTAAAACCATTATTTTTTGTTTTTCATATAATCCTTGTGAGCTTTTTTAAATAAGAAAATATACAATAACGAGGTAAAAAGGCTAAAAAAGCGGTTAAATTTAAAATAGGCAAGTTCCATATAAAGGGTAGTTGAGGGTGAAAATCTTCGTGTTGCATTCTTGTAAGACATCAAACTTAAATACCAAGTTTGGTATTTAACGGTCTTTTCGTTTTCGAGCTATGCTGTCGACACACACACACACACACACACACACACACACACACACACACACACACACACCTTTTACCAGAAAAGCTTTTTCCGGATTCAGGGGAAACCAAAACATGAATTTCTAATGAAATCTCGGTATCGAATTTTTGGGTGCATTACAATGCCTTCTCTATACACTATGTACATAGTACGTTTACAGAAAGTAATAACACATCAAACACAACAAAATAGAATGTTGGTAGAATTGATTCATATGTGCACCAAATCTATCAATTTACTATTGGTAATATATAATCGCAGAATATAGCATAACTGTTGATATTCATATGAAATACATCAATTTTTAAGGGGTGTAGTTTATTATATAGTGATTGCATTCTAAGTATAGGCAAATACTTATGTGAATCAGCATTAACCTCCTGAAGCAAAAAAGTATTGCAAAATTTATTTGATTACAGTCAACTTCCTCACTGTTTCTGATTGGTCACAGATTTTCTTCCTTTACCCCTTCTTCATTGCGTGTTTTCTCTTTCATCATGCGCTATATTTGCCTTTATTCACATCTCACATTTTTCTAATACCTGTTTCGCATTTCGTCGAGGTGTTAAGGTTTCCGCATTATACACTGGTACACATCACTCCAAGATCATTTCTACTCACACCTCATAAGGTCTGTTCCACATAACTTTGCCCCGTATTTCTTAACTGTCACCTCTCATTGACTGCTGTAGTGGGATAGGTAGTTGTGCGGTACAAAGTATTTCCTTAATGAATATTTAAGTTAATATAATCGAAGAGAATTGTCAAAGTGATTTCTCCAGAAATAATTCTCTAGCGTTTGGTGAAGGCTTAATATCTCCAGAAATAATCCTCTATCGTTTGGTGAAGCCCTGACATCTTCAGAAATAATCCTCTATCGTTTGGTGAAGCCCTGACATCTCCAGAAATAATCCTCTATCGTTTGGTGAAGCCCTGACATCTTCAGAAATAATCCTCTATCGTTTGGTGAAGCCCTGACATCTCCAGAAATAATCCTCTATCGTTTGGTGAAGCCCTGACATCTCCAGAAATAATCCTCTATCGTTTGGTGAAGCCCTGACATCTAGCCCTGACATCTCCAGAAATAATCTTCTATCGTTTGGTGAAGCCCTGACATCTCCAGAAATAATCCTCTATCGTTTGGTGAAGCCCTAACATCTCCAGAAATAATCCTCTATCGTTTGGTGAAGCCCTGACATCTAGCCCTGACATCTCCAGAAATAATCTTCTATCGTTTGGTGAAGCCCTGACATCTCCAGAAATAATCCTCTATCGTTTGGTGAAGCCCTGACATCTTCAGAAATAATCCTCTATCGTTTGGTGAAGCCCTGACATCTCCAGAAATAATCCTCTATCGTTTGGTGAAGCCCTGACATCGAGCCCTGACATCTCCAGAAATAATCTTCTATCGTTTGGTGAAGCCCTGACATCTCCAGAAATAATCCTCTATCGTTTGGTGAAGCCCTGACATCTTCAGAAATAATCCTCTATCGTTTGGTGAAGCCCTGACATCTCCAGAAATAATCCTCTATCGTTTGGTGAAGCCCTGACATCTCCAGAAACAATCCTCTATCGTTTGGTGAAGCTCTGACATCTCCAGAAACAATCCTCTATCGTTTGGTGTAGCCCTGACATCTCCAGAAACAATCCTCTATCCTTTTGTGAAGCCCTGACATCTCCAGAAGTAATCCTCTATCGTTTAGTGAAGCCCTGATATCTCCAGAAGTAATCCTCTATCGTTTAGTGAAGCCCTGATATCTCCAGAGGTAATCCTCTATCGTTTAGTGAAGCCCTGATATCTCCAGAAGTAATCCTCTATCGTTTAGTGAAGCCCTGATATCTCCAGAAGTAATCCTCTATCGTTTAGTGAAGCCCTGATATCTCCAGAAGTAATCTCCTATCGTTTAGTGAAGCCCTGATATCTCCAGAAGTAATCCTCTATCGTTTAGTGAAGCCCTGATATCTCCAGAAGTAACCCTCTATCGTTTAGTGAAGCCCTGATATCTCCAGAAGTAATCCTCTTATCATTTGGTGAAGCCCTGATATCTCCAGAAGTAATCCTCTATCTCTTAGTGAAGCCCTGATATCTCCAGAAACAATCCTCTATCGTTTGGTGAAGCCCTGACATCTCCAGAAACAATCCTCTATCGTTTGGTGAAGCCCTGAAATCTCCAGAAACAATCCTCTATCTTTTAGTGAAGACCTAATATCTACAGAGTTCACCAAACGACAGAGGATTGTTTCTTGTATATCACTACGTCTTAGTGTAAAAAGGCCAGTTTTGGAGTTATCATGATGTGACCAAATGCCAAGAATTGCTATCTGGAGAGGGGGAAGTGATTTTTACTTTCTCTACAACTTCTATGTACATAGTGTATAGAGAAGCTATTGTATTCCGGCTAAAAGTTTGATATCGAGTTTTCATCAGAAATATATGTTCAACATTTCCAGAAAAATATCCATTTGTATGTCTGTGTGCAAGGGTTTGTGGGCAGTAAAGTTCAAAAACTAAAATACCATTAAATACCAAACATAATATTTATGTTTTATTTTCCAAAGATGCGACACGAAGATTTTGCACAAAATTCACAACAACAAACTACCCTTTACATTAAAATTGTTTGAAAATATTGTTTTTCTTAACAATAGTTCTGACGATTTTGATTAAAACACCACTATTTACATCACAAATAAAGTGTATATCTTGAGTTTTCTGGGAATAGCTTCTAAAGACCAGTTTATTGTGGATGAATTTTGCTGAATTTTGCAAAACCAGTAAACCGCAAAAAAATAGCCAAAAACTTACTACAAAAATGCAGATTTCATTAAAGTACAAAGTTTGTTACTATGCATTTTTGTTGTAGAGTTGACCATTTCCTTATATTGTTTGTTATTTATTTCAAGTAATTTATCTCAAACGGAGTTACCTTTCCTTTCATCTCACTTTTGCTTACTGCAGGCCTTACAAGAGGAACCGAACTTCAATTGTTCACATAGTGACCAGCTCTTAACCCTTTCAGATAACTCGACTGTATATTTGAGCGATTGTCAGACCGCACTCTGCCGTCGAAACAGTCTCTATTTCACGACCAGAAATGTGATTTTGGGGTGTGGGGAGGCCTGCCGGGTGCTCTATCTCGCCTACGGTTTAGGATGGGGAGGTCCCAGGTTAAATGATCGGCCTGGATGAGGACGGGGCAGGTAGAAGCACCCGGTGTGAGACCTGTTTTGTAAATTTTAAAAACATATTACTATACTCACATTTTTTAGTTATTAGTGCATATATTTGTATTTTCAACTTGAAATACACACATTTTTGGCCAAATACTATTGGTTAAAATCAATTTTCGGATTCTTAGCAATTTTTCACCATAGTGTTAAGGAGGGTTTTATCGCCTAAAAGGCCGCGCCGTGGCCGAGTGGTTAGACCACTAGCCTCTCACCTAGACGGCCGGGGTTCGATCCCAAGCGACCACATGTGAGATTTGTGGTGGACAAAGCGGCGCTGGGGCGGGTTTTCTCCGGGTACTCCGGTTTCCCCCGCCATCGCATTCCACCGGTGCTCCATCATCATTCATGTATCATCAGTGTCACCGCCTGCTATGCCATTAGTAGTTAAAGCGGGCGTTAAACACTACCAAAAAAAAAAAAAAAATCGCCTAAAAATATATTAGCAGTGAAAAGGTTAAAAGATATGCCTATCGCTTTAGCCATATTTCTCTTCTGCTTACAAAAAGTCCATTTCTGCTAATGCTTATCTCGATTAGGTTGATGTAGATAAAATTGTTACCTTTGTAGGAATGGTTTATTTGCAGAACGGGTAAAGAAAGCCATGTGAATGGAACACATCAGATGTTTTTAATGTAAGTGTACATCTACCGCAAAAGATCAGCTAGTAAATTAAAACAAGAAAGTTGCAGCACTTACGGGCATATATTGGATTGGCAGTTTGCATGACTAGAATTCACTAGCAAATAATCTGGAGCGTTAAAGAAAGTGACTGTGGTATATCCGTAAAAGGAATTGTTCGTCTTTTGCAGCCCAGTGACAGAAAACCAGCTACACTTAGCTCATTTGTTTTATAGTTAAAGTAACGTTTTCACTGAGTCGCTTAACCATTAGAATAAACAAGAACAATAATGTATGTATCACATAGTTTCTGAGCTTATGGTAGTGAGCAAATATTGTAACGAAATATAACATTAATTACATTCGTTATTGTTAGCAAACTGTTATTGTTAGGGGATTCAAGACTTCACCGGAAGTATACTTGTGCTTTGAGATCCCCTCAATAAATAAACCATTTTTACACGTACTATGTACATGGTGTATGGCGAAGGAATTGCATTCCACCCAAACATTCGATACTGAGATTTCACTGGAAATACATGTTTTGGGTCCCCCTAAAACCAAAAAAATCCGATGTACTCTATTCACATGCCTTTCTCTACATCTCTGCTAAAAATTATTGTTAAAAAGCTAATGCTTCTAATTTACTTCATACTAATCGAGAAAAAAAAAAAAAATAGCAGAAATAGTCTTATTACTTGCTTCCTTATAAGTAGAAGTGAAATAAGGGAGTACCATAGGTTAAAGTGATAGTCAAAAGCTGGTTGCTATGTGACTGAAGTTACTTTGTATGCATGACAAATGCCCTTTAACAGAGAAGTATAACTTTTTAAAACTGAAACCAAAAACAAGGAATAACTCAAAAACGATCAACTCCACGAAAAAAAAGTTTATTACGTAAAGTGTGTGTTTTAATGTGCTCTACATTTTTTGTTTGGTAGGTTTTTGTCTATCTCTTACAGTTTAGTAGTTATGCCAAATTCCGTAAAATTCATCCAGAATAAAGTAAGTCTTCAGAGGCTATTTCCAGAAAATTCAAAGTATCAAACTTAAATACCAAGTTTCATTTTTGAGATATGCTGTCCACAGACACAAACATGCAGACACACGCACACACACACACACACGCGTATACACACACGGACCATGTTCCAGAATTTTTTTTTTTTTTATTCAGGGGGACCCAAAATATGTATTTCCGGTAAAATCTCGGTATAGAATGTTGGGTTTACAATACCTTCTCTATACACTATGTACATAGTACGTTTAGAGAAAGTAAAAAAGCAATTTTAGAAAAAGGTTCGTTTGTGTGTCTGTGGACAGTATAGCTCAAAATGAAAAGACCGTTAAATACCAAACTTGGTATTTAACTTTGGTATCTTCCAAGGATGCGACATGATGGTTTTCAAAAAAAATCCCCGCAATCCCACTACCCCTTACATGGAACCTTTTTCGAAAAATTTTATTTTCTCAAAATGACTAACAATTTTGATTAAAATACCGCATATTAAAAATATTTACCTGAAAAATAAAATTTATATCTTGAATTTTCTGGAAATAGCCTCTGAAGACTAACTTATTCTGGGTAAATTTTACAGAAGTTTGCATAACTGGAAAATCGTAAGAGATAGACAAAAATTTACTTAACAGAAAGAGTAGAACTCGTTAAAGCACACAATTTATGTTATATACATTTTTTCGTGGAGTGGATCGTATTTGAGACATTCCTAGTTATTGGTTTCAGCTTTAAAAAGCTTACATTTCTAATATGTGAACTGTCTACACAAACAAGGAACTTCAGTCGCTTAGAAACCAGGTTTTGATTATCACTTTAACCTATGGCACTCCTTTATTTCGCTTCTACTTACAAGGAAGCAAGTAATAACACAATTTCTGCTATTTTTCTCGATTAGCATGAAGTAAAAGGAAGAATAAACGTATCAATAATAATTTGTTACAGAGATATAGAGAAAGTCATGTGAATAGAACACAGCAATTTTTTTATTACATAACTATGTTTTTATTTAATGAGATATTTTGTGTATCTCTTAAGGTTTATCAGATATACAATAGTGTATCTGATGAAAGAATTTTAGATACGAGGGTCGGCTGATAAGTCCCGGGTCTCACATAGATATGGTGCCACTAGGCCAGTTACACGGTACCATCATATAGTTTAACTCTTGTACGCATAATTATAGGTCAATAGCTTGTTTAGTTTTCAAATGACAGCATTTTAAACAAGACAACTTTAGAGTTTTCACGAAAATTGAGGATTTGTAAAAACGAACAGTGGTTAAATACTTCCATTTGAAAGGCTTAACGCCTAAAGAAATCAAGGAGAAATGGGCAATACATTGAAAGACTCTGCCCCTTCATATTCAATGATCAAACGGTGGGTTGCAGAGTTTAAAATGGGACATACGAGCATTAGTAGCGAGCCTCGCTCTGGACAACTCCAGAGATCATTGAAAAAATTCATCGTTTAGTACTGTAAGACCGTAGATTGAAGTTGTTTGGGACAGCAGAGGCAGTAAACATATCAAAACAAAGTGCAGGTAATATTTTAAGTAATGTTTTTGGACTTTCGCAAGGGCTGTGCAAGATGGGTGCCGCCTTTGTTGGCATCTGATCAAAAGTTGCAAAGAAAAACAGTTTCTGTTAAGATTGTGGAGCTCTACCGTAAAAATCCCAGTGAATTTTTGAGACAGCTTATCACCGTGTATGAAACTTGGATACATCACTACATTCCAGAAAGTAAATCACAGTCAAGACAGTGGATTGCGCCAGGTAAAACTATTGATTACTTTGAAAAGGTCAAAGTAACACTGGTGACTACTACGAAAACTTACAGCAACGTTTGAGTGATGAGGTGAAAAGAAAAATACCTCACACGAAAAAAAAAAATCTTGTTTCATTACGACAATACTCGTTCATTCATTACAATGGGAAAAATGTGCGAATTAAAATTGGAATTGCTTGAACATCCTCCCTATTCGCCACATTTAGCACATGTTCCCGAACCTCAAAAAATTTCATGGAGGACGAAGACTTCACAGCAACGAGGAGGTCATTGATGCGGCAAATAGCTACATATTTTGTGGACCTTGATAAATCGCACTAAAGATATGGTTTAATTAAATTAGAACACCGATATGACAAATGTATTAGTCTTTCTGGAGGTTATGTTCATAAATAAAGCAAAAGAAAAAAAAACATTAAGTGCTGTTTTCATTGAGAGGCCCGCGATTAATCCATCAACACTAGTATTATTGCCAGAAATTAAACATATAATTTCACTGGTTTTGAAGATATGCTAAATATTTAAGTTTAATCAAACCGCCAGACACCTTTTTTGAGAAAATCAAACTAAACGAATATTTTTCCAATAAAAGGTACTTTAGGGCGGGGAGACTTTCTGAATATCTTCATAACGTATCCTTTCAACATAAAATAACTTGTTCTTCCCCCCCCCCCCAAGTTTATTCTTGAAATATTTTTATGTTCATAAATCTATGCTTTATAGAATTCCTATTGTAGTTAGTGTTAATCAAGGGCAAAGTAGCCAGTAAATTATTTTTCTTTCTAAGATTTTATGATGATAAACTCTATAAACTCAAAGTAATCTGATGTATTTCATTTAATATTTTATCATTAGAAAAGGATAAAATCTATTAAACTTGTTTTTACTTTCTCTGCATATACTATGTCCATCCAAAAATTCGATACCAAGAAACCACCGGAAATACACGTTTCAGGGTTCCTGCATCTAAAAAAGGTATTTTCAGAAAAAATGTCCGTGTGAGTGTGTGTCCGAGTCCATGTATTGTGAATACGATAGCTCAAAAACGAAAATTCGGTAAAATCCCAAACTTTGTATTTAAGTTTATTATCTCCCAGGGATGCGACGCGAAGTTTTTGAGAAAAAAAAACCCTCCCGAAACTACCCTTTACATGGAAAAAATTTTGAAAATTTTTATTTTTATTAAAATCTCTTATATTTAAGATATTTATTGACAAATAAAATGTATATCTTCAATTTTCTGGGAATAGCTTCTATTTGCATAACTGGTAAACCGTAATAGGTAGACAACTTATCCTACATAACTGTAGAGCTCGCTAAAACACACAAATTATGCTATATACATTTTTTTCGTGTAGTTCGTCGTTTTTGAGAAATTCCTTATTATTAGTTTCAACTTAAAGATACTTATAGGTTTCTCATACGGGAATTTTTCCAACTTCTGTATATACAAAAAAAGGTACTTCAATCACATGGCAACCAGCTTCTAAAAGATTTGATTATCGATTTAGCTCTGTGTATTCCCTTATTTCCCTTCTACTTCCGAGGAAACAGGTAATAAACCATTTGTGCTAATTTTTTTCTCAACTAGCATTAAGTAAATAGGAGAATAAGCTTTTTAACAATAATTTGTTACAGAGAAGCAGAGAGAGCCATGTGAATGGAACACATCGGCTTCTGTAACTACTAGAGTGAACCTGTTCCAACTTTTAAACCATAAGATATTTTGGCTTTAGAATATCTATTTCATAATATGGTGGCTTTTGTTTCCATATTTGCATATCTTTACAAACAAGTTATATTTTGGCAAATCCGTGTGTGTGAACGTGTGTGTGTGTGTGTGTGTGTGTGTGAGCGTGTGTGTGTGCGCGTGTGCATGTGTGCGTCTGTACGTGTGTGTGTGTCTGTGGACAGCATAGCTCAAAAACGAAAAGACCGTTAAATACCAAACTTGGTATTTAAGTTTGGTATCTTCCGAGGATGCAACACGAAGATTTTCAAGAAAATTCCCCCACACCCATTACCCTTTATATGCAACTTTTTTCGAAAATTTTGATTTTCTCAAAAGTAGCTGTAACAATGTTGATTAAAATATCGTATATTAAAGATATTTACCTGACAAATAATATGTATACTCGTATTTTGAATTTTCTGGAATTAGTCTCTGAAGACTACTTTATTCTGGATGAATTTTGCATAACTGCTAAACCGTAAGAGATAGACAAACTCTTACCACACAAAAATGTAGAGCACATTAATACACCCAATTTATATTACATACATTTTTTTCGTGGAGTTGAATTTTTTTTTTATATATTTCTTTTTTTTTTTCAGCTTTAAAAACGTATACTTTTCTAATACAGGAATTTGTCAACTCCTGTCCATACAAACAAAGGAACTTCAGTCACATAGCAACCAGCTTTTGACTATCACTTTAACCTATGGTACTGCCTTATTTTGCTCCTACTTACAAGGAAGCAAGTAATAAGGCTGCTTCTGATAATTTATTCCTGGATTAGCATGAAGTAAATAGAAGAAGAATCCCTTTTAACAATAATTTGTTGCAGAGATGTACAGAAAGTCATACGAATGGAACACATCAGACTTTTTCACCAGAATCTCCAAGTTTATTTTGATTTTCTCCGAACCTAGATTATACTAGGAGTAAAAGCGAAGTTTCTTTTGGGAAAGTACAAAAATTAAATCTTCCATTCCTACAAGTGGCCATAGAATTAGCAGGCATCGAAATGAAACCTAGGCAAACGCTTGGCAGAACAAACAACTTAAGATGTTTGTAGGCTTCTCGAGCCATTTCCTTTCTTCCATTGTCTAAGAATAACTGTATCAGTGGTCATCATTACGTGGTTACATCTGTCTCGAAAGTGCTCCACAAAAATGACGTACGGTATCATTCCCGTCAACGAGAACGCTTTCACCTTTGCTCACGCATAGAAAATATATCAAATGCTGAAATTCCCTGCTTTTGTTAGGATGCGAAACCAGTTTAAAATGGTTTATAATCGCATTCTAGAAAGTTTTCCTCACTAGTTTCCAGAAATAAGTTTACTTCATAGTTTTTAACAAAACTCTGATGGGTTCCAATCACATGACTTTTTCTACATCTCTGCAACAAATTATTATTAAAAAGCTTTTGTATCTATTTACTTAATCTGATTAATTGCTTCCTTGAAAGTAGAAATAAGGGAGTACTATAGGTTAAAGTGATAGTCAAAAGCTGGTTGCTATGCGACTGAAGTTCCTTTGTATGGATAGGAGTTGACAAATTCCTGTATGAGAAAAGCATAAGTTTTTCAAAGCTGAAACCAAAAACAAGGAATATCTCAAAAAGACTAACTCCACGAAAAAATGTATATAACATAAAGTGTATGTTTTAACGGGCTCTATACCTTTTGTGTGGTAAGTTTATGTCCATCTCTTACCGTTTAGCATTTATGCAAATTTCGTAAAATTCATCCAGAATAAAGTAGTCTTCAGAGACTATTCCCATAAAAATCAAGACATACATTTTATTCGTCAGGTAAATATCTTTGAAGTACAATATTTTAATCAAAATCGTTAGAGCCATTTTTAAGAAGGTAATTTTTTTTTACTTTCTGTATACTCACAATGTACATAGTGTATAGAGAATGTATTGCACTCCACCAAAAAATTCGATACCCAGATTTCACCGGAAATATATGTTTCAGGTTCCCCTTTATCCAAAAAAAGTATTTTCAGAAAAAGGTCTCTGTGTGTGTCCGTGTGTTTGTGAACACGATAACTCAAAAACGAAAAGTCGGTAACATACCAAACTTGGTATTTAAGTTTAGTATCTTCCAGGGATGCGACACGAAGATTTTGAGAAAAATCCCCCACTCCAAACTAACCTTTACATGGAAATTTTTTCGAAATTTTCTATTTTCTAACGATTTCGTTTAAAATATCGTATATTAAAGTTATTTACCTGACAAATAAAATGTATATTTTGAATTTTCTGAAGACTACTGTATTGTGGATGAATTTTTCATAACTACTAAACCGTAAGATATTGACAAAAACTTAACCTACAAAAGATGTAGAGCACATTAAAAAACACAATTTATATTATATACATTTTTTTCGAGGAGTTGATCCTTTTTGAGCTATTCCTTTTTCTTGGTTTCATATTTGAAAAACTTATAATTTTCTCATACGGGAATTTGTCAACTCCTGTTAATACAAACAAAGGAACATCAGTCGCATAGCAACCAGCTTTTGGCTTCTACTTTAACCTATGGTACTCCCTTATTTCGCTTGTACTTACAATAAAGCAAGAAATAAGACTATTTCTGCTAATTTTTCTCGATTAGCATGAAATAAATAAAAGATAAGCTTATTAACAATAATAATTTATAGAGATATAGAGAAAGTCATGTGAATGGAACACATCAGATTTTTAAAAATGTTCTATGTAAAGGGTAGCTGGGGGTAGGGGGGGTTTTCTTGAAAATCTTCGTGTCGCATCCTTGGAAGATACCAAACTTAAATACCAATTTTGGTATTTAACGGTCTTTTCCTTTTTGAGTTATCATATTCACAGACACACATACACATACACACACACACACACACGGCTGTTTTCCAAAAAAATGTTTTTTTTTTGTTTTTTTTTTATTCACGAGGACCGAAAACATGTATTTCCGATGAAATCTCGGTATCTAATTTTTGGTTGCATTACAATACCTTCTCTATACACTATGTGCATTATACGTGTAGAGAACGTAAAAAAGCGCTTAGTCGTGTAGACTAATGTGCAGTGTTTTTGTTCGTTAACAGTCTATAAAATAGGAAACGTATTTCGGCCCGAATGTAAACCACAGCAATATTGCGCTTCAGTACATGCGGAAATATTAGGAGGTGTTCTTGTTAATACTGAGAGGCGCTTAAATCAATGCATCCAACAAGCTGGACATGCATTTGAACATTTTATTATGAATAATTTAATAATAAATTAATGTCAGTCTGATTAAAGGAACATAAGCAAATTATTCGTTATATTCATTATTCCTTACTGCTCTCAAGGATATAATATAATTTATTTAATATTGCTAATTGTGAAGCACAAATTGTTGCGTTAAGTGTTGTTGATAAAGTAGCTGTCAGATGTTAATACCAGGGTCGGCTGATAAGTCTCGACCCCTCAATAAAAACATGATTTTTTTTCTTTATTTCTCAACATAATCTCCAGAAAGGCTCATACATTTATCATATCGGTGTTCTAATTTAACTAAACTATCTCTGTATCAAGGTCCTCAAAATAGTCGTTTACCGCATCAATGACCTCCTCGTTGCTGTGAAATCTTCGTCTTCCAAGAAATTTTTTGAGGTTTGGAAACAGGTGGTAGTCACTGAGTGCTAGATCTGGCGAATAGGGTGGATGTTCAAGCAATTCGAACTTTAATTAGCACATTTTACCCATTGCAATGACTGAACGATGGGCCGGAGCATTGCCGTAATGAAACAAGATTTATTTATTTATTTATTTTTTTGCCAAATGAGGTCTTTTTGTTTTCGGCTCATCTCTCAAACGTTGCAGTAAGCTTGCATAGTAGTCACCAGTGATACTTTTACCCTTTTCCAAGTATAAATAAAATAGTTCCCTGTGCATCCCAGAAAACACTCGCCTTAACCTTTTTAGCTGACAAAATTAGTTTTGACATTTTTGGAGTTGGTTCACCTGCGCAATCCACTGCTTTGGCTGTGATTTACTTTCTGGAGTGTAGTAATGTATCCAAGTTTCATCCATGGTAATAAGCTGTCTCAAAACTTCAACTGGATTTTTACGGCAGAGTTCCACATTCTTAAAGAAACAGGTTTTCTTTGCAACTTTTGATCAGGAGTCGACAAATGCGGCACTCATCCGGCAGAATCCTTGTGAAAGCTCAAACATTACTTAAAATATTGCCTGTACGTTATTTTATATGTTTACAGCCTCTGCTACCTCAAACAACTTTAATTTGCGGTTTTCCTGTACTAAACGACGAATTTTTTCAATGATCTCTGGGGTTGTCACTTCTACAGAGCATCCAGAGCGAGGTTCATCACTAGTGCTCGTACGTCCCATTTTAAAATCTGTAACCCACCTTTTAATTAATGAATATGAAGGGGCAGAGTCTTTCAGTGTACTGTCCATTTCCTCCTTGATTTCTTCAGGTGTTAAGTTTTTCAAATGGAAGTATTTAATCACTGCTCGTTTTTCCAAATCCTCCATTTTCGTGAAAACTCTAAAGTTGTCTTGTTTAAAATTCTGACATTCAAAAACTAAACAAGCTATTGACCTGTAACTTTGGATACAAGCTAGTCTAGAGTTAAACTATACGATGGTACCGTCTATCTGGCCTAGTGGCGCCATATCTGTGTGAGGTTCGGCCGACCTTCGTATGCCTAGAAAGTGATAATATGCTTTGGCCTATGCGGGTAGTGGTTCGTCAGAGACAATCATTCTTCTACACAGGAACCTTTCTCGGCACCACACCACAGTGAACAAGTGCTCTAGCAATAAGCTATGGACCCAGTTATAACAGTTAGGTGTTGGTTTTCAAGCTCTCGTCTTACGTTTAGTAAGGTTTTCTCGCTTTCCCCTTTATTGATATGCTTAGGCAAACCTTTCGGCGACGCATAATCCGGGAGTAACTGACTTCAGCGAAGGACGGCTTGCGTGGGCCACCAGGTATATATAAGAATTGATTGATAAATAAGTCCTGTGATGAGGAAGAAAATGAATAATTTCCTCAAGTTTTTAGCGCTCCTCAGCTAAAATAGACAAGTGTAGGATCTAGAAAACTTAAAATACCTACAGAACTGGCTTAGTCATTGCCGTGCTTGGACGTAAGATGTCTCTTCTTAAAGGCACGGAGGAGGATACTCATTAAAAGACAACGAAAGAATCGCACATCGGTCTGAAAACTGGAATACTTAGCAACAGCTGCTCTATAATTATGTTCTCGAGAAGTACAAATGCTCTGGAGTCACAATTCATTAAGTTGGCTCATATTAGTATAGAATACTCATTTCGACTCTTTACGATAAAATGAATGCAGTTAACAACTCTTTAATGAACTCGATGTCCTCGTTACGTGAGGTATGCAGCTATTCCAAATATGTTTCGGTATTCCTTATATCATATACTACAGCAAAGTTAATTTAGAAGCAAGGGCAAATCATGCGGCACGTCTATATGAACAAAGATAGCGAAAAGGAAAAAAGTATTCGGTATAAACAAAAAAAGTTAATTTTACTAGCCTCTAAAGATGGCGAGAGATAGCAAATAAGTAAATAGCAAGAGATGTGATAGATGTGCTTGAGAATCGAAATAATGGGAACTCAAATTATTGTAGTTAACTACACGTATGTTTGTTAAAAGTACTGTAAGTTATTTCGATAGGAGTTTAAACATGTTATATCAGATTCTCTTCTATTTTAATGCTTTGAGAAAGGCCGTTTGGGGGGGGGGGGGGGGAAGAAAACTCTTGGCATTTTAATCAGTTGCGCTGTCGTTAATGTCTTCTCTGGTATATCTTTATCATATTAAGTTACCTAGTTAATATCCTCACCATTGATTTCCCTCACCAATTATGTCCCTAATAGGGTTTACATTTAAGCTACATTCGCACGGGTTTCTAGATCCGCAAGTTACATGCGAATATCTTCCAAGCGCTCCGCAAGTTACAAACTGAATAACATAACCAACAGTACCACATAAGAAAATGCACTCAATATTTTACAAATAAATATGTTATAAAATTGCATACTAACAACTGACACTCGCGGCAGTGACGTCACAATAATTGTTCATTCAAAATTATTGAAAATAGTACAAGCATAAAGACTTCAGAATGTGATAAAGCTACACATTTAATGAGCTAAGAATTATCTCTCTGCGTCTTCGATTTATGAGAACTAAGAAATCTAGACATAAAGGATAGTTGCATCCAATAAATCAAAGAAGGATTCGCAAGGAGACTGTCATAACCTCTTGAGGGGAATTAGAGATGGCACGGCAATGCACAGCCAAATAGAAGAGCATGCGTGAACAGCAGGCCCTGCAAAATCTTGCAGTGCGATCGTTTGTTATTGAATTCCTAGGAAATGCATAGAAAAAAAGACGCAGAATTCTCCCTCTTTGCATGCAACGCAATGATAAAGTTTGGAGTTTGCAAACTCTTGCGTTGCGTCTTGCGTGTTTCTATGTGAATGCTTACATTAAATAATATGAGTCCAAATTCTTACGCTTACGTCTGCGCTTGCATTCCATTGTGAATATAGCATTATGCGTTTACTGTTACCAGCAAAAGTGTTTTTCTACTCAGTTTCAGAGCCGGAAGTCACGTGATAATGCAACCTTCCTCATGTGATCCACTCCTTGTAATCACGTTATCTTAAAGGCTACAATAAAAGAAGGTAAGCGACTGGAATTGCTCGGTGTTCGCCCGTGCCAAGATCTCCGTGATGTCTGTTCCGGTCCGGCCAACCGCACTCGTAATAATGGTATAACAACCGCATACGCCCGTGTAAGTGAAAAACGACCTGCACGCTACGCTGCACACGAGGACCGTTATGGCAAAGTGATGAAATGACATCAACCACAAAACTTCTGATTTTCGTAGCGGTTCCTCTTTTTAAACAATATCCGCCTTCTTACTGCTTACGCGTCAGCTGAGCGTTCAACACAAGCAAGTGTTCAACTGGAACATGCATGCAAATGGGCCATACATATGTAAGTTACTGGTACAGTATAGTACTATATAAATGAGTACCATTCGCATCACTCTCTCTACATCTCTGCAACAAATTATTATTAAAAAGCTTATGCTTCTATTTACTTCATGTTAATCGAGCTTCTATTTGCTTCCTTGCAAGTAGAAGCGAAATAAGGAAGTACCATAAGTTAAAAAGATAGTCAAAAGCTGGTTGCTATGTGACTGCAGTTCCTTAGTTTGTATGGAGAGATATTGACAAATTTCTGTATGAGAAAAGTATAAGTTTTTCAAAGCTGAGACAAAAAAAAAAAAACAAAAAAAAATAAAAACAAGAAATATCTCAAAAACGATCAACTCCACGAAAAATATATGTAACATAAATCGTGTGTTTTAACATGCTCTAAATTTTTTGTGTGGTAAGGTTTGTGTATCCCTTACGGTTTAGTAGTTATGCAAAATTAGTAAAATTCATTCAGAACAAAGTAGTCTTCAGAAGCTATTCCCAGAAAATTCAAAATATACATTTTATTTGTTCAGGTAAATATCTTTAATATACGATATTTTAATCAAAATCGTTAGAGCCATTTTTGAGAAAAGCAACATTTTCGAAGCAAGTGCCATGCAAATGGTGGTTGGGGGTGGGGGAATTTTGCTGAAAATCTTCGTGTCGCATTCTTGGAGGATATCAAACTTAAATACCAAGTTTGGTACTCAACGGTCTTTTCGTTTTTTGAACTATGCTGTCCACAGACAGACAGACAGACAGACAGACATACACACAGGCATACAGACAGACACACGCGAATCTTTTTCCATTTTTATGATTCAGGGGAAGCCTAAACATGTATTTCCGGTGAAATCTCGGTATAGAATTTTGGGTGCCTTACAATACCTTCTCTACATACTGTATACGTAGTACGTGTAGAGAAAGTAAAAAGCTTAACAATATCAACTGTCAATATAGAATTTAGTACATAAGATACATGTCATTCTGTGTCAATTGGTATCATTCCTCTGTTCTCACTTCCTAACTTTGTGTATTGCGTATGGTCGGATTTTACGGCGACACAATACTAACAGAATACTAACTCCTTGGGTGAGCCCTGGGGAGAGGAAGTTTGACGTCTCTCCATTCCGCCTGGAGTTGTTTTTCCGACTGTTGCTCGACATGAAGTATAACTGTGGCGGAACCAACTCAGCAGTGGTTGAGTACCAAAATATATGATGCAATATTTCTTCTTCTACAAATGAGGCTTTAAAATCCTTTTTTTGGACATATGTAAAGCTGACACCTTTTCCATATTTAATTGTTGACACACATGTATGTGATACCAAACATTGTAACAACATTTAGCGACGCGATAAACAGATGGGATTATGGTACCATCCAGTCTACTGCTTTCATTATCTGTGGACAGATAGCAGTGCAATCGCAATTACAAATTATTTTAGCTAAAGGTGTAACTTTGGATCGTGATATTAAGGGAACACGGTACTCTGAAATGGTAAAAAATAATATTTTTTGTTTTATATACCAACATTACCTCTATTATTCTAGTTTCAGAAAATGTGTACCTTTGTGGATTTGATTTTAATCAATTCAAATATAATTTAAATGCTAGTATGCATTTCTTTAAAGATATTATGCAATGTCTCTTTTTAGAAGATTTGTATCTTTAAATTCAGTTTTCTCGAAACAGCATTTTTGGATACTTGTGTACCGTTTTCTCAGAAACTATGAGAGCCGGAAATCTGACATTCTGAGCACATATACACAACAAATAGTTGAACTTTCTGAATCACAATCGTGGTGTTATAGTATATATTCATCATATTTAAATAGCAAATTTTCGAGGTGTTTGCTTTTTTGAATTTGCAAATATATTTCTTGTTTAATTTCTATTGAAATCATAGCTAAATAACTGAGGTTCAGAATATAGCTGATTATACCAAGAACAAGCATGTAAAAGTGTGATTATGTATTGCAAGTAGTATTAGAGATAAAGGTACATGAATTCACATGTTTTAAGACTAAGTTTTATTACTTTTCTGCTGAATGAAATACTATTTATAGACTCAACTACATAAGCGATTAATGCAAACAACCACTTGAAATAATTTTCATGATTTATGGAATAGTTCATACACATTTGTGGAAAAACAATTGAATATTTTAAGAGCAGTGGTAACTAAGGTGTAATTTCCGTATGTTCGGACTACCTTGGCCACTTAAATATCCAATTCAGCATTTACCTTGGCGAATGAGGGAAGCCACGAAAAAGCTTAAGTCAATTTGTTCTGATCTCGGGATTTGAACCCAGAAATTTCCGAATGGGGGGACTACAGACGTTACCTTCTGAGCCATCTCGCTCGGCGAGCGAAAATTGTGTGCAGTGTAACACCCAAAAATACATAATCGATATATTTCTACAATTAATAAGCAAGCAGATTTGTTTATGGGAGTTGTACATTATGTACCGAATTCAAAATATTTCAATCTAGCTCAGGGTGGAAGTGTACAATCTAAATATAAACCACTTTTGTTACCAATTCGTTGAATATTGGAATCAAGGAATTGTGTCTCCCTGCTATGAGAATTGCACAACCTTTGCGTTATGAAATACATATGTGAGCAAATAAAAGTTATAAAAATTTGAAAATTCATATCCCAAAGATCTTAGATTTGACTGGTGTCATCAAATATATGTCTTCCATATTAGCTATGGTTCAAGAATAAAAATATGATGTGTTCCATTCACATGACTTTCTCTACATCTCTGCAACAAATTATTGTTGAAAAGCTTATTCTTCTATTTACTTCATGCTAATCGAGAAAAAATTAGCAGAAATGGTCTTATTATTTGCTTCCTTTTAAGTAAAAGCGAAATAAGGGAGTACCATAGGTTAAAGTGATAGTCAAAAACTCGTTTTGTGATTGAAGTTCCTTTGTTTGTATGGGCAGGAGTTGGCAAAGTCCTGTGTGAGAAAAGTATGTTTTTACAGCCGAAACCAAAAATAAGGAATACGTCAAAACCGACCAACTCAAAAAAAATGCATATAACAAAAATGGTGTGTTTTAAGGTGCTCTACATTTTTTGTGTGTTAAGTTTTTCTCCATCTCTTACGGTTTGTCAGTTACGCAAAATTCCGTAAAATTCATCCAGAATAAAGTAGTCTTCAGAGGCTACTCCCAGAAAATTCAAGATATACATTTTATTTGTCAGGTAAATATCTTTAATATATGATATTTTAATCAAAATTGTTAGTCATTTTTGAGAAAATCAAAATTTTCGAAAAAATTCCATATAAAGGGTAGTTTGGGTGGGGGATTTTTCTCAAAATCTTCGTGTCGCATCCCTGGAAGATACTAAACTTGAATACAAAGTTTGGTATTTTACCGACTTTTCGTTTTTGAGTTACTGTATTCACAGACACACGGACACACTGACAGGGAAACACACACACACACACACATACACACACACGGACCTTTTTGTGAAAATGCTTTCTTTGCATACAGGGGATCCTAAAACATATATTTCCGGTGAAATCTCGGTATCGAATTTTTTGGTGGAGTGCAATGCCTTCTCTATACACTATGTACATAGTACGTGTACATAAAGTAAAAACGTAGGATTACAATTTCTTACTCAAATAAAAGAAATGATAAATTCCTTAATTTGGAATCAAAACCATATTTTCTGAACATGTCCATAAAGACTAAACACGCCCAAATATTTCTCTTAATCCAGTCGAGCAAATTGCACTGCAAACAACTACAAAATGAAACTTTGAGATGGCCTGTGCCTGTAAATCACCATAAAACTAGTGTTTTTAATTAAGTGCTAAGATATTTAAAGATTTTTCTAGCTTCTGAAAAAATAATTTCTGAGCCTGGTTTTCTCGTCGTGGTTCATCTGTATTAGAATGTGCAAGTAATGAATTTCTAATCATATCGTTACACTAAGGTATGAAACTCTAGCTATGCTCACCGAACATAGTTTCAGCTCCTTAACATATTTCTTAGTTCCTGCTTCTTCTACTTCTTCGATATATCAATATTGAAACGCCAAATTTGTATATAATTTTAGTAGTTTAATTTTTGCAGTCTGCTCTGGTATCTTACATTACGTATAGGTATTCCATGCACTATTCGTTAGTACATTCATTATTATTAATTATTATTATTATTATTATTGTTATTATTTTCTCTACACGTACTATGTAGTGTATAGAGAGAGTATTGTAATGCACCCAAAATTTCGATACCGAGATTTTACCGGAAATACATGTTTTGGGTCTCCTTGAATCCAGAAAAAGCAATTTTGGAAAAAGGCCCGTGTGTATACGTGTGTGTCTTTGGACAGCATAGTTCAAAAACGAAAAGACTGTTAAATATCAAACTTAGTACTTAAGTTTGACATCTCCCAATGATGCGACACGAAGATTTTCAAGAAAATCCCCCCACTCCCAACTACTCTTTACATAGAACTTTTTTATAAGACTTTGATTTTCTCAAAAATGCCTCTAACGATTTTGATTAAAATATCCTATATTAAATATTTTTACATGGCAAATGAAATGTTTATCTTGAATTTTATGGGAATAACCTCTGAAGACTACTTTAAATGGATTTATTTTCCTCAAACACACAAAATCACTCTCACATACATATTTCCATACTTTGTGGGGAATAGGGAATAATTCTGTTTAAAGAAAAAGTACACGCCCAGCCGGGAATCGAAACCGGCACCTGCATGTGAGAAGTCAGTTCGCGGACCACATTTATTATTGTCTTTCATTTGAAGTGTGACATTAAAAGAATCCAGGATTCCCACATTTTTAGTACAGGTTTATATTTCTCTTGGTGTTATTTTAATTTTTATTTATCTTTATATTTTATGTTCAACTAATTCCCAATGTAATCGTTATTTTCTTTGTTAGCAAACTTTTCCAACAGTATGTAATAACAATCCAGCACGTATATTATATTGAAGACGTCAAATGGTACACGCTAGTCATTTAAACCTTTTGTTCTGCAATAATGAAAGTGCCGGTCCCATGGCCGCGCTCGCCAAAGCGTCTCGCTTTGGTGTTTCGCAGCGCAGGGGATCAGGGGATCGTGGGTTCGAGTCCCGCCTTGGGAATGGGGTGTTATATGTTTGTGTATGTGTGTATAAAAAGTAAAGCAGGAATTCAGTAATCATACAGTAATCAAAGTAAACAAATTAGGTAAATAAAAAGTAGGGTATACAGCGCCGGAGTCCCGATCAGACTCCGGAACTGTATTTATAAAAAAAAAAAAAAAGCGGTCCCCATGGCCACGTTCGCTAAGGCGTCTCGCTTTGGTGCTTCGTGGGCAGGGGATCGTGGGTTCGAGTTCCGCCTTGGGCATGGGTGTTATATGTTTGTGCAATGCGTATATGTTTGTGTAAAGAAACAGCAAAACCAGTAATCATACAGTAAATTTAGGGACGGGGGAAATGTAAACTGGGATACAGCGCCGGAATCCTGACCAGACTCCGGTACTGTTTATTACAAAAATAAAATTGCATCAATATTATTGGAATTATTACAGTTTAGCCATTTAGGTCATACAGTTTAGCCATTTAGGTCAAAGAAGTGTGTTGGTTTAGGACATATTTAATGCCATATGACATGTACTGGTATGCATTCAAATGTGTTTTATATCTTCCACACTTATTCGTCTTCTAAATTATCCTCCAAAGGTTAATATATTACTTTCTCTATACGTACTATGTAAATAGTGTACAGAGAAGGTATTGTATTCGAACGAGATTTCACCGGAAATACATGTTTTGAGTCCCTCTGAACCCAAAAAAAGCATTTCTGGAAAAAGGTCCGTGTGTGCGCGTGTGTGTGTCTGTCTGTGTACAGCATGGCTTAAACACGAAAAGACCGTTAAATAACGAACTTGGTATTTAATTTTGGTATCATGCAAGGATGCGACAAGAAGATTTTCAAGAGAATTCCCCCACCACCAACTACCCTTTACATGGAACGTTTTTTGAAAATGTTCATTTTCTCAAAAATAGCTCTAACGATTTTGATTAAAATATCGTATATTGAAGATATTTACCTGACAAATGTATAGGTATATATGACATGCATATCTTGAAATTTCTGGGAATAGCCTCTGAAGACTACTTTATTCTGGATGAATTTTACGGAATTTTGCATAACTGCTAAACCATGAGAGATAGACGAAAACTTACCACACAAAAAATGTAGAGCACATTAAAACACACAATTTATGTTATATACATTTTTTTCGTGGAGTTGATCGTTTTTGAGATATTCCTTGTTTTTTTTTTTCAGCTTTAAAAACATACTTTTCTCATACGGGAATTTGTCAATTCCAGTCCATACAAACAAAGGAACTTCAGTCACATAGGAACCAACTTTTGACTATCACTTTAATCTATGGTACTCCCTTATTTTGGTTCTACTTACAAGGAAGCAAATAATATAACTATTTCTGCTAATTTTTTCTTGGTTAGCATGAAGTAAATAGAAGAATAAGCTTTTTAACAATAATTTGTTGCAGAGATGTAGAGAAAGTAATGTGAATGGATTACATCAGATTTTTTAAACAGAGCACAAAATTAATGTCGTGCTAAAATGGCTACAAAGTTTATGAACACCTTAAGGTCAAAGTCCAAATATGATTCATTCTGCTGAAAAATTAAATTCCTAACCTTGGTTGTGTCGCTTTGTCTCCATCACTCATTATTACTCACTCTATTTTAATCAGCATTGCATGTCTGACGAGATTTTTCATTAATTAAATTTTAGTAAGCAAAAGTAAATCAAATGAAGTTCAATAATTAAAGTTTTGTGGAGAGGTATGCAGTAATTGCCAAGGCGTGTGCTGCTGTTGTAGTTTTTTCAGGTAGCGTATCAAATGATTCTGAGGATATGTTGGTCATTTGAGGCTCTCTTTTTGGACTGAAATGTTTCCATGCGTCGTTTTTGCTGCAGTGCTGCTCATTTCCGCATTCGCAACGCCTCACTTTCTGTTTGACGGCAGCAGTAAGAAATCTTCGGTGAATTAAAATACATTAATCACTTTTATTTTCTTTGCATGAGATGTAGTATTGATTGGCTGTATGAACAGCTGTGAAGTAAAACCTTAGTTGTTTTTTTTTTTTTACATTGTGGAGCCAAATAAACAGGCAGCTGTATAATAATAATAATAATAATAATAATAATAATAATAATAATAATAATAATAATAATAATAATAATAATAATAATAAAGTATTATATAATACAGGGTGTATATAAATGAATATCGGGGTTTTAACTCTTTATAATATTTATTACATTCAACTTACAGTTATGAATGATATGTCAAATGAAAAAGCAACTCAAACAATTTTACCAAGAAGCTTATAAATGTTCAATATGGCTACCCTTTGTCATACGGCACACATCAAGTCTATAGCCGAGTTCTTCCCAAACGTTGATAAGTGTGTATTCAGTAATTGTAGCAACAGCTGCAGGGGAATCTCGTTGCATTTGTACCATCTCGTGAGGAGTTTCTGAGCCCCAGATGCGCACATTATGAGTGTTAACATGTCCACTAAGGTGAAAGGTCGATTCATTACTGAAGACAACACGATCCACAAAATCGTCATGAAATATGTCGTTTGCGAATTTGGCACGTAATCCGTGGTCTGTCGGCTTTAGAGCCTGTAATAACTGTAAACGGTAAGGACGTAGCTGTAAGCGTTTTTTTACAACTTTCCAAACAGTCGACACAGGAACTTGTAATTCACGACTAGCCTTCCGGACTGATTTCTTTGGGCTACGAGTGAACGACTCTCTCACTCGCTCAACAGTCTCTTCATTTACTCCTGGTCGTCCCGTGCTCTTTCCTTTACAAAGGAAGCCGATATCTTCAAACTGATTATACCATCTACGAATGTTTTTATCACTAGGAGGATCACAGCCGAACTTATAACGGAACGCACGTTGCACAGTAACTACAGATTCGGTCTTTGCAAACTGCAAAACACAAAACGCTTTCTGTTTACTAGTCGCCATCTTTGCTACTACCGCTATCTAGCGGATTGCGGCAGAAACATTGCACGCACATGCGCACTTATGCCAACAAACAAAACTGAGTTGATTTTTCATTTGACATATCATTTATAACTGTAATTTGAATGTAATAAATATTATAAAGAGTTAAAACCCCGATATTCATTTATGTACAGCCTGTATATTATTAGAGAGATTAAGAACAACAGATTAGGAAGAGCGAAAATAACGAAAAGTGCAGTATGAAATCCACTAAGAATAAATAATAAAGAAATCCAGCTGCAAAAAAAAACTAGAAAAGATGAACATTGACATCGCTGTAATACCAGAAATAAAAATCTGTTGTGTTCCATACACATGAGTTTCTCTACATGTCTGCAACAAATCATTGTTAAAAACCTTATGCCTCTATTTACTTCATGCTTATAAAGAAAAAATTGGCAGAAATGGTCTTATTATTTGCTTCCTTTTAAGTAGAAGCAAAATAAGGGAGTATCATAGTTCAAAGTGATAGTCAAAAGCTGTTTGCTATGTGATTGAAGTTCCTTTGTTTGCATGGACAAGAGTTGACAAATTCCTGTATAAGAAAACTATCAGTTTTTTTAAATCTGAAACCAAAAACAAGGAATTTCTCAAAAAAGATCAACTCCACGAAAAAAAATGTATATCACTTAAGTTGTGTGTTTTAACGTGCTCTACATTTTTGTGCGCTGTTTTTGTATATCTCTTACGGTTTAGCTGTTATTCAAAATTCCGTAAAATTCATCCAGAATAAAGTAGTCTTCAGAGGCTATTCCCAGAAAATTCAAGATATATATTTTATTTGTCACATAAATATCTTGAATATAAGAGATTTTAATCAAAATCGTTAGTCATTTTTAAGAAAATCAAAATGTTCGAAAAATATTACATTTAAAGCGTGGTTTCAGGCGTTTTTTTTTCTTTTCTTTTTTTTTTTTCCAAAACCTTCGTGTCGCATCCCTGGAAGATACCAAACCTGAAAACCTAGATTGGTATTTTACAGACTTTTCGTTTTTAGTTATCGTGCTCACAGACACACGGACACACACACGGACCTTTTTCTGAAAATGCTTTTTTTTGGACACAGGGGACCCTAAAACATATATTTCCCATGAAATCTCGGTATCGAATTTTTGGGTGAAGTACAATACCTTCACTATACACTATGTAAATAGTACGTGTAGAGAAAGTAAAAAAAATTAAAAGCATCGTTTAGAATTAGAAAATTATGTTATCTTTTCTCAAGGTGTACCTCAAATAAAAGGAGTTGCAGCGGGAATTGTAATATTAATGAAAAACAAGATCTGGAAAGTCAAACACACAACTAAGGATTTGTAAACGAACGAATAATCAAAAAATAATAAAAACAAGAGAATATCTACAAGTGATAGGTGTATAGAGCCCAGAAAGTTTTAAAACAGAAAATAACGATAGAATTTTACGAAATCTTACAAAAAGAAATAAACAAAGCAATCAATCCAAATGACCTCTCTATTATAGTAAGAGACATGAATGCAAGAGTAGGAAACAAACCAATAGCTAAATATGGAGAGAATACATTAAACACAAATGGAATAATGTTAATATATTTTGCATTTCCCAATAATCTGAAGATAACAAATACCTATTGATTTAATTGTTATTTTCACACAAGCCGTGTCGGACAGGAGTTGGATAGGTAGAGTCAGACTGAAAAATTAAATGCCGTAGCTGGGATTTGAACCATGGCTCTCCCTGACTGTAGCCGGTTGCTCTTCCACTGAGCTACCTTGGCAACATGCCGGCGTAGCATTGAATATCTCAACTGACTCGCATGTTTCCCGGTAAACCACAAATTGAAATTATTTTGAGATGACAACCCCAATGCGACTTGGTGCATGTTCTTTAAGCCCCAGGATACATAGTATAGCCAACTTTTATGCTCAATTGGAATTTATTTAATTGTTATTTTTTTTCTCACACAAACCGAATGTAGGACAGGAGTTGGATAGGTAGAGTCAGACTGAAAAATGCAATGCCATAGCCGGGATTTGAACCATGGTAGCTCAGTGGAAGAGCAACCTGCTAGAGGAGATCCGTGGTTTAAATCTCGGCTCTGGCACTGACTTTTCAGAGGTTATAAAAGTATAATAGCTGCTTTTTGGTTTACTATCGTATAATCTGAGGTGGTATTATATACACGAGAGTATATAGGTAGAGGAAGTGATATCAATACATACCATTTTATTTTAAGCTCAAAACCAGCAATACCAGCGATGGAAAAAACAATGGGAGAAGAACCATAAAACCAATCTATAAAAAGATAAATATGCATTCAAGGCCCAATTTTATTAAGTGAGGAGTCTATAAGAGATTTATATAAGAAAGACTTCTACAAAAAAAACCAATAAGTAATAATATAAACCAAAAATGGGAAAACATAAATCAAATAAAAATGCAAACGGTAATAGAAGCATTAGGCACAAGAAAAATATATAAAAGGAATGAAATCATCGAGCAAATAATAAAAGAAAAGATATAAGTATATTTAAAATATTAAAGTCGAAAACAGAAGAAAAACTAATAGAATATCAAAGAAAAATAGAAAAAAGTAAAACGAAGTTAAAGGGAATCAGGGGCACGTATATAGCCTATTTGGAGACTGATGTACATGGCAACAACAGAGCATACAAAATTAAAAAGCATAAACAAAGAGGAAATGGATAGTTTAAAACTAAATATAATAACAAGTGCTGAATGGATAAATTACTTCCAGCAATCATGGAATCGATAAGATACAGAAAATGAGGAATTTATAATGAAAATAGATAAAGAAATGGAATCAATTGCTTACGAAGAACTAAACGTTACTTTAGAAAAAAAAATTATAGGAATAAAAAAATCCCCAGGAATCAACGAATTAGTGAAATATGCCTCAATAATGCTAAAATATAGATTACTAGCATTATTCTATGTATGTTGGAAGTTGAATAGATCCCAGAAAAGTGGAGAAAAGAAATAATACTCCCAATATGTAACATCAGGGAGAAGAATCATTGCAGTAATTACAGAGCAATAAGTATATTGAATACCTATTACAAACTATACGCAACAATAATGAAGAACAGATTGCACACTAATGGAAAATATAACGCTGGAAGCACAAAACGGATATAGAAAAGGAAGATCGTGGACTGTATATTTGTCATAACGCAAATAATTGAAAAACACAGCGTATAACATTCCTACTTATATGATGTTTATAGATTTCGAAAAAAGATTTTTAGAAACATATTATGCAAAATAATAGTAAAACAAAGGGATACCAAAACATCTGATAACTATAATTAGAAATTTATATATGGATTCCCACAAAAAAGTAAAAGACTCTGATACGTTCCATTCACATGACTTTCTCTATATCTGTGCAACAAATTATTGTTAGAAAGCTTATGCTTCTATTTACTTCATGCTAATTGAGATAAAAAAAATAGCAGAAATAGCCTTATTACTTGCTTCCTTGAAGTATAAGTGAAATAAGAGAGTACAATAGGTTAAAGTGATAGTCAAAAGCTGGTTGCTATGTGACTGAAATTCCTTTGTTTATATGGACAGGAGTTGATAAATTATTGTATGAGAAAAGGATACGTTTTTTAAAGCTGAAACCAATAACAAGGAATATCTCAAAACGATCAACTTCACGAAAAAAATGTATATGACATAAGTTGTGTATTTTATCGTGCTCTACGTTTTCTGTATGCTAAGTTTTTGTCCATCTTTTATGGTTTAGCAGTTATGCAAAAATCCGTAAAATTCATCCAGAATAAAGTAGTTTTCAGAGGATATTCCCAGAAAGCTCAAGATATACATTTTATTTGTCAGGTACAACTTTTTAATATACGATATTTTAATCAACATCGTTAGAGCCATTTTTGGGAAAACCTAAATTTTCGAGAAAAAAAAATAGATGTAAAAGTTAGTTGAAGGTGGGGGATTTTCTTGAAAATTTTCGTGTTGCATCCTTAATATACCAAACTTAAATACCAATTTTTGTAGGAAGTAGGAGTGAAGATTATATGAAAAGAATTAAACATCTTCAATCTACTAGAAAGAATCAAAGAAAATCCAAAGAACTGGAAAAACAAAACAAAAATATGGGAATAGGATGGACGAGTACCGCTACAAGAAGTTGGTCTTAAAATATACACCAAAAGATCAATGTAACATCGGCAGACGTAAACATCCAACGTATTCCATTCATACGGCCTTCTCTACATCTCTGTAGTAAATATTGTTAAAAAGCTTAATCCTCTATTTACTTTATGATAATCGAGATAAACATTAGCAGATATTATCTTATTACTTGCTTCCTTGTAAGCAGAAGGGAGATAAGGGAATACACTAGGTTAAAACGATAGACAAATCTTTTAAAAGCTGGTTGCCATGTGGTTTAAGTCCATTTCTACGTAGAGCCAGGAGTTTACAACTTTCCGTGTGAGAAAAGTTTTAAGTATTTTAAACTTGAAACAAAAAAAAAGGAATATTTCAGAAATGGTCAACTCCACGCAAAAAGCGTATATGACATAAATTATGTATTTTAATGAGATCTACATTTTTTTGTGTAGTAAGTTTCTGTCTATTTCTTACGGGTTACCAGTTAGGCAAAATTCAGCAAAATTCATTCAGAATAAAGAAGTCAGAGTGTATTTTGAGAAAATTCAAAATATACATTTTACTTGTCATTTAAATATCTTTAATATATCATATTTTAGTCAAAATCGTTAGAGCCATTTTAGAGAACATCGAAATTTTCGAAAAATGTTCCACGTAAAGGGTAGTTGGGGGTGGGAGAATTTTCTTGAAAATCTTCGTGTCATATCCCTGGAAGATACTGAACTTAAATACCAAGTTTGGTATTTAACGGACTTTTCGTTTTTGGCCTTTGCTGCCCACAGACACACACAGACATTTTTCTAAAAATGTTTTTTATTGAAGGGGTCTCAAAACATACATTTCCGGAGATAACTCAGTATTGTATTCTGCGGAACTATCAGAAGAACTCTAAAGAATAAAACAAGAAGAGTTGCATGTTTATAGCTTCAAAAACAATAAGCTTCATACAACTTTTTGTCACGGAAGTGAAATTTGGACCTAAGCAGACATGATAAAAATATTGAAACTCTGTCGGAAATGTAACCATAGCTGTAACTTTTAGTAATAAAATAATTGTTTTCTATGAACTCGTCTTTTATTTATAGCCTATCGGAGGTTAAAATAAAAGACCCTCGTATCACTTATATTTTAAAACCCAGAGTTCTCTAAAATTGCTTGGCACTTTTCAGACAGCATTTTGGTATTCGGGCTGGCAATATAAGTGTTATCACTATTTCAAGGAAGCATGTGTATAATCTGCTTGTACAACTAGACTCTGTTAATGCTAGTGGTGAATATTAAATCTATATAGCGAGAAAACAATAGAATACATTTTTGAGCGTATGAGTAATCATTACTGAGAGGGTAGATGCAACAGAAAACAAGTAAGAACTGAAGCTTTCCTGGCGACGTGTTAATTCAAAATCTTCTCGGGCTTCTAGCCAGGTAAAAACTTGAACGAAGAACGTTTCGAAGAAGTGCATCTTCCTCGTCTTCAGGGTGAACTGATGGTTTGAGCTGTTTGAGGTCAGTTCACCCTGAAGACGAGGAAGATGCACTTCTTCGAAACGTTGGTGTCAAGCCAAGTTTTTACCTGGCTAGAAGCCCGAGAAGATTTTGAATCAGAAAACAAGTGTTTAGCAACAATGGTTGTTTTAGTATTAGAGCTGTTTCTAAACCCTATTATGTGTTTCTGTATTTATGAAATTTATTTAAAGAAAACAAAGTCATTAAATTGAACCTTCCTTTTTTTTCTTCTTCTTTTTGTTCAAATAGTTGAACTGGTCTTGCCGTCTTAAAAAATCTTATGTGTTCCATTCACATGACTTTCTCTACATCTCTGCAATAAATTTTGATTAAACAGCTTATGCTTCTATTTACTTCATCTAATCGAGAAAAAATTAGCAGAAATAGTCTCATTACTTGCTTCCTTGTAAGTAGAAACAAAATAAGGGAGTAGCATAGAATAGAAGTCAAAAGCTGGTTGCTATGTGACAGAAGTTCCTTTGTTTGTATGGACAGGAGTTGACAAATTCCTGTATGAGAAAAAAATAAGTTTTTCAAAGCTGAAACTAAAAACAAGGAATATTCAAAAACAATTAACTCCATAAAAAATGTATAGAACATAAATTGTGTGTTTTAACTTTCTCTGCATTTTTGTGTCGTAGCTTTGTCCATCTCTTACGGTTTAGCAGTTATTCAAAATTCCGTAAAATTCATTCAGAATAAAGCAGTCTTCAGAGGCTAATCCCAGAAAAGTATAGATGTGCATTTTATTGGTGATAGAAATGACTTTAATATGCGAGATTTCAAACAAAATCGTTAGAGCCATTTTTAAGAAAAACAAAATTTTGGAAAATTTTTCCATGCACAGGGTAGTTTGGGATGGGGGGGAAGTGTCCTGAAAATCTTCACACACACACACACACACACACACACACACACACATGGACATTTTTCTAAAGATGATTTTTTTTTTTGCATTCGGGGGTCTCAAAACATATATTTCCGGTGAAATCTCGATTTTTGGGCGCATATCAATACCTTCTCCATACACTGTGTACATAGTACATGTAGAGAAAGCAAAAACAATATACCTTTGTGTTTGTGAACATAGTTCTACAAGGTTTTCGAGAATCTCTAATCTGGCATTCTCATTATGCGTAAATACCACTCGGTTCTCAATTCATCTAGATGCTCGCTTAAGTTATAAATTAGTTTCTCTCTATGTTGTATATTACTTTCTCTACACATACTTTGTAAATAGTGTATAGAGAAGGTATTATAATGCATCCAAAAGTTAGATACCGAGATTTCACCGGAAATACGTGTTTTAAGCCCCCCTGAATCCAAAAAACAGCATTTCCAGCATGTTTGTGTGTGTGTGTGTGTGTGTGTGTGTGTGTGTGTGTGTGGACAGCATAGCTCAAAAAGAAAATACGGTTAAATACCAAACTTAATATTTAAGTTTGGTATCTTCCAAGGATGCGACACGAAGATTTTCAATAAAATCCCCCCACCGTTAACTACTCTTTTCGAAAATTTTGTGTTTATTAAAAATGGCTCTAACGATTTTGATTAAAATACCACATATTAAAGCCAAATCTATCACAAATAAAATGTATATCTTGAATTTTCTGGGAAGAACTTCTAAAGACCTGTTTATTCTGGATGAATTTTGCTTAATTTGGTATAACTAGTAAACTTCTGCAAGAGATATAAAAACTTACTTTACAAAAAATGTAGATCTTGTTAAAATACGCAAGTTATGTCATATTCGCTTTTTTCGTGGAGCTTACTGTTTTCGAGGTATTCCTTGTTATGAGTTTCAGTTGTGAAGTACTTATACGTTTCTCAGACTGAAGTGTCCGTTTTTCTTTTGTTCTACTACTAGCCAAGCAAAAAGCGATTCGCAATGACAATTGTTTAACTACAGCTTTTAAAACATTTGACTATCACTTTAGCCTAGTGTATTCCCTTAGTTTCATTCTACTTATAAGGAACTAAGTAATAACATTCTGCTAATGTTTATCTCGATTAGTATGGTGTTGAAAGAAGAATTATCTTTTGTAAGAAGTAGTTAGAGAAAACCATATGAGTATAACGCATCAGATTTTTTTCCTTTTAAGTCTTTGTAAGCACATCTAACATTTTGCTTATGTTTGGAACCATCAGTAAATATGTGAGCAGCATTAGGAATTGAATTCATTAAAAATATATTCTCAGATGAATTAACTGTCAAAGGAATATTCATTTCCAGGCTGGAAAGAGTTAAAACGTATTAAAATGGCACCACGATTAAATCACAATTGGCGCAGAATTTTGCGGTTACGATTAGAGTGGCAGTAAAAGGGTTAAAGAGACTGTTTCGCGAGGGCGCGCTCATCTCTTCCGGCTGCGTTCCAATGTAGTGACGCGTAAAGAACAACCTTGTTACTACAGGTACCGTTGCTGGTCCCACGCTGAGGTTGTGGCTGATCACGTATATTCAACAAGAGTTCCGCGCAAACCACTGAAATGAAAACGTGATCTGACCTCTAATACTCAGAACCCGCTGCCTCGAGCAACCTTACATTGCCTTACGTTCCAATAACACATGCAAACTGGACCTGCTTTCTGCGGTAGACATATACTTCTACTTTCTTTATGTCTGAAATCATTGAACGGTCCCATTACAGCACGTTTGTGAACTCGTGTATATTTGAAGAAAATTCTGCAGTACAGGTCTCGTGACTCTAGTAAAACTGAATAGAAAATTCTGCAATACAGATGTCGTGACTCGTGTAAATGTGAAGAAAACTCTGCAGTGCAGGTTTGCCAGCAGATGATTTTACGTTATCTTTATCTTATGCCGAATTAAAACTCTGAAGTTCTATCCCGCGGTCGCATGTTCAGTATGATTCTCATTTGTTTCCCAGTTCCTTAATTGACAAGAAGCTACGGTTAAATCACTATAAATGGTGTACTTAAAATATTCTTCTTCGAAAAACTTTTGTTTTTACTCAGACTTCAAGACATAAGTTTGCACTGTGGTTAATAGCACATAAATGCTTTATATGTTGCAACATTATGAATTCGTGAACTTAAGTTATTCTGCAAAGTTTTACAAGATGTAAAACATTTTTTGATTGATCTTAATTCATTTACTGCAAATAGAATATAGTAATGTGTTTTGTAACCAGTTAAATGTTTGATACCAAAGTGATGTATATTTATACTTTTCATTTTAAAGTGTAACAAAATAAACAATTGAAGAAAAATTGTAGTTATTTTCTATGCATTGTCAGAAAACGTAAATGTAAGAATAAATAGCACGTGTTTCAAAATCGTCTTTAACACACGGCTTGGACCATTTTGGGCTGCTAGGGATTCAAGGTCTTGTTCTACTAATGCTACCCTGACTATTGGTAAATAAAACTGATTTTAATATTCTGCTGTTTGTCATTAAGCTAACATATTCTGTCCAATATGCCCGCTGTTTTGTTTCTTCTTGTTTTCTAGTGCAGCATGTCGTTTCTGTTTATTGCATCAAAGGCCTTTATGCATTCCATATGTTGTACAATTTGGAAAGAAAACGATTGGAAATCGTTTAAAAAGAAATACAGTGCTCAGGTTACACAGAATACTGATTACAATTCCCTCTAGCTCAAAACGCTTTAGAAAACACATTTTCTGACGTACATCATCAAACGGTGCTCAGCTTCTCTTGCAGTGAATGTGTGCTTGAATTATTTCATTCCCGGAGTCATGACTTTAAGCCGGAGCAAAACACTCCTATGTGCTCTTTCGTGTCTATTCCATTTAAATGGCATCTTTAACATCTAGGTCATAGCGGTCCTTTGGAACAATTGTTCTTCGCAGTAGCATTGTTGATGTTATCTGTAGAAAGTTATCTTTAGCACACTTTCACACTCTCATTCATGCTTCCAGGCCCTGGGGAGAATGGAGAACATTTACCACCCCCGCCGGGAACCGAACCCGGGCCGATTGCACAGCAGTTACAGTACCAGGCTTGTGATTCTTATCTGAACTTTCTAGAGGCTAGTCCCACGTTGTAAGCGTCCACATCCTATCAGCCTATGACGTATTACAAGAGTCGCCTTTGAATAAAGCAGACAATTTCTTCAATGCTGGGCACTATGCAGCTTCTTGCGTTTGAAATGCGCAATCCACATTTCCAAGGTTAAAAATGGAAATGGAATTTATTTATGGTTGCTCTTTAACTGCTGTGGTTCTCAGCGTCCCATTCTATACTGGGCGTGAAAGATCGCTTAATTTTGCTCAGGGGCCTCTCTCTGTTACGTGCCGTAAATCTACGACACGGGATCCACGGCTTTACTTCCCTTTCTAAGGAAGCCTTGCTATGGATTTTTATGCCCGAAAAAATCCATCGGTCTCCGCCGGGTTTGAACCCGCGACCTTGGCTATATGAAGTTAGTATGGTAACCATTACACCCCAGGGGGCGATTTTTCGAAGGTTAATACGCTCTACTGTGTCTTTTGTATTAGAATTTATACTTCAGATATGAATGAACATATTTTCATAGGTTTGGTGGTAATCGCATTGAAACTCCAAAGTATGAGAATTAATTTGTAACTCAATAATTTCACATATTGATAGAGAATATGAACAGACATCTTAGTAATTATATAATTGGTATCGAACACAATTCGAAAGAAACTTTCTCCTTCTTTGTAACTTTCGTACTCTCTTGTATTGGGTTGTGAAACGACGCTGCAAATTATACTTTCCGAGTTTAGAACTTTGCCGCAAACTAAACACCTATTCCGCCGCTTTCCGTAAAAGAAAATTCCTCTTAGACAGTGGATGGCTTGCATGTTGGATTGATTTCTGTTCCCGACAATAAAACTGTCACATGACACACTTCATGGAAGAGAGACAATCCCTGCTGTCATGTGTTTACACGGAGCAAGCAGGATAAAGGCTAAAGAACTTACAATCAGAACATTTCGGTTTAATGTATGACATCACCTTTTCTTTTTTAAAATTGCAACAAATTCTTGTTAAGATAGGGCATGTTTGCATTGCTGACGGAAAACAGAGCAGACACTGTTCACATTTTAGCTGTACATCCTGATACGCGGTCGTCTCCTTAGCGCGGGGATAGCGTGACTGCTTGCCAAGTGGGAGACCTAGGTTTCGATTCCCAGTAACGGCGTGGGGATTTTCCCCCCGCTGGGAGACGTGGACCGGGGTGCACTCAGCCTCGTGAGGTCCCTGGGGGGCCAATTGAGGAGCTACTTGATGGAGAAGTAGCGGCACCAGGTCATGAGGACCGCATTAACCGACCGGAGGGGGGTTCGAGGCGCTTACCACGTCTCCAATACTGTACCCCATCCATGACGTCTGCCATGGACCGAGATGGGGCACGCAGCGGCCGGGCGGTAGGCCAAGGTTTCTTGTGAGCTGTCGTGCCGTGGAGTTATAGGTATATCCTGATACGCACCTACGATATCTATGTGCTTAATTTGTAGTTGTCCAAGTTTCTTAATCACAAATAGTCATTATTTAACAATAAAAAAACTGATATATTCCATTCACATGACTGTAACAAATTGTTGTTAAAAAGCATATTCTTCTATATTATGATAATCGAGATAAACATTAGCAGAATTTGTTTTAATTACTTGCTTTCTTGTAAGTAGAAGGAAAGTAAGGGAATACACTAGGTTAAAGTAATAGTCAAATCTTTTAAAAGCTGGGCGTCATGGGGTTGAAATCCATTTTTATGCAGGGCCAGGAGTTTACTACTTTCCGTGTTAGAAAAGTTTTAAGTATTTTGAATCTGAAACAAATGAAGGATATCTCAGAAATGGTCAATTCTACGAAAAAAAACAAAAAAAAAAAAAACGTATATGACATAAACTCTGTATTTTAAGTGATCTACATTTTTGTGCAGTAAGTTTTTGTCTATTTCTTACGGTTTGTCAGTTGCGCAAACTTCAGCAAAATTTATTCAGAATAAAGAGGTCTTTAGAGGCTATTCCCCGAAAATTCAAAATATACATTTTATTTTCCATACAAATATCTTTAATATAGAATATTTTAATCAATATCCTTAGAGCCAATTTTGAGAAAATAAGTTTTTGAATTTTTTTCCATGTAAAGCGTAGTTTGGGGTGTGGGTGATTTTTCTCAAACTCCTTGTGTCACATCCCTGAAAGACTCTAAACTTAAATACTAATTTTGGTATTTTACCGACCTTTCGTTTTCGAGTTATCGTGTTCACAGGCACAAGGACATAAGAACCTTTCTCTGAAAACACTTTTTACTTTCTCTACGCGTACTATGTACCCAGTGTACTATGCACCCAAAAATTCGATACCGAGATTTCACCGGAAATTCAAGTTTTAAGACCCCTGAAACCAAAAAGGCATTTTTAGAAAAGTGTCCGTGTGTATGTGTCTGTGGGCAGTATAGTTCAAAAACGAAGAGTCCGTTAAATACTAAACTTGGTATTTAAGTTCAGTATCTTTCAAGAATGCGACACGAAGATATTCAAGAAAATTCCCCCACCCGCAACTACTCTTTACATGGATAAATTTTCGAAAATTTTGATTTTATAAAAAATGACAACGATTTTGATTAAAATATTGTTTATTGAAGATGTTTACATGACAATTAAAATGTATATCTTGAATTTTCTGGGAATAGCCTCTGAACACATGTTTATTCTGGATGAATTTTGTTGAATTTTGCATAACCGTAAGAGATAGACAAAAACTTAAAATCATAAAAAATGCAGATCTCGCCAAAACACACAATTTATTTCATTTACGTTTTTGTTGTGGAGGTAACTAGTTCCGAGATATTCCTTGTTATTGGTTTCAATCGTAAAGTAATTGTACTTTTCACATACTGGAAGTGTCCGTTTTTCTTTTATTCTACTTCTGGACAAGCAAAGAAGCGATTTACATTGACAATCGCATAACGATAGCTTAAAACATTTGACTATCACTTTAGCATAGCACATTCCTTTAGTTTCCTTCTACTTATAACGAACTAGGTAATAATAACATTCTGTTAATATTTATCTCCATTAGCACTGTGCGGAAAGAAGGATAATCTTTTTTAAGAAGTGTGTTTGTAGAGCAACTAGAGAAAGCCATGTACGTGTAACACGTCAGATTTTTTTTTTTATATAGAGGTCCGTAAAACGTCTATTTCCGTTGAAATCTCGGTATCGAATTTTTGGGTGGAATACAATACCTTCTCTATACACTATAGACATAGTACGTGTAGAGAAAGTAAAAAGAATCATAAGGTGAGAATAAAGCAACACCAAGTTATTGTTTTTAATTTCTAAGCCACGATATGCGTAAGTCAGCAACGCGAAAGAATTTAACTTCTAAGAACTGGTTTCGTTACTTCAATGAAGAAAATACTTTATCATTCTGTCAATCTATGTGATATTCTAAAGATTAACATATTTCTATTTTGTGTGTCATTAAGTTATCTAAGATGGAGGAACTGCTGCAACCTTTACAATTCTCTACATATGAACACATATTTTGAGAATCCCAGAATACCTTTCTGAAAATGCCCGTCTCTTTATGTGTTCTATGTGAATAGCGTAAATTAAAAATAAAAATTCGAAAAAATACCAAATCTCACACCTAAGTTATAGATGTTTTAAGCACACAAAGCAAGGATATTATGAAAATATTCCTCAAACAAATAACCATTTACATGTAAAAACATTTTAATGGTTTTTATTTTCACAATTTCTATAACTCTTTTGATAAACCATCATAACTTTGATAAATGTATATGACGGATAGAATGTAAGCTCGAATTTTATCTAAGACCCTATGAATTTGTTTATATGCCCTATAAATGTTCTGTATATGGGAAAACATAAGAGATAGATAACGCCTACTACAGAAAAACGCAGCTCATTTGAAATCATTGGCGGCAACATTTTTTGAAGCGGGTATTGCAAAGCTTGTGCACAGGTACGATAAATGTCTCAAACTTTTCGGAGATTATGTTGAAAAGTAACCATAAGTGTACAAAACTTTTAGCAATAAAATAATTGTTTTCTATGAAATTGTCTTTTATTTATAGCCTATCGGAGTTTGAAAAAAAAAAAAAAAAACGGCCCTCGTACGATATGTTTAAGACATTTACATAAAACAAAATTTGCATATCGAATGTCATAAATGACCTGTTTAATATTTATTTTCCAGCCCGAGCCCGACATTTTTTTCAAGCAAACCTCTATCTATCCTAATGAAGATACAGGTGGGTTTTCCATTCGATGCCATTCTGCGAGCGCTGAGTAGAGAATGACATGAAAATCGCAACAGCCAAGCCGCTTTCAGACAGGAAACTCATTTGGATCCCAAGATAAAGCTGCTACATATACTTTGTTACAGAGCAGAACTGATACCTTACAAGCAAGCAGTGCTGACACTTGGTGCTAGACTAAGTACCCATGTGGGTTTTATAAGACTAACCCAAAGATCGTGTGTCACTTCCATTTCAGTGGATAAGAGTTTATAGTTGAAGCTGAAATGTATGTAAAAGTGTTAGCCGTAACATCCTATACAAAGAAACCACTGGGCAACAAATAAATATTACGTTGAATCACGGTGATCTGGGTTGTTCTAACTGTTCGCACTCCGTAACATGACTATGAGAAACTGGTCCTTGTCACTTACTTATTTTTCCAGTCTGATAAGTAGTAAAAGCCTAGGTGAAAATTTCCACATGTTTCTCGTTGTGAAACGCGCGCAAAATGCTGCTTGAGAGAGTTAATACACTATTATATTATTGGAGAGGTGTTGTTATTGTTGTTAATAGCGGTGGTGCGAGCAGCAACATCACCAGTGGCAAGTACAAAGAACGTTCTACTTGGGTTGGCTGATAAGTCCCGGGCCTCTCAATGAAAACAGAATTTAGCATTTTTTTTTTCTTCATTTCTCCAGAAAGTCTAATACATATGTCATATCGGTGTTCTAATTTAATTAAACCATTTTGTAGTGCAATTTATCAAGGTCCTCAAAACCGCATCAATGACCTCCTCGCTACTGTGAAATCTTTGTCCTCCAAGAAATGTTTTGAGGTTTGGGAACAGATGGTAGTCACTGGGTGCTAGATCTGGCGAATAGGGTGGATGTCCAAGGAATTCGAACTTTAATTCGCACATTTTTACTTTCTCTATATGCACTATGTGCATAGTGTATAGAGAAGGTATTGCACTCCACCAAAAAATTCGATACCGAAATTTCACCGGAAATATATGTTTTAGGGTCACTTATATCCAATGCATTTTCACAAAAAGGTCCGTGTGTGTGTGCGTGTGTCCGTGAACACGATAACTCAAAAACGAAAAGTCGGTAAAATACCAAACTTGGTATTTAAGTTTAGTATCTTCCAGGGATGCGACACGAAGGTTTTGAGAAAAATCCCCCCACACCAAACTAACCTTTACATGGAACTTTTTTCGAAAATTTTGATTTTCTCAAAAATGGCTCTAACGATTTTGATTAAAATATCAAATATTAAAGATATTTACCTGACAAACAAAATGTATATCTTAAATTTTCTGGGAATAGCCTCTTAAGACTACTTTATTCTGGACGAATTTTACAGAATTTTGCATAACTAAACCGTAAGACTTAGATAAAACTTATCATACAAGAAATGTAGAGCACGTCAAAACACACACTTTATGTTTATATACATTTTTTTCGTGGAGTTGATCGTTTTTGAGACATTCATTGTTTTTGGTTTCAGCTATGAAAAACTTATTTTTCTCATATAGGAATTTGTCAACTCCTGTCCATATAAACAAAGGAACTTGTCACATAGCAACCAGCTCTTGACCATCACTTTAATGTATGGTACTCCCTTATTTCACTTCTACTTACAAGGAAACAAATAATAAGACCATTTCTGCTAATTTGTTCTGGAGTAGCCTGAAGTAAATAGAGGCATAAGCTTTTTAACAGTGATTTGTTATAGAGATGTAGAGAAAGTCATGTGAATGGTACACATCAGAATTTTCCCATTGCAATGACTGAACGATAGGGCGGAGTATTGTCGTGATGAAACCAGAGTTTTTTTTTTTTTTTTTTATTGTTTTTTTTTTATGTCAAGTGAGGAGGTTTCTTTCTTTTCACATCATCATTCATACGTTGCTGTAAGCTTGCATAGTAGTCACCAGTGATAAATTTACGCTTTTCCAAGTAAACAATAAAAATAATTCCCTGTGCATCCCAGAAAACACTCGCCATTTACTTTGCCTTTTTTGGAGATGATTCACCTGATTTACTTTCTTGAGTGTAGTGATGTATCCAAGTTTCATCCATGGTAATAAGCCGTCTCAAAATTCCACTGGGAATTTTACGGTAGAGCTCCACATTCTTAACAGAAACAGTTTTTCTTTGCAACTTTTGATCAGGTGTCAACAAACGCGGCACCCATCTTGCCCAGACCTTGGGAAAGCACAAAACCTTACTTAAAATATTACCTGCACGCTCTTTTGATATATTTACAGCCTCTGCTATCTCAAACAACTTTAATCTACGGTCTTCCAGCACTAAACGATGAATTTATTCAATGATCTCTGGAGTGGTCACTTCTACAGGACGTCCAGATCGAGGCTCATCACTAGTACTCGTACGTCCCATTTTAAACCCTGCACCCACCTTTTAATCATTGAATATGAACGGGCAGAGTCTTTCATTATACTGTCCATTTCCTCTCGATTTCTTTGAATATGAACGGGCAGTCTTTCATTATACTGTCCATTTCCTCCTCGATTTCTGTAGGCGTTAAGCCTTTCAATGGAAGTATTTAATCACTGCTCGTTTTTCAAAATCTTCATTTTCTTGAAAACTCTAAAGTTGTTTTGTTTAAAATGTTGTCATTTGAAAATTAAACAAGCTATTGACCTGTAACTATGGATTCAAGTTAGTCTAGCATAAACTATACGATGCTACAGTCTAACTGGTCTAGTGGCGCCATATCTGTGCGAGACTTTTCAGTCGAACCTCTTACATGTGGTAGGATAGCATAGGATAGTAGAGGATTTGGCACCGAACCTGAGGTTATTGTGTTTACGGTGACCGAGGAAGGGAGGGATGAGGTGAGATGAGGTACTGATCGGCCGGAACCAGGGTCCTCATTCCGGCAACCAGCCAAAATCGGGGGAGGAATGCATTCTTTTCCCCTAGCTTGCCGCATCGAGCACCAACCCTGAAAGAAACCAACGAGTTGAAACGACAAGGAGAGACAGGAATTTCGGGGGTTGAAAGAAACGCATCCCTCATTCACCTGGCCACCCGTCGAAATTCCCGAAAAAAAAAACCCATAGAATAAGAAGGGTGACCCAAGAAACGAACCCGCGACCTCCCAAATGCGGGTCACAGACATAACCACCTGAGCTAACCTGCTCGGCTATATTATATAGCAATTGATAGTGACATTCTTTAAGCAATTCAAAATATTATGGTATTCCCAACAGGTAATATTGGCTCAGAATAACGCACCAGTTTTCCATACGTGTAAGTTGTGACTACAATTATTTTATTAGGGAGAGGTTGGCCAATTAAGATACACAAATACTTATTCCATGAGGATCCGAACCCAGGAATATCAGCCATTCTCTGTGGTAAAGGCGTAACATGTTACTAGTCTTTGGTTCCCAAGGTCAGAGGTTTCTTCCCGTCATACATTAAAAACAATTAACAGCAATAAAAACAAATCTGATGTGTTCTATTCACATGACTTTCTCTTCTTCTCTGCAACAAATTATTGTTAAAAAGCTTATGCTGCTTTTTACTTCACGCTAATCGAGAAAACATTAGCAGAAATAGTCTTATTACTTGCTTCCTTGTAAGTAGGAGCGAAGTTAGGGAGAACCATAGGTTAAAGTGATAGTCAAAGGCTGGTTGCTATGTGACTGAAGTTCCTTTGTTTGTATGGACAGGAGTTGACAAATTCCTGTATGAAAAAAGTAAAGGTATTTTAAAGCGGAAACGAAAAACAAGGAATATGTAAAAAACGATTAACTCAACGAAAAAAATGTAATTAACATAAATTGTGTGTTTTAACGTGCTCTACATTTTTTGTGTGGTCAGTTTTTGTCCATCTTTTACGGTATAGCTGTTATGCAAAATTTCGTAAAATTCATCCAGAATAAGGTAGTCATCAAAGGCTGTTCTTAGAAAATTCAAGATATATATATATATATATATTATTTGTCAGATAAATATATTTAATGTACAATATTTTAATTAAAATCATTAGAATTTTTTTTGAGAAAATCAAAATTCTTGAAAATTGTTCCATGTAAAGGGTAGTAGAGGTTGGAGGGATTTTCTTGAAAATCTTCGCGTCGCAACTTTGGAAGACACCAAACCTAGATACCAAGTTTGATTTTTAACAATTTGATTCTTTTTTAGCTATGCTGCCCACAGACACACTCGCATACACAAGCACACATTTTTCTAATTTTTTTATTCAGGGGGCCTCAAAACATGTATTTCCTGTGAAATCTCAGTTTCGAATTTTTGGGTGTATTGAAATACCTTCTCTATACTCTATATAGTACGTACGTGTAGAGAAAGTAATATGCGAAGTCGCAGAGCACAAATCTGACCAGGAAAAAAGGAGAATAAATACCTTCGAGGTATCCTTACTGGGCTATTATGAGCCAAAATCTTGTCTTGTATGGCTTCCTGTTCTCGGTAACGACTTGTCGCCTTTTAACCTGTTTGGACATATCGAACAATGATTGAAGTTGGGTAAATAACGTTCAAATGGTCCTGGGATCGATGCAGCTTAAGTTACTTGACATTCATCTCTCAGGATAAGGGAAAACTCCGAAAAAACAGTGGCCCTCCGTGGTGTAATGGTTGTCATGCTAACTTCATATATCCAACATCGCGGGTTCAAACCCGGCGGAGGACGATGGATTTTTTTCAGGAAGGAAAGAACCTCAAGCCTGTTAGAGAGGCCTCTGAGCAAAATTAAGCGGTGTTTCACGCCCAATATAGACTGGGACGCTGAGAACCACAGCAGTTAAAGAGCGTCCATAAACAAAACTCTATTTTTTTTAAGAAAACCTTATGCAGGTGTGATCTCTTGGATGTGAAACAGATGCACTGACGAGGCGGGTCCTTGCACACATTCCAAATGCAGACCCTCTTAGGGAACGCCTGTTCTGGACACCTTGTGGGAGCAGCAGCCAAACGCGTGGGCTAGGACGAAGACGCAGAGTCACGTGCACTATGACAGACACGTGCATTATTATGATGAATGTTAACCAACTGCTCAAAGAAAGCGGCGTGCATGGAGAAAGCTTCCGGGATCAACTTCTATCTTTGTGCGTTAATTATGGGGAGAAAACATGCCGTCCGGGTCTTTAATTTGACCCCGCGAAGTGCCCCTACTTAACAGCCCCTATGTGCTTTATAATAAACCATGGTATAATATGAAATCCATTTCAAAATTTTGTAAACGAAAACAGTCTGTGTATTCATATATTTGTAATTTTAGAAATGCTCATAATATCAATATAATTATTCATAATAGTAATAATAATAATAATAATAATAATAATAATAATAAAAATAATAATAAAAGTGAAAAAAGTTAAAAAAGTGGTGAAAAAAGAATGCAACATTGTGAGGAAAATTTTAGGTCCACAAGTCATAGGTGAACAGTACATACTCAGAAGCAAGAATGAAATAAAATTATATACAGATATTCATAGTGATATTAGAAAACAAAGGTTAAAATTTTATGGACATATCAAGTGAATGAATTCTAACAGGCTCACAAAACAAGTCATTGAATTTTATGAAAATAGAAGCAAATCACATGTAGATACTATGAAATGAAGTGGGGGAAGTAAAAAATGATATAAAATTAGCAGGGATTACACAAGAAGATATACTAAACAGAGAGCTCTTCAGAAACAAAGTTCATAAATGGCAAGTTGACCACGAGGACAGACCGAAGAAAAAAACTGGAGCAATGTGGACAGACGAGAGAAAAGAAGCCCACAGCCTAAGAATGAGGGAAGTATGGTTCAAAGGAAAACAAAGAGACGTTTCTAAGTATACTTTGGGTAGTCCCTCATTGACTAGTGATGGCTAATAATAATAATAATAATAATAATAATAATAATAATAATAATAATAGTCCTCAGTCCATGAAGAGGCCATGGAGTTGGAAGGCCGAAAGCTCGGATTTTATAAACCTGACATGGCTGATCACCCGTGAAACCATAATTAATAATGCTTGCCGTGAAAACTTCGTCTTACAATAATAATAATAATAATAATAATAATAATAATAATAATAATAATATTATAACGTTTCAGGCAATTAAAGCCAGTTAAATTAATACATCTAAATTATGCTACGATTCACTTCTTGATATATTGGTTTTATTATTATTTATTTGTTTTTGGCAATCGGCTTACCCTCCCTTTATTTGGAATACTAGGACTTTATAAGCCCGCCTATGGGTCAGAAGCCAGTCGGGGAAACAACGGCACGAACCACACAATAAAGAACCTGGAATGGGGGATCGGCCCGTAGCCAGGAAGTGAACGATATGAAATGAAAGCGAAATGGGTGGTAGGAAAAGTAATCATGGAGCAACAGGTGGAGTGAGTAGTGGGGGAAAGCAGAGGAATCCAGGCGTCGTCTCGTTCATCACAAATCCCACACACGGGTACTTGGGATCGAACTTGGGCCGTCTAGATGGAAGGTGAGTGGTCTAACCACTCAGCCATGGCGCCGTCCTACTGTTGTTGTTATTATTATTTATTTATTTGTTACTTTGGACTTTAAAGCAATCTCTTTTGGAATATGATCAACTCTTCGGATTCTATCAACATTTATCAGGATCTGATTTCTGCAGTTCGGAGTTTTGTTTTATTAATTCAAATTTCAATACCGTACAAACAAATATATAATGCGACTGTTCTAATCACGTATATTATATTTTCTCATTCTAACTTTATTTTCACTTTTTATAGCGTTTGCGTAAGACACAGGAAGCATTTGCAATCGACTCAAAAATTTCAAAATCAAAATTTCGCAGAAAATATATTTTCTGGCTAATTCAGATCTCTCCTACAAATAAATAAATAAATAAATAAATAAATAAATAAAATAAAACAAATAAAAAATGCTTCATGTAAAGAGTAACTGGGGTGGGAGGGTATTCTTGAAAATCCTCGTGTCACATATTTAGAAGGCATTGAATTTGAATAACAAGTGTAGAATTTGTCCGAATTTTGTTTTTGAGCTGTGCTTTTCACAGATATGCAAATGGAAGTGTTTTTTTTTAATTAGGGGCTCCGAAACAAATATTACGGTGAAATCTCGGTATTATATTTCTGTTTGGATACCATGTACGATAAGGGAAAAAAATAGAAAAAGGAGAAAAAATAGAGAAAGAAAACAAACTAAATTAGTAACTGAATGTTTCTTATTATGTAAACGTCTCTGTGGGTAACTGATATTATAACTAATTTCTGAAGTGCGAGTGATCTGTACATATGCAATAATTGATAACGAGGTGACTTATTCACGTAGCAAAAGCAGAACGTCAAATATTTTCTCAGTAGTGTCTGTTGAACTCACACTGTTACAGTGTCTTACAGTTTACTTTCATTATTAAATTATTAACCTCTCAATTTCTGGTTCCAACAATCCATCTTTTTTACTTTCTCTACTCGTACTATGTACATAGTGTATAGAGAAGGTATTGCATTCCACCCTAAATTCGATACCGAGATTTCACCGGGAATACATTTTTTGGGGTCCACCTGAATCCACAAAAAGGTTCGTGTGTGTGAGTGTCTGTGGACTGCATAGCTCAAAAACGAAAAGTCCGTTAAGTACCAAACTTCTATTTAAGCTCAGTATCTTCCAAGGATGCGACACCAAGATTTTCCAGAAAATTCCCCATCCCCAACTACCCTTTACATGGAAAAATTTTCGAAAATTTTGATTTTCTCAAAAATGGCTCTAACGGTTTTGATTAAAATATCGTATATTTACCTGACAAATAAAATGTATATTTTGAATTTTCTGGAAATAGCCTCTGAAGGCTACTTTAATCTGGAAGAATTTTACTGAATTTTGCATAACCGGCAAACTGTAAGAGTTAGACAAAAACTTACTACACAAAAAATGTAGAATAGGATAAAACACACAATTTATGTCCTATATGCCTTTTTTTGTGAGGTTGATCGCTTTTGAGATATTCGTTGTTTTTGCTTTCAGCTTGGAAAAACTTACACTTCTCTCATACAGAAATTCATTTTAGTGTTCTCAAGCATGACTGCTTCAATTGCATTTACAACTGACACGCTTTTCTTAGAGGTGTAAATGACGTCACTTTCCTTGCTGTTTCGCATATTTTCCGATACGTCTGATCGCTTTGTCCACTAGTATATAGTCTAGCATATTTCAAAGATCCGACACCAAGATGTTAAGAAAATCCCCTGTCCCAAAATGTTGAAAATTTTGATTTTCTCAAAAATAGCTATTACATCTGGATTATCTTATATTTAAAACATTTTGATCACAAATAAAATGTATATATTGAATTTTCTAGGAATAGTATCAAAAGCGTCTTCATTCTGGAGGACCTTTTCAAAACTTTAAAGCGTAATAAATGCAGAACAATGTAATTATTATAAAAACAAATACGCCTTTTTTGTGGAGTTACCATTTCCGAGATATTCCATGTTAATATTTTATAATTTCCAACAGTACTTTGGGAAATCATTATTCACTTTTCACCCTAGTCATTCAAAGAGTGAATTTCAATTGCATTACATAGCGATTTTTACTTTCTCTACACGTACTATGTACATAGTGTATAGAGAAGGTATTATAATGCACCAAAAATTCTAAACTGAGATTTCACCGGAAATACATGTTTTGAGATCCCCTATACCCAAAATAAGTATTTTGAGAAAAATGTCCATGTGCGTGTGGGTGTGTGTGTATGAGTGTGTGTGCGCGCGCGCGTACCTGACTGTGGGCAGCATAGCTCAAACACGAAAGGTCCGTAAAAAACCAAACTTGGTATTTACGTTTGGTATCCTATTAGATGCGACACGAAGATTTTCAAGAAAATCCACCCACTCCCAACTACCCTTTAGATGGACCTTTTATCGAAATGTTTGATTTTCTCAAAAATGGCTCTAACGATTTTGATTAAAATATCGTATATTTAGGATATTTACCTCACAAATACAATTTAAATCTTGAATTTTCTGGGAATAGCCTCGGAAGACTACTTTATTCTGGATGAATTTTACGGAATTTTGCATAGATGCTAAACGGTAAGAGATGGACAAAACCTTACCACACAAAAAATGTAGTGCACGTTAAAACACACATTTAATGTTATACACATTTTTTACCTGGAGTTGATCATTTTGTAGATATTCCTTGTTATTGGTTTCAGCTTTGAAAAACATACTTTTCTCATACAGGAATTTGTCAGCCGCTGTCCATACAAACAAAGGAACTTCAGTCATATAGCAACCAGCTTTTGACCATCACTTCAACCTATGGTAGTCACTTTAGTCGTTTCTGACAACAAGGAAGCAAGTAATAAGATTATTTCTGATCATTTTTTCTCGATTAGCATGAAGTAAATACAAACAAAAGCTTTTTAAATTTTTGCAGGGATGTAGAGAAACCCATGTGAATGAAATACATAAGATTTTTAAAAATTTTTGACTACTGTTTGTGCTACTGTATTCACTAATTTCCTTATCATTTAGAAGTAACTAAGTAAAAAATTCGTTACTGCATATTGTATATCTCGTTTAGCATGAAGCAGGGAGACTTTTGTAAGAACAGTTTGTTGTAGAATAGGTAGAGAAAGTTATGTGATTGAAACACACGTAATGCTTTTAAATTATGTTTCTTTTCTGGATTTAAGAGATCTCAAATATCTTGGGAGCTGCGTACACCAGATTGAAAATGATTGATGTTCTACTTAGCTTCACTCATCATCTCAAATGGATTATGGCGCATGCGCAACCGGCATGAATCTGCTTAAACACCTTAAAATGAAACCAATGATTTTCTATAAATACAAGGGTATTTTTTTCAACCTCCGATAGGTTATAAATAATAGACAAGTTTATAGAAAACAATCATTTTATTACTAAAAGTTTTGTACACTTATGGTTACTTTTCAACATAATCAGCGAAAAGATTGAGACATTTATCGTACCTGTGCACAAGCTTTGCAATACCCGCTTCAAAAAATGTTGCCGCCTATGATTTCAAATAGAATTGACGTTGTTTCGAAGATGTTCGTACTTTACGGCGTTTACGGAGAGTCATTCAAAACAAACGAAGAGGAATGCTGACTTCAGGAATTGTGTTGATTCATGACAACGCTCGTCCACACACTGCTGGTACAACCCATAGGCTCGTTGATCAATTTCAATGGGACATTTTGGATCATCCGCCATACAGTCCTGACCTGGCACCCAGCGATTTTCACCTTTTCCCTGAACTGAAGACGTGGCTAGGAGGACAGCACTTTCAAACCAAAGAAGATGTTCAAAACAACGGCAATGCTCATTTGAAATCATTGGCGGCAACATTTTTTGAAGCGAGTATTGCAAAGCTTGTGCACAGGTACGATAAATGTCTCAATCTTTTTGCTGATTATGTTGAAAAGTAACCATAAGTGTATAAAACTTTTATTAAATAAAATAATTGTCTTCTATGAAATTATTTTATTTATAACCTATCGGAAGTTTAAAAAAATGACCCTCATAGATAAGCACTTAAATAGGAAGTGACAAAATACATTTACAGTAAGTAGTAGCAATTTTTTGTGAGCGTGATACTAACTTTATTGGCACTTCATGGTCGGTGATATAATCTCTAACCCATAAGGAAGTGATGCAGTGGTTGGACAAACGTGCAGTCCTTGGGAAATAGTTTTTCTTCTCAATCTCTACCTTTAGAAATACCACTGCTGCAATTGTAACGGCTCCTGGAATCTCCTGTCAAAAAATGTGATGTGTTTCGTACACATGATTTCCTCTACATTTCTGCAACAAATTATTGTTAAAAAGTTTATGCTTCTATTTACTTCATACTAATCGAGAAAAAATTAGCAGAAATAGTAATATTACTTGCTCCCTTGTAAGTAGAAGCGAAATAAGGGAGTACCATAAGTTAAAAGTGATACTCAAAAGCTGACTGCTATGTGACTGAAGTTTCTTTGTTTGCATGGACACGAGTTGAGAAATTCCTGAGTGATAAAAGTATACATTTTTTTAAAGCTGAAACCAAAAACAAGGAATATCTCAAAAAACGATCAACTCGACGAAACACATGTATAAAACATAAATTGTGTGTTTTCACATGCTCTACATGTTTTGTGTGATAAGTTTTTGTCGATCTCTTATGGTTTAGCAGTTATGATAAATTCCGTAAAATTCATCCAGAATAAAGCAGTCTTCATAGGCTATTTCCAGAAAATTCAAGGTATACATTTTATTTGTGAGGTAAATATCTTTAATATACGATATTTTAATCAAAATCATTAGAGCCAGTTTGAGAAAATCAACATTTTCAAAAAAAGTTCCATGTAAGGTGTAGTTGGGTGTGGTGGGATTTTGTTGAAAATCTTCGTGTCGCATCCTTGGAAGATACCAAACCTAAATACAAAGCTTGGTGTTTAACGGTCTGTTCTTTTTTAACTATGCTGTCCGCAGACACACACACGCAGACACACACGGTCGTTTTTCCAAAAATGCCTTTTTTTTTTATTCAGGGGCACCCAAGACATGAATTTCTGGTGAAATCTTGGTATCGAATTTTTGGTTGCATTACAATACCTTCTCTATACACTATGTACATTGTACGTGTAGAGAAAGTAAAAATATCATGGTCTGGAAATCTTCGCTTGCAGATGAAATGTTTCAACATAAAAGTTTTATCTCTGAGAATATTATCGCCTTTCTCTCTATAAATATGTTTTTTGTTTTATGCTCCTTTTGTTCCTTTATCTGGAGACTGTAAAGGAATAACATTTTCCATCTTGTGAAATTTAAGGCCAATGATCTCAAGAAGTACATTTCTGCGGTTTTCAAACAATCCCGCTTTCTGTGTATACGCTGATATCAAAACAGTGAAAGTTTACGGGAAAGGATTATAGCGTCTCAAGTCCTTCAGTTTAGCTCTATTGCTTTCGTGTTCATTTGGTTTTCGACAATGTTCAGTCGTCATCATTTTGCTGTCTATACTCACAATATGAAATATTTTCCACTTTAACTGATCTACCTGTATTTCGTTCCTTTGGGCCTACAGTCTACATGACAGTTCTAGATAGCATTGGTATTCCGTATGTTCATTAAACGCTACCTTGAACCTGTATTTCTACCTGTATTTCGTTCCTTTGGGCCTATAGTCTAGATAACAGTTCTGGGTAACATTGGTATTCCGTATGTTCATTAAACGCTACCTTGAACCTGTATTTCTACCTGTATTTCGTTCCTTTGGGCCTATAGTCTAGATAACAGTTCTGGGTAACATTAGTATACCGAGTGTTCATTAAATGTTACCTTGAACCTGTATTTCTACCTGTAATTCGTTCCTTTGGGCCTACAGTCTAGATAACAGTTCTGGGTAACATTAGTATTCCGAATGTTCATTAAATGCTACCTTGAACCTTTTGAATTATTTGGCTAGATATGCCGTATAAACATACAGCAGCAATTGAGTAATAGTGCTTAAAATCTTAAGTAATCCTATTCTGTAACAAACTATCTTACAAAAGCTTATTCTTCAGTACATTTTATGCTAAAGTAATAGAAATTGTCTTATTACTTAGTTCCTTGTTAGTAGAAGTAAACTAAGGGAATGCTAGGCTAAAGCGATAGTCAAATATTTTAAGTCAGTCGCTATGCGATTCAACTTCGGTTCCCTTTACATGGCCAGGCGTAAAACAAAAGGAAACAGGAATGACAAATTCCCATTTGAGAAAAGCATAAGTCTTTTAATTATGAAACCACTAACAAGAAATATCTCGGAAGTTGTTAACACTACATAAATCAATGTATATGATATAAATTGTGTATGTTAACATTCTACATTTTTTGTGCAGTAAGACTACTCCCAGTGAATTCAAGATATACATTTTATTTGTTAATATATGGCATTTTATTAAAAAATCGTTAGCCATTTTTGAGAAAGTTTAAATTTTCGTAAATTTTTCCATGAAATGGGTAGTTTTGGATGTGGATTTTCTTGAAAGTCTTCATGTTGCGTGATGAACTTAAATATCAAGTATCGTGTTCACAAAACACACACACACATACACAGACATGGACCCTTTTCTATAAATGATCTGTTTTAGAATACAAGGGGACCCTTAAACATGTATTTCCATTGAAATCTCGGTAACAAAGTTTTAGGTGGAATGCAGTACCTTCTATAGCTATGTATAATATAAGAAGTACAGAAAGTAAAAAAGCGATGGAAATATGGGCAAGGATTAGACTTTCTCCTTCTACATTCCACGCGTAGACTACAGCACCTTTATCTTACGTATAAGTGACTGACGAATTACAACTCAGCGAATGATACACTCCACACCTTAGCATTCAGAGACGAGATAAGTGACGTATTTGGCTGTTGTATGCTAACACTACCATTCTTAAATATGGTCTTCAGAATTATTTGGCCTTTGCCGCCAATAGTTTGCTCGCGTATGTCTATACTAGGCAAGAAGTTCTTCACGCATTGCTTCTTGCAGAGGACTAGCGAACGATGAGTAGAAGGAGTGGATGTCAACAGTTTCGAGGTCTCCTTAGTGAAATGGGACTTGTATCTTACCTTTCCAATACGAGGATCGGCTGATAAGTCCCTGGCCTCACACAGATATGGCGCCACTAGGCCAGTTAGACCATAGCATCGTATAGTTTAACTCTAGACTAGCTTGTATCCACAGTTACACGTCAATAGCGTTTTTAGCTTCCAAATGACAGCATTTCAAACAAGATAACTTTAGGGTTTTCGCAAAAATGAAGGATTTTGAAAGCCAGTAGTGATTAAATACTTCCTTTTGAAAGACTTAACGCCTAAAGAAATCAAGGGGGAAATGGACAGTACATTGAAAGACTCTACCCCTTCATACTCAATGATTAAAAGGTGGGTTGCAGAGTTTAAAATGGGACGTACGAGCAGTAGTGATAGGCCTCTCTCTGGACGCGCTGAGGAAGTGACAACTTCGGACATCATTGAAAAAATTCATCGTTTAGTAGTGGAGTTCCACAGATTAAAGTTTTTTGAGATAGCAGAGACTGTAAACATATCAAAAGAACGTGCAGGTAATATTTTAAGTAATGTTTTGGGCTTTCACAATGTCTGTGCAAGATGGGTGCCGCGTATGTTGACACCTGTTCAAAAGTTGCAAAAAAAAAAAAAAAAAAAAAAAAAAAAAAAAAAAAACTGTCTCTGTTAACCTCTACTGTAAAAATCCAAGTGAAATTTTGAAACGGCTTATTACCATGGATGAAACTTGGATACATCACTACACTCCGGAAAGTAAATCACATTCAAAACAGTGGATTGCTCCAGGTGAACCAACTCCAAAAAATGCCAAGTCAGTTTTGTCAACTAACAAGGTTATGGCGAGTGTTTTCTGGGATGCACAGAGAATTATTTTTATTGATTACTTGGAGAAGGGTAAAGGTATCACTGGTGACTACTATGCAAGCTTGCTGCAAAGTTTGAGTGACGAGGTGAAAAGAAAAAAAAAAAAAAAACAACCTCATTTGGCAAAAACCAAACTTGTTTCATCACGACAATGCCCCCGGCCCATCGTTCAGTCATTGCAATGGAAAAATGTGCGAATTAAAGTTCGAATTGCTTGAACATCCACCCTATTCGCCAGACCTAGCACCCCGTAACTACCATCTGTCCCCAAACTTTAAAGGGAAAGGAATTTCTTGGAGGACGAAGATTTCACAGCAACGAGGAGGACATTGTTGCGGTAAACAGCTATTTTGATGACCTTGATAAATCGCACTACAGAAATGGTTTAATTAAATTAGAACACCGATATGATAAATGTATTAGCCTTTTTAGAGATTATGTTGAGAAATATAGCAAAAAAATAAAAAATGTTAAATGCTGTTTTCATTGAGAGGCCCGCGACTTATCAACCGACCCTCGTATTTACATTTGGAGCATTCGCTAAACTTCTTGTAAACTTAAAGTCGCAGCATTTGTGTTGATAAGTAACGTGTTCTTCCAGCTCGAAAGTAGCACTCAACCATGTAAATTCTGTAATTGGTGGTCACTTCCATCTCGCGTGCAAAGAACGCACAAAATGTCCAGGTGAAAAACAGTTCTGCACCGCCCAGTACAACAATCTATTTACGAAGTGCAGTCCAAGTTTCAATTCACACCGCCGTTAGAGACAAGGGACTCGCTGAACTAACGACTTCATGCATTTAAACTCACCTCATGCTTAAATAAATCTGAAGACCCAGTATAATGTTATCGTTTGGGTCTACCTTTATGCCCAGGTTTACATTTGGTACGACAATTTAAATAGTAATTTAATGATTTTTCAACCATATATTTTTGGACCTCTGTCCCATAACTGAACAGGTCGTATTAAATAAGTACATTCCGTCTCTGTAGTGTGGGGTTATCGTACCTGCCGTCGTCCCCCAAGGTCGCGTATGCAAACCCGGCGGAGGACGATGGATTTTTTCAGGCGCAAAAATCCTTAACATGGCTTCCTTCGGAAGGGAAGTAAAGCCATTGGTCCCGTGTCTTAGATTTACGGCACGTAAAAAAACCTCAAGCCTGATAAAAGAGGCCTCTTTCACGCCCAGTATAGAATGGGACGCAGTTAAAGAGCGTTCATAAGTACAATTCCATTTCCCATTTTCGTATCTGCCTCACATTCATGACGTCGCAAGTTAGAATCTCGGTTAGGATGAGCTATGCGGATAAGGATTTTTATCGGTTTGTTTCCTCCTTTAGAAAAGATAAATGTGGAGCATCTAAGCTTAAAAATGCTTTTTTTGGATTAAGGAAGTCCTAAAACATCAATTTCCGGTGAAATTTAAACGTACTATGTACAGTGCATAGAGAAGGTATTGTATTCCACCCAAAAATTCGATACCGAGATTTAACCGGAAATTCATGTTTTGGGTCCCCCTGAATACAAAAACAGAAAGCATTTTGGGAAAAAGATCCCTCTGTGTGCGCGCGCGTGTCAGTGTCTGTGGATAGCAGAGCTCAAAAACGAAAAGAGCGTTAAATACCAAACTTGGTGTTTAAGTTTGGTATTTTGGATGCAACACGAGGATTTTCAAGAAAATTCCCCCACCCCCAACTAGTATTACATGGAAAAAATATCGAAAATGTTGATTTTCTCAAAAATGACTAACGATTTTGATTAAAATATCTAATATTAAAGATATTTTCCAGAAAATTAAATGCATGTCTTGAATTTTCTGGGAATAGCCTCTGAAGACTACTTTATTCTGGATGAATTTTACGGAATTTTGCATAACTGCTAAACCGTAAGAGTTGGACAAAAGCTTACCACACAAAATATGTAGAGCACGTTAAAACGCACACTTTATGTTATATAAAATTTTTTCGTAGAGCTTATTGGTTTTAAGATATTCCTTTATATATATATATATATATATTTCCAGCTATGGAAAACATACTTTTCTCATACAGTACTTCCTTATTTCGCTTCTACTTACAAGGAAGCAAGTAATAAGACTGTTTCTATTAATTTTTTCTCGATTAGCATGAAGTAAGCCTAAGCTTTTTAACAATAACTGTTGCAGATATGTAGAGAAAGCTATGTGAATGGAACATATCCGATTTTTATTTATTTATTTTTTTTAAGGATTCGTATGTTAGTTTTTCCAACAAATGGTAAAACTTTTCCGTCCAACAATATGCCCTTTCCCTTGCTATAATACCTTTTCAATTGCTTTCAATTCTTGTTATAACATTTACATTTTGTGTATGCGTGGCCAGTTAGCTCTATTTAAAATTTAATTTAATTGTATGGACTCTTTCTCAAGCTACTAGTACGAGGAGTAACTGCTACTGAATAAAATAGGTAAGTTTTACGAGAGTCATAAGCTTTTATTTCTTTCACGAACTTTGAGGAACGAAACTTCAGTTAACACATTAATAACGTAACAAATTATAGTATACAATATCAGTATAAATTATATGTCGATGGAGTTTTTCTTAATACACACACTTGATTCTGTTATTACTCACTTAAATTCCTTTACAAATCATGTTCATTTTTTAATAATTAATAGGTTAAGTATGTCCACTAATTTTGGCATATCTGCTTAAGTAAATGTATTTCTTTAAGAGATTAAATGTCCTCTAAATGTACGCGATACAACATCGTGATATTCTCATCGAAATCACTCCCCTGTATCTTTCTTCTTGTTCTCCCTTCGTCTTCCAAACAATATTTAAACAAAATCAGGAGGCACTGTATTCCTAATTATTTTGCCCTTTCATTAAGGAAACAAGGTAATAAACGTTCATATGCATTCGTTCGTCGTTCATAATCTTGTATACGTATAGCACCGTTTTGAAACCTAATACTAAACATTACAGGTAATTAAATAAAATTTCAATGTTGTAGAATAACTTTCCGTTGCAAAACTCAGGTCTTAGTTTGTCAGCAAACTATTTCTAGCAAAAATGGATAATAACAGCGGGAAATGAATAGTTCTAGGACTCGAAATTTAAATAATACATAGGCAGAAGTACGTTTTAAATTTCAAGAGTGTATGAATGAAATCAAGGCTGTGAAACTTAAATACAAATACGAGAGCCGTTTATTTTTTCAACCTCCAATAGGCTATAAATAAAAGACAAGTTCATATAAAACAATGATTTTATTACTAACAGTTTTCTTACACTTATGGTTACTTTTCAACTTAATCACCGAAAAGATTGAGACATCTATCGTACCTGTGCACAAAGACCCGCTTCAAAAATGTTGCCGCCAATGATTTCAAATGAGCATTGACGTTGTTTTGAAGATCTTTGTACTTTACGACGTTTGCGGCCCTCATACCATTGATTTTAATCTTCCCCGAAACATAAGAAATATGTATTTGTTGTGTTTTTTTTTCTCGTTTTTTATTCAGATGATATGATTTGAACGCCCTGTATAAAATGGTGTCTAAGCGCGTGTGTTCGTGCTTTTGGACTAACTTCTAGTGTTATTACGTGGTTTCATAACCACGTAAAATGCCAAGACTCTCAAAGTAAGAGTGGCCATCCCAAGGACAGTGTGGGTGAATCGTTTGGCCTACTCCCTTTAAGACTCATTTTCGATGTCGTGATCTTTCACGCGATATGAATCGCTACCCATTTTCACGAAACCCGTTCATTCCACTGATATAAAAAGATATCACCACATAACAATTTCACCGATTTTGACACATACACTTTCACAAACAAATTCGACCAGGAGTTAAAGAGTTTCTTGATTGCATGTAACTACTCTTGCTTGGGTTAGAGCGCGCTTTTTTTAAGACCTCTGTCTAATGCTTCAGATGCTGGTTATGCAAGATTTCTTACTCTTTTTATTGAACCACAGTTTCACTTGGTTGTCACAGAATCGCTTGAGTTAACCTGCAAATCACAAAACTCATCAAATCTCAAAGCCCAACACAATCTCCCACAGTTGGTTGTACACGACAAAACGCACAAGGTCTACTCTCTGCTTAGCTGACGCCGAAATCTTATGACCTTTACGTTTTGCAACAGCATATTACAGCCGCAATCTCATGCGATGAGTCAGTAAACCCTTCATGAAGCAGGTACTTCAAGTCGCTTTGTCCTTCCAACTTGTGTGTCAACAGCAAGAGGAATGGACACAAACAGTGCTTAAAATTGCACGCTTCAAATTATTAATAATACGAAATAAATATTTTGAAACATTTTAACTTATAAACACACCTAAATGAATAGCGATAAGCAGTCAGTTAAGAGATTTGTCCAAAAATGCTCCCGCTGCATTTCTGTAAAACTATGACATATATCTTATTTCAGGGTTGTAATAATTACATTACCTTTTACTCAGATACAAGATTCTATTCTTCCAAATGTCTATTCATTTTAGAAACAAAGCATAAAAATAAAACGTTTAACCTGCAGTGTAATGTCATTTTTTTTTTCTATCCCTTGTGTTTTCTCAGAAAGTGGACACATTCAAACCATCGTTGTTAGAAAATATTTATTTTTGAAATTAATGTGTATTTCACTGACACCTCTCAATTTAACAAGATATTTTAAAAAATTTATTTTTAATGGAAGATCTTAAATAAATAAACATAATTTACTCCTCATGTTGTTTTCTAGATAATATTTATTTTAAAATGATACTTAGAATTCCTGGATTCAATTTAAGGAACATATTCCGAAATGAGCCACAGTTTAGGAATGTACATATTATCATTTTAAAAATTACATTAAAACAACACTTTTTAAATGCAAAGCCTAGATATCTAAAAGCTATTGAAGTTTTTTCTTCAATACAAATACTGATAAAATAAGGCAGAAAAGTTTATAGTGGAATACATGATATTATAAAATCACTTGTAATATTAAATATAATAAATATTGCACTGAAATTACGCGAATATAGGTTCTGATTATTAATTGAAAGTACTTTAAATCGCCTATATTCAGGGATTAGATAATATTAAAACTTAATTGAAAGGAATTAATATTCATAGAGAACTAAAACACACTTTTGAAGTGTATAATTATCGGTTACCTTTAATGTCATTAAAGTTACTGTATTAATAATAATAATAATAATAATAATAATAATAATTGCTTTCTATAACGTAAGGTTTTATAAAAGGCATCTACATCACACTTATATCTATATAAATAGATATTAAAATTATGTTCTAATAGATATATCTATCACCTACAATAGAACAATACTTCCTCAATTTAATGTTCTTAGAAAAAATAATTCATATTTAATTTATAAATAGATTCCTGATTGAATCCTGTTTAATGTTCTCCTTAAATTACTGCAGAACTGCAGGGATGTGCATTGTTTCCTATTCTGAAGTCTGGTTTAAAATCCAGGTAGAGTTCAACAGCATAAGAGACAGTTTTATTCGTAGCTTTCCCTGATCTCTTAGAACGAGTATTATTAGATGTATTCCATTAACATCACTGATAGAACTTACCAGACTTCCCGTATTATACGGGAGTTTCCTAATTCCGAGGGGAGAATCGTGTCCCATATTACCATCGCCATGGGACGTCGAAAATCCCGTATTTTATAGGTAGCATGTTGAAATTAACGAATGTATATTCGGTACATTGGTATTGTAACTTTTTAGATATCAAAAGAAAATGGGTGATTCCTCCGCAAAGAAAGTGCTTCTTTGTGCTTATTTAAGAAATTAATATATGAAGAAAAGTGTGCATGTAATTGCCCATGAAAATTAAAAGTTCGAAAGCTTGATTTAACACTTGTAGCTTAGTAATACGAGCAAAGTGAGTTACAGCCAGTGCGCTACCATAGAGTAAAACACAACTCACTTGTAACGGTTTCCATTGTAATATGTAACTCATTCGACATGCACTTGGTGACGATTCTAGCAGAATAATAAACTCGTCTGTGGCAGAACAAAAACTTTGCCACCGAAAAGTGTAAGCAATTTTCTTTGAACTAGAATTTTTAATATTTCTAGGTTTAAGTCTATAAATCATCCAAAGATCCGAAATTTGAATAATCTGAAAAGCAATTATTGTTATCATTTTTCAGCTATCTTATATAATTGGATATTCACAGCATGGGTATGTTAATATAATATTTATCGAGTGTTCCTAGCTTAAATAGCTATGTGAAGAGAGCCCTTTCGTTTTGAACTAAACATCGAATATTCCAAAACGTAAATGTTGTTTGCTTTTCATAAAGAGTAAATGAATGTATAAATGTCGTTTTCAATGTATATATTTCAGTGTAAAATTACTCTGAGACTTCCATTAAACTTTTAACACAATACACATTTAATCGATGTAAGCATTGTTTTTTTATTTGCAAGTCGATACATACAGAACCGTCTCTGGTCTTCAAAATCAGGGGACATACTTTCTCTTATTGTAATTCTAATTAATCCGACAAGTCTAATCACTTATTAAAATTATGCTACAACTCTTCAAATTGGTCGATTAATGTTTGATATATAGCAATCCTTTTTGTGTTTTCGTTGAAAAAAAATTGCGAATAATTAACTCTTGTCAATGTCTCCAACAAGAAACAACGGTCTTTAAGTGACGTCATGCGGAAATTGAATAGTATATATTAAGGTTAAATATTTGCACATACCGTTTCACGATAGTCTTACACAACACAGGGATGAAAGAAGGACAATACGTCGTCCAGAGTGAAAACATTCCAGGATCTACGCGTCATCGAGATAGATACGGATTGTGTTTAGGTTAGGTGCTTCACAGTCGAAGTTTTTGTAACGAGGTGGAGATAAATGCCAATCTATTGTCACTTCACAAGGGATGGAAACAGAAACTCACCTTGCGAGGGCGGTGGTAGTGCTGAGCCGCAGCTGAGGATGGCCACAAGCAGCAGAAGAGTAACAGTCGTCATCCTCCTCATCGTGGTGCACATGCTCCTAACCTAGCGTACGTACTTCACACCACACCACACCGCGCTCCAAGCAACACTGAACGCGCCGCATTCACTTTCACGATGTTTTATACAGAATAACCTGCCTGCTTCTTTCTCACTGCGGTGAACAACCTGTTCGCTGTTCCCTACGCTTAAAATAACACTAAGATACTGTGCCTCTGCAACTGCGGCAATAAATACAGTCAAATGGCGTTATAGGGAATTTCTGGGGACTAGGAAATTCACTTCCTTGTACGCAAATTACGTTAAATTTATCCTTTAACATCTTAAAAGTTACAACATTTTAACGTTTAAATATAATACGATACTCTAGCTTCCTTTTTGTGTTATTATTATTATTGTTATTATTATTATGAGTTTATAAATGAGTGAACCTTGTCCCAAATACCGTTATTAATGTTCTTTTCATGTAAAATAAAACAAATCTGATGTGTTCCATTCACATGACTTTCTCTACATCTCTGCGAAAAGTATTGTTAAAAAGCTTATGCTTCTATTTACTTCATGCTAATCCGAAAAAATTAGCATAAATAGTCTTATTACTTATTTCCTTGTAAGTAGAAGCGAAATAAGGGAGTACCATAGATTAAAGTTATAGTCAAAAGCTGGTTGCTATGTGGCTGAACCTCCTTTCTTTATATGGACAGAGGTTAACAAATTCCTGTATGAGAAAAGTATAAGTTTTTCAAAGCAGAAACCAAACACAAGGAATATCTTAAAACGATCAACTTCATGAAAAAAATGTATATACCATAAATAGTGTGTTTGAACGTGCTCTACATTGGTTGTGTGGTAAGTTTTTTCCATCTCTTACGGTTTAGCAGTTATGCAAAATTCCGTAAAATTCATCCAGAATAAAGTAGTCTTCAGAGATTATTCCCACAAAATTCAAGATATACATATTATTTGTCAGGTAAATATCTTTAATATACGATATTTAATCAAAATCGTTAGAGCCATTTTTGAGAAAATCAAAATTCTTGAAAAAAGTTCCAGGTAAAGGGTCGGGGTGGGGGATTTTTCTCAAAAACTTCGTGTCGCATCTTTGGAAGATACCTTGCTTAAATACCAAGTTTGATATTCAATGGTCGTTACGTTTTTGAGCTATGCTGCCCATAGACACACATACAGGCAGTCACACAGACAGACACACACTCGGACATATTTCTAAAAATGCTTTTTTTTTTTATTCAGGGGGACCCAAAACACGTATTTCCGGTGAAATCCGGTATCGAATTTTTGGGTGCATAGCAATGCCTTCTCTATACACTATGTACACAGTATGTGTAGAGAAAGTAAAATGAAAATTCGGATATATGTCACCAGATTTTTACTTTCTCTATACGTACTATGTACATAGTGTATAGAGAAGGTATTGCACTCCACCCAAAAATTCAATATCAAGATTTCACCGGAAATATATATTTTAGGGTCCCCTTTATCCGAAAAAAGCATTTTCAGAATATGAATGATTTTATAAATTTATATTTATATATTAAGGTAATCCTTGCGTTTTTGGTTAAAATATCAATATACTTAGTACATTTATGATTACTTCTATTATTTTTTTAACAAACACGATTAATCTATCCTAAATTTCACAAATATTTAAGTGTTTGTGTGTGTGTGTGTGTCCGTGTGCCTGTGAGCACGATAGCTCAAAAACGAAAAGTCGATAAAAATGGAACTTTTTTCGAAAATTTTGATTTTCTCAAAAATGACTCTAACGACTTTGATTAAAGTATAGTATATTGCAACTATTTACCTAACAAATAATATGTGTATCTTCAATTTTCTATGAATAACCTCTAAAGTCCTCTTTATTCTGGATGATTAATTGAATTTTGCATAACTGGTTAACTGTAAGAGATAGACAAAAACTTACAACACAAAAAATGAAGACTACGACAAAGTACACTATTTATGTCATATACATTTTTTCGTGGTGTTGATCGTTTTGTAGATATACCTTGTTTTGAGTTTCAGCTTTAAATATTGAATACTTTTCTCATACAGAAATTTGTCAAATCCCGTCCATAATACAAACAACTGAACTTCAATCACATAGCAACCAGCTTTTGACTATCACTTTAACCTATGGTACTCCCTTATTTCGCCTCTACTTACAAGGAAACAAGTAATAAGACTATTTCTCCTAATTTTTTCTCGATTAGCATGAAGTAAGTAAAAGCATAAGTTTTCTAACAATAATTTGCTGCATAGATATAGAAAAAGTCATGTGAATGAAACACATCAGATTTAATATTTAAATCTAGCTTCTTAGAAGGACACAACACAAATATTTTCACAAAATTTTCCCCACCACAAGTTACCTTTGATAGGAAAGTATTTTTTAATTTTTTTTATTTTCTCATCAACGATTTTGAATAAAACCCTAATGCGCCCGCCTGTGGTGCTAGAGTGTCTGCCTGACGTTCAGAAGATCGTGACTTCCAATGTCGCTTAGGGTGAGTTATCCGGATAAAGGTTTTTTCGGGGTTTTCCCTTATCCTGAAAAGACGAATGTCGAGTAACTTTAAGCTCCGTCGACCCCGAGATCATTTGAGCATCATTTCATCAATTTCTTCATCGCCTGATAAGACCTACCAGGTTAAAGGACGTTAAAATTAAAAAAAAAAAAAATCCTATTGGATGTTTAATATGTCCATGGATACGAATAAAAGTTTGTATAACTGTAAAACTACAAGAGATAAGAAAGAAATAAGGGTATGTATTACTCTCACATGACTTTTCTACTCATTCTGCTACAAAATATTTTTACGAAAGCTTATTTTTCTTGTTGCCCATGTTAAATCAGGTACACTTTGTACAAACGGTTTTATTATATATGTCCCTGAAAGTATAATAAGAATAAAAAAACTGTAAGAAATACAGTAGGCTTAACGGATATTCAAATTTTTTAAGAGCTGATCGTTATGTAATAACTCTGAAGTTCCTCTCTCTTTGCTTGGTCAGGAGAGGAGAAAACAAATAATGAATAATGGCTTCCAATTTCAGAAGAGTACCTATAAGCATTTTAAAATTGAAACCAAATAACAAGTTAATGCTTAATTCCACAAAAATTGTAATTGAAATACTCAACTTATTAAGCGATTATTTTCTATCACTACTTTTGGCTAGATTCTATTAATCACAGACAATACTAACGAAGTTATTCTAAATCTAATTTATATCTTATCTTATCATAAATAGCCCTTTCGAATGTGCTATTTATGTGCTATTTCCATTGCTGGCTTGAATTATGAGAAATTTATGCATAGAGGTTCAAAGATGCAAAGCTAGAACGCGACTACATTGACGAATTTTATTTTCTTATCACAGACTTACAGAGCAAATAATACTCGTAGAAAATAAAGTTAAATCACAAGATACAGGCGTATGTGCTTTACTTTACTTTCTCTACACGTACTATGTACATAGTTTATAGAGAAGGTATTTCCAATCCACCCAAAAATTCGATACCGAGCTTTCACCGGAAATACATGCTTTGAGTCCCCTTTATCCATATAAAGCATTTTCAGAAAAATGTCCGTGTTGTGTAGGTGCAATTGAACACGATAACTCAAAAACGAAAAGTCGGTAAACTATCAAACTTGGTATTTAAGCTTAGTATCTTCCAGGGATGTGACACGAAGATTTTCAAGAAAATCTCCCCATCCCAAACTATTTATGTAGAACTTTTTTCAAAAATTTTGATTTTCTCAAAAATGGCTCTAACGATTTTGATTAAAATATTGTATATTAAAGATATTTACCTGATAAATAAAATGTATATTTTGAATTTTCTGGAAATAGCCTCTGAAGACTACTTTATTCTGGATGAATTTTACGGAATTTTGCATAACTGCTAAACCGTAAGAGATGCACAAGAACTTACCACACAAAAAATGTGAAGCACGTTAAAACACACAATTTACGTTATATACATTTTTTTCGTGGAGTTGATCTTTTTGAGATATTCCTTGTTTTTGATGTCAGCTTTAAAAAACGTATGCATTTCTCATACAGGAATTTGTCAACTCCTGTCCACACAAAGGAACTTCAGTCACATAGCAACCAGCTTTTTTAACAATAATTTGTTGCATCGATGTAGAGAAAGTCATGTGAATGGAACACATCAGATTTTTTATTGAAGAGCTGATATGTAAGACCCTAAAAGGGAAGCATTGTGAATTCTGAGCGTGTAAATAAAAGGTTACAAGAATAAGGAGGAAGTGAAGGAGAGATGGGCAATCAGCAACGTGAACACAAACCTTGATCCGATAGCTTAAGTTCAAGCCGAGTCGAACCTGGGTGAGTGAAGATGAGTCGTTCTCATACTTCCGGGTAGTAGGACAGAGAAGAGAAACCATCCTTGTCTTGCATTTATTAGTGCTCAGAGGAAATCCTTAAGTTGGACATAGGTATTAAACTGTGTGTTCTAAAAGCAGTAGCTTTAAGGGGAGTCGAAATGAGATTTTTATATTTTTACTTTCTCTACACGTACTATGTACATAGTGTATAGAGAAGGTATTATAATGCACCCAAAAATTCGATACCGAGATTTCACCGGAAATACATGTATGTATGTTTGTGTGTCTGTGGGCTCAAAAACGAAAAGTGCATTAAAAACCAAACTTGGTGTCTTCCAAGGATAAGACATGAAGATTTTGAAGAAAATCCCCCACCCCAACTACTCTTTACATGTAATTTTTTTCGAAAATTTTCATTTTCTCAAAAATGGCTCCAACGATTTTGATTAAAATATCGTATATTAAATATGTTTACCTGCCAAATAAAATGTAATGTATCTTGAATTTTCTGGGAATAGCCTCTGAAGGCTACTTTATTCTGGATGAATTTTATGGAATTTTGCATAACTCTAAACCGTAGAGATGGACAAAAACTTATTTCACAAAAAGTGTAGAGCACGTTAAAATACACGATTTATGATAATACATTTTTTTCGTGGATTTGATCGTTTTTTTTAGATATTGCTTATTGTTGGTTTCAGCTTTGAAACACTTATACGTTTCTCATACAGGAATTTTTCTACTCCTGTCCATACAAACAAAGAAACTTCAGTTACAAAACAACCAGCTTTTGACTATCAGTTTAACCTATGGTACTCACTTATTTCGCTTCTACTTCAAGGAAGCAAGTTATAAGACTATTTCTGCTAAGTTTTTCTGGATTAGCATGAAGTAAATAGAAGTATCAGCTTTTTAATAACATTTTTTTACAAAGATGTTGAGAAAATTATGAGAATGGAACACATCAGATTTTTTTCCATTTTCACGTTTTAATTGCCTATGAATATTTCGAATTCCTGCTCAATTTAGAATAACTTTCATAGAGGTACGCTAATTGTAAATAGTTTAAAACTATTGTAGAAAATAATCCTGCGTAATAGATTTTTAGAACTTTTTGGTTCAGTCATTTGGTAAAACATCAATACCTTTGTAAATATTAGCGTTAGAGAAGAGATTTTTTTTTATTTTGTATGAAATGTTTAGTTTATCTATTGCCAGCATTGGCATCCCGCTCAAATTTTCTTCATATGAAAATTTCGAAATTCTGGGAAGTTGTGTTTGGAAAGTCAGGTTAAGTTTTACTTCATCTACACGTACTATATACATAGTGAATAGAGAAAGTATTGCACTCCACCCAAAAATTGGATACCGAGGTTTCACCAGGAATATATGTTTTGGAGTCCCCCGTATAAAACAAAAGAAGCATTTTCAGAAAAAGGTCCGTGCGAGTGTATGTGTTCGTGTGTCCGTGTGTCTGTGAAACGATAACTCAAAAACGAAAAGTCGTTAAAATCCCAAACTTTGTATTTAATTTAAGTATCTTCCAGGGATGCGACACAAGATTTTGAGAAAAATCCCCCATCCCAAACTACTCTTTACATGAAACTTTTTTCTAAAATTTTTATTTTCTCAAAAATGGCTTTAACGATTTTGATTAAAATATCATATACTAAATACATTTACCTCGTTTAAACACACAATTTATCTATATATATTTTTTCGTGGAGTTTTTTTAATAGATATTTCTTGAGTTTTGGTTTCAGCTTTGAAAAGCTTATAATTTTCTGATACAGGCATTTGTGTACTTGTGTCCATACAAACAAAGGACATTCAGTCACATAGCAACCAGCTTTGAACTATCACTTTAATCTATGGTACTCCCTTATTTCGTTTCTACTTTCGTTTCTACTAATTTTTCTAAACTAACATAAAGTAAATAGAGGCATAAGCTTTTTGAACCTAAATAGGCTTTATTTCAAGGAAAACATTTTTTTTTGTGTACGGATCAGTTATTATTTAAAAAAAATAAAAATCATCGTTTTTCAGTAAAATTTTAGGAGCTTCATTTAAAAAGTCATACGTTTCTTTCCAGTCCAGAAAAATATTTTATTTTTCATCAATTCAAAAGTAAAGGTATTACTAAATGTACCTTGAATGTTTTAACTCATTATGTTAAATTGTTACTGAGATAATGGGTCAAACTTCAACATTGGCAAGTAGGGCATTTCGACTCCCTTTAACTCCACTCTTCAAGGTCAGGAATAGTGGAGCTGTAAAGAAAAGCTCTTGCAAGCTGGGGGAATACTTCTAACACGCTTTTAGGAAGTAAATTACAGTGGGCCCATGCAGAAAAATCGTATTTTCATCATGCATTGTTCTAGAGAGTAGTATGTGCATTATACACAGTACTAACATAAGTTCTTCAGTTCTTTCAATGCATATACTACTAAATAAAGGCCGCGTCGTGGCCGAGTGGTTAGATCACTCACCTCTCACCAAAGTTGTCCGGTTTCGATCCCAGGATTCGGGACAAAGCGGCACAGGGGCGGCTTTACCCCGGGTTCTCCGGCTTCCTCCTGCCATCGCACTCCACCGGTGCTCCATCTTTATTTCATGTATCATCAAAGTCATCGCCTGCGGTGCATATGTATTAAAATCAGGCGTTGAACACTATAAGAAGCTATATAACACTATGCTAATTCATTAATATACATATAATCTGAAAGAACATAAAAAATGCTACAAAATGAACACTCATTTGAAATGATTGCCATGTGCGGCAACACGTTGAGGCCACTCATCAATAGCTGCATGAATCGTGTCCAATGGAATTTTCTTGACAGCTAACGTCATTTTTTTAGCATCTTAATATTGTGGTGTCTCTTTTGATATGCTATTTCCTGGAACTTCTGTCACAGATAATAATCCAATGAATGGAGGTCCGGACTTCTGCTAGGCCAGTCAGCAGACATGGTTGCCAACTACTGCTGCGTGTTTTTTGTTTTATGTTTTTGCTCTCCCCATATGTCGTTGACAAAGCCTGGGGTCAAACGCGGCGTAACTCCTTGAATTTTTAGTTAGCAAAGTTTTGTGTATTTTTATATGTACTAGCATGTAAATCTCCTTAAAAAAAACAACAAAAAAACGTGACATTGTTGGCAAAGAGATGTTCATTTTGCGAGACAAAATTGTCAGTTTTTTTACGCAAAGGATTGCGTCGAATCCTTGCACGAACAGCGTTCACAACTTCTTTTGTGCGTACACACCTAGGATGGTCAGATCTGACGCGATCAACAGTTGCACCCGTTTATTTAAACTGTGTTCGAAACACAAATCGTTCATTGATGCCAAAAGGCTTCAGCGTCGAAAATATTTCCTTAGTTCACTTTCCACAACGAAATAACGCCAATGTAAGGATAATACACTCCCCATCCATCTTTCTCTCTGGCCTGTTACTGGTATACTTCAAGCCGATTACTTGCGGAGTAGTAAAGGTGGCCTTGTGTACGACAATATGCAGCAATGCAACGTTTCTTCAATCACAATTTACACAATACAGGGTGTTTAAATTTTACTGACAGAACTTATGGCAGTGTATAAGAGGAGGCAAAATTCCATCTAAGGCTGTGGCGACAATGAACCCTTGACAACGATATACATTACATTACTCGTCGAAGCTTATAGAGAACATCTTTGATTACTACATTGAACTAGCCAGAAATGAGTTATTTATCTTCAATCAAATCAGTCCATTTTAAAAGAATACGATTCCAAGTCAAATGCAACTTTTCCTGCTAGAATTAATACACATTACCGTTTTACAATAATATCCATAGAATTATCAATTAAGAGTTTGAATTAACATCTATTTTGCTTATTAGAAAATATGCTTCATTTACATTGTTTTTTTTTTTTGTTTTTTTTTTTTCTTCTGAGTGGCCAGCATATCATCTTGTGCTATATCCGTTGTGTTTCTTGTGGTTATGTGCCATCGTTGATAATGACCTGAAGGGCCTTAGTAAGGGGTAGCAAGTCTGCCTGAATTCAAGAGGTCGCAACTTCGAATCTTGCTTAGGGTGGCTAGAAAAACCTGAAGGGGCGCGTTAACAAGTTTATTTTGTGGTTTAAGATTGACTTTGAAATGCTTTGTAGCTTCAAGTGTACTGGGTAACATCAAAAGAAACGGATAAGAAAATACTTATCAATAGACTTAATGTCATAATAGTAAACGCAAATATAATTCTTAATGTTATATAATTCTTAATAATACATATATAATGTCAAAGGGTAGTTTTAAAGTAAGATATATCAGTAGACAACAACCTAAGCATAGTACATGTTGATTTTCTTTTTCAATAATTGTGCACAACCATATTGACTACATAATTGCGTCCTCCACAAAGTCTGAATGTATGAAACAGAGTGTAAATGTTTGTGAATTTAATTTCTATAAAGAAAACGCAAGTAAGAAAACCCTAAGATCACAAAAGTAAATCGCGTTAACATCATTGCTCTTGAGCAATTGTTCCAAAGGCAAAGATCATAGATATAGGCGACATACCAGGTGGCCCAACAGCGTTTGCAAAACAGTTGCAGCATTCAACGGGTAATTGGAAATAAACGCCGGTCAGTGGCGGGAGAACAAATAGCGCTTCGTTGCATATCTCAAGGCATAGCAGCGAAAACGGTGAGGGAATCGCCTCATCGAAAGGCAGACTCACTCCAGAGTTCACGATGATATACAAAAGACGCAAAACGTTGTTAGCTGTTTTCCACTTTAGTTTATGAGCCTTTATTGTTTTCTCTACACGCACTACATGTATAGTCTATAAATTCGATACAAATAATTCACCGAAAATATATGTTTTAGGGTCCCCTGTATCCAAAAAAAAAAAAAGTATTTTCAGAGAAAGGTCCGTGTGTGTCCCTGTGTCGTGTATCTGTGAACACGATAACTCAAAAACGGAAAGTCGGTAAAATAACAAACTTGGTATTTAAGTTAAGTATCTTCCAGGGATGCAACAGGAAGATCTTGAGAAAAATCCCCCCCACCCCAAACCACCCTTTATATGGAAAAAATGTCTAAAATTTTGATTTTCTCAAAAATGGCTCTAACGATTTTTATTAAAATATTATATACTAAAGATGTTTATATGGCAAATAAAATGTATGTCTTGAATTTTCGGAGAATAGTCTCTGAAGACATCTTTATTCTGAATGAATTTTTCGTAACTGGTAAACCGTAAGGGATCGACAAAAACGTAATACACAAAAAATATAGATGCCGTTAAAATACACAATTTATGTCATATACATTTCTTTCGTTTAATTGACCATTTCTGTGATATTTCTGGTTATTTGTTACAAATGTAAAATAGCTGTTTACCGCATCAATGACCTCCTCGTTGCTGTAGAATCTTCGTCTTCCAAGACATTTTTTGAGGTTTAGGAACAGGTGGTGGTAGTCACTGGGTGCTAGATCTGGATGTTCAAGCAATTCGATCTTTAATTCCCATATTTTCCCCTTGACTGAACGATAGGCCGGAGCACTTTCGTGATGAAACAACTTTTTTATTTTATTTATTTATTTTTTTGCCAAATGAGGTCTTTTTCTTTTCGCCTCATCTCTCAAACGTTGCAGTAAGCTTGCGTAGTAGTCACCAGTGATACGTTTACCCTTTTCTAAGTAATCAATAAAAATAATTCCCTGTGCATCCCAGAAAACACTCGCCATAACCTTGTTAGCTGACAAAATTGGCTTTGCTTTTGTGGAGTTGGTTCACCCGGCGCATTCCACTGTTTTGATTGTGATATCCTTTCTGGAGTATAGTGATGTATCCAAGTTTTATCCATGGTAATAAGCCTTCTCAAAAATTTTCTGGGATTTTTACGATAGAGCTCCACATTCTTAACAGAAGCAGTTTTTCTTTGCAACTTTTGATCAGGAGCCAACAAACGCGGTAACCATCTTGCAGAGTCCTTGTAAAAGCCCAAAACATTACTTAAAATATTACCTGCACGTTCTTTTATATGTTTACAGCCTCTGCTATCTCAAACCACTTTAATTTGCGGTCTTCCAGTACTAAAAGAAGAATATTTTCAATGATGTCTGGGGTTATCACTTCAACAGGGCGTCCAGAGCGAGGCTCATTACTAATGCTCGTACGTCCCATTTTAAACTCTGCAACCTAGCTTTAATCATTGAATATGAAGAGGCAGAGTATTTTAATGTACTGTCCATTTCCTCCTTGATTTCTTTAGGCGTTAAACCTTTCAAATGGAAGTACTTAATCACTGCTCATTTTTCTAAATCCTCCATTTTCGTGAAAACTCTCAACTTTTCGTGTTTAAAATGTTGTCAAGCTAATTGACCTGTAACTATGGATACAAGCTAGTCTATAATTAAACTATACGATGCTACCGTCTATCTGACCTAGTGGCATCATATCTTTGTGAGGCCCGGGAATTATCAGCTGACCCTCGTTCAACTGTAAAATTGCTTTCTAAAACCGAGAAAATACTGCCCCAAATATTGCCTTAGTAGCTCCAGTAATATAGACAATGAGCATTTGCAAAATCGCACGGTGTATCCTGTTTGTGCCCTTTAATATTGGTTCATGTAGGTGGTGCGTTATTGATTTTTATAAAACGAATTAATTCTTATTATGTAAAATTAATGACAAAAATACATGTTTTTCTAACCAAAAACTTTCTTAATGGGCACATCAGAGAAAACATCCTCATGGTTACATTTACATGGCTTTCTCTATCTAATCTTCTATTCGCTTCATGTTAATCAAGAAAAATATTAGCAGAAATTGATTTTTACATATTTTATTGTAGGTACAAGGGTAATAAGGGAGTAAGATTTTAGTGCTTTTCAGGTATTTTAAAATGGCTGTGGCAGGTCCCTATTCGATGGTTTTGAAATTCCCTTTTAGTTGCATGGCCAGGGTGAAAAATAATAAGAAAGGCGACTTCTCACTTGAAAAAATTTATGAGAATTTTGTCAAAAATCAAGAATATATCGAAAATGGTTAACTCCACAAAAAATGTATGACATAAGTTGTGCGCTTAATTGAGATCTATATCTTTGTGCAATAAAATTTAGTCTAACTCTTATAGTTTATCAGTTATTCAAAAACAATCTTGAATGAATAAGACTTCAGAGGATATTCCAAGAAAATTCAAGATATATATATATATATATATATATATATATATATTGTCTCTTATATAACCTTAATATATGACAATTTAATCAGAATTGTTAGCGCCATTTTTGAGAAAATCGAAAACTTAGAAAAATATTGCATGGATAGGCTAGTTTGGCGTAGAAGGATTTTTCTAAAATATTTCGTATAGTTCGTGTCGCACCCTTGGAAGATACTAAACTTATATACCAAGTTTGGTATTCTACCGACTTTTCGTTTTTGAGTTTTCGTTTTCAGGACACATACGAACCTTTTTCTAAACTCTGATGTGTTTCATTCACCTGACTTTCTCTACATCTCTGCAAAAAATATTATTAAAACGCTTATGCTTCTATTTACTAATCGAGAAAAAATTAGCAGAAATAGTGTTATTACTTGCTTCCTTGTAAGTAGAAGCGAAATAAGGGAGTGCCATAAGTTAAAGTGATAGTCAAAAGCTGGTTGTTATGTGACTGAAGTTCTTTTGTTTGTATGGACAGGAGTTGATAAATTTCTGTATGAGAAATGTGTAAGTTGTTTAAAGGTAAAGCCAAAAGCAAGGAATATCTCAAAAACGATCAACTGTACGAAAAAAAAATGTAAATAACATAAATTGTGTGTTTTAACGTGCTCTACATTTTTGTGTGGTAAGTTTGTCAATCTCTTACGGTATAGCAGTTATGTAAAATTCTGTAGATTTCATCCAGAATAAAGTAGTCTTCAGAGACTATTCCCAGAAATTTCAAGATTTACGTACATTTTATTTGTCATATAGATATCTTTAATATACGGTATTTTAATCAAAATCGTTAGAGCCATTTTTGAGAAAATCAACATTTTCGAAAAAAGTTCCATGTAAAGGGTAGTTTAGGGTCACATCCCTGTAAGATACTATTATTGTTGGATCTAAGAGCTTAAAAATTCAATGGAAAGGGCCATTTTAGCCATTGTAGTAGTGATATATCAGTTTGTGGTATCTTTGGATTAGAGCATTTTCTATTCTTAGCTACAAAGATGCCTAGGATACCAGTCACAACTTTGAAGATGAAAACAGCACAAATAAAATAGAATCGGTTCCAGGAAACGTGTCATTTATGTACCAATACTAAAGTGCATGTATGAAGAGCTAAAACAATGGTGATCATTGCCGTTTTCTGCTCCTCTTCTTCTAATTATCTCATATTCTGTCTACATAAATATTGGCCTACTTTTCCAGTCTACCTTCTTCTGGCTTGCACTGAGTAATGGGTGAGAATATCTGAGCAGAATAGGAATATCGTTCTTTACTGAAAAATGAACGTGCATTCTTATTTAGTTATGATGTCCTGTATTCTTATTACAAGAACAAATTAATCTCATTGAAGATCTATGGAAGTGCTGAGAACTATTGCGCTCATTTCTGTGCCTTTCCATTGACATTAAGATCCGTGACTCTGCACTGTAACTTTTTGATTTTGTAAATTTTAATGACCTGTCAGGTCTGTTATTCATGAAGATCCATTTTATAGTTTCTATGAATTACAGAATTACCAGTGCTGTTTATTGGTGTGCCTAAATTCATAATAAGAAAGCAGATATTCCATTTAGCGCATTATCTAATAGAATATTTTTACTTTCTCTACACGTAATATGTAATTAGTGTAAAGAGAAGGTATTGCACTCCATCCAAAAATTCGATACAGAGACTTCACCAGAAATACACGTTTTAGAGCCCCCTGTATCCAACAAAAGTATTTTCAGAAAAAAGGTCCGTGTGTGTCCGTGTGTCTGTAAACACGATAATTAAAAAACGAAAAGTCGGTAAAATACCAAACTTGGTATTTAAGTTTACTATCTTCCAGGGATGCGACACGAAGCTTTTGCGAAAAATCCCCCCACACCAAACTACCCTTTACATGGAAAAAGTTCATAAATTTTTATTTTCTCAAAAATGGCTATAACCCTTTTAATTAAAATCACTTATATTTAAAATATTTATGTGACAAATAAAATGTATAGCTTCAATTTTCTGGGAATAGCCTCTGAAGACATGTTCACTCTGGATGAATTTTGAGGAAGTTTGCACAACTGGTAAATCCTAAGAGATAGACAAAAGCTTACCACACATAAAATGTAGATCTCGTTGCAGCACACAATTTATGTCATATACATTTTTTCGCAGAGTTGAACATTTTTTTAGATATTCCTTGTTATTGGTTTCAGTTTTAAAATACTTCTCTGATACGGGAGTTTGTCAACTCCTGGCAATGCAAGGAAACGGATTTCATCTACATGGCAACTAGCTTTTAAAAGATTTGACTATCCTTTTAGCCTAGTGAATTCCATTATTTCCCTTCTACATATGAGAAAGCATTTCCGGTAATGTTTAGCTCGAGTAGCATGAAGTAGGTAAAATAATAGGCTGTTTAACAATAGTTTGTTACAGAGATGTAGAGAAAGGCATGTGAATGCAACACATCAGATTATTTTGGTTTGTTATTTATTCTAAGGAGAGTATTATTGTGGATGGAGAAATACGTCACAATAATAAATCACAAACAGCAGTATTGCTCATCGAACAGACAGACATGATGTCATGGTACTTAATACAATGAAGAGGTACTAAGAGCTGAAGAGCCAAGAGCTTTACAAATCAAACGTTTCTTAGATATTTAATTTACTCTGTGCTTACTGTGCCTCTTGTTTCTCATGCGGAGTCAATTTATGTTAATCACAGGAGGTTAGCGAATGCAGTCATTGAGTTTATAGGTTATGTTTACACTCATCCCGCTCGTAATATATTTAGCGTCTATGGTTACTACTACTGCTACCGCCACTATAACTAAAAAAAAAAAAATCTGATGTGTTCCATTCACATGCCTTTCTCTACATCTCAGCAACACATTATTGTTAAAACCCTTGCGTTTCTATTTACTTCATGCTAATCGAGAAAAATTGGCAGAAATAGTATTAATACTTGCTTCCTTGTAAGTAGGAGCGAAATAAGGGCGTACAATAGATTAAAATGATAGTCATAGTGATAGATTATCATTTCGTGTGCCATTTTATGACGTCGGAAACAGAAAGCAATCTAGTACGCAAGACATCGCCTCCCACGTTTATGCCTCCCTAGGAGGAATCTTTCTTTTTTCTAGAAAATGGCGAAATAAGAGTTTAGTTGGCAGTTTCCATTACACAGGATTCTATACCGCTTATGATATAAACCAAACACCACCTTGAAATTAAATCAAATTTATGCGACTTGAATTCTTATTTGTATAAAAACAATAATGCTTTAATATTATACGAACAGATGAAAACCACACGCACTCCATAACATACATTTTTCTAATTATCATTTATGTATATATATAGTACACATTAATATTTTGTGCTCCACTTAACAAATAAAGTATTTTTACTTTCTCTACATGTACTATGTACAGATTATATAGAGAAGGTATTGCATTCCACCCAAAATTCGTTGTGGAGATTTCACCAGAAGTACATGTTATGAGAGCCCCTAAGTCGAAAATAAAAACATTTTAAAAAAAAAAAAGGGTGTGTGTGTGAATTGTCTGGACAGCATCGTTGGTATTTAACTTTGGTATCTTCAAAGGATGCAACACGAAGATTTTCAAGAAAATCCCCCCACCCCAAACTACTCGTTACATGGAACATTTTTGGAAAATTTTGATTTTTTCAAAAATGGCTCTAACAATTTTGATTAAAATACTTTATGTATAAGATATTTTTATGACAAACGAAATGTATATCTTGAATTTCCTGGAAATAGCTTATGAAGATCTCTTCCGTCTTAATGACTTTGTGTAACTGAAAAAACCGTAAAAGGTATACAAAAACTTACTACACAAAAACTGTAGATCTCATTAAAGCAACAACTTATGTTGTATACATTTTTTTTTAGAGTTAACCGTTTTCAAGATATTCCAAATTATTGGTTTCAATTTTAGGCCACAAACTTTTTTCAAGCGGGAAGTCATCTTTTTTCTCGATTCTCGTTTGTTTACTCCTGGCAAGCAAAGAAATTGGAATTTCAATTGTTGCACATAGCGACCGGCTTTTAAAGGACTTGACTGTCGCTTTAGCCAGTACATTTCCTTATTTTTCCTCTACATATTTACAAGGAAGTTAGTAATAAGACTATTCTGCTTATGTTTATCTTGATTAGCATGACGTAGAAATCAGATTAATGTTTTGAATAAAAGGTCTGTTTACCGAACACCTACAGGACATCAGATTTTTTCCCTTCTATTTACAAGACACCAAGTAATAGGACAATTTCTCCTAATGTTTATCTCAATTATCATGAAGTAGATAGAAGTATAAGCTTTTTAACAATAATTTGCAACAAAGATACCTGTAGAGAAAGTCATATGAATGGAGTACGTCAGATTTTTTTAAAAGGACCATGCGTGTGTTTGTGTATGTCTGTGTTTTTATCTCTGAATTCATAACTTATACATAAAATCTCGAAAATTATGATACTTAAGTCCAGTTTAGTTTAGGGATACAAGAAGGAATTCAAGAAAATCAACTCACCGTAAACTATGCTTTATATGGAAAGCTATTTGTTTTTTGTTTTTTTTCTCAAAAGTGGTTCTAGAATTTGTATTAAAACACCGTTTTATAAGATATTTGTGAGGACAATAAAATCCAGGCTTAGCTTCAATTTTCTGCAAATAGACTGTGTAGTGCTCTTCGTTCTGAATTAATTGTTATAACTTGTAAACCTTACAATACAAAAAAAGTTTTATCGTTGAAACACAATACCAATAAAATGTAGCATCACCACTTCCAAAATGTTTTAAAGTGGGCTTTAATTATTAACTATTTCTTACCTTTATTAGCTGGTTAATCACTATTTGTTTTGTCATGGAAATTCAAAGGACCTGCTTTTAAAAGATAAGTGATGTCCGTTGTAGCTACAACGAAATGTAAAATAAAACGTTATTTACAAATCCTTATCTGTATTATTATAAAGAAATTAGAAGAATAGTTGTATGAAAAGTTTGTACAAGAGTGGATAAAGAAGGTCATGTGAATGTAATACATAACATCGTTTATCCTACACATACTTGTAATAGACACCGTTGTTATGCAGAAACGGCATAAGGAAACTTGGACTTTAAATCAAAGTGATAAACTAAATATAGGATAAACTAAACTAAATTCACTCTTTGCTCCGGTAACGAGTGGGATAAAGTAAATAAATAAATCAATAAATGTTTGATAACTACACATTTTCTATAACCTTTTAACACCAACACCAAACATTTTAATTCTTTAACTGCATGAAAGTGAATAGCTGTACATTACTATAGAAGTAATAAAGCCTCAACTGTTTCTTTTGCTTCATTTAATATATCATTTTGAACTTATATATTAACGTTCTCAACGTCCATCGTAAACTTAATTAATTTTGAACTTGCAGCAATAAAAACGAAATTAGTATTCACACATAGCCAACCATATTTTCTAACTATAACAACGCCGCAGTTCAATACCTTATTCCTTATTTAAATTATTACTGTGTTGTAAAATCTATAGCTGAATATTTTTATATATTACTTTATCGTATCTGTAGGATAAAATAATGTATTACACAAGTGGATAAACAGGGAGCTTATCCACTTGTATAATAAACAAATATTACCTACTTCATTTTAATCCAGTGTTTACACATTTCATTGAAGTTACAAGGCGCACACGAGAGATGGAAGTAATAGTACATTTTTTAGTTGCGGTTGGTAATTGGTTAATGCGGACTTGGAAAGTTCACAGTTCTTCCATGAATTCACGAGATACTTAGAAAAATTCCTTAAAATGTTAAAACATGATAAAAGTATTGCACAACTTAAAGCAACATCAACGAATATTCATTACATTAAAACAGTTCTTAAAGATATGAATTTTTCCTCTATTTTAATGCTTTAATTTTTATAGCTTCTTTTAACTTCGATGGTCACATCGGGGGCTTTGACATGAGAAATAACAGCTGTTTTCTCGCAAATCTGTAGACTTTCTTGGTGATGGATTTTTACTTTTTCTACACGTACTATAAACACGGTGTATAGAGAAGGTATTGTATGCACCCAAAAATTCGATACCGAGATTTCACTGCAAATACATGTTTTGAGACTCCCTGAATCCAAAAACAAGACCATTTTTACTTTCTCTACACGTATTATGTACATATGTACCCAAAATTTCCAAACCGAGATTTCAGCGGAAATATATGTTTTGAGACTCCCTGAATGCAAAAAAATTAAAAACATTTTTAGAAAAATATCCATATGTGTGTCTCTGTGTGTGTGTGCGTGTGTGTCTGTCTGTATGTGCATATGTGTATTTGTGGGCAGCATAGCTCAAAAACGAAAAGACCGTTAAATACCAAACTTTGTATTTAAGTTTGACATCTTCCAAGGATGAACACGAAGATTTTCAAGAAAATCCCCCACCCCTAACTACCCTTTACATGGAACAAATTTTGAAAATTTTGATTTTCTAAAAATGGCTCTAATGATTTTGATTAAGATCTCTTATATTTAAGATATTTACATGCCAAATAAAATGTATATCTTGCATTTTCTGGGAATAGCCTCTAAAGTCCTTTTTATTCTGGATGATTTTTAGCGACCGCGCCGTGGCCGAGTGGTTAGATAACTCGCCTCTCACCTAGATGGCCGGGGTTCGATCCCAAGCGACCGCATGTGAGATTTGGGGTGGACAAAGCTGCGCTGGGGCGGGCTTTCTCCGGGTACTCCGGCTTCACCCGCCATCGCATTCCACCGGTGCTCCATCATCATTCATGTATCACCAGTGTCACCGCCTGCGGTGCCATAAGTAGCTAAAGTGGGCGTTAAACACTAAAAAAAAAAAAATTGCATTTTGCATAACTTGTAAACCGTAAGAGATAGTCAAAAACTTATTGCACAAGAAATGTACATCACGATAAAACACACAATTTATGTCATTTACATTTTTTTCGTTGAGTTGGTCGTTTTTGAGCAATTCCTTGTTATTGATTTCAGCTTTGAAAAACGTTCCTATTCTCATACAGGAATTTGTCAACTCCTGTCCATAAAAACAAAGGAACTTCAGTGACATAGCAAACAGCTTTTGCCCATCACTTTAACCTATGGTACACCCTTAATTCCCTTCTACTTACAAGGAAGCAAGTAATAAGACTAATTCTGCTAATTTTTACTTGATTAGAATGAAATAAATAGAATAAGTTTTTGACAACAATTTGTTGCAGAGATGTACTTAGAGAAAGGCATGCGAACGGAACATATCAGATTCTTAATTCTTTCACTACTTTCGGTATTCAGTCGTTTCTCAAGATTCCGTGAAAACGATATTGCATATAAGGCTAGTATAAAGCGTTAGTTCTTAAACATTTGACAATCACTGTTAACCTTTGTATCTATAATGTAATGTGTAATGTAGCTATTTCCCTAAAGGTTTATCGCAATCAAAATTAATTGAACAGAGAAATAAGAATACATATACATATCATATACCATAGATTAAAGTGATAGTCAAAAGCTGGTTTCAATGTGACTGAAGTTCCTTTGTTTGTATGGACAGGATTTAACAAATTCCTGTATGAAAGAATCTTAAGTTTTTAAAAGCTGAAATCAATAACAAGGGATATCTCAAAAACGATCAACACCACGAAAAAGAAGTGTATGTCATAAATTGTGTGTTTTATCATAATCTACATTTTTGTGCAATAAGTTTTTGCGTATCTTTTACGGTTCACCAGTTATGCAATATTCAATAAAAATCATCCAGATTAAAGAGGTCGTTAGAGACTATTCCCAGAAAATTCAAGATACCTATTTTATTTGGCATGTAAATATGTTAAGTGTAAGAGATTTTAATCAAAATCGTTAGAGACATTTTTGAGAAAATAATTTTCGAAATTTTTCCATGTAAAGGGTAGTTGGTGTGGAAGAATTTTCTTGAAAATCTTCGTGTCACATTCTTGGAAGATACTAAACTTAAATACTAAGTTTGGTATTTAACGTCTTTTCGTTTTTGAGCTATGCTGTCCACAGACACAGACACAGATACACACACACACAAACGCACACACACGCACCATTTTCCAAAAATGTTTTTTTTTTTGGATCCAGCAGGACCAAAAATATGTATTTCCGGTGAAATTTCGGTATCGAATTTTTGGGTTCAATACAATACCTTCTCTGTACACTATGTACATAGTAAGTGTAGAGAAAATAAAAAGTATTGAGAAATTTCAAATACTAATAACGGATAATTTGGTTTATGACACAAAAATATTCGTCATATATTGTTTGTTTTAAATAGATTACAATGTTTGTGTAGATTTTACGTTTACGTGAGAAACTATGTAAAATTCCTTCCGAATGAAAAGGACTTCACACGTTATTCTTTAAAAATCGTAGATATGTATTTTATTTGTCCTTTAAATATTAGTAATTTGTGGTGTTTTAATCAAAATCGTTAGTCATTTTTAATGAAATGAAATTTTTCGAAAAATATTCAATTTTAAAGTCTGTGGTAGAGGATTTTCTAATCTTCGTGTCGCATCCTTGGAAGATGCAAAGTTTGGTTTATATATGACTTTCATTTTGAGTTATGATCTTCACAGACAGACAGACAGACAGACAGACCGACAGACACACTATCATACACACGCATTTTTTTTATTAAATGTTTGTTTGGATTGAAACGTGTATTCAGATGAAATCTCGTATTGAATTTTTGGTATTGGTGCGACATTTGCTCTTTTTACTATAGGTAAATAGCAGAAACGAAAAAAATCTGATGTTCCATTCACATGACTTTGTCTGCATTTCTGCAACAAATAATAGTTAAAAAGCTTAATCTTCTATTTACTTCATGCTAATTGAGAAAGAATTATCAGAAATGGTCTTATTACTTGCTACCATGTAAGTAGGAGGGAAATAAGGAAATACACTAGGCTAAAGCGATAGTAAAATCTTTTAAAAACCGGTTTCTTGTGATTGAAGTTCCTTTGTATGGATAGGAGATGTCAAACTCTCGTATGAGAAAAGTAAAAGTATTTTAAAGCTGAAACCAATAACAGGAATATCTCAAAAACGGCCAACTCCACGAAAAACTGTATGTAACATAAACTGTGTGTTTCAACGAGCTCTATAGTTTTTGTTAAGCAAGTTTTTGTCTATGTCTTACGGTTAACCAGTTATGCAAAATTCCGCAAAGTACATCCAGAATAAAGATATCTTCAGAGGCTATTTCCAGAAAATTTAAGATACATATTTTATTTGCCATGTAAATATCTTGTCGTGTAAATGTACGGTATTTCAATCAAAAGAGCCATTTTAGATAAAATAAGAATTTTCGAAACATTTTCCATGTGAAGGGTAGTTGGGGGTGGGGGATTTTCTTGAAAATCTTCGTGTCGGACCCTTGGAAGAGATTAACCTTAAATGTAAAGTTTGATATTTAACGGACTTCTCGTTTTTTAATTATGCTGCCCACAGACACACACAGACACATAGACACACACACGGACAATTTTTCTAAAAATTCTCATTTTGGATTCAGGGGGTCTCACAGCTTATATTTGTGGCGAAATCTCGGTATTGAATTTTTGGGTGCAATACAATACCTTCTCTATACGTTATGTACATAATACGTGTAGAGAAAGTAAAAATACTGTGTAGTTTAAACCAGTGGTAAATACGAGGGGATGACAGTGAATCAAGTCCATTTTTTTTGGAAAATTATTATTCCTCATGTGGTTTGCAACATTGATTTAGCGAGTACCTCAGATTTGTCTGTACTTATTTAGTCATATTGTATGTAATTATTACTAGCGTAATATTATTAAAAAATATTTTATTTATTTTTGGTGAAATCCCTATACATAACTTTCTCTACCAGCTGATATGTACTAAAGAAAGAAGTTAAAAGCTATTTCCAAATGTTTACAACTAATTAACTTCTTCAGTGAATTGGATGCATGCAAAGGAAGTAGGAGAAATAGGTACCTTATTCCACCCAATATTTCGATGTGGAAATTTCACAGGAAATGTGTTTTAAGATATCCTAAAAGAAAAGAAAAAAAAACAAAAACAATAAAAATGCATTTTTCAACCTATGGTAACCAGTTAACTTATTAATTGAAATTATAAGTTTTACATTCTCTATTACATATAATAAATAGGCGAAATCGGTATTGAAGTCCATCCAAAAAATCGATGTCGAAATTTCACCGGAAATGTGCTAAAGGTCCCCCAAAGAAAAATATGCATTTTTAGAAAAATATGTGTGTATGCCTCTCTCTGTGCTTGTGAAGAGCATAACCCAAAAACGAAAAGTCAGTAAAAAATTGGACTTGGTATTTAAGTTCAGAATATTGCGAGAATGTGACACGAAGATTCTTGAATTCTTTGGGAATAGCTTCTGAAGTCCCCTTCATTCTCAATGATTTTGGCATATCTGGTAAACCGCAAGAAACAGACAAAAATCTTACTATATAAAAATGTAGATCTCGTTAAACCACACAGTTCACATCAAATGCATTTTGTGTGGAGTAAGCCAATCCCAAGATATTCCTTGTTATTGCTTTGCATTTTAAAAGATCTACTGCTTTTCTCAAATAGGAACTCCTTTTTAATTTTTTTCCTCTTTGTTAAGCAAAGAGAAGGGATTTTCAAGGCTCTCAATAATATTTGACCATTGCTAACCCTAGGCGGTTCCAATTCGACTCGTCTGACCCAGAGTACTCGTGCGTACTCACCACAAACCTCAGAGGACGGAAAAGGGGACAGTGTTAGTCAATACGTCACGGGGCAAAGGTCATAGCACAATGCATGTGCTTGCATTCAACACTTTCTAAAATCATTTGGTAAGTCCGACACAGTTATATATGGAGTACACTTGCTACTATTGCTTTGCCTGAGATGTGTCAGCGCGTGGCTCAAAAAGGTTATAACGGAGCAAAGTCGCGCATATTATGTAATGAATTTCTATCTTTTTCTGTAAAAATTGAGCGATTGGTGCATCAAGGATGTTCATTCTCGATGGGATTGTTCTTATTGACCACTAATCAACTCTTTTATGCTCTGAAAGACCCGTTAGATAGTGTAGTACTTCGAAGAGCTGAAGTGTTCAGAGCATATGCGGATGATATGAAGTGTTTACGCATTCAAGATATCCAATGTTCAAACCACATTCTAACTGCTTATTATCTCAATTAAACATCCGAAAACCCAACTAATATTGTTAGACCAATGGCAACTGTCTCCTGTTTCTGGCCCTATGCCAATCGTATCCCACACAAAGGTTTTAGGAGTTATAATGTATCATAACCTTCAGGAAAAAGGTTTTCTGGAGCGTAAATTTAAATTCTCTAGCCGGTGTTTGTTTATGCTGGTTGAAACATGGCGTCGTGTAGCCGAAGATTACGAACCGAAAAGAAAATAAGAGTTGCACTTCAAGATGTATTAGAAGAAAGCGAGTGATTTTGAATTCTTAGACCTTGTTGAAAGAGTTCCTGACATCGAGGAAGAGAGGAAGATATACATTCCAGCTTCAGCGATGAAAATACATCAAATAACAACAGACTTCGTACATGCAAATAATCGGTGTAGTTATCAAAATGGATTTACTGAGGTGTAACCAGACGACGAATACAACGTGAATCAACAATTCAGCTACGAAACAACACAAAAGCTAAATTGTGCAGTAATATACGTTACATTTGTATCCTATTGCTTTATGCCGTTTTCATTAATAGTGGTATCGTGCTTATGTGTGTGTGTGTGTGTCGGTGTCTGTGGACAGCATAGCTCAAAAATGAAAAGACCTTGAATATACCAAACTTAGTATATAGGTTTGGTTCCTTCCAAGGATGCGACACGAAGCTTTACAAGAAAATCTCCCACCACCAACTACACTTTACATGGAAAAAAATTTTGATTTTCTCAAAAATGGCTCTAACGATTTTGATTAAAATCTGTTGTATTTAAGATATTTACATGCCAAATAAAATGTATATCTTGAATTTTCTGGGAATAGCCTCAAAAGACCTATTTATTCTGGATGCTTTTTATTGAATTTTGCATAACTGCTTAACCGTAAGAGATAGACAAGAACTTACTAAACAAAACATTTGAATCACAATAAAACACATAATTGATGTCACATGCATTTCTTTTTTCGTAGAGTTGATCGTTTTTCAGGTATTCCTTGTTTTTGATTTCACCTTTAAGAAACTTGTACTTTTCTCATACAGGAACTTGTCAACTCCTGTCCATACAAACAAAGGAACTTCAGTCACATAGCAACCAGCTTTTGATTGTCGCTTTAACCTATCGTACTCCCTTATTTCGCTTCTGCTTACAAGGAAGCAAGTAATAAGACTATTTCTGCTAATCTTTCTCGATTAGCATGAAATAGATAGGAGCATGAACTTGTTAACAATAATTTGTCGTAGAGACGTAGAGAAAGTCATGTGAATGGAACACATCAGATTTTTTAAAAAATAAAACACTAGACCAAAAGTTCTGGGTAGCAAGCTTTTGTGTGCCTAATTATTGGCTATTTTGGGATTTTAAATTTTATTTTCAATTTTTTATTTTGTTTTTAATGTTTTAAGATATTTAAGAGACTTTTCATGTGTATAATGCATACTATACAGTATACAAAAGGATTTACTAAAAATAAAAAAAAAAAAGATTCAGCTCTCTATGTCATTTGATACTCATTTTATTACTAATAATTTTAAATCTTGTATTCTGCTCTAAAATTGCTTGGCACTTTTCAGACAGCATTTTGATATTCGGGTTGGCACTAAAAGGGTTAATATTTTTGCGTCATAAATTTAGCGAAGAACGTACAAGAAGATTAATTTAATCCAGAGAGAATGGCACTTGAATGTACGCTCTGGTAGCTCTGGTACGTTACTCGAGCGCTTCCGATTTTAAAGAACTCATTATTTTCTGTGGCTTGGATTTCTCTATTGTGTGGCCCAGAGTCAGAGAAGAATAATGTTACAAATGCAGGGTTGGGCTTGGCAGGCGTTGAATCGAAGTGGACAGCCTAGCTTATTTCCATAGCAGATTGTATAGGGTAGTACTGTCCCGAACCCAGGTGTCGTTGGTACTAACTTACCAGCAATCAAAGAATTTCGACACATTTATATAACACTTCCTGTCAACCAAGCTGTGGAAATCGGCATCGGTACAGACTCTGTCTGAAACTATATATTACTTGCCCTTCTCTGCAGCTTTACTACCTGGAACGCGAATTGTCCTTACTCCGTGTGTACCTACTGAATGGAAAACTACAGTACGAGAGTCAGCTTATAAGTCCCGGGCCTCTCAACGAAAACAGCATTCTTTTTTTTTTTTTTTTTGCTTTATATCTCAATATAATCTCCAGAAAGGCTAATACGTTTGTCATATCGGTGTTCTAATTTAACTAAACCATCTCTGTAGTGCCTCAAAATACCTGTTCACCGCATCATTAGCCTCCTCGTTGCTCTGAAATCTTCATCCTCCAAGACATTTTTTGACGTTTGGGAACAGGTGGTAGTCACTGGGTTGCTAGATCTGGCGAATAGGGTAGATGTTCAAGCAATTCCAACTTCAATTATCACATTTCTCCCTTTGCAATGACGATGGGACGGAGCGTTGTCGTGATGAAACAATCTTGTTTTTATTACCAAATGAGGTCTTTTTATTTTCACCTCATCACTCAAACGTTGCAGTAAGCTCGCGTAGCAGCTACCCGTGATACTTTTACCCGTTTCCAAATAATCAATAAAAATAATTCCCTGTGCATCCCAGAAAACACTCGCCATAGCATTCTTAGCTGACAAAATTTGCTTTGCCTATTTTGGAGTTGGTTCTTCTGGCGCAATGCACTGTTTTGACTGCGATTTAGTTTCTGGAGTGTAGTGATGTATCCAATTTTCATCCATGATAATAAGCCATCTCAAAAATTCACTGGGATTTTTACGGTAGAGCTCCACATTCTTAACAGAAATAGTGTTTCTTTGCAACTTTTGATCAGATGTCAACAAGCGAATTTTTTCTATGTAAAGGTTAGTGTCGCATCCCTGGAAGATATTAAACTTAAAGACCAAGTTTCTAATTTTACCGACTTTTCGTTTTTGAGTTATCGTGTTTACGGACACACGCACATGCACACACACGGATATTTTTTTCCAAAAATGCTTTTTGGGTAGTGTTGTGTTGAGTTGTATGGGTAGTGTCAGACTGATAATTCAATGTGATAGCCAGGATTTGAACCACGGATCACCCGATCTCTAGCCGGTTGATCCACCACTGAGCTACCTGGCAATAGGCTGCGCAGAGCATTGAATTTCTCAACTCACTCACATGTTTCCCGGTAAACCACAAGGTCATTTCAAATTATTTTGAGATAACAAACCCCAATGGCAACTTACAATGTTGTTTAAGTACTTTAAGTCCCAGGATTCATAGTATATTGAACTATTATGGTCAATTGGTATTGACTTATTTGTTTGTTTTTTTTTTTACAAAAGCCGTATGTAGGACAGGAGTTGAACAGGTAGAGTCAGACTGAAATAATTTGCGATCAACTTGTGGTTTACCGGGAAACATGCGAGTCAGTTGAGAAATTCAATGCTCTGCCGACATGTTGCCATAGTAGCTCAGTGGTAAAGCAAGCGGCTAGAGACTGAGACCCGTAGTTCAAATCCCAGCTATGTCATTGAATTTTCCAGTCTGACTCTACCTATCCAAAAATTGAAATGATCAGTACTATTGTTGAAGTGTATTCAGTATTGCTTAAGGCAGATTTTACCTCGCAATGCTATCACTGTACCATAGTTTAGTGGCAAATAAAGAAGTGTATGTTTAATTTATACAAATAAGCTGCATTAGTAATGCCAAGAAATTCAGATATTTATTTGGTTACGATAGTAACGTTTATTGTACAAAACAATTATAACTTGTGTAACATTACATAATAATAAAAACCTTACTTCAGCAGTGACGATAGGTTGCCCTCAATTCTGAGGTGTATTGCATATGGCGGGCATACTCCTATGATTAAGTAGTAAATGAGTTACTAAATTGCTGTTCTTTAGTGCGCAGCCAAGCTGGAACAGCCAGGCTTAGTCTACTGAATTCCAATAGTCCCCTTATACCTATAACAAAAATTAAAAGTAACGTGAAGATAATTTCTACTAATATTTGCATTAAGTAACATTAACAGACAAAAGAATAAGCATTTGTAAGCATAATGTGAACAAGAGTAAACAGAGAAAATCAAGTGAGTGCAACACATTAGGAGGTATTGCATTCCACCCAAAAATTCAATACCAAGATTCACCGGAAATACATGTTTTGAGTCCCCCTGAATCTAAAAAAGGTATTTTTGGAAAAAGGTCCAACTGTGTGCGTGTGTGTGTGTCTGTGGACAGCATACCTCAAAAACGAAAAGACCGTTAAATACTAAACTTGATATTTAAGTTTGGTAGCTTCCAAGGCTACGACAAGGTTTTCAAGAAAAACTACCGTTTACATGGAAAAAAATTTCGATTTTCTCAAAAATAGCTTTAACGGTTTTGATTAAAATCTCTTATATTTAAGTTATTTATGTGTCAAATAAAATGTATATAATGAATTTTCTGGGAATAGCCTCTAAAGACCTCTTTATTCTGGATGATTTTTATTAAATTTTGTCCAACTAGTAACTGTAAGTGATAAACAAAAACGTACTACACAAAAACTTTAGATTATGATAAAACATACAATATATGTCATATACACTTTTTCGTAGAGTTGATCTTTTTTGAGATATTCCCTGTTATTGGTTTCAGCTTTAACTTATACTTTTCTCATACAGGAATTGTTCAACTCCTGTCCGTACAAACAAAGGAACTTCAGTCACATAGCAACCAGCTTTTGACCGTCACTTTAACCTATGGTACTCCCTTATTTCGCTTCTATTTACAGGGAAGCAAGTAATAAGATTATTTCTGCTAAATTTTTCTCGATTAGTATGAAGTAAATGTAAGCATAAGCTTTTTAACAATTGTTAGTTGACTGCCTCCGTAGTCAAGTAATCAACGAGCTGACTTTTTTCACCCGGAGGTCTCGGGTTCCATTCCCAGCTGGGACGGGGAATATTTCTTTTGCCAGAATTATTCCCTATCGCCCATAGAGTCTGGTAGTACGTATGTAAGAGTGAATGTGTGTGTGTGTGTTTGAGGAAAATAAAATGATTTAAACCTACAGACAACACGTTGTTTCAGGTGTAAAGCCCCGATACGAACTTAGATGTTAAAAAGGCCTATATATAAATGAAACAATAAAAAAAAAAAAAAAATAATGATTTGTTGCACAGATGTAGAGGAAGTCACGTGAATGGAACACATAAGATTTTTACTTTCTCTATAGACACTATGTACATAGTGTATAGAGAAGGTATTTCACTCCATCAAAAAATTCGATACTGAGATTTCACCGGAAATATATGTTTTAGGGTCCCCTTTATCTAAAAAAAGCATTTTCGGAAAAAAGATCCGTGTGTGTGTGTGTGTGTCCGTGTGTCCGTGTGTCTGTGAACACGATAACTCAAAAACGAAAAATAGGTAAAATACCAAACTTGGTATTTAAGTTTAGTATCTTCCAGGGATGCGACACGAAGATTTTGAGAAAAATCCCCCCACCCCAAACTACCCTTTACATGGAACTTTTTTCGAAGATTTTTGATTTTCTCAAAAATGGCTCTAATGATTTTGATTAAAATTTCGTATATTAAAGATATTTACCTGACAAATAAAATGTATATCTTGAATTTTCTGGGAATGGCCTCTGAAGAGTAGTTTATTCTGGATGAATTTTACTAAATTTTGAATAGCTGCTAAACCGTAAGAGACGGACAAAAACTTACTGCACAAAAAATTTAGAGCACGTTAAAACACACAATTTATGTTATATACATTTTTTCGTGGAGTTCGTCGTTTTTGTGACATTCCTTATTTTTGGTTTCTGCTATGAAAAACTTATACATTTCTCATACAGGAATTTGTCAACTGCTGTCCATACAAACAAAGGAACTTCAGTGACATAGCAACCAGCCTTTGATTATCGCTTTAACCTATGGTACTCCCTTATTTCACCTCTACTTACAAGGAAGTAAGTAATATGGCTATTTCTGCTAATGTTTTACTGATTAGCATGAAGGTAAAGGAAGTATAAGCTTTTTAAGAATAATTTGTTGCAGGGATATAGAGAAAGGCATGTGAATGTTACACATCAGATTTATTTTTAAAAAAGGTTCACTTGTCACCTATTCCTGTACTGCATAATACCGACACGAAATTTTACCGAACCTTAATCATACCAAGTTGTTTATTTTGTGGTAAAATAGAAGATCACGGTGTGTGCCAACAATAACGGGGTAGTGAGAAAACTAGCTCTAAATTACATGCTTCCGTTAAACTTATTGAAACCTGAAGCGAAAAAGGAACGTGAGAAAATAAGTAGTTGTTCAAGACTCCGCCTAAAAGGAAAACTCAAGGTTGACAAACACGTGGCATGTTTATGCGTTGAACGGTAGAGCGAGAGCATTATTTCGATCTGTGCATACTCTGGTAGACACTGTCAGATGATTCCTTTCCACCTTGTAAAACAATTTCAAAATAACCTTAGAGGTAGTTTCTTCTCAAGGTCTAGGTCTGTTGTTCACTCTCGCCTTTCGTTATAATTACTATAATTACATGCTTAAACAGCGATCTCCAGCATGCTACTGAGAGAGGGAAGACTTCGCTTTGTTTATATATCTTTGGTTTGTGGTTATTACTTTAGTATTTCTTGGCGTTTTCAGTGAACACATTAATAATGCATACTTCAGCTTAGTTGCATATGTTAGCTTCTCTTAATGTCTTCTAACCGTTTAGCACCTAGATATCCGAAGAAAAAATCTGATATGTTCGATTCACATGACTTTCTCTACATCTCTGCAACAAATTATTGTTAAAAAGCTTATGTTCTATTTACTTCATGATAATCGAGAAACAAATAGCAGAAATAGTCTTATTACTTCCCTCCTTGTAAGTAGAAGCCAAATAAGGGAGTACAATGGGTTAAAGTGATAGTCAAAAGCTGATTGCTATGAGACAAGTTCCTTTGTATGGACAGGAGTTGACAGATTCCAGTATGAGAAAAGTATACGATTTTTAAAGCTGAAACCAATAACAAGGAATATCTAAAAAAACGATTAACTGCACTAAAAATTGTAAATAAGATAAATTGTGTGTTTTAACGTGCTTTACATTTTTTGTGTTAATTTTTTGTTTATCTCTTATGGTTTAGCAGTTATGTAAAATTCATCCAGAATAACGTAGTCTTCAGAGGCTATTGTCAGAAAATTCAAGATATACATTTTATTTGTCAAGTAAATATCTTTAATACACGATATTTTAATCAAAATTGTTAGAGCCACTTTTGAGAAACTAAACATTTTTGAAAAAATTCCATTTAAAGCGTAGTTTGGGGTGAGGGATTTTCTTAAAAATATTCGTGTCGCATCTCTGTAAGATGCTAAACTTAAATATCACGTTTGGTATTAAACGGTCTTTTCGTTTTTGAGGTATACTGTCCACAGACACAGACACACACACCCACACACACGGACCTTTTTCCAAAATTCTTTTTATGGGTTCAGGGGGACCCAAAACACGTATTTCCGGTGAAATTTCGGTATCGAAGTTTTGGGTACATTACAGTACCTTCTCTATGCACTATGTATGAGGGCTGTTTTTTTTTTCAACCCCCATAGGCTATAAATAAAAGACAGGTTCATAGAGAACATCATTTTATTACTAAAAGTTTTGTACACTTATGGTTTACTTTTCAACATAATCACCAAAAAGATTGAGACATTTATTGTACCTGTGTATAAGCTTTGCAATACCCACTTCAAACAATGTTTCTTCCAATGATTTCAAATGAGCAATAACGTAGTTTTGAAGATCTTGGTACTTTACGACGTTTGCGAAGAGCCATTCAAAACAAACGAAGAGGAATGCTGGCTTCAGGAATTGTGTTGGTCCATGACAACGCTCGTCCACTCACTGCTGGACAACCCATCGGCTCCTTGTACAATTTCAATGGGACATTTTCGATCATCCGCCGTACAGTCTTGACCTGGCACTCTGTGACTTTCACCTTTATCCTGAACTGAAGACGTGGCCAGGAGGGCAGCACTTTCAAACCAATGAAGATCTACAAAACAACGTCAATGCTCATTTGAAATCATTGTAGGCAACATTTTTTGAAGCGGACATTTTTTGAAACGGTTATTGCAAAGCTTGTGCGCATGTACGATAAATGTCTCAATCTTTTGGGTGATTATGTTGAAAAGTAATCATAATAATACAAAACTTTTAGTAATAAAATAATTGTTTTCTGCGAACTTGTCTTTAATTTATAGCGTATTGGAAGTTGAAAAAAAAAAAAAAAAAAAAAAAAAAAAAAAACGGCCCTCGTATATAGTACGTGTAAAGAAAGTAAAAAAAAAAAAGAATGTCATAATGTGTTAACGATCTCCATATATTCCGCAAAAGATTAATGATTTGCAATGCAATGTTTCACAACGATGTGGCACAGAGAGCATGCAGTCCCGTTTCCTCAGATGAAATTATGCTCCAAAATAGAATGCACTTGCATTTATGTCTTTACGCATACGCGTACTATATACATCTGTCCACAAAAGATATATCTGAAAATTAAAGACACAGTTAGAGTACATGTTTTGCACCTTGAGCTGTCCCAGTAGTCGACATATAATTCTTGCTATTACTGGTGAAGAAGGCCTTGACAAAGCTCATCTGCAATTCAGAATCCCCATCGCCTGCATGCATAACATGCCATCTATTAACGTGTTCATAAAAACAACATCCCAATCTTCTTAATTCTTTTCCTCTTAAGTTAAGGAATTCAGTTGTTATATATCAAGAACGTTTGGAGAATATTTCGTCGAGAAAATATAAATCACATTTCACATGTCTGCGTAGCCTTCAAGTGCTTCTTCAAAAAGTTTAACTTGGTAAATTGTTGCTGTTTCTCATTTCTGCATGCACACTGAGAAGGTTTTTCAGTTCATGGGCTTAACTGACGCACCTACAAATCCCAGGAAAGCCAAAATTTACATTTTATTTATTATATAAATATCTTTAATATAGGGTATTTTAATAAAAATCGTTAGAAGTTTTTAGAAAATCAAAGTTTTCGAGTTTTCTTCCGTGCAAAGGGTAGTTGCGGGTGGGGATGATTTTCTTGAAAATCTTCGAGGCGCATTCTTGCGCGATACTAAGCTTAAATACCAAGTTTGATATTTAAAGTTCTTTTAGTTTCTGAATTATGCTGTTCAAAGGCACACACACACAGAAACACGCACTGACCTTTTCCTAAATATGCTTTTTTTTTTTTGTTTTTTTTTTTTGAGGGGCCCTAAAACGTGTAATTCCAGTGAAATCTGGTATCGAAGGTATAACACCTTCTCTGCACACTATGTAGTAGAGAAAGTAAAACGGATGCCATGTTTTGTTTTCCTTGAGGCAATTTTGAACTCATCAAAACACAGTTATATATGGAAATGGACATGCGTAATTAGATAACATTTCAAAAAAAAAAAAAAAAAAAAAAGGCGCTTTAAGTCCTTGCAGTTTATTTTCAAAGTCGAAGTGGAAGGGAGTCGCCCTCCGTGGTGTAATGGTTACCATGCTAACTTCATACACCCAAGGTCGCGGAGGACGATGGATTTTTTCGGGTGTAAAAATCCTTAGCATGGCTTCCTTCGGAAGGGAAGTAAAGCCGTTGGTCCCGTGTCGTAGATTTACGGCACGTAAAAGAACCTCAAGCCTGATAGAGAGGCCTCTGAGCAAAATTAAGCGGTCTTTCACACCCAATATAGAATGGGACGCTGAGAACCACAGCAGTTAAAGAGCGTCCATAAATAAGACGTCATTTATTTATTTGAAGTGGGAGGGTATGAAACATTCTACGTAATCAGTTCTTGCAGAACTCTGTACCTTGTACATAGAACTCTTTAAACAAATCTACGTTAGCTGATATAACTTGCTAACCTCGTAAAGCAAGGGAGCATTATATAGACAAAATAATCTTTAAACATAGGAATTTTATGGAGAACTGTGAAGTTTTCAATGATGACGAGCATATCAGTGATAAATTTAACCATTGCTATAATTGAACAAGCGGTGCTTTTGAGAATGAATTATTAGAACAATAAAGCCCAAAATATCATCGTTAAAGAAATTAATCATGGGGGGGGGGCGGTTTGTGCACTTCTTGTAAATGAAGCTAAATCACAAAAATGGTAAATTTATTGGTATAAGTTGGATATATGGAGGAATCACGTTACAGGACCGGTTGCTAGATACTTAGGTATGATAGATGTTTCACTTTCATGTGAATTCCTTACCCACAATCACATGGCCGCGCCGTGGCCGAGTGGTTAGACCACTCGCCTCTCACCTAGACGGCCCGGGTTTGATCCCAAGCGACTGCATGCCAGATTTGTGGTGGACAAAGCAGCACAGGCTTGGGTTTTCTCCGATATCTCCGGTTTCCCTTGCCATCGCATTCCATCCGTGCTGCATCTTCATTCATGTATCATCAGCATCAACGCCTGCGGTGCCAAGAGTAGTTAAAGCGGGCGTTAAACACTAGTCAAAAAAACAGTAGGGCGTAAGTCCTCCATACGAAGAGGGTAAAAACAAAACAGAAAGAGAGAAGAAAGGAGAGTAAAAACACCTGGCGCTGTTTATTTTATCTAGTAATTGATATATTAATGAAATGAAAACATGATTGGGGGCTAATTTTGAATATGATTTTAAGAAAATTATTGCTTTATCTACATTAAGACAATAGGTTTAATAATAAGAATTTTATCCATTTTTGGCTTCTTCTCTTTTCAGGTATGGCAATGCCATTAGCACGTTCCTGTGAAGAATAACTCAGATTGAATAAGATGGCGGTACATGTTTTGTTAATCATTTCTCAATGCCATTAGCACGTTCCTGTGAAGAATAACTCAGATTGAATAAGATGGCGGTACATGTTTTGTTAATCATTTCTCAATTCCATTAGCACGTTCCTATGAAGAATAACTCAGATTGAATAAGATGGCGGTACATGTTTTGTTAATCATTTCTCAATGCCATTAGCACGTTCCTGTGAAGAATAACTCAGATTGAATAAGATGGCGGTACATGTTTTGTTAATCATTTCTCAATGCCATTAGCACGTTCCTGTGAAGAATAACTAAGATTGAATAAGATGGCGGTACATGTTTTGTTAATCATTTCTCAATGCCATTAGCACGTTCCTGTGAAGAATAACTAAGATTGAATAAGATGGCGGTACATGTTTTGTTAATCATTTCTCAATGCCATTAGCACGTTCCTGTGAAGAATAACTAAGATTGAATAAGATGGCGGTACATGTTTTGTTAATCATTTCTCAATGCCATTAGCAGATATAGATTACAGCTTGCTGAAACAGAAATAGCTAACAATACAATAAATCCAAAGGTAGATCTTTAAGTAATGTCTTTGAAAGAAGTCAGAACAACGCAGCAGACAACAATAATAGCCGATTTGCTAATACTAATAAATCGATTTAAATAGTGCAGCATGTGAAAGAAGTTGATCGGCAATGCTTTTTCAATTTGATGTATTAAACGTTAGAAGTGTACGCTGCTATAGAAGAGTAAAAGAAAACAGCAAACAAAAGATTTCACTAATAGAAATATACGTGAAGAAGCTACTAAACCAGAAGCAGGATACTCCGATCTGTATTCACTTTTAATTTCTCTACACGTACTATGTACATAGAGTAATACATCCAAAAATTCGATACCGAGATTTCACTGGAAATACATGTTTTGCGACCTCCTGAATCAAAAAAAAAAAAAAGCATTTCTGGAAAAAGGTCCAAGTGTGTGTGTGTGTGTGTGTGTATGTGTGTGTGTCTGTGAACAGCCTAGCTCGAAAACAAAAAGATCGTTAAATACCAAACTTGCAATGATGCGAGACGAAGATTTCCAAGAAAATGCCCCCACCGCCAACTACCCTTTATATGAAACTTTTGATTTTCTCAAAAATGGCTCTAACGATTTTGATCAAAATATCGTATATTAAAGATATTTACCTGACAAATAATATGTATATCTTGAATTTTCTGGGAATAGCCTCTGAAGATTATTTTATCCTGGATGAATTTTACGGAGTTTTGCATAACTGCTAAACCGTAAGAAATAGACAAAAACTTACCATACAAAAAATTTAGAGCATATTAAAACACAAAATTTATATTATATACATTTTTTCATGGAGTTCATCGTTTTTAAAATAGTCCTTGTTTTTGGTTTCAGCTTTAAAAAACACTTTTCTCACACAAGAATTAGTCAACTTGTGTCCATACAAACCAAGGAACTTCATTCACATAAGGACCAGTTTTTCAGTATCACTTTAACCTATGGTACTCCCTTATTTCGCTTCTACTTAAAAGGAAGCAAGCAATAAGTCTATTTCTGCTATTTTTTCTGGATTAGTAAATAGAAGCATTAGCGTTTTAACAATAATTTGTTGCAGAGATGTAGAGAAAGTCATGTGAATTGAACACATTAGACTTTTTCTATCATTAAAATAGAAAGGCGCAGCTTTGTTGAGGGAACAGACTCTCGTTATGGATCATCGATATACAATTTTGCTGTACCGGAAACTACTGTTGGACAACCCTTCAACCATGACTCATGCATGACTCAGGATAACCCTCCAGGGGAGAAATCACTACTTTACGGCGCTCAGAAGTCACCTTGCATTAAATTCACACGCTACTTTCTAGTTTGTTTTTACTTTCTGTGTACATAGTGTATAGAGAAGGTATTGTATTGCACTAAAAATTCGATACCGAGATTTTAGCGGAAACACATGTTTTGGTCCCCCTGAATCCAAAAAAAGAATTTTTACTAAAAACGTCCATGTGTGTGTATTTGTGTGTGTGTGTGTGTGTGTGTGTGTGTGTGTGTGTGTGTGGAAAGCATAGCTCAAAAACGAAAAGACCTTTGAATACCAAACTTGGTATTTAAGTTTGGTTTTTCCAACAGTACGACACGAAGATTTTCAAGAAAATCCCCCATCCCCAACTACCCTTTACATGAATCGTTTTTCAAAAATTTTGATTTTCTCAATCGAGAAAAAATTAGCAGAAATAGTTTTATTACCTGCTTCCTTTAAGTAGAAGCGAAATAAGGGAGTACCATAGGTTAAAGTGATAGCTTTTTGGTTTGTTTGTAAAAGAGTTGACAAATTCCTGTATGAGAAAAATGTAAGTTTTTCAAAGCTGAAACCAAAAACAAGGAATATCTAAAAAAAAAAAAAAAAAAAAAAAAAACGATCAACACCACGAAAAAGAATTATATAACATAAATTGTGTGTTTTAATGTGCTCTACATTTTTTGTTTGGTAAGTTTTTATCTATCTCTTACGGTTTAGAAGTTATGCAAAATGCTGTAAAAATCGTCCAAAATAAAGTAACCTTTAGGGGCTATTCCCAGACAATTCAAAATATACATTTTATTTGTCAGGTTAAATATCTTTAATATATATATTTTAATCAAAATCATTAGAGCCATTTTTAAGAAAATCAAAATTTTCGAAATTTTTTCCATGTAAGGGGTAGTTGAAGGTGGGGGGGATTTTCTTAAAGATCGTATCGCATCCTTGGAAGATACTGAATCTAATTAACAAGTTTGGAATTTAACGGACGTTTCGATTTTGAGCTATGCTGCCCACAGACACACACATACACAAGACAGACAGACGGACCGACAGACGGTCACACACGGGCATTTTTCTAAAAATGCTTTTTTTCGATCCAGGGAGTCTCAAAACATGTATTTCCGGTGAAATCTCGGAATTGAATTTTTGGATGCATTAAAATACCTTCTCTATACACTATATACATGGTACGTGCAGAGAAAGTAATAATGTGTGGATACTGGTGGGCCAAATAAAGACTTGATAATTATCTATCAGTCAAAAAGGTAAGGTTATTCTCTCGAAAGCAAGAGTTGTGTAAATATTCTAACATCCATTTTCGTCTATTTATGTTGTTCTTATATAATTACGGAAATATCGGAACTTCCTTTCAAATTGTGCCATCCGCTCACCATGTTCTCTGCTAAGCAAGAGGTGTAGAATAGCAATGGAATCCTGCGAAATCAATTTCAATGATCGAAATTCCCTCATCATCTCTGCTGATAAGCAAATGGGGCAGAATAAAAATGGCTTTCGCTTTTAGCGCTAATTCCCATTAATCTGTTTTTACTTGAAATTGCTCCATTAAGAATTTTGCAACTCTGCAATCCCGCACGGAGGGATGGCTGTATACGAGAAATACGGGGCTATTGGACCGCCAGGCATATTCAAATTTCAGCTAACAATATAAAAATGTAAATTATTACAAATATTCTCTATCTATTCATTTTAACAATTGGCCTGTAGTACGGTTAGATTCAGAAACATTTGAAGAGTGCATAAGTGTTACATATTTAAAAACCACATTCACATACTTTGTCTATCTACTATTGTTTATTTGTATATTGCTTCCGGTAGCTACTCTTCCAAAATCTTATTTTCTAAGAGCTTCATATTAATCGAGATAATTCATATTAATTGCAGAAATAGCTCCATTACACGTGTCGTTGACACTTCAAGAAAGAGATACAAAATGGAATTGATAACCAGATTATAAAAACCGTCTCGCTCTCTTACTGGTTTAAAAAATACATACTCTTTCCATGTCATCTTGAGAAACAACTGAACAACAACTACCTACTTTAAAAAACGACAAAGCATTCTAAACTTAATCAGTAACAACGTATATCTAGGTAATGACTTACCTCCCACAAAATCGCCATTTGAAATGAGTTGCAAGTTTCATATAAATGTAGAACTTTTGAGTGATGGCCTTGTTCCTAAGATTTGTTTGTCAGATATGCAAACTGTCATCCAAATGAGCAAAATCTCACAGTCAATTTCCAGAAAATTTAAGATGCACGTTTTATTTGTCATATTAAACATTCATCAATTTAATTCAAAACATTAGAAGCATTTATTACAAAATAAAACTTTTCTAAAATGTTAATACACTTAGACCCACAAACAAAAGCCAATGACAATAAGCAAAGATTGTGAGTTGAACTTTGTGATGAGAAACCAGAATGCTGACCAGTCGACCACAGAGGCAGTCCGTGTGTTCATGCATAAAACATTATTCTCTCTGAATTGTGGTGAAGACGATTAGTACCTGCTTGTAAATTATTTCAAATTAGGCAATACGGACGTTTTTATTATAGGATATAACGAATCATCAAAGAGACCTCACCAGAGTTTTTGATTTATCTAGAGAAAATAAAAACTTAAGTGGAATGTAATTGACTATCTCTCGATCAAAAGAAGGTAGAGGGTGTCCGAAATAAACGCTACCGATAAATGGAATAACTACACTATCATAAATGTTACAGTTCGCATTAAAATGAAGAGAAACTCTTGAAGTTTTAATGTCTTTAAATTGGCAAATCTGTTATTCCTATCACATATATCTACACAGAGTGCTTTCCAAAATGGCCCCATTCACGCCAAAAGAAAAAGTTCAGTGATGTTATTGGTTAGTAGGGTTTTTAAGTTTCGATTACAGTTCAGCGAAGATTTCGTGCAAATATGACCGCGGAGCTTCCGACAGGTACCCCATTGTTCGGGGCACAAACATTTGTTTAAAATGGGAACTTTCAGCGACATGACATAATGAAGGTGTCGCATATCTCCAGAGTACCCAGATTCCAGGGAGGTACATTTTCCAGCAAATTGGAGCTACCCCTGATTATTGTGGATCAGTTGTTCAATCTTTAAACCATCTCTATTCGAGAGGATGATTGGTCGTGTGGTCCTTTTACATGACATCCACGATCGTAATTAGACATTTTTCTATGGGGATTCGTGAAAAGCCTATAGCACCAGAGTGGATAATCTTCAAATTTTAGGCCATAGGAATACAGAATAAGCCCACCTGGGTAGTGTGGTGGTAGCGTATCTGCTTCACATTCAACAGGTCGTGAGTTCGAATCTCGCTTAGGGTGAGTTACCCGGATAAGGTTTTTTTCGGGGTTTTCCCTTATCCTGAGAAGACGAATGTCGAGTAACTTTTAAGCTCCATTGAACCCGAGATTATTTGAGCATCATTTCACCAATTTCATTCGTCGTCCGATGTGACCAACCAGGTTATAGGACCTTGAACTACCACATAAAGGGTTCTAAACACATTACGATTTGTAACTCCACAGGTGTTACCCAATACCCGGACAGAGATTGAACACAGATATGAGAAATTCTGATGCTGCGATAAACTTCTTGAGCAGCTTAAAACTTTCCTGAGTTTTCCTTTTTGTATCCCAATTAAGGACCATGGTCCTGTGTTCATTTCGGACACTCGGTATACAAATATTACAAGAAATGATTACGATAAAATATTAATTAATAATAACTCCGCATGACAGTTCATAAGGAACCTTGGTCTACCGCCCAGCCGCTGACAGACGGGCTGCAGTATTGGAGGATGAGACGTGGTCAGCGTCTCATTCTCTACCGGCCGGTTAATGCGGTCCTCTCGACCTGGAGCCGTTACTTCTCCATCAAGTAACTCCTCAATTGGCCCCCAGGGACCTCACGAAGCTGAGTGCACCCCGAACCAAGTCTCCCAGAGGGGGGAAAAATCTCCACGCCGGTACCGGGAATTGAGCCCAGGTCTCCCGCTTGACAAGCAGCTGCGCTACCACCGCGCTAAAAATATTAACTATTTTACTAAATTAATTGATTGAGCCGCATCCTATACTGTTTCTGTTTTTTTTTTTTTTTATTGTTTCATTTATATGGCTTCCTTTGCATAGTAACAGCTCGTTTTCTGTAGGTTCTTTACGTTCGGGTTTCCCTCAAACACACATTCACTCTCACATACAATCTTCCAGATTCTGTGGAGGATTGTGAATAATTCTGGTTAAATAATATTCCCCACCCCAGCCGGGAATCAAACCCGGGACATCCGCGTGAGAAGTCAGCTCGCTGACCACTCGACCATAGAGGCAGTCTGTTTGTATTTTGTATTGCTTTGGTGTCGTGCTGCTTTAGTAAAGCTAGCTTTCAATACTTATAAGTGAAACAAATGAAGATCCCACCAAATAAATAGACGCTAGGGAGAGATAAAAATCAGACAAATGCTACGCAGAGGACAAAACAGATCAATGCTAAAGAGGTGATAAAAATGTGGAATAAGCAGCTATGGTTGCTTGAAACACATCGTTCCATAACGTCTTATTGTTCAAAAGAGTGTGATGTAGTAACAATGGGCCGGTTTAATACATTTTCTTTTGCTTTTTCTGAATATTCCTGATATATAAAATGGGTTAACAGCTCTAAGGAAATTGCTGAATTGTTTAAAAAATTGATAACGGTGCTTGGGTAGACCAAGGTTCGGGAAAATGTAGATATGCAAAACTAATTTTGGAAATGAAATGTGTCCTAAGCAGAAACTGTTTTTTACTTTCTTTATACGCACTATGTACATAGTGTACAGAGAATGTATTGCACTCCACCAAAATATTCGATACCGAGATTTCACCGGAAATGTATGTTTCAGGGTCCCCTGTATCCAAAAAAAAGTATTTTCAGAAAAAGGTCCGTATGTGTGTGTGTGTCTGTGAACACGATAACTCAAAAACGAAAAGTCGGTAAAATAACAAACTAGGTGTTTAAGTTTAGTATCTTCAAGGGATGCGACACGAAGATTTTAAGAAAAATCCCCCCACCCCAAACTACCCTTTACATGGAACTTATTTCGAAAATTTTGATTTTCTAAAAAACAGCTCTAACGATTTGGATTAAAATATCGTATATTAAAGTTATTTACCTGCCAAATAAAATGTATATCTTGAACTTTCTGGGAATAGCCTCTGAAGACTACTTTATTCTGGATGAATTTTTCATAACTACTAAACCGTAAGAGATGGACAAAAACTTAACCCACAAAAAATGTAGAGCACGTTAAAACTCACAATTTATGTTATAGACATTTTTTTCGTGGAGTTGATCGTTTTTGAGATATTCCTTTTTCTTGGTTTCAGCTTTGAAAAACACTTTTCTCATACAGGAATTTGTCAACTCCTGTCCATACAAACAAAGGAACATCAGTCACATAGCAACCAGCTTTTGGCTTTCACCTTAACCTATGGTACTCCCTTATTGCGCTTCTACTTACGAAAATACATGTTTTGAGATCACCTGAATCCAAAAAAAGCATTTTTAGAAAAATGTCCGTGTGTGTGTCTGTCTATGTATATGAATCTGTGTCTGTGTGTCTGTGGGCGGCATAGCTCAAAAACGAAATGACCGTAACGGCTCTAACGATTTGGATTAAAATATCGTATATTACAGATATTTACCTGACAAATAAAATGTATATTTTGAATTTTCTGGGAATAGCCTCTGAAGACTACTTTATTCTCGTACAATTCGACTATTTCTGCTAATTTTTCTCGATTAACATGAAATAACTAAAAGATAAGCTTATTAACAATAATAATTTACAGAGATATAGAGAAAGTCATGTGAATGGAACACATCAGATTTTTTCTATAGTAAACACTCACTTGTATTTTATTGATTCACAGTTAGATATATACAATTCAGAAAGCATGAATAGGTAGATAACTCAAAGCGATTTACACATAACTCAAGTTATAGTCTTATTTTTCATGTCAATAACACACATATTTTAATAAAGGCCTAAATGCTATTTAGAAGAAATTAAAAAGAATTAATTTTTTCATCCAGAGTGGCGTGTACCATCCGGAATTTTATGGATTCTTAGTCCACTGTCCTCAAAAGCACTCAAGCCTGGTGTTTATTGGATCTGTGTTTTTGAGTTTGGTGTTCGTAAACAACAGAATTTTTTATAAACAGGCACATTTTTACTTTCTCTACACTTACTATGTACATAGTGTATAGAGAAGGTATTGCACTCCACCCAAAAATTCGATACCGAGATTTCACCGGAAATATATGTTTTAGGGCCCCCAATATCCAAAAAAAGCATTTTCACAAAAAGGTCCGTGTGTGTGTGTGTGTATGTGTGTGTGTGTGTGTATGTACGTGTGTCCGTGTGTCTGTGAACACGATAACTCAAAAACGAAAAGTCGCTAAAATACCAAACTTGATATTTAAGTTTAGTATCTTCCATGGATGCGACACGAAGATTTTGAGAAAAATCCCCCCACCCCAAACTACCCTTTACATGGAACTTTTTTCGAAAATTTTTATTTTCTAAAAAATTCCTCTAACGATTTTGATTAAAATATCGTATATTAAATATATTTACCTCACAAATAAAATGCATATTTTGAATTTTCTGGGAATAGCCTCTGAAGACTACTTTATTCTGGGTCAATTTTATGGAATTTTGCATAACTGCTAATCCGTAAGAGATGGACAAAAACTTACCATAGAACAAATGTAGAGCACTTTAAAACACTCAATTTATTGTATATACATATTTTTCGTGGAGTTGATTGTTTTTGAGATATTCCTTGTTTTGGTTTCAGCTATAAAACACATACTTTTCTCATACAGGACTTTGTGAACTCGTGTCCATACAAACAAAGGAACTTCAGTCACATAGCAACAGCTTTTGACTATCACTTTAACTTACGGTACTCCCTTATTTCGCTTCTACTTACAAAGAAGCTAGAAATAAGACTATTTCTCCTATTTTTTTCTCGATTAGCAGGAAGTAAATAGAAGCTCCAGCGTTTTTAAAAATAATTTATTGCAAGGATATAGAGAAAGTCATGTGAATGGTACACATCAGATTCTTTTTACTATGAGATACCTGAACCGGTATTTCTGAAAAATCTCAATAACCAATTTTTGGACTGAGTGCAACATTTTTCTACCATAGGTAAAGGAGAAAATAAGCAATAGGGCTCAGAACAAATCTCAATAACCAATTTTTGGACTGAGTGCAACATTTTTCTACCATAAGTAAAAGAGAAAATAAGCAATAGGGCTCTGAAAAAAATCTCAAAAACCAATTTTTGGACTGAGTGCAACATTTTTTCCACCATAGGTAAACGCTGGAGAAAAAAGCAATAAGGCAAAATTGACCACTTTTCCGTGGTCTCCCGCAGTGTAATGTTTCCTGTGGGAAGGTTTCTCTCTGGCTCTGCAGGGACTTCCTTCCTGGAAATGTCTCGGGACCCCAAGTTGTGATGGTTAAAACAGGACTAGTTGACAACAGAATTGAAGTTATGTTGGAATCGTTTAGGATCCTGTCATTGATAACGAACTCGTTTCACACTGGGACACTGGTGACGGTCATCGGTGACTGGTGAACACTTCTTGATCACTGGTGTCTGAAAGGTCGCGCCGTGGCCGAGTGGTTAGACCACTCGACTCTCACCTAGACGGCCGGGGTTTGATCCCAAGCGACCGCATGTGAGATTTGTGGTGGACAAAACGGCGCTGGGGCGGGTTTTCTCCGGGTACTCCGGTTTCCCCCGCCATCGCATTCCACCGGTGCTCCATCATCATTCATGTATCATCAGTGTCACCGCCTACGATGCCATTAGTAGTTAAAGCGGGCGTTAAACACTACCAAAAAAAAAAAAAAAACTGGTGTCTGACACTGCAGGTATTGCCAACTGATTAGCTAGTGAAATAGGCCATAAGGGTCGTCTCCTTAGCGCGGTGGTAGCGTTGCTGCTTACCAAGCGGGAGACCTGGGTTCGATCCCCAGTACCGGCGTGGGGATTTTTGCCCCGCTGGGAGACCTGGCTCGGGGTGCACTCAGCCTCGTAAGGTCCCTGGGGGGCCAATTGAGGAGCTACTTGATGGAGAAGTAGCGGCTCCAGGTCATGAGGACCGCATTAACCGGCCGGGGGGACTCGAGGCGCTGACCACGTCTCACCCTCCAATACTGCACCCCATCCATGACGTCTGTAGTGGACCGAGATGGGGGACGCAGCAGCCGGGCGGTAGGCCAAGGTTCCCCGTGAGCTGTCGTGCCATGGAGTTACAATAGGCCATAAGGCGGAGCGCATAAGACGCACCCTTCATTTTCCTATGAAAATGTTGAAATAAACATATTTTTTAAATTTTCTCTTCATTCGCCATGTAGGGGTGAGTTCATGGTTTCCGCGCTCATTCATTTCTTCATTACATTTTGTTGTTGTAGCCTAACGTCGTTTAATCATCTATTTTGTCCATTCTTCTCGCATTGAGACTGCATGGTACGTTTGCTTTAGGTAACACAAAATAAAGGGGGTGAGCCATGTAAATGTCCTTGAAAGTTATAACCTCCTAGCCTCGTAATGGGTAGAAATTAAATTTCGCTAGTCTTATGGTAAAGCGTACGGTATTAAAGTGAAAAAATAACATATAACTTACCAATTTTATTTTGCTTTTTTTCATCCATGCTCCTCTCATTGAAATCAGGCACAAACTTACTTATAATTTCTTTCCACGCATTCACTTTCACCACTTTGTTGCTGTAGCAATCGCTTTTAATGTCCCAAATAGCAGGACGACTTTCTTCATCACTTGTAAAATTCCTCATACTAATCAAAGCCAAACTCATGGTTATGATGTGTGCAGTATAATGTAAAATGAATGTTTAGCTGTGCTCAGAAATGAGTGTCTGCAACACTGTGTTTGTGTCCCAAGGCGAACACTCCAATTTAAACTATTGTATGTCTGGCTGCGACTGCACTGAACACAGTCACCCTGTGCGTCACATGTGGCGAGGGTGAGACACTGCTGGGTCACAGTGACTCAGGGAGACAGTGTAATGCCCCGGTGTGAATGCTCCAATTCAAACAAATCTATCTCTATCAGTGACCGTCACAGTGACTCGGTGAGACAGTGTAGTGTCCCGGTGTGAATGCTCCAATTCAAACGAATGTATCTCTATCAGTGACCGTCACGGTGACTCGGTGAGACAGAGTAATGTACCGGTGTGAACGCTCCAATTCAAAAAGTGTACCTCTATCAGTGACCGTCACAGTGATTCGCTGAGACAGTGTAGTGTCCTGGTGTGAATGCTTCAATTCAAACTAATGTATCTTTATCAGTGACCGTCACAGTGACTCGGTGAGACAGTGTACTGCCCCAGTGTGAATGCTCCAATTCAAACAAATCTATCTCTATCAGTGACCGTCACAGTGACTCGGTGAGACAGTGTAGTGTCCCGGTGTGAATGCTCCAATTCAAACGAATGTATCTCTATCAGTGACCGTCACGGTGACTCGGTGAGAGAGTATAGTGTCATGGTGTGAATGCTGCAATTCAAACAAATGTATCTATATCAGTGACGTCACAGTGACTCGGTGAGACTGTGTATTGTCCCGATGTGAATGCTCCAATTTAAACAAATGTATCTATATCAGTGACGTCACAGTGACTCGGCGAGACTGTGTAGTGTTCCGGTGTGAATGCTGCAGTTCAAACAAATGTATCTCTATGAGTGACGTCACAGTGACTCGGTGAGACTGTGCAGTGTCCCATTGTAAATGCTCCAATTCAAACAAATGTATCTCTATCAATGAAAGTCACAGTGACTCGGTAAGACAGTGTAATGTACCGGTGTGAATGCTCCAATTCAAACAAATGTATCTCTATCAGTGACCGTCACAGTGACTTGGTGAGACAGTGTAGTGGCCCGGTGTGAATGCTCCAATTCAAACGAATGTATCTCTATCAGTGACCGTCACAATAACTCGGTGAGACAGTGTAGTGTCCCGGTGTGAATGCTCCAATTCAAACAAATGTATCTCTATCAGTGACGTCACAGTGACTCGGTAAGACAGTGTAATGTACCGGTGTGAATGCTCCAATTCAAACGAATGTATCTCTATCAGTGACCGTCACAATAACTCGGTGAGACAGTGTAGTGTCCCGGTGTGAATGCTCCAATTCAAACAAATGTATCTCTATCAGTGACGTCACAGTGACACGGTGAGACTGTGTACTGTCCCGGTGTGAATGCTCCAATTCAAACAAATGTATCTCTATCAGTGACGTCACAGTGACTCGGTGAGACAGTGTAGTGTCCCGGTGTGAATGCTCCAATTCAAACAAATGTATCTCTATCAGTGACGTCAGAGTGACACGGTGAGACTGTGTAGTGTCCCGGTGTGAATGCTCCAATTCAAACAAATGTATCTCTATCAGTTACCGTCACAGTGACACCGTGAGACAGTGTAGTGTCCCAGTGTGAATGCTCCAATTCAAACTGATGTATCTCTATCAATGAAAGTCACAGTGACTCGGTGAGACAGTGTACTGTCCCGGTGTGAATGCTCCAATTCAAACAAATGTATCTCTATCAGTGACCGTCACAGTGACCCCGTGAAACAGTGTAGTGTCCCGGTGTGAATGCTCCAATTCAAACAAATGTATCTCTATCAGTGACGTCACAGTGACTCGGTGAGACTGTGTAGTGTCCCATTGTGAATGCTCCAATTCAAACAAATGTATCTCTATCAATGAAAGTCACAGTGACTCGGTGAGACAGTGTAATGTACCGGTGTGATAGCTCCAATTCAAACGAATGTAGCTCTATCAGTGACCGTCACAGTGACTCGGTGAGACAGTGTAGTGTCCCAGTAGGAATGCTCCAATTCAAACGAATGTATCTCTATCAGTGACCGTCACAGTGACTCGGTGAGACAGTGTAGTGTCTCGGTGTGAATGCTCCAATTCAAACAAATGTATCTCTATCAGTGACCGTCACAGTGACTCGGCGAGACAGTGTTGTGTCCCGGTGTGAATGCTGCAATTCAAACAAATGTATCTCTATCAGTGACCGTCACAGTGACTCGGTGAGACAGTGTAGTGTCCTGGTGTGAATGCTGCAATTCAAACAAATGTATCTCTATCAGTGACCGTCACAGTGACTCGGCGAGACAGTGTTGTGTCCCGGTGTGAATGCTGCAATTCAAACTAATGTATCTCTATCAGTGACCGTCACAATGACTCGGTGAGACAGTGTAGTGTACCGGTGTGAATGCTCCAATTCAAACTAATGTATCTCTATCAGTGACCGTCACGGTGACTCGGTGAGACAGTATAGTGTCCCGGTGTGAATGCTCCAATTCAAAAAGTGTACCTCTATCAGTGACCATCACAGTGACTCGGTGAGACAGTGTAGTGTGTCGGTGTGAATGTTACAATTCAAACTAATGTATTTCTATCAGTGACCATCACAGTGACTCGGTGAGACAGTGTAGTGTCCTGGTGTGAATGCTGCAATTCAAACAAATGTATCTCTATCAGTGACCATCACAGTGACTCGTCGAGACTGTGTAGTGTCCCGGTGTGAATGCTGCAATTCAAACAAATGTATCTCTATCAGTGACCGTCACAGTGACTCGGTGAGGCAGTGTAGTGTCCCGGTGTGAATGTTTCAATTCAAACAAATGTATCTCTATCAGTGACCGTCACAGTGACTCGGTGAGACAGTGTAGTGTCCTGGTGTGAATGCTCCAATTCAAACTAATGTGTCTCTATCAGTGACCATCACAGTGACTCGGCGAGACAGTGTAGTGTCCCGGTGTGAATGCTGCAATTCAAACAAATGTGTCTCTATCAGTGACCATCACAGTGACTCGGCGAGACAGTGTAGTGTCCCGGTGTGAATGTTTCAATTCAAACAAATGTATCTCTATCAGTGACCGTCACAGTGACTCGGTAAGACAGTGTAGTGTCCCAGTGTGAATGCTGCAATTCAAACAAATGTATCTATATCAGTGACGTCACAGTCACTCAGTAAGACAGTGTTGTGTCCCGGTGTGAATGCTGCAATTCAAACAAATGTATCTCTATCAGTGACGTCACAGTGACTCGGTGAGACAGTGTAGTGTCCCGGTGTGAATGCTCCAATTCAAACAAATGTATCTCTATCAGTGACGTCACAGTGACTCGCTGAGACAGTGTAGTGTCCCGGTGTGAATGCTCCAATTCAAACGAATGTATCTCTATCAGTGACCGTCACAGTGACTCGGTGAGACAGAGTAATGTACCGGTGTGAACGCTCCAATTCAAAAAGTGTACCTCTATCAGTGACCGTCACAGTGATTCGCTGAGACAGTGTAGTGTCCTGGTGTGAATGCTTCAATTCAAACTAATGTATCTTTATCAGTGACCGTCACAGTGACTTGGTGAGACAGTGTACTGTCCCGGTGTGAATGCTCCAATTCAAACTGATGTATCTCTATCAGTGACCGTCTCAGTGATTCGGTGAGACAGTGTAGTGTCCCGGTGTGAATGTTCCAATTCAAACTAACGTATCTCTAGCAGTGATCATCACAGTGACTCCGTGAGACAGTGTAGTGTCCCGGTGTGAATGCTCCAATTCTAACGAATGTATCTCTATCAGTGACTGCCACATTGACTCTATGAGACAGTGTAATGTCCCGGTGTGAATGCTGCAATTCAAACGAATGTATCTCTATCAGTGACTGCCACATTGACTCTATGAGACAGTGTAGTGTCCCGGTGTGAATGCTCCAATTCTAACGAATGTATCTCTATCAGTGACTGCCACATTGACTCTATGAGACAGTGTAATGTCCCGGTGTGAATGCTGCAATTCAAACGAATGTATCTCTATCAGTGACTGCCACATTGACTCTATGAGACAGTGTAGTGTCCCGGTGTGAATGCTGCAATTCAAACGAATGTATCTCTATCAGTGACCGTCTCAGTGAGTCGGTGAGACAGTATGGTGTCCCGGTGCGAATGTTCCAATTCAAAGGAGTGTACCTCTATCGGTGACTGTCACAGTGACCTGCTGAGCCAGCATATTGTCCCGGTTTGAATGCTCCGATTCCTACTAACGTATCTCTATCAGTAACCGTCACAGTGACTCGGTGAGACAGTGTGGTGTATCGGTGTGAATGCTCCTATTTAAACGAGTTAACCTCTATAAGTGACCGTCACAGTGACCCTCTGAGCCAGTATAGTGTACCGGTATGAATGCTCCAATTCCTACAAACGTATCCCTATCAGTGACCGTCACAGTGACTCGGTGAGGCAGTGTAGTGTCCCGGTATGAATGCTCCAATTCCTACAAACGTATCCCTATCAGTGACCGTCACAGTGACTCGGTGAGGCAGTGTAGTGTCCCGGTATGAATGCTCCAATCCCTACAAACGTATCCCTATCAGTGACCGTCACAGTGACTCGGTGAGGCAGTGTAGTGTCCCGGTGTGAATGCTCCAATCCCTACAAACGTATCCCTATCAGTGACCGTCACAGTGTCTCGGTGAGGCAGTGTAGTGTCCCGGTATGAATGCTCCAATTCCTACAAACGTATCCCTATCAGTGACCGTCACAGTGACCCGCTGAGCCAGTATAGTGTACCGGTATGAATGCTCCAATTCCTACAAACGTATCCCTATCAGTGACCGTCACAGTGACTCGGTGAGGCAGTGTAGTGTCCCAGTGTGAATGCTCCAATACAAACGAGTGTAGCTCTATCAGTGACCGTCACAGTGACTCGGTGAGGCAGTGTAGTGTCCCGGTGTGAATGCTCCAATCCCTACAAACGTATCTCTATCAGTGACCGTCACAGTGACTCGGTGAGGCAGTGTAGTGTCCCGGTGTGAATGCTCCAATTCCTACAAACGTATCCCTATCAGTGACCGTCACAGTGACTCGGTGAGGCAGTGTAGTGTATCGGTGTGAATGCTCCAATTCCTACTAACGTATCTCTATCAGTAACCGTCAGAGTGACTCGGTGAGACAGTGTGGTGTATCGGTGTGAATGCTCCTATTTAAACGAGTGTACCTCTATAAGTGACCGTCACAGTGACCCGCTGAGCCAGTATAGTGTACCGGTATGAATGCTCCAATTCCTACAAACGTATCCCTATCAGTGACCGTCACAGTGTCTCGGTGAGGCAGTGTAGTGTCCCGGTGTGAATGCTCCAATCCCTACAAACGTATCCCTATCAGTGACCGTCACAGTGTCTCGGCGAGGCAGTGTAGTGTCCCGGTATGAATGCTCCAATCCCTACAAACGTATCCCTATCAGTGACCGTCACAGTGACTCGGTGAGGCAGTGTAGTGTCCCGGTATGAATGCTCCAATTCCTACAAACGTATCCCTATCAGTGACCGTCACAGTGACTCGGTGAGGCAGTGTAGTGTCCCGGTGTGAATGCTCCAATCCCTACAAACGTATCTCTATCAGTGACCGTCACCCGTGTCCTAGTGTGAAACGAGTCTTAGTCACCTGGTCTCCCAACACAGTTCTCCCTCACAGAAGTCAAGTTGAGAGAATAAAAGCCTACTATAGTCTCCAGTTACTGTTCGCTCCTCCGTCTGACTACTCCATATATATGGAATGTTTGTTGCTTCCTTCAATTCGGGATGTAATAATAATGAAGGACCTACTGTGGTCTCCAGTCACTGTACGCCCCTCAGTCTAACTACTCCTATTCCTAATATATGGAATGTTTGTTGCTTCCTTCAATTCGGGATGTAATAAGAATGAAGGACCTACTGTGGTGTGTAGTTACTGTACGCCCCTCCGTTTAACTACTCCTATTCCTAATATATGGAATGTTTGTTGCTTCCTTCAATTCGGGGATGTAATAAAAATGAAGGACCTACTGTGGTCTCCAGTTAATGTACGCCCCTCCGTCTGACTACTCCTATTCCTAATATATGGAATGTTTGTTGCTTCCTTCAATTCGGGGATGTAATAAGAATAAAGGACCTACTGTGGTCTCCAGTTAATGTACGCCCTTCCGTCTGACTACTCCTATTTTTACTTTCTCCATACGCACTATGTACATAGTGTATAGAGAAAGTATTGCACTCCACCAAAAATTCGATACCGAGATTTCACCGGAAATATATGTTTTAGGGTCCCCAATATCCAAAAAAAGCATTTTCACAAAAAGGTCCGTGTGTCCGTGTGTTCGTGTGTCCGTGTGTCCGTGTGTCTGTGAACACGATAACTCAAAAACGAAAAGTCGGTAAAATACCAAACTTGGTATTTAAGTTAAGTATCTTCCAGGGATGCAACACGAAGATTTTGAGAAAAATCACCCCACCCCCAACTACCCTTTACATGGAACTTTTTCGAAAATTTTGATTTTCTCAAAAATAGCTATAACGATTTTGATTAAAATTTCGGATATTAAATATATTTACCTGACAAATGAAATGTATATCTTGAAATTTCTGGGAATAGCCTCTGAATAGTAGTTTATTCTGGATGAATTTTACTAAATTTTGAATAACTGCTAAACCGTAAGAGATGGACAAAAACTTACTACACAAAAGATGTAGAGCACTTTAAAACACACAATTTATGTTATATACATTTTTTTCGTGGAGTTTGTCGTTTTTGTGACATTCCTTATTTTTGGTTTCTGCTATGAAAACGTATACTTTTCTCATACTGGAACTTGTCAACTCCTATCCATATAAACAAAGGAACTTCATTGACATAGTAGCCAGCTTTTGACTATCACTTTAACCTACGGTTGTCCCTTATTTAGCTTCTACTTACAAGGATGCGAGAAATAAGATTTTTCTGCTAATTTTTTTATCTGATTAGCATAAAGTAAATAGAATTATAAGTTTTTTAAGAATTATTTGTTGCAGGGATATGGAGAAAGTCATGTGAATGGTACACATCTGATTTTTAATATATGGAATGTTTGTTGCTTCCTTCAAGTCGGGAATGCAATAAGAATTAAGTGCATAACGTATCTATACAAAATATCACTTTTGTTACAGAGTTCTGTGAAAACTCCCGCATATAATTGTTGATATGAATCGTATTTTTTTTTATTATTATTATTTACAAAATTTCAATTCAATGAATATTCTAAGTTATAGCAAAACTTTCTTTCTTTTGTGCATCTATATGGAAATAAATTAAAGTTACTACTTAACACACTTTGTTTGCCACTAAGACACTCAAAGAAGGACAACACCTACACTGAATCACTGCTATCACACACTCAATACACAGCACGCTGATCCACTGAATCACAGTTATACTGACCACTGAATCACTGCTATCACACACTCAACACACAGCACGCTGATCCACTGAATCACAGTTACACTGACCACTGAATCACTACTATCACACACTCAATACACAGCACGCGGATCCACTGAATCACAGTTATACTGACCACTGAATCACTGCTATCACACACTCAATACACAGCACGCTGATCCACTGAATCACAGTTACACTGACCACTGAATCACTGCTATCACACACTCAATACACAGCACGCTGATCCACTGAATCACAGTTACACTGACCACTGAATCACTACTATCACACACTCAATACACAGCACGCGGATCCACTGAATCACAGTTATACTGACCACTGAATCACTGCTATCACACACTCAATACACAGCACGCGGATCAACTGAATCACAGTTACACTGACCACTGAATCACTGCTATCACACACTCAATACACAGCACGCTGATCCACTGAATCACAGTTACACTGACCACTGAATCACTGCTATCACACACTCAATACACAGGACGCTGATCCACTGAATCACAGTTACACTGACCACTGAATCACTACTATCACACACTCAATACACAGCACGCGGATCCACTGAATCACAGTTATACTGACCACTGAATCACTGCTATCACACACTCAATACACAGCACGCGGATCCACTGAATCACAGTTACACTGACCACTGAATCACTGCTATCACACACTCAATACACAGCACGCTGATCCACTGAATCACAGTTACACTGACCACTGAATCACTGCTATCACACACTTAATACACAGCACGCGGATCCACTGAATCACAGTTACACTGACCACTGAATCACTGCTATCACACACTCAATACACAGCACGCTGATCCACTGAATCACAGTTACACTGACCACTGAATCACTGCTATCACACACTCAATACACAGCACGCTGATCCACTGAATCACAATTACACTGGCCACTGAATCACTGCTATCACACACTCAATATACAGCACGCGGATCCACTGAATCACAGTTACACTGACCACTGAATCACTACTATCACACACTCAATACACAGCACGCTGATCCATTGAATCACAGTTACACTGACCACTGAATCACTGCTATCACACGCTGATCCACTGAATCACAGTTAAACTGGCCACTGAATCACTGCTATCACACACTCAATACACAGCACGCTGATCCACTGAATCACAGTTACACTGGCCACTGAATCACTACTCACAGATGAACTGCACTCTATAACTCGTTAACACACTGCACTATTTTACTGTCTTAACTATTCACCTCTTATCCGTTCAACCGGGCGATATACGAGGGTCGGCTGTTAAGTCCCGGACTCCACACAGATATGGCGCCATAAGGCCAGTTAGACGGCAACATTATTTAGCTTAACTCTAGAGTAGCTTGTATCCATAATGACAGGTGAATAGCTTGTTTATTTTCAAATGACAGCACTTTAAACAAGACAGCTTTAGAGTTTTCACGAAAATGAAGGATCTGGAAAAACGAGAAGTGATTAAATACTTCCATTCGAAAGGCTTAACGCCTAAAGAAATCAACGAGAAATGGGCAGTACATTGACATACTCTGCCCCTTCATATTCAATGATTAAAAGGTGGTTGCAGAGTTTAAAACGGGACGTACGAGCACTAGTGATGAGCCTCGCTCTGGACGCCCTGTAGAAGTGACAACTCCAGAGATAGCTGAAAAAATTCATCGTTTAGTACTGGAAGAGTGCAGATAAAAGTTATTTGAGATAGCAGAGGCTGTAAGTATATCAGAATAATGTGCATGCAGTATTTTAAGCTATGTTTTGGTCTTTCAAAAAGGTCTGTGCAAGATGGGTGCCGCGTTTGTTGACACCTGATCAAACCTTGCAAAGAAAAACTGTTTCTGTTAAGAATGTAGATCACTACCGTAAAACTCCCAGTGCAGTTTTGAAACGGCTTATTACCATGGATGGAACTTGGATACATTACTACACTCCAGAAAGTAAATCACAGTCAAAACAGTGGATTGCGCCAGGTGAATCAACTCCAAAAAAGGCAAGGACAATCTTGTAAGCTAACAAGTTTATGGCGAGTGTTTTCTGGAATGAATAGGGAATTATTTTTATTGATTACTTGGAAAAGGGTAAAAGTATCACCGGTGAGAACTACATAAACTTACTGCAACGTTTGAGTAATGAGGTGAAAAGAAAAATACCTCATTTGGGGGGGGGAAAAAAATCCGGTTTCATCGCGACAATGCTCCGGCCTATCGTTTAGTCAGTGCAATGGGAAAAATGTGCGAATTAAAGTTGAAATTGCTTGCACATCCACCCTATTCGCCAGATCTAGCTCCCAGTGACTACCACCTATTCCCAAGCCTCAAAAAAATGTCTTGGGAGGACGAAGATTTCACAGCAACGAGGAGGTCATTGATGCGGTAAACGGTTATTTTGAGGAACTTGATAAATCACACTACAGAGATGGTTTAATTAAATTAGAACACTGATATGACAAATGCATTAGCCTTTCTGAAGATTATTTTGCGAAATGAGGCAAAAAAACATTTTTAAATTTTGTTTTTTTTTTCATTGAGAAGCGCGGGACTTATCAGCCCGCCCTCGTATATACAACACCCACGTATACAACACCGAAGGTTCTAATCGCCGAAGTTATGAGACACTACCGAAAGGAAGCTTCCGGAACTACGATATTACCCAAACTGCGGGGAAGTGGCACAATGGGCTTTATTTGTGTGGTTATTGTGTTTGTTATTTACCGATGGCGGAAGAAGTGACACATCACGAGAAGAGATGGCATCAACACGTACAAATAAATGTCACCTGGTCCGTGCTAAGCATAGTCTTATAACAATAGGAAGATAGGATATAGATTCCCAAAAAGAGATGGAAACAGCATTCCTATAACATTTGGTTTCGAAACGGGAATCCTTGGATTGAAACAAGAAGAGCTTCAATTATTCTGCAAGGTGTCGGTCGGACAATAGCTTCGCCTATTATTGTTGACTAGATGAAGCCGGCAGGTTGTGCTTCGCTGCCGCACCGAATCGTAGATGATTGTGCGCCAACATCATATATGCTGAGTAGATAATATATAACTTTAATATTCTACTACTTCTTTGAGGAGAAGAGGACTGAGAGAGAGGAGAGAAAGGGACAAAATGGAATGTGTAAGGAGAGAAATAAGGAAGAGAGAAGAATAAACGATACGAGACACAGAGTATAATTACCGCGGTTAATACGGGTTCTGTTGGCATTAAAAGATTGTATGGCATTTTCTCAGGTTATCACATAATTCCTCATTTTCTAAGCCATGAAAACATTTTCTTGGAGAAGAATAGAGGTATGTAATTCCTCATCGTGACAAAAACATTCCAATGATTACCCATATGATATACATCTTTAATTAAAGTTCGTAAAAAGAAGATTTTTGTAGAACTGTTGGGCAGATCATAAATTAGAAAGTGTAATGCCAAGCCAATTTTCTTGTTTCATCACTTGCGACCCGTGAAAATGTGCAATTTGTGTAGCTCGAGGAAAACATATGCTCTGTATAATGACTTGCAGTAATTAATAAGACATTTCCAGCGTTTAAAACATCTCCCGTGAAGTCATAAAATGGGTAAGATGTAACCCTTCAGCTTTACTTTCTCCACTAGGGAAGTAGCAGGTAGAGAATATTTCACGGGTCAAGGTAGTCTGAACACAGTCGGTCCCCATGGTCGCGCTCGCCAAAGCGTCTCGCTTTGGTGTTTCGCAGCGCAGGGGATCGTGGGTTCGAGTTCCGCCTTGGGCATGGGTGTTATATGTTTGTGTATGTGTGTGTAAAAAGTAAAACAGAAATTCAGTAAACAAATTAGGTAAATAAAAAAGTAGGGTATACAGCGCCGGAGTCCCGATTACACTCCGCAGCTGTATGTTATATATATATATAAACACAGGGAAATTCACCATAAGTGAATTGAATTACCTTGCTCTTAAAGCATTCAATTTATTTTTCCAGAAATTTGTGTGCATTATTCTATAAATCATGAAAATTATTTAAAGGGGTTGTTTGCATTACTAGCTTATGTGGTTGAATCTAGAAAAGTATCTCATTCGGCAGAAAAGTAATAAAACTTAGTCTTAAAACATGTGAATTCATGTATATTTTTCATTAATACTGCTCGCAATACATAATCATACTTTTGCATGCTTGTTCTTAACATAATCAGCTATCTTCTGAACCTTAATTATTTAGCTATGATACAATTTCAAAAGAAATTAAAAAATCTGATGTGTTACACTCACATGACTTTCTCTATATCTCTGTAAATTATTATTGTTAATAAGCTTATCTTTTATTTCTTTCATGCTAATCGAGAAAAATTAGCAGACATAATCTTATTTCTTGCTTTATAGTAAGTAGAACCGAAATAAGGGACTACCATAGGTTAAAGTGAAAGCCAAAAGCTGGTTGCTATGTGACTGATGTTCCTTTGTATTGACAGGAGTTGACAAATTCCTGTAGGAGAAAAGTGTTAAGTTTTTCAAAGCTGAAACCAATAAAAAGGAATATCTCAAAAACGATCAACTCCACGAAAAAAATGTATATAACATAAATTGTGTGTTTTAACGTGCTCTACATTTTTTATGGGTTAAGTTTTTGTCCATCTCTTACGGTTTAGTAGTTATGAAAAATTCATCGAGAATAAAGTAGTCTTCAGAGGCTATTCCCAGAAATTTCAGAATATACATTTTATTTGTCAGGTAAATAACTTTAATATACGATATTTTAATCAAAATCGTTAGAGCCATTTTTAGAAAATCAAAATTTTCGAAATAAGTACCATGTAAAGGGTAGTTTGGGGTGGGGGGATTTTTCTCAAAATCTTCGTGTCGCATCCCTGGAAGATACTAAACTTAAATACCAAGTTTGGTATTTTATCGACTTTTCGTTTTGAGTTATCGTGTTTACAGACACACGGACACACGGACACACACACACACGGACCTGTGTTTGAAAATACTTTTTTTGGATACAGGGGACCCTAAAACATATATTTCCGGTGAAATCTCGGTATCGAATTTTTTGGTGGAGTGCAATACATACTATGTGCATAGTGAGTATAGAGAAAGTAAAAAGAATATATTTGCAAATTCAAAAAAGTAAAAATGTGTAAAACTTGCAATTTTGTTGTTTTCGTAATATGATGAATATATACTATAACATCATAATTGTGGTTCAGAAAATTCAGATATGTGTTGTACGTATGTGGTGAAATTTCAGCTTTCCAGCTCTCACAGTTTCTGAGAAAAAGGTACATAGGTATACAAAAATGCTGTTTTGAGAAAACTGAATTTAAAGGTACAAATGTTCTAAAAAGCATCATTGCATAACACCTTTAAAGAAATGCTGAATAGCATTTAAATTGATTAAAATCCTCTTAACCATCCAAAAGTATATATTTTCTGAAACTAGAAATAATAGAGGTTTTATTAGTGTCTAAACCAAAAAAAAAAAAATGTTATGTTTCACCATTTCAGAGTACATTGTCCCCTTTATTATACACATTACAAGAATTTTTCAATGGAAATACAGGTTTTGGAATTGTGTGAATGTGTGTGTGTGCGCGTATGCCTATTTGTCTGCGCGCACCATTTACTCTAAAACTACATTAACAGTTTATACCAAACTTGGGATTTTATTCAGCATCTTTCAACGATGCGACACAATTTAAAAAGAAATCTCCCGCTCCCCCACCAACTAACCTTTTCATGGAAAAAAGATTATTATTTATGTTATTAAATGTCTAAAAAAAAATTATTAAAATACATGTTGAACATTTAAAATCTATATCTTTAATTTTCTAGAAACAGACTGTGAAGCCATCTTGATTCAAGTAAACTTTTTATACTTTTACATAACTTATAAATGTATCATACAGACACAAACGATCTACAGAAAAGTATATCTTTTTTGACACAAAATTTATGTTAAATATGTTTTTGTAGCATTTAACATTTCGGATATATTAGATATTGATTTGCATTTTCATACACTTTATGTCCATAATTTAAAAGCCTTGTTTAATGTTCAATGCTAATATCATAAACATTAAGTATTTTAATATAAAGAAGTCCTTAGAGCCGTTTTAATAACATGAAAATCTGATGTGTTCTATTCACATGACTTTCTCTACATTTCTGCAACAAATTATTGTTAAAAAACTTATGCTTCCATTTATTTCATTCTAATCGAGGAAAAATTAGCAAATTCCTGTATGAGAAAAGTATAAGTTTTTCAATGCTGAAAATAAAACAAAGAATATCTCAAAAACGATCAACTTCACGAAAAAAATGTATATAACATAAATTGTGTGTTTTAACATGCTCTAGATTTTTGTGGTAATAAAGTAGTCTTCAGAGGGTATTTCCAGAAATTCAAGATATACATTTCATTTGTCATGTAAATATCTTTAATATACGATGTTTTAATTAAAATCATTATAACTATTTTTGAGAAAATAAAAATCTTCGAAAAAAGTTCTATGTAAAGGGTAGTTGAGGATGGGGGGGATTTTCTTGAAAATCTTTGTGTTGCATCCTTGGGAGATATCAAACTTAAGTACTAAGTTTGGCATTTAACGGTCTTTTCGTTTTTGAGCTATGCCGTCCACAGGCATACACACACGCACACACACACGCGCACATAGGACCTTTTTCCAAAAATACTTTTGTTCACATAAATGATATTCTGAAGTGGATGATATTTCCTGAAAACGTTTATGATACAAAGGAAGATAAAAACCTTAAATATAACGTTTGTTCGTTTTTATTTTCCATTCCATGTTCATAGCAGATAGAGAATAAATCCATATCGAGAAAAAACCGAAAATACAAGTTTTGAGGATCTCTGGATCCAAAAAGGTTCATGTAAGTCTCTGTCAGTCTGTGTGAATGTGTGCATGTACGAATGTCTGTGAATAACCAACTCAAAAAGAAAAACAAATAAATACTTGGTATTTTTAGTATCTTCCAAAGATGTAAAACGATTTTCAAGAAAATGTCCCGATCCTTAGGTAACCTTTACGTGGAAGTGGATATGAAATGCAAAAGAAATAGATGACAAGAAAGGTGATATTGAAGCAATTGGTGGAATGAGTGGCGGGGAAAACCGGAGGACCTGGAGAAAATCCAGACGTCTCTTTGTCCACCACAAACCCCACATACGGGTGCTTGGGATCGAACCTAGGTCGCCTATGTGGAGCAAAACAGTCTAACCACTCAGCCACGGCGCCGCCTTTGACATAAACGTATTACATAAAAATCTGATGTGTTCCATTCACATGACTTTCTCTATATCACTGCAACAAATTATTCTATTTACTTCATTTAATGGAGCAAACATTAGCAGAAATAGTCTTATTACTTGCTTCCTTGTTAGTAGAAGCGAAATAAGGGAGTACCATAGGTTAAAGGGATAGTCAAAAGCTGGTTGCTCTGCGACTGAAGTTCCTTTGTTTGTATGGACACGAGTTCACAAAGTCCTGTATGAGAAAAGTATGTCTTTATAGCTGAAAAAACAAGGAATATCTCAAAAACAATCAACTCCACGAAAAAAATGTATATATCATAAGTTGTGTGTTTTAAGGTGCTCTACATTTGTTGTGTGGTAAATTTTTGTCCATCTCTTATGGTTTAGCAGTTATACAATATTCCGTAAAATTGACCGAGAACAAAGTAGTCTTCAGAGGCTATTCCCAGAAATTCAAAATATATATTTTATTTGTCATGTAAATATCTTTAATATACGATATTTTAATCAAAATCCTTAGAGCCATTTTTTAGAAAATCAAAATTTTCGAAAAAAGTTCCATGTAAAGGGTAGTTTGGGGTGCGGGGATTTCTCTCAAAATCTTCGTGTCGCACTTCGAAGATACTAAACTGAAATACCAAGTTTGGTATTTTACCGATTTTTCGTTTTTGAGTTATCGTGTTCACAGACACACGGACACACTGACACACACGGACCTTTTTCTGAAAATACTTTTTTTGGATACAAGGGAGCCTAAAACATATATTTCCGGTGAAATCTCAGTATCGAATTTTTTGGTGGAGTGCAATACCTTCTCTATACACTATGTACATAGTACGTATAGAGAAAATAAAAATGCGGATATCTTTAAAACAAACAATTTTATTTTATTTATTCCAATAACACATTTCCAAGATATGCGTTAATAATGGGGATTGTTCAGTACTTCGTTATTCTTTTTTTACTTTCTCCATACGCACTATGTACATAGTGTATAGAGAAAGTATTGCACTCCACCAAAAATTCGATTCCGAGATTTCACCGGAAAAATATATGTTTTAGGGTTCCCAATATCCAAAAAAAGCATTTTCACAAAAAGGTCCGTGTGTGTCTGTGTGTGTGTGTCCGTGTGTCCGTGAACACGATAACTCAAAAACGAAAAGTCGGTAAAATACCAAACTTGGTAGTTAAGTTTAGTATCTTCCAGGGATGCGACACGAAGATTTAGAGAAAAATCCCCCATCCCCAACTACCCTTTACATGGAACTTTTTTCGAAAATTTTGATTTTCTCAAAAATGGCTCTAACGATTTTTATTACAATTTCGGATGTTAAACATATTTACCTGACAAATGAAATGTATATCTTGAACTTTCTGGGAATAGCCTCTGAAGAGTAGTTTATTATGGATGAATTTTACTAAATTTTGAATAACTGCTAAACCGTAAGAGATGGACAAAAACTTACTACACAAAAAGTGTAGAGCACTTTAAAACACACAATTTATGTTATATACATTTTTTCGTGGAGTTCGTCGTTTTTGTGACATTCCTTATTTTTGGTTTCTGCTATGAAAAATGTATACTCTTCTCATACTGGAACTTGTCAACTCCTATCCATATAAACAAAGGAACTTCATTGACATAGCAACCAGCTTTTGACTATCACTTTAACCTACGGTTTTCCCTTATTTCGCTTCTACTTACAAGGATGCGAGAAATAAGACTTTTTCTGCTAATTTTTTTATCTGATTAGCATAAAGTAAATAGAAGTATAAGCTTTTTAAGAATTATTTGTTGCAGGGATATGGACAAAGTCATGTGAATGGTACACATCAGATTTTTTTAATTTCTTCCCGATATTCAATTGTTTCTAGTGAATGCAGAGAAATTAGTTTCTCTTGGAATTAGTATGTAATTTTAAGATCAGCAAATAGCGTCCGGATCTTACATATTAGGGTATCGCTATTCCCTTTGCATTATTAAGAAATGCGTATTGTAGTCATTTCCTCAGCAGTTTATCTAGGTTAAAATGAAACAGGTAGAACAATAAGCTTCGTAAGAATAATTCTCACATTATCTATAGACGATAGACAGGAATAAATTCATTTAACTGATATAACTTTTTAGTTATGCTGCTCGTGTGCACAGATTTTTCTTCGAAAATGCTTTCGGTGTCTCAAAACGTGCATTTCCAGTGAAATGTTTCCAACTTTTGGATGGAATAGCATCTCTGCTTCCACTTCTAAGCATAGGTAGGCTGTAGAGAAAGTAAACAATATTTGAAACAGCGTATGTTGAAGTGGTCAAAAAGTATGTAACGGATCCTTTTAGGTAATACAAAATACCTATGTTGTTTGTTAATGCGGTTAATTTTTTTAATGATTTTTTTTCACAGAAGTTAGATAGGTAGACTGAGACTAAAAAACTCAAGGCCATTACCGAGATTAGAAGCACCAACCTCCCCATCTTTAGCTGGTCGCTCTAACCACTCAGCTACCTTGGCAACATACCGGCGTGCCATTAAACTCCTCAACTGACTCGCATGTTTCCCGGTAAACCACAAGATGATCTCAAATTACTTTGAGTTGCCATACCCCAATAACGATTTATAATGCCTTAAGTATTTTAAGTCCCGGACTTCACAGCTTAAAAAATTATTAGGTCAATTAGTGTTAATTAATTAACTATCAAATTTGAATGGTAGTTTTGGAATAACCATATATATTTACTTTCTCTACACGTACTATAAACATATATGTTCTGGATCCCCTGTATAAAAAAGTCATTTTCATTAAAAGGTCCGTGTGTGTGTGTGTATGTGTGTGTGTGTGTGTGTGTGTGTGTGTGTGTGTGTGTCTGAACACGATAACTCGGTAGAATACCTAACTTGGTACTTAAGTTTAGTATCTTCCGGGGATGTGACACGAAGATTTTGAGAAGAATCCCCCTACACCAAACTACTCTTTACAAGGAACATTTTGCGAAAATGTTGGTTTTCTCAAAAATGGCTCTAGCAATTTTGGTTAAACTATCGTACCTATATTAAAGATATTTACCTCACAAATAAAATGTGTATCTTGAATTTTTTGGGAATAGCATCTGGACTACTTCATTTTGGATGAACTTTACGGAATTTTGCGTACTGCTAAACCGTAAGAGATGGACATAAATGTACCACACAAAAATATAGAGCCCGTTAAAACACACAATTTATGTTTAAGATATTCCTTGGTATTGGTTTCAACTTTAAAAAACGTAAAACTTCTCATACAGGAATTTGTCAACTCGTGTCCATACAAAGGAATTTCAGTCTCAAGGCAAACCAACTTTTTTGTTCTTCTTCTTTTTTAATGTAGCTTAACGACCTGGTTGGTCATATCGGACGATGAATGGAATTGAAATGAAATGCTCAAATGATCTCGGGGTCCATGGAGCTTAAAGTTACTCGACATTGGTCTTCTTAGGATAAAGGAAAACCCCGAAAAAACCTTACCCGGGTAACACACCCTAAGCGAGATTCAAACTCACAACCTGATGAACATGAGGCAGACACGCTACCACCACACTACTCAGGCGGGCCAATCAGCTTTTGACTATCATTTTAACGTAGGGTACTATCTTATTTCTCTTCTACTTACAAGGAAGCAAGTAATAAGACTATTTCTGCTAATTTTTTCTCGATTAGTATGAAGTAAACAGAAGGACGCTTTTTAACAATAATTTGTTGCAGAGTCATGTGAATGGAACACATCAGATGTTTTAAGAGTTGCTTTTAACTTTTATAATGGTAGGCAAATTACCTTAAAATTTTCTAGGCTTGGATCCATTTTTATTCACCTCGCGATTCTGTTTGTTGTGCATGGAGTACATAAAGACTAACAAAGGTCTGATGTTTTCTGTACGTCTCTACAACAAATTATTGTTAAAAAGCATAACCCTCTATTTATTTACTTCATACTAATCGAGAAAAAATCAGCAGAAATAGTCTTATTACTTGCTTCCTTGTAAGTAGACGCGAAATAAGGGACTTCCATAGGTTAAACTGATAGTCAAAAGCTGGTTGCTATGTCAATGAAGTTCCTTTGTTTGTATGGATCGGAGTTGACAAGTTCCTGTATGAGAAAAATATAAGTTTTTCATAGCAGAAACCAAAAATAAGGAATGTCTCAAAAACGACGAGCTCCACGAAAAAAGGTTATATAACATTTTTTGTGTAGTAAGTTTTTGTCCATCTCTTAAGGTTTAGCAGCTATGCAAAATTCCGTAAACTTCATCCAGAATAAACTACTCTTCAGAGGCTATTACTAGAAAATTCAAGATATACACTTTATTTGTCAGGTAAATATGTTTAATATACGAAATTTTAATCAAAATCGTTAGAGCCATTTTTGAGAAAATCAAAAAAAAATCAAAATTACTTAAATACCAAGTTTGGTATTTTACCGACTTTTCGTTGTTGAGTTATCGTGTTCACAGTCACACGGACACACGGACACACACACACACACACACACACACACGGACCTTTTTGTGAAAATGCTTTTTTTGGATATTGGGGAACCTAAAACATATATTTCCGGTGAAATCTCGGTACCGAATTTTGGGTGGAGTGCAATACCTTCTCTATACACTATGTACATAGTGCGTATAGAGAAAGTAAAAATTAGCAGAAATAGTCCTATTACTTGCTTCATTGTAAGTAGAAGGGAAATAAGGGAGTACCATAGGTTAAAGTGTTAGTCAAAAGCTGATTGCTATGTGACTGAAGTTCCTTTATTTGTATTTTGGACAGGAGTTTACACATTTCTGTATGAGAAAAGTATAAGTATTTTATAGCTGAAACCAATAACAAGGAATATCTCAAAAACGATCATTATGTATAAAAAATAAATTGTGTGTTTTCACGTGCTCTGCATTTTTTGTGATGAAGTTTTTGTCAATCTCTTATGGTTTAGCAGTTATAATAAATTCCGTAAAATTCATCCAGAATAAAGTAGTCTCCAGAGGCTATTCCCAGAAAATTCAAGATATACATTTTATTTGTCAGGTAAATATCTTAAATATACGATATTTTAATCAAAATCATTAGAGCCATTTTGAGAAAATCAAAATGTTCGAAAAAAGTTCCATGTAAAGGGTAGCTGGGGGTGGGAGGATTTTCTTTGAAATCTTCGTGTCGCATACTTGGAAGATACCAAACCTAAATACAAGTTTGGTTTTGAATGGTCTTTTCTTTTTTGAGCTGTGCTGCCTTCAGACACGCACAGACAAGCAGACACACGCGGACATTTCTTTAAAAACACTTTTTTTTGGATTCAGTGGTTCTTAAAACATGTACTTCCGGTGAAATCTCGGCATGGAATTTTTGGGTGTTGCATTTCAATACCTTCTCTATACACTATGTACATAGTACGAGTAGAGAAAGTAGGAAAATATTTGAGATTACCTTGTAGTTTGCCGGAAAACATGCGTGTCAGTTGAGGAATTCAATGCTGTGCCGGCGTGTGGCCATGGTAGCTCAGTGGTGGAGCAACCCGATAGAGACAGGGAGACTCGTGGTTCAAATCTCGGCTATGGCATTGCATTTTTCAGTCTGTCTCTACCTATCTGACTCCAGCCCTGTACACAGCTTGTGTGGAAAAAAAAAACAATTAAGTATACTATAGTTGTGATATGTTGTTATCCTTAAAATATTTAACATATATCGCATATTAAATATGAAAGCGTTTTGCAGTTAAGTGTCATGGGTGCAATAGCTCACTCTTGATCCCGATAAGCGTCATAGCAGCACCCATATGTTAAACTATGCTGCATATTTGACATTTTTAAAGCTAATATTTTTCTCCAGCAGCAGCGAAAGTTTGTGTGTAGACTGAAGATCTCCTTATAATAAGCCTTCTTGAAACACGTCCAACTCAATAAAGAGTATTAAGTTTTCCTAGCCAGAAAGAAGTAGAGACATATGTAAGCTCAGCGTGCTAGATATTGCTGCTTTAACTTATCTTTAGGCTCGTTTCACCCTGGGACACCAGTGACTGGTGAATACTCCTAGATCCCTGGTGTCTGACACTGCAGGTATTGCCTATTGACTAGCTACTGAAATTTACCGTATTTTTCGGACCATAAGGCGAAGCGCCTTAACATGCCCTTAATTTTGTTATGAAGTTTTTGAAATAAAAGTATTTTTTAAATTTTCTTTTCATTCGTCCTGTAAGGGTAAGTTCATGGTTTCCGCGTTCATTTAGTTCTTCATTTTTTTTGTATCTTATCGTCCTTTAATCACTCATTTTGTCCATTTTGTCCATTCTTATCGCATTGCATAAAGGCACACTTACTACTGGTAACACAAAATAAAGGGGTTGAGGGGTGCGAATGTCTTTGAAGGTTATAAGCCTAGCCTCGTACAGGAGTAGAAACTAAACTTCCCGAGTCTTATTGTACGAAAAATACGGTATTTCAGTCGCCCTCCGAGGTGTAATGGTTACCATGCTGACTTCACATACCCAAGGTCGCGGGTTCAAACCCGGCGGAGGGCGATGGTTTTTTTCGGGTGTAAAAATCCTCAGCATGGCTTACTTCGGAAGGGAAGTAAAGCCGTTGGTCCCGTGTCGTAGATTTACGACACGTAAAAGAACCTCAAGCCTGATAGAGAGGCCTCTGAGCAAAATTAAGCGGTCTTTCACGCCCAGTATAGAATGAGACGCTGAGAACCACAGTAGTTAAAGAGCGTCCATAAATAACACGACATTTATTTATTTTTTTACGGTGTTAAAGTGAAAAAATAACATATAAGTTACCATTTTTTTTCATACATGCTGTTCTCATTGAAATCAGGCACAAACTTATCTATAATTTCTTGCCACGCATTTGTTTTCATCACTTTGTTGCTATAGTTATCGCTTTTAATGTCCCAAATAACAGATCGACTTTCTACTTCGCTTATAAAATGTTATTAATCAAATCTAAACTAATTGTTACAATGTGTGCAGTATAATGTAAAATGTGCTCAGAAATGAGTGTCTGTTGGCAAATCTGCAACAATGTGTCTGTGTCCCAGTGCGAACACTCCAAGTTAAACTAATGTATATCTGGAGGTGACTGCACTGAACACAGTGACTCTTTCCGACACATGTGGCGAGGGTGAGACAGTGTAGAGTTCCGATGTGAATGCGTCAGTTCAAACCAATGTATCCTTATCAGTGACCGTCACCGGTGTCCCAGTGTGAAATGAGCCAACTTAACTTAGTCGACTTACCCTCTCCGTATGGAGGACTTTCACCCCCTAGGATGTACACTGGGTGCCTATGGTCAGAAGCTGTCAAGGAGCTAAAGTACACATTTACTCACAGAATGAAGAACCGCGGGATCAACACGTAAACAGACATAAGAGCGAGGAAGCAGTAGATATCAAATGAGGGCGAAATGGATGATAGGAATTAGATGATGGAGCAATTGATGAGATATGAACGTCAAGGAAATCCGTAGAAAATCCACCCAGACGCCACTTTGTCCACCACAAATCTTATATACGTTCTCCTGAGATTGAACGTGTGCCGTCTTGATGAAAGGCGAGCGGTCTAACCACTCGATCACAGCGCTGCCGCTATTGCTATTACCACCGCATATTGCTGTTTCTCCGGCTTCAACTCGAAAAGGAGAGTTGGAAATGGCCACACCACTAAAATAGCTAGGTATAGATTTTTCAACAGCTATACTTGGGTCGGCTGATAAGTCAAGGCCCTCTCAATGAAAACAGAATATAATATTTTTTTTTGCTTTATTTCTTAACATATTCTCAAGAAAGGCTAAAACATTTGTCACATTGGTGTTCTAATTTAATTAAACCATCTCTGTAGTGCAATTTATCAAGGTACTCAAAAATACTGTTTACTGCATCAATGACCTCCTCGTTGCTCTGAAATCTTCATCCTCCAAGAATTTTTTTGAGGTTTGGGAACAGGTGGTAGTCACTGGGTGCTAGATCTGGCGAATAGGATGAATGTTCAAGCAATTTGATCTTTAATTCGCACATTTTCCCTTACAATGACTGAACGATAGGCCGGAGCACTGTCGTGATGAAACAACTTTTTTTGTTGTTGCCAAATGAGGTCTTTTTCTTTTCACCCCATCACTTAAACGTCTCAGTAGGCTTGCGTAGTAGTCACCATTGATACTTTTATCCTTTTCCAAGTAATCAATCAAAATAATTCCTTGTGCATCTCAAAAAACACTCGCCATAACCTTGTTAGTTGACAAAATTGACTTTGCCTTTTTTGGAGTTGCTTCACTGGCGCAATCCACTGTTTTGACTGTGATTTACTTTCTGGAGAGTAGCGATGTATACAAGTTTCATGCATTGTAATCAGTCGTCTAAAAATTCACTGGGATTTTTACGGTAGAGCTCCACATTCCTAACAGAAAGAGTTTTTCTTTGCAACTTTTGATCTGGTGTCAACAAACGCGGCACCCATCCTGCACAGATATGTGTAAGCCCAAAACATTATTTAAAATATTACCTGTACGTTCTTTTGATGTGTTTACAGGCTCTTCAATCTCAAACAACTTTAATCTGCGGTCTTCCAGTACTAAACGATTAATTTTTTTCAATGATCTCTAGAGTTGTCACTTCTACAGAACGTCCAGAGCGAGGCTCATCACTAGTGCTCGTACGGCATATTTTAAACTCTGCAACTCACCTTTTAATCATTGAATATGAAGGGGCAGAGTGTTTCAATGTACTATCCATTTCCTCCTTGGTTTCTTTAGGCGCTAAGCTTTTCAAATGGTATTATTTAATCACTGCTCGTTTTAACAAATCCTCCATTTTGTTGAAAACTCTAAAGTTGTCTTGTTTAAAATGCTGTCATTCGAAAACTAAACAAGCTATTGACCTGTAACTATGGATGCAAGCTGGTCTAGATTTAAAACTATACGTGTTATTATGTTACCGTCTAACTTGCATAGTGGTGCTTTATCTGTGGGAGGCCCGGGACTTATCAGCCGACCCTCGTAAATTACAAATACTTTTAACAAACTTTAATAGACTACTAAACCTTTTACGGTAATGCAACAGGACATCTCCTTAGCACCAAGTTCAGTGTTTCCAATGGGGGATCTGTCTACAGATCAAATACACAATTTAGTGCTGAACCGTTCACAGAAACGGAAAACCCTGTGCATTCACTGAATAGAGTTTGAGCAACACCGATGCAGTCACAGTGAAAGCGTGAGCTATTAGGCGTAAAAGCAGCAGATTTCTCTGCAGGAAACCAGCCAGAAAGTCGGCGGTTGGATGCGAATCCTTACTTGGAAGGCCGATGTTAGAGCCAGGCGTAGCGGTGAGTGAGCAATCCTGTCAAGGATGATGCTTCCGTCCTGCCCGGACCTCGAAGGCCTTTTGCAAACAGGCGCATGAGAAGTTAGCAGCGTCTTCAAGGTCAGTCTCGTACACTTCCTACGCCATCAATGCAGATTGCCACTCCATCATTACTCTCTCTAAGCGTACTATGTGCATAGTGTATAGAGAAGGTATTGCATTGCACCCAAAAATTCAATACCGAGATTTCACCGGAAATACATGTTTTGAGTCCCCTGAATCCAAAAAAAGCAATCCCAGAAAAAGGTTTATGTGTGTGTGTGTCTGTGTGTGTGTCTGTGGAAAGCATAGCTCAAAAAGAAAAAGACCGTTGAATACCAAACTTGGTATTTAAGTTGAGTATCTTCCAAGGATGCAACAGGAAGATTTTCAAGAAACTCCCCCCCCCCAACTACCCTTTACATGGAACTTTTTTCGAAAATTTTTATTTTCTTAAAAATGGCCCTGACGATTTTAATTAAAATGTCGTATATTAAAGATATTTACCTGACAAATAAAATGATGAATTTTTCGGAATTTTGCATAACTGGTAAACCTAAGAGTTGACAAAAACTTACCACACAAAAATGTAGAGCACGTTAAAACACACAATTTATGTTATATGCATTTTTTTCGTGGAGTTGATCGTTTTTGAGACATTCCTTGTTATTGGTTTCAACTTTAAAAACTTATACCTTTCTCATACAAACAATGGAACTTCAGCCACATGGCAACCTGCTTTTGACTATCACTTTAGCCGATGGTACTCCCTTATTTCGCTTCTACTTACAAGGAAGAAAGTAATAAGACTTTCTGCCAACTTTTTCTCGATTAGCAATAAGCAAATAGAAGAATAAGCTTTTGAACAATAATTTATTGCAGAGCTGTAGAGAAAGTCATGTGAATGGAACAGAGATTTTTTTTTCTGTAATACAAAAGTTTGTTTCCTTACATGTAAGTAGGAACAGTTAATGCTTTAGTTTATTTTCTCTACAAAAATACAATTTCACACTTATTCTAATAAGCATAGAACGTTTAATGTTTATGTTTTGTCTAAGTTTTACAGTTTCCCAGTTGGATGAAAATTCACTAGAGTGATGTGGTCAGAGTTAATAATTACTCTGTCTGTTAGATTATGAAAGCATATTAATAAATCATAGTCATGTATTTACAAAAATTCATTGGTGACAATCTATATCCGTTTTTACGTTCTCTAGCTCGTATGGATAATGCATCCTACATAGTAGGTAAGGAAGGTATTGCATTGTACGCAACATTTAGATACCCTGTAAAATTTGTCGAAATTTTTTAATGTCGAAAATGCCTCTAACGATTTTGATTAAAATTCCATCAATTTAAGATGTTTTCATGGCAAACGAAATGTACAGATATCTTGGATTTTCTCGGAAGTCTCCAAACACCTCTTCGTTCCTGATGGTTTTTATATAATTGATAAACAATTGTCAGAGATGTTCAAAAACTTACGACACAAAAAAGTAGATGTCATTACAACATACACAATTTATGCCATGAGTTAACAATTTCCGAGATATTGCTTGCTATTGGTTTCAATTTTAAAATACCTAAACATTTCTCAAACAAGGATTCCTCATCCGTTTCGTATATCTTTTGTTTTACTTCCTGCCAAAGAAGGAGGAGGGAATTGGAATGTCAGTCACGTAGCGACAGCTTTTAAAAGAAACGACCGTGACTTTAGTCTGTGTATTCCCTTAAATCCCTTCTACTTACAAGGAAGCAAATAATAAGACGAATTCTGCAAATGATCATCGATTATGATGGTTTAGATAAAAGAATAATTTTTTGTAAAAATAGTTCGTTTGCTGAACGGGTAGAGAAAGTCGTGTAAATGGAATACACCAGGTTTTTGTCCAAATTTTAAAGTTTCCTATTTGTATGAAAATGCATATTCCTCTTTTCCCTGATAGGTTATGCTTTAGAAAACATATTATTAAATAATCTGCATTTATTGTCCAGAAATTTGTTGATAAAACCTAAATCTGGTTTTACCTTTTAGCAATTTTAAAATATAAGTTCCCAAAATTTCCGATTTAAGTACACTAGACCAGAGTTTAAATTCTAATAATAACAATAGAATTAATGTCTAATTTTTACTTTCTCTACACGCACTATGTACATAGTGTATAGAGAAGGTATTGCATTCCAGCCAAAAATTCGAAACCGAGATGTCACTGGAAATAGACGTTTTAGGGTCCCCTGCAACCAAATAAATCATTTTTAGAAAAAGGTCCGTATGTATCCGTGTGTCTGTGAACCCGATAACTCAAAAACGAGAAGTAGGTAAGATACCAAACGTGGTAAGAGTTTAGTATCTTCCAAGGATGCGACATGAAGGTTCTGAGGAAAATACCCTCACCCAAAACCACCCTTTGCATGGAAAAATGTTCGAAAATTTTGATTTTCCCAAATATTTGATTTTTGATTAATATACCGCATATTAAATATACTTACAGAAAAGTTTTGGAAGACCTGTTCATTCTGGATGATTTTTGTTTAACTTGTAAACCGTAAGAGATTGACAAAAAAAAAAAAAAAAAAAAAAAAAAAAAATTAACCTTGTTAAAAGACAGAATTTATAACACATACATTTTTACTTTCTCTATACGTACTATATACATAGTGTATAGAGAAGGTATTGTATTGCACCCAAAAATCGATACCGAAATTTCACCGGATATGTATGTTTTGAATCCCCAGAATCCAAAAAAAGTATTTTTAGAAAAATGTCCGCGTGTCTGTCTGTCCATTTGCTTGTTTGTCTGTCTGTCTGTCTGTCTGTCTGTGTGTATGTGTATGTGTCTGTGGCAGCATAGCTGAAAAACGAAAAGACCGTTAAGTTACCAAAGTTGGTATTTAAGTTTGGTATTGTCCAAGGATTTTGAGAAAAATCACCCCAGCCCAAACTACCCTTTATATGGCACTTTTTAAATTTTTTTGACTTTCTCAAAAATGCCTCTAACGATTTCGATTAAAATATCGTGTACTAAAGATATTTACCTGACAAATAAAACGTATATCTTGAATTTTCTGGGAATACCCTCTGAAGACTACTTTATTCTGGATGAATTTTACGGAATTTTGTATAACTGCTAAACCGTAAGAGATGGACGAAAACTTAAATCGCATAAAATGTAGAGCACGTTAAAACACACAATTTATGTTAATTACATTTTTTTTTCGTGGAATTGATCGTTTTTGAAATATTCCTTGTTTTTGGTTTCAGCTTTGAAAAACATATTCTCATACACGAATTTGTCAACTGTCCATACAAACAAAGGAACTTCAGTCACATAGCAACCGGCTTTTGACTATCACTTTAACCTATGGTACTCCCCTATTTCGCTTCTACTAACAAGGAAGCAAGAAATAAGCCTATTTCTGCTAATTTTTTCTCTATTAGACGAAGTAAACAGAATAATTTGTTGCAGAAATCAGATTTTTTATGTAGAGCTGACCATTTTTGAGATATTTGTATTGAAATACTTACGGAAATTTGTCTAGTCCTGGCAATACAAAGAAACGATTTTATCCACATGGCAACCAGCTTTTATAAGATTTGACTATCGTTTTAGCCTTCTCTTCTACTTGAGAGAAAGCATTTCTGCTAATGTTAATTTCGATTAACATAAAGTAGATAAAAGCATAAGCTCTTAATCAATAATTTGTTACAGCGATGTAGAGAAAGTCATGTGAATAGAACACATCAGATTTTTATATTTGTTGCTCTGTTTATATGCCACATTAGCAACTCGAGTCATGTGTTCTCGGGTCTTAAGGCTCTTAATAGGTAACGCATTCCACCAGAGGTTCCTATAAGCAAAACTCTGATGTGTACCATTCACATGAATTTCTCTGCATTTCTGCAACAATTTTGTTAAAAAGCTTATGCTTCTATTTACTTCCTGTAAATCGAAGTCTTAGTACTTGGTTCCTAGGAAGTAGAAGCGAAATATGGGAATACCATAGGTTAAAATGATAGTCAAAAGCTGGTTACTATGTGACTGAAGTTCCTTTGTTTACATGGACAGGAGTTGACAAACTCCTGTATGAGGAAACAATGGAACCAAAAACAATTAATATCTCAAAACCGATGAACTCAACGAAAAAATGTATATATCATAAATTGTGTGTCTTAACGTGCTCTACATTTTTTGTGTGGTAAGTTTTTGTCTACCTCTTATGATTTAGTAGTTATGCGAAATTCCGTAAAATTCAGATAGTATAAATAAAGTAGTATTCAGACGCTATTCCAAGAACATTCAAGCTGTACATTTTGTTTGGGATGTAAATATCTTGAATAAAAGCAATTTTAAACAAAATCGTTAAAGCCATTTTTGAGAAAATAAAATTTTTCGAAAAAAGTTCCAGGTAGCTGGGGGTGGGGGAATTAAGCTGAAAATTTTCGTATCGCATTCTTGGAGGGTACTTCGGTCTTTTCGTTTTTGAACTATGCTGCCCACAGACACACGCACACACAGAAACATACGCATACACACGCACATACACACTTTTACCAATTTTTTTTGTTCAGGGAGACCAAAACATGTACTTCCGGTTAAATCTCGGTATCAAATTTTTGGGTGGAATGCAATACCTTCTCAGTACACTATTTACATAGTATGTGTAGAGAAAGCAAAAATATGCAACATTTCCAGTAAATATTGCAAAACAAATTCAAATTTCTGGTTAAACTATATAATTAATAATAATAAAAGGGCTACAAAGCTAACAATGATTAAACAATTAAGTACCAGTATAATTGGCATAATTTATATCATTACAAAATGTATATATATACATCTTCAATATATCATAAATATTATAATTAGTGCTTCAGTTGATGACCAAATGTTCAAAAACAAAGTTTAAACACCTGGGAAGAGTAAACCAGGCCTGCAACATAAATGTTAGAATATAACAAACGTTCCCAACAGATGTGTTGGCGTGTAATTAATGACGAAATGGCAGTTTTAGCAATCAGAATATTACCAGCTTCTGGTGGCTTCCTATAATGATGAGAAAATGTCAAAGTTTCACTTTAGTTTCACCAAACTTTCGGTTGGTATATTTTTAATAATACATTAAATTCACACACACGCACACACACATGCGGACACACATAACGCATATCTCGAACTCTAAGTAGGAAAAGGTATACCCCTAGTAAAGAAAAATTCCTACCCTCCAGGATAGAACCCAGTCTTTGAATTCTTTGTTTGTTTGTTTCCTTATTTATTTATTTCTTTCCCTCTTTCTTTCGTTCTTTCTTTCCTTATTGCTTTCTTTCTTTTTCATTCTTTTGGTAATACTTTCCTTTTAATATTACTAAACGCTTGCCAGTCAAAAGCTCTACATTAATAGTAACAATCATCCAACACTTTTAAGAATGAGCCACTTTACTTGTAAGACATAAAAATAGATATCAAATTCAAGCTTACAAAGCTGTGTTCTACGCTCCAGAGAGCATATTTAAGAGTACTAAATCTCGAGACGCTTCTCTTTGACTGCAAGGCATAATATTATATATCAAATTCATGCTAAAAGAGCATCTGTGACTCCGTTTACAATAGTAATAGTAGTAGTAGTAGCAGTAGTAGTGGAAGTAGTAGTAATAGTAGTAGTAGTAGTAGTAGTAGTAATAGTAGTAGTAGTAGTAGTAGTAATAGTAGTTGTAGTAGTAGCAATAGCAGTAGTAGTGGAAGTAGTAGTAGTAGTAGTAGTAGAAGTAGTAGTAGTAGTAGTAATAGTAGTAGTAGTAGTAATAGTAGTAGCAGCAGCAGAAGTAGTAGTATAAGTAGTAGTAATAGTAGTTGTAGTAGTAGCAATAGCAGTAGTAGTGGAAGTAGTAGTAATAGTAGTAGTAGTAGTAGTAGTAGTAATAGTAGTAGCAGCAGCAGAAGTAGTAGTATTAGTAGTAGTAATAGTAGTTGTAGTAGTAGCAATAGTAGCAGCAGTAGTAGTAGTATTAGTATTAGCAGTAGTAGTAGTATTAGTAGTAGTAGCAGCAGTATTAGTAGTATTAGTAGTAGTAATAGCAGTTGTAGTAGTAGTATTAGTAGTAGTAATAGCAGTTGTAGTAGTATTAGTAGTAATAGCAGTTGTAGTAGTAGTATTAGTAGTAGTAGCAGCAGTAGTAGTATTAGTAGTAGTAATAGCAGTTGTAGTAGTATTAGAAGTAATAGCAGTTGTAGTAGTATTAGTAGTAGTAGCAGCAGTAGTAGTAGTATTAGTAGTAGTAATAGCAGTTGTAGTAGTATTAGTAGTAATAGCAGTTGTAGTAGTAGTATTAGTAGTAGTAATAGTAGATGTAGTAGTATTAGTAGTAATAGCAGTTGTAGTAGTAGTATTAGTAGTAGTAGCAGTTGTAGTAGTAGTAGTATTAGTAGTAATAGCAGTTGTAGTAGTATTAGTAGTAATAGCAGTTGTAGTAGTAGTATTAGTAGTAGTAATAGTAGATGTAGTAGTATTAGTAGTAGTAGCAGCAGTAGTAGTAGTATTAGAAGTAGTAATAGTAGATGTAGTAGTATTAGTAGTAGTAGCAGCAGTAGTAGTAGTATTAGTAGTAGTAATAGTAGATGTAGTAGTAGTATTAGTAGTAGTAATAGTAGATGTAGTAGTATTAGTAGTAGTAGCAGCAGTAGTAGTAGTATTAGTAGTAGTAATAGTAGATGTAGTAGTATTAGTAGTAGTAGCAGCAGTAGTAGTAGTATTAGTAGTAGTAATAGTAGATGTAGTAGTAGTATTAGTAGTAGTAATAGTAGATGTAGTAGTATTAATAGTAGTAGCAGCAGTAGTAGTATTAGTAGTAGTAATAGTAGTTGTAGTAGTATTAGTAGTAGTAGTAATAGCAGTTGTAGTAGTATTAGTAGTAATAGCAGTTGTAGTAGTAGTATTAGTAGTAGTAGCAGCAGTAGTAGTAGTAGTATTAGTAGTAGTAGCAGCAGTAGTAGTAGTATTAGTAGTAGTAATAGCAGTTGTAGTAGTAGTATTAGTAGTAGTAGCAGCAGAAGTAGTAGTATTAGTAGTAGTAATAGCAGTTGTAGTAGTATTAGTAGTAGTAGCAGCAGTAGTAGTAGTATTAGTAGTAGTAATAGTAGATGTAGTAGTAGTATTAGTAGTACTAGCAGCAGTAGTAGTAGTATTAGTAGTAGTAATAGCAGTTGTAGTAGTAGTATTAGTAGTAGTAGCAGCAGTAGTAGTAGTAGTATTAGTAGTAGTAATAGCAGTTGTAGTAGTAGTATTAGTAGTAATAGCAGTTGTAGTAGTATTAGTAGTAGTAGTAATAGCAGTTGTAGTAGTATTAGTAGTAATAGCAGTTGTAGTAGTAGTATTAGTAGTAGTAGCAGCAGTAGTAGTAGTATTAGTAGTAGTAGCAGCAGTAGTAGTAGTATTAGTAGTAGTAATAGCAGTTGTAGTAGTAGTATTAGTAGTAGTAGCAGCAGTAGTAGTAGTATTAGTAGTAGTAATAGCAGTTGTATTAGTATTAGTAGTAGTAGCAGCAGTAGTAGTAGTAATATTAGTAGTAGTAATAGTAGATGTAGTAGTAGTATTAGTAGTAGTAGCAGCAGTAGTAGTAGTATTAGTAGTAGTAATAGCAGTTGTAGTAGTAGTATTAGTAGTAGTAGCAGCAGTAGTAGTATTAGTAGTAGTAATAGCAGTTGTAGTAGTAGTATTAGTAGTAGTAGCAGCAGTAGTAGTAGTATTAGTAGTAGTAATATCAGTTGTAGTAGTAGTATTAGTAGTAGTAATAGTAGATGTAGTAGTAGTATTAGTAGTAGTAATAGCTGTTGTTGTAGTAGTAGTAGTAGTAGTAGTAATAGCTGTTGTAGTAGTAGTATTAGTAGTAGTAGCAGCAGTAGTAGTAGTATTAGTAGTAGTAATAGCTGTTGTAGTAGTAGTATTAGTAGTAGTAGCAGCAGTAGTAGTAGTAGTATTAGTAGTAGTAATAGTAGATGTAGTAGTATTAGTAGTAGTAATAGCAGTTGTAGTAGTAGTAGTAGTAGCAGCAGTAGTAGTAGTAGTATTAGTAGTAGTAATAGCAGTTGTAGTAGTAGTAGTAATAGTAGATGTAGTAGTAGTATTAGTAGTAGTAGTATTAGTAGTAGTAATAGCAGTTGTAGTAGTAGTAGTAGTAGCAGCAGCAGAAGTAGTAGTATTAGTAGTAGTAATAGCAGTTGTAGTAGTTGTAGTAATAGTAGATGTAGTAGTAGTATTAGTAGTAGTAGTAGTATTAGTAGTAGTAGTATTAGTAGTAGTAATAGCAGTTGTAGTAGTAGTAATAGCAGCAGTAGTAGTAGTATTAGTAGTAGTAATAGCAGTTGTAGTAGTAGTAATAGTAGATGTAGTAGTAGTATTAGTAGTAGTAGTATTAGTAGTAGTAATAGCAGTTGTAGTAGTAGTAGCAGCAGTAGTAGTAGTATTAGTAGTAGTAATAGCAGTTGTAGTAGTAGTAGTAGTAATAGTAGATGTAGTAGTAGTATTAGTAGTAGTAGTATTAGTAGTAGTATTAGTAGTAGTAATAGCAGTTGTAGTAGTAGTAGCAGCAGTACTAGTAGTATTAGTAGTAGTAATAGCAGTTGTAGTAGTAGTAGTAGTAGTAGTAATAGTAGATGTAGTAGTAGTATTAGTAGTAGTAGTATTAGTAGTAGTAATAGCAGTTGTAGTAGTAGTAGTAGCAGCAGTAGTAGTAGTATTAGTAGTAGTAATAGTAGATGTAGTAGTAGTATTAGTAGTAGTATTAGTAGTAGTAGTATTAGTAGTAGTAGTAGTAGTAGTAATAGTAGATGTAGTAGTAGTATTAGTAGTAGTAGTATTAGTAGTAGTATTAGTAGTAGTAGTATTAGTAGTAGTAATAGCAGTTGTAGTAATAGTAGTAGCAGCAGTAGTAGTAGTATTAGTAGTAGTAATAGTAGTTGTAGTATTAGTAGCAGCAGTAGTAGTAGTAGTATTAGTAGTAGTAATAGTAGTTGTAGTAGTAGTAATAGTAGATGTAGTAGTAGTATTAGTAGTAGTAGTATTAGTAGTAGTAGTATTAGTAGTAGTATTAGTAGTAGTAATAGCAGTTGTAGTAGTAGTAGTAGCAGCAGTAGTAGTAGTATTAGTAGTAGTAATAGCAGTAGTAGTATTAGTAGTAGTAGCAGCAGTAGTAGTAGCAGCAGTTGTAGTAGTATTAGTAGTAGTAATAGTAGTAGTAGTAGCAGCAGTAGTAGTAGTATTAGTAGTAGTAATGGCAGTAGTAGTATTAGTAGTAGTAATAGCAGTAGTAGTTATAGTATTAGTAGTAGTAGCAGCAGTAGTAGGAGCAGTAGTAATATTAGTAGTAGTAATAGCAGTAGTAGTAGTATTAGCAGTAGTTTTTTTTTTTTTTTTTTTTTTTTTTAAGGAGGGGAAAATCCTCATGGACGCCAGGGAAGGTGGAACTGGTGTGTCGGACTCTTACCGGCTAAAAACCACCTCCGTCTCCTGCAACGCTGCGGAACCGCCTCTCAGCATTTCTTCACAGTGCAGCATTCAAGTTTATCCTTCATCTTTTTCCTTAGCTTGTAGGATGTTCTTAATCGTTCCTGTAATGAGGTACCATATTTCATTCTTGTGTATCATATTTTGTATTATATTGTCTGGTGATAATTCCATTTCAATAACGTTTAAGGTTTTTGTTCTTATGGCGTTCCATCTTTTACATAATAAAATAGTGTGTTCTGGTGTGTCTATTTCTTTACACTATCTGCATTGTTCAGTCTCAATTATCTTCATTTTGTATAAGTAGGTCCCAAATCGGCCATGTCCTGTTAAGAATTGCGTAAAAAAGTAGTCAACTTCTCCGTGTTGTCTGTTTAGCCATGGTTCAATTTTTGGAATAGGACGTTTAGTCCATTGGGCCGTTTCAAGCTTGTCATCCCATTCCTCCTGCCACTTTTTCATTGTAACTTTCCTTTTCTCTTCTTTTTGTGCTCTATTATGTTCTTCTTTATTAAATGTGTGCTCGGTTGCTAATAAATGGAGCGGTATTGTTCCTGCAATCACTTGTATAGCCTTTGTGGATGTTGTGCGATATGCACTTACTATTCTTATAGCGATCTTTCTTTGGACGCGTTCTATAAGTTTCCTATGTGTTATTTTCTTCATACATTGCTTCTAAGCCGCAGCACAATAAAGTATAATGGAGTTAATAACACTTCCTAGCAATTTCCTCTTTTGTTGGTTAGGACCTCCTACGTTTGGCATCAGTCTGGCCAAAGCTGCGACCACTTTTTCCGCCTTTGCAGATACATACTTCAGATGTTCAACCATGCTCATATTATATCCAATTAAGATACCTAAATATTTTAGGTATCTTTGCGTTTTAATTTCTAAGTCTCCATCCTGTATAGTCACTTCTTTGAGAGTTCTCTTCCCTCCCAGGATTACCATTTCGGTTTTGGTCGGAGCCAAGCTCAGTCCTCTACTAGTCATCCAGACTTCAACCCTATTGATGGACCACTGTATTTTTTCCTCTATATCTTGTTTTGAAGTGCCGCACACAATCAGAGCGAGGTCGTCTGCGTATCCCACCAGTGTTACAGCTGCTGCAGGTTTCTGTCGAAGCACTTCATCATAGTATATATTCCATAAAGTGGGGCTTGCGGTACTCCACTGGTTACATCCATCTCAGATTTTTCTCCAATAAAGATCTTTCTATCTTGTAGATAACTACTTATTAATTTAATCATGTATGGAGAGGTTTTCTTTTGTATTAATTCATTTATAATGCCCAGCCACGGTACAGAGTTAAAAGCATTTTTAACGTCTAATGTAACCATTACTACATACCTATTATTTTCATTAACTTCTTTCTGTGCTGTTTCCAAGACCAACTTTATTGCATCGGCAGTTGATCGGCCTTTTCTAAAACCAAATTGGGTTTGCGCGAGACTACCTTTTAAATCTATCTCTTTTAATAATCTCTGATTAATTATTTGTTCAAACAGTTTCCCTATTGTATCCAAAAGGCATAAAGGTCTATAGGTTTTTTTTGCAGTTTCTCTTTTTTGGTTTTTCTATAAGTTTTTGGTATAAGTTTTGCAATTTTCCACTCCTTGGGAAATTTTCCTTTGCATATTAAACCATTTAGTGTTTCCATCAGAAGATCCGGCTTTTTCTCAGCAATTAGCTTTATAACTTCCGGGGGGATGCCATCAGGTCCAGCGGCTTTACCAGTTTTTATGCGTTTTCCTGCATCCATGATCTCGTTTATTTGGCACCTCGGTACTTCTTCTATTTCTATTCGCATTTTTGGCCACGTATTTCTTTTATGTACGGGAAATAACTCTTTAGCAATTTCTTTTTGTTCCTCATCTGTAATAACTAAAGGTGTGCGGAGTCCTAATTTTTGGTGACAATTTTATATCCAGTACCCCATGGATCCGCATCCACTTCCTCACATAGCTTTTCCCATGCATCCTTCTTCGCTGTATTTATTGCGTTTTTTAAGTCATTCCGACATCTTCGATATTCCTTGAGCTTTTCATTTTCCTCCGCATTTCTTCTTTTGTTTGCCCTTGTCACTTTTCTTCGTGCCTCCATACTCCTTTTCCTTAGTTGGGAAATATCGTTATTCCACCAATACGCCGCTTTAAACTTACCATGGCTGCCTTTCTTCTTAAAAGTAGAGTTACATGCTTTTTCTAATAGTTCTCCAAGCTTCTTTGGTAGATGTAAGTACTCTGGATGACTCGCTGCTTCTTCTACCTTTTGTATTAAAATATCTTTCTTATCATTTTTGTAAATCCAACCTTTCTGTGGCCTTTTAATTGGTAATGGCAATTTGGTGTTTGTAGTCTCTATAAATATATTCTTGTGGTAACTTAAATTTTCTTCATTATCCACATACCATTTACTAATAAATTTACTCATTTCTCCAGAACACATTGTGATATCTATGAAAGATGTACCATCTTTTCTTTCAAAAGTTGGCATTTTCCCATCATTTAGGATATTATAATCATTTTCGCTTGCCCACTCTGCCAGAGCACTACCTTTCTTGTCTTCTATAGGCGAGCCCCAGGAATATGCCTTGGCATTGAAATCCCCAACAATAAGGACTTTCTTTTTATGTTTTTGTTGTTTAAGGACGCAATTGATTTCAAATAGGTATTTATGGAATTCCTCCACATCTGTTTTAGGAGACACATAAAAGGAAAATACGAATATTTCATCGGTGTCGGCCCAGACAAAACCACTGCCACTTCCGATGTTTCTCACTTTATCATTACTTCGGGGAATATAAATGGCTGCGTCTATTCTTTCATCTGTGATCCATTTTGGGCTATGTTTTTATTTGTTTCTGCGATAATACACAGATGTATTTGAAGCTCTGCACATTTATGTATAAGTAAATCCATGGCCCGTTTACTCCTATCAACATTTACCTGAAGTAATCTCATTATTTATAGGAGTTTTGTCTTTGCATCCTTGCCTGGGTTTCCACTAATCTCCTATACTCAGGACATCTCATCCTCTCTGCTTTGTGTTCATTTGAGTTACACAGGTAACATCTTGTCATGTTTTTACACTCTTTTATTCGATGACCTGTTTCCCCACATTTATGACACATTTTCACAAAAGGTGCAGCTATACATTCGCTTGCAACATGCCCTACTCTGTAACACTTATAACATCTACTTAGTGTATTTGTTGGCTTGACTCTCCATCTGTCCCATCCTTCCCTATTGTTTTCTTTGCTAGTAGTCCATATGTAACCTCTATATTAGAGGTTACAAATGCATATTTTACACCTTGTGCATTTGCTTTGTCTGACATTTTTATTAGAATATTTTGTTCCATTTTCCCTAATTCTCGTTCTGTGGTTTGTTTTACTTCATGTTCTTCTACAACTTCATCTATATCTAGTAGCATAACAGTTTGTTTTTTACTTTACTTCTGCAATTTTGTCCAATTTTGAAGAAAGAAGTTGTTTAAACATCTTTCTATCATTTCTATTTTTCCCTTTTATTTTCAGCTGCACATTTCTTTCGTTTGTCTTTTTTTGTGGTCAATTATTATTCCACTTGTGTCTACTTCTTTTATATTTTTCAGAATGTCTGCGCATGATTTTTCTCCAAGTGGCTTGAGTACGATTGTATCTTCATTTAGTCCTCTCATCCACTTGATCCGTGGTAACACCGGCTATGGGGGTCCTCCCATTTTTCCTCTCTGTGTCTAATATTTTTTCTAAATTTTTTCTTAGATTATATATATCTTCTGTCGATTTTCCTCCGTCCTCAGTCATAATTAGGTACAGATATTTCTTTGTATTTTTTGATTCCTTTTCATCACCAAGGATTTCATTTGATAAAATATTGCATATCATTTTTCCTGGTTTTAGTTTATCTTCAAAACTTATCTTCAAAAACGGTTTTATTTGCGGATTTATATTAATAATGTTCCTTATAATCTCTTCCTCTTTATCAGCTTCTTTATTTGCAATTATCACCAGGTCTTCATCCTCAACTGCTAAAGGTTTCCTTTTTTGCAGGTTGACAGTTTTCGAAGACCTCTTCCGGCCATTTAGTACTTATAATTTCATGTAGTTGTTGGTCATTTAGATCTGTTTCTAGCTCACATTTTATCGTATATTTCAGCTTCTCTATTTCTTCTTGTTTTTTGTAATTGTTTGTGTACAGGCTTCAGTGGTTTCCTTCTGCTTTTGACTACTTTGAGTTGCTAGTTTTTCCATTACCTCGTTTATAAAACCTGAGGCACTAGGTAATCTTTTGAAGAAGTCTTCTAAATGGCAGACTGCATTTTTTATTTCCTTCTTTGTATTTGGGATATCCTTTGTCACTCTCTGGAGAGTGTCGGTTTCCTTTTCAATTTTCTCCATTAACTTCTGATACATAAGGTACCCTTTGTGGACTTTATCAAGGAAGAGTCTATCTTGTTCTTCAGTTCTAATTTCTTCAGGAGTTTCCATTATTTTTCTTTTTACTTCTCTGATCGTTTTTTCTTGTACTTGAGGGTTGGAGTCTGTGAAGTTTATATATTCTTTATTCAAACGTTCCTTCTGTTCATATAATTCTTTGCTGGTTGAAGGTAGTGATCCCCTTCTTTATATTTCTGGCGATCTTTTAATTATCTCACATCACTTAAAAGGATCTGATTTTTCTGAGAGAAAGGTAAACGGTTCTTTGCCCCCCCCAGAATCCATGGGGAAGACCGACGCGTCGGTGTGGGATTCGGGAACTTTAGTCCTACGACCCTCCTGGGGTATGCTAGTTTTAAGATCCGTCATTTCATTTCATGTTCTTGGTTTTCTGTCGGGGTTTCCTTCCCTTAGCCTTTGGGGATACTTCCCCCGCCTACAAGACAGCAGGTGAATAGGAAACAGAAGAAAGGGCGGTAGAAAGGTATAGACGTGATCTATAGGATACTGGGGTAGCCGCCTGCGGTGCCATTAGTAGTTAAAGCGGGCGTTAAACACTACCAAAAAAAAAAAAAAAAAAATACTGGGGTAGTGGTCAGCGGAAAGCTGCTCCGACTAGTCGCCTTCTACGTCATGGGGAGATCCCGTGGTGCTATTCTTTTACTCCCCGGCCACCACACGGGAGTAATGCTTGTAGTAGTGGTAGTAGTAGTAGTGGTGGTAGTAGTAGTTGTAGTAGTAGTAGTAGTAGTAGTAGTGGTTTTAGTACTGGTGGTAGTAGTAGTAGTAGTTGTAGTAGTGGTGCTAGTAGTAGTGGTGGTAGTAGTGGTTGTAGTTGTGGTAGTAGTAGTGGTGGTAGTAGTGGTTGTAGTAGTGGTAGTAGTAGTGGTTGTAGTAGTGGTGGTAGTAATGGTGGTAGTAGTGGTGGTAGTAGTGGTAGTAGTAGTGGTAGTAGTAGTGGTTGTAGTAGTGGTAGTAGTAGTGGTTGTAGTAGTAGCAGTAGTAGTAGAAGTGGTTGTAGTAGTGGTTGTAGTAGTAGATGTAGTGGTAGTAGTAACAGTAGTAGCAGTAGTAATTGTAGTAGTAGAAGTAGTAGTGGTTGTAGTATTAGTAGTCGTAGTAGTAGTGATTGTAGTAGTAGCAGTAGTAGTAGAAGTGGTTGTAGTAGTGGTTGTAGTAGTAGTGGTTGTAAAAGTGGTAGTAGTAGTAATAGTAGTAGCAGTAGTAGTTGTAGTAGTAGCAGTAGTAGTGGTTGTAGTAGCAGTAGATGTAGTAGTGGTAGTAGTAATAGTAGTAGTAGTTGTAGTAGTAGTCGTAGTAGTGGTAGTAGTAATATAAGTGGTTGTAGTAGTAATAGTAGTGGTAGTAGTAGTTGTAGTAGTAGTTGTAGTAGTTGTAGTAGTAGTCGTAGTAGTGGTAGTAGTAGTTGTAGTAGTAATAGTAGTGGTAGTAGTGGTTGTAGTAGTAATAGTAGTGGTAGTAGTAGTTGTAGTAGTACTAGTAGTGATAGTAGTAGATGTAGTAGTAGTAGTGGTTGTAGTAGTAGTCGTAGTAGTGGTTGTAGTAGTAGCCGTTGTAGTAGTGGTAGTAGTAGTAATAGTAGTAACAGTAGTAGTTGTAGTAGTAGCAGTAGTAGTGGTTGTAGTAGTGGTTGTAGTAGTGGTTGTAGTAGTGGTGGTAGTAGTGGTAGTAGTAGTAGTAGTAGTAGCAGTAGTAGTAGCGGTAGTAGTAGAAGTTGTAGTAATAGTGGTAGTAGTAGCAGTAGTAGTGGTTGTAGTAGTGGTGGTAGTAGTGGTAGTAATAGTGGTGGTTCTAGTAGTGGTAGTTGTAGTAGTGGTTGTAGTAGTAGTAGCAGTGGTAGTAGTGGTAGTAGTAGCAGTAGTAGTGGTTGTAGTAGTGGTAGTAGTAGTAGTGGTTGTGGTAGTAGTGGTGGTTGTAGAAGTAGTAGTAGTAGTAGTGGTTGTGGAAGTAGTAATAGTAGTAGATGTAGTAGTAGTGGTTGTAGTAGTAGTGGTTGTAGGTAGTAGTGGTTGTAGTAGTAGTGGTTGTAGTAGTAGTCGTAGTAGTGGTTGTAGTAGTAGCCGTTGTAGTAGTGGTAGTAGTAGTAATAGTAGTAACAGTAGTAGTTGTAGTAGTAGCAGTAGTAGTGGTTGTAGTAGTGGTTGTAGTAGTGGTTGTAGTAGTGGTGGTAGTAGTGGTAGTAGTAGTAGTAGTAGTAGCAGTAGTAGTAGCGGTAGTAGTAGAAGTTGTAGTAATAGTGGTAGTAGTAGCAGTAGTAGTGGTTGTAGTAGTGGTGGTAGTAGTGGTAGTAATAGTGGTGGTTCTAGTAGTGGTAGTTGTAGTAGTGGTTGTAGTAGTAGTAGCAGTGGTAGTAGTGGTAGTAGTAGCAGTAGTAGTGGTTGTAGTAGTGGTAGTAGTAGTAGTGGTTGTGGTAGTAGTGGTGGTTGTAGAAGTAGTAGTAGTAGTAGTGGTTGTGGAAGTAGTAATAGTAGTAGATGTAGTAGTAGTGGTTGTAGTAGTAGTGGTTGTAGGTAGTAGTGGTTGTAGTAGTAGTGGTTGTAGTAGTAGTGGTTGTAGTAGTAGTGGTTGTAGTAGTAGTGGTTGTAGTAGTGGTAGTAGTAGTGGTTGTAGTAGTGGTTGTAGGTAGTAGTGGTTGTAGTAGTGGTTGTAGTAGTGGTGGTAGTAGTAGTGGTTGTAGGTAGTAGTGGTTGTAGTAGTAGTGGTTGTAGTAGTAGTGGTTGTAGTAGTGGTAGTAGTAGTTGTAGCAATAGTAGTGGTTGTAGTACTAGTGGTTGTAGTAGTAGTGGTGGTAGTAATGGTTGTAGTAGTAGTTGTGGTAGTAGTAGTGGTTGTAGTAGTAGTGGTTGTAGGTAGTAGTGGTTGTAGTAGTAGTGGTTGTAGGTAGTAGTGGTTGTAGTAGTAGTGGTTGTAGGTAGTAGTGGTTGTAGTAGTAGTGGTTGTAGGTAGTAGTGGTTGTAGTAGTAGTGGTTGTAGGTAGTAGTGGTAGTAGTAGTAGTGGTTGTAGGTAGTAGTGGTTGTAGTAGTGGTTGTGGAAGTAGTAGTAGTAGATGTAGTAGTAGTGGTTGTAGTAGTGGTGGTAGTAGTGGTTGTAGGTAGTAGTGGTTGTAAGAGTAGTGGTTGTAGTAGTAGTGGTTGTAGTAGTGGTAGTAGTAGTGGTTGTAGTAGTAGTGGTTGTAGCAATAGTAGTGGTTGTAGTACTAGTGGTTGTAGTAGTAGTGGTGGTAGTAGTGGTTGTAGTAGTAGTGGTTGTAGTAGTAGTTGTGGTGGTAGTAGTAGTGGTTGTAGTAGTAGTGGTTGTAGCAATAGTAGTGGTTGTAGTACTAGTGGTTGTAGTAGTAGTGGTGGTAGTAGTGGTTGTAGTAGTAGTTGTGGAGGTAGTAGTAGTGGTTGTGGTGGTAGTGGTAGTAGTAGTGGTAGTAGTAGTTGTGGTGGTAGTAGTAGTGGTTGTGGTGGTAGTGGTAGTAGTAGTGGTTGTAGTAGTAGTAGTGGTTGTGGTGGTAGTGGTAGTAGTAGTGGTTGTAGTAGTAGTTGTGGTGGTAGTAGTAGTAGTAGTAGTAGTGGTTGTAGTAGTTGTGGTGGTAGTAGTAGTTGAAGTGGTAGTGGTAGTGGTAGTAGTTGTGGTGGTAGTACTAGTTGTGGTTGTAGTAGTAGTTGTGGTGGTAGTAGTAGTGGTTGTGGTGGTAGTGGTAGTAGTAGTGGTTGTAGTAGTAGTTGTGTTGGTAGTAATAGTGGTTGTGGTGGTAGTGGTAGTAGTAGTGGTTGTAGTAGTAGTTGTGGTGGTAGTGGTAGTAGTAGTGGTTGTAGTAGTAGTTGTGGTGGTAGTAGTAGTAGTGGTGGTGGTAGTGGTAGTAGTAGTGGTTGTAGTAGTAGTTGTGGTGGTAGTAGTAGTAGTTGTGGTGGTAGTGGTAGTAGTAGTGGTTGTAGTAGAAGTTGTGGTGGTAGTAGTAGTAGTGGTGGTGGTGGTAGTGGTAGTAGTAGTAGTTGTAGTAGTAGTTGTGGTGGTAGTAGTAGTGGTTGTGGTGGTAGTGGTAGTAGTAGTGGTTGTAGTAGTAGTTGTGGTGGTAGTGGTAGTAGTAGTGGTTGTAGTAGTAGTTGTGGTGGTAGTAGTAGTAGTGGTGGTGGTAGTAGTAATGGTAGTGGTGGTAGTAGTAATAGAAGTAGCAGTAGTATTCGTAGTAGTCGTAGTAGTGGTTTAGTAGTAGTAGTTGTAGTAGTAGTGGTTGCAGTAGTGGTTGTAGTAGTAGTAGAAATGGTTGTAGTAGTGGTAGTAGTAGTGGTTGTAGTATTAGTGGTTTTAGTAGTGGTTGTAGAAGTGGTGGTAGTAGTAGTAGTGGTTGTAGTAGTAGTGGTTGTAGTAGTGGTATTAGTAGTGGTTGTAGTAGTAGTGGTTGTAGCAATAGTAGTGGTTGTAGTACTAGTGGTTGTAGTAGTAGTGGTGGTAGTAGTGGTTGTAGTAGTAGTTGTAGTAGTAGTTGTGGTGGTAGTAGTAGTGGTTGTAGTAGTAGTGGTTGTAGCAATAGTAGTGGTTGTAGTACTAGTGGTTGTAGTAGTAGTGGTGGTAGTAATGGTTGTAGTAGTAGTTGTGGAGGTAGTAGTAGTGGTTGTGGTGGTAGTGGTAGTAGTAGTGGTAGTAGTAGTTGTGGTGGTAGTAGTAGTTGTGGTGGTAGTGGTAGTAGTAGTGGTTGTAGTAGTTGTGGTGGTAGTAGTAGTTGTGGTGGTAGTGGTAGTAGTAGTGGTTGTAGTAGTTGTGGTGGTAGTAGTAGTTGTGGTGGTACTGGTAGTGGTAGTAGTAGTTGTGGTGGTAGTAGTAGTTGTGGTTGTAGTAGTAGTTGTGGTGGTAGTAGTAGTGGTTGTGGTGGTAGTGGTAGTAGCAGTGGTTGTAGTAGTAGTTGTAGTGGTAGTAGTAGTGGTTGTGGTGGTAGTGGTAGTAGTAGTGTTTGTAGTAGTAGTTGTGGTGGTAGTGGTAGTAGTAGTGGTTGTAGTAGTACTTGTGGTGGTAGTAGTAGTAGTGGTGGTGGTAGTGGTAGTAGTAGTGGTTGTAGTAGTAGTTGTGGTGGTAGTAGTAGTAGTAGTTGTGGTGGTAGTAGTAGTAATGGTGGTGGTAGTAGTAGTGGTTGTAGTAGTAGTGGTTGTGGTGGTAGTGGTAGTAGTAGTGGTTGTAGTAGTAGTTGTGGTGGTAGTAGTAGTAGTAGTAGTGGTTGTAGTAGTTGTGGTGGTAGTAGTAGTTGTGGTGGTAGTGGTAGTTGTAGTAGTAGTTGTGGTGGTAGTAGTAGTGGTTGTGGTGGTAGTAGTAGTTGTGGTGGTAGTGGTAGTAGTAGTTGTAGTAGTAGTTGTGGTGGTAGTAGTAGTTGTGGTTGTAGTAGTAGTTGTAGTAGTAGTTGTGGTGGTAGTAGTAGTAGTTGTGGTGGTAGTGGTAGTAGTAGTGGTTGTAGTAGTAGTAGTGGTGGTAGTAGTAGTGGTGGTGGTTGTGGTAGTAGTTGTAGTAGTAGTTGTGGTGGTAGTAGTAGTGGTTGTGGTGGTAGTGGTAGTTATGGTTGTAGTAGTAGTAGTTGTGGTGGTAGTAGTAGTTGTGGTTGTAGTAGTAGTTGTAGTAGTAGTTGTGGTGGTAGTAGTAGTGGTTGTAGTAGTAGTTTTGGTGGTAGTAGTAGTTGTGGTTGTAGTAGTAGTTGTGGTGGTAGTAGTAGTTGTGGTAGTAGTAGTTGTGGTTGTAGTAGTAGTTGTAGTAGTAGTTGTGGTGGTAGTAGTAGTTGTTGTGGTGGTAATGGTAGTAGTAGTGGTTGTAGTAGTAGTTGTGGTGGTAGTAGTAGTGGTTGTGGTGGTAGTGGTAGTAGTAGTGGTTGTAGTAGTAGTTGTGGTGGTAGTGGTAGTAGTAGTGGTTGTAGTAGTAGTTGTGGTGGCAGTAGTAGTAGTAGTAGTGGTTGTAGTAGTAGTTGTGGTGGTAGTAGTAGTAGTTGTGGTGGTAGTAGTAGTAGTTGTGGTAGTAGTAGTAGTTGTGGTGGTAGTAGCAGTAGTAGTGGTTGTAGTAGTAGTTGTGGTGGTAGTAGTAGTAGTGGTTGTGGTGGTAGTAGTAGTTGTGGTGGTAGTAGTAGTAGTAGTGGTTGTAGTAGTTGTGGTGGTAGTAGTAGTGGTTGTGGTGGTAGTAGTAGTTGTGGTGGTAGTGGTAGTTGTGGTTGTAGTAGTAGTTGTAGTAGTAGTAGTTGTGGTGGTAGTAGTAGTTGTGGTTGTAGTAGTAGTTGTAGTAGTAGTTGTGGTGGTAGTAGTAGTGGTTGTAGTAGTAGTTGTGGTGGTAGTAGTAGTTGTGGTTGTAGTAGTAGTTGTAGTAGTAGTTATGGTGGTAGTAGTAGTAGTTGTGGTTGTAGTAGTAGTTGTGGTGGTAGTAGTAGTGGTTGTGGTGGTAGTGGTAGTAGTAGTGGTTGTAGTAGTAGTTGTGTTGGTAGTAATAGTGGTTGTGGTGGTAGTGGTAGTAGTAGTGGTTGTAGTAGTAGTTGTGGTGGTAGTGGTAGTAGTAGTGGTTGTAGTAGTAGTTGTGGTGGTAGTAGTAGTAGTGGTGGTGGTAGTGGTAGTAGTAGTGGTTGTAGTAGTAGTTGTGGTGGTAGTAGTAGTAGTAGTTGTGGTGGTAGTAGTAGTAATGGTGGTGGTAGTAGTAGTGGTTGTAGTAGTAGTGGTTGTGGTGGTAGTGGTAGTAGTAGTGGTTGTAGTAGTAGTTGTGGTGGTAGTAGTAGTAGTAGTAGTGGTTGTAGTAGTTGTGGTGGTAGTAGTAGTTGTGGTGGTAGTGGTAGTTGTAGTAGTAGTTGTGGTGGTAGTAGTAGTGGTTGTGGTGGTAGTAGTAGTTGTGGTGGTAGTGGTAGTAGTAGTTGTAGTAGTAGTTGTGGTGGTAGTAGTAGTTGTGGTTGTAGTAGTAGTTGTAGTAGTAGTTGTGGTGGTAGTAGTAGTAGTTGTGGTGGTAGTGGTAGTAGTAGTGGTTGTAGTAGTAGTAGTGGTGGTAGTAGTAGTGGTGGTGGTTGTGGTAGTAGTTGTAGTAGTAGTTGTGGTGGTAGTAGTAGTGGTTGTGGTGGTAGTGGTAGTTATGGTTGTAGTAGTAGTAGTTGTGGTGGTAGTAGTAGTTGTGGTTGTAGTAGTAGTTGTAGTAGTAGTTGTGGTGGTAGTAGTAGTGGTTGTAGTAGTAGTTTTGGTGGTAGTAGTAGTTGTGGTTGTAGTAGTAGTTGTGGTGGTAGTAGTAGTTGTGGTAGTAGTAGTTGTGGTTGTAGTAGTAGTTGTAGTAGTAGTTGTGGTGGTAGTAGTAGTTGTTGTGGTGGTAATGGTAGTAGTAGTGGTTGTAGTAGTAGTTGTGGTGGTAGTAGTAGTGGTTGTGGTGGTAGTGGTAGTAGTAGTGGTTGTAGTAGTAGTTGTGGTGGTAGTGGTAGTAGTAGTGGTTGTAGTAGTAGTTGTGGTGGCAGTAGTAGTAGTAGTAGTGGTTGTAGTAGTAGTTGTGGTGGTAGTAGTAGTAGTTGTGGTGGTAGTAGTAGTAGTTGTGGTAGTAGTAGTAGTTGTGGTGGTAGTAGCAGTAGTAGTGGTTGTAGTAGTAGTTGTGGTGGTAGTAGTAGTAGTGGTTGTGGTGGTAGTAGTAGTTGTGGTGGTAGTAGTAGTAGTAGTGGTTGTAGTAGTTGTGGTGGTAGTAGTAGTGGTTGTGGTGGTAGTAGTAGTTGTGGTGGTAGTGGTAGTTGTGGTTGTAGTAGTAGTTGTAGTAGTAGTAGTTGTGGTGGTAGTAGTAGTTGTGGTTGTAGTAGTAGTTGTAGTAGTAGTTGTGGTGGTAGTAGTAGTGGTTGTAGTAGTAGTTGTGGTGGTAGTAGTAGTTGTGGTTGTAGTAGTAGTTGTAGTAGTAGTTATGGTGGTAGTAGTAGTAGTTGTGGTTGTAGTAGTAGTTGTGGTGGTAGTAGTAGTGGTTGTGGTGGTAGTGGTAGTAGTAGTGGTTGTAGTAGTAGTTGTGTTGGTAGTAATAGTGGTTGTGGTGGTAGTGGTAGTAGTAGTGGTTGTAGTAGTAGTTGTGGTGGTAGTGGTAGTAGTAGTGGTTGTAGTAGTAGTTGTGGTGGTAGTAGTAGTAGTGGTGGTGGTAGTGGTAGTAGTAGTGGTTGTAGTAGTAGTTGTGGTGGTAGTAGTAGTTGTGGTGGTAGTGGTAGTAGTAGTGGTTGTAGTGGTAGTTGTGGTGGTAGTAATAGTAGTGGTGGTGGTGGTAGTGGTAGTAGTAGTAGTTGTAGTAGTAGTTGTGGTGGTAGTAGTAGTGGTTGTGGTGGTAGTGGTAGTAGTAGTGGTTGTAGTAGTAGTTGTGGTGGTAGTGGTAGTAGTAGTGGTTGTAGTAGTAGTTGTGGTGGTAGTAGTAGTAGTGGTGGTGGTAGTAGTAATGGTAGTGGTGGTAGAAGTAATAGAAGTAGCAGTAGTATTCGTAGTAGTCGTAGTAGTGGTTTAGTAGTAGTAGTCGTAGTAGTAGTGGTTGCAGTAGTGGTTGTAGTAGTAGTAGAAGTGGTTGTAGTAGTAGTGGTAGTAGTAGTGGTTGTAGTATTAGTGGTTTTAGTAGTGGTTGTAGAAGTGGTGGTAGTAGTAGTAGTGGTTGTAGTAGTAGTGGTTGTAGTAGTGGTGGTAGTAGTGGTAGTAGTAGCAGCAGTGGTTGTAGTAATAGTTGTGGTGGTAGTAGTAGTGGTAGTGGTGGTAGTAGTAATAGAAGTAGCAGTAATGGTGGTTGTAGTAGTGGTTGTAATAGTGGTTGTAGTAGTAGATGTAGTAGTAGAAGTGGCTGCAGTAGTGGTTGTAGTAGTATTAGATGTAGTAGTAGAAGTGGTTGTAGTGGTAGTAATAGTGGTTGTAGTATTAGTGGTTGTAGTAATAGTGGTAGTGGTGGCAGTAGTAATAGTAGTAGCAGTAGTATACGTAGTAGTCGTAGTAGTGGTTTAGTAGTAGTAATAGTCGTAGTAGTAGTAGTGGTTGCAGTAGTGGTTGTAGTAGTAGATGTCTTAGTAGAAGTGGTTGTAATAGTAGTGGTAGGGTAGTAGTAGTGGTTGTAGTATTAGTGGATGTAGTAGTGGTGGTAGTAGTAGTAGTGGTTGTAGTAATGGTGGTGGTAGTAGTAGTAGTGGTTGTAGTAGTAGTGGTTTAGTAGTGGTAGTAGTAGTGGTTGTAGTAGTAATAATAGTAGCAGTAGTAGTCGTAGTAGTGGTTTAGTAGTGGTAGTAGTAGTGGTTGTAGTAGTAATAGTAGTAGCAGTAGTAGTCGTAGTAGTGGTGTAGTAGTGGTAGTAGTAGTGGTTGTAGTAGTGGTAGTAGTAGCAGAAGTAGTCGTAGTAGTGGTTTAGTAGTGGTAGTAGTAATAGTAGTAGTAGTAGTAGTAGTAGTGGCAGTAGTAGTGGTTGTAGTATTTGTGGTTGTATTAGTAATATTCGTAGTAGTCGTAGTAGTGGTTGTAGTAGTAGTAGTTGTAATAGTGGTAGTAGAGGTTGTAATATTAGTTGCAGTAGAGGTTGTAGTAATAGTAGTAGTGGTCTTAGTGGTAGTTGTAATAGTTGCGGTAGTGGTTGTAGTAGTAGTTGTAATCGATGTAGTAGTGGTTGTAGTAGTAGTAGTTTCGGTAGAGGTTGTAGTAATAGTAGTAGTAGTGGTCGTAGTAGAGTTGCAGTTGTAATAGTAGTAATAGTAGTAATAGTAGTGGTTGTAGTCGTAGTAGAGTTGTTGTAGTAGTAGTAATAGTAGTAGTCGTAGTAATTGTTGTAGTAGTAGATATGGTGATAGTGGTAGTAGTAATAGTAATACATAATAAATATAGCTTAATCTGCGGATTCTCCTATATGGATAGTATTTGTTGATGTATTGTTTTGCGCATAGTGATTAAGAATACAATATAATTTGAAGAATTTTTCAATTTTAGAAGCTATGTTTTAGATATGTACAACGCATGTCAGAACGAAGATTACCCTCCCCCCCTCCAAAAAAAAAAGACTCAGAGAATGGCGAAACATGAAAGCACCGAACAAGAAAGGGCGAACCAAATATTAAGTCCAATGAATGCAATAGGCAAAGAATCTGATTTTCCTAAAATATTGAACGTGAAATATCTAATGTTTTTGAAGTTAGTTTAATGCAAAATGTGAATATTATAAAAATAAACTGCTTGAAAATTCTAGAATATCACAAAATGAATACCCTAAACGAAAGAAAGAGATTAAATAGCGAAGTAAAACCCCAAATGGCATAATAAATGTGTATTTACATAATCTGGTAAATAAGGTAATGTTAACAATTTCTATAATCTGCTCTTCAGCCCTTGGTGGTCTTTGGCCTCCTCCACACCTCTGCTTTACTTTTCCACGCTCTGATTCCAATGTTTCTTAGGTTTTCCATCACATCATCTAACCATCTTATTTTGGTATTCCTTTTTACTCTCTCTATACGTACTATGTACATAGTACATAGCGAAGGAATTGTAATGCACCTAAAAATCGATACCGGGATTTTACCGGAAATACATGTTTTGGGACCCCTGAATCACAAAAAATATTTTTAGTAAAATATCCGATTGCGTGTGTGTGTGTGCATAGCTCAAAAACAAAAAGTCCATAAATACCAAACTTGGTATTTGAGTTCAGTATCTTCCTAGGATGCGACACGAAGATTTTCAAGAAAAGCCTCCCCCAACTACCCTTCACATGGAAAATATTTGGAAAATGTTGATTTTCTCAAAACTGGCTATAATGATTTTTATTAAAACATCGTATATTAAATTTATTTACCTGACAAATAAAATGTATTTCTTGAACTTTCTGGGAATAGCCTCTGAAGACTACTTTATTCTGGATGAATGTTACGGAATTTTGCATAACTGCTAAACCATAAGAGATGGACAAAAACTTACCACACAGCAAATGTATAGCACATTACAATACATCATTAATGCTCTTTATACTTTTTTTTTTTTTTTTTTATGGAGTTGATCGTTTTTAAGATATTCTTCGTTTTGAGTTTCAGCTTTGAAAAACTTATACTTTTCTCATACAGGAATTTGTCAACTCGTGTCCATACAAATAAAGGAACTTCAATCACATGGTAACCAGACTTTTACTATCATTTTAATCTATGGTAGTTCCTTATTTTGCTTCTACTTACAAGGCAGCAAGTTATTTCTGCTATTTTTTCTTAATTAGCATGAAGTAAACAGAAGCTTAAGCTTGTTAACAATACTTTGTTGCAGAAATGTACAGAAAGTCATGTAAATGGAAAAGAATTTTTCTTTTACTTTTAATCTTATTTCTTTAGACATACCTATATATGAATCTCTGAAATGTATGCACGCGTATCACTTCCGAACTACTACATCAAATTGAGCAGTTCTTTTTTTTTTTTTTTTTCTTGTGTTCGTTATTGTCACGACAAGGTTTGTGGAAAAGGAGATGATTAAAAATAGTACCGAAAAGTATTTAAAATTTCATAAAACGAATAAGAGCCGTGCCAAGCCAGCGCATTTCGGTTAATATCCACCAGATGGCAGTGGTATCACGGTAATTTATTGCTAAATGGTAGTAGTACTGCTATATTTTCCCTCCCCATCCAATGTTAAGGTAACGAAACAGCTTATCGAGATGACACAACGCAGCAGTAAAATTCAAATACGTTTTTAAGTATCAACTGTCCTTTCCGTACGCCTATCGTTTAAAATAAAGGAGCTTTTCTGGCGACGAACACGTTAAATACGTATTTATTATTTGCTACCAGATGGCCGTAGTACCTCCTCTTCTATTTTTCTTCTTCAGTGCTAAGGGAATTCCCCCTGATGCTCTATGCCTGCGAAGTGTGGGGTATGGCAGCAGACTCCTGGTTTCTCTGGTTACAGCGGGTACAGAATAGAGGACTCCGGTCCATATATTCTGTATGTCGGCGTATCCCTTTGAGGCTACTACATGAAGCTTCGGCCCTCCCATATGTGGAAGATGTTATTAGGCGCCGGGCTCAAAAAGTCTACGCCAGATTGGGCGAACATGAGAACGCACTTGTCAGATCTCTGGGGGAGTACTTACCCTCTGAACGCCGAAAGAGGCGCTTCCGGGTTCCCCGCATGGTTTGTGGGCATCCCCGGTAACAACGGCTATAAACCAGCCAACAGCGTAATAGCTGAACAAAGCACTCCCCCCTCCCAACGGGAGAGGTCTATCAAAACACACCACCATATTTAAATACGAGTAAAATAAACACCAGCGGAGCAGAGGAAAGGATGCTGCTCCTGAAAATGCAACCGCTCGAGGAGCCTACCAGCGCTACCTCCTTAACACCAACACTCGAAACCTCAAAATAAAACCTCAACCTTCACCTCATTCCTGTGGTTAAACCCTTACCAGGGTAGGTACACAGCAACAACACCCAGGCTCACCACGAGCCTACCAGACACGCACGCTAAGGGAATGCACCCGACTGTGGAGACAATGACGCAAGATAACTGTGAAAATCAAATATATATATTATGCATTAATTATCGTTCCCTTGGTCATATCGTATAAATAAAGAAATTAGTATATTTTTGGTGTAATTCTTTAAAACGAACAAGTTATAAACAACGCACACAACCATTAACCCTTCATGGAATCTGAAAATGGTGGAGAAACAACGGGATCCGTTTTAGTTTTAACTTCCTATTGCGGATGTTGGTTATTTGACATGTGGTACATGAGCTAGCTAAAGAACATGAAGATACCCGCGGCACCATCACACTATAATGCGCTGCTCTTAATACATTTGGTCAAGTAATATTTTGGGTAAAATAGAGAAATTAAGTACATAAAGCTATCAAAATAAAAGCTTATCAAACGCCCAACCAGATCTACTTGCTCTTTGATGAACAGCTAAAATACGTACTTATTTATTTGCCACCAGATGGCCATAATACCTATTGCTTTATTCTTCTTCCCTATTCAGTGCTAAGGGAATGCACCCGGTTATGGAGATAATGACGCAAGATAACTGTGAAAATCAAGTATATTTCTTTCCTGGCGACGAACACTTAAAATAGATACCTATTTATTCATTTGCTATCAGATGGCCGTAGTATTTACCGCTTTATTTTTCTTCTTCAATGCTAAGGGAATGCACCCGGTTATGGAGACAACGACGCAAGAAAACTGTGACAAATATATTTCTTATATATTAACTATGGTTCCCTTGGTCACATCGTTTAAATAAAGAAAGAAGTATATTTTTGTTGTAATTCTTTAAAATGAACAGGTTATAAACTATGCACATAACATTAACCCTTCTTGGAATCTGAAAATGGCGGAGAAATGACGGGACCCGTTTTAGCTTTAACGTCCTATTGCAGATGTTGGTTATCAGACGTTATGTGGTACATGAGCTAGCTAAAGAACATGAAGATACCCGCGTCACCACCACATTGCAATTGTGGTGCTCTTAATACATTTGATCAAGTAATATTTTGGGTTAAATGGAGAAATTACACAAATCTGTCTAATAAAACCTTACCAATTGCCCTACCAGATCTACTTTCTCTTTAGTTATGTCATTGTTAGCCTTAAAAATGGCTGTTCTGACATAGGTGAAAACAGAGAAAGAGGTGGAAAACATTAGAAGTAAAGGAAAGAAAGAGATTCGGAAGAGGCATGAATGTTATTGTGACTGTCTCCTTAATGTAATTCATTACCTATGCCAGCGTTTACCCGCCACACTGTGAAAGGGCTGCCATTACTGTTATGCCAATGACATCCTTGCTTACCCACACTGCTAACCGTATGTCATCCTTTCCACAATACCTTATGGGTGTGCTGAGTTCGTCCTTTTCGCAATACCAACTATATTTGCTACATTGCGCAGATTATAGCGCTTCATTGCACTTTTCAGATGCTTTAAAGGCATTATTAGACATTTGCAATAATAAATTTCTGTTGACACTTCTACTGGCCACGTTTCGTTTCCATCACATTTTTGTCACTTCAAACGTCAAAGAAAGAATTAATATGGAGGGTGTTTCCAAATATTTGTGCAAATTACAAAAACTATGCTTGGTTGAGCGAACGAGCCATTTTAGCAGCCACTAATAAGAATGTAGATTATTTGAATATAACAATTCAGGTTAAAATTGATGGACATATGCTTTCATTTAAGTTGATCGATTCCATTACCAATCCAGATGAAGTCGTCAGTTATCTTACTGAATTCCTAAATTCATTGGATTTACCAGGAATACCGCCACACAATTTACACTCAAGGTTGACTCGGTGATAATTATCCTACCAGTCAGCCAAAATTATGCAGCGGAACAAAATTCCGCGTTAAAAAGTTATGAAACTTTTGATTTAAGCTACTATAACATAGGAAAGCTCAAAGGCGAGGATATACTTATTCCAAAAATACCACTAATGTTCCTTTTGAATTTAAGCGTGTTGATTCCGGCATGCCTTGCATTCACAATGACAATAAATCCCAAGGTCAATCGTTAGAAGTGTGTGGAATATACCTTCAATTGTCGTGTTTTCCGCATGGATAGTTGTTCTTTGCGTGCTCGAGAGTCGGCAAAACATCGCCGCTGTTTGTTTGTTTATACATTACAAGGCATTACAATAATGTATTGTCAAATTATGTAATTGTAATTTTACTCCATTGCAGATTCGTACTGTAAACGAAATATTTTGACTGAGTTTTTTTAATTGGTTACATGACCCGTACGAAGCCGGGGCGGGCAGCTAGTTCTTCATAAACTTCAACTAACATGCGACAATTAAAAGATGGCGCCATCAGAATCCAGCACTGATGATTAAAAATGAAATCCTTGAAGTTATTGGTTGTTATGAGGCCTTAAGGTGAATTATTGCTCAGAGGGTCTACGGAATATCGTCTCTGTACTGAAGTTATTAATGTATGAATGTAGAAATATGCGTTATATTTAACGCTAGTTTTCTCCTTCCTCAGACCATGAAATATGTAATTACACGTAACGATGTGTTCTCGGCAGGAGATAGGAGCGCGCTGTTAGACTGGTGACCTTCAGGTCGGTAAAATAACATCAAACACGTCACAAACAGCTGACTACACGGTAGGAATGCGTGGATATCTTAATTTTCTTCTTCCGCTCAAGTTACCGTTACAGGTGATGCGCGTATCTGTTCAGTATTACCCCAAAGGTTTATAAAGTGCCGGCTTATGTTTATACCCGACACTCACTTTCGCTTGAAATTCCATTCAGTATTCCCTAGGATGGTTATTATATCTTAATAACTTCCATTTTCTTATCATTTTTAATGACCCAGGCTTCCTGGAACCTTAATTAATTAAAACATCTGATGGTTCAAATTCACATAACTTCTTCTTTCCTCTTTCATTTATTTTTATATAGCTTCTACAACAACATATCTGTAAACGAAAACCTATTACTTTTTGTCCGCGTGTGTGCATCCGTGTGTCCATGTGTCAATGTGCCCGTGTGTCCGTCTGTCTGTGAACACGAAAAGCCAGTAAAATACTAAACTTGGTATTTAAGTTTAGTATATTCCAGGGACGCCACACGAAGATTTTGAGAAAAATTCCCCAACCCCAACTACCATTTACATGGGAAAAAATCGAACATTTTGATTTTCTTAAAAATGGCTCTAACAATATTTACTTTCCAAAGAAAGTGCATATCGTGAATTTTCTGGGGAATAGCCTCTAAAGACCTCTTTATTCTCCATGATTTTTATTGAATTTTGTGTAATTCGTAAACCGTAAGAGATAGACAAAAATTTACTACACAAGAAATGTAGATCACGATAAAACACACAATTTATATCATATACATTATTTTCGTGAAGTTGATCGTTTTATTTTAAATATTCCTGGTTATTGGTTTCAGCTTTAAAAACTTATATTTTTCGCATACAGGAATTTGTCAACTCCGGTCCATACAAATAAAGGAACTTCCGACACATAGCAACCAGATTCTGGTTATCACTTTAACCTATGGTACTCCCTTATTTCGCATCTACTTACAAGAAAGCAAGTAATAAATACTATTTCTGTTATTTTTTGTCTCGATTAACATGAAGTAAATAGAAGCATTAGCTTTTTAACAATAATTTGTTGCAGAGATGTAGAGAAAGTCATGTGAATGGAACACATCATGTCTTTTTATTATAGCTTCTACTACTAGCTATCTGAAATCGAAAACGTATTACTTTCTCTACACGTACTATGTACATAGTGTATTGAGAAGGTATTGTATTCCACCTAAAAAGTTATACCGAAATTTCACCGGAAATACACGTTATATCAAAGAAAAAAAGTATTTTCAGAGAAAGGTCCGTGTGTGTCTGTGTGTGTGTGTGTGTGTGAGTGTGTGTGTGTGTGTGTCCCTGTGCTCACTGTCTGTGAACACGATAACTCAAAAACCAAAAGTCGGAAAAATACCAAACTTGGTATTTAAGTTTAGTGTGTTCCAGGGATGCCACACGAAGATTTTGAGAAAATTCCCCCCACCCCAAACTACGTATACAAAGAAAAAATTTCGAAACATTTTGATTTTCTAAAAAATAGCTCTAAGGTTTTGATTAAAATGCCGTATATTAAAGATATTTATATGGCAATTAAAATTTATATCTTGATTTTTTGGGAGTAGCCTCTAAATATCTGTTTATTCTGAATACATTTTCCTGAATTTTGCGTAACTGGTAAACAGTAAGAGATAGACAAAAACTTACCACACAAAAAATGTTGATCACGTTATAAGACACAATTTATATCCAATACTTTTTTCGTTGAATTTATTTAGCATTTCTGAGATATCCTTGTTATTTGTTTCAGATGTAAACTATTTAAACTCTTCTCAAGCGAAAAATTTGCAAATTCCTTTGTCTGTATAGAAAAGGATTTCATTCAATTGGCAAACGACTTTTAAAAGATTTGACTATCGTTTTAGCCTAATGTAGTCTGTTATTTTCCTTCTAATTACGAGGAAGCAAGTAATTAAGACAATTTCTGCTAATGTTTATCTCGATTATCATAAAGTAGATAGAAAAATATGTTTTTTCACGGTAATTGGTTACGGGAGATCGGGAAAGTCATGTGAATGGATCACATCTATCTACTTCGTGTTAATCGATAATCGATATATCAATTCAAAGAATCAAATATCATACTTGGTGTAAGTTTACCCACCACACCCCTCATACAAACTACCTTTTATATGAGTACTTTTTCAGAATTTTTTATTTCCTGAAGAGTGGCCTGAAAGATTTTAGTTAAAATCTTATGTATGTATGCATGTATGCATGTATGCATGTATGCATGTATGCATGTATGTAAGTAAGTATGTATGTATGTATGTATGTATGTATGTATGTATGTATGTATGTATGTGTATGTATGTATGTGTATGTATGTATGTGTGTATGTGTGTATGTATGTGTGTATGTGTGTGTATGTGTGTATGTGTGTATGTGTGTATGTGTGTGTATGTGTGTGTATGTGTGTATGTGTGTATGTATGTATGTATGTATGTATGTATGCATGCATGTATGTATGTATGTATGTATGTATGCATGTATGTATGCATGTATGTATGTATGTATGTATGCATGCATGTATGTGTGTATGCATGTATGCATGTATGCATGTATGTATGCATGTATGTATGCATGTATGTATGCATGTATGTATGCATGTATGTATGCATGTATGTATGCATGTATGTATGTATGTATGTATGTATGTATGCATGTATGTATGTATGTGTGTATGCATGTATGTATGTATGTATGTATGTATGTATGTATGTATGTATGTATGTATGTATGTATGTATGTATGTATGTATGTATGTATGTATGTATGTATGTATGTATGTATGTATGTATGTATGTATGTATGTATGCATGTATGTATGCATGTATGTATGCATGCATGTATGTATGTATGTATGCCAACTACCATTTATAGAGATACTCTTTGGGAATGTTTTATTCTCTGAAAAGAGGACCGAAAGGTTTTGATTAAAACCTTAGTATATAAAAGTCGATGCTCGCAAATACATAATGAAACATTCCTGAGATACTGGGTCATTTTAAAAAATGCTGGGATGTTTCATTCAGATGACTTTCTCTACATCTCTGCAACAAGTTATTGTTATAAAGTTTATACTTCTATTTACTTCATGCTGATCGAGAAAAGTTTAGCAGAAATAGTCTTATTACTTCCTTCCTTGTAATTAGAAGTGAAATAAGGAAGTACTATTGTTTAAAGTGATAGTCAAAAGCCGGTTGCTTTGTGACTGAAGTTCCTTTGTTTGTATGGACAGGAGTTGATAAATTCCTGTATGAGAGTAGTTTTTAAAGCTGAAACCAAAAACAAGGAATATCTCAAAAACGATCAACTTCACGAAAAATGTATATAACATAAACTGTGTGTTTTAACATGATCTGCATTTTCTGTGGTAAGTTTTTTCCATCTCTTAAGGTTTAGCAGTTATGTAAAATTCCGTAAAATTCGTCCAGAATAAATTATTCTTCAGAGACTATTTCTAGAAAATTCAATATATCCATTTTATTTGTCAGATAAATATCTTTCATATACGATGTTTTAATCAAACCCCTTAGAGCCATTTTTGAGAAGATCATTAATTTCTAAAAATGTTCCGCGTAAAGGGTAGTTTGGGATGGGGGATAATTCTCAAAATCTTCGTGTCGCATCCCTGGAAGATACTAAACTTAAATACCAAGTTTGGTATTTTACCGACTTTTCGTTTTTGATTTATCGTGTTCACAGACACACGGACACACACACACGCTGACCTTTTTTGGATACAGGGGACCCGGTGAAATCTCGGTATCGAAGTTTTGAGTGGAGTGCAATATCTTCTGCGTACATAGAACGTATAGAAAAAGTAATAACTCATAAATATAAATAATAATGAAAGTTAAATATAAAATACAATGTATATGTATATAAAGCTATTCATGGAAAAAGCCAGAGATGGATAAATTTAGAAAGCCATTTCGAAAAAATGACATGAAAAAGGGATAAACATAACTAAATCCTCAGTAGAAACGTTACCTTTAATAAAAAATATTACTGCATAAATACCTATGCTCATTCCAAACAAACAATAAATAAAATAAATAAACCTAAATTACCTTTGACAAAAACTTAAAAAACTTAATTGATCCCTCGGTTATCGTCTGCCAGGTCTTCTGCAACACTGATAGGCGATTGAAAAACTTCCCGAATAGTGCTAGATGTGTACACTCTAGTAACCTATGGCGGATTCACAAATCTTCTCTACATAGCGGACAGATAGGTTAAGAATGTAACTGTGTAATAATCAGTAGCCTGTGCGTAATGGTGACATTATCAATTCCTCGCATGAGACAGAGGAGAGGAAGTTATCCAGCTTATTGGAAAGTCCTTCACTACTCTAAGCTTGTTTCCGCGGACAGCTGATCATTCTTCATGCCAGCATAAAAGTACCGCTCTCCACACACATGCCTAAAGTCTTCCGATGTTATAAAAGGAATTGCAGTGCTGGGTTCTATGATTTACGTCTTTGCTGCCAAATCCACCAGCTTGTTCCCCGGCAAGCTAACGTGACCAGGAATCCATATGCACTCCACATTAACCCCGGAAGCGTGTAAAAAGTGGAGAACATCATGGATGAGCTGCACGATAGGATGGTAGTTTTACAGTTCACAAAATCTCTGAAGTGCACTAAGGGAATCACTCATATGTGTCCCCAAAATTTCGACGACGAACATGGAGAATGCCTCGGAATATTCCATACAGCTCTGCACTATAAATGAACATGTTACTTAAAATCTAAATGTACACATGTATTGTTGGTTCCATGAACAAGGTCACATCCAACACTATTTACTTCTATCTGTATATATACAAATTCGGCGATTATAATTTAAACGGAATAATTCTTCCTTCTTGGTAGCTGCAGGAATTAAAGATGGGTTGGTACTCACTTGGCCTCGAAGTTGGCTGAGCTGCTGTACGTCTCTGGAGCTCCGCCCCTCCTTGTCCTGGACCCTCAGTGTGGTAGCTGAGTTGAAACGTATTTTGTAGTTTGAATTTGCCGTTGGATCTGTTAGGTTAGCCACACTTTGCAGTTGGCGGAACTGGAAATGTTGTTCAGACCAGACCGATTGTTGAAACATCTTTAATCTTTATTCCCTATAGAATCCGACAATTCGTTATTATTTGCCCGGGCTTACTTCAAGTAAATGCTGGCTGCATCGTCGGTAAGTATAGGATTCTCAATCCCCATGCTTGGTTGGTAGGATCTTATAGGTGGAAGTGAAGTTAGAAGTAGTTTGGTAGATTTAGCAACGTTAAAAGTTTTATTCATGAAAGTATTCTAATATAAAGGCGTACTGATTTTCTTTACAGAAATTGCATTTAGTATCTCTCTTATGGTAGGTACTTACATAAATTATTGCTGAGAATTATTATAGTACATGACTTTATATACAATTATTATAATGTTAACCTCGAGATTAGCTCACAGCGTCTTCACTTCTGTACACCGGAACTATATAAACATTTTCACTCATGTCATAAAGTTGAAGATCATTGTTTTCAAGCATTGTAATCCGCACGTCACCATGGCATGGGGACTTCAAATTTCCTTGTTCTCACTTTTAGTGAAATCATATACAATGCAGCAATTAAGATTAATGAATTTAAATAATTTACATAATAATGTTCGTACAATCACTATCTTTTCTAAGTTAGCTAATTGTTAATTTTAGTGCTCCTCTTTTTTTATGTAGCTTAACGTCATTTAACCTGGTTAGTCATATCAGACGATGAATGAAATTGGTGAAATGATGCTCAGATGATCTTGAGGTCCATGAAGTTTAAAGTTACCCGACATTCGTCTTCTCAGATTAAGGAAAACCCCCGAAAAAAACCTTATCCGGGTAATTCACCCTCTCCTTCTCATCGGCCCATATTACATGTTTATTTAGTTTTATTTGCTTAATAGACTTTCATAAACACCATTTTAGTTATTATATACATAATAATAACACATTATCTTTATTACATATCCTTGGCTATGTTATTTTCGTTAAACACACCATTTAGTTTACGTGCGTACCGCGAGGTGATCACCTGTTTAATTTCTTCACATACATTTCCTTTGCGTTCACGTGCTAAACAATAATGTTTTATGATTTTTAGTCCATTTTTAGGGAGTGTACTTTTATTTTTGGTTGTCTAGCTTGCTTCAAGCTTAAAATCTGCGTCATCATTTAGCATAAAGTCTGAAAAAGAAAGAAAAAAAACTACGGATATTAGACACAGGCATCGTAGTCTTCCAGTATGCTGTCTTCCCGAAATTTAAGTAATATAGCACGTAAGCAAGGTGGCTGAACCTCTCCCCCTTAGAACACATGCTAGACAATTCAATATGGTGCTCCGAAAAAACTCTCGAAAACGAAAACATTCAGGTTTTGGAATAAGCAGAACGATACTCCGTGGGGAACACATTTCAAGATAGAATTAATTAGGATAGCAAGCAGCCTGACACTTTGGCACTCCATTTTCTTGAACAAAAGAATTAAAAAAAAAAAGCGAGCCGACAGTTACTCGAAAAACGCGGTCACTCATAAACTCCTTAATGAATAACGGTAGACGTGCACGTATGTCCCAGTTGCATAGAGAACGTAATATCCGTGCTCACCAACATGTATAATAAGCCTTCTCGAGGTCAAAAAATATCCTAAGGTTCGACAGTTCTTCATGATTTCCGCCCATGATCTGTGTCAAATCGAGACAAAGTGGTTAGCTGCTGAACGACGTTGTCGAAAATGCCTCTGGGTGCTGTTTAGTGGGTTGGAGTCTCCAGCCACCATACCAACTATCCACCACCTTGTAAACACAACTGGTGAGGGAAATAGGACGGTGGCTGGATAGATGATGATGGTCCTTTTCAGCTTTCAAAATAGATATGATGGTGGGCTCCCATCACTTTTTTGGAAAAGTGGCGTCAGCCAAACATGATTATAGATCTTGAGCAAGAAAAACTTACCTTCAGGAGTGAAATATTGCAACATTTGGACGTGGATTCTATCCAGACCTTGTGAAAAGTTTCGCCAAGATGTCAGTGCATCTTCTAATTCCGCCTGGTGAAAAGGCGACTGTAATCTTCAAGGTTTCCAGAACAAAATGTTGCTGGATAGTGGTTTGCGCTTTATAGAGGGTTATTCGTGGCTCCGTCGAGGTACCGCTCTATCGGGATCCGCCTTCGGGTGCCTCCTTTGGAGAAACTCCGGGGAACTGAGACGGCGTCGGAGGCGTTCAATCTGGAACCATTAGGGGACCCGTCCATGCTTGCACCAATCGTCATCCTGAGGCTGCCCTTCAGATTTCTCTCCACATCACTCCCCTGTAGTTCCATGCAGGACACAAAGAGTCTAGAATGCCTACGTAAAGTGCTCTGCTCCAGTGACGGGGACCCTTTGGATAAAAAAGAGAAAGAAACAAATTTACAAACAAACGCTCAGCAAGATTAATAAACCAAACAAGACTGTACTTCCCTGAATAGGATGTTCATATTTCTGCTAACTTGATTTATCGACATGAAAATTAACATTAAAATCACCACACGGTGTAATAGAATATTTTATACCCATGATAAAGGGTATTCTAAAAATCTATGGAAAATATTTAGGATTTTTGGCGTTATTATAATTGGTGCTCTGTGTAGGATATGGAGAGGTTGTAGGTGAGTGGTAGATGAGTATGCGGGCAGGAATCTTAATTCTTGTAGACATGTGTAGCTGACGTAAAATAACTAAAGTTACTGATGTGTCTTCTCAGCTTCCGGAATAGGCCACATCATCTTGCATGGGATTGCCGACATTTCGCTCATCTTACCGTGAGCTTCTTCTGGGCTCTTGTGCGCTAGATGAAGTTGTAAATAGCGTGTTATTTATGGACGCTCTTTACCTGCCGTGGTTCTCAGCGTCAAAGACTACTCAATTTTGTTCAGAGGCCTCTCTCAGGTTTGAGGTTCTTTTACGTGCTGTAAATCTATAACACAGGACCAACGGCTTTACTTCTCTTCCGAAGGAAGCCATGCTAAGGATTTTTACACCCGAAAAAATCCATCGTCCTCCGCCGAGTTTGAACCCGCGACCTTGGGTATATGAAGTTAGCATGGTAACCATTCACCACAGAGGACGCCTAGATGAAGTTTGGAATGGTTTGATGATCCCTGCAGCTTTTCAAAAACGCTAGTTGGCAGAGAAGTAGGTTTTTCTTTTGGCGCAATTCCGTGAACCGCTGAGTTTCTTTGTAGGTAAGCTCCCCGTAGAGGTTTGTTAAATACAAGCTCAGGCTTCCACGTCCTGTGTCTTGATGTGTTTTCTTAGCTTCCGGAGAAGGTCAACTCATCTTTCATGGGATTGCCGACGTTCCGCACAAGAGCCCAGAAGAAGCTCACGGCAAGATGAGCGAAACGTCGGCAATTCCATGCAAGATGACGTGGCCTTCTCCAGAAGCTAAGAAGACACATCAAGACGCACGTCGTGGAAGCCTACCCATTCATTTAACTGAAGTTGCTGTGGGACACGACGGTAATCCCGTACATTATAGAAACGATTTGATAATAGAGCGATTCGTATACGTCTTTTAAAATTATCCATTGTAAGATGCTTAATATTATAGGTAAACTGTTAAGCATAGTTAATGACTGCACTTAATAATATTTTTGGCTTTCATTACATTTACATTTTTAAAAATAGTATTGTCATTTTTCCTTGTATATAGAATGAATGAATGAATGAATAAGTGTATTTATTGACATAGCAATATCATACATAGAATTTCAACAGTCGCACGGGTCCACAGACCGTACGTGCTTTTGTAATACACATTACAAGCAATATTAAAACAACTACAACAATAACAAATTAAAAGAGTAAACATGAAAATAAAAAGACAAAGGAAATACACAGGCAAAAGCAATAATAAACAACAATAAAGAATTAAGAGTGAACCCGAAAATAAAAATACAAAGATATTCAAATATAGCAATTTAAATTTACAGCACAGAGTACACCTTCATTACATCTGATGAAGATTCTTTTAAAGGAATTTCAAAGGCCATTGAGAATTTAAATGCATTGAAATGTAAGAATACTGAGCTGTATAAAAATGAGGTTTACAAAGTTTCTTCGGTGAGACACTAAAAATAAACCTGTGTGCATGTTTTTTGTAAAACTAAATGTTTATTTGTGTCACGGTGGTTTCCCTATGGAAGAGTTCCATAATTTAAATTACTATTTAAATGTCCATAATACCTGCAAATCTTACAAATAATTGTCAATATTAAAACTTCAAAACTGTGGAAATATCTCTGCTTAATTGATTTGTAATATAATAAATATGGCTTTTCCATCTTAACCTAGAATCGAGATAATTGCCCAGAAATTTGCTTGACGTAACCTCAGAAATGTGTTGATTGAAATACATTTACTGTCTTAACTGTATTAAAATTCAGTTTATTACTGAATGTCACACCGTTCTTGTATTTTTAATGAAATGCCCTCTACTTTATTGACAATGAAGCTGTGGGTTTTATTACAAACATCTGCAACAACATCACGAATTGTGTTAAGAGTCCTCTCTATAATGACTGCAGACAACTCACGTACATTTTCAACAGATAATTTATTTCAACTGTCTTAAATTAAAAATCTGATGTGTTCCATTCACATAACTTTCTCTATATCTCAGTAAAAATTATTGTTAATAAGCTTATCTTTTATTTCATGCTAATCGACAAAAATTAGCAGAAATAGTTTTATTTCTTGTTTTATTGTAAGTAGAAGCAAAATAAGGGAGTACCATAGGTTAAAGTGATAGTTAAAAGCGTGTTGCTATGTGACTGACGTTCCTTTGTTTGTATGGACAGGAGTTGACAAATTCCTGTATGAGAAAAGTATGTTTTGCAAAGCTGAAACCAAGAAAAAGGAATATCTCAAAAACAATCAACTCCACGAAAAAAATGTATATAACATAAATTGTGTGTTGTAACGTGCTCTACATTTTTTGTGTACTAAGTTTTTGTCCATCCCTTACGGTTTAGTAGGTATGAAAAATTCATCCAGAATAAAGTAGTCTTCAGAGGCTATTCCCAGAAAATTCAAAATATACATTTTATTTGTCAGGTAAATAACTTTAATATACGATATTAATCAAAATCGTTAGAGCAATTTTTTATAATATCCAAATTTTCGAAAAAAGTTCCATGTAAAGGGTAGTTTGGGGTGGGGGGATTTTTCTCAAAATCTTCGTGTCGCATCCCTGGAAGATACTAAACTTAAATACCAAGTTTGGTATTTTACCGACTTTTCGTTTTTGAGTTATCGTGTTCACAGACACACGGACGCACGGACACACGGACACACACACACGGACTTTTTCTGAAAATACTTTTTTTTGGATACAGGTGACCCTAAAACATATATTTCCGGTGAAATCTCGGTATCGAATTTATTGGTGGAGTGCAATACCTTCTCTATACACTATGTACTTAGTGAGTATAGAGAAAGTAAAAAGAAGTTCGTATTAAAAGGCAGTGCCTCCCTGTTTTTAACAGATTTACAATATTACAGGATTAGGGCATAGGTACTAATAGCTGTTTTGTTTTGTGATTAGCTATTATTAGAGGAAACATGTTTTGTGTCACAGGCAGATGCGGACCTAATGTGTGTTAACAACAGTTGGTTCCGCAGAGTGTAGTGAGAATGTGAAGTCAGTTGCCCGGTGACCGCCGTGACAGATGGATATAGTCGCCCTCCGCGGTGTAATGGTTGCCATATACTATTATGGTCGCGGGTTCAAACCCGGCGGAGGACGATGAATTTTTTCGGGTGTAAAAATCCTTAGCATGGCTTCCTTTGGAAGGGAAGTAAAGCTGTTGGTTCCGTGTCGTAGATTTACGGCACGTAAAAGAACCTCAAGCCTAATAGAGAGGCCTCTGAGCAAAATTAAGCGGTCCTTCACGCTCAATTTAGAATGTGACGCTGAGAACCACAGTAGTTAAAGAGCGTCCATAAATAACACGCTATTTATTTGACAAATGGATGTAACTCGTGTTAGGTTGTAACATCAAAGCAGCCATTAGACAGAACTCTAGAGAATGTCACAGGTAATTGGTAGAAGCTGTTGGGGATAATGCCCTGCCATACCGGAAGGCTAATGCATCGCAAGGGATGATAAGAACTTGAGCAATCACGTGATCTGTCTTCATGTAATGTCAGACCTCATAGGCAGCAAAGTAAAATGACTTTTGGTGGTAGGAGGTTTGTAACACGTGAGGATATTGGATATGTGAGCAGCAACAGGTGACCACACTTCCACGTGGAAGGAAAACAGAAATGCAGAAGGCATTCAATGCCTTCCACATCGTTATTAGCGTGATTTGAATGTTACAGGGGACTACACTGAGGACCTTTACAATGGATATGTAATCTGTGTTGTGCTGTAATGAGCATGAAAGATGAAACTAATAAGGTTTCACGAGAAGCACAATTTTGAAATGTTGTTTACAATCCAACTATGTTGTTCTACCCTCTCCAATCATGTGTATGTTTCACATTTTCCACACTCAACAAATATCCCCAGAAAATAATATATTTGCCACGATGTATGCCCCATCCTCGCATATCCGCAAAAATAAATCCAGGAATACTTGCAATTATTATAATATTATAATCCAGCCAATCTTCAATAAGATATATAATATCCAAACTATACGTTTTGGTTTAGGCATTTGACTAATCATGATATTGGTTAACTATAAAGTCTGACAATTAAAACAGCTTGCAACATTTCAAGTTGCCGGAGTATGTATGTTCGCCTTGAAGGTTTACCATAGTGTCAGCCAACGGAATTATTTATGACATCACAGAGCAAGAGACTTCTTGACGGGTATGAGACATTGCATCATTATCCCGATGTGTTTCATTGCGGCATGTGTAATAAAACCATTTCTGCAAATCATTTATCTGATTAACGTGAATTCGGCAAATAATTACCTCTTTTTAAGAATAGTTATTCACATAGTAGGTAGGGAAGCTATTATATTCCACACAAAAATACAATACAAAGTTTTCACCGAAAATATACGAGGGTTGGGGCAAAAGTCGTACCAATTATTTATTTTCTTAAATATACCAGTCCGGTTGGAAAATGTGACATATCCAGACGAAAGGACAAGGTGTTAACTACATGTGTGGACAGTGAAAGCACTGAATATCGTAACACACTAATTTATTACGTAGTACACAAGGCAATTTGGCCTTCACGGTGCAAAAGAATGACAACATAGTACGCATACAGTTGACATGACAAACCCTGGCCTAAAGACCCTCAAAGTAGCCCCCTGCTACTGTCACCACATGCTACCAACAATGTAGGAGGGGGCTGAATAATCTGCCGTAGCATTTGCCGTACAATGTGTGGATCAGGTCATCTGTTCGCGCACAGCATTAGCAATGTCCTCTCGTGTTGCAAACCGTCTACCACGTAGTGGTTCCTTAATCTTTCGAATGAGATCAAAGTTTCAGGGCGAAATGCCTGTAGAGCACGGTGGGTGCTCCAATTCTTCCCATCCCCAACGTCGCAGTAGCTGCCCTACACACTCTTCTTTATGAGAAGAAGAAGGATTATTGCACTGTCCACAAGATCCGGACATTCTCCCGAACGCCACTTCGTACCTGTCGTACCAGGAAGTCCCTGTAGTACTGTTCTGGCATGTGGAACAAAGTGGTAAACAATGACACTCCTGAGTCAGACGCGACGATCACCATCAATTTGACTGAGGAAGGATTCTGACGGAACTTCTGCCTCCTTGGTGATCCAGCATGTCGCCTCTCCGCGGGCTGACGTTTCAGTTCTGGTTCGTATGCCCTGGCCCAAAATTCATCGATGATGATTATTCGTGACAAGAATTGATCGCCGTCCTGTTACCAGCGTGCAAGGTGGTCAAAGCATATTGCATAGTGTACCCACCTTTGAACTTCCGTCAGTGCATGCAGTAACCACCGCGATGCGATTTTGCGTATTTGCAGCTCTTTACGCAATGTTCTGTGGACGGTGCATTTCTCGATGCCACTTGCCTTCTCTAACTCCAGTAGCGTCCATCGTCTGTTTTCATCTGCTCGATGACGGCACGTGCCACGTCGGTCCGCACACTGACAGGTCGTCCCGAACGTTGCTCATCACTGGTTGACACACGTCCTTGCTAAAACCTTCCTAACCACCGTGCTACTGTACGGTATGGTAGATCATTATTCCCAAGGGCTTCCACTAGTTCACTGTGACATTCCATCGCATTTCTCCCTCGGAGAACGAATATTTTAATGTAGGCGCGCTGCTCAACATGGGGTACTTCCATCTCGCACGACACTCACCAGCTGACTGATTTCACTGCCCTCGCTGTGCTACTACGAGCTATTACAGAGTCATCTGTTCCTCTGCATACACGCTATGTCTGCAGAACTTCCACACGACACATATACGTTTGTGATCCGTTCACATATCTACAAGAAAAAACTAGTTGCCATGACTTTTGCCCCAACCCTTGTATGTTTTGAAGACCTCTGAATCCAATAATATACATAAACTTTTCTCAAATCGGAAGACTTCGCCAATTTCGGATCTCAAACAAAAAATGTGTTCTGTGTGAAATGATTGGACTTCGTTAGTATTATACAGAAAAGATTAACATGTTTGATTTTTTGTTTTATTTTGTATATACTTCTGGATGTAATTACGAGGCACGTTATTTTGACTAAGATGAATGAGTAATGTCATTATGTAATATACTCTTAGAAATAACGCCGTGCCTGCTAGGCAACTCCTCCGCTGTATATATGCTACATTAAGACCTTTCCCTTAGAAATGACAGACGCTTCAAAACATTGAATAACAAAATGGCTTCCTGACGAACTTTGAAATGAATTTTCAGCGTGTTATTGGTATAGTTGATAAAGTTGTTGTTTCTTTCCTCTACATTCCTTTCTTACGGATTCTCGACTTTGTATTATATCACTCGCAAATGAGTTGGCTGATTAGTTTAGCGGGACGTTGGAATCAATGAGAAGGTTTAGTGTCAATGTAGGTGTCCCCCTTTATTTATTTATTTATTTATTTATTTGCTTATTTGTCCGGTTGGAGTTCCACTCTACCAGGCAATATTAGAGTTGGCTGATAAGTCCTGGGCCTCACACAGATATGGCACCACTAGGCCAGTTACGCGGTAGCATCGTATAGTTTAACTCTAGACTAGCTTGTATCCAGAGTTATAGGTCAATAGCTTGTTTAGTTTCCAAATGGCAGCATTTTAAACAAGACAACTTTAAAGTTTTCACGATAATGGAGGATTTGGAAAAACGAGCAGTGATTAAATACTTCCATTTGAAAGACTTAACGCCTAAAAAATCAAGGAGGATATGGACAGTGTACTGAAACTCTGCCCCTTCATATTCAATGATTAAAAGGTGGGTTACAGAGTTTAAAATGGGACGTACGAGCACTAGTGATGAGCCTCAATCTGGACCTCTATAGAAGTGACAACTCCAGAGATCATTGAAAAAATTCAACGTTTAGTACTGGAACACCACAGATTAAAGTTGTTTGAAATAGCACAGGCTGTAAACACATCAAAAGAATATACAGGTAATATTTTAAGTAGATAATTTTTGGGGCTTTCACAAGGTCTGTGCAAGAGGGTGCCGCATTTGTTGACACCTGATCAAAAGTTGCAAAGAAAAACCGTTTCTGTTAAGAATATGGAGCTCTACCGTAAAAATTCAAGTGAATTTTTGAGACTGCTTGTTACTATGGATGAAGCTTGGATACATCACTACACTCCAGAAAGTAAATCACAGTCAAAACAGTGGATTGCTCTAGGTGAACCAACTCCAAAAAAGGCAAAGTCAATTTTGTCAACTAATAAGGTTTTTCTGAGAGGCACAGGGAATTATTTTTATTGATTACTTGGAAAAGTGTAAAAGTATCATTGTTGGCCACTACGCAAACTTACTGCAACGTCTCAGTGATGAGATGAAAATAAAAAGACCTCATTTGGCAAAAAAAAGTCTTGTTTCATCACGACAATGCTCCGGCCCATCGTTCAGTCATTGCAATGGGGAAAATGTGCGAATTAAAGTTCAAATTTCTCGAACATCCACCCTATTCGCCAGATCTAGCACCCAATGACTACCACCTGCTCCCAAACCTCAAAAAATTTCTTGGAGGATGAAGAGTTCACAGAAACGAGGAGGTCATTGATGCGGTAAACAGCTTCATATTTTGAGAACCTTGATAAATCGCACTACAGAGATGGTTTAATTAAATTAGAACACCTATAGGACAAATGTGTTAGGCTTTCTTGAGATTATGTTGAGAAATAACGGAGAAAGAACTTCTTTTAAATGCTGTTTTCATTGAGAGGGCGACCCTCGTATTAACTAAATTCAATACAGCCGTGATACAATGAATAAAGAACCAAAAATACAATTTTATACAACTTAATAAAAACAAATATAAACGGTACAATAATTATACTGAGACGAACAGAAAAACTTCTCTTTGAGTTCATTATGAATACATTGGTTAAATGTGGTTGTAATAGCGCTGACTGTTCCAATTCAACTCGGCTCAGAAAGAGTACTCACGCGTACTCAACCATAGACGTCAGAGCTCGGCTAGAGGGGAAGGAGATAACAATGCTTGCACTAGCATTCTAACACTTGAGTCGGCCGAGGAGATAGGTTGCTTTCAATGCTGCAACATTCAAATATTTCATATTGCAGGCACACCCCTGTGGGCTGCTCTTTGAGCGCATATCCAAGCTGGACTAGACTGTAACAGAGCATATTCATTCCTTGGGCAGTTCCGCTGTGAACCATTAAAACAACCATCAACCTTCTTCATTTAATACCCAATATTCACTAATGGATAAAAGGAACGAGTTTGTACTATAACATTTTAATAGAGTTTATTGGTGCACATAAATTCTTTAAGCCGCCTTTAAAAAGCCATTGTTTTTTATTATACACTAATTTGCTTGCTGCAGATGCTTCCAATATTCCAAAATCGGTTACGAGACGCTTTAAAAACCTGAAATTTTAATTTATGCTTGTCGGTTGTGATGAGTTCATTTATTTTTATGGAGTTGAAAGGGAATGAGCAGGAAGAACATAAGACGAAAATAAGATAAAACTAAAGAATATATTTGACGTAATAAATATATTATAGCCTATACTTTTACTGCCCACTATTAAATAAACTATTTTTAAAAAATCTGATGTGTTCCATTCACATGGCTAGCAAAAACAAATAAATAAACAAACTTTTCTTGCAGAAAAATAACAGAATTCTCTTATTTCTATCTTCTTTGTAAGACAAAGGAAATTAAAGGAATGCACAGGTTAAAGCTATAGTCAAATATTTTAAAAGCCGATTACTATGTGAAATAATTGAAATTCAGTTCTCTTTGCTTGCTTGGAGTAAACAAATAAGAGATGAAAAAAAGATGTATTTCTGTTTGAGAAAAACTGAAACCAACAAATATCTCTAAGACGGTCGGTCTACAAAAAAGAGCTAGATGACATAAATTGTGTGTTTTAACGAGATCCAATTTTTTTTTCTGCTCTAAGTTTTTGTCTATCTCTTACCGTTCACCAGTTACACAAAAGTTACACAGAAGTCAGCCAGAATGAAGAGGTCTTCAGAGGCTATTTCCAAAAAATTCAGGATATAAATTTCGTTTGTCATGAAAATATCTTAAATATATGGCATTTTAATAAAAGTGGTTAATGCCATTTTAGATAAAATAAAAAAATTTCGAAAAATGGTCCATATAAAGGGTGGGTGGAGGTGGAGTAATCTTTTTTTAAATATTCGTGCCGCATCCTTGAAGGTATAAATATCAAGTTTGGCATTTAACCAACTTTTCGTTTTTGAGCTATGCTGCCCACTGACACACACACACACACACACACACACACAAACATGCGGACAGGTTTCTAAATTTTTTTTGTTTTCAGGGGTCTCAAAATATATATTTCCGATGAAATTTTGGTATAGTATTTCTGGGTGGTATGCAATACTTTCTCAATCCACTATGTACATTATAGATACGTGCTAAAGAAAATAAAATGGGGTTATTGTTTACCTACTTAATGTAATTTGAAGAAAGGTTTTATTACACATTTAATAAAATAGCGTCTGGATAGTGATAGTCAAATTTTTTAGAAGAGAGCCGTTACATAATGGCTATGAAATGCCGTTCTCTTTCCACGACCATAAGAAAAAACAGAAGAGCGAGTGAACAACACCAAACTATAAGAACCTGACAATTCTGCCAATAGCAGCCGGTCCCCATGGCCACGCTCGCTAAAGCGTCTCGCTTTGGTGCTTCGTGGGCAGGGGATCGTGGGTTCGAGTCCCGATTTGGGCATGGATGTTATATGTTTGTGCAATGTGTATATGTTTGTAAAAGAAACAGTAAAACCAATAAACCAGTAATCAGTAAAACCTACGGGGGGAAATGTAAATAGGGGAAAAAAAAAAAATAATAGCAAAGAATACCTCGAAAACGATTTAATACACACACACACACACACACACAGATAAAAACACATTTGACAGAATGTGAATTTTAACGAGATTTTAATTATTTGTATAACAAGATTTGAGCTCTTACCTTTATAGGAAAAACATTCAGGATGAAGAAGACTGGTGGCAATTCCCAGAAAATTCAAGTTGTAAAATTGTCCTTCAAATTCAGGCGTTAGGAGTATAAATGCAGATATTCATATTGGTAATTAAAACAGTGTAATGAACAGAATTAATTCAATGTTTTCTTCATTTTGGACTTATAATTATAGTTATTAAGAGTATATCTTGTTAGGTAAGCTAATACCTCCAAGTAGACCTGACACTCACAAGACATTTGTGTTTATTTTCCCCTGAGACCGCAGATCCTAAGGCGTAACCCTGAGTGGGCAGGCCTCACTATCACGAGTGTTGTATCGGAAGTGAATTTGATGAGGTTGGTGAAGAGTGGTTGGTTGGTAAGGGGTGAATTGAATAAAATTAAACAAAGGCACTACCTCCCAAAGAAAATAAAATGCCCAAAATTCGATTTTAATATTTTTTAGAAAAAAAAATAAAACGTTGGTTCTATAAAAAATACTTTTACAGTATATTTTTAAACTCGCAGATTCCATTTTTCCCACCTAGGTAGCAAATCACGTATTGAGATATGAAAACGTAGAATCAAAACAGATAATCTACACTGACAGCCGTTGTTTATTTCGCGGAGCAATTAAGACCTTGCAAAACAAATAAGTTGGAGAAACTGTTCACACCAAAGTAGTTACACATTAAGCTACCATTTATCAAAATATCTGTATCTATATCCATAATACCCTATGTTAAGCATGTGCTACGAGTACGTTAGAGCCGTTTTTAAAATAATTAAGAACAACAAAGTTGTCAGTGTAAAGCGTAATTAGAGTGAAGGAATTTTCTTGAAAATCATTCTGTCGTTTCCTTGGAAGAAGCTGAACTTAAATGCCAAGTTTAGTGTTTAACTGCCTTTTTGTGTTCAAGTTATAAGGCTCACAGTCATACAGGCACATATACACTTTTTTTAAAACTATTATTATTATTATTATTATTATTATTATTATTATTATTATTATTATTATTATTATATTCACACAAGCAGTGTGTAGGACAGGAGTTGGATAGGTAGAGTCAGACTATAAATTCAATGCTATAGCCGGGATTTGAAATACGGATCTCGCGGTCTCTAGCCGGTTGCTCTGCCACTGAGCTACCATGGCATCATGCCGGCATAGCATTGAATTTCTCAACTGACTCGCATGTTTCCCGGTAAAGCACAAGGTGATCTCAATTTATTTTGAGATGACAACCCCAATGGCGACTTGCAATGTGGTAAGTACTTTAAGTCCCAGGAGTCACAGTATAGTCAACTATTATGGAACAATTGGTATTGGTTTAATTGTTGTTTTTTCTGTCACTCCTGTCCTACACACGGATTGTATGAAAAAAACAATTAAAACATTACCAATTGACCACAGTTGGTTATACTATGAATCCTTAAAGTACTTACAACATTGTAAGTTGCCATTGGGGTTGTCATCTCAAAATAATTTGAGATCACCTTGTGGTTTACCGGGAAACATGCGAGTCAGTTGAGGAATTCAATGCTATGCCGGCATGATGCCATGGTAGCTCAGTGGCAGAGCAACCGGCTAGAGACCGGGAGATCCGTGGTTTAAATCCCAGCAATGGCATTCAATTTTATAGTCTGACTCTACCTATTACTATTGCTGTTGCTCAATCTTAAAACGTGTATTTTCCGGAAAATCTCGATATCTAAATTTCCTCTTCTTATTCCAGGTTAGAAGTACAGAAAGTAAAAGCGAAGGAGCGCATTAAGAAATGTTATGACTTTAAAGAATTGATATACATTAGAGGATTTCACCTAAATGATTAACATCCGTCAATATCAAACGCTACAACTGAATGAACATATGGAAAAGAAAGCAGATGCATCATAACTAAATATAATTGAAAGCTTTCCTATTTAAATATCAAAAATAAAAAAATGTCGCGTGTCATTCAAATAAACTTTTCAACTCCCTTCTCGACAAAAAAGTTTTTACAAAAGTTTGTTCTTTTGTATGCTTTTTGTTAATACAGAAGCAGTCACATTTCTCATTCACATATTTAAGTGTAGGTATAACAAGAATACAGTAGGTAGTCTAAATAACAGTCAAATCAGTGTGATGTCTATGAAATTCTCTTCTCATTGCATAATAAATAAATAAATAAAAATATGATATATTCCACTCACATTATGCTAAAGAAGTAAGATTGGACGCTTTCACGGCGAGAATTCACACAACAGAAGAAAAACTACTACACCCTTCGGAAAAAACTATGAAACAGTATTTCAAACATCTGATGAGCCCACATTCGATAAAGTGCATTCTGGAGAGAGCATAAACTACTTAAATAAGAAGAAAGAAACCTTCAGGCACCGACACTAAACTCGCAAGATGGTACAGCCCTTGAAGAAAAATGTATCTGCCATAAATTGCTTGTTTTTACATTTTTTGTGTAATAAGAATTTGCATATCTCTTACGGTTTACCAGTTATATAAACATCGTCTAGAGTAAAGAGGCCTTCAAAGCTATTCTCAGCAATTTTAAAATATACATTTTATTTTCCATAAAAATATCTTAAACATGTTATTTCACACAATACTTAGAGCCAGCTTTGAAAAAATAAAAATTTTCGAAATTTGTTCTATGTAAAGGATAGCTGGGTGTGGGGGAGTATTTTGAAACTCTTAATGTCGCAGGAGACTACTAATCTTAAATACCAAGTTTGGCATTAGCAACTTTGTGTTCATGAGTTTAGCTGCTTACACATACACACTGATTTTATTTACTAAAAATACGAGTTACGTTCTCTAACGCGTGTGTACATACAGTGTACATAGCACCGAAAAATTCGATGTCGAGATTTCAAACTTGGTATTTATGTTTATTATCTTCCAAGCATGCGATAGAAATATTTTCGGGAAACCTCCACCTCAAACTATCTTTACATGGAAAACTTTTTGATTTTTTTTAAATGGTTTGATGATTTTGATTAAAATACCGTATATTAAAGATATTTTCACCACAAATAAAATATCTGCCTTCAATTTCTGAGAATAGCCTCTGGATGAATTTTACATAACTGGTAAACCATAAGAGATAGACAAAACTTTACTACATTAAATACATAATTTATCATAGGTATAATTTTTATTTTGTTTTGTTGTTAGTTGACCGTTTTAGTGATATTCCTTGTTATTGGTTTCAAATTTTAAACTACGTAAGTTCATTTAAACAGTAAAGTATCTTTCGTTTCACCTCTCTTGTTTTACTGGTGGTCATGCAAAACAAAGCAAACTTCAATTGTTTCACATACTGACCAGCTTTTAAGAGATTTGACTATTGGTTTAGCCTATGTACTCCCTTATTTCCCTTCTACTTACAAGGAAGCAAGTAATTAAGACAATACATGCTAATGTTTATCTCAATTAGCATGAAGTAGGATATTTGGTAACAATAGTTTATAAGTGGAACAACTAGAAAAATCTGACGTGTTACATTCACATGACTTTCTCTATATCCCTGCAAAAAATCATTATTAAAAAGCTTATGCTTCTATTTACTTCATGTTAATCGAGAAAAATGAGCAGAAATAGTCTTATTACTTGCTTCCTTGTAAGTAGAAGTGAAATAAGGGAGTACCACAGGTTAAAAAGATAGGCAGAAGTTGGTTGCTATGCGACTGAAGTTTCTTTTTTTGTATGGACAGGAGTTGAAAATTTCTGTATGATTTTCAAAGCTGAAACTAAAAAAGATTAAAAACAATCAACTACACGAAAAAAGGTATGTAACATAAATTGTGTGCTTTAACGAGCTCTACGTTTTTTGTATGACAAGTTTTTGTCCATCTCTTACGGTTTAGCAGTTATACAAAATTCCTTAAGATTCATCCAGAATAAAGTAGTCTTCAGAGGCTATTCCCAGAAAATTCAATATATAAATTTTATTTGTGAGGTAAATATCTTTAATACACGAAATTTTAATCAAAAGCGTTAGAGCCATTTTTAAGAAAATCAAAATGCTTTAAAAACGTTCCATATAAAGGGCAGTTTGTGATGGAAGGATTTTTCTCAAAATCTTCGTGTCACATCCCTGGAAGATACTAAACTTAAATACCAAGTTTGGTATTTTCCCGACTTTTCGTTTTTGAGTTATCGTGTTCACAGACACACGGACACACGGACCTTTTTCTGAAAATCCTTTTTTTGGATCCAGGGGACCCTAAAACATATATTTCCGGTGAAATCTCGGTGCCGAATTTCTTGGTGGAGTGCAATTCCTTCTCTATACACTATGTACATAGTATGCATAGAGAAAGTAAAAATGAACACATCAGATTTTTTACTTTCTCTATACTCACTTTGTACATAGTGAATAGAGAATGTATTGCACTCCACCAAAAAATTCGATACCGAGATTTCACCGGAAATATATGTTTTAGGGTCCCCTGTAACCAAAACAAGCATTTTCACAAAAAGGTCCGTGTGTGCGTGTGTGTGTGTGTGTGTGTGTTTGTGTGTTTGTCCGTGTGTCTGTGAACACGATAACTCAAAAACGAAAAGTCGCTAAAATACCAAACTTGGTATTTAAGTTTAGTATCTTCCAGGGATGCGACACGAAAATTTTGATTTTCTCAAAAATGGCTCTAACGATTTCGATTAAAATTTCGTATATTAAAGATATTTATCTGACAAATGAAATGTATATCTTGAATTTTCTGGGAATAGCATCTGAAGATTACTTTATTCTGAATGAATTTTTCATAACTACTAAACCGTAAGAGATGGACAAAAACTTAACACACCAAAAATGTAGAGCACGTTAAAACACACAATTTATGATATATACATGTTTTTCGTGGAGTTGATCGTTTTTGAGATATTCCCTTTTCTTGGTTTCAGTTTTGAAAAACTTATACTTTCTCATACAGGAATTTGTCAACTCCTGTCCATACAAACAAAGGAACATCAGTCACATAGCAACACGCTTTTGGCTTTCACTTTAACCTGTAGTACTCCCTTATTTCGCTTCTACTTACAAGGAGGCAAGTAATAAAACTATTTCTGCTAATCTTTTCTGATTTGCATAAAGTAAATAGAAGTATAAGCTTTTTAAGAATAATTTGTTGCAGGGATATAGAGAAAGTTATGTGAATGGTACACATAAGATTTTTTTTTGTTTTCAGGGAATGCGTATTTCCAGTGGTATCCCTGTATCGAATTTTGGGTGAAATGCAATATCCTCCCTACTTTTGTACGTAGTATAAACAGTAAGACAGCTTCAGCATGAGTTCACATCACGTAAGTATACCTTCAGCATATTTGCAGAAACGGTTTTTACTGTCCCTACACGTACTATGTGCATTGTGTACAGAGAAGGAATTGCATTACGCCCAAAAATTTGATACCGAGATTTCACAGGAGATATATTTTTTGGGTGTACCTGATTCCAAAAAAAAAAATTACATTTTTGGAAAAAGGTCTTTGAGTGTATACGTGTGTGTTTCTGTGTGTGTGTGTTTCTGTGTGTGTGTCTGTGTGTCTGTGGACAGCATAGCTGATAAACGAAAAGACCGTTAAATACCAAACTTGGTATTTAAATTTAGTATATTCCAGGAATGTGACACGAAGATTTTGAGAAAAGTTCCCTACCCCAAATGCTTTTGCATGGAACATTTTTCGAACATTTTTATTTGCTCAGAAATGGTTCTAACGATTTTGATTAAAATATCGTATATTAAAAATATTTACCTTACAAATAAAATGTATATCTTGAATTTTCTGGGAATATCCTCTGAAGACTACTTTATTCTGGATAAATTTTACATAATTTAGCATAGCTGCTAAGCCCTAAGAGATAGACAAAAGCTTATCATACAAAAAATGTAGATGGCATTAAAACACACGCTTTAACTACAATGGCATACATATCATGACAAATCTCTTAGATACCTCGTGGGACGGTATGTGGCAGACACTTAACCCTCCCGGTCTCATCTTCATTACCGATATTTCACCGGAAATACATGTTTTGGGTCCCCCTGTATACAAAAACAAGCAATTTTGGAAAAAAGGTCCGTGTTTGTGCGTGCATGTGTGTGTCTGTGGACAGCATAGCTCAAAAACCAAAAAGCCGTTAAATACCAACCTGGTATCTAAGTTAAGAATCTTCCAAGGATGCAACACGTAGATTTAGAGATAAATCCCCCTCACCCCAAGCTACTCTTTACATGGAACATTTTTTGAAAATTTTGATTTTCTCAAAAATGTCTCTAACGATTTTGCTAAAATATCGTATATTAAAGATATTTACCTGGCAAATAAATGTTATATCTTCAATGTTCTGGGTATAGCCGCTGAAGAGTACTTTATTCTGGATTAATTTTACGGAATTATGTATAACTGCTAAACCGTAAGAGATGGAGGCAAACTTACAACACAAAACATGTAGAGCACGTCAAAGCAAGCAATTTGTGTTGTAAACATCTTTTTCGTGCCGTTGATCGCTTTTTTTTTTTTTTTTTTTTTTTTTTTTAGATATTCCTTGTTTTTGGTTTCAGGTTTAAAAAAACTTATACTTTTCTCATACAGGAATTGTATCCATACAAACAAAGGAACTTCAGTCACATAGCAACCAGCTTTTGACTATCACTTTAACCTATGGTACTCCCTTATTTCGTTTCTACTTACACGGAAGCAAGTAATAAGAACTATTCCTGCTAATATTTTCTCTATTAGCATAAAGTAAATGGAATCATAGGCTTTTTAACAATAATTTGTTGCAGAAATATAGAGAAAGTCATTGGAATGGAACACATAAGATTTTTTCGTCATGTGTCCAATGAGTCCTTAGTGCTAGGCAACTGGACACTGTTTCATAACTGGCAGACGACAGCTTCAACGTGTCCTTAGTGCTAGGTAACTAACGTCTCTTTGCACACACGTGCCGGGCAGATACCGTCCTGTTTACTTGTGTTTTGTCCTTCGAAAGATGGAAGGGCATTGAATATCATCATTTTTATTATCATTTTAGACTTAAAACTGAAATTTGAAGTCGTGGTGTCAAATATCCAACTATACCGAGTCGGACTGATCGGTCCATGGGATTCAAACCCAGCACCTCCTGATTGGGACCACGGACGTTACCACCGCGCCGGAGCTCGGTTGAAGGTATCTATTTTGTGTCAGAGGCTGTGTCTTCTTCAGTAGCTATGAGTTTTGTATAATCTGTGAACTCAAAGAATATAAGTTTGTTTGTATAACTTGATTCAAAATATATTTTCTTAATTTTGTTCTTCAGATTCTTCAAACAGGGACTTGAAACAAATATGTAATTTTAATTAATTTATAAATGATCTTAACATTAATTTTACACCTACTGTTTCTGTTTGTATGGTAGTTGTATCCATGTATGAATTTAAATATAACTTATAACGAAAATTTTTAAAAATTAAATTATGTAATTATTCATTTTTAAATTTTACAGTCTTTTAACAGGTAATTTTTGAAACATGTTGGATCATAAAAACTGAAGCATTGTTTAGCAGCTTTTGAACATATCAAAACATCAAAAAATATTACAAAATCTGTTAAGAGAAACGAATATTTCTTTAAAACCGCAATTGTAATTATACTTCCAATTGCCAATAAACAAAGCTACCCTTGCACGTGGTTCATGTTTGACTAAGGCGCCATTCACTATAAAGTTAAGATAACGTAGTATATAAGCAGACTTGAGGTAAGACCATTCACAATGCAGCTCTAGGTTAAAGTAAAAACTTGGCATACATTTCTATATCGTAAAGTGTATACGGAAATCTTCCAATCGTATTGCAAGTTTAAAATTGAATAACACGATCGGTTATATTCAATGTGAAAATTACCCAGTATTTATAAATTATTAGGAGGGGGAAAAATGCCGAACTAAAGAAACAATAAATTAGTGTTTGGGGGAGGGGGGGCATTTAAATTGGCGCCCCCTGACCGAATAGAAAACAAATTGCTTATTAGATGACGTAAAGCCTCGCAAGACGATCTTGAACTGTTCAGAAATACGGAGTACTTCCTTTATGCGCATAACGCAATCATAAAGTTTGAAGTTTATCCCCTACGTAGCTCTGTGAATTCTTCAATTAAGTGAGAAGGATGCAAACTCTTGGTTTATACTGCAACTGAGGTTACTTTCCGTTGTGAGTGGCGCTTAAGTCTGCTGTTACTTGTTCCTACAAATAAAACAAGCTCTAGAACCACATAAAAAGGGGTGTTCTGAAAATTCTTGGCCTGGCCAGAAAACACAACATTTTTAAGATTTTTTTTCAACATAGGCACCTTGTAAATCAATACATTTAGTCCAATAACTTTCCAGCTTTTAGTATGCTCAGTAAAATAATATGTTCCACCTGCAAAATAGCCGTATATCTTAGCTTCAAATTCATCACGTGATGTGAGGCTGCATTTACCCAAGGAGCCACTGAGAATATGGCGGACACGGAAGAACTTGGAATCGAAGGTCCTGTCATTCTTGAAGATGTATTTTTGTGATAAATGGGATTTTATTTGTCGCAAGGCGTGTGCTCAGTGATGCCCAACCTCTTCTGTTACGAACTAATTATCACTTCACCACAACTCCTTTAGTTTGTGTTATGAACCACCTACCCTTCTCTCACTCAATGACGGGCGATTGCAATGGCATCTCTGATGATAAGGTAACTAAACATTAGAGATATTTGTATGCATTTAATTGTTTTTTCACACAAGCCGTGAGTAGGACAGGAGTTGGATAGGTAGAGTCAGACTGAAAAAATCAAGTCCATAGCCGGGATTTGAACCGCGGATCTCCCGTCTCTAGCCGGTTGCTCTACCTTTGAGCTACCACATAGCATTGAATTTCTCTGACTATAACTATCCAACTCCTGTCCGACACACAGTTTGTGTGAAAAAAACAATTAACTCTATACCAATTGACCATACTATGAATCCTGGGACTTAAAGTACTTGCATCATTGTAAGTCGCCATTGAGGTTGTCATCTCAAAATAATTTGAGAGCACCTTGTGGTTTACCGGGAAACATGCGAGTCAGTTGAGAAATTTAGTGCTATGCCGGCGTGTTGCAATGGTAGCTCAGTGGTAGAGCAACCGTCTAGAGATCGCTGGTTCTAATATCGGCTATGGCATTGAATTTTTCAGTCTGATTCTACCTATCCATTAGAGAGATTTATTTGTGACTGCCATGAACAGATGAAAGTGCATGGAGGTAATGCCGTCCTCCACTCTTTCGATGTTCACCGGTGTGAACATTTAGCCTGAATAGCATCCTTCAGTAGTGAAGCGCAGTATTCCCTGGTGATAGTCCTGCCCTTTTGGAGGTAGTCTATGATCATCACATCTTGAGAATTCCAGAAAATTAGAACAATAACTTAGTTTGAAAACAATCGTATTTGCTTTCTTTGATGCACTTCCACCTGTGACCACTTTATTAGACTCATCTTTCGTCTCCAAGGTATAATGAATCTACATGGTAAAAATTCTAGTGGACACGGCTATTGAGGACAAAGCGCTCCCTTCAGTATGGATTTTCCACTCATTCTCGTCGGTTATAGCGGTTATCTCCATCTTGAATGAGTATAGAACCACGTTTATATTCAGCAACTAACGAAAACGTAGGGGAAGTATCCTTTTATGCCGAATTTAATTGATTTTGGGTTAAAGTAGCTTCCTATTCCAGTTTTATTCCAACCATTATAATGTGGTCATATTCAATCCCTGAGTCACGCAGAGAGCTTTAAAACGTCCCTTGAAGATGAGGTTGCGACAGTATTTTAGTACGACGCATATTATTAGTTTAATCATTAGTAGTATGTCATATTTAACATAAGAAATGTATGCTCAGTAGAACGCAGTACCGTGGCGTGCAGAAACTCCCTTTGTATTCTTCAAGGCTGCGCGCTTTGTTAAAAATAACACGAATTTTAGTGCATTAGGTACACAAGTAACGACCCTTTACAGGAAGAAAGGTATTTTCCCTTTAAAAGGGGAAAGAGGGAATTTGTCATTGTAGAACAACGTCACGTGGGTGTAAAATAAAGAAAAATCCCCGATATTCACGTGCCAACGCCACTCTACGCGCCCTTTTTCAGCCAATCAAACATAAGGGCTATACTCGGACCTTTTAGTATATAAATGATGTGCGTACAAGAAATCGGACATACAAGGTTCACGACGTAGCTAACAGGGATCATAACGTAAGACACACAATGTAGGAAAACACGTATAAGAAAGCTGACTAAGAAATCGCCTGGTGTACATTGTAGGAAAATTGTGTTTTATAAGTTAGTCAGACGAGCAATTATTACCGTAAATGTTATGCGGGCAGAGAAACTCAAGATTACGGTGACGAGTGTAAAGATATAACAGCTCCGTAAAAGTGGAATAAGCACTTAAATAAAACTACTTCATCAAGTTCGCGATCGGTTATGTCGGGAGTCGCTCGTAGGGTTAGAGCCTCAAACGAACAACAATTCATCAATAAAGGAAGTCTACAGTGAATGAAGTGAAATTTCTCTTTTATTTGGGTCTACAAATAGTGTTACGCACCTTTCTTTCCCCCCTGAGTAAGAGACAACTCCTGGTCTACTAGAACGAGCTTAGCCAGTGCAACAAAGAGAATCTGCAAGGTATGTACACTCTTAATGTAGAGAATATCACGAGCATTAACGCTCGACCAACTCCAATTAGACTCACCTGATAGCGTCATACTGTCACATAAACGACGCCACAACAAACAATACTACGATGAAGTCACTGTTGAAAATGTTCCAAAGCAATATTCGTCGTAATTTGGAATCCCATGATTGGGTAGGAAATTCAGTTAGGCAATTTAGAAAGTGACTTAATTTTACGGAACCTTTGGGAACCTTTTCACTGTAACCTAACTGCTTATTCAAATCAGGCATTTTTCATATAACGTTAGAGATAGAAGTGTAGACCATACTCGCCACAGAGAACACGTATTCTATTTTTTCTAACATAAATTAGTAGCTATGAAGGACATGCTGTTGAATAATACAGTGAATGAGTTTTTAATGGTCAAGCGAGGTGATGCACTGAGGGCTTGTCGCATGTAAATTATACATAATTTTCCGAGTCATTAGTTTTTGGGTGGTATGAAGGAACGCTGTTAGCTTCACATTTATTATCGTGAACAGTGGCTGTGTCAACAATGGTGTCATAAAACCAATGCAACTTATCACGGAAGCATTTTGTTTCTAACAGAAACGATTTTTTAAACGTTGTGTAATTATTGGCCATAACTTACATTGCTGACAAGAGAAAACTTTTAGGGCAGTAGAACGTATTTTCAAATATATACTTTATCTTCTTCCTTCTTCAGAATGGATGCGAGCATTTTATGAAGCGTATTATAATGGACAAGTTTAATGGTTTGAGTCCGTGAAATTTATAGTAAACATATTTAAAAATCAAAATCTATGCACCTGTTTAACTTTTACTATATGTTTACTTTCTCTACACGTACTATGCACATAGTATATAGAGAAGGTATTGCACTCCACTCAAATATTCAATACCGAGATTTCACCGGAAATATATGTTTTAGTGTCCCCTGTAAAAGCATTTTCAGAAAAAGGTCCCTGTGGGTGTGTCCGTGTGCCTATGAACACGATAACTCAAAAACGAAAAGTCGGTAAAATACTAAACTTGGTATTTAAGTTTAGTATCTTCCAAAGATTCGACACGAATATTTTGAGAAAAATTTCCCCACCCCAAACTACTCTTTACAGGGAGCTTTTTTCGAAATTTTTTATTTTCTCAAAAATGACTAACGAGTTTGATTAAAATATCGTATATTAAAGATATTTTCCTGACAAATAGAATTTATATCTTGAATTTTCTGGGAATAGCCTCTGAAGACTACCTTATTCTGGATGTATTTTACGAAATTTTACATAACTGCTAAACCGTAAGAGATGCACAAAAACTTTCCACACAAAAAATATAGATCATGTTAAAGCACACAATTTTTAATATACATATATATTATATTATAAATTGTGTGTTTTAACGATCATCTTCGTTTTTAAGTTATTCCTTATTTTTGTACGAAATCACGATTGCGGACGTGAAATGACTGAATTTTGCCCAGAAACCTTTTTTGGTTTCACCTTTAAAAACTTACACTTTTCGCATACAGGAATTTGTCAACTCCTGTCCATACAATCAAAGGAACTTCAGTCACCTAGTAACCAGCTTTTGACTATCACTTTAACCTATGCTACTCCCTTATTTCGCTTCTACTTACAAGGAAGCAAGTAATAAAACTATTCCTGCTAATTTTTTTCTCGATTAGCATGAAGTAAATAGAAACATAAGCTTTTTAGCAATAATTTGTTGCATAGATGTAGAGAAAGTCATGTGAATGTAACACATCAGATTTTTACTTTAGTGTGATGGATTTATTTATTCACTTCAATATCCACCTAATTAATTATGCATAGTATTGCAAAGCACGTTTAAATTTTAAATATAATTTTTCTCAAAACATTTTACACAGATTGCCATTGATACTCCTTAAAATTGGGCGTACCAAAATGCTGAATATAGTAACCTCAAGTTTTCAAGGAAATGAAACAACAACACATTGAATTATTATTTGAACCACTTGAAAAACTGAATGCCACAGTCGGTATTTGAACACGGTTCACCCGCTCTCTGCTGGGTTGCTCAGACCATTGTGCTATTTGACAACCTGATGACATGTCATTCAAACTTCCAACTCATTATTTGTTTTTTACACGGTTCAACCAACCAGTATGTCTCCCTTCAGAGAACCATTTTAATGGCGATTTACCTTCGTAAGCACTTAGTATCCGGGTAATATGAATATCAACATGTTATCGACTAACTATCCAGCTACAAATCCCGGCAAGGGCATTGAGTTTTTCAACTTTTGGTTCTAATAACAAAAACCATTACCCTGTGTAATATACCAGGGTCGGCTGATAAGTCCCGCGGCTCTCAATACAAACAGCATTTAATTATTCTTTTGCTTTATTTCTCAACATAAACTCCAAAAGCATAATATATTTGTGATATCCGTGTTCTAATTTAATTAAACCATCTTTGTAGTGCGATTTATCAAGGTCCTCAAAATAGCTGTTTACCGCATCAATGACCTCTTCGTTGCTGTGAAATCTTCGACCTCCATGAAAATTTTTCAGGTTTGGGAGCAGGCGGTAGTCACTGGGTGTTAGATCTAGCGAATAGGGTGGATGTTCAATTCCAACTTTAATTCATACATTTTTCCCAATGCAATGACTGAACGATGGGCCGGAGCCGGTGATGAAAAAATATTTTTTTTTTTTTTTTGCCAAATGAGGTTTTTTTCCTTTCACCTCATCACTCAAACGTTGCAGTAAACTTGCGTGATACTTCTACCCTTTCCAAGTAATCAATAAAAAGAATTGTCTGTGCATCCCAGAAAACACTCCCTATAACGTTAGCTGACAAAATTGACTTTGCTTTTTTTTTTTTTTTTGGAGTTGGTTCACCTGGCGCAATCCACTGTTTTGACTGTGATTTACTTTCTGGGTAATGTATCCAAGTTTCATCTATGGTAATAAGCCGTCTCAAAAATTCACTGGGATTTTTACGGTAGAGCTCCACATTCTTAAGAGAAACAGTTTTTCGTTGCAACTTTTGATCAGGTGTCAACAAACGCGGCACCCATCTTGCACAGACCTTGTGAAAGCCCAAAACATTACTCAAAATATTACCTGCACATTTTATTAATATGTTTACAGCCTGTGCTATCTCAAACAACTTTAATTTGCGGTTTTCCTGTACTAAACGATGCATTTTTTTCAATGATCTCTGGGGTTGTCACTTCTACGGGGCGTCCAGAGCGAGGCTCATCACTAGTGCTTGTACGTCCCATTTTAAACTCTGCAACCCACCTTCTAATCATTGAATATGAAGGGGCGGAGTTTTCAATGTACTGTCCATTTCCTCCTTTATTTCTTTAGGCGTTAGGGCTTTCAAATAGAAGTCTTTAATCGCTGCTCGTTTTTCAAAATTCTGCATTTTCGTGAACTTGTAACTATGGATACAAGCTAGTCTAGAGTTAACCTATACGATGCTACCGTCTAACCTGCCTAGTGATGCATATTCTGTGTGGGTCCGGGACTTATTTGCCGACCCTCGTATACAAGAGGAGTATTACCATTATAATAAAAGTTCCTGGATAGTTGCTGGTGATGCTAATATTACCCAGATACTAAGTTAAGGTAAGTGGCCATTAAGGTAGTTCTCTGAAGCGAGACATACTGGTTTGAAAGATTGAATGTCATACGGGCATGTTGTCACACAGAGGGCGGGAGAACCGTATTCAAGTCCCAGCTATGGATTAAAAATGTTCAACTGGTTTTAACAATAAAAACACATTGACCTGTTCAATGGAAATACTTCTCTCTTTATATATATATATATATATATATATATATATATATATATATAAGAGAGAAGTATTTCCATTATAACACACTGCATTTTTTTTTTGTTAGGCTATTTTTTGGAAATCTTAAATGCTTGTGATAATTTAATTGTTTTCCCACAGAAACCATGTGTAGGAGAGGAGTTGGATAGGAGAGTCAAACTGAAAAATGCAATGCTATAGCCGAGATTTGAACCGCAGATCTCCCGGTCTCTGGCCGATTGCTCTCCACTGAGTTACCATGGCGATATGCCGGCATAGCATTCAATTTCTCAACTGGCTATATGTTTCCCAGTAAATCACAAGGTGTTCTCAAATTATTTTGAGATGACAACTCCAATGGCGACTTACAATGTTGTAAGTGCCTCAAGACTCAGGATTTATTGTATAGCCAACTATAATGAACAATTGAGATAATTTGTTTTCTCACAGAAATCGTGTGTAAGACAGGAGTTGGATAGGACTAAAATATTAAATGTCATAGCCGGGATTTGAACCACGGATCTCCCAGGCTATACCAGTTGCTCTATCACTTAAATACTTTATTACTTTCTCTACTACCTGTGGTAAGTAGGAAAGTACTGTATTGTTACCAAAAATTCTATACGAAGATTTAACCAGAAATACGCAACATGAGAGTCCTGAAAAGAAAGCATTTTTAGAAAAAGGATCGTGAGGGCGTGCCAGCGTGTATGTCCATGTGTCTTATCTGTGAAACCATAATACAAAATTGAAAACCTGATACTTTTAGCTTAGTATCCTACAAAAATGCAACACGAAGATTTAAAACAACATCGTCCCACCCCTAACCAACCTTTATGTGGATAATTTTTCAAAAATTTAGATATACCCAAAAATGACTCCAACGATCTTGATTAAAATTCTTGGGATAAAAGAGTTGCAGAACTCAACGGGGCAGTTCGAGGCAAACATCGGTTATTGTCGATGTTAGCAAATACCTTGAGCAACCTTCGGTACCTCTTGCATTTTAGGGAAAATGGTGAGGACATCGCGCTCATCGAGAGGCAGTTTCCAGGCTTATATTAGAGACCGTGTAGTAATAAAAGAACAGTTTAAATAGGCCGAAAACAGAGTTAAATGTTCTCCATTAAGTTACAGAAATTGAGAGAACAAATTCACCTTTAGTATCCACTAATAGCTAGTTTTGCAATTGTATATACGCTGTAACATTAAGACTGTAGGGTATATAAAATATTAAGGAACCGTAACAAAATCTAATCATTATTGTACGCAATGTTTCGCTGTGATGTTTTTGTTATTATTATTATATTGATTTAGCCGTTTCTAAAGTAGTTCATATTTTCTAAGACGTAAATTATGGTTAACTTTTACGAACATTTCATGCAATTGGTACTTCAGTATCTTTCATTTGCATTTATTTACATATTAGGTATATATTGTGGTTCATATAAATTATAGAATTATCATTACCATTACGCAGGATACGCTTAGAAGAATAAATGTAAACAAGTAAGCATCGTAACATATATTTACTCTGCTGGTGTATAATGCGTAATAACAACGACGACAACAACAACAATAATGTTAATATAGCGAAACATTACGTGCTCTTAAGCATGTGTTTTGTTACGGTGCCTTAATGTTTTGATTTAACACTAAAATGGGTCTAGGCTCTAATATTAAAGAACAACGTTAACACAGTTACAAAACCAGGTATTGGCAGATACTGGTAGGTGAAATAAAGACTTTTTAATTAATTCTAAATATGTTTTTTCTTTCAAAAATAATACCTCTGTAACTGAAGTGGAAAACATGTTCACCTTTTCAATCTGTTTGCACTGTTCCCGTTTACGAGATCAAAGACTCTATAACAAACCTGGGAACTCCCTCAAAGAGCGAAATTCCCTCACCGTTTCCGCTGATATGCAACATGAGCCTGCGCTAACACCGCTACTGACCGGTGTTTACTTGGATTTGCCCCTTTGAGGTCTGCAATTTTTTAAACGCACACGTGACTTGCGGTGCTGTTAAGCCACCCAAGCCTTGCGCTTGGGCCAAATTGTCAGTTCAGTTTCAGTTCGTCTCCAACAAGTTACTGAGCCAAGTGATTCGTCTGGGAGTGGCATTTAGGAGGTCATGGAATCGGCACCCCGCGGCCGACCGCTCTGATACATGAGCTTTTCGGGGGTTTCCCGGGTCACTTTTCGAATGCTGGAGAGGGTTCTTCATTTCCCCTTGATTCCATCAAAACCAATCTCTTCCGAGTTGTAAATGTCGACGAGAACAGCGGCAGAGGCCCCATTTTGCGAAGGAAATACAGCTCTCGGCGGCGGGATGGCATTAGTAGTTGCCTGCGGACTCAGGTGATCTATCCGGGACTGAACCGCCGCCTCCAGGCGCACCCCGCAGCTTGATGAAGAACTACTGGTAAACTTTTAGGAATCCTCCACGGCAGTTCTCTGGCTGTCCGGAAGTCGGCTGCCTTCTGAAATTACACTCATTTCATTCTTCCTCCAGGAGTCTGACGTACCATAAGCTCTCGGTGGCAGTGTGGAATAATCCTCCGTAACGTACCCCCTCTCCCATACACACCCCAAGCGAACACATGTGAGTTTTGTGGTGGACAAAGCGGCGCAGGGGAGGGTTTTATCCGGGTTCTCCGGTTTCCCCATCATCGCATTCCATCTTCAGTCATGTATCAGCAGTGCCATCGCCAGCGGTGCCACAAATAGTTAAAGCGGGCAATAAACACTATACAAAAAAACACACAATAAATCCCTAATAGAACAGTAAATAATAATCCTTGAATGGCTTGATTATTATTATTTTCTAATCTGAACATTGTCCGTAAAAAACACCAGGACGATTAAATCAAAAGGTTGCTACCAGCAAGTAGCTTTATGACCACGTCAGAAACGCTGCCGTCGCGGATCTTCACCAGCCCATCGCTATGGAAACGCTGCTCCATGTCACAATCAGCGCTGATCCGACGAGCTGCTTAAACTAAATTGCCTCGGTGCCTTCACGAGACGTGAACATAATAGGGAGTTTTAGCACTGTTGGAGAATAAGCTTTTTAATGGGGTAACATTTGTTTGGAGAAAGTTACAAATTAAGGTCAAGCTTAAATAGAGTCTGGCAAGTAGCCTAGTAATATATTTAGAAGTGTTGTTTCAGTAATGTAAATACTTGCTTAAATGTTATGCAAGTGCAATTCTGCACAATGTCACATTTATATTCATTTTTAGAGATCAAGCACTTATTCTTTCACTTCCATAATACAAATTAAGCATTTAACTTGAAGTCAAGATAACATGTACAGCCTTTTTAATGTGTTAACAAAATATTGTTTACTTACCGTTCGATTCATTGTGTAAATACCCTATTACGATGGTGATCTGAAAAGTTCTCAACTGATAGTGAAAAACGACAATTCATGCTTTCAAAGTAGTTTTATTTTTAACATAGTCTCCTCATATATCAATACATTTTGTCCAGCGGATTTCCAATGCCATTATCCTCTCTCTGTAGTGTTCCTCTGAAGTGCCATAAAGTGCCCATTTACACGAAAAGCGCCAACCAGCGAGGAATTTCTTCAGTTTTGGAAACAAATGGAAGTCCGAGGGAGCCGAATCTGGGAAATAAGGTGTATACCCAGCACTTCATAGTGCAGATCTCTCAATTTTCCAATTGCCAAAACACTTTTGTGGGCAGATATATATTGTCCTTATGGAAAACAATTGTTTTTCTTTTCTAACCCAGGACTGTTTTCATGAATGCTTGTATTCAGTTTGGTTATAAGTTGAGAGTAGTATTCTCCAGTAATGGTTTTACCTTTTTCGAGATAGTGAATCAACAAAATTCCTTTGGCATTCACAAACACTGACGCCATGATCTTTCCCGCCGATGGCACAATCCTCGCCTTCTTTGGAGCTGTAGAACCAGCTTCTGTTCACTGCCTCGACTGCTGCTTGGATTGGGTGTGTAGTGGTGAATCCATGTTTCATCCGTTGTGACGTGTCCGCGCAAAAAGTCACTACTATTTTTTTCTGAAAATGCGCCAAGCACTGTTCAGAAAATGTCGTGCGAATGCCTATGTTATCCACAATGAGGATACGTTGCCACCATCTTGCGCAAAGCTTTCTCGTGTTTAATTTCTGATTCAAGGTGTTACCTATACGTTCCTTTGAAATTTCAAGGGCATTAGTAATTTCAGGCACCTTTGTACGCCGATGTTCCAAAATCATATCATGCACTTTTTCAATGACTTCCGGTGCGGTTACCGTTTTTGGACGTCCTTTGCGTGGATCGTCTTGGACGCTTCCACGGCTGCGTTTAAAATCGGCCGCCCATTTCTTCACAGAGAAAACTGATGGTGATTAGTCACCATACACATTTACAACCCGCAAATGAATTTCTGTGCTCCATTGTTTCCCTGATCAGATTTATCTCGAAGTTTGTACCCCGATCGCTATATAGCACAAAAAGTACCTGTAAAACGGCAGAACAATTCTTTTGCGAGGCAGTTCGCCGTAGTCTTGGCCTCCTGATTAAAACTGGCCCACATCTCTGACCACTTGGGAGAATAATGCATAACCACCAACAGATACCTGTACCTCTATCTGACACAGATATACAATGGTTACGCGTTCGAAGCAAGCTTCTAGGTTATACTGTTACATGCAACCTCGGCTCCTAGACTGAGGACTTACCACACACATGACATTGCCGGCACTACCTCTCAGCGTCTACCTGTAGTACCGTTTTCGGAGCTGGTTTATCGGTTGGCTATGTTCTAAATTTCCTCTCGAAGTCCCCGCATGCATTTCTTCTAAGGCTTCTACCACTTACTTTGAGAGAGGATCAGCTGCTCTCCTTGGGTCTTCCCGTCAGGTCCTTAACAATCTCTAAACAATACATCTTACTTGACACGTGTACTTGTAGATGTGTTGCGCCTAGCGGCTCGACTTTTAGATTCTTCAGCTTTCCGTCGAGCATCTTTTCCATTATGGTGTTAAGTTACACGGCACTGCCGTGACTCTTCGCTCCAGGACATTAAGTTGTCGCGGTGTTAGTGGTGGTCTTTCGCCGTTCCACACAAATCTTTCAACTTTGCTACCAAGTTTTTCCATGCGCTTCTTCATGCTGGCCGATTAATCGTCGCTTATTTCCAATATCTCCGTCTTTTGCTTCCATTCCGGGTTCCATTTTCTCTTCCATGTTCTCCATTCTGAATGCCATTTCTCCATTTCGGATTTAATTTGGTATCCATGTACTCCTTTCAGACTTCATGTTTGTCTCCATCTAAATTCCGGATTTCATTTCCTCTACTCTGCATTGCATTTTCGTGTCCATTTCTTCCATTCATGATTTTATTCTCTTCATTCGGATATCATGGTATTCATTTCGGCCAGTAATGCTTGCCTTATATCCTCCATTTTGGCGTACAATCCCACTCTTGGTAGCATTGAAACAAAATCGCCGTTTTGCAATTTCTTTGATAACAATAAATGTTTTTATTTCAGTGTCGCAGTACAGTTTTAACTCTGTCGCTGCATCGCTGCAACCATTTATCCAAATTACTCTCCAAAGTTGCTTTCCAAATTGAACTATACGGGCCAAGTTACCTTCCTTTATATATTTCCTGTGATATGTGGCAGAACATTTCCAACAGTAGAAATCATTGTTGCACGTGTACGTTAAACGCACATGTGACAAATTAGATCTTTGGTATAAATTGCCTATTCTCACATGTTATTTTACGCGCACCTGCGACAATGAAGGAAAGTATAGAAAGGAACCCATTCACGCAATGCAATTATTCAGGGTAGCAAAGTCTCGTATAGGTGCATAGACACTATGTTTTGCAGTGCTCTTATGGAAGTATTTGAGGTATCAACTTCCTTAAATTAATTGTATTAGTCCAGGAAAGTCCAATTTGTGTCATTCCATCAATAGAGAGACATTTTGTTGTTGTTTTTTTTTATACTATAATAAACAGGAACAAGGTCTGTTCAACCTTTTAAAGGATCCATGGTCTGAGTATAAACCGGCATGAGACAAGTTGATTTCTATCTTTAATTGTATATGTTTAGAAGCACTTCCATAGTCTTCCTCAAATACATAATAACTTAGGTTAGTTTATCATTCATATTAATTGCCATTACTCTTTAAGTATCATCTGCATCCAAATACTCCAATTCGCTGAATTCACGACCGCATAAATAAGAGAATTTCCCCAGGCAAGTTAGAAGAAACATATCAGGCACAGAAAACATACTTATTTTGTAGACTCTAACTCAGTTATTTGACGCACTGAGTCAATTCTCGCTCGCTGCACACCAAGTAGACACTTCTGCTTTCTCGGGAACCTTTGCGCCACGCAAAACAGGGTTGAGAATTCTTACAACATTCGTAATTCATGTCATGAACTTATCATTATATGTGCTTTGACAATCTGTGAAGTTTATGCAAGCATGTAATGTCCTTGAGTTTTGTAGGAACGAAATCCGCAACATAAAAACAAGCTTCGGCGAAGTGTACTTCCGGACGTGGTATTTTCTCAAGGGTCAGGAAGCAACGTATTCTTCTCTTCACAAACCCAAGTCCACATTCACGACCTTGAGCGTCATACAATGACGCTTCTCAGGAAAAATAAACTCTTCATCATCGCCTTTAAACGCTGTAGCTATGAATAATGTCATTTCTTGTGCGAGCTTTATCTGCGTTGATGTCATGGGTATTGCTGCTGTAGCCGAATTACAGAAATATGTAAACGTAGAAGTTCTTTTAAAAAGAAATACATTGCTAAGTAATTGTTTTCCAAGAATAATATCAACTAAGTGTTAGAACAAGAAAATAAATCCATGATTTACAACAAAGGAAGCTATTCACTGTGTTAGCAATAGTAGTATAATTATGCTACGCGAATTACAGGTTCGTTCTTAGCAGCCATCAGAATACAAACTCCATAATGCTAACCAAAAGTGGTACAACTTTGTGATTTAATCGTTACTTTCTCTACACTTACTGTGTATATACTGTATAGAGAAGATATTGTAATGCACCAAAAATTCGATACCGAGATTTCACCGGAAATATATTTTAGGATTCCTTGAACAAAAAAAAAAAAAAAAAAAAAATCAGAAAAAAGTGTGTGTGTGTGTGTGTGTGTGTGTGTCTGTGGACAGCAGAGCTCAAAAATGAAAAGACCGTTAAATACCAAACTTGGTATTTAGGTTTGGTATCTTCCAAGCATGCAACACGAAGGTTGTCAAGAAAATCCTCCCACCACCAACTACCCTTTACATGGAAAAATTTTTGAAAATTTTGATTTTTTAAAAAATGTTTCTACCAATTTTCATATTTGATTATATGTAAAGATATTAACATCCCGAACAAATTTTATATCTAGAATTTTCTGAGAATAGTCTCTGAAGACTTCCTTAGTCTGGATGAATTTTGCCGAATTTTATTTAACTGCTAAACCGTAAGAGTTAAAGAGAAACTTACCAAACAGAAAACGTAAATCTCGTCAAAACACATAATTTATGTCCTTTGCCTTTTTGTTGTGGAGGTAACCGTTTCCGAGATATTCCTTGTTATTGGTTTCAGTTGTGAAGTACTTAGTTTTTTCTCAGACAGGAAGTGTCGGTTTTTATTTTGGCCTACTCCTGCCCAAGCAAAGATACAATTTGCAATGACAATCGCATAACGACAGCTTTTAAAACATTCGACTATCGGTTTAGCTTAGTGCATTCCCTCATTTTCTTCCTACTTATAAGGAACTAAGTAATAAGCACATTCTGCTAATGCTTATCTCGATTAGCAAAGTGCAGAAGGAAGAATGTTATGTAAGAAGTTTCTAGAACAGATAGAGAAAGGCATGTGAGTGTAACACATGAGCTTTTTTAATTCGGTTTGTATTGTACGTATAAAGGCTTTTATTTTTGTGAATATTATTTATAGGGTGCAATGGTTATGGTTCGTATTGTTAACAAATTGGCAGCCAGCTGTTGGTAATACAAGATGTTAAAATGGAGGTAACAAAGTTTGAGGTTAGAATCCTTCTGAAGCACTGTTGCAAACAGTATTGTGACTGAGCTCTGCGGCCATAATCACCGATCATGTTTGTACGGCTTGCTTTATAATCATAGTTGATTGTTGGTTTCCATCCTTACACACCTGCGTTAGTGAACACCTATGCTGCAAAAGTTCTTTTGACATTGCAACTGTGATTGTTACCCAGTGCGAGAGGACAGTGTTATTTCAGAAGGTAACGTCGAAGCCGCACACTCTTAAGCTGGAGTGAGTTTGTGCCGCTGCGGTGATGTTGCACCAGCGACTATTTTTGAAAGGACAACAAAGCCCCGCCGTGTGTGCAGTTTTCACCAGGAATACACAGCCTGCAACAGTTAAGTGAGTTCGACGGAATATCGTAGCGAGTTTAAGGCTCGTTTCAAACTGGGCTATTGGTGACGGTCACCAGTGACTGGTGAATACTCCTAGATCCCTGGTGTCTGACACTGCAGGTACTGCCTATTGATTAGCTAGTGAAATTGACCTTATTTTTCGGACAATAAGGCGAAACGCCTTAACACGATAATTAGACGACACTTAATTTTGTTATGAAAACTTTGAAATAAAATTATTTTAATTATTCCCCATTGTAGGGGTGAGGCGCTCATTCATTTTGTTGTTGTTCCTTAATGTCCTTTAATCGTCCATGTTGTCCAATCTTCTCCCTTTGAGACTGATAACGGTACATTTCCTATTGGCAGTGGCGGCTCGTGCCTAAAACAAGTAGCGTGCTGCACGGGGGAAAAAAAATGCATGCAACTCACCTAGTTTCGAAAAATGAAGTCCATACGCCGATGTTTCTTCATGCAGAATTTGTCCATCACTCTGACGTTGAAATCCCTGATATTTGTAACGAATTGTAGCGAGTTTTTCATATGCTTCTTGCTATTTGAATGTTTTTTTATATATTCATTAACATGACCTAGATCTTTAACACCAGTCGTAGACCACGAATCTGTACTTCCAAACAAGAGGCAAGGAAAGCAAAAGAGCGCGTTTCTGATTTCACAACCACAGATCCAGTCACTGTTGTCATATATATTTGTGTTAAACTTTCTTGTGTAAATAGAATTTTTACTTCCTTTTGCTTTCTGTTCAATTTTTAGATCAGGAGTAGGTCGCCCTAAATTTTTTATCCTGATCTTTTCATCTAACGATCGCCTTGAAAAGGGAGTTTTTAACAGCTCATCAACTATATTCATTATGTATGACTGAAGTTTTCTTACCTATGAAAGTAACACAAACCTACACTGAATGATACTGAAATATAATAAAGTGCGATCACAGTTGGAAATAAACTGAAAACTGACACTGAATAACATTTACACAACAGAACACTTTGTTTCAATGTGATACACGTGGGCCTGTTAGATTTCACATTTGCGGAAGTAACACATTGCGCCAATATGAACTTATGGTTACCAATGTTAACAAACAATATAACAAACAATGTTCTGTACGTTCCAATGTGAATAAGGTATGGAGATAATAGTCCTTTTATGGCTCAGTTTGTATCACAAAGATATAATTAGTTATTATAACTAAAATAAAACGTTGTAATACGCTTTAATTAATTTCACTAAATTCTGATGTTTAGTGTGGCACTTAGGTGAGTGTGGCAGGGCTGTTTCGTCTGCTGCCAAAACGATTATAAGGAAAAGAACTAACACTCGTAGCGATTTCATTGATTCCGTGCTTTAGCCAAACGCAGCACGTAGCAGTGCGAAAACGATGGGACAGCGACCGTCAGGGGGGGTAAGAGGGGAAGGTTCTACGCAAGCGCAATATTCACCTACCGTGCTTGATCGCTTTGAGCACGTGGATGCATTCCATTAGCTAAACTTGCGTGTTTACCTTGCTTCGAGAGTTCGTCATTGGCAGTGCTGCCTTTCTTATTACTACCATAATGTGTTATGTTTGTTACATGGTCCTTCAGCATGTCTGTTATGTAATTTAGAAGAAAAAAAAGTAGCGTGCTGCAGCTCTTCAGCACGTAAGGACGAGCCGCCCCTGCCTATTGGTAACACAAATAAAAGGGTTAGGGATGCAAATGTCCTTGAAGGTACAAGGGTAGAAAAACTCCACGAAAAAAATGTATATAACATAAACGGTGTGTTTTAAAGTACTCTACAGTTTTTGTATGGTAAGTTATTTTCTATCTCTTACGGTTTAGCAGTTATGCAAAATTCCGTAAAATTCATCCAGAATAAAGTAGTTCTTTAGAGGTTATTCCCAAATTCAAAATATAAATTTTATTTGTGAGAATATTTGATATACGATATTTTAATAAAAAACTTTAATGCCATTTTTGAGAAAATCAAAATTTTGGAAAAAGTTCCATGTAAAGGGTAGTTGGGGGTGGAAGGATTTTCTTGAAAATCTTCGTGTCGCATCCTTGCAAGATACCAAACATAAATACCAAGTGTGGTATATAACGGTCTTTTCATTTTTGAGCTATGCTGTCCACAGTCACACACAGACACACACACACACACGGGCCTTAAGCTAAAAATGCTTCTTTTTTTTTTGGATTCAGGAGGTCCTAAAGCATGTATTTCCGGTAAAATCTCGGTATCGAATTTTTGGGTGGAATACAATACTTCCTCTTTACACTGTGTACCACAGTACGTGTTATGGAAGTAAAAAGCAGCAGTGCAAGTTGGTTTTATTTTCCCGGAAATAAAGTCATGTGCTTAAACTCTGGAGGGCGGGGTTGTTTTGAGTATTTTATCCAATAAACGGTAGGAGGAGCAAATGCTGTACTTCCAGTGCCTCAGGCAACATAGGATTTATAGACCCAGTTAAGAAAAAGTTGGTTTGCAACAATGATAGTAATTGTGATCATGTCAGCATGTTCCGGGTGGTAGGTGCTTAATTCTGTTTTATGACTTTCTTTCAGTCGCACCATCATCCCACCTTAAACCTCTGTACCTATTGGTTTGACTCATCTCTGCAAGGGATTATTTCCTATTTGACACTTAATTTATCTATTGCCTTTAATTCTATTTTTACTTTCTCTACATGTATTATGTACAGTGTACAGAGAAGGTATTGTAATGTACCCAAAAATTCGATACCGAGATTCCACCGCAACTACCAGCTTTGGGTTCCACTGAATCCAAAACAAAAAAACAAAAGAAATACATTTTTGGAAAAAGATTCGTGTGTGACTGTGGACAGCATAGCTCAAAAACGAGACTTGGTATTTAAATTCAGTATCTTCCAAGGATGCGAAAAGAATATTTTCAAGAAACCTCCCCCTCCCCAAATACCCTTTACATTAATAATGTTTTCCAAAACTTAAATTTTCTCAAAAATAGCTCTAACATTTTTATTAAAATATGGTATTTTATAGATATTTACCTGACAAATAAAATCTATATCTTGTATTTATCTTGAATAGCCTCTGAAGATTACTTTATTCTGGATGAATTTTACGGAATTTAGTAAAACTGGCAACCCATAAGAGATAGACAAAAACGTACCTAACAGAAAATGTAGATCACGATAAATCACACAGTGTATGCCATATACATTTTTTCGTGGAGTTGGTCGTTTTTTTGATATTCCTTATTATTTGTTTCAGCTTTAAAAAACTTCTACTTTTCTCATACGGAAATTTGTCAACTCCTCTCCATAGAAACAAAGGAACTCCAATCACATATCAACCAGCTTTTGACTATCACTTTAACCTATGGTACTCCCTTATTTCTCTTCTACTTACAAGGAAGCAAGTAAGACTTTTTCTGCCCAATTTTTTCTCGATTAGCATGGAGAGAAAGGAAGCATGTGCTTTTAACAACAGTTTGTTAAAGATATGTAGAGCAACTCATGTGAATGAAATACATCAGATTTTTTTCTTATTACTTTTTCTACTTCGTACATAGTAATTAGCACTGAACTTAATCCAAAAATGCATTACCAATATTTCACAGAAAATACACGTTTTAGGTATGATGTGTTCCATTGACACGATTTTCTCTACATCTCTGCAACAAATTATTGTTAAAAAGCTCTTACTTTCATTTACTTTATGCTAAACGAGAAAAAACTAGCAGAAATAGTCTTATTACTTGTTTCCTTGTAAACAGAAGCGAAATAGGGAGTAGCATTGGTTAAAGTAATAGTCAAAAGTTGGTTGCTATGTGACTGAGGTTCCTTTGTTTGTATGGACAGGAGTTGACAAATTCCTGTATGAGAAAAGTATAAGTTTTTCATAGCTGAAAACAAAAACAAGAAATATTTAAATAAAACTTTCAATTCCACGAAAAAATGTAAATAACATAAATTGTGTATGTGCTCTACATTTCTGTGTGGTCGTCTCCTTAGTGAGGTGGTAGCGTTGCTGCTTACCAAGCGGGAGACCTGGGCTCGATCCCCAGTACCGGCGTGGGGATTTTTCGCCCGCTGGGAGACCTGGCCCGGGGTGCACTCAGCCTCGTAAGGTCCCTGGGGGGCCAAATGAGGAGCTACTTGATGGAGAAGTAGTGGCTCCAGGGGGGCTCGAGGCGCTGACCCCATCCATGACGTCTGTAGTGGACCGAGATGGGGGACGCAGCGGCCGGGCGGTAGGCCAAGGTTCCCCGTGAGCTGTCGTGGCATGGAGTTACATTTCTGTGTGGTAAGTTTTTGTCCATCTCTTATGATTTGGCAGTTGTGCAAAATTCCGTAAAATTCATCCAGAATAAAGTAGTCTTCAGAGGCTATTCCCAGAAAATGCAAGATATACATTTTATTTGATAAGTAAATATCTTAAATTTACAAGATTTTAATCAAAGTCGTTAGAGCTATTTTTAAGAAAATCAAAATTTTCGAAATATTTTCCACGTAAACGGTAGTTTGGGGTGGGGGGATTTTCTTGAAAATCTTCATGTCACATCCTTGGAAGATACCAAACTTAAATATCAAGTTTGGTTTTTAACGGTCTTTACATTTTTTAGCTATGCTGCCCACAGACACACACACACACACACACTATCCACAGAAACACCGACAGATATACAGACTGACAGACAGACACACGTGGACATTTTTCTAATAATGTTTTTTTTTTATTCAGGGGGTCTTAAAACATATATTTCCGGTGACATCTCTGTATCGAATTTTTGGGTGCAACACAATACCTTCTCTATACACTACGTACATAGTATTTATAGAGAAAGTAAAAATTAGAAAAAAAAAGTTATGTGGGTGTCAAATAATATGTGTATGAGTGTGTGTGCGTTTGTGAACACCTAAACTCCTAACCAAATGGTAAAATACCAAACTTATCATTTAATGTCAACATCTTCCAGGGTTGCAACATGCACACTTTCAGGAAAACCTCCTTACTATGAACAGCTTTTTAACATAGAAAAATGTTAGAAAATTTTTATTTGTTCAAAAATTGATTTTATTGAAATACCTATATTAAATATATTTACATGACAAATAAATTGTATATCTTGAATTTTCTGGGAATAGCATCTGAACACCTCTTCATTCTGGATGACTTTTCTCTAACTAGTAAACCAAAAACATGGACAAAACCTTACTACACAAAGAATGTGGATCTCGTTTAGAGATAAAATTTGTCATATACATTTTTTGTGGAATTAACAATTACCGAAATATTGCTTTTAGTTAGTTTCAATTTTGAAATACTTAAAACTTTTATTAAATGGGGCTTTGTCAAACCTGTTTCTTTTGTTTTACTTCTCACCATACAAGAGAACCAAATTTAAATAACTGCCAAGCTGCTTTTAAAATATTTGACTGTCACTTTAGCCTAGTGTTTTCTCTTATTTTCCTTCTATTCAGAAGGAACTAAGCAATACGAAATTTCTACTAACGTTTATCTCAATTAGCCTAATGATTTTTTGTACGAATAGTTAGTTTTTAGAACAAATTGGGGAAGTCGTGTGATTGGAACACATTTATTATTGTTATTATTATTATTATTATTATTATTATTTTATTACTATTATTATTATTTTTATAGTCTTGTAATTTATTTACCTCTCTCCTTCTAGAGACAATGTTAACGTTTGATGTATTTTGTACCTTATCGCCATATACGACTTTTTTTCCTTTTTAACTTTCTCTACATTAAAACGAAAAGACCATTTGGTATCTTCTGGGATGCGACACGAAGATTTTCAAGAAATAACTCCACTCCCAACAACCCTTTACATGGAACTTTTTCGAACATTTTTATTTTCTCAAAAATGGCTCTAGCGATTTTGTTTAAAATATGGTATATTAAAGATATTTACCTGACAAATAAAATGTAAATCTTGAATTTTCTAGAGTAGCCTCTGAAGATTACTTATTCTGAATGAATTTTACAGAATTTTGCATAACTGCTAAACTGTAAGAGATGGACAAAAACTTACCACACTAAAAATGTAGAGCACATTAAAACACACAATTTATGTTATATACGTTTTTTTCGTGTAGTTGATCGTTTTTGAGATATTCCTTGTTTTTGGTTTCGGCTTTGAAAAACTTATACTTTTCTCATACAGGAATTTGTCAATTCTTGTCTTTTCAAACAAAGGAACTTCAGTCATATAAATACCATCACTTTTGACCATCACTTTAACCTATGGTACTCCCTTATTTTGCTTCTACTTACAAGGAAGCAAGTAATAAGACTATTTCTGCTATTTTTTTCTGGATTAGCATGAAGTGGCTTGAAGAATAAGCTTATTAAGAATAATTTGTTGCAGAGATATAGAGAGAGTCATGTGAATTAAGCACATCATATTTTTATTTTATTAATTTTACTCCAGTGAAAAGCAGTGCCAGAATTAGAAATTGTAGGGGAGTATTTAGGTGATTTTCATATTAATTTCAGTCAATATGTTGGTTTGTTTAATATGAAGATCAGAGAACTTTTTGTTGGCACATTATTGTGAACATGGCAGAATGTTAATGTCCTCCAGACCAAAGGATTAAATCTATTGGCTTAAAAAGTTTTAAGAATATACATATATGTTGCTGTTTGGCACAAGTTAAAGGGTACAAGCTAGAAGTCCTATGAAATCATATGTGATATAAACACAAAAGTTGTTGTGTTATGTTGGAAGAATCACAAATTTGGACTGGTGATGTTGTGTTGAGGAATTCTGTAGTTGATTGTTGTTTATTGAAGATGAGTACTAGAAATGGCAACTTCTGTGAACTTGCTAAAACAATTCTGAACTGTTGTCTAACTTCATTTTAGAGCACGTTTGCAAAATCCACCCGACTAGAAAGTCGATGTGCGATTGGCACAGAAAACTTGAGACAGCAGACTCTTTGTGCAAATGAAACAGCTCGGAAAGTCCGCCAGTATTTAGAAGAGAATGTTGAATGTGTTCATACTACTTATGCAATCACCCACAGCAAAGGCAAGCTTGGAGTTATAACTTCCGCAACCAATCGTATGAAACATTTTGCTAAAGCGACAAAAATGATTCCTTGCAACTTGCAGTTCTTGCAGCATCCTTACGAAGAAGAGACTAGGATCGGCTGATAAGTCCCAGACCTCACACAGTTATGGCGCCACTATGCCATTTAGACGGTAACATCGTATAATTTAACTCTAGATTAGCTTGTATCCATGTTACAGGTCAATAACTTGTTTAGTTTTCGAATGACAGTATTTTAAACAAGACAGCTTTAGAGTTTTCAGGAAAATGGAGGATTTGGAAAAACGAGCAGGGATTAAATACTAAAGATATCAAGTAGGAGATGGACAGTACATTGAAAGACTCTGCCCCTTCATATTCAATAGTTAAAAGGTGGGTTGCTGAGTTTAAAATGGGACGTGCGAGCCTCGCTCTGGACGCCCTGTAGAAGTATAAACTCTAGAGATCATTGAAAAAATTCATCGTTTGGTACCGGAAGACCGCAGATTAAAGTTGTTTGAGATAGCAGAGGTTGTAAACATATCTAAAAGGTAATATTATACCTTTAAAAACCGGTCGCCATGTGAAACAGTTGAAACTCCTTGCCAAGACTAAACAAACGAGAAACGAGAAGAAAGATGTCTTACCGTTTGAGAAAAGTTAAAGTGGCTTAAAACTGAAACCAATGATTCGGAATATCTCGAAAACGGACAACGTTTCATAAAAAAAATGGTATATAACATAAATTAATGAGATCTACACTTTTGTATACTATGTTTTTGACAATCTCTTACGGTTTGCTAGTTATGCAAAAGTCACCCAGAATGAAAAGGTCTTAAAAGACTATTCCCAGAAAATTCAAGATAAACATTTCGTTTGTCATAAAGATATCTTAAACACACGGTATTTTAATCAAAATCGTTAGAGTCATTTGAGGAAATGAAAATTTTCGAAAAATGTTCCATGTAAAGGGTAGTTAGAGATGGGCAGATTTTCTCGAAAATTTTCGTGTCGCATCCTGAAAGATACTGAAATTTGTCATTTTACCTAATTTTCGTTTTTGAACTATGTTGCCTACGCACACATTCGGATTTTTTTCATAATGATACAATATCAATAGAGGAGCAAGTCTTCTATGATAAAATGTTCAGAAAAATGAAACAAAGAATCAAGGGGTCTCAAACATGTATTCCGATGAAATCTTGGTATCGAATTTTTGGGTGCACCTTCTCTATACACTATATACATATAACGTGCACAGAAAGTGAAAATGAAGTTTAGTTGGTGTAGGAAAACCTTGACTCATCGCCGAAACTTCAGATGGTCTTTACCAGTTTATCATTAATTTTATCTTACATACGCATATCGAGGTCTCCTTAGCGCGGTGATAGCGCAGCTGCCTACCAAGCGGGAGACCTGGGTTCGATCCCCAGTACCGGCGTGAGGATTTTTCCCCCGCTGGGAGACCTGGACCGGGATGCACTCAGCCTCGTGAGGTCCCTGGGGGGCCAATTGAGGAGCTACTTGATGGAGAAGTAACGGCACCAGGTCGTGAGTACCGCATTAACCGGCCGGGAGGGGCTCGAGGCGCTGACGACGTCTCACCCTCCAATACTGCACCCCATCCATGACGTCTGTAATGGACCGAGATGGGGGACGCAGCGGCCGGGCGGTAGGCCAAGGCTCCCCGTGAGCTGTCGTGCCATGGAGTACAAACTTATTTTTCTGTCTGCTTCAAATTAAATTGAATTTTACTTATGGATATTCTTTAGCTGCTGCGGTTCTTAGCTTCCCATTATGCATTGCGCGTGATGCTTCTTTATCGTGCCGTAAAACTTGATACGGGACCAACGACTTTAGTTCCCTTTTGAAGGAAGCCAGCCAATGATTTCTACGCCTGAAAATAATCCATCACCCTTCCGCCGGATTTGAACCCGTGACCTTGGGAACCGGAGACTAGTATCTTACTTACCCTTAGAGATGACTCTGCCTACTTCATGTTAAATATGGTTGATGCCACAAACATTTATTTTACATAAATCAACATTTTTCGCAAAGTAAGTTCTTATTTATCTTTATGGTTTGGCAGGTATATAAAATTATACAAACTCAATTCAGTATGAAGAAACAAAAAGATCTTAAAATACTGAAAGCATATTTTGGAAAATAAAAAAAAAACTTTTCTTTCCACGCAAAGTTTAAGGCTTCTAGATGTTTATATTACTTTTATCTATATAGACAGAATAAACAATACGTCTAGACATGATTTAGAAAGAATGACCGCAGGAAGAAAGGGGAAAATGAGCTGCCTGAAACGATTGTGAAACACCCAACTAAATCCTGAAAGCACTGATGACTGCGAAAGACATTCTGGGCATTCCCGGTGTTGATCGAGAACATTAAGATATACGAGGGTCGGTTGATAAGGCCTCTCAATGCAAACAGATTTAACTTTTTTTTTTTTCTTTATTTCTCAACGTAATCTCCAGAAAGGTTAATACGTTTGCCATATCGGTGTTCTAATTTAATTAAATCATCTCTGCAGTGCGATTTATCAAGGTCCTCAAAATAGCTGTTTAGAGCATGAATGACCTCCTCGTTGCTGTGGAATCTTCGTCCTCCATTTTTGGGAACAGGTGGTAGTCACAGGCGAATAGAGTGGATGTTCAAGCAATTCCAACTTCAACGCACATTTTCCCCATTGCAATGACTGAATGATGGGCCGGAGCATTGTCGTGATGAAACAGGATTTTTTTTTTTTAAATGAGGTCTTTTTATTTTCACCTCATCCTCAAACTTGCAGTAAGCTTGCGCAGTAGTCACCGCTGATACTTTCACCCTTTTCCAAGTAATCAATAAAAATATTCCTTGTGCATCCCAGAAAACACTCGCCATAACCTTGTTAGCTGACAAAATGGATATTGCCTTTTTTGGAGTTGGTTCACCTGGCGCAATCCAATGTTTTGACTGTGATTTACTTTCTGGATTGTAGTGATGTATCCAAGTTTCATCCATGGTAATAAACCGTCTCAAAAGTTCACTGGGATTTTTACGGTAGAGTTCCACATTCTTAGCAGAAACTGTTTTTCTTTGCAACTTTTGACCAGGCGTGAACAAACGTGGCACCATCTTGTACAGACCTTGTGAAACTCCAAAATATTGTTTAAAATATTACATGCATTTTCTTTTGCCTCTGCTATCTCAAACAACTTTAATCTACGTTCTTCCAGTACCAAATTATGCATTTTTTCAATGATCTCTGGAGTTGTCACTTCTACATGGTGTTCAGAGCGAGGTTCATCACTAGTGCTCGTACGTCTCATTTTAAACTCTGCAACCCACGTTTTAATCATTGAATATGAAGGGGCAGAGTTTCAGTACACTGTCCATTTCCTCCTTGATTTCTTTAGGCGTTGAGCCTTTCAAATGGAAGTATTTAATTACTAATCTTTTTCCAAATCCTCCATTTTTGTGAAAACTCTAAAGTTGTCTTGTTTAAAATGCTGTCATTCAAGAACTAAACAAGCTATTGACCTTTAACTATGGACACAAACTAATCTAGAGTTAAATTATACGATGCTACCGTCTAACTGGCCTAGTGGCCAGTGAGGCCCGAGACTTATCAGCCGACCTTCTTATATGGTCTATATGTTGCGATGAGGAAGGGGCAAAGAGAAGTCCGAGTTCGCAGTAAAGCTCTGACATTGAATAGAAGAGCATGGTTGATTCTTTAGAGGGAAGAACGGAAGTCACTACTCAGAGTGCACTATACAGAGTCGGAGCTTTTGCTTTTACTTCTATTATTTCAAGTAGCTAAGTAGTACGAGAGCTGATCGACAAAGCCTGGGACTGGTTTTTTCTACGTTTATTACTACATTTAAATGTTAACATGGTCATTTCCAAAGTATCCTCCCCTATTTGAATTAGCCATTTATGCAATTTCTACCAGTTCTCGAACACATGAATCAGACCGATCAAATTCTTGAAAATCATCTAACTTTTTTGAGCACTGCTTCAATGGTCTGAAATAGAATACCTCAGAATGGAAATAAAAATATTACAGGCGGATGCGAATACACAGACAATATCGAATTCAGCCAAAAATTCCATAACTTGATTCGCAAACTAACTATGGGTGATTTAGGTGACGCATGCCACTATGGCTGTTCAGCCTTGTAATTACATTTTTATTGTTTGTTTGGGGTTTGAGACTCCGAAAAGCACGACATGACGCCAGAGCAGGGGATGAAATGAGAATGGTTATAGGGCGCTTTTTAGGTGGGATAGGATTTTTAAAGTTTTTTTTTTTTTTTGTGTTATGGAAGGACCACCGTTTTCTTCCTTTTCGACTTTTTATGCTTTTCTCTGCCTTCATCTTTTTTAGCGAACTATCCGGTTAAATACCGTTTGTATTTTCTTTTTGTTTAGCTTTTTCTGTGTATTTTGGGGTAGTTGGATTAATGTTTTCGGCTTTCATTCTGCTATTGGTGCTGAAAGTGTCGTGGGGTATGGCGTTGCTTATTGTCTATTTCAATTGTTTTGGAGGTGCTGTCTTGCTGCTGTTTCATCATCAAGTTTTCTCTTGTCGAGCCATTCTTTTAGATATGAGAGGGGCGACGGGGTGAGAGTTCGGCATTGGTTTGGTCCATTCTTCTTAAATTTTGTTTCCTCTAGAAGCAGTTAGTCTATGACGCCGTGCGCTATCAGGATGAACTCTCCACTCAGCCTGATGAAAGTGTGGTTATTCTGCTTCCTCAGTTTAGCCAATTACAGCTGTTGTAACAGCAGTGTGGGGAGAAACTGCATACTGGTAAGTCGTTCCATTACAGTCAAATAAGTGATCACCATCACCTCTCCTACAGGTGCAACACTTTGTGGTGTTAGAGAACCTGACGATTGCTACACTGTGCTGATTTGTTTCCCTTGAGGATCTTAATGGTGCAACCAAATCATCAATGATGATAACTGATTCCAAAGAATTACCCTTCTTCATCAACAAGGTAGGAGCACCTCATTGCACCATTTGCAGTCTTTTGTTCAGGAGTAAACAGGCACGGCACCCAACGTGCACAAACACGGGTCATACTATGCAGATGTACATGCATAATTTTAAAGAAACTGTTATATGATATTCTCACCGCCGATCCTCACGACAATCACAGCAGTTGTAGGCCCACCTTGCTTAGCACAGACAACTCGGCCTTCTTCAAGCCCTTGAACCGCCTAAACACTGTAGCAAAAATAGTGCATCTTTATAGTGCGGTTATTGTATGTTTTCATGAGTTTCAAGGCTGTGTGCAGTATAGGAGGACATACCTTATGCGCACAAAGCTATATAAAAATGGAATTGTATAGTTATAATAGCTGTGATAGAAATATGTACAAAGGCGAATTGAGGCAGAGGCGAGCTAGCTTAATTCCAGGTAACAGTCCACCAACCACCACTTGCTAATGAGCTCAGGTTTAGGCTAAATAATTAAAATAGAAAAGTACAGAGATAGAAATGAATGAAACAGACATAGTGACTTGTCCTCCAGGAAGCACAGGGAATTGGAGAAATAGACAAAGCAAGCAGGAAGCTATAGTGAGAGGAAAGCTTTGGGTTTTCCCAAACGCGTCATGTGGACGCGATGCCAGCAAAACTTGAGATAATTTATTTGCATAGCATGTAAAGTGATGCTACCAAGGGACCAATCAAAGATATTGTTACATTTTATGGCGTAAAGGTTGGCGTCACCCAGTGGCAGTATACAAGAAAGAGCATATCTCTTTTGTGGTTACTCTCTAACAGTCTTAGTTCTTATACTCTAACTCTTACATAGTTAATCTTACATTGTGTTGTGTGCACGTCCTCGTGCTTAAGTGGTGGGGGAAAATGTGCAGATGGTGAGATTAGGCTCCTGATAATTGATTTAACTGCTGGGAAGGCATTTAATGGAAACATCTTTTGAAAGGAAACAATCTCGCCGTCCGTTAAACCTTTGAAATAATACATAATAAATTAAATTAATAAATTATATAAGTAAAAATTAATAAATTCAAGTAGTAAGGGAAAATGCAATGTTATTTAATATTCGTCTCACCCACCAAGCCCCTGAGATAGAATTAATCAGGAGATATTAGGAGTGGAATCTTCATCATACGCTGAGCAGAGGAAGCCAGAAAAGAAAAACGACCCCAGAGTTCCCGCTACAATGCTCTAAGGAAATAAAATATTATTGCACCTAACTACATCTTTCGCGTTACCTACAATTTGTGTTATACGAAACGCAGGTAGGGTCTACTAACCTATTGATATGACAGTGCTGTCATTATAGATATGCATAAAAACTACTCTAATCATATATGTGCAGTACAAATAGGTAACTATCAAGGAAGCCAAAGAGAAGAAATCAGTCTTGTACCATTCTGGAACAACATAATGTGGCAACACTGTGTTCTTACGCTCTACGCTACATAAGAGTCATTTGTTAAGTAGTTGGGCCTCTTGGCGCGTGAGTTGCATTTGTATATGTTTTCGGGGCTAAAGTGGTTAAGGCGTCAGGTCTGTCTGCCAGTCTCAGTTTGGGGTGCTTTACACAGGCCTTCTCAGAGTGGAGCGGTGAGTGTTTTCATATGGCTTGATTCGTCGTTAATTCTTTATTGTAAGGGACATGAAACCTTGGTGAAAGGAATATGTAAATTTCTTCGGGTTTTGTGAATAAGTAAACCGTCATGACTTCTCATCTTGTAATTTCGTTGCCAGTTACGTGAAATAATATGCCACATTACGACATTCCATAATGTATTTCGCTGATTTTACATGTTTGTTAAAAGGTTAAATTATGGAGAACTCTGTAATTTCATTTCCAATTACGAGTTATAGTGGATCCCATTTTGTTTATTATAGTTAGCGGGTCAACACATATATAATTTGTGTCTGCTGTTACCGTGTTGATCCTTAATTGCAAATTTGGCCTGTTCTCCATTTTTCATAAATGTGAGTTGTCGGGTGAAATCACACAAAGTACTGACAGAGACTACAAAGAAAGGAAGAAAGAAAGAACAAAAGAAAGAAAAGAAACAGAAAATAAAGATGGAAATAAAGAAAAAACAAAGAAAGAAAGTCTTCAGTGACGGTAAACATAGGTACACATACAATTAGTAAAGTCTTGGCTATATTTACGGTCTGCTGTTCCATTTCAACCGTTCATCAAGAAGTAACAAATTATTATGTTACAGTTTTTACTTTCTCTATACGCACTATATACAAAGTGTATAGAGAAGGTATTGTAATGCATCCAAAAATTCAATACCAAGATTTCACTGGAAATATATGTTTTGAGACTCCCTGAATCAAAAAAAAAAAAAAAAGCATTTTTAGAAAAATGTCCATGTGTGTCTTTGTGTCCGTGGGCAGCATAACTCAAAAACGAAAAGTCCGTTAAATACCAAAGTTGGTATTTAAGTTCAGTATCCCAAGGATGCGACACAAAGATTTTCAAGAAAATCCTGCCACCACAAACTACCCTTTACATAGAAAATGTTCAAAAATTTTAATTTTCTAAAAAATGGCTCTAACGATTTTTATTAAAATCTCTTATATTTAAGGTATGTATGTGCTAAATAAAATGTATATCTTGAATTTTCTGGGAAGAGTCTCTAAAGACCTCTGTATTCTGGATGATTTTTGTTGAATGTTACATAACTGGTAAACCGTAAAATGTAGACAAAACTTACTACACAAAAAAATGTAGATTACGATAAAACACCAATTTATGTCATATTCATTTTTTTTTGTGCGGTTGATCGTTTTTGAGACATTTCTTGTTATTGGTTTCAACTTTCAAAAAACTTATACCTTTCTCATACAGGAATTCATTAACTCCTGTCCATACAAACAAAGGAACTTCAGTCACATAGCAACCAGCTTTTGACTATCACTTTAACCTATGGTTACAAGGAAGTAAGTAATAAGACTATTCCTACTATTTTTTCTCGATTAGCATGAAGTAAATAGAAGCATAAACGTTTTAACAATAATTTGTTGCAGAGATGTAGAGAAACTCATGTGAATGGAACACATCAGATTTTTTTACTCAACTAATCGAGATAAATACTTGAGGAGCCCAAAACGTGTGTGTTTAACTACGACCAATAGAGTAGTTTTATTACAAAGTAGCGTGGAATAGGTTGTGATGTACAATCTATGATGATTAAATACGGTGAATGAATTTCTGGCGTGTGGAGTAGTTGATTGAGCTCATTGATTAGTTCAGCAAAAAATTCAAGGTCATTTAGTTATAGTTCACGAAGCCGTGTGCTTTTTCAGATGTGCAACATGTGTGTACGCGTTTTTGAAGTTATGTGTAGTACAGTAAAATCTTACGGATGAAATATAGGAATATAGAAACCCAAAATTCTTTTTCAAACGTGGGATAACTCCAAAAGAATGTCACTATACGCCGCGTTAGATGTATGGAAATACTGTTTTGTCAAAAAGGTGTGTGCATGTGTGGTCGAGGTAGAATAAAAGATGTGCAACGACCAGTTATTGTTTCATAAATATTAATAATGCTTTATTGGTAATGAAATGTTTATCGTTTTTAAGGATATCTAGTTTTTTAATAAACGAATTTAATTCGGGAAATATTTTAATTATTTTTTATTTAATTATTGTCAAACGAAAACATCGAGAAAATTGGCCAACATTTGAACCTAGTTATCTATGATTTGCACCGATCTTGTCAAGAAGCTAGAAATGTGCCATCGCTATTACCTTTTACAAGGTTGTATCAACTGATGCGGAGGGCGATAGCAAAATCCAAAACATGGCTTCCTTTGGAAGGGAACTAAAGGTGGTGTTCCCGTGTAATGTTTGTTTTCACATAAAAGTATCCCATTCCTTGAGAGAAGAAGATTCTTGGGCAAAATTCCGCCATTTCGCGTCCGCAAGTCGTGATTTCGTCCTACAGTGCCATCTGTGGGCAACGAGCCTATCCCTTGTCACCACTGATACAGTAACTGGTATGAAGGTATTGCCACATTTTCATGGCCTAAGAAACAACTTATAAAACAAGAAACTAGTTGTACTTATATCCGGCTACTCTTGTGAACATGGAAAGCAAATGATGTAGCGGTGAAATTTGTATGAAGCTTTTGAGATACATACACTGAGTACTGGTATCGTAATATGCTCACTTCAAAAACCTTAATGGACAATAAGTCATTTAGGTTGACGTATAGGGGGTCCACTTAGTCTCCCATTATCTAATATAATCAAACACTTCAGTGGGCTCTATTGTAGAACATTCCAATGTGATCAGATTTACAAAGTAGCACGAATTTTAGTGCAAAGAAAGTTTTGAGGGCCAGTGTGAGATGCCACAAATCTCTTTGATGAGTTATTGTGTAGTACGTTTTACAGTGCCTGTTGAGATATTCATGTATTCAAAATAACACAATGTGTGACATAAAAGGTTAGCCAATATTGTGCAGTATATAATCTCCCAGGCAGTAACTAAAAGGGAAAGAATGTTTTCTTTGAATAGCCTGTAGTCCTCCAAAATAATAAAATATCTGCTGTCTTGAAGTTTATACTGATGATTAAATACAGGCTTATGTTACATTCCATGGTTTCCTGAAATTAACTATCCTTTACTCAAATACCACCATCAGGAAAGTATAAAATATATAACGCCTAAGCTTAAATTAACTCATACCTGTTGCATTTACTTTACTAATGAATTGTACCTTTTCTTTCGTACTAGTCATACCACACGGATCATAAATGTCATTGTATATGACCGAGTTACTGTTTACGACCACAGTACTTCGACTACCAGCATTTCTGATAACTTTAGGTTTTCATTTTAAGTTCATCCTTGTGTAGGGGGTAAATTTTATTAGTAAGTCTCAATCAAGTTGAATTACGAGAACTAGGCCGCGGCCTTCTGACAATCTCATTATAAAATTAAAGAATTAGAACACGCAACGATCAGTTTATTTCTGTATTGTTTTTTTATTTGTTGCACTTTGCCTCATTTGAACTGTGTGGATTTTTTTTTCTATTTTCTTTGGTTAAAATATATTTTTATAAACGCTCTACAAGTAAATGTATTATTGTCCAGTTTTCAAATTCTACTTTCTCTACACGTACTATGTACATAGGTATAGAGGAGGTATTGCACTCAACCCAAAAATTCGATACCAAGATTTCACGGGAAATATATATTTTACGGTCCCCTATATACAAAAAAAAAGCATTTTCAGAAAAAGGTCCGCGTGTGTGTATTGTGTGTGTGTCCGTGTGTCTGTGAACACGGTAACTCAAAAAGTAAAAATCGTTAAAATACCAAACTTGGGATTTAAGTTAAGTATCTTCTAGGAATTCGAAATAAAGGTTTTGAGAAAAATACCCCCACTCCAAACTACCCCTTATATGGAACTTTTTTCCAAAACTGGCTGTCACGATTTTTACTAAAATATCATATATTAAAGATATTTACCTGACAAATAAAATGTATATTTTGACTTTTCTGGGAATAGCCTCTGAAGACTACTTTATTTTGGATGAATTTTACAGAAGTTTGCATAAGTGATAAACCGTAAGAGATGGACAAAATCTTAGCCCACAAAAATATAGAGCACGTTAAAACACAGAATTTATGTTATATACATTTTTTCGTGGAGTTGATTGTTTTTGAGATATTCCTTGTTTTTGGTCTCAGCTTTAAAAAACATACTTTTCTCATACAGGAATTAGGCAACTCCAGTCCATACAAACAAAGGAACTTCAGTCGCATAGCAACAAGCTTTTGACTATCCCTTAAATCTATGGTACTCCGAAATTTCGGTTCAACTTACAAGGAAGCAAATAATAAGGAAATTTTCTCGATTAGCATGAAGTAAATAGAAGAATAAGCTTTTTAACAATAACTTGATGTAGAAAAAGTCATGTGAATGGAACACATAAGATGTTTCTTTCTCTAGCCCCGTATGTACAAAGTGCATAGGGATAGAGAAGTATTGTACTCCACCCAAAAAATCGATGTCGAGATTTCACTGAAAATATATATGTTTTGGGGTCCCCTGAGTCCGAATAAAGCACTTTTAGAAAAAGATCAGTATGTGTCTGAGACAAATAGTTCAAAAGGATATGACCATTAAATATAAAACTTGGTATTTAAGATTAGTATCTTCCAATGATGCGACACAAAGATTTTCAAGAAAATCCCCTCACTACAAACTACCATTTACACGGAAAAATGTTCGAAAATTTTGATTTTCTAAAAAAATGGCTGTAACGATTTTGATTAAAATGCCGTATATTAAAGCTATTTACATCCCAAATAAAATGCATATCTTGAATTTTCTGGGAATAGCCTCTGAAAACCCCTTTATTCTGGATTGACTTTACCGAATTTTGCTTACTGCTAAACCATAAGAGACAGACAAAAACTTACTACACAAAAGATGTAGATCTCGTTAAAAACACACAATTTATATCCTTTACGTTTTTGTTGTGGACATAACCGTTTCCTAGATATATGTTGTTTTTTTTTTTTCATTTATATAACCCCCTTTAACATCTAAGGTCATATCGGGGGCTTTGCACCTGAAACAACTGTAGGTTTAAATCATTGTAGTTTCCTCAAACACACACACACACACACATTCGCTCTCACATATATACTTGTGACTCTGTGGGGGATAGGGAATTGTGGTTAAAGAAAATTTTTCCGGCCCCGCCGGGAAACGAACCAGGAACCTCCGGGTGAGAAGTCAGCTCGCTAACCACTCGGCCGCGCAGGCAGTCATGCTTTGTTATTATTTTCAATTGTAAAGAACTCACACTCTTCTCACGCATGATGTGTGTGTTTTTCTTTTGTGCTGCTACGGGCCAAGCAAAGAATTGCAAAGATAATCGCATAACATCTTTTAAAACATTTGACTATCAGTTTAGCATAGCGCATTCCTTTAGCTTTCTTCAACTTCTAAGGAACTATGTAATAAGAACATGTTGTTAATGTTTATCTCGATTAGCATGGTATTGAAAGAAGAAGAATCTTTTGTGAGAAGTTTGCAGAGCAGCTAGAGAAAGTCATGTTAAAGCAACACATCAGATTTTTTTAGGTCAACGTGGACGACGAATGAATTGGGTGAAATTATGCTCAAATGAGCCCGGTCCATAGAACTTAAGTCATTCGTCTTCTCGACATAAGAGAAAACCCCGAAAGAAATCTTATCCTTTAACTCACCATAACCGAATTTGGAATTCACTCCTTAAATGTGAGGCAGACACGGGATTTTCAAATTATTGTTTTCACGATCCTAATTTAACACGATTTATGTTCAAATTTCCAAGAAGAAAGAAAGAAAATTGAGTAAGTGTAAGGCCTTTTTTGCGAGCTACAATTACTAAAGTTCGGCGGATTATAAATGTTACGATTTGCGTAACACCAGCCAGGTAGGAACAATTTAACAGTTTAATAAAGTAGTGAAATATGCGCATATGACGTGATGCAGGAAATGCCTCCTACTGGACTGTTGCCAAATGAACTTGGGGGCAGAACCCAACGTAACTTATCTGCCCTCAGTTATAGAGCCATAAAACATTTGTATTCCACACCTTCCACATAGACAAGCCGGAAGATATAATCATTTACTCATAAGGCGCAAACAACTTGTATGTGGTTATTCAATTATTACATCCTTAAAGGAAGGAGGGCATTTTTTTTTCAAACTCCAATAGGCTATGAATAAAATACAGGTTCATAGAAAACAATTATGTATTAAAAGTTTTTTTACACTTATGGTTACTTTTCAACATAATCACTGAAAAGGTTGGTTTGAAAGTGCTGCCCTCCTGGCCAGGTCTTCAGTTCAGGGAAAAGATGAAAGTCGCTGGGTGCCAGGTCAGGACTTTACGGCAGATGATCGAAAATGTCCCATTGAAATTGTTCAAGGAGCAGATGGTTGTACCAGCAGTGTGTGGACGAGCATTGTCATGGATCAACATAATTCCTGAAGTCAGTATTCCTCTTCGTTTGTTTTGAATGGCTCTCCGCAAACGTCGAAAAGTACTTTCAAACTAATGAAGATATTCAAAACCACGTCAATGCGGCAATATTTTTTGAAGCAAGTATTGCAAAGCTGTGCACAGGTACGATAAATGTCTCAATCTTTTCTGTGATTATGTTGAAAAGTAGCCTTAAGTGTACAAAACTTGTAAAAAAATAATTGTTTTCTATGAACTTGTCTTTTATTTATAGCCTATCGGAGGTTGAAAAAAATTACCTCGTATCTATATAATTCGACTTTATGTAAAATTATGGTTTAATTAACCTTATATTTCTTCATTCTTCATTCATAATGACTATGATTTTTTCCAAATAATTTTCGTCTTATACAAGACGTGTTAATCTCAGTTATCAAAATGTCTTATTTTACATTTTCATTTCCTGACTATTTTAAGCAAGCTTACATATTTTTAAAGTGGTAAAATCAAGATGACACACATATCCCTAAATTCTTCAGGTTTCAAGCAGAATCAGAGTCTGTTTTTGACGGTTTTATTTACAATAACAATTCAAGTATGCATTAATTGCACGAGAAAATGTTGTACTGCTTTTTAGTTTCTGTGAATAAAAATGTATATGATACTACAAAGACCGCCCCAAACATGGCTGGCGCCTTGGTAAAGTTTTCTACTTTTTCATCTACCTAGCATTCCACCAAAAATGATATACCTACCGATAGTTTACCAGCTTTGAGACTCACCGTAAAATCATTTACAGAAACATCTGATGTGTTCCAATTACATGACTTTATCTAGCTGTTCCAAAAATAAACTTTTCTTACAAAAGATTATTCTTTTATTTACGTCATACTAATCATTACCAGAAATTGTCTTATTACTTACTTTCTTGTAAGTGGAAGCGAAATGAGAGTACCATAGGTTAAAATGATAGCCAAAAGCTGGTTGCTATGTAACTGAAGTTCCTTTGTTTGTATGGGAAGAAGTTAATAAATTCCTGTATGAGAAAAGTATGTTTTTCAAAGCAGAAACGAAAAATTAGAATATCTTAAAAATGATAAACTCCACGAAAAAATGTGTAGGACATAAACTATGTATTTTAACGTGCTCTACATTTTACATGCAGTAAGATTTTGTCCATCTCTTACGGTTTAGCACTGATGCACAATTCCGTAAAATTCATCCAGAATAAAGTAGTCTTCAGAGGCCATTCCCTGAAAATTCAAGATATGCATTTTATTTATCAGATAAATATCTTTAATATACGATATTTTAATCAAAATCGTTAGAGCCATTTTTAAGAAAATAAAAATTTTCAAAAGTTTTTCCATGTAGAGGGTAGTTTGGGGTGGGGGGATTTTTCTCAAAATCTTCGTGTCGCATCCCTGGAAGATACTAAACTTGAATACCAAGTTTAGTATTTTACCAACTTTTCGTTTTTGAGTTATCGTGTTTGCAGGCACACGGACACACTGACACACGGATCTTTTTCTGAAAATGCTCTTTTGGACACAGGGGACCCTAAAACATATATTTCCGGTAAAATCTCGGTATCGAATTTTTGGGTGGAGTGCAATACCTTCTCTATCCCTATGTACATTGTACATATGGGGCTAGAGAAAGTAAAAATCGGATGTGTTCCATTCACATGACTTTCTCTACATCTGTGCAACAAATTATTGTTAAAAATCTTATGCTTCTATTTACTTCATGCCAATCTAGAAAAAATAGCAGAAATAGTCTGATTACTTGCTTCGTTGTGAGTAGAAGGGAAATAAGGGAGTACCATAGGTTAAAAGTGATAGCCAAAAGCTGATTGCTATGTGACTGAAGTTCCTTTGTTTCCATGGACAGAGTTGGCAAATTTCTGTATGAGAAAAGTATGTTTTACATAGCAAAAACCAAAAGCAATGAATATCTAAAAAACGATCAACTCCATGAAAAAATGTATGAAATATAAATTGTGTGTTTTAACGTGCTCTACAGTTTTATGTGTAGTAAGTTTTTATCTATCTCTTACGGTTTATGATCTATGCAAAATTCCGTAAATTACATCCAGAATAAAGTAAGCTTCCGAGGCTATTCCCAGAAAACTGAAGATATACATTTTTATTTGTCAGGTAGACATCTTTAATCAAAATCATTAGAGCCATTTTTAGGAAAATAAAAATTTTCGAAAAAAGTTCCATGTAAAGGGTAGTTTGGGGTGGGGGGATTTTTCTGAAAATCTTCATGTCGCATCCCTGGAAGACTCTAAACTTAAATACCCAGTTTGGTATTTTACCGATTTTTCGTTTTCGAGATATAGTGTTCACAGACACACGGACACACGGACACACTGACACATGGACACACGGACACACACATACACACACACACACACACACGGTCCTTTTTTCTGTAAATGCTTTTTCTGGATACAGGGGACCCTAAAACATATATTTCCGGTGAAATCTCGGTATCGAATTTTTTGATGGAGTGCAATACATTTTCTATTTCTATGTACATTGCATATACGGGCTAGAGAAAGTAAAAAGATTCCCGTTTGAAAAAGAAATAAGCAGCAAAAACTGAAACCAATAACTGGCAATATCTCGAAAATGGTTAAATCTGCAAAAAAAAATTGTGTAGGATATAAATATTATATTTTAACGAGATCTACATGTTTTAGTAACTTTTTATCTATCTCTTACGGTTTACCAATTATACAAAGTTATACAAAACTCCTCCAGAATGAAGAGATCTTCAAAGGTTATTCCCAGAAAATTCAAGATATGCATAAAGGTATCTTAAAGCTTTAACGTTTTAATCAAAATTTGTAGACCCCTTTTTAAAAAATTAACATTTTTGAAAATGTTCCATATAAACTGTAGTTGGGGGTGACGGAATTTTCTTGAAAGTCTTTGTATCGCATTTTTGGAAGATAATGAACTTAAATACCAAGTTTGGTATTTAACCAAATTTTCGTTTTTTATCTATGCTCTCCACAGACACACACACGGACATGCCTCTAAAAATGCTTCCTTTCTGGATTCAGGGGGTCTTAAAACATATGTTTCCGGTAACATTTCGGTATCGAATTTAGCTTAGTAATTCATCATTCACATTGTCCATACATGCTAGAGAAAGTAAGCGCATTCCACGTGTCTGACAGTGAACGTATAAATCGTTTAAGTTCAGCATCTTCAGCAGGAAGATTTTCAATAAATACTTCTATTCAAACTACTCTTTACGTGCAACTTTCTCAGCAGTATTTTTACTTTCTCTATACGTACTATGTACATAGTGTATAGAGAAGGTATTGTATTGCACCCAAAAATTCGATACCGAGATTTCACCGGAAATATATGTTTTGAGAATCCCCTGAAATAAAAAAAAAGCATTTTAGAAGCATGTCCGTGTGTGTATGTGTGTGTGTGTGTGTGTGTCTGTGGGTAGCATAGCTCAAAAACGAAAAGACCGTTAAATACCAAACATGGTATTTAAGTTATCGTCCAAGGATGCGACACGAAGCTTTCCAAAGAATCCCCCCACTCCAAACTACCTTTTACATAGAAAACATTTTGATTTTCTTAAAAATTAGTCTAACCATGTTGATTAAAATATCGTATATTAAAGATATTTACCTGACAAATAAAATGTACATCTTGAATTTTCTGGGAATAGCCTCTGAAGACTACTTTATTCTGGATGAAATTTACGGAATTTTGAATAACTGCTAAACCGTAATACTTAGTTAAAAACTTACCACACATAAAATGTAGAGCACGTTGAAACACAACATTTATGTTATATACATTTTTTTTTTGAGTTGGTCGTTTTTTAGGTATTCCTTGTTTTTAGTTTCAGCTATGAAAAACTTACTTTTCTCATACAGGAATTTGTCATCTCGTGTCCATACAAAAAAAGGAACTTCGGTCACATGGCAACCAGCTTTTGACTATCACTTTAACATATAGTACTCCCTCATTTCGCTCCTACTAACAAGGAAGCAAATAATAAGACAATTTCTGCTAATTTCTTCTCGATTAGATGAAATAAATAGAATAATTTGTTGCAGAAATGTAGAGAAAAATCATGTGAATGTAACACTTCAGATTTTTTTCTAAAATGTTTATCGAATTTTATTAAAATTCCATGTGTTTAAAAATTTTGTTTTCCAAACGTTAAGTCGCTATTTTCAAAGAGCAAAGGCTGGTCATGCAATGAGCATGTACTTCCACTTTTTACTTTGTCTACACGTACTATGTACATAGTGTATAGAGAATGTATTGTATTGCACCCAAAATTTCGATACCGAGATTTCACCGGAAATACATGTTTTGGGTTCCCTGAATCCAAAAAAAGCATTTTTGGATAAAGGTCCATGTGTGTATGTGTGTGGACAGTTGAGCTCAAAAACGAAAATACCGTTAAGTACCAAACTTGGTAGTTAAGTTTGGTATCTTCCAAGAATGCCACACGAAGATTTTCAAAAACATCCCCCCCACCCCAACTACCTTTTATATGGACAAAATTTCGGAAATTTTGAATTCCTCAAAAATAACGATTTTAATTGAAATCTCTTATATTTTAACATATTTACAGGTCAAATAAAATGTATATCTTGAATTTTCTGGGAATAGCCTCTAAAGAACTGTTTATTATGGATGATTTTTATTGCATTTTGCATAACTACTAAACCGTAAGAGATATACAAAAACTTACTACACAAAAAACGTAGATCACGATAAAACACACAATTTAGGTCATATACATTTTTTTTTCATGGAGTTGATTTTTTTTAGATTACCTTGTTATTGGTTTCACCTTTAAAAAAAGTATAATTTTCTCATGCAGGATATTGTCAACTCCTGTCCATACAAACAAAGGAACTTCAGTCACATAGCAACCAGCTTTTGGCTATTACTTTAACCTATGGTACTCCCTTATTTAGCTTCTACTTACAAAGAAGAGAGTAATAAGACTATTTGTGCTATTTTTTTCTCGATTAGCTTGAAGTAAATAGAAGCATAAGCTGTTTAACAATAATATGTTGCAGAGATGTAGAGAAAGTCTTGTGAATGCAACACGTCAGATTTTTACTTTTATTTAATTTTACGTCGTCTTAACAGCTCGGTTATATTGCAAAGGATTTGTTCGGTAAGATATCTTTTGACGGTATGTGGTGATAATACAGTACGTTTGTTACAAAGCTTGGCCGCCATATGCGTGTCCTACATCCGTTCTGTCGTCAAACGTTCTAGTCCAGTTCACACGTGAATAACATTAAAACTTTTAGAAGTGTTTAGTTTTGCTTGAAGTGCTCTCAAAATGTAGTATACAGTACCGCAAAGTGTCTATGTATGATACGTATATGCTTACATAATCTTTTAGGGAAGTTGTAAGGCAATTTGAAACTAAATATCCTGGCTTGCGGTTCCGAGTACAGAGGCCGTTCGTTTGCTTGTAAATAAACTCAGGAAGACGGGATCAATTTGTGATAGGAAAATAAATGTACGGAGTAGAAATTAGAACGAAATGGAGAAAGGTTAGAACGGCCACCTCGAAAATCTCTTAGGTGCCATGCACAAGAAACTGAATTTCTAAACCTTTTGTATGGAAAACAAAACAATTTTAAAACTCAAATACACAAGGTTATTGTTGTCTAGGAATTATTACCACGTGATCACCAGAGTTGAGTAAATTTCTGTAACTGGATTTTCAGGAATGTTAATGATTAAACAGTCGATCCACCATTAATACTGCTCAGTGACGAAAAATGGTTTCATTTACATGGTCATGTGTCATTACCAGAACTAGGAAGTCGTACCGATTTCCTTATGCAGAGTAAGAGCGGCCAGGGTTGGCATGCGGCGCTACTTGCGCGAGCAAAGGTCAACGTAGAGTGCAACCCATTATTCCGAAACAGATATTACTGCACAACACAGAACCACGTCTGTAGGAAGGAAGACGTTCGAGTAACATCTTTATTCTGTTAAAATGTGAGCAAAATTAATTTGTTTTACAACCCTGGTAAGATTTCTAGCAGTGCACTTATGCATGTATTTATTCAAAAACCTATGGCAGCGGTGACTGCGCTGCGAACGTTCGTCCACAGCTGCACCACACAGCTCAACGCAGCAGAGACTCAAAAATCCCTGGATGAAGGTCTCAGCCGACTGACTTCGAGCCTAAACGACAGACTTCTAAACACCACAACAGACGCCACCAACACTTGCACCAGCTAACAGACTACACACTCGACCTCACAGACTACACTGACATTTTCCCTTTCATCTCCCCGACACTTGCCGAACTACTGACATCACTTGACCACAGACCTACAAAACAACCCAACGGCCTAGAACGACTGGACGAAAACCTCCCTCCCCTAGGACAGGCTACAACAGCCCTCAGCCAACAAAGCCTTTATTAAGACCGACAAACAACAATAAATAATCAGAAATAAAGACACCCGGAACTCCTTTCAATCCATCCTAAACTCCCCGGGTGGCAGTCAGGGCCTTGGTCATGTCTGTCACCCGTAACCCCTCTCCACTTCTGCTGGGCCTTCTTTCGGCCAGCACACCTTTTCGCACTAACGAGGGTGCTCAGCGGAACCTCCCTACCGCGAGTTATCTCCTTTGAATCCATCACCTCCTTCCCATTCCCGCACTTCACCCAATGGCGAGATTAGCCATTCTTTCTACCTCCTAACTCTCTTTGTCTCCCCTTTCCAAAAAAAAGTTCTAGTAAACAAACTGTCGAACGTGTAGTAACAGAACAGCTCCGCAGAAATATATTATTGATTGCACATTTGTTCAGAAGGTTATCCACAACTGTCACGCGTTTATTCTCCACAAGTATGGAGCCGAACTGAACCTGTGTGGCATGTAGAAGAACTGTCAAGACGGATCTACTATATGACCATCCTACTTGAAATAAAGATGGAAATGAAAAGTGTAAATGATACATTGTGATGTATCGCATACAAATTGCACTCTTCGATCCCAACAAATGCTATTTGCTTAGTGATACTTATACATCATGCGAAGTGGAACGAACTTTTTCACATTACAAATCTTGTTTGTCGGAACGAACAGTGAGGTTTTCATTTGAAAGGCTTCAAAAGTACATATAGTTTTCAGTAATACGGCTGCAGATGAGCAAAGATTTGGTTTAATTCCTGCTGGTAAGAGTCTGAAGCTATTTAATAAATTAATGTTATTATTTGGATATTATTTAACATTCGATTGTAAATGTTGTAATTCGTATGATAATTGCTTGGGTGTTTAGAAGGAGATCGGTCAGAATAGGTTTTATATATGTCACAATTTGTATGTTGTACATAATGATCTGCTTTTACGAATGTCTCATAAATCATTGTTGTTCTCTGGAAACAGTACTGCTTACTTTACAACAGATTTGTTTACCTCTCTCCACTGCGTTGTTATCAAAGATTTGTTTTGATGCGGCGAGATGGTCGGTCGCAACCTGTGTTTGGAACGGTGAACGGTACGAACTTCCTAGCTCTGGTTATCACAATACAACCGCTATTAAGCTACACATAAACTCAAACTCTTTTGCATGATCAAAATGTCGGGGTATGGTGTGCAATAAATGGATACTGAAATATGGGGTCTGTTTTTATGAATGTACTATAAATGCAGAAAGATAAAAAATAATATACTGGCATCATATTTCGAACAGCTGATGGACATTGAATGTCGGTGTGGATATTTCCAGCAGGATTCTCTTACCGTGCATACAGCTAATGAATCATTACAGTTTATTGCGGACATTTTTTAGAATATAATTATTAGTCAGGGTTTATGGCCCGCTCGGTCCCCTGATCTTACGGCATGCGATTTTATTTATGGGACAAGTTGAAAAATAAAGTATACAAAACTTATTTCCACACATTAGAAGAATTCAAACAAAATATGAGGACAGAAATTAACGCTATTTCGGAAGCTGAGCTAATGGTGTGAATGAAAATTTCCTCAGGAGATGCCGTAGATGGACATCATTTCCAACATCTCCTGTGATAAAGTATGTTTTGTGTTTATTCTGATAATTGTTAATGTTATTTGAGATTTTACTTGACGTCCATGCCTGTGTGACTGGGTGGCAGGCCATGTGACTACCAGCCAAGTGCACAGTACGTGACCGGGAGATGGACCATGCGCCTGACGGCCAAGTTTTGTAGCATACTTACGGTGAGGTCTCATTCCCTATCATACTACCTTCGCTTCACGCCAATCTGCTGGTATCAGAGTGACATTTGTGATCGCAGTTACCGTTTATTTTTGGCTTTACTATTATTTTATATTGAAGATGGAACTTTAGGTCGTGGTATTAAACATCGATTTCGGTATTAGGTCTTGGTGACTGAGGAAAATCACGAAAACCCCCAGCCAGACTGGTCGCCAGGGACGTAATCGCCTGAGTCATGCTGCTCGGTTGCATTGTTGTTATTTTCCCAAATGACGCATTTTTTTGCGCTTTTATCACTGGGCAGAAGAAAAAAATCCAATCCTGTGGTGCTATTGAGAGTATTTTGAGTAAACACACATGAATACAAATAAAATCTACATAGAAGCATTAAATTCAGGAGAAGAATCGACAAGATTTCTTTGGAAATTGACAACAGAAAAACATTCGAAATTTCAAAATATGTACTATTTTTGATGTGGTTGATTTAATTCTGAATGAAAAGATTAAAAATCACCTCCCTTGACGCACCAATACAAGGGTTATCACTACAGTATCTCTCAAATTAACATGGTTTAAATATTTAATTAGATACAGGAAATCTGTCTCCCGAAGCATCAATCTTTTCTGTCTTTTTTTACAATCGCACTAAAATTAAATGTGAATATAGAGAACATTATTGTCCTAAAAATGATGAAGTTATAGTCTGCCATCTGAATGCTCTAGGCCGTAAGTTGGCACGCAATTCACTGCGTTGTCAACAAAGGTCTTATTGTACAACGAGCAAAATGCGTTACACTAAATTCTCTCGAACTACTTGCTGCTTTTTGCTTAATGGCCTCTAGTTATTAGTTACATTACAACTGTGGAAACATATTTAAGCAAATTTCAGGAAAAAAGCTTCTTTCAAAAGCAGTTTCATATTAATTTCCGTCCAACCTTAGGTATTAGCGGTTTGGAGTCATTCTATGTCAGTGATGAAGCAATTCACTCAAGGGGAATCCTACCTTGCCAATGTTAAAGTTTGACCCATTTTCTCAGCAACTATTTAAGATCATTCACTAAACTTTTCAACGTATATTAAGTAATACCTTTACCGTTGATTGATGAAAAATAGAACGCTTCTGTTCATTAGAAGGAAAAGTATGAATTTGTAAATAAAGATCTTAAAAGTTTATTGATTATTGACGATTTTTAAATTAAACAAAAAATAACTAATCCACATAAATAAAACATTTTTTGTTAAAATAAAACTTATACACGTGCAAATGCGTAGTAAAAATTTCAGCCCTTAGTGGCAATTAGTTTCTTAGATAATGGGGCATTTGTATAGACAATTTTACTTCTTCGGAAATTGCTTTCAAACATAAAATTAAATTAAAAAAATGTAGCCTAACTTCCCAAACACAGCTTCGCAGTAGGCGCTTAGAAACTCTCACATCAAGTAGCTAAAGTAGAACTTTCCAATTAAAATAAGAAACAGATATCTTCTCTAACGTTAATATTGATGTTTTGCTAAGTGAGTGTACCAAAAAGTTCGAAAATATCGCTATGCAGAATTATTTTCAACAATATTTTCAAACTAATTACAATTAACTTACCTGTATGAACGTTACACCAAAATGAGCGGAAGGTTTCAAATATTCCATGAAAATGGAAAAAAATATATATATATGAAAATCCCATTTTGACTCCCCGTAAATACCTCCGGGGAATGATGACCAATTGGAATGTGATTTAACCAAACATACCGGGTTGCGCCAGGTTATTTATGTTTCATTCGCTATTCATTACAGGTCCTCTATTCATCCTGTATTGATTTGCGATTTATAACAGCAAACAAAGGGGTACTGCAACCTGCGGTACGGATAAAAGGGTGACCAGATGGACGATGATGGGCGTTAGGGGTCCCTCAACGTTTCAATATACCACCAATCCTAGGCCGGCCGGCGCCATTCTGCCTACACCAGCTTCAACTAGTGATGCCGGGACAATCCTCAGCCTGAGGAAGGAATACTTCACACAGCGCAAACGCCACCATCTCGCTGCAACGCACCAATCACCGTGGCCTGGCCATACAATTCTGAAATATATGAAAGGTGAAAGACATGAAAGGAAAAATTATAGACGGGGAACTTTAAATAGAAGTGGAACCCCAGGATTTACCTAACAACCAGAGAAAACATAGCAATTCCCAAGAGATTCGGTTCGTTCAATTTGCATGGTCTCTCGGCTGATAGATATTTACTGAAGCTGGTATTCTTTCTTTTTCCATTGCTTCTCCAGTTTTCTTTATATTTCTTTTATTATTTATATTGAAAATTTACAGTTCTCCCCTTATTTCCTCATTTGTCAAATGATACACCCTTTAACTCTACGGAGGAACCTCATTTCGGCTGTTTGTATTTTTTTTATCTCCTTGGCGCATGATCCATGGTTCACTACCAAACATCAGCACTGGAGCCACCATTATCTTATAAAACTTCAAATTTGTTTCTTTTGTTGTTTTATTTCGCAGCGTTCTGCTTATTGTTCCACATATTGATTGAAATTTGTTAACCTTTTTCTCTATATCTCTATCAACATCTCAGCTTACATTACATCCTAAATATTCAAAGTGCGAGACTTGCTCTAATGTTTCATTTTCCTCAACTATTTTAAGACTATAGAAGTTTTCCACGATGAACCATAAATTTTGCTTTCTTCTTTAATATTTTTAAATTATAATTTTTGATCTCTAGTTCTCAAATATTAGTTAATCTCACGTTGAGATTTCTCATTACTCTCTGAACTAGATCAGTCTGAATTGCACCTATTTCTTTTAAAATGCTTTGCTTTAATTTTTTGAGGGTTCCACGTTTGCTGTTGAGGGAAACCGAATTTCGTAAATAAATTATTTCTTTATAAAAATCGCACCAAAACAAACTGCGCTCTGACACATAGCGTTTTTCAGACCTGGAGCTCATTTGGTACATAACCTCTTTTGTCGTATGCGTTAGGGGTCGACGGTCGCTCTGTAGGTTTAGCTGTTTCACCATTGTTCAGTTCGCCTGGTCTTTATGTATCCTTCGTCATTGTAAAGAGAAACCTATCGTGCCCCATATATGCAAGATTTGCAACACTGTTTTAATGCTTAATTTTCATTGTGAAAAAGCAAATAGTCCTATGAAATTATAAAGACTACATAATATATTGTCCGGTTCTTAAAAATCTAAATATCACTAAAGACATGTTTAATATAGCTGTTTTTGCAAATACTTATCACGACTAACATTAAGACATTAAAAAATCTGATGTGTTCCATTCACATGACTTTCTCTACATATCTTCAATAAATTATTGTTAGACCGCTAATTCTTCTATTTACTTCATGCTAATCGAGAAAAAATTAGCAGAAATAAGGGAGTACTATAGGTTAAGGGGATAGTCAAAAGCTGTTGCTGTGTGACTGAAGTTCTTTTGTTTGTATGAACAAGAGCTAGCAAATTCCTGTATGAGAAAAGTAAAATTGTTTTAAAGCTGAAACAAATAACAAAGAATACCTCAAAAAAGATCAAATCCACGAAAATAATGTATATTACATATATTATGTGTTTTAACGTGCTCTACGTTTTTGTGTGGTAAGGTTTTGTCCATCCCTTACGGTTTAGCAGTTATGCAAAATTCCGTAACATTCATCCAGAATAAAGTAGTCTTCAGAGGCTATTCCCAGAAAGTTCAAGATATACATTTTATTTGTAAGGTAAATATCTTTTAATATACGACATTTTAATCAAAATCGTTATAGTCATTTTTGAGAAAATAAATTTTTTCGAACAATTTTCCATGTAAAGGGTAGATGGTGGTATTGGTATTTAACGGGCTTTTCGTTTTTCATCTATGCTGCCCACAGACACACATACACATACACACACAGACAAACACACAAATAGTCATTTTTATGAAAATGATTTTTTTTTTTTTTTTTGGATTCAGGGGGTTCTGAAACATGTATGTCCGATCTAATCGCTGTATGGAATTTTTGGGTGGATTTCAATACCTTCTCTATACACTATGTACATAGTACGTGTAGAGAAAGTAAAAAATAAGCTTTTGGTAGAATAGCTGTATACACTAATTGAGTAATTCATGTAACGAACACGTCATATCTTTTATTCTCATTTTTACTTTCTCTATACGTACTATGTACATAGTGTATAGAGCAGGTATTGTATTGCACCCAAAAATTTAATATCGAGATTTCACAGGAAAAATAGTTTTTGATACGCCCTGAATAAAAAAAAAAAAAAAAAAGAAAGCATTTTTAGTAAAATGTCCGTGTGTGTCTGTTTGTCTGTCAGTCTGTGTGTCTGTGTGTATATGTGTGTGTCTGTGGGCAGCATAGCTCAAAAATTAGAAGACCGTTAAAAACCAAACTTGGTATTTAAGTTTGGTATCTTCCAACGATGCGACACGAAGATTTTCAAGAAAATTCCCCACCCCAAACTATCCTTTACATGGAAAAAGTTTCAAAAATTTTCATTTTCTTAAAAATGGCTTTAACGATTTTGATTAAAATCTCGTATATTTAAGATATTTACTTGACAAACACAATGTATATCTTGAATTTTCTGGGAATATCTCTAAAGACTACTTTATTCTGGATAAATTCTACGGATTTTTGCATAACTGCTAAATCGTAAGAGATGGACAAAAACTTACCATACAGAAAATGTAGAGCACATTAAAACACACAATTTATGTTATATATATATATATATATATATATATATATATATTCCCTGGAGTTGATCGTTTTTAAGATATTCCTTGTTTTTAGTTTCAGTTCAGAAAAACTTATACTTTTCTCATACAGGAATTTGTCAACTCCTGTCCATACAAATAAAGGAACTTCAGTCACATGGCAACCAGCTTTTGACTATCATTTTAACCTATGGTACTCCCTTATTTCGCTTCTACTTACAAGGATGCAAGTAATAAGACAATTTCAGCTAATGTTTTCTCAATTAGCATGAAGTAAATAGAAACCTAAGCTTTTTAACAATAATTTGTTGCAGAGATGTAGAGAAAGTCATGTGAATGGAACACATCAGATTTTTTCATTCTTGTCTGTCTTTTGCTTTATCATTATACTCTATAATGGTATGTTTCTTCTCATTTCTTCTTATTTTCTCCAAGATGTTTCGTTTACGTATATAGGTAGTTTCTTTATATTTAATGTGAGGTCTATGTTCCCTTGCACACTGTAGGTACCTTAAGATTCTTAGTATCATATATGTTGTAAAGAATATCAAAGAAAGATGTAAATAAAATTGTTATTTCATTATAAATTATTGAGAATACAATTAGCAAACTCTCTAGTAAAATAATTCTTTGATAGCATAGTAATTACTAAGTGTCATAGTTTTGTTATTATATTTTATTTTATTGCACTGATTTTTGTGCAGAATAATTGAGAGAAAAGGAAGAATGCGAAATTTTTTGTGAAATCGACACTGAGAAATCAATTTTCAGAAGCTCTAAGTAATAAGAGAATCTACCAAATAAGCAGCATAAGGGATTAGAAAGGAGAAAGGTTCTTCCTGGTAGGAGCAGAGTAGCGCGGGATGAGTCAGGGGTGACCACAAAGATATATTGCAATAAACTAGTATTACAATTGTATTGCTGGAAAATAAAATTAAAACTACAACAAGGCTGTAAAAAGAAGCAGATACCAAGGGATTGAGTTCAGTCAAATTGATATTAAATAGAACACGAGGTATACTAAACCAGATTTCTTTTCAACGGCAAACTGGTGTTCCAAAACATTAATCTGAAGAATCGTTACAACAGTAAAGCAAATATAAGTTTTCAAATTCATTCAAAATATAAAAAGAAACTTATTAAAAATATAGAAGTTTTCAAACTTTGTGGTGTGATACTTCTGTTCTAAAATACAGTCTATGAGTAAAGTACAAATAAATAAATAAATAAAGAGAAAACCTTTCGAATACCTTCTTCATTTTGAGAACCTACAAGTAATAGAAATAAGGTAGAGCGTGTTCAGATATATACTCATATTCGGGATGAATAAAACCTAGTATATTATAATTTTTACAAGTTACTTCTCTTATTGTGTTGAGTATTTGGAAATATATGTAGATTTAATTTAGTTAAAAAGTACATTATAGGTTATGGGAACAAAGATGTTCCTCTACTACTCCACAAATGTTACATAAAAGTTAGCTTTATCAATTAACCTTATTATATAAAAATATTAACTTTGAATCTCAAATGTTGTTATACGCTTTTTTCATTATGGTCATGACAGTAATTTGAATTGGATCACATAGTGACCAGCTTTCAAAAGATTTGGGTATGTGAATGGTTATCTTTGTTCTTATGTTTCACTTTTGAAGGTTATTATTG